>JAPWDM010000013.1:7719508-9151491 GCA_035578155.1 Brachynemurus nebulosus
TCACTTCCCCTAGTACACTGCAATTTAAATTGTAACTAACGGGAAATTCTTCGAAGGATTTAAAATAAAAGTTAAAAAATAGCGTATAATAGTAAAAATTTTCAGTACCTACACATAATTAATAAAATCAGCAGGAGATGAAAAAAGTGTTATCTCCAAAATTATTGGAAATAAGGATTATTTTTAATGATTTGGTTCAGAGAAAGATAAACATATATCAACTTTATTGCCAATTATGGAAATTTAGGAGCCAAATTTAGTCACGTATCTCGAAATTCCGTACAAAATCAGTTCCTTATCAATACTTTACTCTACTTGCCAAATGATTTTATGATAGCCATATACTCATATTTCAATAGGATATCACATATTCATATTTTGAGACTTTTCTCTAGGTACTGCTATTAAAAACTACATTTTGAGCCCTGCAGATTTGTAGAACGATTAATATTTTCCGTAGTCTTAATAGTATTTCAGCAAAATTCGATCAAAATTTGTTAAACTGTTTATTTTTGATACTTTTTGAGTCCCGAGGGTCGCCTACGGAAAATTTTAACCATCAGATTATAATCTCGTTAATCAATTTTAACATTTAAAGTGTAGCAAATTCTCCAGTATGACGAAATCTGAGACATATATTTCAACATTTATAAAAAACCAAATGTAACCACAAAAAAAATCTCTGTACCAAACAGAGACCACTCCGCCCGCGTCCGTATGGAACTGAACGTATGACGTTTCGTTTCGGGCTTCTAAAATAATTCTAAATATCATTCATTATAACTGTGTGTTTGAATATATTACATATATACATACGAAATTATATAATAATGTGCTTCCTTACATATTCCATTGTACCACGATATCAAAACGGGACGCGGGTACTCGTACACCAATAACAGAAATACGCAAATATTAAAACAGGAATAAATTATTTTACATTACACTCGAGCACATAAAACAAACGGACTGACAGACTGACAGACGGACGGACTACGATAATGTTGATAATCATACAAAGTCCTCGTATGATATCAACGCCTAATATGACTAATAACCATAACAAAAGCTATCAAAGTGGCGCTGTTACCGGAAATTGTGGTGGTAGTGTATTAGTGATTATTGGTTTACTATTTCTATTTGTATTAATTGTAGTACAATCGGACGCAACATGGCAGGACGAATTGAATGCGCCTGTTCCAGCTGATAATGTGAACAAAATAGATAAGGATATCAGTGTTGATAATAGTGTAAATTTAAGTGATGATAATTTGGGAATAGCTGAAAGAATACCGGATGACGAGGAACATAGTGATGATGGATATTATTTGGATTCATTAATGGAAATTTCACCCAGGTAGGGTTGACCGGGGTAATTGTGAATTGGGGCAATTGTAAACGGCGCCTATAATTTCTAAAATAGCATTAATATTGTTAAAAATCAACTCTTAATATGTTTTCTGTCCTTTCTTAATATGCTATTAAAATATCATAACAATTTTCCAAGTATTAGTATCTTTTTTTTATTTTGAAAAAACCCTTGCAAAATTTTATGTATCTTACTTCGACCAATCCTCAAAAAAAAATTTTTTTAAATACATTTTCTTTTTTTAAAAAGTAAGAAATGGTTAAAAGTATTTTTAAAGAAGTGGTCTCAGCCCTGAGAGGGTTCCTTATTAATTGCTAAAGAAATTGGACAATTTATCACCAATTCACAATTACCCCATGATTTTAAAATTGTGGGGTAATTGTGAACGTCATTCACAAATGCCCCCATTCGGTCAAAAATTTCAGTAGTGTAAAATGAAATGAAAATAAGATTTCTCTGTAGTGACATGCTATATTGTACTCTTTATACATGACATCAAGAATGTTGTCGAAAAATTAAATAATTTGGAAAATATAAAATATTAATTACTGCTTAACAATGATCAACTAACCACCAGCTTTCAATACATACTCTCAACTATCATTGCATATTTTTAACATCGCTATCGAAATTTTTATTTCAAAAATATATCTTTTAGTTTTAGTGAATCATCCGACTCAGCCCGAATAGCTGAAGCCAATAATCCTGTCGTGTTAGAATGTCCCAGTGCAAATTTGATCACCACCAATTACAAATGTAAATTTCAGGACCAGTGGGTCGATTGTACACGAAAACATTGTTGCCCGGATTATATTTTTATTGCAGGCAGGTAAAATTATGAAAGTTTGAATTGGAAGATCAGTTACTGATTGTTTATTTTCTTTGACGTGCAGATGTGTCCATAAGGACACAGATCCATGTTCCTTAAAGTTGTGCGAACAGAAATGTACCGTTTATTTACAACGGGTCATATGCACCTGTTTTGACGGGTATAGATTTAGTCGGGAAAATCAGAAGAATGGAATTAAACCGGTTTGTGTTGGTAAATATTTTTATTTTAAGGGTTATACTACTCAAGCATGGCTGAAAAATGAAGTATTTAAAAAAAAAATTTTCACTGCTAAAAAAGCTACCAAAGTTTTTCAATGTTTATTACATATTTTTCTAAGTATACTAAATATTTATGTAACAGATAGCATAATTAGGGTGTTTTGTTGAGCTATAATAGTCGCTAGGCGAGGTTTACCGAATTGGACAACTATCACGAATGAAAAAATATCTATATTTTATTTACATACAATATTTTTTTCAATTTTGATTTAAAATGAGAAAATAATCTCCAAATATTATAAGTTTGATAGTTTAAAAAATTTCTTTCTTTGAAACTTTTGAGATTATTTGCATATCTTAGCAACATTTTCTGTCCTTTTTTGCAAAAATCGTCTTAAATTACCTGTCTGTGTCTGTCTAAGTAACTGTAATTAAACTTTGTAGTCAATGGTGTAAAAAACACAAAGTAGGGATGATCGACATTAGAAAAACATTGATGTTGACATCGATGTTAACATCGATTCAAGAGTATCGATATACGATATATATCGAAAGAAAGACATCGATGTTCGAAAAACATCGATGTTTCTGTAGCAAAATAAACAACCATTATAATTTATTATTTTATTTATTAAAAATTAACATTGCCAGTATTTATTTGGTACACTTTGCAAGAAAAGTCACTTTGTTAGAAGTTTCCCTTTTAATATGTTCCTTTATTGGTGCAAATGCTGCCCAACTTTTGAAAAAAGTTTCTCTGAAGCTGTTGAAGTTACTATGAAATACAAATATTTAATGGCAATTTTTTTCAAGTTTGGATAAGTGGATCCTAGAACTTGTCATAAAAGTAATGGATATCTTGTTTTAAATCAGCGACAAGTCTTTATAAATACTGGATAGATTAGAGTAATATCGATGTTTCGATATTATTCTCATAACATCGATGTGTCGATGTTATCGAGGACATAACATCGATGTTTTCCCCCTAAACATCGATGTTTTTCTAACATCGATTAATATCGATCATCCCTAACACAAAGACATGCCAAGTTTCACACCGTGTTTATCTCTACTAATGAAATTTTGAAAATATGACCTTGCGATCTTTTTATCTTCGCTTTGCTGTCCCTGCACCGTACAGCAATCAAAATTTTGCTTTCCAATTACTTTCCCGTGCAATATAAAAGACGCTCGGAGGCGTCCCGCAACAATAGCTGTCCTTAAAACTTTCTCCATTTATAAACTCTTGCAATATTATTTTTAATAAGAATTGGCCCAAAATCAAGAGTAGTATAACCTATGAATACATTGAATCAATACTCCTGTTTACCCCCTCTACATTTTGAAATCAGATGTAAACGAATGCAACGATAATAACGGCGATTGTGAACAAACGTGTGTAAACGAAGTAGGCACCTACCATTGCGAATGTCACACTGGTTATCATCTCCGTAATGATAACCACACATGTGAAAGGGTATTGATAACAACGCAACAACCCCAGCGGCAGCCAGATGGTCTTAAAGACATCGTCGTCGAACACGTCGATGATGAAGATGTGGTGGCAGAAAATGATAAGATTTGGAACGAGGCAAAACCAGCAGCGCGAAATCGTGATCGTTGTTTTGCAAATTGTGGTACAGTCATGAGGCTACACGATAAAGTGAAATCTTTGCAGGAAAAGGTAGCTTTGTATGTTGTTTTTTATCAGTATATGTATATTATGTACCTAGTGTTTGGTGTTACTATAGTAGGCGATGTACCGATTTATTGCAAGTTAATATTTTGATATAGAAAAGAAGTCATGTAGGTATGTATATCAAACGGAAACTGTACAGAGTCAAATTTTGGCTATTTACAATAATTAACACGTCGACAATAATTAACGCGACGACGACCGTCGCGGATAATCGAAATTTTGCCGAAAGGGACATAAAAGTATTTTATTGTTTCTATCACTTATTAATATTACAATAGAGGTTTGTATTCTTTCGACGAAAGTTTTGTTTATCTAACGAACAGGATCTTGGATGACAATTCTTCAAGTTAAATCGGTTTTAAGCACATTCAGAAAAACTCGATTGTAATACGATAAGACAATTTAACACGCTCATTGCCTGCCACGCGATATCGCGTGATACAGCTACTTTACTATATGGCCAGTCACGCGATATCACGTGGCGAATATAAGAACTTACTTATTTAACGTAAAACATTTGACCATTTCACAAAGTCTACATTTTTAGCTTGACAATGAACGTGTTAACGAATAAATTAAGTCGGTAGGTATATAGTTTACATGATTATTTAAAATTTTGTTATTATGGTTTTGAAATCAATTAAACGCAATAAAACTTTCGCTCTATTTTTGTTGTGTAAAGCTGCAATGAGATGACCTATAAAATATATTCTTCTAGCTTTTTCGTCGTAAAAAACAGTGCAACTTATTTTTCAAGGGAAAAATGAAAAAAATGGTAGGTACTTGGGTTAGATAGTTAAATAAAAATTTTTATATTCTGATTAAAAATTACGTTGCTCTAAGTAATTTACGTTGTAATTACCGTAAAACCCAAAAGCCAATAAGGTAGGTACATAAAATACGAAAGATAAATAACAATTTCGGATCGCGCATGCTGTGGATAGACTTCCACAAATAATCAAGACTTGGCTGTATTCAAGGCCGGAGAGAGAAATAAAGGGCGCCCAAGCACAACAAAAAATTTTCAAACATTCTTTGTCAAAAAATACAATTGACGAAAAAAAGTATTTTCACTTCCTGCGGGTCCCTAATCGAAGCTGCAAGCTTTCTTTTTAGACCCAGGCCCCGCTTGCCTCACTTTCTCTCCGGCTGAATTTTTAACTTTCTCGGTGAAACAAGTATTGTTTCTCAGTGAAAACTGTTGAACCTTGCCACTATGCAAGACACTTTTTTTAAAAGTTGTTCATTCTAAAAATAATTATGGAACAAAACATTGGTAGACCGTATACTATAGTAACATCCAAGCTTCTTTTCTCTATGTGTTAAAATATGTGAAAAAATTGATACTTAAAATTTGAATACAAAATATTTACATACAACAGACGTAATATGAAGTGATTGATAAGTCACGATACGCTACTAAAAAACATTCTTACAACATATTTGCAAAATATTTTTCATTTTTTATTAAAAATATTATTTCACGTGATACTACTTGCTTCATTTAAATTCAGGTACGTGAATTGAGCACCGCAATTCGTCTCTCCACTTATGCATCCGGGCCTCCAGGACCGGCCGGTCCACCTGGACCACCTGGACCACCCGGTCCACGTGGATTTCCAGGTCGAGATGGTGATGGCATGGCACATGAACCCGATGATGAGTTTCGGTATTCAATTATGGACACATTTGTACCGTTGGACGGTGAACAGCGAGGATATTGTAGATGTCAACGAGGTCCAATTGTACGAATTGGTATTGATTTTTTGGTTGGGTAGTATTAAAGATTTGTTTGTTTGAATTTTTAAACAGGGACCACCGGGTGCTCCTGGAGCACCGGGACCAAAGGGCGAGCAAGGTGAACGTGGACGAAGGGGAATGAAGGGAGAACCGGGAAATTTTGATTATTTGTTGCTGTTATTGGCTGATATGCGGCACGATATTGTACATTTACAACAACGCGTTTTTAAAAATGAAGAAAAGTGAGTATTTTATTTGACGGATTCAATATGTAGTGTTGTAGTTAGTACCTAGTCTTTGATCATTTTTGGTAAGGAATAAAATCGACAATCACTTTAAATCAGTATTTTAGTCTAGAAATTCGAAACAATTGATTTTTTTTTCATATTTTCAAAGTTCAGACCTTAAGAAAAATTTTCCCTGTGTACTGTGCATCTTTTCAGTGCTAAATTCAAATTTTTAATATAAATTACACGAAACTACTTTTTTCGATACGATTGACATGATATCTAAAGATCTAATGCACCGATTTACTTGAAATTTGGTACAGACCTTCTTAATACTATCAAAATTGGCCCGACGTAGAGGTACTGGATTTTTTTTTTTATTATTTTTAAAAAATTTCCAAACTTGAAAAAAAGAGGCGAAAAAATGATTTTCCAACTAATTCTACATCCTTGCTTATTAAAAATTAACTAAAATTTTATGCTTCAGATCACCAGGAGAGTTGGAATCACGTCAACCAGGAGACACCTTTCTTTGAGTCCCCACTTTGCCGGCCTGTACGGATTTCAATTTTGAATTTTTTTTTTTAAGTTTTTATACATTTTTATATTTTTTAAATATTTTTTTTTATATTACTTGTGCTAAATTTCCTATTAATTAATTAAATTTCCTAGTAACTATACCGACTAATTTTGGTTAATCCAACCACATAATGGGAAGAAAACACATAACATGAATAAAAGTTACCATATTTCTTTTTTAGACCGCAACCATTTGATCTGAAGGAGGCGCTGAACAAGCATCGAATTAAAGAGAAACATCGTGTGCTGCGACAGCACCGACTTCTCCAAGCCTACGTTCAACCGGTGGAGGAAAAAACAGTGTCGGAACAGAAAAAAGATACTGGTCCTGCAAGTGGAAACGATTCCATCCAAGAAAATATCGAAGAATTTAAAGCTACGCCAGTGTTAACACGTCCCAATGTGAACCACGATTTTGATAAGAAATTTTATGACGCCTACACTGACGAAAGCACTGATGGACAGTTTGATGATACCACAGAAACGATCTATGATGATTATTAACAAGAAAAATTATTATATTGAATTTTGTAAATTTTAATTTAATAAAAAACAATCGAAAAAAAATTATTTTAAAAATCTTTACGAGCTCCTATGATCATGTTAGCATTTCAGCGCTTGGTTTTGATATAAAATATTAGTGGGTAAGTTCAATATACACACATTATCATGTCCAAAAAAAAAAACATTAACCAGTATTATAAGTACATATGTGAGATGTCAAATGAACGTATAGAAATATGTATAATTGACAAAAAATGATATATAAAGACACGACAGACCACCAAATTATATTTTTCATCTTCATCTTGCAGCAAAAGTCTTAGTTACTTATAACAATAATACAATGTTTTCTTGATAACATTTAATGGTGATATGCAAAACTGGCCCAAATTTGAAATAATCATCACCACATTCAAGTTATTTACCAAACACGTGATAAATCCTGGTTTTGCTTTGAATTCTATGGCCGATCACGCGATATCGCATTAATAGTTGATTCCACAAAGGCGTGCGATATTAATTTTGGTCACTGGAGAGCTTATTAAAACAAATTCTACATTTATTTTATTAAAACTTGATCATGTTCAAAATTTTTATTTGATGACGTCACTAGGTACACTAAGAAATTTTACTGGCACTATTATTTTCTTTTTTGACGACTCTTGAAATGTAAGATTAAGGAAAAAGTATTGAGGCAATTGAAGGTAATTTTTATTTAGAAATTTAATTCCACTGATCCTTCAATATATAAGTACTTAAAACTTGATATTTTCCCCTCTCTAGCCTGCTTATCAAGCTTACCCTAGTTTAGCCCACAGAAATGGATAGTACCTTTAAAGGGTAATATTTCGTCTACTTAAACTGTTTCAGTATTTTAGTTTTCGAATTATATTAACAACAAAAAATTTTAATTTAGCCTTCAATTTTAAGGGGATAGTTTATTTTATCAGAGCAGAAAATTATCAATAAAAAAACTTGCTGATATACGCCTGAATATTCATATACAGAGCTCAGTTTTTTACGTACAACTTAGGTTCTACATCATTTTGAAATATTTTGTGACCCATTTGACAATATTTTTTTCAAATAGGTATCAATTCATAAAACATTTTCACGTCAGAAGATACAATCACTCGAAAATATATAAGATATACGTACTGATCGGAAATGACATCACCAATTATTTCAAAGTTTCTAAAACTGTATGATTTTGTCGTCCTTTTGTACGACATAACTATCAAAAATTAAGAACAGTTTAGCATATCAACACCGCATTTGAATAAACTTAAACGATCGATTCAAAACAAATTATGTACGTATTATTAAAACCGAATTGAGAGATCGAATCAGAGAAAAGAAAAAAAAAACTAAATAAAGATCAAACATATCGTATCGTACAGAACAACCTTCAGTTCGATTCGGTTTAGTTGAATTTGATGACGAGTTGATTAAGTACTTTGAATTTCGTTGAATGTTGATTGGTAAATTATTTCAAAATAAATTCAATCAGTCAATATATTATATATAGAAATCTATCGTTATTATAATGCTATATGAAATTCAATTGATTTTAATTGTCATGTTTCTTCAACTGCGTTACACTACCGTCAATAAAATTATCGTACACTGAAATTTATTTCACTTAACATATTACCGTCAAACCATTTACTCTAGTAGCTTTATCAAACCACAATTAGTGTCAAACGAATTCAAAAGTAGTTCATGATGCCTGTAACGTTTTATTCTGGCGTCAGGTTTTTTGTCATTTTTGAAAAACATTTTTCCATTTTGGAGGTCAACTTTGTTTTTTTTTAAATGGAAACCCCTATTTTTTACTTCGGGTTCGGAAAGAGCGGGAAATTCTACGTTCAAAACCATATTCATACTTCATATCCCAAAGTCGTGTGAAGGTCATAAAAACGAAAAAAATATGATACTGGTTGGTCAAGGTCATGTTCAAGGTCATGTTCGAGGTCATTTTCTAGTTCCTCATTTCTTCCCATGAAACTTTTGTCCGGGTTATTTTTCGATAAAGTCAATATTAACTGAGATTTTGCGGAACTTTCGCGGAGCTGTTCCGGAACTTTATGAACGCTCTGTATACAGCAGTTATACGACGTATCGTTCAAGAACAAAAATTTTAGCTAGAGCGATCGGGGCCCCGATAGCCCGGGCGGCAAGGTGTCGGTCTCCTCGGATGGACGAATCTCCGCGGGGTCTAGATAAGGCTTCGATATTAAGTAAGTGTGAGTTTGTAATGATGTTTGTATCTTTGGATTAAGAATAAAAATAAATAGTTAAAAAATAAGTGAAATGCTTAAAAGAAACATTTTAAATGGTGATTTAAAATAATTCTTCACCTGTGTCTTGGGCATAAATGTCACCGAACACGTTCTAAAATAATTTTTTTTGCCTTTCCTTTGATTGTATGTACGTAATTTTGTTTATTATGAAGTGATTGAAGAATTTTAATATAAAAAATTGTGTTTACTTACTCTCACTTGTGTTTAATTACTGTCAATTTTAAGTGAGTTACCCAACTCAAAAAAAAAATTCACCCTTACTAATTACAAATTTACCAATATAAAATAATGAAAATAATGAACATTTTTCGAAATACACATAACCGTTTAAGGTTTTTCTTATCATATGGTTATGAAAGACTTGAACAAACTTTCACATAAATTATCCCATATTTTTGTCGGTGACAATATTGAATATAATATTTCATTCAACTTGAATCCTTTAATAATTTTATTATTAATATATTAGATCAGGTTGTCCCTCATCAATTTAAATAAGAATTTACTATTGTTGATTCTTTAGGCCAGCCACATTCATGACTTTGGAAAAAAACAACTTTAAAAAAAAGTTCCCATTTATTTTGGTGACCAGCCGGCCAGGTCGATCGGCCAGTCTGGTCCGCTTGTTTCGACCATTGATTGGTATTTCTTTTCACAATATTCAAATCAATCATATGTAAAAAAATTTTTTGATTTTTTGATATCATTAAAGTGAACCATTCATTATTCTTTCACTAAATGGTTAATAACTTTGAGCATTATAAATCCATTAGGTTACATTAGATTTCGAGGGAATATTTTAAATTAATAATTATCTTTAACTGAGACATCAAGCTTCTTTTTCACAAAACGAAAACTATTAAAAGGAAAACGTCAATTTGAGTATAAAATCTTAGGATATTTTTCTGGATAAGGACATAAATAAAACACTGGCGATTTTTGTCACATACTTACTAGATATTTGGAGTATAAAAAAAAATTTTAACAAAAAAGAATACCATCGAAACTTTGCGCGAATTATAACTCTTGTCAGATTTATCGAAAATCAAATTTGAAAATTTGTAAATGAATTATATAATATTGGTGGGAGTAAAATTATTGTAAAGTAACAAAGCAGTGTCTGAGCGAAATATTTACTTCAATTTTTGTCTACTTTTTCGGTCCTTGAGGTCTCATAATATATATTTATGATAATTTAACTCATGTGTATCAAGTTCCATAAGAATATTGTAGTTTTTCATTTTTACCATGGAAAAAAGGGACATTTCACGCTAGAAACGAAACAAAAGTTCCTATTGGTAAATTTAACTGATTTCAGAACCAGAGTAACAATGTATTAAATACTAATATGAATTATACTAATTTATTTTATTCGTTAAATTATCTTACCGTATTAATTTTATATATTTTTTTTGGATTTTGTGTTTTCTACAACTCAAATTTCTTACCAAAAAGCAATTTAACTCGAAGAACTGTCAACCAAAAAACGCTTCAGTTTCGCTGACGCGTTTTTATTAGTTGACAGAGAGTTCTTCTCCTTAAATTGCTAGGCAACAAATTTTCGTTAGACAAATTCAAATTTATTCGAAAAAATACAAACCTCTCGTGTAATAATAAGTGACAAAAAAGCTATATATGTTATACGCATAACTTCGAAAAATTTAATTTATGTATGTACTTTAAAATAAAACAAGAATTAAGCCGATTCGTCATCTAATTCAAAAACTAACGTCCGTCATCTAATTGTAAGTCAAAAACTGTTCCCAAAATTCATCTTCTACTCCCTATTCTACGATTTGGACCACGTGGTCTCGTTTATTTGATGTAACAGCTGTTCTTGCGTGGTAAGGTAAGGTACTTTAATTGTCTCATAACTTACTTATTTCGATAATACTACTTTAGTAATATATTCTAGAATCTAGACCAAATTAACTTTTAAAAATCATAATCAAAAACAAATCTTTTTGTTGGTCGACTTTCATGCGAATCCCGCCTTAATATAAAATTAAAAAACTAAACTTTCAACTTACGGAAACTTTTTTCAAAACTAAATGACAACAAATTACGTTCCCAAATAGTTGGCCAATAGGTGTATTTCTTTGTTGCTACCGATACGGATATGAATCTAGCTTTTGTCAGGCAACAAACAAAATATACAATTCCACGACACTCCACTGCTGTACAATAATATAATATAGTTGGCTAGAGAAAAGTTTAATAAACTTTTGAAAACAAAATAAAAGCAATTAAAAATTAAATAGTTTTATAATTATATGCATACATGACAAGTAAATACAGTTATTTCAAACACAGTACAATGTTTTCTAGTTCAAATATGTATGTATATGAATCATATTAGGTACAATGACAAGGATAATTGTGCCTCTAGAAGAGGGCAGGTTCCTTAAAACATTGAAAAAATTTGTTTTAGAGTATCATTTATATAGATAAGGTTTTGTCTTTAAACAAAATATGGTTCAAAGTTTTTGATAAAAGACATTTTTGATGTTTTGTATGAAAATTGGCAAAGCGAAACACTTCTGTGTCTATCCGGCTGCAAACAGGCGAATCTCGATGTAAAAATTTGAAATTTAGTACAGAGATAAATAGTTGAATTTGGATTGTGGAGCTTCATTTCAAAAAAAAAAATTTGGAAGTGGGTAAAAATTTCAAATCTAGGGTGAATGCGGGAGAGATGCCGCACATTTTGAAAGCACTTGATAATTTTTTAAGTATTCATTTAATTGATTTGAAATGTAGTACACCATAAATGTAAACATTGTTCTTTAAAATTATTTATAAATAATTTTAAATTTTGAGTCATAAAGGATTCATAATTAACATTTTTGTAGAGTGCAAAGCAGCGTCTCTCCCACACCTATGGGAGAGATGCCGCATCAAAGAAGGTAAGACGCCGCATAGTTCATATGTAGCTATTTTTGGCACTTTATACATCTTAACCAGTCAACTTTTTTGTTTGTTTCTGAGTATTTTTCAAAACATTCAATATACACGCAATAATCATTATTTTCGTTATCTTCACTAATATAATAATCTAGCCTTATAACCTTATCGAAAATTAATGTTCACATTTCTTACCTTTTCTTACTCTCCATTCATATCTTTGATGACAAACCGCATAAAAATATTCGTTCAAAAACAGGTAGCACAGAAACAGTTTTTTGCGCATATTTTTAAAATATTGAAAAATTGTTTTATATATTTCAATCATTTTCATTTCCCCTGCGCAATTCAAAGGCAGAGTTATTCGTGTTAAAGCCTACGTAGTTATTTGAATAGCTATATATTTATATTTTACTTTATTTATTTTTTGATAGCAGTTTCTGTTTCACTATTAAAACTTGCCAGTTTGGTAATTGTTTTAAAAACACAGGAAAACATGTGCTCCAACAAAATGAACTTTTATTTTTATATTTTTACTTAAATACGAAACAGTTGTCCCAAGAATTTCCAATGTATCTTTAAGTCAAAAAAGTCATATTAAAATTTTTCTTCAATCTTCTGGATTCTTTTGATTTGTAGAAATTACAAAATTATTCAGATAAATAAAAGATTCAAATAAAAAAAATCATGTAGATTAATGTATAAAATCAAACATTCAAGTACATGAGTTTAAAAATGTGTAGGTGTAAGAAGTTTTCCTTTTTAAGAGTTTATTATTATTATCTTTCATAATTAATTAAAAATAAAAAATTTTTAGACTAAATTTTACTGTAATTATAAACGCAATCTGTTAAAATTTGAATCATATAATGCAATAAAACCTATACATGCGTCAAATTTAAAATAACGAACTCACATGGAGCAAATTTAAAATGGTACGCATGCGCAATTTTTTTAAATAACTTTTTATTTAATTAATTATGCTTTACCAGGCGATCCTACGAACATTTTACCGTTATATTTAGACACTACAAACGATAATCTTTCTGTTGTTACCAAAAAATTACATTCACGATTGCTTCCGGCTAACTTCAGTACAAAATTTTGATTGTTAATTACAAATAAACTAAAGGGCTACAAAGGAAAATAAATATACTACAAACATCTACAAACGGCCTACAATCGATTGAAGTTATTAAATTTTGACTCCAAAAAAACTTCCGGCCAGCGTCATGATGCCGTAATACGGTTAGACATTTAACGAATTCGAGTTGTCTACAATGGAATGACGAATGAAAAATTTCCTGCCACACTATCCGCTATAAATATCTGTCCTAACTTTTTTTTCCACGACAAAAAGTCAAAAAATATTAAATTCTTATGAGACTAGAAACACATGAGTTAAATATTGTCGGCGCTATTTGTTAATTATCTGTCTGTAATCTATTTAGCAATTCAGATGATCTACTAATGTTATCTGAAAAATTTCAAACTTGCCTTTCTTCAGAAATTATAATAATAATATTGAATTAAAGATGATTAGGCCACAAAAAAAAAAATTAAAACCGGAGTAAGTATGTATTTTTTCCAACAACAAAAAAAAGTAAATAAAATACAATTTAATATTTATCTATAAACCTTATAATTACTTCTCCTGTGTATTTAATTAGATGTTCGTTTTAGTTGTTAAATAACGGTATTTCATACAAAAAAGTATACACGCATATATAGATATGTATGTATGTATACATATGTAACAAAGTAGCCATATGATAAGTCTTTTTCTTTTTTATTATAGAACAGGCTTAAGTCATTTCTATTTACTAATGCTATAAATGTATGTAGTGGTCACCTGTACAATGGGTACTCGGAAATACCCGATACTGGTTTAATATTGTTTTGGCCAAAATATTCGTAGATTTTGAGCGTTACTTTATGGTATTCCATATTTGGAAATAATAAACAAATACTTTACTTTGCAAAATACCACTTTTATTTTTGAAACTGTGACAATATTGTTTCGAACCGTTAGTTCATTTTCAAACAGAATTTCTAAACTAACGGTTCGAAACAATATTGTCACAGTTTCAAAAATAAAAGTGGTATTTTGCAAAGTAAAGTATTTGTTTATTATTTACCAAAATATTCGCTTAGTCTTTTAAGTACGAATTAAAATATTCTGATAGAAACAGAAATAGATGCAAGAAATGAACAATGGGAGTGATTATCCTTCTTAAAACTTTTGGACTGGTTGCGGGCGGCAAAAATTTAGCACCAGTTTGTAGGAAGGTGTGTAAGTGGGAAAAAATTTGCAAAAATTTTTATAATTTTTAATTTTTGCTATAAAAAAAGAAAACGGCAAAACTAACTCTAGGCCCAAAAATAGTTATGACTATGAAAAAATAGTTTTTAGGGTTTAGCTTTTTGTTTACGGCACATGATAATACACGACTAGCACTGTACCTAAAATACAGCTTTCTAATCTGAAAAAAAGAAAATGGCGGGGCCAGCTTAGCGAGGACATAAGCGATCAAATGATCGGAAAACGATATTTCATATAATATAGGACCTAATGTTATCCAAACTGATGACGAAAACGATTCCAAGCACAAAGGATTACCTATATTTAAAATGGAAGAAATTACATGGTGGAACAAATAGTCGGAAAACGACATTTCATATTACACAACCGAATGATGTTCCAATTAGTGGCGGAAATGATACTAGGCCAAAAGAACTATATTAAAAATTAAAGGATTGATTGCCTTTAAACATTTCTCCAAGGGTTGCAAAAGTCTCGATACTTATTTGAATTTCAAGGTAGACGAAGTGGTCGTAAAACGACATTTTATATTACACGATCTAATGTTATTCCAACTAATGACGGAAATTATTCCAGGCTATCAGATTAGTATTTAAAATTAAAGAGCGGATATTAAACATTTCTGTAATGCTTAAAATAAAAAAAGCGCCAATGCTTTTCTGAATTACACGACCAAATATTGTTCCAACAAATGCTGGAAATGATTCCAGGCTCCCAGAGTTCTATTTAAAATTAAAGAAGAATTACTTTTAAACATTTATTTGCTGCTTAAGAAGTGTCAATATTTATTTGAATTACACGGTAGCCCAAGTGATCGGAAAACGACATTTCATATTACACTACCAAATGTTATTCCAACTAGTCGGGTCAAACGATACAAGCGAGTTTTTTGTGCGTATGGCCTAGGGGGCGCACAGTACTTTATTGCATGATCCCTCACTCAAGCGTCTGCTGCCTATCGCCTCCTTGCGAGTTCGATCGAAGCGGACTCGAGTGAACCTAACGTCACCAAATCTGGAAATTTTGCGAAATCATACAAAATTAACAATGATATTTTGTCTACATAAGTTTAATCGTCAAAACTGATAGTTAAATGTTGCAATTTGTGAGCGTCCACTGTACATTTGATAATGTATAATGGCTATCAACCTATTATTTATTGCTGATATTCTTATTTCTATAGGTACAACGTATCTACAATTTTTAAAATAGACAAGCAACGCCGGCATTTGATCAAAGAATACGTCACGAGCGTGGACCGTCACGTCATGACGATGACAAACAACAAATGATGTAGTAGTACAAGGTATAGGTAGTAGGCTATGGACGGATGGCGGATAGGTGAGTGAATATATCAGCCACAGCAACATTGAAGTAGTTGAATTTCGTTTGCCGTTTTGTTCAGATATTCTTTGCTTTCGTTTGCTTGTTAGCTACAACTGCGGCTGGGTTAGCTACTTACACTACTAGCCGTTGGCTTCCATTTCTCGTTTAATTCACCTATAGCAGAAAGTTAAAACAGCGACAAGTAGGTACACTGGGTAGTATAAACTTTGTGACCGCATTGCGAAAAGAATTATTGAAATAACTAACAGTGCCGTCTGGGGACACATTTTCATTTGATATGACACGGGTGTCGCTAGCCAGTATGCCAAATGGAGACAAGGAGAGAGAAAGGATGGGCCAAGTATGAAATTTAGGTACAAATTGAAGTACAACTTCTCAATGATGTCATTCCACTACCCCTCCGCTAAAGGCTAAACTGTTTTTGTACCAGTGAGATTTCGAATCACTCCATTTAAATAATGTCACTTTCCGTAGTGCCGTTAACAAGTATTTTAAAAAATTAAATATTTCGTCTATTTATCTACAAAACAATAACTGAATTTATAAGATATTAATAGCTGTATTTCCGCTGTAATAGCGGAAATTCGCAAAACAAGTATTTGTTTAATAAAAAGTTCGGAAAGTGCCTGTTAAACAAGCATTAAGTCAGGATTACATAGTACAATAGCTGTGGCTTTTTATATTTTTCGGGATAAAATATTTCTTATTTTTATTTAATACAGCCGACTTTCGTTATCCGTCCGCTTACGGGGCAGTAGGAGAATATAACTCTAAGAATTTCTGTACCCGCCGCCCTTGTGCTTAGTAGTCGGTCGCCGTAACTCGTACTTTATCTACTTTTCAAGCGTGTGAGTGTGTACTTATTTATAATCAAATAGCCCGGACGTTTAGTGTAGTATTACCATTCGTTAGAATCGGCACAAAGTCTACCTATTTTTAATAAATACATTTACTAATATTTTCCAAATGGGTTCTATAGTTTTTGTGCCAGGAGTTTAAACGATACAGTTAACACATACTTTCTCTAAAAAAAATTTTAAAATCTTTTGTAAAAATTGTAAATAATATTGTTAGTCAAACAAAGTTTGTAATGCAATCCGCGCGATGAACAAACAAAACTTCTTTTGGTCAACTACACAAGTATTATGTAAACACGGACCTATAAAAAAAATTATTTTAGTGAATTAAAAGAATCTGACAGGATGATTTATGAGTTAAACTATTAAACATCAACACCAATGTTCCGATCTTGTAACGAGAGACTGAAATGAATTTTTTGCGGTCATGACGGGGGAATGTTTATAATAGAAATATAAATCGGCGGACTCATAACTAGCGGACTGATAAGGAGAGTCGGCTGTATTAAAACCAGCCTTTGATTTACTAATAAATATGGATGTCTAAACTAGGGATCGGCAACCTTTTTTGGATGGCGGGCCATTTTTAAAAAAAATAATTTTTAGCGGGCCGCAGTGTCACATATTTTTCAGTGTAGTACCTATGTGGCTTAAATAGATCTTTTTAAACGAATTTTCGAATCGAAAATTCAGCTATTAGAGTCACTGTCTTGATGCTACTTGAGCACGAAACTATGATAGAAATAATTTATTTTGAAGTCTCTAGAAGCCAAAAATGATATTCACGAAAATTTATATAACTCGCGAATGAAAAATCCTGTTTTTACGAAATTTGGTAAAAATATTGGAAGTACAAAAAGTCAGACACATCCGATGCCCGGAATGGATTTTTAGGCATTTTCGCCCAAAAAATTTTTGTGGAAAAAGTTAGTTTTTACCCAAATTTCCTCAAGTTTTGCCATATTTTCTTACACCGTTGGAAAGAGGAGAACAGAATCACATAAAAAGGATTTTTGAAAAATAATTCTGTCAAGTAGTTTTCGAGAAAAACTAATTTTTGTAAACGGAAATTCGCTATATTAAGCAGGATACTGCGGTAGGGGTATTTCCTTTTTTTAACACAAATTAATATAAATATTAATAAAAATGAACATGAGGAAAAATTTTTAATAACAGTTTTATTTACATGTTATAACACATCGCAGAACAAAAAAGTCCAACTCTGCATAGGCAGAGCAAATTGTTCGAAAAGTTATATTGCTTGGCGGGCCGCATGAAAGCTTAAAACGGGCAGCAGGTAGCGGACCCCTGGTCTAAACCTTTTACTTTCTATATTAGTTTAAAAATTTTCAACAATAATTTTTAAAGAAAACAATATTCTTAAATTGCCTCAGATCCAACACTGACTATTACAAAGCAGTCAAGTGCGGATAAACCGTCTCAGGCGATAATAACAGAAATCACGAATTCATATACGAACTTCCTTGTTAGAACAACAAAATTTTAAATTTGTTTTATATCTCTAGGGAAGGACAGGCGAGGGCAACTGCGACGCGCGTATAGAGTGATGAAACTTTCTCGCACATGACTTCAGCTATTTCAGAAACGTTTCTTTGAGTAGGTATGCGATAATTTTTAGTTGTAACTGTACCCGTTCACAGAGACGACAACTTTATAATACGATTAAAACTTTCAATTTTTTACTCTTTTATTTTTATTCTCCGATTCTATAATTTTTTTCTTCTAGTTTGTGATTGAATCAATTTTTTATTTTTTATTTAAGGCTTAAAAGTTCAATGAATGCACACACACACACACGCATACACAAACACATTTAAATCCATAAACGCGCCGTTCTGTATAAAAATTTTGAAAAAATTTCAAATACATGTTCCTGCTAGAATCAACCGAAACAAGAGAGATTACTTATCAATTTTTTTACTTTACGTATAATTATTTTTTAATAGTGGGACACATTTAAATGGTGCCGTGTTTTTTTCAAAAAATATTTCAAAAAAAAAAAAATCGAAATATACAAACTGAAGTGATGTTAATTTATAGAGTAACACAAAATATTTATCGTACACAAGAAATTTTTTTGGAAAAATTCAAATAATTTTTTTTTAAAAGTGTTTAAAAAAAACAGTTGTTTAAACACCTTCTTCGTTTAGTTATTTTTAAATAAGTAGCACTATGTCCTATGTCGCTTGTGTTCGGAGAAATTCCAAAACATGGTTGGTTCACCTGTTGAATAGCTTGGAGATGTTGAAACGTTTTTTAGAAATTGTTGAAATTTAAATAAAATCAAATTAGTTTCATGGGAGATAATTTTTTATTGTCTCAAATAGATTTTGAAACAATTAATACAATTGGAATAGCTGAAGGAATAAATCTTCCACATCTTATAATTTGCCTTTAACGATTAAAAATAAAATAATTATTGTTGATTGAGTTAGTATAAAAATTAATAAACTATCATCCAAGTTATGTCAATAAAGAAATTAAAAATATGATTGTATACGGGGCCTGGTAGTAATTAGTATTACTGGTTACATTAAAGTTTATAATATTGTACTAGAGTCACATTTAGAGTTAACACAATGCAAATTATGACATAATGTTTTCAAATAAATCATTGACATATGAATAGAGACATAACTTTTCTCTTCACCATTAACGTCCGGGTATTTTTATTTCAATAAATTGTTAATTACAGAAAAAATTTAAACTCAACTCCTATGACAACATTGAAATTTTTGTTAAAGCTACCTATGTTTTTTGTTAAATAACGGATACTGAAACTGCTTCTTGTATTTCTGAAAAAAAATAAAATCTTCACCAAGAGAAAAAACACCTTAATATCAATAAAAAACCATATTGATTCAATGTAAAACATTAACGAAAGTCTCGAATGTTGAAATTTATTGCTTCAATGTAGAAAAACTTGATTTTAAAGTTTAATAATATTGGTTTGCTACAAAGTTCCCTATCTTTTCAATATATGTTTTTTTTTAAGTTGTACATTACTGAAACAATAATGATCGTATTTAATTTTAAGTTGCTATTTTTCTCTCAGTGTTGTGATTAGATCGAAAATTGAGTTCTCGAGCCATTTTTGCTATTTCAACGAAATTTATTTTAGAAATATTTGATGGTTCTAACTAGAGCCCATCTAGATCTGTTCTAAATATGCTACTAACTTGATCTACAAGACTTAACTACGATTTATGGCTCTTTTAGCTACAATTTATGGCTCTTTTATAGATAATATTCCGAATCAAAACTGGCCACATCATTCCTAGATAATTCAATTGTCATGTCCTGCTAATATTGTGAATTTCCCAGTTTTTCTCGAAAAAACCTATCACTAAATTTGCTGCCCTTTAAAGTACTGCTGTAGGTAATTCCAAAAAATTGTTTAAACAAAAAAATTATTTCTAATTTTTCTTGGAAAACCAATTTACTTAGAATAGAGGCTCAAAGCCCAAATTTACCCGATCTTTTCAACGGTGTAAAACATATTAGAAACCATTTGAATTTCAATAAATTTTGGACTTTTGTTCTGGAATCCAATTCTGGTTTTTTTTTACTCATCAAGAGTATTCGAACTTCCAACATTTTCACCAAATTTCGTTAAAAATAGAATTTTCGCTCGAGAATTAACGTACCTGAAAACAAATTTTTGTCCCTGGTTTAAATCCTACATAAAACTATCCTAATAACTGAATTCTCCTTCTGGAAATTCGCTAAAACTTACAAATATCACTTTATTCAACTCAAACCTCAACGTATATACATATCGAAAATAATAAATGTGTTACATTTGTCTCTGTTTAAAAGTCATTAGATGCCTATCAGTTTTCTAACAGATCGTTAATGTTAACAATATTGCAACCAGCTAGCCGCTAGTAAACAAAAAAAAGCTAAATTACTTGACTTGGTTGGTTATTGTACATACCTAGGTCACAATTATTGTTTACTTTCTCAATTTTCCTAATTTGAAATTACCGGCGTTCGAGTAAGAGGGAAATACTATTATATTTTCAGTCAATTTTCCATTACCTATATATAAATATTTTTCTAATAAAACATCTTAATAAATATAATATGCATGCCATCAATTACACAGTATAGTGTAAATTGGGCTATAGATACAGTGGCGGTACGGTAGCAGAATCAAGTTGTCCACTGAATGACTTATTTTTATCTGTATCAATTTGTGGGAATTGAAGTCGCACAAATGTAAGAAGAAAGTTTATTTGGTAATCGGAATCCATATAAATCATTATTTTTGGTAATGATTTTTGTTTTATTTCATCTCTTTATAGCACACACGAGTTATTAATTAAGAAATAATTATACTTAGAACTGACAAAAAATATATATTTCTTATCTATCTTAATATAGATATATTATATGTGTATTTCATACTACCGAATGTCTATGCATGAATTAATATTACGTAATCGCATAAACGGTTCTATTTAAATTTACAGTGTAGTAGACCACGAGTGGATTTGTTGGTACTTGATACCAATACTCAGATCCGGTTCGACCAAAAACGGGTCCTGGTGCACCGAATCTTGAACCTTCGTCGAGAAATGATGTTGACCTTGAAATGTGCTTTTTCAACCACTTGGTCGAGAATGTAATTTAGATAAGTATCGACATTTTTTTAAACATTTGAGAAATATTTGAAAACAGTTCCCTAACTTAAAAATTTTTTGGGTGCTACTGTACCCAACACCAGTTTTGTCTACTCGCGTAACAAGACTTCAACACCAAGCACCAGTACAATCACGGTCCGGTGGAGCAACGGTGAAGAAGTCGGACCATCGATGCCAAGGGCCCGGGTTCAATCCCCATCGGCAACGATATCCTACACTTTTTTTTAAATTATTTTTTTCTTTTCACTTTATGCAATGGTGGAACATGCGAGAATCATCGAGAAGCTCCACCATGAAGAAAACAACCACGTAACCGACATCACAACAACAAGACGTCAGCACTCTGATGGGTATATAAGTCGGTCACGCCAGATGGTGGAAATCAGTTCAAAACAAGTGAAATCAGGCTAGTGAATATCAAATGTTTAAGCGAGCAGCGGATCAGTCAGTTACTAATCGGAGTGGTTAGTCAGTGGACATTGTGGTGGAATAATTGGACTTAGAAGAAGTATTCTATTAACAAATATTGTTTGCATCTTAATTTGTTAAATAAATTGTTGTTTTTGAGAATTTACTATCGTATTATTTTGGAAACACACGTTGAAAAGTTGGGTGCTCCAAAAGCGTTCAAGGAGTGAACCAGTCTTTAAAGCAAGTCTTTTTCTCTGAAGAGATTTCTTGTAGTTTGGAATCATTTTCACCATTAACTGGAATAACATTAGGTTGTGTAATATGAAATGTCGTCTTTCGACCATTTGGTCGACCATGTAATTCAGACAAATATCGACAGTTTCATAAGTACATATTAGGTGAATGTTTAAAAATGATTCTCTAACTCTGAAGAGATTTCTTGTAGCCTGAAATCATTTCCATCATTAATTATTAGCTTAGGAATAACATTAAGTTTTGTAATATGAAATGACGTTTTAAGAACACTTGTCCAACCATACAATTCAAATCAATATTGACATTTTCGTGAGCATTAGGAAAGTGTTTAAAAGCAATTCTCCAACTTGGAAGAGATTTCTTGTAGCTTGAAATTAGTGATGAGCAAATGCAAGACCAAGATCAAGACTTGGTAGTCTTGGTCTTGGTCTTGCTAGAGCAGTTTGAGTCTTGGTCTTGAAAAGTGCAGTCTTGGTCTTGGTCTTGGCCTTGGTATTGCTAAAAAATCTCGCGCTTTCTTGCATTCTTTTATTAGCGAATTTTTTCCTCCTAAAATCAGAATTTTCTCTGTTTACGGTATTAATTATACTTTCAAAGTGTTTAAATAGTTTAGCAAGAGTCTTGTTTTTTTCTTACTTTTGTCTTGGTCTTGCTCACTTGAGTCTTGGTATTGGTCTTGCAGCCATACGTTATAGTCTTGGTCTTGGTCTTGCAAAAAATGCAAGACCAAGACAAGACTGCAAGACCAAGACTAATTTTGCTCATCACTACCTGAAATCATTTCCACCATTAACTGTGGAATAACATTAGGTTGAGTAATATGAAATATCGTTTTCCGACCACTTATTCGAGAATGCAATTCAGATAAATATCGGCATTTTTTAAGTATTAGAGAAGTGTTTCAAAGCAATTCTTTAATTTTAAATACAATTCTTCTAGCTCGAAATTGTTACTGCCTTTAATTGGAATAATATTACGTTGTGTAATATGAAATGTCGCTTTCCGATCACTTGGTCGAAAATATAATTCAAATAAATATATCGATAAGCAGGACCGGATCATTGTATAGACAAATAAGACAAATGGCTATGGTCTGGTTTTTTGAAAGATCCGAACAAATTGTCTATTTTGAATATTTGAAATTTCTTTTAGTTTTTTCATTATTTAATTTAGGTTTATTTATTATTTTCTATTTTTTATGTGCCCTACATTTTGTGGGAATGGTGGGGGGAGGTGGGCTGGTCAGCAAAAAATGTGTAAGGGCCCAAAATGGGTTAATCCGTCCCTGTCTATTACCGCTTTTTCCAGCAACTGTTACATTATCAAAAAAATCCATATTTTTCCGATAATCAATAACCACTAACCGGATTGAACCTAGGAGATTTTTTGAGCTGTCTTATTAAAAACACTTTTTAATTTTTCAAAATCTATATTATCCGCACAAGCCCTACTGCGCTGCAATCACATCGCTTGTACCGTCTTCGGACTACCTCTGCCAGTATTCTAACGTTGCGTCAGTTATGTATTTAATAGATTCGATCGAAATTGTTATATAATTACAATCATTTTGGAGTATTCTGTATCGGCATACCAATGTATTCCACATTAAATGACGTTAACGTCTTCATTAAGGTGAATGATATTACAAAAATATTAGTGGTACAATATTCTTGGAAATTTGTTGCACGATAAGTGTAACGCACCACGTTAGTTCATTATTGTACTATATTAAATATTTTATTTGAACCCGTTCATAACCGACAATCATTTTTTTGAAGTTGATACAAATATTTTTAAAAAATGTGCTTAAATGTTGAAGTGAAAAACAGTTAGTATCATGTCTGAAAATTTATATTTTGATTATTAGACCTTGACTTCTAAAGTTTCTAAGTTTTCGGTTTGGAATGTAAATCTACTACAGCGTAACAAGGCTCAATCTGAACAGGGCTGGGAAAAATGGTTCATAGAAACCATTTAAAATAGAAAATGGAAAATGGTTTCCACAAATGCAATTAAAATACAAAATGGAAAATGGTTTTGCTGAACATATTTAAACTTGAAAATGGAAAATAGTTATTTTAAATGGATTATAAAATGCAAAATGCTTTTTTTTACAAAAAGTTTATTCTATACAATTTTTATCATTATTTATATTAGGTATTTAAAAAAAAAAAGTTAAGAAAATATCAAACTTACGGAAATTAAATGCATAAAAGCAGTCTTTTAAGGAAATTTTGTAAAATTTCAATGATATGGAAACGAAACTTAACTTTTGTTACTTAAAAATGTTGTAAAATTTAATTCGGCCTTAACATATTGAAACTTTGACGACGCTACTACTGCAACTTCTAAATAAAATTATGAAAATCTTCTACTAGAAATACAAAAACATTTTTTATCGACGTGTCTTTAAAGATAGTAGTACATAACTTGAATCAGAAAAGTTTGACTTAAAGAAACTGCAACTGTGGTAACAAATTTAACTCAAGTGACATTGGAACTCAAGTTATAAAAAATTTGAGTCAATTAAATCAACTTACATTTAACTTACAATTTGTTAGACTTCAAGTCGTTCAATTCAAGTTCTATAATTAATATTGTATACACATAAATTTGAGTATACATGCATTTTCATTTTAAATGTAAAATGGATTCAAATTTCCATTTTAAATACAAAATGGAAAATGGTTTGACCGAACTAATTTAAAATAGAAAACGCAAAATGCCATTATATATTTTAAATACATATTTAAAATGAAATCATTTTAAATAATTCCCAGCCCTAAATCTGAATACCATCGAGGAAGAACGATAGGGCATGCCGTTTGAAATATTCAGCCGCACTGAAATAAATCTTTTAATTGACAAAAATATGTGATTAATCCAAGAGCCAAAATCTAGAATTGTCAAACTGTTAACAATTCTCCAATCACAAGTAATTATGACAAAAATTCCAACTGATACGATTGACATTGTACAGCGCTGTGTTGCAGCTTATCAGGTTTAACTTACAGGGCTTGTGTCGATCAAGGTGTTTTACTCTTGTTATGTACGTAACCAGGGCACAACAACCACAGTAAATGTATCCAGTAAAGGGTTTATTTTAAAGGTATTCGAATAATCTAATTCCGTTTATGAATAGATAGCATTTCACGCATTTATAATTTTAACTACTCACTTCTACTTAAAACAAAGATTATTTTATACTGATAACAAAAAATATACCTACCTTGAAATTGTAAAGAACTTTTAAAAAATTAAAGAAAAAGTGTTAATGCGTTTAATAGAAATATTAAAATACCCCTGTCGCAGCATCCTGCATAACATAGCGAATTTCCATTTACAAAAGTACGTTTTTCTCGGAAATTAGTTGATATAGAGTAATTATAAATAAAAAAAAACCTTCTTTATGTGATTTTTCCGCCTCATTCCGCCAAATTTTTTTCACGAAAAATGTCCAAAACCCCGTAAACGTTTTCACGAAATTTCTTAAAAATAAGATGTTTCGTTCTTGAGCTATCGTGCGAACACTTAGTAAACATATATATAAATGTGTCCGCACGATAACTCAAGAACGAAACATCTTATTTTTAAGAAATTTCGTGAAAACGTTTACGGGGTTTTGGACATTTTTCGTGAAAAAAATTTGGCGGAATGAGGCGGAAAAATCACATAAAGAAGGTTTTTTTTTATTTACAATTACTCTATATCAACTAATTTCCGAGAAAAACGTACTTTTGTAAATGGAAATTCGCTATGTTATGCAGGATGCTGCGACAGGGGTATTTTTTATTTACAATTACTCTATATCAACTAGTTTCCAAGAAAAGCGTACTTTTGTAAATGGAAATTCGCTATGTTATGCAGGATGCTGCGACAGGGGTATTTTATGTAATTTTTTCTTCTCTTTTAAGTGGTGTAAAAAAATTTCGCAAAAATTTTTGAATAAGTGGAAATTTTGGCAAAAAACTAATTTTTTGCTAGAACAAAAACCATGTTCCTGGCATCCGACGTGTCTGGCTGACGAACTCATCCAAGGGTTTGGGACTTCCAATGTTCTCACCAAGTTTCGTAAAAATTGGATAATTCGTTCGAGAGTTATCGTGCGGAGATATATATATATATATATATATATATATATATATATATATATATATATATATATATATAAATACAAATATATATATATATATATATATATATAAATACATATATATATATATATATATATATATATATATATATATATATATATATATATATATATATATATATATATATATATATATATATATATATATATATATATATAAAGGCTATTGGCGGATAAGCATGAGTAGAAATGCCCCCGCACGAATTGTGTTGGTTTTTTTTCTGCTAACTGCTTTCGATATAAGATTACAATTTACTGAGTTTCAACCCTTAAAAACTCACCCTTTGGGGGTAAAAAATTATTTTTTGAAAATCACAAAAAATTTATAACTTTTTAGTGGCTTGACGGATTTGGCTGGAATTTTTATGTTTTAGATACCTCTATAGTGTACCTCAGAAAAAAGTATCAACTTAAAAAAAAAATTATAACCCCCCCCCCCAAAAAAAAAAAAATTGTTTAATTTTTCAATATTTTTTTTCATCAACTTGTAGCTATGGTACAATCACCAAAATTTTTTTCACCAAAGTGTTTGGCTGATTGCGGAATTTGAAGATTTGAGTCGACCATTTTTTTTTTCAAAAACTAAGCAATCACAAATGTTTTTATGAACATATTCAAAATGTGTAAGCGATTTCCAATCGATTGAGTACCCGGAAGCCTATGCCTATCTCCAAGAAATATTCTCGGACATTCAATTTTTTTAACTATGATGCACCCGGAAAAAAATTCTGGAAAAATTATATGTTCTATTAATCATAGTGAGGAGCCTGTAGAAATATTTTGGTAATTGTACAACGAACATAACTTCGAAAAAAAAAATCTTTTTGGACATTTTATTTTTTTTTAACTATGACGCACCCGGAGAAAAAATCTGAAAAAATTATATGTTATATCGGTCATAGTAGGAAGCCTGCAAAAAATTTTTGGTGATTGTACTATAGCTACAAGGTGATGAAAAAAAATATTGAAAAATTAAACAATTTTTTTTTTTTTTTTGGGGGGGGGGGTATAATTTTTTTTTGAAGCTGATAATTTTTTCTGAGGTACACTATAGAGGTATCTAAAACATATAAAAATTCCAGCCAAATCCGTCAAGCCACTAAAAAGTAATAAATTCTTTGTGATTTTCAAAAAATAATTTTTTACCCCCAAAGGGTGAGTTTTTAAGGGTTGAAACTCAGTAAATTGTAATCTTATATCGAAAGCAGTTAGCAGAAAAAAAACCAACACAATTCGTGCGGGGGCATTTCTACCCATGCTTATCCGCCAATAGCCTTTGAGTGAATATTATTTTCGGTTCCTAGGGACCTTAAAACAAATTTCTGCCATGGTTCCGGGTTTAAGTCGCGTCATGACAGTGGTTGTAATAGCTGAATTCCATTCTTGGACGACTTTCAAGTTTTCAAAAATTTTTGAATAAGTGGAAATTTTGGCAAAAACTAATATTTTTCAAGAACAAAACCAATGTTCCTGGCATCCGACGTGTCTGGCTGACAAACTCACCCAAGGGTATGGGACTTCCAATGTTTTCACCAATTTTCGTAAAAATTGGATACTTCCTTCGAGAGTTATCGCGCGGACACACACACACACACACACACACACACACACACACACATATATATATATATATATATATATATATATATATATATATATATATACATATAAATTTTAGTGACTATTATTTTCGGTTTCTAGGGACCTCAAAACAAATTTCTGTCATAGTCCCGGGCTCAGGTCATGCCCCCCGCGTCATGACAGTGGCTGTAATAGCTGAATTCCATTCTGGAAATTTTATCATATATTTATGTTAACTTTCAAAATAATCGCCTGTATATGTTAAATAATAGCTGAATTCCATTCTGGAAATTCGCTAAAATTTAAGACTTGTTTACATAAAAATCTTTGTTTACTTTAAAAATTTTCTCACGTAGACTGTATATGTATATACAACACACACAAACCGTACGCATAATGGTAGTACGGATCATAGAGCATCTAGAGAGAAAATACATATTTCTATACTACTGGAACCTGTGTAACCACTTGAGATAGAAAATATGTTGTATACGTGCACGGTGTTTACTTTGTATTTGTGCGGTAAACTTTGTTTGTGTGAGTGGTGATAGCCGTCACGTGACCTTTGGTTCACATACATGTATGTGATGTGTGTAATACCACAACGCTACTTGTGCCGGTTCAACAATCAAATTTATTGTTGTTTGACTGACTTACACTGAACGACGGGTACTGAGCAACTGACACCTAAGCAGCCTAAGATGCACATACTTCCACATAAGTGATTGCAGAAAAGAGACAGTTATATTCGTTCTATTTGTTCTGTGGTACGGATAATGAAATGGTCTTGTACCCTTATACATATATCACAATAAAATTATGTGATCGTGTCAAAAAGGATATCGTATACATATAATATATGTTATATACAAAATATCCATATTGTGTGGAATATGTATCTACTTAGTTAGAATGTGAAAAAATTCACACTTTATACGATAAAATAATCACATTCTAAACAACAAGGTTTTTCTCGGAAACTAGTTGACATAGAAAAAAAGTTTAAAGACCTTTTTTATGTAATTTTTTCTTCTCTTTTAAATGGTGTAAAAAAATTTCGCAAAAATTTTTGAATAAGTGGAAATTTTGGCAAAAAACTAATTTTTTGCAAGAACAAAAACCATGTTCCTGGCATCCGACGTGTCTGGCTGAAGAACTCATCCAAGATTTTTCGACTTCCAACGTTCTCACCAAATTTCGTAAACCTAGGACATTTCGTTCGAGAGTTATCGTGCGGACACATATATATATATATATATATATATATATACATATATATATATATATATAAATTTTAGTGAATATTATTTTCGGTTCCTAGGGACCTCAAAACAAATTTCTGCCATGGTCCCGAGTTCAGGTCGCGTCATGACAGTGGCTGTAATAGCTGAATTCCATTCTGGAAATTCGCTAAAACACAAAAACGGTATTCCTAGGTATACAACAAGACCTAATTAATAAAAATTACCGGATGAGTCTATGAAATAATTTTTAAGTGTGTGTCTCAAATAAATATACCTATTTTCGTTAATCATGTCCGAAAAATTTATTTGGCTCGAAAATTCTAGTTTCAGTTTAATTAAAATCGTTACACACAGATGGCACTAGTGTTTATTTGCACATTCAAATCGTATATTTTGTACCTAATAATTATCTATACGTGCAAATTTTCAAATACAGCCGTATGGGTAAGCTAGTGACCCAATTTTTTATACCAAAAAAAGCAAAATATAACTTCAATTAAAAAGCACATTTGTGTTATGGGTATATGGTTGCAAAAATTTTTATATTTAAAAGATAGCTAATATTATTCATAGGTATAGACGGTTTCATGTAACTTTTTAATTACGGCAAAATAATGAGTAACAAGAGGAGAGGTAAAGTAGGGAGGTATAGAGTTTCTTTCGGGAGTGACCACTATCATCCTCTCACAGGAGTACAAAATTTAGTTAAAATAAATTCTGTGATCATATTTTGGTGAATTTTGATTAAAATTAAGTTTAAGGAGTCTTTTACAAGTAATGTGCTAAAAAAACACCTTTCGAGAATTTTTTTGGAAAAATTATTTATTGGAATGAAAAAAAAGTTTTGTACATGAAAGTACATCTAATTCAGTACATATTGAATTATTTTTCTTTTTGTTTGGTCTTCCCTCTTTTACGCCTGTTGAATGTCGCATGTCAATTTTGAAATTCAAAACGTTGCAAACGATTTTTCGGTGTCTAAAACATATTTTTACAAGAACTTTATTTTTACGAAAAATACTAACAAAAAACTGTAACACTATATAGAAATAGCCCATTAGACCCCATACTTTTTTTGGGGCCATTTAAAAAAAAAAAAAAGTAAAAAAAATTGCTTTGTTTTCTGAACTTTCAGGCGTTCTAAAAAATCGAATCTTTGATTTTAAGGGCTGATTCTAGATAGTCTTACAAAAAACACCACAGTAAAGATAATGCATCGTTTTGGTCCAACAGGACTTAAAGTTTTTTTTCAATCATTGACAATGTTTTTTTTTTTTTTGGATACATTTTCAAGATACATTTAATTATATAAGGAATTCAGTTTCAAAACGGGTCATGTCCCCTTTTTATGATTTTGAGATATTGACAAAAAACTGTTGTAATGTGATATATGTTTAATATAATGAGTAATATGTATGATAAGACGTATTTTGAAAACAAAGTAAATTTTCTAATGTTAAAAACAATTGGACAGGATTTTTTTCAACTTAAACTGTTAAGAATCGTGTAAAGCTTTATATGCAAAATTCATTATTGTGCGTAACTCAATTTTTGATTTTTTTGGATAAAACCCGTTTCGAAACTGGACTCCTCATATGTACTTCCCAAAAAAAAATTCCAAAAATGTGTTTTTCTTTTTAGCACATCACTTGTAAAAGACTCCTTAATTAAAATTACGTAAACATATTTTATTTCTATCTCTTTCATCACTTGCGAGACGTAACTTTTAGATTACATGAAAAACGGTATAAATATATTTAATTTTTAAAAATCAAATTTCTAACAAATGTAAACACAAGACTCTATGATATCCACATTTTATTCTCCACAAAAAAAAAGACTTCAAATATGGTTAACTCATATATATTAAATACAAAAGAGTTATTTTTAATTTAAATTAAAAATGGAATATTTTATGTAGTGAATACGGAGCAAAAAAATATCAAAAAATAAACTACAAATAAAATAAAAAAAAATAACACAAGGCTCACACAAGGGAGTAAAAGTTAATATTTTTTTTTTTTTTTTTATTATTTATATTATGTCATTTGTGTGTTTACACAGAGGAAATACAAACACCACTATAACACATATTTATAGGTGAAATTGTAAATTTTTGGTTTATTTTAACGATACGAAACCGCGAATATTGAACGCGAGTGAACGGTGCGGGATTTGAAAATTTTTATCTGACACAGAAAAATAATATGGGTAAAATAAAATATAAAAAAAAAAAAACACGGCGCTTTGTGGTTGAAAATGAAAAACCATCCGAATGGGCGATAATCCACATAATTTTAGTTTGGCAAGTATGTTATTTTTTCATTGAGTATTTCAAACAAAAATTGAGAATTATGTAAAACTCCATCCAAATAAGCTTTTAGCTACGCACTCGTTCGTGTGATGTTCGAAATTTTGGCATTCGTAACGGAAAGGAGATTTTCCACGCTGGTAAAACGTAGCCTATGTCCCTTTTCGTTCTTCCTACACTTTCCATTTTCAAATTTTAAAACTAATCACAACGCTTCCGTTACTTTGGTAGCCTCGGAAGTAAATTTTTTTTAATTTCTATAATTTTATTTATTGGTAGCTATTGTAATCGTTTTAGCGAATTTTGAAATCGAAAATTCAGCTATTACAGCCACTGTCATGACGCGACTTGAGGTCGCGACTATGATAAAAAATTTTAAAATATATATATATATATATATATATATATATATATATATATATATATATATATATATATATATATATATATATATATATATATATATAGGTATAAATATGTGTCCGCAGTTCCGCACATTAACTTTCGAACGTTATTTATTATATATCCTATTTTTACGGAATTTTTCGAAAACTTTAGCCAGACACGTCCGATGCCCGGAACATGATTTTTTTCAGCACTTTGTTGCTGGTTTTTTGTCAAAATTTTCCCAATTTCAAAAGTTTTCGCGAACATTCTTTTTAAACGATTAGAAAGAGGAGAAAAATCAAATAAAAACTTTTTGAACTATTTTTCTATGCAAACTGGTTTCTGGGAAAATTAATTTTTGTAAACGGAAATTTGCTATGTTATGCAGAATTCTGCGACAGGGGTATTTTTATGTTTTAAATTTTTAACGACCCATCTGAAGTTATTCCTCAACTCAATAGCGGGTCGCGATTTACACTTTAGGAGCTCCTGAGTTAGTATATATTTCGGTATCTTGAATTACACGAGTTAACGTAGGCTATAAGGAAATAAGAAAAGGATGCTTCCAGTAGCTATTTCCCAACATACCTTAACTACAACGCGCAAATTACCATGAACTTTTCGATTTACCCACATAAATTATTGACGTTCAATTACAAAAATTACAAAATTTAATTATTTTTACTAAATGACTGTAAAATAAATATAATTTTATAAACTGAATACTAGGTATATAGCTTTTTATTTCATAGAATTAAATTAAAATACTAAACAATGCAATTTATTAGCTGAGCTATACACATATATGTATACCGATATTTTTGGTGCCAAGTGGACCATATGATAACAATAATTTGAATATTATTATAAAATTTTATAAAATTATAAAAAAAAAATTAGTTGATTTTTCTGTGTAATATAGTTAAATACATATAATATTATATTACTATGAATAAAAATAAAAATACTAATATATAAATTTTGGTTTTTAATACAAAACGATAGGCAGATAGAGCAATAAAAATAATAAATTTTCAAACATATTGTAATTAAATTGAAATATACATATTATGTACTGACCCAAATGTGAACTTAGAGAAATAGAGTAAAATTAAAACCGGCCAATCCGTTTGAAAATGTATTAAAATTATCACCCGGTATAAAAATAAAATTTCTGAGAATTAATTTCAATAAAAAAATATTCAAGATATTTTTTTTTTTTTTTAGGATTGTAATATTATTCAAAAATTTGAATACAAAAAAATTAATGTAATGTTTGTAATTCAAAATTGATTATGTGCACGCTAATATTTTTAGACAGTAGCGCGCTATAAAATTTTGAGTAACAGCTAAATTTTTAAACAAAAAGAAATTTAAGGTGAATCGATCACTTCAAATTTTCCAAGTTTAGAATTTGAAATTTTAGTATTTTATAGAGTAATATATGATGCAGTCATTGACACTATTTTGAATAATTTCTGACGTATAGTTTAGAAGGAATAAATTTTCAAAGTTAGAATTTTTAACGTAAGAGTAAATGCAAAAGTATGATTGGAGGTGAGTCAGAGGTATATATTTAAGTAAGTTGTGTCATTAAAAACCAACTTTAAGATTTAATAAACTTAAAATTATGTTCTTTTATGTTTTTGAATCATTAAAAAACTATTTTGTTTAATATTGGACGTTTAGTTATTGTAATAAATAGAAAAAAAAAACTACAAAAATGTCATTTTATACTAATACACCCATAATATATTTGTGTATGCATTAGTTATTATGTGTGCGTACTTGTCAACTACCAGAGTCAAATTCATTATGTTTAAAGTTATTAAAAGATTGAATAATAAAATTAAATATTATTACTGTATATGTATTATAAAATTTAACTTATTTTTCTATGACACATAAATTATATTTATTTACTGAGAAAAAAATCGATTCACCTTAAGTATTTTCTTAACAAAACTTCACTTGAAAATTAAAATAAAAATTATGTAATAAGCAAATGATGTATGTGTATTTTAACTTTTTTCTTTAGGCAATAAAGTGTTTCCTACAATAAAGATTTGTTACCTAAAAGTAATTTAACTCAAAGCACTGTCAACTAAAAGCCCGAAACAAAAATTCCCAAAAAGTACAAACTTATAAAATTTTTAAAATGTGATAATAACAGAAATGCTTTTTAATATAGTATGTGATTTTATTAAACAAAACAATATTCCCCTTGTTTCCATGTACCATACGCCACTGACTGAGGCAATTATCAAAATTTTACGTAGGTACGAATATTTGCTTATTTTTTAGACACAGAAATTTAAATAATAGCTCTAATAATGTATCAGAAATGCTACAATTATTATAGGAATGTTTATTTAGATACATTAAAAAATTATAATGTTAATATTCGTTGCATTGTCTAAAATTTTCAGGTTCAATGAATTAGGCATTTCATACTGATACAAAATCTTTAATCTATACCCCATTAAGGGATAGGTTTGATTTTTAGGACGCTGCAATATTTGTAAAATCAAATAAGAACAACTGAACTAGCTATTATTTTGATTAGAAGAGACTAAACCATTTTTTGCGGCAGCTATAATATTTGGCCTAACCCATATATATCCAACATGAAGAAACGTTATTTTATTCTTTTTTATTAATAATTTTTTTTTTTGTTTATATAATAGGGTGTGGTTTTTTAATTAAATTTCAAATAGACACAGGTATCTTGTCTGTTTTGAACGATCTACATAATTTTCGACAATCTTTGCTAGACATTTTACAAATTAGATTTTAGTAAAATTAAATTTTAACAGAGTAGACATCAGCTGTAATGAAACATATCATTTAGTAGTCAACTTAGACTCCCAATTAGACAGTTATCTTACATTAAAATAACGGTAAATATCCAAAATTTATTTTTGCAAATGATTTAATTTTTATATCATTTACGTTTTTGGTACATTTTGTATGGAATTAAGTGATAATTATTAGTACTGAATATTGGTACTTATTCGGTTTTTACACTACATTACAAAAAATTTGAGTATCTTCAAACGAATTACATTGATAAATATAATTGGTACCAAGATTGAGAAACGAAGCCCATTCAAATAGACAAAGCTATGTTCTCCAAACCATTTTTGAGTTTTCTTCTAAGAGCAAAAACACTTTTACTGGAATATTTGCTTTACAAACACAATCAAAAATTGCGGGTGGATAAGTCGTAACAGGTGGTTCTACGTAGCGGAAAATGTTAAAACTGTTCGAAAATTGATTATTAGTTGTTTGTCTGTTAGATTTGAGTTAAATCATTGTTGAATATTTTTTATCTATGATGCAAAGTTACCCCCTAGGAGTCACCTTCCGTTTTACGGTACATTATAAATTCGGTAATAAGTTTTTTTGGGACCTTTATGTAAATAAAAGGTTAAATGCCAGAAGAGGGTAAATTTCCCTACTGCAATATCACCACCAACTACCACCCTTCAGTGTGGCATTACGACGAAAAGTGAATCCCAGGATTTGGGTGAACATGATCGTTCAATAGATACGAGTATGTTTAACGGTTTGTAAAATCCTAGCAATCAATCATCAGTTTAGCAAAACATTTTTAAGCGAAATACATTGAAATATAATTATGTAAAACTTAAATTTTTTTATGTTGTTCTCAAAATTTTAGACAGATTCACCGTATGAAAGTAGTATCCAGCATAATTTTTCATATGGTCGTCATCAGCTTTTTGTACACACATTCCAATTTTCAAACATACTGGGTGTTCCAAAAGTCAACGATGTCCCTTAGAAGTATGATAGACCAGGTTTACTTCGGTTTTCGCTGGCGCAAAAGCGTCTGTAAGTAACTGAAATAATTTGAAAGTAATTATTGAAATAATTTCGCAATGACATTTTTTTGCAGTAAAATAGCAATACCTTTTTTCTAAAGTAAAGTGAAGCAAATGTTAAACCCTTCTAAAAACTACAATAAATCAGCAATCTTTTAATATAACTTGCCCGGGTAGGGTGGTACATTTCTTTTACATTATGAAGAGTCAAACTTATATAGCTAATAAAAATAAGAATTATGTATGAATCGGCAAAGAAGGTTTATTTTTTTAAAAATATTAGGTCTACTACACCTACTTTGGCTTGTGATCTACAAAAGGACTCTTGAGGGTTGCGTAATAAAAATTAAAATTTCAGAAAATTAAGTCGTGTAGCTGTGTTACTCGAAAATCTGATCAAAACTGTCGATTTTCCCGAAATCCATAAAAGTGCCAGTATCTTTAAAACCAACGACATTTTACTAGACGATGTTTTGATATTCTGGTCAGGCATGAGCTGGTCTATCATCCTTCCAAGGGATATCGTTGACTTTTGAGACAACCTGTATTGGGCGGTTCCGCTTTAGAAAATCAGTAAAGGTCGCTCTTTTATTAGGATTTTTTCAATGCTATTTTTAGTGAAAATCAACCGGAAAGCAAATACTCAAGAAATATGAAAACCAGAAAATAGGAGTGGCATTTTCAAAGGGTCTTAATTAAATAGTAATTAATATTAATAGAAGAATCACAAAAATTTTTTAGTTTTAACTATTTTTCACTGTAAATTCTGTTCTTTTTAGGCGGTTTTAAATTTTTGTTTTGTATAATACCTTGTCGTTCGTTTGTTATGTGCTCATGTTTTATACCATATACTTTGGCCTGGAATGGTATATTTATATCACAACATGGACGGGCAGACATTGTAAGTTCAATGCTTCAATGTTCATTTTACATATAATCAAGGCCATTTTGATCATAAAACAAAAACAACATCAATCATATTTTAATTGTAGATTAATTTGAAATACATGTAACGAATTAGAAACGGATTAAAACCTAATTAAAATCTGTGGTCATTTTTTTGTTCATTATTTTTTTAACTTTTTTTCGATTTTTTTTCCATTTCTTCATTCATTTTAGTGGCCATTTTAATTTTTATTTTACACATTAAATGTTGCAATAAATCTTTGATGTAAAAAAAAAAAAAAATTTGGCAATAATTTATTCAAAATTAATCGTACTGGTTAGTAATTTTTTAAGCAAAATTTTATAGAAAAATCAGTTTTGTGTTTTTTGAGACTTCATGATTATTGTTTATTTTAGGATAGAAGGCTTCAGCTTGTAACTTTTTATTGATTAGCACAATAAGCGTTACAATTTTTTTGGGTCAGTAAACCTAAATTTCAATTTTTTTTACAGGTAAAAAGTAAAAGAACGGCGATTTTTCGATTTCTTTCTTTCTTACAATTTTTATACTTTTTTCTGAATTTGTGAAATTTTAGGTTTAGTAACCCAGAAAATTGGCTTTCTTCAAAACCATATTTGATTTTCTAATCTCTGATTCATCCATCGTAATAGATATTTTTTTAAGTGTCGGCTTCAAAGACACGTGTAAAATGCAACGTCATCAGGTAAAAGAAAATTAAAATTTTCTAGGTACTTAGGGGAATCTCCGATAATGTGAAAACAGCTTTCAGATGGGTTGCGTTCAAGGTTTCCTTAGCAAAAAGTTTATTAAAAATGTGTCTTTTATTAGCTTCTAACCTAACCATGAATAATCCCTTAACATTTTAAAGGTAAAACCAACAAGGGAATCCAAAACACTACTACTGCAATAAGCATCAAAGAATTTAATTTTTACAATAAAACATCGAATAAGATCGAATCGAGAAACAACAAGCTAGCAATACAACCAAAATATGAAGGGTACAGGGGAAAAACGATCAGAGTCACAAAAAGTAAAAAATGCCAAAATCGATGCAGTTATGTTGGCAGTATGCAGAATATTGACCCCGTGCTAACATTACACGTGAAAATCGAACATAGTCCGTGATATGCAGGGGAAGAACCAAATTTTTTTGCTGAAAAATGCGCATATAATACATAATTCGATGTCAAATTTCGCGAAAACGGCTAGCCGCAAGGCCGTGGAGAGAAATGACGGGTCCCGAGAATAAATTTCATGGGCCCCTTTTTAAGTCCGGGCCCTAGGGCTACAGCCCCGGCTACCCCACTCTCTCATCGGGCCTGGCTAGCCGTCTATTTTCTGCTGGCATGGCGTTTTCTAGCTTACTATATTAGCAATAGCCACCGAAAGTTTGAACCAGATCCTATGCGTGGTTTTCAGGCAAAAAATTTTTATGTTGGAAAATGCGCCTACAAATACATGATTCACATTTTAAAGTTTAAAAACGCTCCCCTGAAAAATTTACTTTTTGTGACTCTGATCATTTTTCCCCTGTACCCGTCAAATGTTATATAATGGCAATAATTTCCCAACTATACCACTTTGTTTCCTCCACTGTTTTGTAGTATTATATAACTTGATAAACTATATAGTATATTAGCTAGTTCCTAGCTGGTAGCTACTTTTGCTAGTATGGCTAAGTGAAGCTATAGGTAGTTATGCAATATAGAAGTAGTTTCCAAATACTATTGTAACTATGTATGTAAACGTATACGAAATTAATAATTAATAATATGGTATTTTAGCTACCATAACAGCTTATGATCGTAGCTGCAGGTGAATTGTAGTTTAGGCAAGTTTTGTACGATATTAAAATTAAAAGAGGATCAATTACTATAATATCTAGATGGTTTATCTTAACAATACAAAGTTACACTAGTGGATAAAAATATATTAACAGTTAATTAAAACTCACATAGTGTTTGAAAAATTGTTAAACTGGATCGGCTTGGACGCTTGTTCGAGTGCCACTCTAATGAATAACATTTGAAATTAAAAATATAACTACTGCGTCTCGCATTAAAGAGAGGATATGTTTGATTGATCGTCGGACTGGAGTGGCACTCGAACAAGCGGTTCGGTAGCCTAATTGGTAAGGCGCTTGGTTAGCAACCAAGAGATCCGGGTTCGATTCCCGGTTCGAGATCCGGTTTGACAATTTTTGACATGCTAAAGTAAATCGAGTGTTCAAGTATCAGCTAAAGCTGGACATTAATTGAACATATGAATATTGGTGTATCTATAAATGCGAACAAAAGTTCGCCATACATTAACAATGTTTCACAGGCACTCGATAGCATTTGAAATTAAGAATGTATTAACAGTTTTTTTATATGGATCCTACAAATAAATGGATCTATTTTGAAAATTTTTTCACTGCAAGAAAGCTAAATAATACATAAATTCGGTTTAATTTCTTTTTTTTAATTGTTTTCTGTGGGAAATTGCAATACCTATAATTTTTTGCCTCGAGGGAAAAAATACATTTAAATTGATTAAAATAAAATAAATTTCGAAAATTTTTTTAACAAGATACAGATTTGAGCTAATATGTCGCTTCATAACTACACGGAGACAACAAAATCCTATAAAAATTACTGTGCTCATACTACAATCGACGTGTAACAGGCGAACATATCCAATTTTACCGTACAAAATTGGATATGTTCGCCTGTTACACGTCGATTGTAGTATGCGCGCCGTAATTTTTATAGGAATTTTCTCTCCATGTACTATTGCCGTCTTTTGGCTCGTACTTTCCACGCTTCTCGATGTTATCACTGATCTGCGACCAGCTTCCCTTGAGATGTGGCGCTCCGAAAGTTTCCAAACTGTTGCCAATTTAGCCACCATAACTATAGTATAAAAATTTTTAAAATGTTTTTTATGTAATTAACATACCTATTTTAGCAAATTTTTGCAAGGATATTGACATAAAAAAGTAACAAAAAAATCGGTTGAATCGTTTTTGAATAAAAGTGAAAGGCATTTGTGAAAATGTTGTTTCGAGAAAAATTCGTTTCGGTACTGATGCAAGTAAGTAATCGTAATAATTAAAACGCATCTATTTCGGCACATAATGGAATATGTATTAATTTTTCCATGATTGTTGAAACAATTCAAACTAAATCGTTATCAATTCTATGGCCACTAGTGTCGTACATAATTAGGTATTATCAAAACGTTCTTATTTCGTCGGCTGTTACAATTAGATAAGCATAAACCTCTAGCTGGTATATAGCTTAATTCTTGGTATCTACTACAGTAAAGAAGAAATTACATAAAACTGAATCATTATCAAATACTAACAGTTAACTAATTATGAGTGCAAGCCACTCTTGTGTGTTTAACTTTAATACTTTATTGTCTTGTTTCGAAAGAATTTTAAAATTGAAAAACACTTTAGGTATATTCCCACCTATCTGTTTACCTAAGACATTAAAACTTATCAAGATTTTGTTTATCGAAAAATACACATTGGGCCGGTATTTACATTTTAGAAATTATTATTATTAAAATCTTACTTAAGATTTGGTGCTATTATCGTACACTATTTTCTAAAAGTTTATAAATATTATTATTCTAATTAGTCCTAAATTATATTATAAATGTGAATTTTTACATTTATTTACGATAAAGTTACTTACTGACTGTTTTTATGCATTTAATCAGTACCTACAACCATAAAAATATAAGTTATTACCATTATATCATTAAGTTTCTTTACATATGTGTTTATCGCAATTTTTCAATATTATAAAAATGAAATATTGGGTCATCCGGAAAGTTCGTGCCGTTTTTGGTGTGAACGGCCATCCCGATTTTCTTCAAATGGCTGAAAAGTGTGGATTTTGAATGCTCAAAAGTTACAGCTAATTCTTAACAGTTTGCCTCAAGTTTCGCTTTATTTCTTGACGGATAAATTCATCGTCAATACACACAGGTCGACCGAGGGTAGCTTTAGTAATGAGCAAAATTAGTCTTTGTCTTGCAGTCTTGTCTTGGTCTTGCACTTTTTGCAAGACCAACACCAAGACCAATACTATCTATACCAAGAGCAAGAGCAAGACCAAGACTATTAGTATGGCTACAAGACCAAGACCATAGCAAGAAAAAAGAAAGACTCTTTCTAAATTATTTAAATAGTTTAAAAGTATAATTAATACCGTAAAGACGGAAAATTCTGATTTTAGAAGGAAAAAATTCGCTAATAAAAAAATGCAAGAAAGTACAAGATTCTTTTGCAATACCAAGACCAAGACCAATACCAAGACTGCATTTTGCAAGACCAAGACCAAAACCAAGACTCAAACTCCTCTAGCAAGACCAAGACCAAGATTGTTAATGCAAGAACAAGACCAAGACTGAGACTAACAAGTTTTGATCTTGATCTTGCATTTGCTGATCACTAGGTAGCTTCATCTTCCAAAGAAAAATTACGCTTTTGAAATCTAGCAAACCATTTTCTATAAGTTTTGTCAGAAAGCGCATCATCACCATAAACACTACAAATATTTCTCGTTGCATCAGCTGCATTAGTTATAAATTTTTTAAACTCGTATAATCTGACATGATGTCTAAGATTGCTCATTATTACTGACAATTAAAAATATTTGAACTGTTTAAAGGTGTACGATACATATTACAAGCAACACTATCGCCCTAACTTTCCGGATGACCTAATATAATATTCTCATAGGGCCACTTCTAAGGAAATTGTGAGGTTTTGAGCATTTTGAGTTATGCGGTCATTAACCCACCGCAATTTTCTTTTTTAAAAATTTGAAGGGAACTATAATTTTTAAATTAATTATGCCCTATCCGTCGCATAAGAAAGGATATTTTATATTCGACAATTCATAAGAATCGCTAATTTATCTTTACTTGAATGATCCTTTCCCTCCAAAAAAGTACAATTGATAGCTCGATGAATAATTCATTTTATGTAAGTCACATTTAAAAGTATCCAAAAACATTAACATTTACTGATTGTCAGATATGCAAAATCAGAACAAAATTATTATTATAATGACGAAAAGAGTTTAATAATATTTTGTATATTAGAAAATTTATGTTAGCTAAAGATAAGGAAGTTTTTATGTTTTAAATTATTCAAAAATATTATTATCATTATTTCGTTAGTCAGTGAAGATTAACAACAAACTTAATTCGTATTATAACCATTTTAGACTTCCATCCTCATATACAGCCGGGGCACAGTGTTATATAGTTATTATTACGAAGATTACAAACACACAAATCAAGTAAGAGTGGTAGTATGGTTCATGGAAATGGCAACAAAATACTAAATTCCGTTTCTTAATTCTTCGTTTTATACTCAAACATAATATCTCTTTTAGTAAATCTCTTATGTTGTAGCGCAAAGAAGAAATTGGACAATTTAAACTGTTATGATAAAATTTATCACTTATAGGCAAGCTGCGTACTTTTAAATTTCGACTGTTGTGCCGCCTATCGTGAAAATAAGTCAACGCTGGCGTTCGCTATTACATTAAGTGCATATATAAATTTTTAAAAAATGTTTACTAAATGAATGAAGATGGCAATTATCATTTATTGTGGTTTTCAGTTCACCAAAATCGATTTTTTCTACCCTAATTGAATATTCAAATGTCAAATTTACAACTCATTTTTAAATAATTTACTTAAATGGAAACCTTTTGACAGATTCCCTTACGAAAATATCAACCTACTTATTGTATTAATTTTAAAATATGAAACAAATTTCTTTATTATTGACAAAAATTAAAGATTTGTGTAATTATTTCATTCACCTAGAGTATATAGGTATTTTAAAATTTGAGTGCAATTTTCTTTAATTTTTAGAAATTATAACAAACAGGATTGAAGTTCTTTAATAGGATATTTATGGGATATCTATGACAGTAAAATTTAGGATAATCATGCTATAATCAAACGATTTTAAAAAGACGAATATTGTCACAGACTGTAAGTATTAATAATCACTTATTTTGTTACAACTGAGATATATAAACAGCTAATGTAGAAAAAAATCCGTCTAAATGAAAATATCTAACTGAAGAAATTAGTCTTCACTCGCGTAGATTAAAATAATATAAACTGACGAAAATTGTTTTGAGTAAAATAAAAATGCTGAAATTAATCATTTTAATTATCATTGGAAATTTTTTATTATTTTTTGAGTTTATAAATTTGTTTTGATTAGCCTTTTACATTAGTACTTATAAATTAATGTTAAACGCCAGTTTTGACAAAAATGCCACTAGAGCGCACTACTCGAGCTACGCAGCTTGTCTATTATTACAGAAGAGGTTTGTATTTTTTCGAATAAATTTGGCTTTGTCTAACGAAAATTTATTGCCTGGCAATTTAACCAGAAAAACTGTCAACTAATAAAAAACGCGACAGCGAAGCTGAAGTGTTTTTGTTAGTTGACAGTTCTTCTCGTTAAATTGCTTTTGAGGCACGAAATTTTAGTTGTAAAAAACAAATTTATTCAGAAAAAATATAAAACTCAAGTGTAATACGGTAAGATAATTTAACGAATAAAATAAATTAGTATAATTAATACTATTATTTAGTACATTGTTACTATGGTTCTGAAATCAATTATATTTACCAATACGAATTTTTGTTTCGTTTTTATCGTGTTTACCTACAATGAAACGGCCAATGAAATGTATTGTACAATTTTTTTCGCTGTAAAAATCTGTCCTAACCTTTTTTCCATGGTAAAAGTGAAAAAACTGCAATATTCTTATGGGACTTGATAGACATGAGTTAAATTATCTGAGTTAATGAAAATATTCTGTACAAACTGAACAAATTTTTTGCAAGAAATTGCAAGAAAATATTTAGGTTCCTCTTAAAATTTGCATTGATTTATGAACCCATATTTTAAGTTAACGAAACCGTCTAATTTCTTCACATCAATGCGACTGATAGACTTATTTATATGTCTCTAGTTGAAAATAATTTCTATCCATTTCTATTTTTCATCTCTTATTTATATATTCCATCTTTATTTAAACACTTTATTGCTATTGTTGGAGTAATCTTACCCACAGTTGATTCGGATCATATTTAATTGCAATAATGAAATATCTAAAACTATTGTACTCATTGTATTTTATTCGTTAGTGTTTTTAGGTTACGAAACCCTAAAAGGATCTATCTTTAAAATTTCTTGTAGTGATAATACCAATGTACCCACTGTCCTTACTCCTTACTTCCTTATAATCAAATTTCAGCATTAACTAATAATCGCGACATTAATTTGCTTTTAACGGTAAAAATACCTTGCAAAAATATTACCAAATGTTTACATTAAAAGAATGGCACCAAAAACCACCCGAAATTTTTGAGGTACTGAAAAATTTTTCTAAACTAGATGAAGTCACTAAATTAAAAATTCTTTTTTCTTTCAACTCAAACTTTAGGTGAGTGATTTGAAACGAGGTGACTAGTAGAATTAGGGTGATTTGAAGTGATGAGCAAAATTAGTCTTGGTCTTGCAGTCTTGTCTTGGTCTTGCATTTTTTTGCAAGAGTAAGACCAAGACCAATACCAAGACTAAGTATACCAAGAGCAAAGCCAGGACCAAGACTATAAGTATGGCTGCAAGACCAATACCAAGACTCAAGTGAGCAAGACCAAGACAAAAGCAAGGAAAAAGCAACACTCTTGCTGAACTAGGTATTTAAATAGTTTAAAGGTATAGGAAAGAGAGGAAATTCTGATTTTAGAAGGAAAAAATTCGCTAATAAAAAATGCAAGAAATTGCAAGATTTTTTAGCGATACCAAGACCAAGACTGCATTTTGCAAGACCAAAACCAAGACTCAAACTGCTCTAGCAAGACCAAGAGCAAGATTTTTAATGGAAGAACAAGACCAAGACCAAGACTTAGCGTTGCATTTGCTCATCACTAGTCATTTGTACATGAGCTTTTCATTTTTTCCATAAAAATGACTCAATTCCTTTTACAAATGTGGTTGATCCAACAGAAAACTTTTTTCTAGTGGTCTGATTTGCATAATTTTAGCAAAAATGAAAAGAATGACTTCGAAAACCTATAAATTCGCTTCCAATTTTATCATTCGATCATTATTTTTACGATTTCTATCGAAATAAAAAGTTTAGTAACCTTGATGACGTCACCAAAATAAAAAATTTTTCCGTTTATCAAAGTAAGCCTTGTTAAGGTGATTTGAATTAGGGTTATTGGTTGAATTCGGTTAACTTGGGCGTAAACATTTCATTTTTGCTATCAAAATGATGAAATTCCTTCAATAAATGTGACTTATCCGAGCTAGATTTATTCTAGCCATCCAAAGTGCCGAATTTTGGTAAAAATGAAAAAAATGACTTTGAAAGTCTACGGTTTATTTCCGGTTTCATCATTTTGACGATAAAATTTTGTATCCGCTCCTGAATTGGGACTACATACGTCCGTGCAAATGCGACTCCACTAATAGAAAAACAATCGGTAATTGAAATTTAAGAACAAATTCATTACCAAAGAAACCTTCCGGTCCAAATTATTTTCACATATTGCCTTATTGAATTTCGGCACATAACTTTATCTTATTGTTAAATTCAGTTGTAACAAACGTTTTAGTTGGAAGTTTTCCGACAACAAATTAACAGGCTCAGTGTTAACAATATTAAAGTTATAGATTTATTATATGTAATATTATTATATTATTAACTATTATTATTTTGCATATTATAGTTGTAATAATTATTACAACGAGTATAAATCCTATTTTGGATTAATGAACATTTGTGTGTCTTGTAACCGAAAGGCGAGAGGGGGGGCGGGGGTGAGGTAATTTATAACATAATTTATTGTTTTTATTTAGCGACTGTTAGCGACGTTACTGTACAAAATATTAGCTAATACTGTATTACTGTAATACTTTAATTACTATTATTATATAATTTAGTGTCGCTAGTGTCGTAACAGTATAGCATGCGGTCGCAATTTACCAAAGTTTATGTTTTTGGTGATAATAAATTTTATTGTTGAATAAATTCTCAAACATTTCTTATTCGCATTTAAAGAAATTGATGTCTCTTTAACGAAAATATATACTGTAAATTCTCGATTATTCGTCGTTATAAAGAACCATTCATAAAGTACGTCACACGTTAAAATGGGGGAGGGGGTCAACGAAGTGTGACATTGTGTGACAAGGGGTGGAAGGGATCCTAAATTTCGTGACGTCACATATCAAAATCTTATAGGTATACATCCAAGTGTTAACATGGCAAAATTGAACTATTAACGAAAAACTTAAAAATATTTCCGATTCTATCTGTATGGGCATAAGGTTTTAATTGTTTTGTTGGTGAGTTCATACCAGGGATGGGAAAAAACCGCTTTTTTTTAAATTTATAAAACAAAGAGTGCAATATGTTTTATGTTTTAAATCATTTTTTTATTAGTTTAAGTTAAACATATAGGATAAGTGCGGGAAAGATGCCGAGTCGGGAGAGATGCCGCAGTAGTCAAAGTTCGTCCGTTGATTGATAGATAGCGCTATTAATGGATTATTTGTTTAAAATAAGTTACTTATTTAAGCTGTATATAGTAACATTTATGGTTAGTCCATCAGTTTAGTACTTATCCAACTTTTTATTATTGAAAAGTAAGTTTTTTAACATAATATTTTATTAAGCATTTAATTCATTAGAATTTTAGAATGTATACTTCATTGTTTTAATGAAAATGAGTTTTGTTATTAATCTACGTAAATTTTAAAAGTACTGTATAAAATTTTAGGTTAGAATTCCGCACTAAGCTTGCTGTAGCAACATGCGGCATCTATCCCAACAAAAAGGAGAGATGCCGCATTTAAAGTTGGAATGGATGCCGCATCATATTACATGTTAAAAATATAGACTTACACATTAATTATGCAATTTTCTTTTTGGACTGTAAATTATGCCACATAAATGTAAAAGATCCATTAATTGGATCAGGAAGAGCTCTCATATTAGTGAAGATAACGAAAATAATAATGATTACGTGTATATTGAAAATTACTCAGAAACAAAAAAAAGTTGACTGGTTAAGATGTATAAAGTGCCAAAAATGGTTACATATGGCATGCATCATGTATGGAGATGTGTGTAAAATGCAAAATTTTTAATATGAACTATGCGGCGTCTCACTTTCTTTCATGCGGCATCTCTCCCATAGGTGTGGGAGAGACGCCGCTTTGCAGGCTTTATAAAAATATTAATTATGAATCCTTTATGACTCAAAATTTAAAATTATTTATAAATGATTTTAAAGAATAATGTTTACATTTATTGTGCACCAAATTTCACCCTATGTTTTAAACATTTTAAATTTGTTTTAAACAGGTTTAATTCCTTTAATTGAATCACATGAAAAGAAATTTTGTCTCAAAATGCCAAATATGTGACGTCACACTAGGGAGGGGGTGTCTCGCCACAAATGTGACCAATTATGACACGGACGGGGGAGCGGTAAAAAAATCACTAAATTAGTGTGACGTACTTTATGGATGACCCCTAACAGGCGTGGCCATGTTATCCGCATATTCGAGAAAATCCTGTAACAGACGCACAGATGAACACGGGAGTAGTGTTATAAGGATTCCATTGTTCCTGTTAAAGTTATAGCCTTTAAAGCCTTACGGAACCTTAAAAAATAAAAATTTTGAAATTCCGATAAACTACTTCCGGATAATTGTGAGTACACTGTATTTAAAAATCGACTTCTTAGTTCTACGATTATCTTAGTTACTGAAACATCTCAATTAACATAGACAAAGTAAGTAATCAAAGTAATAATATCCAATGGAATGTTTAATATTTAGTAACAGTCACTTATGTCAATTAAGTATTGGGATGATATCATAAAAAAATAAATCACCTGATAGACACATTTAGGACGGTGTCACTAAAATTAACTTTATCAAGAATAATATGACACTCTTTGTATCATCTTACTTGACCATAGGTCTTCTTGACCAACCAGAATAGAAGGAAGCCTATAAAATATTAAATCATCAAACGAATTGTATTATTTATATATAAAATAAAAGTGAATAAAATTAGGTTACAGGATGGTTCTTATTTTGATTATTATAGTCGGGGAAATTAATGTAAAAATTTTGGAATAATTTTACTTGGTGTACAGCATATTCTCTTCTTATGCGGTGGATAGGTACCGCATAAGTTTCATAGAAACTACATAACTCAAAACGCCTAAAACCTCACGATTTCCCTGTAAAAGTTGCTTTTCTAAATAAAATAAAGAATTCATTAACCGATTAGAACATTTTTAAATATATACAGTAGACTTTCGTTATAAGTCCGCTCGTTATGAGTCCGCCGATTTATATTTCTATTGTAAACATTCCCCCTTCCATGACCGACAAAAATTCATTGAAGTCTTTCGTTATAAGACCGGTGCTCTGTGGATCGGAACATTGCTATTGATGTAATGATAATGATAATGACCTAGGGTAAAGCGTACGATTAGTGCAACTCATAAATCATCCTGTCAGAACCTTTTTATTCACTAAAATAATTTTTTTATAGGTCCGTGTTTACATAATACATGTGTAGTTGACTAAAACAAGTTTTGTTCGTTCATTGCGCGGATTATATTATAAACTTTGTTTGACTAACAATATTATTTACAATTTCTACAAAATTTTTTAAAAAAATTTTTAAAGAAAATATGTGTTGACAGTATCCTTTAAACTTTATAAATAAGTACACACTCACACGCTTGAAAAGTAGGGGAAGTGTGAGTTACGGCGGTCGACTACTAAGCACAAGTGGGGGTACAGGAATTCTTAGAATTATATTCTCCTACAAGCCCGTAAGCGGACTTATAAAGAAATTGGAATGTACATATAATGATAAAAATTGCAATATATACATATGTAAAGAAATTGGATGGTGCAACTGACTGCAAATTAGTGTGCAAATTTCTTACTTTATTTTCCATTCTCATTGTGCACTTTAATGGCTATTTAGAATTTTTTTTATAGTATAAAAAAAGATCACATAAAAAGAGTTTATGTTGTCTTCAATAAAATCAATGGGCAATTGTGAATGTCAATTTCATCCACTGCATCCTATTTGTCTTTTATAGTCTAAGTAGAGCTTGGATACCGGTATTCCGGTACTACCGAAAAACCGAAATACCGGAAATTTTGGAAACGTTTTATAAAACCGGTATTAAAATTTCAAATGCCGGTAATTCGGGTTCGGTATTAACAAAATCAAATACTTCATATATTACATATTTTGAATATTTTACATTAGATTTACAAAATAAATTTTATTACAAGGTCTTTAGTTTTGCTTAATGTTTTCCATATGTGCAGATGACCAGATATCTTATACTTATTCATATTTTTTCATAATTCTGGAATATTTTTAACTACCTATTTTTCTATAAGAAAAAATACAAAATTATGTATTTAAATTTTTAATATCCAAAGATGATGTAGTTTGTTATTATTACTGTTACTAATTAATTTTATTAAATGATTTTTAATGTTTTTTCCATTTTTCTATACTATCTTCATTCAATACCGAAAAAATACCGAAATACCGAAATTCCGGTATTTTAAATATTAATGCCGAATAAATACCGGTATTATAAAAAGACACCGGTATTCCAAGCCCTAATTCTAAGAATACTTGTTACTACTTAAGGTGTGTTTTATTAGTTGATGAAAATTAATGAGCATTTTTTTCACTTAAGTCACAAATATCTGGCATACATTATAATTAAACATTGAAGTAACAAAATGTGGAATAACTTATCCTACACTAGTTAGATTTTTGGTACTTTACGAATGCTATATATAAAATCTAAAAATTTAATTTTTTCCAGTTAAACGATACACATTTTTGTATACCAAACAATGAAATAGCAATAACAGAGAAATTTTAAAGGATGTTTAATACTATTTAAAATTCATTCTAGAAACATCACATTATTTTACACTTTTGATTGAGAACAAATTTAACATTAAAAAAAAATCAAATTCAGATCACATATGAAGGTATAGACATTAGAAAAATTGCAAACATTTAAAACATACATTTCATAATCGCCTGAAATGATGAACAGTTGGTTATTCTACTAGTAACTTTAACTGTGAGGAGACATGATACCTAAGTTAATCGTTCGTAAGTTTAATTGCACTACCAAAAAGTAAAAATTGTGTAAGAAAATATTCGTATTTACCGTCATTGTTTTCATAAAGGTTTTATAAAACTGACTGTATTATAAACAAGCTCTTTTTTCGTTGAAAAATATCAAATTTTCTATGGAATATATTTTGTTTTTGCATAGATTTTGTATTATACCAGTGGTATTCAACATTTGTTTCCGTGCGAGTTACTTTTCAATTATAATTTAGACGACGATCTACTTCCATATAGATCAGATTTTTAGGTCAAAATAACCAAATTTGTTCAGGAAATGGGATTTAATTTATTTTCGTCTGTGATTTTGCTATTATTTTTGCAATTATGATTTTGTCAAAAATGGAAAAAGTAGCATCAAAAATCTATGTGCAGCTTCAAATTTCATGTTTTTAGCATCAAAATTACGGTTTTTGGAGCTTTAAAAAAATTTGTGACTACATGACGTCATTAAGTTAAATTTTTTTTAAATTAGTAGCTACAAGAATGATATGAATTAGAACTGTCTGGTGAAATTTGGGTACTCTGAGTGCCCAACATTTATTTATCTTGTAAAAAGGGTCAAATTCGTTCAGAAAATATGAGGAACAATAATTTTTTTTTTAATTTTAAAGTAATCCACTTTTATTGAGTAAGAGCTCAGTCATCACAGCAGGGTTTACAGAGGCGTAGCGAACATAACTGACACCCGGTGCGTGACACTTTATTTGCGCCCCCTTTATCTTCTAAAATTTTAAAAATTTTAGGTGGTGGAGCGGTGTATTTAAAATTTCGGAAAAAGTTTTTTCTCGTAGAATATTAAATTATTTCCTAAAATTGGCCTTAACGACCTTTTTTGGCCAGTAATTTGTTTATCCTACACTTTCACAACAAAAAATTTGAAACTAATAGCGTCCTTCCTATTAACTTTTGACGCTCCCCATATTAGCTTTTGGGGCCCCTCTCAAAGTGGCGCCCGGGTCAGGATAGTGCCCCTTGCACCCCCGCCTGCTTCGCCACTAAGGGTTTAAGAATATGCAAAATTTTAATTTTACTAATAAATTTTGTGTAGAGCCTATTAATTCAATTTTTTAATAATACAGTTCGAGATGTTAGTATATTTCTAATAAAATTATTTGAGTCAAAATCGAATCACAATAGTATTTATGTACTAGAATTTGCGACTAATAGATGTTTGCACGTTCAAGTCAACAGCAAGTTTAACGTTCTAATACGCGAGTGATCCAGAAAATCTGCTAAACATCTCACGAAAATAAACGGCTATAATAACTGACTATTTCTCAACAATTTTTCACTTATTAACCAACTGCATATTAATTAATATGCACGATGCACGTTTCGATTATCACAACTCACTACCCGTCGTTAATAAATAGAACATTATAACAAAATACAGTGGCGGTATGAAATAACGTCTCGATGTTTTAACATGACCTAATCATGTCTAATTTCAAATAATAAAAATTTAATAGAAGATATGATATTTCATACATACAATAAATATATTTAGTTTAGACATCCACATCGGTGTATTATAGTCAACTAATAACCAACCAAGTGAAGCCGAATCAGACGAGCGACCGAAGCTATTTGTACACGAATATATACGTCCATTATTGTCAATATATATTTCTTAATATGAGCCGACAGACAAGCTACATGAAAAATACATATATATCTTATTTCATATAATTTTGACATGTGCCAATTAATTTGACACTTATTATCAACAAAAATTACATAGACAACGTAAGCAAACAAAAAGCTGAAACAAAAAATGAGCGAAAATTTTCTTTTTTTTTCATTTTGAAAACAACGAAAAAATGGCAAGACAAGAATATTATTATTGCAGAATATTTTTGCAAGATATATAAAATATTAACTATGTTATTTGATATGTGTTAGTACTACAGTTAAATCTGTTCTGTTCAGTCATGAATGGAAACAGAAAAGTTGGTAATCCGATATGGGATTTAATAGTAGTCTTAGTTGACGGAGAAACTAAAATGACAAACCTCCCATCTACTCAAACTGAAGCTGCGAATTCTGAAAGCTCCTGCCGGATTTGGGGTTCTGAGATTAGTTTTCAAGTGTGGTTAATGAAACCGTAAAACGAAAAGAAAAAACCGTAAAATCGAAAATATATTTTTCAGAAGTTATAAACTCTCAAAAAATTAAAATTTGGTTATGGTTTTTTCTATTGAAATCCTATAATAAGTATAGATTAAAGCGAGTTTTAAACATTTCTGGGCAAAGAGTTAAATAATATTTTTTTGGGTAGGGGGAAACTAGATACTGAAAGCCTCAAGTGTTAAATAATTACCCATTGTACGAAAATTTTCAAAACTCACTTGAAACTATGAAATCTTTTGTATAAATAAAGGCCAAATCAATTGAAAATGGTCTGGCGTCATTACAACAAATGAAACAAAACTAGACGTACAATCTTAAATTACTAGAGTTACTCTAATAGAAAGGGACAAAAAAGAAAACAGACAAAAAGCTCGATATGTAAAGTATGTCTATATTTGCTTCATTTGTTGCATTAGTTTAATGACATCAGACTATCTTTAAACTATTTTTTTTTACACGAAAACAGTGCCTTACAACGTATTTCAAAATCAATGAAATTTGGGCTGGGGTCGAGGGGGTAGTTGTCAGCTATAATAACTGAAAGAATAATTTTTGTGGGAAAAGGAATTATTTTCCTTTTAAGTTAACCGTAGATTTAATTTGAAATTTCGCACAATTTAAAGAAAACCGAGGTTTTACTGTCATTAAATTAATTGGAGTAAAATTCTCGCGATGTAGGAAGAAATATGAATTGATGGAACATAAAATTATGGACAAACTGGCTTCCTTTTTGAAAGTATGTGTCCGTTATATTATATTATTAGAGAAACTTTGATTTTTTCACCTTTGAAGTAATTTAATAATTGCATTTCTCTCACATAAGTACTCACTACTGTTCCTAATGTCAAAATTGAAACTTTTATATTTTTATAGTCCAGATTTTCGAACGTTTACTGTACAACACATTGCAACTTAATTGATGTAACAAACACGTATAAATATGGCCATTTGAATTTTCATATTAAGTACTTACATGGATATTTTATACATATTTGTGTAGAAATAGTTGTATGGAATTTCCTGTATTCTCTTAACTTAACCAACTGCTTGTGACCAGTTAACCAGTTTCATTAACAAACAAACATCAACTATGGCAAACGGCTATATGTAACTACCTATAAGTAGTACGTAACATCACTTTAATTTTTTTTTCTTATTTCTACAGTTTCAAATTAAATTAATATGTAAAGTATACCGCATGTGTGGGTTAAATTCAGAATATAACAGTTATATCAATATTTCAGGTGTTACAATTAATAAAATTAGGTTTTGATTTGTTTTTAGTAAAAAATTCTTAATGACAACGTAGTTTTGAATTTTTGTTGTAAAATATTATTATTATGAATCAATCAAAGAAGAGAAATGCTCCTAGTCCAATACTACTGGAAGTTATCGGGTCCGGAATTTATTTTATTTATCAGGTCTTTATTTTCAGGAATAATTAAATGCGTTTAAGGAAGATTCAAGAAATTTTTTTTGTTCTAAAGTTGGACCTTGCTCGAACAAATCTAGGCAGGTCCTATTTAATGTGAATTTTAAAATACACTTGTCGCAGCATCCTGCATAACATAGCGAATTTCCGTTTATAAAAGTTAGTTTTTCTTGGAAACTAGTTGTCATAGAATAATAGTTTAAAGACCTTTTACCTCATCTTTTCATTGGTGTAAAAAATTTCACAAAAGTTTTTGAATAAGGGGAAATTTTGAAAAAAAACTAATTTTTTTCACGAAAATTGCCGGAAGAACCATGTTACGGGCATCGGACGTGTCTGATTAACGAGCTCGTCCAACGGTTTGGGACTTCCAATATTTTCACCAAATTTCATAAACGTAAGACATTTCGTTCGAGAATTATCGCGCGGACACACACACACACATATATATATATATATATATATATATATATATATATATATATATATATATATATATATATATATATATATATATAAATTTTAGTGAATATTATTTTCGATTTCTAGGGACTTCAAAACAAATTTCTGCCATAGTCCCGGGCTCAAGTCGCGTCATGACAGTGGCTGTAATAGCTGAATTCCATTCTGGAAATTCGCTAAAATTGAACTTTTAAATACAGAAATTATAAAGCTAAACTAAATAATCATATTCTCAATACAGTTGTATTTAATTTAGTGATAGAAAACTGCTTTTTACTGGTATATTTTCAGGGGCCGTCGCGAAGAGGGAGGTGCGGTTTTAGTCCTGTGACCCGGATCTGAAAAGGGGCCCCGAGTCTTTTGCAGGAGCTCGATCGCAGTGAAAGAAGGTTTTGTTTCTTTAGCTCGTCAAATGTATTTTTGCTTTGCCCGGGAGTCCGCTATTTCTAGAAAATTCTCTAACATTCTAAAACATTCTTCACAATTATAAAATATTCCGGAAGCATCTAGAACATTCAGAAACATTCTGGTCAGTTTCAGCCACGTTTGTACTTGATTCCCAGCTACCTCATCATAGTGATGAGCAAAATTAGTCTTGGTCTTGCACTTTTTGCAAGACCAAGACCAAGACCAAGATTATGTATACCAAGACCAAGACCAAGACAATAAGTATGGCTGCAAGACCAATACCAAGACTCAAGTGAGCAAGACCAAGACAATAGCAAGAAAAAAGCAAGACCCAAGAAAAAATTCGTTAATAAAAAAATGCAAGAAAGTGCAAGATTCTTTAGCAATGCCAAGACCAAGACCAATACCAAGACTGCATTTTGCAAGACCAAGACCAAGACAAGACTCAAACTGCTCTAGCAAGACCAAGACCAAGGTTCTTAATGCAAAAACAAGACCAAGACTAAGATTGCCAAGTCTTGGTCTTGATCTTGCATTTGCTCATCACTACTTCATCATTTACCTTAGGAAACTGAATGGTGCGATGCCCCCTTTCTCCGAACCCAACCCCTATAGTTCCAAATCGAAATCTCCTTCGAAAACAAATAACCTCGTACACACGGACAAATCACCCTTAAAATCATTTTCAAAAGTTATGTTTTTCGACCCGTAATCCTGACAAAATTACACACGCCTGCTTTAAAGATTATACAGAACAATCAGTAACTCTGCTAGTGTTTTGGGTGTAAAAAACTATATTTAATTTTATTATCGAATTTTTCAGTAGACACTCTATACATCGCTCCAACAACTTTACAACACAAAACATAGTTGGCAGTTGAGTGAACCGAAAATGTACATTTCATGTAGACGCAGTACACAGTTGTTTATTCATTTCTTAAGGATATTTTACAATTATAACAATAATATTAGAAAATTATGTATTCATATAAGATATTTATTGCTGTATAGTTAGTTATATGAAAACAAACACTGCAGATAATTATTTTTGATTTACATAGATGTTTTTATATTATACACATATAGTTTAATTTATCTACTATAATATATAAAAAAATATTATTTGCAATATACGTTATATGTAATGGCAATATGACCAGAATACATTGAATGACAAATTGTTTCTTCACTCAATGAGCTAAGACATGAAAGGAAAAAATGTTAATTGAATTCAGTTCGAGTCATTCAGTTATTTTTTTTTTTAAATTTTTTTTCAGAGAATTGAGCGAGCTATTTTTATCTGTTTTTTAGGTGTGTTGTTTTCTTGAAAATGATTCTAACAGTGTTATCGAAATTTTAGGATGTAAAATTTTCTGGTGTACCTAATAGTATGACTGTAGATCTCTCCCTACCACATCAATTTTCTGTGGATCAATTTTCTGTATGGATCAATTTTCACCTGGATCAATTTTCTGTATGTTATCATGGAACCATTTTTTTATAATTACTCGGGCCCAACGAGAGGGTGGGGTAGCCGAGGTTGTAGCCCTGGGGCCCGGCTTAAAAAAAGGGGCCCGGGAAAAAGTAAAATCTTTTTTTTCTGTTTGTCACTTATTTTTTCGGGGAAAAATTTTTAAAAGATGTGCTTTATTCCCAGGGCCCGCCATTTCTCTCCACGGCCCTGTAATTACTTATACTTTTTTATAATATCTTTATACTTTTTGATAATTTGTTTATAATTACAAATTTTTATAATAAATTTGTCTGTAACTAACCTTCAAAACCCTTTCTTTGTTTAAAGATTAAAAATTTCTTTTAATTTTTTCTCAGAACCAAGAAAAATCTTTTTGATTCAGAAAAAAGAGACCCTTTTTTTATTCAAAGAAATATTTCTGTGACTTTTTTCAGAAACCAGAGAAATATTTCTTTGAATTATAGAAAATCATTTTTTTGGTTCAGAGAAAAAAAATCGTTTTTGAATCAAAGAAATATTTTTTTGGCTTTTTTTAAAAACCAAAGAAATATTTCTCTGAATCATAAAAAATAATTATTTTGACTCAAAGAAAAAAAAATTCAATGAAATTTTTAATCATTGAACAGAAAAATCGTTTTAAGAGTGTTTTTTTTCTTTCTTTATAAATTTAAGACCAATGGTCTTTTTTCCAGCAAAAGCTCGGTCTTCCGAGTACAGTGTAGTCAAATAAAGAATCTTATTAACCCGTGTAATAAATAAAACACAAATTAGCATTACAATATCAAATATACTTAAGTCTATAATGGCGAAAAATAAATATTTATATATGGCGAGATTTCCAATTTGAACGGTAATGTTGCAAATATGTTGGGCTTATAAAGAAAATTGAGTAAACCTAATTTCAGGTTACTGAATTCTAGATCTAAATTTGGTTTAGATAAGCAAAACATTGTAGACTTTTTTATATCGTAATAGCTACAACTTCCCAAATATCTACAATTAATTTTTTTTTAAACCAGTTTGTTGTAGAACGAATACATTTCCAACGAAGCCGAGGAACATTTCAGAGTTTAAACATAATTTGGGTTATGTGCAGAAATCTCAAAATTTATTTGAAACAAACTTGAGTTATAGTTTTGTTAATTCAGTGAGTGTCAAATTTCAAAATTTTTTTGTGTGATTTTGTTCGCAGCGAAGTAGAATTCCATTTAGGAAATATTGCAATTCAAAAAGTATTTTAATTATCAATTTTGTTGGATTATTCTGACAAGATTCGATAAAAATTACCAAAAAATCAATAAAAACTTAAAAATAACTACAACAAAATTAACATCACAATCTAATTACATTTTTTTTTACCAAAACACCGAAAAAATTTTACACAATCTCATAAAACGAAAATTTATTTGACATACAATATTCTTCACTCAAGAACAAATTTCAAATTACAAAATTAAAAATATATTTTATGACTGTTTACCGAAAACTTTGCCAATTTAATTATCGAAGTACGTTTGGTTCATTTGGTTCAAAAAAATTAAAAATCATCGATAATTAAGATATTTTGGTTATGCATGTGAAGTCGGAACAAAAATTACACGCATACCATTTTTGGGTGGTAGAAATATGTATAAATAAAATTCAACTCACATTCGTGAGTCTCGTCTGGTCGTGACATAAAAATCACATTCAAAATGCACAGATACACAACGTCATAAATATGAAGAGTATATGACCAATTAAATTTTTGTATACGGCCAATATTATTTCTGACACGTCAATAAAATTTATAATTTAATTTCCGAAGATTAAATATTATGAAATTATTATGGTAGCCCAATATACACTGACGATAATAGAAACGGAAACTCTATAAAATGCTTGAATATTTTGAATAATATTACTCTGAAAAAATTCGGCTCTCCTAGAGTCTATATAGATAATTATTTATTCTTGGTTACGTGAATGACGCGAGCAGCTCCGGATCTACGATTTTTTAGAACCGGGGCAGAAACTTGAAAATGGCGCCCCCTTCTCCAACGTTTGACATAAATTGTCAAAAAAATTCATGAGTATATAAGTCCTTTATAAAATTCCAACTTTTCCCGTTGCGGCAATGATAAAAATTAAGGGTTTTGTAAAGGATCCATATAGGTACAAGTTGATTTTTTATTTTAATAAATCTACTGCGAAAGCTCTTACAAATCTTATAAGTTTCAAATTTTTATCACCATCCTATTAGAGATACAGGGGCGCAAAATTCCAAAATTTGGAAAAAAGTCAGTTTTCGGAAGTTTGTAAAAATTAAAGGATAAAAGTTTTACAATTGAAATAGTGTTATTTGTTTCATAATCGGTAGTTCTGTTCTCGTATAGCTGTTCTCATAGGAAATACTAGGTGAGGTTTAAAACATCCCTTCTATAAGAAAAAAAAGTGAATTTTGCTAAATTTTGGTATTCAAATTTAGGTAAAATTTTCTTATGGAAGGGACGAACATAGGTTAAATATGGACATCACTTAAGGAGACATTTATTACGTTTAAAATGATTTATTTCAACCTTTTACGATGAACGGTTTATGAAATATGTACATTTCCATAAATGACTACAAACACAAAAGTCAGTGCAAATTGGAAAACAAAAATGGCTACCACGGTTAAACGGTTAAAAATAATTTTTTTTAAGAATTGTTCACAAAACTAAGATGATATTACTAAAGAATATTAATTTTTTCTAAAATGGTTGAGCAACCAACTTTTTTTTAGACCATTTGATATAGACCGACCTAGTATGATTTTTGCACCCTCTGAAACTGACGCCCCGGGCAGGGGCCCCGGTTTGCCCCCCTTCTTAGATCCGGGCCTGGACGCGAGATCATTAAAGAAGTAAAATATGGGATTCAATCTTCCAGAATTTGATGTGACTTGGGATTTATTGTTCAAAAATCAAAAATTGCACTTTTTTCTTAACAAGAAGAGCACTCCTAAACAACATGGAGTTTAGAAAATATGAAACCAGAATTCTGTCTGTTATTTAGTGTTTCAGTATAACCACATGATTTTACTTGTAAGTAGGTATATTAACAGTGATGCTAAAAAATTGGAATAATTTAATCCAGCTGTTCAATTATTTTTACCCACTACTGTACGGGTATGCGACAGGTTGAACGGAAATCAAAAAGTAGTTAAAAATCCATAAAATTACATGCAATTAAGTAAAAATAAATATTTGTCACCTCAGGATGCTTTTAAAGACACAATAAAATATGTATGGTGTTTTATTTAAAATACTTCAACCCAACGAGCCGTCTTATAATATACCTACTATTTAACATTAAAAACCATTTAATTAAAACATTATAAAAAGCTACGGCTGATGCTAATTTAAGATTTTAATTTCGTTTTTTATAACTCTATCATGCTTTATTATTTAATCTCCGCAAATTTTTACGATACCATTTCGATGTACTGACGAAATTTTCTTCGAAAATATACCAACTGCAAGATTTGTACATTGTATTACAATTATTCTTAGACAAATGTTAATCAAACTGATATAATTGCACACATTTCTAAATTAGTTTTCTAGATTACCCCCCCCCCCTCCTCCCGGCTAGATAGTATAATTAAGTGAGTGAATACGTGTGAGTAAGTAGAAACATCGTTAATTATAATTAGTAGTTATAAACACCTCCCACCCCTTCTAGCCCACTTAGTGAATTTAAAATGTCATAAGTCATACGATTGCTAGAATCTTTAGGTATACTTAAATATCATAGAGTAGGTATAAGAAGGCTAAGGAAGTGTGGAAATTCATACTTCAGGATCCAGTTAAGTTTAAACGTATCCTGATCAATAAATTGTAAAAATAATTGGTTAAAATAAGGATTCTGAAAATGTAATCCGCGGGTCAAATGAGGGGTAACGATGCCAGATCGTCTGCAATTTCAAATTACCTATAATTTGTTCATGGAAACTTGACAGTTTCAATTTTGCCAAAAATTAAAAAAACAGTATCGATAAAGTATAAACAGCTTCAAATTTTATGTTTCTAACATCAAAATTATGATTTTTTGAAAATTCTAAAAAAAATTGGTATAGATACATGATGACGTCATAAAGTTTAATTTTTTGTTTCTCAAATTAACAACTACGAAAAAGAGTTAAGTTAAATTTGTTGGTAAAATTTGTATAATTTGAGAGTGAGATTTTCATTTGCCCCATAAAAATGGTTGAGTATGTTCCGGAAATGTAACTTACTTTCCAGAAGCTAAGTATATTCCTATTTTTAATTTTCAAATTAGAATAGAAGATTGAACAAATTTCAGCTTCAAATTTCGTATTTGTAGCGATAAAATTTCGGATTTTAGAGCCATTAAAAAGTCTGGGTCTCATCACAAGTTCAGTTTTTTTCTTTTTTCTTAGCTACAAAAATAATAAGAATCAAATTCGTGGGTAAAATTTACGGAGCCCAATTTTCATTTTCTCTATAAGAATGGCTGAGTTTATTTTGGAAATGTAACTTATTTTTCGGAAGTGACGTTCCCCCCCCCCATTCCCCCCCCCCATTTTCAATTTTCAAATTAGAATAGGAGATTGGACAAACTTCAACTTCAAGCTTCGTAGTTGTAGCGTTAAAATTACTGATTTTGAAGCCTCAAAAAAAATCTGGATTTCGTGATGACGTGTCCAAGTTCAATTTTGTCTTTTTAAATTAACAGCTACAAAAATGATATGAATCAAATCTGTAGGTGAAATTTGGGTAGTTGGAGAGTCAAATTTTAATTTCTTTTCCCTCGTAAAAGTGAACGATGGCCCTTATTTTTGTCTTGTCTAGACACCATAGCAAAGTTTCAAAGAGATTAGCGATTGGCACTTTTCTTTGTGTCCGTACTTATTTTAAATTTTTTCCTTGGCTTACCAAATATTTTAGCAATTACAACTTGCTCCTTCGACGAAAAACTTTGGGAACGTTTGAATTAGAATACAGAACCGTCAACTTTAGTACATCCTCAACTATACTTTTCGCTCTGTATAGTGTAAGTTTGTTACTTATTTAGTTCAAATAGGGTGAATACGGGAGAGACGCCGCATATTTTGAAAACACTTGATAATCCTTTAAGTATGCATATAATTGATTTGAAATTTGGCACACAATAAATGTAGACATTGTTCTTTAAAATTATTTATAAATAATTTTAAATTTTGTGTCATAAAGGATTCATAATTAAAATTTTTGTAGAGCCTGTAATGCGGCGTCTCTCCCACACCTATGGAAGAGATGCCGCATCAAAGAAGGAGAGACGCCGCATGCTTCATATTAATAATTTTGCATTTTACATACATCTCCATACATGATGCATGTCATATGTAACCATTTTTGGCATTTTATATATCTTAACCAGTCAACTTTTTTTGTTGTTTCTGAGTACTTTTCAAAACAGTCAATACACAGTTAATCATCATTATTTTCGTTATTTCCACTAATATGAGAGCTCTTCCTGATCCAATTAATGGATATTTTATATTTACGTGGCATAATTTACAGTCCAAAAAGAAATTACATAATTAAGGTATAAGTCTATGTTTTTAATATGTAATATGATGCGGCATCTACACCAACTTTAAAGGCGGCATCTCTCCTTTTTGTTGGGATAGATGCCACATGTTGCTATAGCAAGTATAGTGCGGAATTCTAACCTAAAATTTTATACAGTACTTTTAAAATATACCTAAATTAATAACAAAACTCATTTTCATTAAAACAATGAAATATACATTCTGAAATTCTAATGAATTATATGCTTGATAAAATATTATGTTAAAAAATTTACTTTTCAATAATAAAAAGTTGGATAATAACTAAACTGATGGACTAATCATAAATGTTACCATACACAGCTTAATGTAACTTATTTTAAACATATTATCCATTACCAGCGGTATCTATCAATCAACGGACAAACTATGGCTACTGCGGCATCTCTCCCGCACTTACCCTATACAAATATAGAAAACCATCTGAGTGAAATGAGTTGAGTTAACGATGAAACGGGTGTACAATTTCGAATGGGTTAACCCAGTGAATGGGTGGTGGAACATTGGAGGTGGTAAGAGGGTAGCAACAAACGTGGTGGTAGTATTGCAAGATGTTATAGAAGACGTTAATGGCTTTACATCTTTACCACAACAAAACGGGTATAAAATTACATATTCTCATGTTTCCTAGAAAACTTGTTAGCAACAATATATGCCATACTCTATTTTCGACTTCGCTCGTCTTGAGTATGTAGAAACAAGGATGGTTATATTGTATCAGGATCATTTATCTATCTGTCTCGTTCTTTTGTTTTACTATTTTTGTTATCTGGTGTCTTATTCTATGTGTAAATATGATGAGATCGTAAAACTATTTTTTATTGTATTATATAGATGTCTCTATATATAAGTCAACATAAATGATCGGGAATTTAGAGAAAGGGTTGCGTCGATATTTAGAAATACTATTAGGTCATTCGGAAAGTTCGTGCCGTTCAGATTTTTTCAAGTAGCAACCGCAAATGAAACATGCAAAAAAAAAACACCTTAATATTATAATTGTCCCTAATTACGATTGTACACTTACAAATCCTTTAAGCAATAAACTCTATGTCTATGGACAGCCTTACTAACTTATTTATAAATACATGTTAGACTAAAAGATACTCTAACATTACAAGTGGCGTATATGTATGAAGGCATCTTAAACCGAAGACTTCTATTGCACCAACATTAAAAACAGTTAGGATTGAATTACGTAATATTTGACGCTGATGAAGACGGAAACACGTTTTATGATGTATCAGTTAGCCGTCGTACACATTGTACTATTATCGTTTATGTAAGTTGTAAAGGATCGTTCACATCTACGGGTACAGAGCGTAACAGGGCACACGGAATTGTCAATGAATATCCGGTCTGTATCGATCCGTATCTGTGCGGTTACGATACGTCTTGTTATAGTATGTTTGTTGTGTCTACCACGGTGCGTGTCTGTTACCGTTAGTTCTGCTGATCTGAATGCGCCTTAATTCCGGTAACTATATTATGTAACTACAAGTGTATACTGTAGCGATCGCGTTTATTGATGGATCGTTGATTCTTCGTCGTTTTGCCGCGTAATGTTACTTTTATTGTCAGTATATTCGGTTCATGATGTATTGTTGTGCATTTTGTAACGTTGCTAGGTGTTGCTTTTTTGCTTCGCCACTTTATGGTAACGAATCCAATGCAGAAAACTGTATATAGTTGTAATATTAGTGCGAAATAAAAATAAATATTATAAAGTTAGAGAAAAATTTAGTGGGAAATGGAGATTTTGGCACAGCTGATGATTTGCAAAGCTTCGCGTTTGTTTTTGTTTTTTTTTATTGTAATGCCAGTTTTAAAACAGTCCAATTTAAAATCAAACAATTTCTACCACTCGAAATAAATAACTGTCTTAGATATTTATTTTATAGTGTGGGTCACCCTTAGGAACGATCTGACTTCAAAGTTTTGCTGAAGCCGAAATATCAATTTCCACGTCTCTAACTTCAAAGATATCGTACTTCGTATACAAATTTTACCCAAAAATTTAGTGGTAAATTGGGGGAAAGGTGAATCTCCAGAAGCACTCATACTGCTGACTTTAACTATTATATTATTAAATAGAAGATTAAACACCAATTTCCATATTTCTAACATCAAAAATGATAAGCCTATATAAAAAATTTAATTCCCTATCTAATCACCTTCACTCCTGTACAAAATTTCAAGTTTCTAGGCCCATCAGCTTAAGCTGTGTGTTGTCATGTCGGTCAGTTAGTGTTAGAATCTTATTAAGTAGAAGTAAGGAGCAAAAGCAGGAACGATCAAAACACTCACCCGAAAAAGGTAGATCAAAGAGCAAGGTGTTACCTTACTTAAATAAAATAAGATAAAATAAAAAGAAAAGGATCACTAGTTTATGGAAAAACCAAAAAATTATTCACAATATGGCCATATATGACCTAACTTGCAAATTTTTCAAAATTCCAGTGAAATGGGAGTAATAGCTGCACCGTCGCTACCATTACACCGCCTACAATCAAATTCGTACGGTACCTTCTAGGAACCAAACCACACAATTTAATACTGAAAATTTCGTTAGAAAGGATCGAATAATTCCGTAGTTATGCCACTTGGTGTCAACTTCTAACACACAGACCGAAGCTCTAAGACGTAAGATGCCCGTGAAAAGTTTCATTTTTAAAAATAATTACAATGCTTCCGCTTATTAGTGATGAGCAAAATTAGTCTTGGTCTTGCAGTCTTGTCTTGGTCTTGTATTTTTTGCAAGACCAAGACCAAGACCAAGACTGCATTTTGCAAGACCAAGACCAAGACCAAGACTATAAGTTTGGCTGCAAGACCAATACCAAGACTCAAGTGACCAAGACCAAGACTATAGCAAGAAAAAAGCAAGGCTCTTGCTAAATTATTTAAATAGTTTAAAAGTATAATTAATACCGTAAAGAGAGAAAATTCTGATTTTAGAAGGAAAATATTTGCTAATAAAAAAATGCAAGAAAGTGCAAGATTTTTAGCAATACCAAGACCAAGACCAATACCAAGACTGCATTTTGCAAGACCAAGACCAAGACCAAGACTCAAACTGCTCTAGCAAGACCAAGACCAAGATTTTTAATGTAAGAACAAGACCAAGACCAAGACTGCCAAGTCTTGGTCTTGGTCTTGCATTTGCTCATCATTACCGCTTATTTAGTAGTTTCCGAAGCAAAATATATGTTCTATAAAAGCTACTCTTTGATGTATGATATCCTAAAATTAAAATTTACATTATTTCCTGAATCAAAATTCAATTAACTTTGGTTAGACAAATCGTTTCTTGCTACTTATGGGCTCACATTATAATTCTACTCTTAAACTTGAATCGAAAAACAGTATTAATCCAACATATATTCCACCCCTTTTAATGCAACATTGTTATTATTATTTTTATACATAATTCTAAGTAATTATTATAAAAAAAAAATGAGATTTTACTAAACAGGATACAAACACACACATTCTCACAACCACAAACATACAGCAGACAAAGAAACATACATCAATCTCGTTAAAAAAAGACACAGACAGATAGATTGATTCCTTTTTTTGTACAGTAACGTGTAGCACGCTACTATGTGGAACTTTTTTTTTTTTAAATAATAATCATATTGGTAACAAAATAGTGATCAATTTTGTTGGTTGGCTATACGGTAAGCCGTTGTTCATACATATAATAATAGTGATATGGTAGTAGTAGGTTGGTAATCATGATATAAATGAGTACACGTGTCCCGGGGCGCAAGCGCAAACTGTACAATAATGTATTTATAATTTAGTGCACGCATCATGCAACCAACTGAACTGAACGGAAATTTGTTATTTTTTTCATATTTAATTTGATTTGGTTTCAAATAAAAATTAAAATATTAAATCAGAAAAATTATTTAGAAAATATTTTTTTTTTTGTGTTATTGTTTCAAAATTCTATGTGCTCGGATTTCATGACAACAAAATTTGATTGCTGGCGTGTCGTGAATAGAATAAAATAAATTGGTTTCTGGTTGTGAAAGTAATTTTTTTATTGAAAATAATTTTTTGTATTTTTATAAAAATTATATTTTTGGTAATTATTTCTAAAACAATAGTAGAATTGTATGTATGAAGTATTACAATAAACATGCAAACCTAAGTCGCAGTCAAAAATTTCAAAAGTTCAAAAGTTATTTGATTTCTCATGGGCTAATTATTCTCCTAATTCTCATCTTACGGTGAGAAGTAAGTAGATATTTATAAACAGTGGTTACACTTCCGCCGAAAACGACCCACTTCGTCTAAGAAGTGTACTTTTCAACCCATTGAATATATCTAAGTTTTGGTGTTCATTTAAGTGATTTAAGTCTCAAGACAAAAAGTCTTAAGAATAAGCATTAAATTCCATCATCTAATTAGTTTCTGTAGACATCAGAAATATTAATGGAATGCTAAAAATTTTAAAATATTTTACTTTTTTAAGGGTCTGTACCTCAGCCAAAACCTTTAAACCTCATAGTTCAAAAATTTTTTCCAGTGGCTCAACAATTTTTTAGTAAAGAACAATTTTTTCTGTTTAAAGTCGTTGTTAACCAATTTTTGACTGAAATACAACTTCCTGAAAAAAGACGAAAAATTTTTCCGTTCCCTTATTTCACTTAGGACGATGGATAAAAATCTCGGGCCTCGAAGCAAAGATCAAAAAACAAAAAAATTATCACTCAAATAATAGTTTGAGAGCAAAAAAGAAAGGAAAATAAAAACGGAAATGTCTACTTTTAAATTTCTAAATGTCACTCACTCCACAAGCACCATACCAATGGATTGGGGCTCCCTCTTCGGACCCAGACCGCCGGGCTACAGTCTCGGACGTCCCCACTCCTCTTATTGGCCCAAATCTCACCTAGTTTGATACACCTTCGATAATATCCACTTGTATTATATTATCTACCTATACAAGTAATTTTAATATGGATAAGTTGAATATAATTGAATAATAAGGATTAGAGTATTACTAGAAATTTCTTAAAGTTCGACCATAGATATTTGAATTGAAATACTAATCAGTACTATGCTTCACACTAGATTATTTATTTATCTATGCAAGTATTAAAAGAAGCCGCCAATCATAAAACATTTACATAATATATTTAAACACAACTGAACTGAAGTAGAGTAGCAACTTAACCCTAATTTTTAACAAAAAGCGACCACGAGCGTTCTCGTGGCTGATTTTTCTTTTAATCGATTCAAAATTTAAAAAGGAATAAAATTCCAATACTATTTTTTCACCAAATGCCGGCATCACTCTGAAAAGTTGAGATTAATGAAAATAATAGGTAAGATACATGTATAAATTTTGTATTTGTAGTATTCTCTAACAATAAGCACACTTGATATATAAAAAAAAAAATTATAACATTTTTTTAGAGAGAGAAAAAACTATTTACAAATATGATATTTTAGAATGAGTACGTAGACTAAAATCAAACATTTATAAGGATACTTGTCAAATTATTTATTTTTATCAATTTTTAGCATTGAAGCCGTGGTTTAATCAAAAAATAGGTAGTATTTGAATTTTATATTTTATTTTAGATTCTGCATCAATTAAAAAAAAAACCAGCCACTAGAAAGTTCGTGGTCACTTTTTCAATTTCTAAGCAACTTTTTAAGGGTAAGTTGCTAGCCTAAAGGGGATGATATTTTAAACAAGCAATTAGATAATTTAACTTTTTTACAAGTTTACACTGTATAACACCCTTCCAAAAAGTCGGTCCAGATATCTGTGGTCGAACTTCACCTATAATATTTACAACTGATTTCCATAAAGAGTGGTTCTTTTAACATAATTTCCGATCAGCGATACCTATCACCCCCCTACTCACTGGTAAATAGAAACGGAAGAGGGTAATAATGTCATAGCATACTTGAAACTAATATGATTGAATATAATCACCGCGATACACGGAATAGCTATTAAGAAATTTCGAATTGTAGATAATATATTGACAAATTCAATATTAGGTAAGTATACCTATCGAAGTGGTTATGAGTAACGCTTCACATGACCTAATTAAAGTTTAAATGTTTCAATTGGTACAAACATAACAAAATATGAAAGTTGAAACTGAACGTATTTACTGCACCTACGCAAATTTTCGTTCGTTAGAGTTCCAAAGTGAAAAATTCAGAACGCATAATTTTGTCTGTTCGTTCACCCGTCTGTCAGCCCGATGTTGGGATCTAAAAACTCAAAATTTTGCATATATTGCTCCAGATATACCTATATATAGACCTCTATTAACATACCTGAAACCGGTTTTTTCCTCCTTTAAATTTCGCGAGGTCATTTCCTGTACTAGAAAGTGGAGACGAAAATTTTTCTTAACGCTGGAAAGGGCACATAAAATTAAGTTAAGGCCTGTTTTAGTATTTTTTAAGTTGCTCCAAAAAATCTAGCTTACTAATGACATTCAGTTGGAATGATTTTGGCTAAGTTATGTCCGTAACTTTCGGAGAAAGGGACAGCCAAGTTTTCGAAAACTCAAAAAGTAATTTAAAGTAGAGGAATTGCTCCCCAGTATCTAAATGAAATTTTGCAATGAGGTATGTTTCAGCATTAGAAAACAACCTCAAAAAATTAAATTTCAAATTGTTGAAGAAAATACTGGAAAATGAATTTAGTTTTTGTTTTCCGTAAGTAATTTCCAAAATGATTTTACGTACCCTGTCTCACGGGATAATGTTAGAAAGATCTTTTCAAATGAAATTAAGGTTCACTTAATCAATTTCCATTTTTAAGCTTGACTTGCCAAATATTGAGCTTTATTTATGTTTCTTTAAGGGGTTTACCCCGTGTGACGACCTGTTTTTTAAGCATTTTTTAGGAATTTTTTTTTTGACAACCAGTGAAAAATAGAACTTTGAGTTTTTTATCGTTTATTTATTACTATTTCAAGAGTATGAAAAACAAATTTCAAGTAAAAATCTTCATTAGAATGTAAGTTGTACCACTCCAAAGACACACGCCTTGAAAAAAGGGACGCTCATTTCTTTCACGATTTCGGCTGATTGGCTTATCTGTAAAAAAAAAACGGCGTTTTAATCTGTAAGTCTAAATGCATCGAGTGAACTAAAATCATTTAAAAATATTTAAAATTGGGTTTTTGGCAGACTTCTAAAAAAAAAAAAGTTTCAAATTTCATGGATGGAGGAAAGTTTAGAAAACACAGTTTTGAGAAAAACGTGTTTAAAGTTTCAAGTAAGGCTAAAACCTATGAAAATCTTAACTTACCATCAATCTGCAATGCCTGGTCTATAGAGTACTCCTTCCTCTTCCTCTTGGAAGTCTTTCAAAGTGGATTGCTCCAGCCTTGTTTCAGTTCTCGTTTTTTACAACATCACACGAGAGAACCTCCTTAAGGCATATCATGTAACTGACTAGTGATGTCGGATGATTAATCGATTAATCGGTTTAGTCGACTAATTTTGTTTAAATTTAGTCACTTTTTAATGGATTATTTTACCCTCGCCTAAATGACTAAAATGATTAATTTTTTTAAGATGACTAAAAACGATTAATTTCATTTTTTTCCTGTATTATTTATATAAATTATTTATATAAAAACTAAAAAATTATTCATTGGTACGATTTTTCATTTTTCACCTTACTTTTTTTTAAAAAAGAAAAATAATAACAAAATATTAATAAATAATCAAATTCAAAAGGAAAAATTTTTTTAAAAGGGTTACATAGGCTACCCCATTTATGAATTCGACTAAAAATTTAGTCGATTAGTCGACTATTACGTGCTTGATATTTTCGACTAAAGACTAATTTTGTCTAAAAAACCATTTTAGTCGATTAATCGACCAATTTCTCTTCAGCTCGACATCACTATAACTGACCCTCTTCAAGTAACCGTAATACACCGTATACTTTATCCAGAAAATTGTGTATTAACTCTTGCCACTAAGGAACTCTTACCTAATCCGTGTGCAGCACGCGCTTGGTGATTGTTTTTTTTTTACTAAAACATTTATAATAGTCATAAAAAAAACATCCCTCAATGCAGCCAGTGATTTTATATCACAAATAAAAAGGAGAAGACAAAAAAACCATTGAATCATACACAATGGGTAGACTGAATCGGTAATTGATAGATATAGCCCTTTTATGTGTCTACTGTCTTAAGATATAAATTAAGATAACAATACATTTTATTATCCACATATAACACAAAACTAAAACTTCCCAAAAAAACACAATTTTTTCAGTTTAATTTATTACATTCGTAAAAAACATCAAATATGTTTGTGATTTCACCTCCTAACTAGTTTTTTGTTTACACTACGTCCAAATATTGTTACTGTTACGTAACTATCTGTTTACTACTAACCCAATGAGTTACGTAAAGTCACGAATTTTATGGACATCCGGTACACAGTAAGTAGTTAACAAGAATTAAAGTGCTATTAATCACTTTTATGGTTTCGGATAAAACAAATTGTTTTGAACAAAAAAAAATTTTATTTATTATTTACTACTTAATGATTGAGAAATTTTTTTGGGGGAAAGTGTGGTCGTATAAAATTTCATCTTTTCGAAATGTGTATGGGAACATATTTTATGAAAATAAATATGAATGAATGAACGTTTAAAAGTCAGAACTTTCGTATTGTGTAGATGGACAAATTTTTAAAGCAATAAAAATTGGATAGGATCTGTTGCGGGATCATTTTATGTGCAGACAAAAAGAAAAATCGGAAAATGGGATTGAATAATAAATTTATCAAACTCGATGACTGGTGGTTACTGATGTCTGATCTTCGATTTTGATGAAATTTGGTGTGATATTCTGATTTTTTTTTGAAAGGTGTAAGTATATTAGAGCCATACTAAAACATAAATTATATTTTTTGTGCAATTATTTTAAACTTTTTGAACATTTAGGGAAAAATGTCAAAAAAATATATAATAGAGTCCCAAATATTACCTAAATTTTGGCGTCGGTTTTATTTTCCTAGGTGTTATAGTTCTTGAGAAAATTGAGTTTAAAAAATTACAGCACTCACACATTTTCTGGTTAATATCTCAAGGACAAATCAAGGATAAGGGTTAATGACCCAATATTTGCTAATCACTTGGGGTACCAATTTTACTACAAATATTATCACAGACATCGGCTATGGCGGCCATTTCTCTTCAAAAATGAGTTTTTTTGGATTGAAACTTAATTATTAGATATAGATATTTAATTTTAACTACAAAAACTCTTCGATTCTTCAAGTTATCGGCAAGTCTTACTTCTCTGTCGGTAGTGAAATGACTAAATACTTAATTATTGAATTAGTTTCACATAATCGTATCGCCAATTGTACTTTTTCATTTGGAGTAACTGAATTTGGATAAAGGTTTCACTGTATATTTAAATTTTGTTAAAAACGATTTAAAATTACATTGACAATTACTGATAATTGTTCAATAAAGCAATGCTGATATGAAAAAATTTAAATAAAAAATAAATAAAAAACTTTAAAACATAATAAATAATATTAAATAAAAAAAAAAATAACGAAATTTATCACATCAATAAAGAATATAATTTTCATTTTTTTTTCAAAGTATGTAAAAATATTTATATTTTTATGTGAAAAATAGTAATTTTATATGTTTCTAATAACATAACACGTGATACAAAGCGTCGTGTCGCGGGACGCGGTAAGAGACAGAAAAAAATGTGTTTTCTTTCTCGGTAACTTTAATCAAATATAACAAAGAGAAAAGTAAAAGAGAGAACACACACCCGGAAAAAAATAGTGACCCATAAATCATTCAATTGTTTCTTTTCAAACAAATGAAAAATATACTGTAAAAAAAAAATGAACGCCAAATAGAGAACATGCAGAAGAAACAAGAAAACTAAACTAAAGAAATAAGGAAAACATCAGCCAGCCATCTTCGTTTTTCCAAAAGATGTAACTCGATATGAATACATTTTCCAAACAATAAACATTGGAAAAACACATTTGTTTTTTTTTTCGTAGGGAAATTGTATGTAACTAACGTAAGCGAATCGAATGAGTGAGAGTATGGAAGTTTACTAGTGTGCGTTTGGTTTCGAGTACAGTTTTGGAAGTAATAATATTTTGTTGGTCCAAGGATTGGCAACTCCATTTTTGTCTGGTGGATTATGAGATCGAAACTAACTTGCACATTGTCGAGTGTTAAGCCTATTCTGAGTACAGAGTACGAATCGAATGACCAATAGTAATGAAGTATACTTCTCCAAATTCTTACGAAGTTATATTTGCAATAAAAATAACCCTGTTGCAGCATCCTGCATAACATAACGAATTTTCGTTTACAAAAATTAATATTTCTTGGAAACCAGTCTACACAGAATAATGGTTCAAATATCTTTTTATGTAATTTTTTCTCCTCTTTCTAATACTGTGAAAAAATACTACAATAATTTTTGAATTTGGAAAACTTTTTTAAAAAACTAATATTTTTCACGAAGATGCCCAGAAAACCATGTTTCGGACATCGGACGTACCTGGCTGAAGAACTTGCAGCATTTTCGCCAAATTTCGTAAAAATTGAATCTTTCGTTCGAAAGTTATCGCGCGGATCTGACGCCAATGGATTATTTTTTGTGGGGAAATTTAAAATTTCTGACTTATGTTGATAAGTTAACAACAATTGACGCTTTGGAATTCGACATAATTCATTGCGGAAATAAGACACCAGTTACTTAACAATGTGGTTCGAAATTGAACTAACAAATTGCTAAAAACTAACAGATTGTTAGAACCATCTTATTCCAAATTAAAAAAAAAATTATTTCCAGTTTAATTGATACGCGTTTTGTTTTAATTCAAAGTTCTTTCACAGTAAGAAAAAATCGTTTACCTTCCTCAAATTTCTTTTAAACTGAGTTAAACACATTCAAGATCAGACCTATAATTATTTTGTGGGGGGAAAAACTTTTTCGGTGGACGCCCTCCCCAATAAGTACGACAAATTCAACATTTTGGCGCAGCCTTGGAAAAAGCAAGTGATCAGCAAAAAAAAAAACTGAACATTTGGGCTTAACCAATTTTTCAACTACTTTTTCCATGCAAAAAAACAAGTGACGGGCAAAAAAAATTCACCCTGAACTTGCCTCCGCTGCCCTCTAGATCCGGCCCTGAACACATTAAAACATACAGTTTCGTTCTCAGTATAACTACTCCTATTTTGGACTGTTTCAAAACCGATTGTGATCAGAATGAGTCTGGTAGAGATGATGATGCTTAAGAAGACAAATTGGCAAATAATTTTTAGAATAACTGGAGTTTTGAAGGTCGTTAGTCGATAGATTGAATACTTGGAATAATAGCTCACATTTTACCGTTTTCTATTAACGAAAAAAAGATTAAAAATATGTCTCAAAAAACCAATCGTTTGCGTAATTCTCGTCACAACTGTACTTATTGGTTTCAGACTTTCTTCACATTAATAGTACGAAATATCTATATATAGACATAAACTTCAAACGAATATGGGGAAACGGCTGGAAAAAATGGGAACGAGTCAATAACGCAAGAAGGAGCAAGAAAAAGGAAATATATGTTGATCTTTCATTTATTTTCACCAGTATTTCTTTTTCCTGTTTCCTGATCGCGTCGGTCGGTCGGTCTGTCGGTCTGTCGGTCGTTCCAACTGTAACTACGCATTAATGGTTTATATTTGTAAATATTATTTTGCATACGTCTTCTTTCATATTTGCTATCATTATTTATTTTTTAATATTTGAAGCCCTGAGTGGATGAAGGTGTTGTGAAACAGTTTTATTATAATTTTACAATAGAAGCGTTTGAAATAGTGATATAGGGCCAAGAAGCAATTAATCGATTAATCTACTAAAATTATTTATTAGATAAAATTAATCATTAATCGAAAATGTCGAGCACAGAGTGGTCGACTAATCGACTAAATTTCTAGTCGAATTAACCCTAGAATCATACGTTGGTCTACGAGAAACGTTATCAAAGCATATTTTCATTATAAAAATTAAAAAATAGATAAATATATCAATTGTATCATAAAACATGTCTTTCAAATAATTAATTTATGAACTATTATGAGTCAGTGGACATGTGTGACTTTACAGAATGTGAAATTTCTCAGTCAAAAATATTCCTATAGATATATAGTTATTTCCCCCATTAGGCACATTTGTAAATTTTCTAAAATTTGTTAGCAATTTTTCGAATAAGATCTCAAAAAATATAAAAATTAAAATATTTTCCACAAAATAAATTGTTAATCTTTTATTAAGTCACTTGAAACGCATTCTTTTAGTTTTCGATTCAATATATTAAAACTTCAGTATTATGTCGTCTCTATAAGTCAAACAGCTGTAATCATCTTACACATTATCATAATCATTGAATAAATTAATTATAACAAGCATATCTTTAATAAATTTTAGAAAAATTAGGAAAACTTTTATATGTGAAGTACAAAATCTTTAAAAAAAGCATACGTTAATCATACATCGACGTCCTTTTGACGGACACTATTTCAATACAAACAAAACGACAATGACTATAAACAAAATAAATACGTCTTATGTGTTAGAACAACAAATAAACTAGATAACAGAAATCTCACAACAAGCAGGTACCGACAAGTTGTAGTATTGGAGCAGGTAGAGAAGTTCGTTCGTCGTTTTGACGTGTACGTATGATTCTAGGGTTAATGGTAACGTAAACTCTTTCAAAAACGAAGTTTTCTATTGAATTTAATTATGGACTTTTGATAGTTTTCTTTTAAGAAAAAGAAAGATATGAAATATTACAATATATTAATCACATAAAAGTGAAAAATCATACAGATAGATAATTTTTTAGTTTCCATTTTTTGAAGTCCAATAAATAATACAGAAAAAGTATTAAATTAGTCGTTTTTAGTCATTTAGCAAAAAATTAATCATTTTGATCATTTAATCGAAGATAAAATAGTCGACTAAAATATGACTAAATGTAAACAAAAGTAGTCGACTAAACCGACTAATCGGTTAAACTTTTCGCGCCGAAGACCGTATATTCCCGTGATAAAAAAATGTGACAAATAGTCGAAGACCGTATTTATCCGACTTATAATAAAGAATTTTTTTTTTAAAAAGTATTTTTTTACAAGTATATTTTTTTACAAGTAACTAAGACCGTACGATTCCGCAAACCTCGAAAAGTGCCCGTCTTATGGGTAAACTTAATAGGAAAATAGCACGTCGCGAAAGGGTTAATTATCCGACATCACTAGCATGAAAGTTTTTATTTATAATTATAATATACTTCCCATGCTATAGCTCATGTTTATTATTGCATTTCTACAAAATTATTGGGCGTAATGAAACCAAATTGTAATATATGATACTTGAGCATAAGATATTCTAAAATTTTGCAAAAAATAACTTCTTGAAAAAAAAAAGTTACACAACACCTTCATCCACTCATGTCTTCATTTACATATTATGTTTATGCAGTGTCTTCATTCATTGAAGAAAGTATGGGCTTTCCGTTTCCTTGCTTCTATGACTCTCTGAACATTATGTCCTTCCCCCCAGTTCCAATAGGGGGGTGGGTAACTTTTATTTCTTATCAATGGTATTTGATGTGTTTTCTAAATGATCTTTAAAAGAAAAATTATTTTTCCTTCTAACTTTTTTTTATCGGTACTAATTGTATTATGTTGTATTGGGGGGTTGCGTTCTTTCCGGGAAGTGGATTTTTTTTGCGATATTTAGATATTTGTAAGTGAGGTTAAAAAAATTGAAATGGGAATTTTTTGTACAATTATTATAGATTATCATTTATAACGATCGTATTCTTCCAAATAAAAAGCATACGATAAACTATATTTTTAGAAAAGTTATCCCAAGTGAACGTTGAAGACGAATTTAGGGGAGGTTTACTTGAGATTCCTTAAAAAATATGTATTTTTCTGGAATTTTGCTCTCAAGAACGGAAGTAAATATCAGTTTCACATTTTGTACACGTATTTATTAAGTATCGAACTATACAAAAAAAATTTTTCAAGGAAAAATATAAAAAATTGTCCATTTTATAGATAGTGCAGTGTGACGATCCGAAAATCCGATGCCTTGTTGGTTGAGATCATAGCCGGTAATAAACCACTGAAATCCAAAAACAAAAAATATTTATAAAGTATATGAAGAGTATCGGCACCTATACCTATAATATCAATAAACTGCGGAAAGAAAAAAAATGGCGGATTTGTGAACTTTTGATTACGATTTTTAAAGTAAAATAAAAAATATTCGCTCTTTAAAGTAAAATAAAAAAAATAAAAAATATTGAAAGTGTATCGGACTTAGGTATAGGTGCCGGAGAATTGAATTATCTATAAAATAAAAATTAAAAAAATGGGTCCATCGAATAGTTTTTGAGTTATCGTGTCAACCAGTTCCAAAAATGTGGTTACGAGATATTATAAAATATATACCTATAATGAAACATACTTTCAAAATTTTATATTTAATACTCATTATTGCGTGAACTACGTTTTTTTTTCTTTTTTTTTTTTATAGAAAGCTGGATTCGATTAATGTGCAAAAATCTTTGTTAAAATTATTTTCAGCAAAATCACTTTGGGAACATATTCTATACATAATTTACTATCAATTTCGGCAAAAAAAATCGATTTTTTGATCAGACTTCAAGTAAACCTTCCCTTAAATTACTTTCAGCAAAATCACTTTGGGAACATATTCTATACATAATTAGCTACCAATTTCTGCAAAAAAAATCGATTTTTTTTAAGGACGCTCAAGTAAACCTCCCCTTAAGGGGGGTTTAGTACCACATTCTTTTTAATGATTTGCATGGATTTTTTTTAGCAAGGAAGGAATGTATATAATTTATTAAAACTTTGAGGACTTTTTACACATATATTTAAATAGTGTACCAAATTTTTTTTAAAATATGTCCTTGGAAAGTATGGAAGATATCATCTGCCATCCATCGGAAGTCACCATCAGACGTAAATGTTTGTTTACATTGTGAAGGCCACAACTTCCATCTGAAATTAACAGGGTTTTAAATTTACCTTATGAGCTTCTATATAAACCTTACTTTCCCCTCAAAACAAAACAGAAATTGAAAATTGAATTTTTTAGAGGTGTTTAAAGAAAAGGGCATATTTTTGCCATTTTTTATAACTATTGTTGCAATAAAAAATACTTTAAACAATAATATTAGGTACTCCAAATTTAGGTTCATGGAGAGTATAATTATGTAAATAAACTATCAATTTTTTTCAGCGTTTCGAGAAAAACGCGTTCGAAAATTAGAAATTAATTTATTTGTTTATAAATAAAAATTTATAAATACTACTTACCGGTAAATCAGCGATTCCAGCATCACGAAGCAAATGTATTGAGGAGTTCTTAAGGCAGGATATTTGAAATATAAAAATTAATGTCTTTAACTACTTACTGGTAATCAACGATTTCAGTACCATATATCTAGCAATGTATTGAGGAATGATTAAGTCAGGATTCCTCAGTAGCTAGTTTTTTACAGACTATAAAAAAATTTCCTTATGCGATGAATCTGGGCCGTATAAAAAAAGGTTAATAGAAAGACATTTCAAAATCTCGCCCGATTATTAGAAATTACTTCTCTAAAAGCTTAAGAGCTCTTGAACGATTTTCACAAAGTATTTTATACTGGCTAGAAATTTTTATACAAACAGTATAACATACTTACACCCACGAACCAAGAATGAATAACCTGTGTAATCCAACTGAAAGCCAGAAAAAAATCGCCAAGCAGTTTGGTGTCGATTTAGTCACTGCCAAGCAAGAGACAAGGCGAAATTATAAGAGTTTCTAAAATTGTCTTTATTTCTTTCTTTGTAACCCCAAAATTAAAATTAAAATTAACTGCTCTTTTTCACTTGAAATAATAATACCTACTCTCCTACAAACTTGACAAAGACAAAATAACTAGAATAAAAATTATATAGGTATGTCTATTTAGAGTATTTTAAACTTAACATAATATCCATAAATGAAGTCGACTATGCAATTTTTCTAACAAGCAGTTAAAGAAGGAAAATTATATAAAATTCAAACGTGGTAGCACATATAAATATATCCTTTACTTCGTTATATTATTTGCTAACTAAGTACATTTTTTTCCACGAATATCTTACAAAACTATTTGAAGAAAATGGAGGACTTTATGAAATAATATAGAGTACAGAAGTATCTACTTGAAAATAAGAGTTACAAATAGATGATAATTAACTATTATCCATTATCTTTTGTAAAATATATAAAATTCTTTTATCTCCCACTTTCCCGTTTCCACTTGTTGTCTACCGCTTTCTTGTTCTCTGTAATTTAAATATTTGCTGAAAAATGGCTTCAATTAGTAGTTTGAAAAGGGGTAATTCACCGTAGAGTGTAAGTACATTTGCTTGTACATAAAAATTTTAAGATATGTGATTTTTTCCATTCCTGTTCTTTTTCCTTTTAATTTTATCCGAGCTTTACTCGCGTCTCAAGGAATAAAAAAAGAAAACAAGTAGTGGTTAATGGCGTAGTGGTCTCCTCTTAGCATATAATTCCCGAAGGAATTTTAAAAAAATATAATGTAACACATATACACACATTGGGAATATGGCGGAATATAAATGTGTTTGTATCGTGTTTCCTCGTCCGCCTTATTTTTTTTTTTTTTAGGGAAAATTTACAGTGAAATTGTGTTCATTCAGGGAAAAAGTTTAATCTACCTTGCTTTCGTATAGCCTTCTATCCTACATCAGTTTTTTGAACAGGTCCAAAAACTATTCGATCTAGATATTACACTTTTTTGGACACGTGGCTCAGAGAGAAAATTGTAACTAGTGGTGAGCCCAGAGTGTGCCCGACACGGCTTAAGACATGTAGTCAGTCGGTGTCCGTCGCCGAACACACAGTGCATTGTAATACATTGTTAGACATTGTTACTTGAATTGAACAAGTTGGTCTGTCCCATAATAGGTGTTTTGTAGTAGTGTGCGTGAATACGCACACAGAAACAAACACCAAACCAACACCATTACAAACAGTGTGTAACTAGACAACATAGTGGGGAGATTTTACGTCACCCACTGGCTACAAGTGGAACAGTTTGATAGACATTCTAGTTTGGTCCCTTGGTTGTAATTATTTAAGGGTTTTTAAACAGCCTCTTCGCGTCGTCAAATGTAATTTGAAAACTAGGCAAATTTTCTGTAGGCTGAATTTCCATTCGCAACTTTTCATAAATATAGAACTTTTACGGTAGATATTTTAGATTTAATTGAAGAATTCCTTCAACTAAACCTTCGCAAGCAGAGCTGACTGCGAGTTTCTAACCATTGTTCTATATAAACTGGTTTTTTGGAGGAAAAAAACTGATTTTTGTTTATTTACATTTTGTCTATACAGATATACTATACAGGGAGTAAGCAGGGCCGGCGAGAGGAATATCAGGTATTAGAAAAAAAAAAGGTTTTCCTAAAAACCCCAAAGTACGACCGATGAGCAAAAAAACACACTTTGCACTTTTGCCTCGGCCTCTTACCGCTAACTCCGGGCCCTCTTTTTGAACCTAGGCTTCCGGGCTGCAGCTCGGTTTAAAAAGGTTCAAAATTTCTTTCGTTTATTTTTTTTTTAATCGAAGAAAATATTTTTTTGACTCAAGATAAATTTCTTTGACTACTAAAGAAAAAAGTCAAATAACATTTCTCCATTTCAAAAAAATATTTTTGGGATTCGAAGAAATTTTTAATATCTGAATAAAGAAATCGTTTTGAGAGTATGTTAATTAATCAACTAATACCACTAATAATTAAACAAATACGACCATCTTGCGCATAATTTTATTTTGACCACAAAGCCTGGCAGATTAGGACGAAATAAAAAAAAAAAATGGTAAAAATAGAAATCAAACTACAGGAGCCAAAACAAATCTGTTCTGTGTCCTCTAATATGTACAAAAGTAGATGGCTGGATCAAGGGGGGGGGCAGCCAGGGCACGTACCCCGGGCGCTAGGTTTTGCGGCCGCCAAAAATAGGAATTTCACGTTTTTTTTTTTGCTCGTCACTTGGTTTTTGGGCGGAAAAAAGTTTGAAGGAAATATTTATTTTTCTACAGGGGTGCCATTTTTCAACGCTGCCCCAGGCACCACTTCGACTAGGTCCAGTCCTGGGGAAGTGAATGAAAATCGAATGCTTAACAGTTATCCTAGTGACCGTGTAATTTCACGTGTAAATGCTCCACTACACTGAGAAAAAAATACAGTAATTTTTACTGAAATTTCTGGTAAAAAATTACTGAGCTCTCTGGTAATGCGGACATAAGTGACAGGCTAAGCAAAAAATACGATAATTTATAGTAAAAATTTTAAATTATCCTATAGCTCAGTAAAAATTACCGTATTATTTATAAATAAGGCTTTTTTTTATTTATTAATAAATAATTGAATTAAAATAGTTTAAAAGGATATTGATAGAAGGGTAAGCATTAAAATCAAATTATTAATATAGAAAAAAATTTTTGTGGTTTTTTATTATTTGTGGAAAAAAATATATAAATTCTTTATTTGACATAGGTATTACATGAGAAAAATTTTTAACAATAAGCACATTACAATAAATTGTATAAAAACATATTTCAATTAACATATCAAAACTATACAAAAATTCATGAAACAACAATTTTTTGTTTTAAAAATTAGTATAAAAAAAAAAACACTATATAAACATCCAGTCACGTTGGTTATTGAACAACTAAATGAACCAGTCCTGGTTAGTTGCAGTCTGAAGTCGTGTTGGTCGTGTTATTGCGCATGCTCGGTGCTATTGCGCATGCTTGTTTTATTTATTCTCAGTTTATGTGATGCTTGGCTATGCAGTGGTGTGTGACAAATAACAAATGCACAACGACTCAGTAAAAATTATTCATATGTCCAGTATATTTTACAAAAAATTAAGTAAATTTTCCGGTGTCCACTTGAAATTTTACTAGCCCATCGAATTTTACGCAGCTGTATAGGAAAAATTCTTAAGGTGTATAGGAAAAATTCTTAAGGTGTACAGGAAAAATTTTCAAATGAATCGTAAAAAATAATGTTTGAAACGCATTTTTTATATTTTTGCTTAATAATTTCCTACGGACTAGTCACTTAAGACTCGTTTACCGGAGGCAGCTCAGTAATTTTTACTGGAATTTTTTCTCTGTGTACCCACAAAAATGTGCCATGTGCACATACCTTTACATACCCAAGAACATTTGTAGGTACCTACCCACTGATTATCAGTGTTTTCTCATTCCCTTATCGCGACTCTACTGTAACTTGTAAATTTGTATTGTAAAATGTATTTCACTATCTTACTAGCTTGAGACATTGTAAAATATTAAACAGTTTCTTGCCCGTAATAATTCATCTTATCTTCTCAACATTTTACAAATTGTGAAGAAAAACAAAACAAAACAGAATAGAACAAAAACGTTGCGGCGGGGCGGCATAAAACAAGGAAAAAATTCATTAAAAAATGCTTTATTTCTCCTCCGAGGAGTTCTGCTGCGCACAGTGTGCTATGCAGGCGAGCGAACGAATAGCGAAACGTCGAGGGTGTTTAATTAAAATATATTTGTTAACTTTTTTTTATCAAAATATTTATATTTCTTTTTATTTTATTTTTTTTTTTTTACTCTCAGTTGAGAAAAACATAAATAATTCTCCGAAGGGAAATAATAACATGGAAATATGTTACGTTTAACATTTTTCCGCGTAGTGGAAATTATAATAAAAAATTTCTGTCGGAAAGTTTCGATGTTTCGAAAAGTTTCAGTTTGTTTTATTGTTATTTTAAATAATATTTGCATTTTATATATTTATGTAAATTGGATTAACATTTTAGAAATACTGATTTTAATATGTTATTTTTATCTTTTTTTTTTTTAATGCAAAAATTCCAGATGGTGTAGAATACTCGAATATTCGATTAATAATAATCTAGAATATTACGGAGGTGGTTCTATTGGAAACGGTGACGATGTTACAATCTACCGAATGCCATAATATCCCAGTCGCAGCATTCTGCATAACACAACGGATTTCCATTTATAAAAATTAGTTTTTCTCGGAAACTAGTTGACATTGAACAATTGTTTAAAGAGTTTTTTTGTGTAATTTTTTCTCCTCTTTTAAATGGTGTAAAAAAATTTGGCAAAAATTTTTAAATAAGTGGAAATTTTGACAAAAAACTAATTTTTTGCAAATACAAAAACCATGTTCCTGGCATCCGAAGTGTCTGGCTGAAGAACTCGTCCAAGGGTTTGGGACTTCCAATATTTTCACCAAACTTCGCAAATATTGGATACTTCGTTCGAGAGTTATTGCGCGGACACACACACACACACACACACACACACATATATATATATATATATATATATATAGCCTGCTTTCTATCTTCTCTCGCCAATCCTCTTTTTCGGGAAAACTTCAAAAATTTTGGAAATTCTTTAACGACACGCACACAAAAGTACTCAGGAGCCGCCACATTAGAAGTGACCTGGTGGTAGAACTCAAATTCTTTAAAAGGTCCAGATGTCTGCGTGTAAATTCATATTAAAAAAAAAATTTCACTGGCTTTGTAATATATCTACTTGCTTTTAGCGAGTTTCCAGAATGGAATTCAGCTATTACAGTCACTGTCATGACGCGACTTGAACGCGGAACTATGGCAGAAATTTGTTTTGAGGTCCCTAGAAACCGAAAATAATGTTCACTAAAATTTATATATATACATATATATTCCCGAAAAAGAGGATTGGCGAGAGAAGATAGAAAGCAGGCTTTGAGCACCGGAAGTAATGCGATGGCACCACTGTAACAGTAGCAGTGGCTGGTTTAAACTGGCTGTTAATCGAGTTAAAAGCAGTTAGTGGGCAGTTAAAAGCAATTACCGACCTGTTAAAAGCAGTTACTGAGCAGATAGAACCAGTTACTGACCTGTTAAAAACGGTTACCGGTCTGCTTAATACCGGTTAACAGCCAATTTAAACCAGTTACTGCAACTGTTACAGTAGTGCCATCGCACCACTTCCGGTGCCCAATGCCTTCTTTCTATCTACTGGCGAGCAAAAAAAGAAAAAAAAACGCTCACCCTTTTTATTCTATTCTTTAACTTTGAAATTTTATTTGATTTTGTGGAGGCCCCTCTGCCCTTATGTAAATCGGGCTTTGAACAGAGACCAACCCTATCATTACTTGTACACTTCATTTCTGTCAATGTCGGAAGGAAAACTTGTGAACGGGAAAATTGGTCACGGGAAACAGACTCCCACCACCAACCAGTTCAAGCACTATTTGCTTTGGTGCGGTTGACTCTACTTGGCCAAGAATATAAAAAGAAAATTTCCTTTGGGTAATTACCTATCTTTCACGAAATAATTCTAAAAAAAAAAAATTATATGTTACCGAATTTTTCCGAGACTCATCTATCTTCGAATTTGGTAATGTGTCATCGCAATTTAGAAAATTTGCATTTTGAATCGACTCAAAAAGATATAGGAAAATTGTTAGACCTAAGACGAAAACCAACAAAATGTTGAAAACCAACAAAAATTGTAAATTTCCATAATATCCCAAACGAATATTCATTATCAATGTAACACTATAGCTTTGTGTGTAAAGCTTCGAAGAGTTATTAAACGCGACATTCCAACATTACGCCTTCGAGATTCCGTCGAGTGAAGAAGAATGGCTATAATTTAAAAATAATATACCAACTGAATGAAACTGGAACATTTTTGCCCACTTGACTCAACCCAATTCCATGTTCGTTCCTTCCTGCCTGTTGTGCCCGTTCGTGCCTTTGTGAAAATTTCTATTTGCAACTAAACTACAATTATTCTACATGGCTTAATAGAATTGAGCCGAATAGCGGTCGAGTGTGTTCGTTGAGCAATGTGAAAAGAGAAACTAATATTAATAGGAAAACGGAGAAAATTAAATTGTGCAAAAACGGAAAAATTTTATCGTATACTATACAATTTAAGAAAAACCTTTTTCTTTTGCTCTATATATGTACCTATCTACTTCCTACAATATAATATGTTTAAGGCAAAGGGTATTTCCTTATATTATAATCATATATTACTTTTGCACCATATAGATACAACTACACTAATAGTAACTGCTTTCAAATATTATAATGTACCGTATGTTTAATAAAATATAAAATTTAGTAGGTAGAGAGTGTCAAGCGCGTGACAGACACGCATTAAATCAGGGTTCCGTAGAGGTTTTTGTTTCCATAGCTTGCGGAAGAAAATATAGGACAATTAAGTAAGCTTTCTAACTTTGTCGCCCACTTTACTTTGTAAACGAGGTCTAAGAATGAAAAATGGTTAAAAATTCTTAACTTCATCTTTCTAATGATATCTATCACGTGGAATTATTTTCCTAAAAAAAACGACAATTCTATACATTTTTCTGCATTTTTCTTAATGACTTGGAAGATGTTTCCTAATACCTACTGAAACGTATCTCGATGTAAAATTTCATTTATTGGGGACCATTTTGTCAACTGTAAAAATTACATTTTGAATTATCGGAATTTTTTGCTTATATCTCCGAACATTAGGTACATGCTAGAATTTATATTTTTTCAGATTCTTTAACCCAAAAGCTTAAAATCTTCGCTGGGAAGGGAAGGAGGGGTAGAATTAGTCGCCATTTTAAAGCTCAGTATTGTGTAAACGGGACTCAAAAACCCTACATAATGTGGTACATGAAAGAATTTTCGTCTTCACTTTTCAACACGAGAAAGTACCTCAAGACATTAGGATAAAAATTGTTTATTACTCATGCGGGAGAAGTGCTAACTTGGCGCACACATTTCTGTACGCAAAATAGCTGTTTGCCCACTGTACTCTTCCCGCATAGTTTTTTGCGTGTGGAAAGTAACTTTTCACACGCAAATTGACAATAAAACACGCAAAATTTAATCAAAACACGCAAAGCCGCCTCTTAATTTTTCATTTAATGAATATTTCATAATTATTTCTATAGAAACCACCAACAAGGTAATCTAAACGATAATTAATTCAGAAGAAAAAGAGGAACACAGAGAGGAACAGAGAGGAACAGAGAAAAGAGGAGGAAAAAAAGTAATAAAAATGTCAAAAATAGTGATAATAATAGAAAAGAGTATGTGAAATTCGTAAAAAAAAAAATAGTATGTGGTACTCGTGCGAGATTGTCGATTGCAGCACTCAAGCGAATGAGCGCACTCACTACGTTCGTGCGCTCCACTTCGCTTTCGTGGGCAATCGACAATTTCCCGCACTTATTGCACAATATACTATTTTCTTTATATATTAATTCAGATTCACACCTGTAACATGCTTATAAGTCAAAAAATATAGGAATTACGTAGCCGTGGCAGACAAACGAACATGAAGAAATTATTAGGGCTCCCAGATTTTTTTTGGAACAGCAAAGAAGAATGGCATGTGGTTATCATCCGTTTCTGTGGAATAACTTTTCCTAAAAACTATACTCCATCATAAAATTCTTGGCATGTAGAATTTGAAAACAACTCGTCTAAATTTTCGCGAGATATTTTGCTTTTTAGAACCCTCACAACAGGGCCGTAACTAGGTCTTCAGTGTCCCCGGAACAGAAACAAAAAATTCCGCCAAAACAAAAAGTGGCGACCTTTTTTTTTACTCGTCAGTCGTTTGCCGGCCTTAAAATTTGCCAAGAAAATTACAAATTTGGAATTTCTTATATTCTGTTGAGTGTCCCCTTTGGCTGGGGGCCCCGGGGCAATGCACCGGCTGCCCCAGCTTAGTTACGGGCCTGCCTTATAACTTAATCAGTGTCGCTACAATATTTTTCGAAAGTGTTTCTAAATTTACATACTTAGAGAAATTGAAAAACCGAAAGGTCATCGAAATATCTCGAAAGTCGCTTGAACAATAAACCTCAAGTTTTTTTTGTAACTAAAGAATGGTATTTCTTTCCGTAATTATTGATTTTACTGAACCTTATGGAACCTAAAATGTGTGCGGTCACCTTTCAAGCTCATTTCGGAACACTACATGGTCAAATTATCTGTGTAACAATCTCTACTTAAATAATAATAAAACCAAAAAAATGTTAATTTTCTGCAACAGCGACCTACTAAATTTTACCGTCTAGGCTGAGCTGCTTAAACAATAAATGCTTTTTTACAAAAAAGAAAAAAACTGACATGACTCACTTAATTTATAATAATTTCCCATTACTGAAACCATACCTGGAAATATCTCCTTTCAAAATTGGAACATACCGTACTCATATGAATAATAAAGCGGCCATCTGTTTTATTTTATTTTCAAATCACAAGTCCTTCCGTTCTCCACTTTAACTACCATTTTCCTTTTTACTCGAAAGTATTCTTCTCTATAATGTAGTAACATGGTATGTCATGTAGTAGGAGAGATTGGGGTAAAGTGGCTAGTGGAGGTAAAGTGAGCCTTAGCCTTTACTCACCGGAAACTATTCCAATCTTTTGGCGAAGCTGAATACTAGCTTGTAGACAAGCCATTAGTATTCTATTAAAACGTCAATGATCAGTTCCCTAGATTGTATGAATTATAATGAATTTTCTGAATTTTCGAGTGTTGATGTAAAGTAAGTTTTAAGTTGTATTCTCATTATTTTTTTATTAATTATGAATACAATTTTTTAATTGGGATAGCTAAAAACTCTGTCTAATAACCTTTAAAATAATATAGTTATCGATGAATCAGCAAATTCATTCTTGAAATTAGTTGTAGTTTGCCGAAAAGGCGTCTAACGGGGTAAAGTGACCAGGCTTATAATGGGGCAAAGTGGTCAGTGTCTCCGATCGCTTCTCAAATTGAATTCTTAGAATATTCGAACATATTATATTAAATTCAGAACTTTTATTTAGTTCTTTATATTTTATAAGCAAAGGAATTTCCTGAAATCAGTTTTTAGGGTTCCGAGAAAAAATGTGAAGAAGGAACCTCTTGATATATAATAATTAATGATACAAACATAGTTTGATTTTGTATATAAACATGTTTATTACTTCAAGATTTCTTTTTGGGTTAAAATGGGTACCTCTGGCCACTTAACCCAACATAGTGGGGTAAAATGGTCACTTTTCACATATTGCGAAAAACAAAAATTGCAAAAATACCTTTCAAGATATTGTTGATATATTGATGGTTATTGATTCTGCACTAAAGCAACTATATGCTAAATATTTATTAATCTGTATTTCATTTCAAACAAATAAACTAGACATTATTTTGTCTTAGAGTGGCCACTGTACCCCAGTCTCACCTATACATACTTACTTTCAAATATAACATTTCTTCCAACTCATTCCTTTAGATATTAAGAAAAAAGAGTGCTACAAAGCATCGACTCACTTATTTGACTCAGAATACTCACCACCGTGCTGAATGGTGAACATTACGGTCACTAGCAAGCATCTACACTCTACTACCAACGTCGAGGCGGTTACGACGATGGCGTTTCTTTTCTTGCTTCGGAAAAATTAGAACGGGAAGAAAGGTTTTTAACATCGATGCTCGTTTGAGTCTCATGGGAAAATGTAATATTCTATAACCATTAGTATATGTTCACTATTGTACAGCTACAAAGCTACATACATGCTGTATACTTATAGAGAAATAGTGCCTTTGTTACAATACAGGATGGTCATAAACTTTTTTGTCTTTCACAAATTCGTTGATCGTATTATTTCCACCAGACGGATTTAATTTTTACTGATTCCAACAGAACTACAATAGTTTAGTTTGAGAATTCAATGTAAAAAATATGAGCCGCCACTGTCATATTCAATGTAGGCTAGTGTAGGTAGGTCACCTCTGCAAAAGGGTACTTTACTGAAGTTACAAAAGTATTCTAAAAGCATTGTTTTTCCATATCAGTTAAGTGATTTTTTTTGTTTTCGTCAGATTCTGTAAAAAATCAAAAAAAAAAAAATAACCCTACAATTTTAAATGAGAAAAAGGCGGGAAAAACACCTCACTATAGTGACGTCACAGTTTGAAGCAACCAAACGTCAATGTCAATATTTATAACCTTAAAACTTTGATTTTATTCATAAAATGTCAAAGTAAAAGCAAGTATTTATTTGAATTCTGGTCGATTATTATTACTATATACATAAGCTAATAGAAATATTCAAAAGAAAACACTATTTCACCTCAACGATGAAAATTATCAAAATCGATATATCTAGCTACAAAATATTACGTCATTTTCAAGAAATGGCGCGCTTTCACTAATTTGAATATTTGTTGGAAAATGGCGATTTTCAAAATAAAATTTTTAAATAGTTATCAAATTTTTTATGTTTCATCATTAAAATTGGACATATGTAATGATAATGCATAGAATTATTTAACATTTGACACAAATTTTAAATACAGTCAAGTACCGTATGACAGAATACTGGATATATAAGGATTTCATTGTAAGAACTACGAAATCTTAGAAAAGCTGACAACAAAGTAAGATTTTTCCATCCTGAGGTTAGTAAGTGATAAGGCGCTGATATGTAAACATTTATGAATAGGAGTTAAAAAAATTCCGAAGAAAAATAAAAGATAATTCTGTTCTGCGGTTACAAAAATCTGTTTTGCGTTTTTAAGGGTACATGCGTGCAGTTTTAAGAAAAGTTGTTGGAAATAAAGTTACTGCAAATTGAAATTTCTAAAATTTGTATTGAAAATTATATTGAAATTGTGCTGCCAATTTCCACTCAGGAGCGAAAATTTATATTTTAAGTCATCACCATCCACTGTGATGATAAGAAAGATAACGATCTCTGAGTCAAAACCCAAAAACATTAAAATTCTCTTAATTCACGGAAAAAAATTACTTTGACTACATTTTTCGATCAAAATTAAAATAATGTTTTTCCTCCCTAACTAAAATATTTTGTTGTTGCTTTATTCTGGATCACTCTGTAAATGACTTGTGTATTTAATACAAAATACGTCTATCGTATATGAAAGCAGGAAAATTCACAAAAACTGGACTTTTTCTTTTCTATTTAAATTTGTTGAAATAAAATTGAAATGTATTAATATTTATTTTCATTGAGATCGTTTTCCTCTATCGAGCATTTTCTATATTTAACTTTGAATATTGTAACGAAATTTGTTTCGTTGAAATTCTAAGTATTTTCCCAAAATTATATACCTACATACTTCGATGTTCACATTTACATTTTGTAAATAAAACGGAACAATTTACGAAAATTGAAGAAGTTTGATGGGAACATTTTAATAATCAGAATAAGAGACATTTAAAAGAATGTTTTCAAAGAGTAAAAATTTTTTGGATACAGATAAGGAATTACTTAGTGTAAGTTTAAACTAATGCTAACCTAACACAGAAATAGTTTGGACTATAAAATTTGATTAGTTACATTCTATCATTCTATGAATATTTATTGGGAATTTGACATTTGGGACTAGGAGTATTTTCCGCCAACTCATAAAACACAAATTAAAAATTAGAAAAATTTTTTTTATATTTGTTCGACGTTTCCATTTTTAATGTGAAAAATAAGAGTTTTTATAGAGTTCCTGATAAAAATGACGTGTAGTTAGCAAGTTTTGAAAATTAATTGAAATTTAGTAGGTTTTGAAATAAAAATAATATTTTTATTGAAAGACAATTTTTATTATTACAAAAATTAAAAATTTCTTTCAAAAAAATAACAAAATATGACTTATTTATGATCACTTTTTATATATAAAAGCTAACGACATATTTTAAAGATTGTTGTGAAGTTATTTTCTAAGTGTTTTAAGAACTTCTTACCTTCATAATAATCTTAAATTGAAACTGGCTCAATATCTTAAAATTCGCATCTTTAATACTTGAATCCTCTAGCAACAATATTTAAAAAATTTTATTGCAAAGCCGTGAATTTTAACAATAAAGTAAGACATTAATGCAGTGGAAACTAACAATAACCGCTAACGTTTTTTATCAAAATTTAGTATATTTCCTCTAATATGTAGGTATACCCAGATACCCTAAAAGAAACATATTTTTCTATACAAACCTCAGTTTTTTTGTTTTGACGATATTTTTTTCAGTTTTTAGGATTTCTATTACCTTCAGGATTTCTATTACGTTTTCTTGCGCTTTGTGAGATTGCTTCTCCCATTGTAACAATAAAAGATTAGAGTTGATTCCAACCGTTTTACAATTATATAATACAAAAATAATTTTGAGGGTAGGATATTATTCTAACACATAAATATAGCAAAGTTTGAAATTGCTCCTTTTAATAACTTCAAACTGTGTATATAATGTATATATACATTTAGTAACTTTTGAAACATATTTACTTTCACATTAAGATTGATTTGAAATTAATATTTAATGCATTTAAACTGTTCTGAAATTACTGGACTTTTTTGTTATCATTTTCTTATACGATGTTATTCAAATTTGTTAGTCAAAATGCATATAAAATGTACCTATGCCTTATCAGCATCTGGTAGTATCCAAAACAGAAAAATTTAAAAATATGTATTTAGCAACTTTTGGAAATAGGCGACTCATATACAGATGAATGATGCAATTTGCTGTGGGTACAATATAGGGTACATAGCGGAAAAGTGCAACTATTAGTTTTTTTTTCTGTACCAGTGTTTCCAATTTAGGTGAATAAAAGTTGATACTATCAGGCAGGTACTATCAGTAGTTCATTGAATCCCGCCAGTTTACTAATAGGTAATCACTTTAAACAGGACAACGAATAAGGAAAACAGTGAGTAAAAATCTTCCCAAGTGCGTGTTAGGTACGCATTAAGTTAATATTTCGTAGTTCGGTAGCAAGAGATTTTCACAATTCTCAGAATAAAATATTTTCTGCTTTTATTTAATATTGAAATTAACTTTTAATTTGTTAATAATATTATTATCTATAATAAGTCTTTATTTTTACATTATATATGAGCATGAATCGTCACTATCATTATTCTGATTCCACTAAAATTTATAGGAGACGATATATTATGACTTAATCATCAAATTCTCTCAAAATTTGACCGAAGTGGAACTAGTAGTAAGTGAGATATCGACATTTATCTAAAACTGTCCAATAGTACCAAAATTATGCGACTTGGTGGGATCTTTGGACCGATAGAAGGGTCAACAGGAAACCGGAATTCTTCAGGAAACTCTAAAACGTAAGGTGCACGTGAAAATTTTGATTGTTGAAGGAAAAAATTTTCATATTTCAAAAATAATCACAATGCTTCCGTAACTTTAGTAGTCTCAGAAGCAACATTTCAGTAAAAGTCTTTACAAAAACCACACTGTCTCTCAAGGTACCATCACAGTGTGATGTGCCGAAAAACAGTCAATTTTCACAATTTTTTTTCGGATAGATAGGATGGGGGAATGGGGATAAATTTTTTTTTACGATTAATACCACTATTTAACATTACAAAAATATTTTATTTTATTTATTTTTATTTATTTCTTATAATTATTATAATTTTTTGAAAAAAGTGTCTTTAAAAAAAGCCGAAATTCGGAGCCCACGATTGCGGCCGCAGTTTTTATCTGAAAAAAAAAATCAAATGGATTATCAATCTGTAGTTAAATCGCTATGTTTTCCGTGCGAAAAAATAGGAAGATTTCAAAAAAGAAAAAGAAGCTCCCATAGGAACATAGCGGCTTACCTACAGATTATTAACCCATATGATTTTGTTTTCAGATAAAAACTGCGGCCGTAATCGTAGGCACAGAATTTCGGCCTTTTTTAAAGACATTTTTTTCAAAAAATTATAATAATTATAAAAAATAAATAAAAAAATTATTTTTGTATTGTTAAATAGTGGTATTAATCGTAAACAACATTCATCAACATTCTCCCATCCTATCCATCCGAAAAAAAATTGTGAAAATTTGTCAATTTTTCGGCAAATCACACTGTGATGGTACCTTAAATTACTTAGATGGTCAAATACTGACTATTATAAAGTAATCAAGTGCAGATAGACCATCCACCGCGATGATAGCCGCCTGACGAATCTGTAAATATCTCCAGTGTTAAAACAACGAAATCCTACGAATGAGAGTAAAAGGAAACATTTTATTGTTAACAGTGTAAAACACTGTTACAATAGTGCAACCGTATAGATACAAGTGTGCGGTAACTAGAGCAAAAAAAAGGCGCTGCCACTGAAGACAACAATTTGGTTCATTCGCTCGGCGTGGCGCTGAAAGAACACGGAGGAACAGCAAGGAAACGACATTTTGTTAACGTTAAACGTTTACGTCGTTCGAGTACCAATTCGTGACTTGGAAACGAATAGAAATAAAAATTCCATTAAAGACTATTAAAAAGTGTCCCGTTGTCGTACATACATACATCGTTAGGTACTGAAACGATTCTCGCTCGCAACCATACATGTTTGCCCTTTCCATTGCGCCCTTCTTACCATCATTCAACTACTACTGTTCATTTCCTTTTTTTGTTAAATGTGTAAATGTATTTTTCACAAGGCACTACGGTGGCGTAGCGGCGAGGTGAGGTGAGACGAGGCAAAGTAGAAGAAAACATAAATGGGTTTTAGTACAAATGGTCGAGGTTTTAAATATAATATTGCAAGTTTCGCATCTTCAAAATGCGGTGTAATAAAAATTATTATTGCTTTAAGTAAAACGTACAATTTGAGTAGATATACTGAAATAATTTGCAGTATCTTCTTTTTTTGGAGTGAGGGAGAGGTGTGTCAGTCGTAACAAAGGGTCAACTGTAGCTTCTATGATTGTAAAACAAACTATTAACATAATTTTTTTTTTTTTAATTTTGGGCTAATTTTCTATTTCAATTTTTTACTGGACTGACAAAAAATTTTAGTCATCAATTTTAAAGTACCGTCAAACGGGCCTATTTAAAAACGGTGGGACTATTTGGAACAAAAAAAAAAAAATATTAGAAGAGTTTTAAAAAAGATTTAAACTCTTAAAGAACATCCCCTATTAAAGACGCATTAACGTTATGAATCGTTCAGAAATCAAACAGACATAAGAGCTTAAATCTTTTCCTTTTTTTTGTTCCAAATAGCCCCACCGTTTTCAAATAGTCCCCTTTGACGGTACTGTCAAAATAATTTCTTTATTCAAAAATTAAAAATTTTTTTTGATTTTTTTCTTTATACCAAGAAAAAACCTATTTGATTTAAAAAAATATTTCTTTGACTACTGAAGGAAAAAATGGAAATATTTTTTTGATTCAAAGAAATATGTTTTGACTAAATTTTAAACAAAGAAACCGTTTTGAGAGTGTAACTTGGTATTTGAGAAATGTTTAAAAGCATTTTTCTGAATTTTAAATAGAATCCTTGTAGTCTGGTATCATATTCACCGTTAATTGGAATAACGTTGGGTCGTGTAATATGAAATGTCGTTTTCCGACCACTTGGTCTACAATATAATACAGATAAATGTCGACACTTTCTTGAGTATTACAGAAGTTTCTAAAATTAATTCTTTAATTTTAAATAGAATTCTCGTAGTCTTAAAGTATTTTTACCCTTGGCTGGAATAATATTAAGTAGTGTAATATGAAATGTCGTATTCCGACCAGTTAATCTACCATGTAATTCAGATAAATATCGACACTTTCTCGAACATTACAGAAGTGATTGAAATCAATTCTCTAATTTTAAAAAGAATTCTTGTAGCTTGAAAGTACTTTAACCCTTCGCTGAAATAACATTAAGTAGTGTAATATGAAATGTCGTTTTCCGACCACTTGGTCTACCGTGTAATTCAGGTTAATATCGACACTTTCTTAAGCATTAACGAAATATTTAGAATCAATCCTTAAATTTTAACAATATAATTCTTGTAGTTTGGAATGTGTATCATACATAATATATTGATATCGAAGCATGCTGAATACAAATAAATAGCTGAACATTAATGAATTCGATTTAGATGAGTTTATATTTATTTGAAAATCTGAGTCTCCCGCTAAGATAATCTAAAACTTACGCTAAGTTTCTATAATGTCCAAGTACGAAGTCATGGGGTACTAATTATTTTTTACTTATTCCCTACAGCTTAAAAAATATTATGTTCACAATTTAAAATTATAAAACTCATTGAAAGAAATTTCCTTTGAAACAAAGAGCTACTTAGAGAGTGAATTTTTTTCGTAAGTAATCCTTTTCCGGAGAAAATCTACAAAACCAAGCTCTAATACTTTTGATAACTTTCACTAAAGTAGTATCGATTTTATCTTAACACTAACCAAGTATATACACACAAACGCTTATCAATTTACACAATTCCTAGTACTTCCACGAACTGATTATACCTACATATGCCATCCAAAGGTATTCTATTTTGATACAGTTTACGGAATATCTAATACACTACGATGATATAGAAGATATTCAATTCAGGTATATGCGTGGTTTTTGTCTATTTTATTGTTGTCAAATTTGACATATAAATGTAGAAAATGTGAGTTGAAAATTATTCGCCGGTTACATTGCCTTGCCATATTGTATTATATTGTAGCCTCCGCTTGCACGGCGCATGCAAAATGTTCCAATTGAGATACTTTCTTTTGTTTTCCCCGGAGCGTTTAATATTGTTTCGAAATTACTGTCATTTGTTAAATGATTTGTTGTTACGCAAACATGAACAAGTTTCGTTTTCAATTGTTTTGTATATTATTCTGTGATACGGGTTCTCAAAATTAGCGATGAGACCCGAAGGACACAATTAAAAGCTTAAATATTTTTATAGTCAAAATAAAATAAATTTACAATTTTTTTGTGATAAGATGTGTGGACATATCTGATAATTTCAAATATTAATGTACGAATTTGTAGAAAAAAAATATGAATTTTTCGAGAATTGCATAAAAAATATACAAAAAATTAGAATATTCTAGTTAAAAGTTTTTAGGTCGACCTACAATCATACCAAACTTTAAATTTTTAACACCAGAAAAAATATCCTAACAATATGATAACATCTAAAATTTGAAATAAATCACTGAAATTTTCAGCAAGTTCTCATCAGTGTAATTTTTCAAAAAACAGAGCTTATTTCAGTTTTGTGTACCTACTTTAAGAAGAAAATATCACCGACCCGAAAGATCCGTTTAACAGTTACATTTTGGTTTATTTTGATCCGTCAACAAAAAAAATTGATCGAAGCCTGCTTTAGCATCAGTCAATCGTAATTTATCGCCCAAATTCGAATACCCCCGAAATACGATTATTTTCTCCCATTTTGAAGCTAAATATCTCCAAAACATTCCAAAAAAGAAAAATCGAAAATTTTATTTTCTGAAAAATTACATTTAGGTAGAAAATATTCAAAAAATTTCGTAATATTTGACTAAATACATGAGTCATTTTAAATTAATCCATTCTGTATAAATCGAAGAATATGGGTAATAAAGTCCTAACGAAAGACATTTCTTGAGAAGGGACAGAAACTGCCGGCAGTTGTTCATGTATTCAAATTACGTCAGCAAATTAGACATAAATTAGACACAAATTTAACCAAAATAACCATTTTATTTTAAACTAAAACTACATATATGGAAAAAAGTGATTCTAGTTTTGTTGCTTTGATTTACGACTCGTAATTCTGGGACCTTAAAGTTTCGATGGAGACACAAATCCCACTAACCCTCTTCGTAACTACGGCCCTGCTCTATAACAAATGAAAGAATATTTAAAAAGTATTTCTTTCTTATTAAACGTCTATCAATATTTTAATATATTGATAAAAAATTAAAATACATTATCAGTGAAAAATTTTCTTTATCAGTTCAATATTTGTTTGCCGTCTGGTAAAGACAGTTACTTACAGTATCAATGAATCTTGAATCGATTAGTTTAAAAGTATATATATATCAAAGTATTAAACAAACTTTTCAATATCGTTCCCAACATGAATGAATGAACAAGTTTTCCAAGAAAGAAAAAAATATCCAACAAAAAAAAAGAGAACTAATATCTAGTAAAAAGTTTTTAATAGAACACCAGTGTGTTCATTTCTAATTTCCAAGTTTCATTTGCAATTATAAAATCATTCGTCTCTGCTTTGAAATGAGTTTTACTTAATTGAAAATACTGATATGAAATATTTCTCACACTGATTCGTAAATTATTCATAATTATTATTGCATTCGATTTGCATTTGCTGAGTGTAATTCAGATTATAGAATTTTAATGTATTTTTTTTTTATGTTTTCAGATGCTTCTTTTTTAAGTTTAAGAATTGATAATAATTGAAATCATCGACACACTCAGCACAAAATACACTTGAAGCTACTCATTTTTTGATGTAGTTAAAGTCATACTTTTGAAAAAATTTGTACTTAAATCATGCAAATTCCACAAAGAGGTCGAAATTATATTATCAGTTTAACAGTAAAAAATTAAATTTTTTGATTTTGATGACATCATTAATTCTACTTGAGGAAATCATTCAGATCATTTAATTTGGAAGTAGTTATGTTTATAGTAGGGATGTTATTGATATCCGTAATCGTAATTGAAACTACCGGATATCCTAAATAATTATATATCCGAAACCGAAACAGTATCCGAAAAGAGAAGTTTCGGATTTACTTCGGATAATAACAGACAACTGCCGTTGGAAAACTAGTTTAAATCGAAGCAAGTTTTTACTCCATATACTTATTTCTCTCGATAGATATCCGTTGATTCGTTTTTGACATTCACTTTTTGGGTTAAAGTTTTCCCCATTTCTAAAAAATACGTTCACTGAAAGCAATTATATTTTACATGTCCGTAACCAAAACCGAAACCGAAAAAATGTTTTTAAATATCCGTATCCGTATCCGAAATTTCATATCCATAACATCCCTAGTTTTTAGTTATAGATTTTCAATGTTGTTTTTTTTGTTATTTTGGAAATTCAAGCGTGGCATTAACAACAAACGGAATTTTACTGTCAAAGAAGAGGGGCCAGCAGGTCCGGATTATCTCTGTTCAGACCCCGGGGTACTTCTAATACGGTGGCTCCTGAATACTTCACATGTGGAAGTCCCCTTGGAGAATTTCCGAAACTTTACAAATTTTCCGGAAAAATAGAGTTGATGAACAAAGAATAAATGAAAAACGCTTATCTTATTGCAAAATTTTGAGATTTTATTCGATTTTGTTGAGGCCCCTATTGTGTGGGGACCCCGAGACATGTGCCCCAAGTGCCCGCATGTAAATCCAACTCTGGTTTTAGGTATCGTTTTAAGAATCAGAAACTTAGGTCTAACAGAAAATTGAGTTTTGTTGCTTATGTTCAAATTATTAACGGGATTTTATCATTTTCAAAATGAACAGTGGCGCTAACATGTATACAAAAACAGTTGTCCACAATTACTGTCTTCAAACAAATTTTTAATTAATTGCATTAAAAATTAAACAAAGTGTGGGTACCACGTAGTCATATGAATTATTATTTTGACACATTCGACTCTTTACATGTTGTTAATAATTTTCTGTGAAATGTAATTTTAATTTAATTAATCCATAAATTATTGTTTATTACCCACAAATTTTTTGACTTCTCGGTTTTGGCCGTCTCGACCGTCTCGATGTGGCCAAAGTGAAAAAGATCAAAGTAATTTTTTTTTAATTACTGTTCCCTTGGTACAAATTTTTGATTTTTTTTTTTTTTTTTTAATATTTTTGCTATTCGGCATGTATATTAAATACAACGCACAAAACACTCTCGTTCGCTCATATTGGCATTTTTGGCAAATATCCAATTTGTGTTTTACGGTTTTACAATTGTGATAAATTACAATTTTCACACAAATACATATTCTTTTATAAGTTAGCGGCACTAATCGGCATATTATTTTTAGCACTATGGTGAGTATATTTCAAGCGGTGCGCTATTCAAAATCGTTATGTATAATGTGAATGTTAATAAAATGATTCTTATTTATTATTTTATTAGTTTTATTAAAATAGAATTTTACATGATGCTTCATCGAGGTTGTTCTGATCAAGTTATTAAGTGAATAAATGATTCTTAACAGTAGAGGCTCTCAAAGGTTGCATCTGCTAGCCAAAAACGGGCCAAAAAAAACCTAAATAAGCAAAGACACAAAGGAGAAGGGCCTTACTTTACTTAAAATCCGTGGTTTGGGTGAACAAACTATGTGCACACAAAAATCCCACTTAAATCTCAGAAATTGGTAACACTATCTTTTTCGAACTCTAAATCAAATTGAATATTAGGGTCTATTGAATATATTAATTCTGCAAAATTTAAAATATCGGGCATTGATAAATTAAATTGTCAGGATTGTAACTGTTTCTACGTCGGGCAAACTGGTAGAAATTTTGAGACGCGGAGGGCATAACATTTCAGATCTTATAGGATTAAAAATTTCGATTCAGCCTTCATCACAAGCATTTGATCGATATGGGATACGCTCCAGAAAGGGACATTACAGTTTTGCACGAGGCAAAGAAAGGTCAAAAATTAACAATTCTATGTTGGCAATTGAAACCAGTAAAAATAGTTCAGATTAAACTTCTAAACAATTACACAAATATTTACAATTCAGTTTTGTTTTCTATAATTTATTTATTATAATTTTGTAGGTATACGAGAGTATTTAGTAACTTAGTTTGTTATTCGAAAATATTATTTAAAAATGTTGTCTGCCTCCGCCTCCCATTCCGGCTTCAGATATATCCACAACTTTGTGTGTACCTTATTACCATATGCTTGAAACTTGTTTCCCAACTTGTCCTTCCATAATTCTGTACTCGCCTACTATCCCTAGCTCCTATTAAAACTGCCATCTCCGACCGAAATTAGTAGGGTGAATGCGGGAGAGATGCCGCACATTTTGAAAACACTTGATAATTTTTTAAGTATGCATCTAATTGATTTGAAATTTGGGACACAATAAATGTAAACATTGTTCTTTAAAATTATTTATAAATAATTTTAAATTTTGAGTCATAAAGCATTCATAATTAAAATTTTTGTAGAGCCTGCAAAGCGGCGTCTCTCCCACATCTATCGGAGAGATGCCTCATCAAAGAAGGAGAGACGCCGCATAGTTCATATTAAAAATTTTGCATTTTACACACATCTCCATACATGATGCATGTCATATGTAACCATTTTTGGCATTTTATACATCTTAACCAGTCAACTTTTTTTGTTGTTTCTGAGTACTTTTTAAAACAGTCAATACACAGTTAATCATCAATATTTTCCTTATTTGCACTAATATGAGAGCTCTTCCTGATCCATTAATAGATCTTTTATATTTACGTGGCATAATTTACAGTCCAAAAAAAAAAATTGCATAATTAAGGTATAATTCTATGTTTTTAACATGTAATATGATGTGGCATCTATAACAACTTTAAATGCGGCATCTCTCCTTTTTATTGGGATAGATACCGCATGTTGCTATAGCAAGCATAGTGCGGAATTCTAACCTAAAATTTTATACAGTACTTTTAAAATATACCTAAATTAATAACAAACCTCATTTTCATTAAAAAAATGAAATATTCATAATGAATTAAATGCTTGATAAAATATTATGTTAAAAAAATACTTTCCAATAATAAAAAGTTGGACACAGTTTAAATAAGTAACTTATTTTAAACATATTATCCATTAATAGCGCTATCTATCAATCAAAGGACGAACTATGGCTACTGCGGCATCTCTCCCGCACTTACCCTATACATAAGACATGCAGTCGAGATAGTTTTCACTTTGCTTGAAAATGGATTATTAAGTTTGAAACAATTGTCACAATTAAAAAAATAAATGTGATATTTTTGGTTAAGTAAAATATTTATTTTATTATGTACATTATTGAATAACTGCACAAATTTTGTGCAAAATAATTGCACAGATTTTTAAAATTTTACATTTTGAGGGAACCATACTCGATGTTAAAGGTTTAACGCAACACGAACATTGAAACGTTAACAAACTGTTGACAATGTAGATGAAATCGTGTGTACAGTGGCCTTTATAATTTTTGGCATACGGTGCCAACATTAATTATTGTAATTAGTTTTGTCAACACTTGTAACGCGTAACCACAAATGGGATAAACAACACCTCGTCGCGTCACCCGTTCGTCCCGACGGACTTTTTTATGCGTCCCTTGTGTTGTGAATTTTTGGTTGGTTATGTTTTCAAATACTGCGGCCGACTAGCGGTTAATTTAATCGAAAAAAAAAGAAAAATTATTATTTATAACTAAAGAACAAAAGATCAAATTGTCTTTGATTTCGAATTACTAAACAAACAAAAGGTGTTACGCGTTATTGATTGTCAAAATAATTGAGTAAATTGAGTGTTTGTTGGCGCTCAAAAAAAAAAAATTTTGATAAATTATTATTTTTGAACGTAATGACTGTTTTGTTCTGGGAACAGCTGAAATATTTCAAATATTTCTGGTAATTTATTAAGTGTTCATTATTTTTTGTAGACACAGACAATATTTATGATAAGCATTGCAACATTTTCTTTTTTATAACCATTCGGGTAGTACGTCCAGGCGTTCCTATTAGTCTGTCCGTTCCCTCAGTTCAACCAAATATCATATGAGTACAAATTCAATATTCCTTCCTTCTTACAGATGTTTCTTAAAATTTTTTTTCAAATAAAATTTGGCCATGAATTTTCCTTTTTTTGTAATTGAACATGTGTGTGTATGGTACGCTGTCAATTTTCCAGAGTGCTGCTTATTTTCTTGCGAGTTTTTCTCGAACATCGGTAAGTAAGCAATAACAATAAAAATGAATGACATGGAACTACATATCTCCTTCCTTCCTATTGGAAAATAAAAAATATAAAATTTTACAGTTAAAATTATATTAAATTTCTGCTCAATATATATGATGCGCTGTGTGCAATGTTGTTGGATACAGTACGTTACAGAAATATGGGGGCAAGAGGAACAGCAGGGACTTGGTGCTGAAATTTTAAAATTTTGTTAGGTCCTATAATAAAATTTTTATCTACGACTCTGTCGCTTATTTATTGTACACGGAGAGAAAATTCCTATAAAAATTACTGTGCTCATACTACAATCGACGTGTAACAGGCGAACATATCCAATTTTTGTACGGTAAAATTATAAAAATTATAGTTATGTTATTGTAATTTTTATAATTTTACCGTACAAAAATTGGATATGTTCGCCTATTACACGTCGATTGTAGTATGAGCACAGTAATTTTTATAGGAATTTTCTCTCCGTATAGAAAATACAATCTAGGTAAGTTATGTTTTACATACAGCTGTACGAAATTTTATACATGACTGTGTGTAAAGGACCAGAGCTTACTATACTTTTATAAATCTTTGTATCTACTGTTATACACCTATTGTATTAAAACTTGTACCAAATTTTCACCTAACAACTGAATTTAATGTATTATATTCGTACCAAATTTATATTATTTGTTGTAAATTTCAAATTAGTCGTAGATAAAGTATGGTATGTAATTCGGTTGTAAGGCTCACTATACACTCGCGCAACTATGCACTTGATGCTGCGGCCTCTTGCGTAACTTTTTAACTCGTGTGTAGTATGCAAGTCCACTCTTTTTGATACGATAGTAAATTTTTTTTTAAATAATTGTTCCTGGATTCTGTAATCTACACATATCTTAATTTGGTAGCTGTTCCGTCGCTTCTTTACAAATTGTAAGCTCCTAAGAATGACGAATCAGTTGATCAAATTTTTGACTAAAGCTTGTTTATATTATTTCCTTTACACACGAAGGTCACCAAGTGAAATTTTCCACATAAAGTTATACAGAATACCCCACAATATCCAAATTACTCCGACGGACCCTATAAGTTCTTCTGTTCCTTTTTACGCAATCAAACTTTTGATACATGTATTTTTGTCGTGTATCTTACATTCAGAAAAAAAACAACATAATAGTAAAAAATTTCTATATAAAGATGAATATTTACTGAAAATAATGAAAGAACATTAAAATTTATCTCATACTTGGCCCCAGGCTTACACATTTTATTTATTTGCCATTTATTTAATGCCTTTTTCGCCAGTTTATATTTTTAGTACATTTATTTAAAAATTTTCAATGAAAATACGAGATACGAGTATTTGCTTGCAAATGTTTTCTTTTCAACATACTTTCTAACATTAACATTAGTAAAAATGTTACGACTGTACCTAAGTAATGCCATATGTGTTCGGAATATGTCAGGGGCGTTAATGCCGGAAAGTACTGAATGAAAATTTGTAATATTTGTGCCAAGAAAAATTTGATATCTCATAACAATGTAGTTAATTGTTATAAATAGATGAGTTTTGTTTTTATTTGTAAAGTACGTATTGGCGACGCAAAGATTCTCACTCGCGCCTCTGGTGGTAAAATTGGAACTAGCATCAAGTAAAAATATACGTATACGATTAATGGGCGATAAAACATCTAGTAATCCGCGCATAATTTGTATAGTACATTTTTCTATCGACAATTAAACGTATACAACAATTCTTACTTGATACAGCTTCTAATTTAAAGAACCAGGACCGCTCGCGTAATCTTTGCGTCGCCAATTGTGTTGAATAATTTTTCGTGAAATAAAATTTTAAAAGTTGTAGTCAAAATTCTGAATTTTATTTATCATTAGTAATGTGAAAAATCTATCTGGGCCTTTGATGTCTTACTTAGACGGCTCAAATGAACTACACCAAGAAAAAAGTTTTACTACAAAGAAATCCTAAAGATCTACCAGGTGTTCTTATTGAGTGTAGGAATATGACCTAAATAAATATTTACTAGAGTCTGAATCTTGCCTTTGTAGGTCTCACGTTTGCTTAGCAGGGCCGGATAAACCTCGAGTGCTGCCCCCAGGCACCGTGAAAAATGCCGCCCCTACATTTTTCTTGCTGCTTAGAGCCCTGCTAAGAACTGCTTCCTTGCTGCTCAAAGCCCTGTTGCTTAGTCATCATAAATTAGCATGTCTAAAATTTATTTTAAAAATCAGAGTAGGTATACAAGATAGTTGTCAAATATTACAAAATTTGGATTTCTTATTTGGAATGGAAAAAGATTCATTTTGGAAAATGCTAAATATATATATTACCATACTTTCAATTCTTTTAGTATCTTTCGTTGTTATTTTGGTAGTAGTCATGTTTTTTATGAGAACATAAATGAAAAAATGGTGGTTAAATTAGTATTTTGATAACAGACTTTAAGAAAAATCGTTTTTTTTCAATTGTACGAATGTTCCAGTACATGTCAGTGATGAATTTAAAATTGCTTTGAAGAAATATAAGTTCATATGAAATTGTGAGGCCTCTTGTATGGTATTTTAGTAGGTATATGAAGAATATATTTTGAAGTGAGAACTGTGGGAACTAAATCATCACCAACATGCCAGTTTTAATAAATTTTTGATTTTTTAAAAGTTGTTATTTAAACTTGTATTTTAAAATAAAGCAGAAAATTAAAATAAAATAATGTTTCAAGAAAACATTCAGTAAAAGCAAGTCGTCATGTGCAAGTTGTACCTGCGCAAATGGTGTTCAGTACAACCAGAATTTCAAAGCGCGTCAAAAATTTAAAGAACATCAACTGTGGCAGAGACGAGGGACGGACAACGAAGTAATTCAATAAGTATACCATTTTACCAATTTTGTTACGGAACACTAAGAATCGATTTTGTTTATATCGTTACATAGTTCCGCCTGTCGTTTCATCGAGTATCTTTCGTCGAATTATTTATAATAAAACAACAACGAATACAATTTTCTTGACGTACAAAATACACTTTCCCATTTCATTTTCATTTATCGATTTCTTATCTAGTTTTTTTATTTACGTTCGAGCGAGCACCCACGGGGGGCCAAGGGGAGAGTAAAACACAGAACAAAACTGAATGTGAAAACACACAATTGCTATTTATAAAAGAGATAACATATCAATAATTCAATATAAATTGCCCAAAATTATTTTATTGGTAATTTTATATTTATTAATGAACAAATAAAAAAAAAAATAGAAAAGTTTCTGCCGTGAAAATAAATTGTTATTGATATATAAATATGTGGGTCGAGCCTATACAGCCCAGGTTCCCTATTGCCAGTAAATAAGTATATTATTCATTTTCTTTTTTTTTTATTCGATTTAATATTGTATTATCTCGTCAGGAAAGACGAGGCACAAAGACGGGAAAGAAAAACGATATAAGGAAAAGTATAATATGTATTAAATATTAATACATTTTATTGATAGCTACTATTTTGAAAAACGGTCAAATAATAAACAATAATAGCATCTGTTACAGGGTGTCCCGGTTAGTGATGAATCCGTGTCAATTTTTGGAAAGTGGGATATCAGGAAAAAGTAAGAAGTTTTCTGCAATTCGCTGTTAGTAGACAAAATGGAACGATAATTCCTGATGAAATAATTTGTAAAGAATTATTTTCCAGAAATTTGTATATTTAAGGTACCATCACAGTGTGATTCTGCCGAAAAGTAGTCAATCTTCACAATTTTTTTTCGGATGGATAGGATGGCGGAATGGGGATGATTTTTTTTTACGTTTAATACTAGGGATGTTATGGATATGAAATTTCGGATACGGACACGGATACGAATATTTAAAAACATTTTTTTCGGTTTCGGATTCGGTTACGGATATGTAAAAATATCGGATAATGTTTCGGATACGGTTACGATTACGGATAATTGCTTTCAGTGAACATATTTTTTAGAAAGGGAAAAGTTTTACTCAAAAAGTGAATGTCAAAACGAATCAACGGAAATTTATCAAGAGAAACATATGCAGCAAAAACTTGTTTCGATTTAAACTCAATTTTGTAACGGCAGTTGTCTGTTATTATCCGAAACAAATCCGAAACAATTATTTTCGGATACGGTTTCGGTTTCGGACCGATTATAATTATTTCGGATATCCGGTAGTTTCGGTTACGGTTACGGGTATCCATAACATCCCTAATTGATACCACTATTTAACAATACACAAATATTTTTTTTATTTATTTTAATTTATTTTTTATAATTATTATAATTTTTTGAAAAAGGTGTCTTTAAAAAAGGCTGAAATTCGGTGCCCACGATTGCGGTAGCAGTTTTTATCCGAAAAAAAAAAATCAAATAGGTTATTTATCAATCTGTATAGGTAAACCGCTATGTCCCTATGAGAGCTTTTTTTTTCTTTTGAAATTTGAAAAAATGGCGGCGGTTTAAATAAAATGTACAAAATTGTTTCGTTTTTCGCGTGAAAAAATTGGAAGATTTCAAAAGAAAAAGAAAGTTCCCATAGGGACATAGCGGTTTACCTACAGATTGATAATCTGTTTGATTTCTTTTTTCGGATAAAAACTGCGGCCGCAATCGTTGGCACCGAATTTCGGCCTTCTTTAAAGACACTTTTTTCAAAAAATTATAATAATTATAAAAAGTAAATTAAAATATATAAAAAAAATATTTTTGTATTGTCAAATAGTGGTATTAATCGTAAAAAAAATTCATCCCCATTCCCCCATCCTATCCATCCGAAAGGAAATTGTGAAAATTGACTATTTTTCCGCAGAATCACATTGCGGTGGTACCTTAATAACTAAAACCATGTAGAAACACAACGATTTGGCAGAAAGGATATATGGATACTTTATCCGATGGCTTCTAATGCGTTTGCAAAATAAGATGTGCTTGTTATCAGTTAATTTTAACGATACTAATAAATCCTAAAGTTTGAAGGTTTTCAAAATCTTAGATTAACACAAAGAAACTATCTACGTTTTATTTTCTCGACTGTTTGGTTAAGTTTGGATTAAATGTATGGAAAGTTGGAGTTTGGAGAGAGTATCCACAAGTTCGTTATCCATAAACCTGTACTGTTTTTGGTCAAAATTTACCAACACACTTCTAATAATTTTTATCGAAACCAGGAATATTTCATTAAAATTTACGATTCAAGAAGTATTTCTGAAAATATTCAGCGGTTTTTTGGTTAAGTGCGAATGCAACTAGATGGTTATAACAGTCATGGCCGTCCCTCTAAAAAGATAAAATCTTTTTGTAAATATAAGCAGCCTTATGACATTTTTTTTTTCAACCATACACCCAATATATAAACATTAAATTTAATACACACACTCAACAAGTTAACATTTTTCCGATGGAAATATTCATTTATCATAACACAATACCTTCTCACATTCATACACTCCAAACTCATACTCCACGGTCCTCCACGGACCACACCACACACAGTAGTCCTAGCCAACGATAATCATTTCTCTATTTTATAATAGAAGAACTTTTGTTTGTGTTCAAATTTTCGTAATAAAACGTATTATTAACATTTCTTGGCACCATACTTAAATTGCCCATTACGTATCCACTATACGACTTGACTAGGGGTCGGGGGGGGGGGACGCTGCTAACTAGCAAGCGAATGTATATACGATGATGATAAATAATGGAGAAGAATTGTGAAATTGTGTATATATGTTTGTTCGAAATAAAAATTTCCTCCCGACTGAAAAAAAAATTTCATTCATAAATTTCATTTTTAATTGCCGATGATGTATAGATTTATTTGTACATAGTGTTTATCGAAACATACGTCCATTTTCGTACATTTTCTGTAACTTGAAATGGCGGACCCCCGGGCACAACAAAAATTCTTAAACATTTTTTCTCTAAAAATACAATACCCGAACAAAAAAAAAAAACATTTTTTCACCTTGTCCGGGCCCCTTTTTTTGGACTCGGGACCTAAGAAATTGACCCACCTGTCCCCCATGTCGTGGACCCTGGCTAGTTTATTGTATTATCGGCGCTTTCAAGGACATGGTTATCTGTACTAGGGGTATCTATCATTTTAAAATTATTTATATTTTTACAGGAAATTGGATACCCAGGTATTTCCTTTTCCCAGAAAGATTTCTTGCATATAAGTTTGACCATAGGTCTAGTTTCCACTATAGGCTTAAGGAATTACTTTAATAAGACATTACTGTCTCTGTAACTATAAGATTCTAGAGGCTAAGAGTTTAATTCAAAAAGTTTAAAAAGCTTTTATGTCAAAAGTGATTCAAAATCTTTCTATCTGTATTTTAACACTTATATTGTTTCAGTTCTAAAAATTGAGCATTTCTGGAGTGGTAAAAGCTAGGGAAACCATAAATAAAAACCTTCAGGTTGTTATTTTCAAAAATTATGGTCTTAATTTATACATTCGTGCACAACACCTTGATGGTCATTGACGTCATAAGAAGTCAAGTGAAAGTTTACCAACTCACACCATGTCGTAGGACGTCAACAATTCTATAATAAGTGTAGTAGATGTCAAAATAGTGTACCAGTTGAGCGTTTTGTCAGTGTAGGTTATGACCGTCATCAATCGAATCTATCAAATACAACGTTTCTTCTAGAAATTCGACAAATCTTGGTACAATTCTAACTACAAATTTTTTATCTTATAGTTGATTTGGGAGTCAATATTGTAAATAAGGAAGTGTTATTTGAAATGTTGCACTCAAGTCCTCAGCGTAAGTGTAGAAAATTGTAACTAGTGGTGAGCCCAGAGTGTGCCCGACAGCGGCTTAAGACAAGTAGTCAGTCGGTGTCCGTCGCCGAACACACAGTGCATTGTAATACGTTGTTAGACATTGTTACTTGAATTGGACAGGTTGGTCTGTCCCTTAATAGGTGATTTGTAGTAGTGTGTGTGAATACGCACACAGAAACAAACACCAAACCAACACCATTGCAAACAGTGCGTACCTACGCAACATAGTGAGGAGATTTTACGTCACCCACTGGCTACAATTGGAACAGTTTGATAGACATTCTAGTTTGGTCCCTTGGTTGCACTATTTATAGTATTTTTTCTCTCATGGAAATACGTCCGAACTAGGGAACTGGGTGTTGCTATAAGACTGGTCATCGAAAAAGCTTCCAGAATATTCTATTCGAAAACCTGCAATGACATTAGAAAACCAACTTCACTATTGAATTAGTCAATGAAATTTGACAAAAATTCTAGAATATTCTATTCGCCAACTATAGCAAAGATATCGAAAAACCGATTACACCGTTGGATTTCAACTACATAGCGTTAATTTTGTACACACTATACAAAGAAATTATACAACCTCCGTTACCCAAATGACAGAGCAAAAAAGCCACATCCAATAAATTTTCCACTCTTTTTTTTTCTCACATTTCTTTTTGTCACACTCGTAAAAATGTGGTTTTGTTAACACGTACCAGCCGTACCAGCCATACCACCGCGCCGTCAGACTCGTCGTCCTCGAATGTGGTGAAAAAAAAAAAAAAAACGGCAAGTATTACACCAAATCTGATTTGTATCGTAAATTAAGCGTCACATTATGTAAAGAGAGATCAAATTGGAATAATTCCAAACGTTGATGGGGCATATATCATTTCTCACAGCCACAACATACAAACAATATAAACACATCTAGAGGCGAACAGACAGACACATCCAAAACTGTGAGCCATTCGCTCGCCGCGCTGCGCCACCAATATAGTCAAGTTGCGCCGCAACCAGTTCAGTAGTTAAATAACACCTACAACAACAAATAAACACACATTGTCAGCCACTGTTCCGCGTCGAGCCAACTAACGAATAAATGAATCGGTGCCACTATAGTACGCGGTCTATTCATTTTTTTTTTTTTTGTCCTGTGAAGTCAAACTTTACAATATAGATAAGTATTAGCTAGAAGTTATTTAGATACTAGCCGTATATCCACCCGATTTACCACCGGCAACATTTCAGGATATCAGTCAGTGTTAAAGATTTATTAAATAAGATATTATTTTTTATTACTCATGCGGGAGAAGTAAGAGAAACGTAACTTTCCGCACGCAAATGGACAATAAAACACGGAAAATTTAATCAAAACTCGGAAAGTCGCCTCTTGATTTTTCATTTAAAAAATATTTCATAATTATTTCTATAGAAAATACCAACAAAGTAATTTAAACGATATTTAATTCAGAAAAAAAAGACGAACACTTAAAATTACAATTTTAAAAAGTAATAAAAATGTCAAAAATAATAATAATAATAGAAAAAAGTATGTAAAATTCGTAATAAAAAATAGTATGTGCAACTCGTGCGGGATTGTCGATTGCTCACTCAAGCGAATGAGCGCACTCACTACGTTCGTGCGCTCAACTTCGCTTCCGTGGGCAATCGACAATTTCCCGCACTTATTGCACAATTTACTATGTTTTAATAGTCATAGTAACATATTTTTATATACCGTACTAACTTCAAAAATGACGAATTTCTATACAAATTTTCATCCCCTATTAAACCCGCTTAGGGGACGAATTTTCAAAAATCCTTTCTTAGTGCTCACATACATTACATAGGGAACTCCTGTGCAAAATTTCATTCTTCTAAACCCAACGGTTTAGGCTGTGCGTTGTCTGTCAGTCAGTCAGTCAGTCAATGTTAGAGATTTATTAAGTAGATTATTGTCAATTTCTTTAAATATCTATATTAGATCTATATTACTTCGATTGCTACGCCAAGAGAATTTCACAAATATTAAAAAATATTCACGTTTGGATATTGTAATTATTTTTAGTTTTCGCGTGTAAATTTATTAACTATTCCTTCCCTCTTCTTTAATTTCTAGAACTCATTTTCTAAAAAGTTTACTGAAATACACATTTAACATATTAATATTCATATAATTATTGACTTACATCTTTAGTCAAAATTAATCATCAACTTTTCTTTTTATGTACCAAGAAAGTCTACACGTAATTCTTTATATTTATAATTTTTTTCAGAAGTTTCTGGGCGATTCATCTAGTGATAAGGGTCGGGAACAGCAATTTTTTAACGTCCCTCGTGTTGAATTTTTGAATTCGTGTTTCAATAAGCTTTCGCTTGATACCTTACACGAAATTTTTTTTCCCAACTTCGTGTTACCGCCTGAAATTAATCCTGAAAATCAAAATTCAACGTTACATTTATAATTGGACCACCACAATATCACATTCTATCCCTGTACTGAATTCTAAATTTTTAGGTCGAATAGTTTCAACGAGAAGTGAACGGACACTAAAGGTACATTATACGGAAAAGCATAAATGATTCACTATGAACGAAATAGGGATAAAATATTAGTTTAAGTATATTTTGTCTTTAGAAACTTGGGACAAATTAGTGAATCGGATACTACAGTAGCACCAGCGTATGTTTGAATTGTAAATCTTTTGTTGATAACGCCAATTTGTCTCGTTACTTTTTTTCCCCAAAAAAATAAAATAAAACGGCAGACATCAAGCAACTAATCGTGTTAAATTATTACTGCAATAAATTTATAAACTATAAAATTACATAAAAATGTGATTATTTTGAATATTTTGTGGTTTGTCGACTATGACAGTGTGTCTTAAAACAAATTTTTATCTTGCCATTAAATTTTAAGCCCACTAATCCCTGATTATTAATTGCATTTTCAAAAAAAAAAAATTCTTATTCAAAAATATTCGAGATATGCAATGCATAAATGCAGGATGCATTTACTATGTTTTGTATAAAAAAATTTTGACATTTATGATTCGTCTTTTAAATATGAAAGGCTCAGAAGGTAAATCTAAAAGGACTCAGCGTCACTCCTTTCAGTCTCCACCAGTCCTGAGTACTGCCGTAATGTTTCTGAATGAGCTTTTTTTACAACAAAAATAGACATTTTTTTATAACAAATCGTTTGTCAATTTAAAATAAATTAATAGCTCAGTTGATGCAAAGTAAGCCTCTCCTGATGATATATTTTACACGACTCTTTAAAAAAAAATTTCGTTAAAAAAATTTAATGATTTAAAACGGGTATGTATGACCTTAGAACAGTGTCTTCCTTACATAAAAAAAAACTATGAAAACCAATTTTTTCAAAAATTATATTTTTTACAAAGCTATCTTGAAAACAATTTCTGAAAGTGAAGCAAACCCATCCCGTCTTACGGTATGCACAATTTAAAATACCCCTGTCGCAGCATCCTGCATAACATACCGAATTTCCGTTTATCAAAGTTAGTTTTTTTTGGAAACTAGCTGACATAGAATAATAGTTTAGAGACCTCTTTTATGTGAATTTTTCTCCTCTTTCCAATGGTGTAAAAAAATTTCTCAACAAATTTCGAATTAGGGGTGGCAAAAAACTAATTTTTTCACAAAAATGCCCCAGAAACCATGTTCCGGGGATCCGACGTGTCTGGCTAACGAACTTACGAACTTGTCCAACAGTTTGGGACTTGCAACATTTTCACCAAATTTCGTAAAAGTAAGACATTTCGTTCGAGAGTTATCGTGCGGACACACACACACACACACACATATATATATATATATATATATATATATATATATATATATATATATATATATATATATATAAATTTTAGTGAATATCATTTTCGGTTTCTAGGAACCTCAAAACAAATTTCTGCCATAGTCCCGTCATGACATTGGCCGTAATAGCTGACTTTTCGATTCGAAAATTCACTAAAAGAGAACTGATAATAAAATTTTGTTATTCTTTTGTAATACCTCTACACTCTCCGCTCCAAAGTGCCCTTGTTGATATTACTGCCATCTACGTATGCAAAATCAAACTAACGAGAGGTAAGTTGTAGTACAATGTGGTGGGGAGAATCAGGCGGTCGATAACAAGGGTTAAATTAATTGGCATAAGTAGATAATCTGTTTTCACGTTTACTGTTATAAAAAAGGATTTTACATTTATTTTATTGGTACCGATAGTCCTTAATTTTATTAAACATAGATAAAAGTCAAAAAAATAAAAGATGGAATATATAAATAACTGTAAGATAGTAACAATAATAGAAGATTCGAGCAACTTTTCGACTTGTTAAATATACGGCAATCATCGTTTAAAGAAATTCGAAATGAGTGGTAGGGCATGTACGCATAAATGAAATTTGTTAATGAGGAAGGTAGCGACGAGTTGTAAGTAAAACGGAAATAAAATTTTATGTGCTTTAAACTTTTTTGTGTGGGATGCGAAAATAAAGCTTATTTGGGCTTTTAATGATTATTATTGAATACATAAATTTCATTATTTTAAATATATTCGCCGAATTCATTGCGCAAAATTATTATCACAATAAAATTAGAACGAGAAAATTAAGGACATTCGAGTAGGTATTTGATTTAATTCTCAGAAAAATACTCAGGCGGGAATACTTGAAACTTGTAAGTCGAAAGCTCAAATCTTGCGACCATTACTTTTGGTTTCGGTGCTAACGTATACCTTTAAGTTTGGTTCTTCTACATTTCCTGTAATCTATTTACGTCATGATGTGGGTGGTTGTCGATGGTAAATAAAAAGTTAGGAGCTAAACCCTGAATTCCCAAAAAAGGCTAAAAGTAAATGGTTGTATGAATTTTAACGATTGTGATTTTGAAAAGAAAAATGAACACTTGTCTAAAATTGTCTCCGGAAATTTTAGAGTATCAAAAAAGATTAAAAATCGGTTGAGGTGACCCAAGCAAAATTTTACCCAAATACTATTGAGATTTTGTTAAAAAATTGACAAAATGTTAATATGGCTTCCAAGGTTTTGAGACGCCGAAAATAGCTCAAAATCTACAGTTCAACCGATCTTAAGTATTTTTGATCAAAAACTATTGAAATTCTGGATATAATCCCATATTTTGAGTGATATATTTCTATTTATGATTCCAAATTTTGATAGTGATTGTACCATTTGGATTTCCTTAAAAGCATTGGAAACCAGAGACATTCACCCAGCTATTTTACTGTTTTTTTTATTCAAACAATAAAAGAATGTACAGTTATTTTTCTTTACCGCTAAAAATAAAATTTAAAAAAAAAATCGTTTAGATATTAACACAGCAACCACAAAAAAGTAGGGGGAAGTTGCCTTGATTGGACTAGGTACTTTTTTTACTTATTCTTTTAAGATTTAAAATAAACTGATTTACGTAACAGGAGCGAATAAAAAGGTCAAACATTGCTATGTATAACCATTAATACTTACACAGATATTTATTATAGAATAATTAAAGAAATGCCCATAGTCTTTTTTATTGGCGGAAACTAGTCTTCTTAGAAAAATATCTTAGAAAAATATGAATCTATACTGCACTAACTCTGGCATAGACCAGATATACCCAAGTACGATAGTCCATGCATTGCAGTATATCTTCTTTTTCAACTTCACAAAATTTAATGGCGAGTTGGAATATTCATTCTCGTAAGAGTTGTGACAGAATGTTACTGCCTAGCGTAAAATACCAAAACTATTCGGAAATGATTACTAACTTATCCTTTAGATGGACTTACGGTACATATTAGTAAAATTTTGATCTAAATTGCAAAATAAATTTTGATTTCTGAATTGAAACATAGGACCTAGTACAATCACACCGTTTGTATCGCTCTCCAGCTGATCCGGCCGTGAAAAAGTAAATTTCCTATTTTGGAAACTTTAATAATTGGCATATAGATTCCGTGTAAAATATAAAAGTTAAAAATTATTAGTATTAATTGAGTTTTCCTAACAACTTAATAAAATAAAAGTTAGTCTAGTACTGCAATTCAAAAGATATAAACGTGTTTTTGCACGATCGTGTATTTTCATGCATTTACCGATGCCGTTGACAATGCTGGTAAGTTGCATTTTCCGAACGTTTGTTTATATTCATGGAAATCAAAAAATAACAGTGCGGTAAGCGAAATAGATGCGTGGTAAGTGAATAGGAGTGTGGTCAGTGAAATTAGCTCAGAAATGATTGTAATTATTTATTTATATTGAATTTAAATGTACAATTGGAACAATTAGGATAATAAATCGATTAATATGAAAATTTTCACTAGTTTGCACATTATTATTATTATTGTTGGCATTAGTATTCACATTTTATTGACATTTCAAAAGGTCCGGCAAACATTAAAATTTTCTGTGGTTTTCATAATCTTCCTTTCATTTTACGAGAATTAATTTGCAGCCAAAAATAAAATGCTTCATCAACTTCATTACCTATACATTTAATAAAACTGTAAATCTGTCTCTGTCTGTCTGTCTGTTCACGCATCACGTAAAACTACTGGACGGATTTTAATGAAATTTGGTGTGATGATAACTTATTACCTGGGTCGACATATAAGATACTTTTTATTCCGGGAAAATGTCTCATTCCCACGGGAAAACGGAAAAACTATTTTGAGCATCTACACACATTACGTCAATTTACATATTTCATAAAAAGTTTCATAATTATAGTAACAAAAATTATAAATAAATTTTGTAGTTTGGAAATTTTTCTGAATTTTAAATCAAAAAAAATGTTACTAACTGTGTACCGAAAAATACAATAAATACACAATTGTCAATTTGGAGACAATTTAATGCATTTTGTGTTGCAAGAAACTACACGGAGAGAAAATTCCTATAAAAATTACTGTGCTCAGCACTACAATCGACGTGTAAAGGACGAACATATTAAATTCTGTAAGGTAAAAATATAAAGATTATAATTAATCATAAAAAATTTAAAGGATGGAATGTTCTTTTCGTAATATTATCTCCGTAAAATTTGTAAAACAGCACAGTAAAAAGTTCCAATACCGACAAAAAAATAATTTTTAACTGTGTTTATTAAAAAAATTTCCATGCTAACATGCTAATAATAGAAAGAAAAAAAACAGAAAGAAGGTTGGTTGTGTTGGGATCGCTCTAATGAAATGTACCTCAATCAGCGAGTTACATGGGTTACATGCGAACCATATAGGTGTGGACTGTGGAAGAAACTTTGTCAGACAGCTCGCACCAGTCACCTTGATGCAGCTCTAGTTGTCAGTTGCTTTTACACTCTCTTAGGATGATGTCATCGTTTAATTCATCTTTTTGTTATTTACCTATCTTTAGTATATGTATTAGATTTATATTGTTGGCCATCATTTTTGTATACATGTTTTTACAGGTACAGTGCAACCAATATAAGGTCGCGAGTCAGATGCGCAAATGAAAGAGTACGACAACAAGAATTAAACTATAATATACATGCATAAGAGTGTGATAAAAGTTGTGTTAGCACCACATTAAATTTTACCATGCTAGCACATATTTTTTATTTTGGTCGTCGATCGCGCACGGATTATAGGGAGCATAGTAATTTTTCTGAACTTTTCTCTACAAAAATTATAGGATTTTTCTCTCCGTGTACAAATTGGAAAAAGAAACTACTCGCGTGAACAACGTCACGGGTACGGCTAGTTCTCACTAATATTATAGTTTAACAAACTATTTTCCTCAATTTTTAATAGAAGATTCAAAAAAATATTCACGCCAACATATTTACAATATTTATTCATGGCATTGTATGATGTGATAGCATAGAAATATAAATTTCTCCTATATTATCCGAATTTTATTTTTTATTTAACATATTTTTATTTTTTAATTATTTTAAATCGATCGTGCAAAAAATATTGCACCATACACGATACGTTAAGTGCATTTACTGATTTCGAAAAACAACATTTTCTCGATCAGTAAAAGCAGCTTACTGAACTTATATTATAAAATACTATTTTATTTCATAACGATCTAACTGGAATTATGGCTATACATCACAGTCAATGGTCCAATCAAGGCGACTTTCCCCTATACAATTTTAATTCTTCTCTACGTAATAAGATGTCCATTAATGATATTCATATTATTATTGTAATTATCTTCAACGCATTAACAAAAAAAAAAAAAAAAAAAAAAAAAAAAAACAAAAATTTCAAAAAGTGAACGCGCGTTGACAAGCAAACAATACGCAGTCCGCCAGCTAATACAAACCCGCAAGCCTGGCGTACTTGATCGTAATCAATTTAAAAGACACCAAGATTCGAACGCGCATAAAGAAAAGAATTTTTATTCAGTTATATTCTTTTCAAAAGACATTTTACCCGAGCACAATACCAACAAAAAAAAAAAGGTACGCTATTGGTTAAGTTACATCTCAATTAAAGGTCAAAAACGTCAGGTCACCTTATTATTATACTTTTAATATTTATTATTATTATTATGTGAAGTTTTTTTTTTTAAAAATATCAGCGCACTTATTGTGAGCTACAAATAACGATCATCACGTCATCCTCTTTTAATTGCGTGATTGGTTTTGTTTGCGATTTTATTTAAGAATGCGATACTAATAAATAACTTTTTTTTTTATATCGGTTTGAATAAAGACATAAATCAGATTAAATCGTGAGGTATCGAAAGGTAAAAATGGCTTAATTGATCGTGTATTGAGCTACTGGTATTGAGCGATGAGAAAGTTTTGAATTATTTCGTACGAAAAAGAAAGGTCGAACAAAAATTGCAAAGTGTATTTTGGCGTGGGGCGTACAAAAAGTATGGTGGAACAAGTTTAATAACTGAACAAGTAATGTAGCCAATTTTGATTATTATCAAAAAGACAAAAATTTCAATAAATCATTCTCAATTTGGGTAAAAATAAAAATTAATAAAAAATTTTATTTATATTTATTTTTGTTTAAATTCTAAATAATTAGAAATATTTATAAAATTTTAATTCATGTATTTTTTTAATTGTTTACACAAGTTTTATAATTTCTAAAATATTTTATCAGCTACCAAATAAAGGAAGACCATATTAAAAAAAAATTGTCTTCTCTAATCTTATAATAATGGATATTTCATTAACACTTGACAATAATGGCTGCCAAATTTGGTAAACGTTTTGAAAGAGGAAGGTTAATTGTTTTTGTGACTTATGGCCTATGTGACTTTATGAACGGTTATTTCTAGAGTTCCGTACCTTCAAGGGAATCGCGGAACCCTAATAAGATTGTCGTTGTGCCTGATTATTATAAGTATTGACTGGTTAACACTAGAAAGGTTTACTTTGTGAAAATCCATATTAATTATAATAAATATGAAAATAATTTGCGTTGTCAACTTTCCACTATATTTAATTGTTTAAATTACGAACCGGTTTCGAGCGATTAGCTCATCTTCAGGTATCAAACAAGTTTAAGAGTTATCTTTTGGATTACAACTCTTTGAAAGTCAATTATCACACGTAACACCACCATATTTAGTTTTATATAAAGAGTTGTAATCCAAAAGATAACCCTTAATCTTGTTTGATACCTGAAGATGAGCTAATCGCTCGAAAACCGGTTCGTAATTTAAACAATTAAATATAGTGGAAAGTTGACAACGCAAAATATTTTCATATTTATTATACTGAATGGTCACTATACGGAACCCTAATCGGGCGAGTCCAACACCCATCTGGCGTATTTTTTTTACGAACTTTATAAGAACACTGACTATAATTTTGACAAAATTGTACATCTTGTACGGAAGGAATATAATAGGTATAGCAGTATTTCTCAAACCTTTTAGCTCGCAACCACCTTTTGTAATTAACAATTTTAATGAAACCCACAAATATGTAGAAATGTGTTGAAAATGTGTAGAAATACAATGTAGAAAATGGGCATATGAGCTGTGATCAATTGTTCCTGCGATTCCTCAAACACTTTTCGCTACCTCCCCATTTTGAGAATCACTGGAGTGTAGCACTGAAATATATATATATCGTACTCGAAAACGAGGTGGAAGCTAGTGGACGGGTGAGCACAAAAAGGATACTTATCTAAATATTTATATGAAATGGACGCCTCCCACTTATTATTCGAGTGTTAAACAAACAACACAGAAAATTTGTAACGTGACAAAATAAGTGTGCTTTTCCACAATCAGATAACAAACAAATGGAAAATATGAAAATTGTCCCGAAAAAAAAAATTTCGTAAATATTTAATTAAAAAATAATTATTTTTGATAACGGAATATTAAATTATTCGAATATTGAAAATATGAAAAATAATATTATCAACATAATTTTCTTTTTTTGTTGAAAATTTTTTACAGGTAAAACTGGTCACTACCACCAGTAGCCCGTGTGTTGTTGTACATTGGTGTTTTAGTTTTTCCTGTTTTTCATTAGCACGCAATAAATAGTTTCACCACGCACATAGATAAAGTAGATTATCTTGTGGTGGAAATGTATACGAATGTGACTTAAAAAATTTGTTTATAATTTTGAAGGTACACTAATCGGGAAAAATTTGTTGTCTTTTGACACAATACATTTCGCGTATCTCCGTATTAAACATCTTCAGGGGCCGACAATATTTTTAACACGTTGACCCTACGCTGGACCACGTCAACAATTTCGTATGAAGACAATAAGAGAGTGTACTATTCATGCTCTGTTACCTGTCCGCAGTAGCATTATAAACATACGTGTGTGATTGCCTCTACGATTGTTCTAGCTATGACACATAATTATGCTTTAAACTTTACAATCATCGGACTTTTTCAACTCTAAATATAGATTTCTTGTAGCCTGCAAACATTTTCACCATTCTGGAATAACATTAGTTTGTGTAATATGAAATGTCGTTTTCGACCACTTGGCCGACCATGTAATTCAAATAAATATCGACAATATTTTTTATCATTAACGAAATTCTTTCATTTTGGAATACGTAGAAATTTTGTAACTTTTAAATCATTAGACAAATGTTTAAAAGTAATTCATTAATTTTCAAAAAAATTCTTGCAGCCCGGAGCTACTTCCGTTATATTAGGTCGTGTAATATGAAATGTCGTTTTCCGACCACTTGGTGCCACAATCTTCATTCAGACTGTTACGTGACAAACGAACACTCACTGTTCTTAAAAATTGTTGTGAGTGATGATTTGGTAAAATATTTTTTAAATTATTACTTGAATAGTCGCACCAATTTTTCAATAAATTTCAAAATTTTAGGAATGGCGACCTAAATTGCAATTTAAGGAGTTCACTGCTCCGAGACTGATTGAATATTCATTCTAATTGATAGGCTGACTGTAAAAACTGTCTCAATTCAACTGAAGACATGAGTGGATAAAGGTGTTGTGTAACATTTTTTTATAATTTTATAATAGAAGCGTTTGAAAGTTTTTATTTTCATATACTTCCCATATGCAATAGCACATGTTTATTATTGATTTTCTAGAAAAATATTGGACCTAATGAAACCAAATTTTAGTATATGATACTTCAGTATCGGATATTTCAAAATTTTGCAAAAAAATGTTACATAACACCTTCATCCACTCACGTTTTCAATTATTTTGAAAGAAATATCCATTTTGCTATTTTTGAAAAATAAAAATTAAAAAAAGAAAACAAACAATGCATTTGATAATATAATAGTGAAAATAAAACGGAAACAGTACAATTTCATTTAAATATATAAATTACAGAGAATGTGTTACATTGTAACGTCCCTGAATTGGAAGTGTGTTTGTGTTGATTCCATAAAATAAATACTACTAATAAATAATTGTAGTGACTTTGATAGTACTCGAAGGATCAAGTAATCTCGTTTAGTCGCGCTTCATTTATTTACATCTAATGGGAAAGATTTGGTGCTATTGCGCATTAATTTCATCCGTTTTGTCTTTCTGCATTACCTCATTTATTCTCTTATAGTAGGTATATACTGTAAGTACCAACCATTTGCCAAGGAAAAATAATGTGTACTTAAAATATTCAATTGTTTTTCATTGTATTCGTCATAACCCATAATTTTTCTAATGTGTATATTAACTAACTACAGTCAAACAAATGGAAAATAGTTTTTATAATTGTCAAAAGAATGACCAATACCCGACAACACATCACGTCTTCATGCACGCAATGTTTATAACAAACACTGAACTCTCAATAGTATTAAAAAGAATTATACAAATGTTAAAGTCCAAGGGCTGATAACCCTTTTAAAGGCCGTATTACACTCCTTCGGATCAGCAAAATCACTATTTCATAAAGTATCCCATTGGAAACTATTATATTTCATTTTCAATAATATTCTCGAAAAGTTTCAAGGAGTCTCTACATTCTCGCCGAGGTTGGACGAAACGAGAATGTAGAGGGTCATTTCGTTGTGTCTCGCGGATGGTGTTTTAATGCTATTCATATGGCTGAGCCAACCTCAGCGAGGAACTCGACGAGGAACCTCGTCCAACATCGGCGAGAATGTTGGAGACGCCTTCAGAGAAAAATTCCGAATACTTTCGAAGTTATAAAGGAATACTGCTTGGACGATCCATGGACGATACCAATCTGCATGGACGAGATTACATAAAACCATTTAAGTAACCAGAGCCGTGGAGTGAAGTGACGGGTCACGAGAATAAATATCATATTTTTTAAATAATTTTTCCCCCAAAAAATTGTAGCGAGCAAATAAAAAAAAATGTTAATTTTTCTTGGGCCTTTTAACGACAACTACATGCCCCCTCCTCCAGCCCGGGCCCCGGGGTAGGAATTTCGGCTACCTATTCCTCTCTCCGGGCCTGCGTTTAACCGATCAGTCTAAAATTTCAATATATTCTTTCTCTACACAAGACTGGATAAATTCTTCTTCAATTTTTAAAAAATTATTTTTGCAAAAAAAAGGTACTATTTTTGAAACCACCAATTTTGGAGGTCAAAATTTTTACGCATTTATATGCCATTGTGCAAATTAAAGTCTTCTCTAATTGTTGTAGTCCTAGATAAAAGCCAAAAAAACTCCACTGCTGCGCCCCTAAATATTTTGATTTCTGTACTAACAAAAATTGCATAAGATTTGATTTTTTTGACCAAAAGTCTTAGTAACTAGTATTTAATTTTATCAAAAATTATTGATAGATACAAGAAAACCAAAAAATTAACACCCAACACTTTATTTTGGTACAGTAGAATCTCGCTATAGTGCGCACTAAATGTGCTTCGTATTGAATCTCCCTCCACGAAACCCTAATAGGTAGATTTGTGCTCCCTAAATTGTGCTTTGCTCCCGAGTTAACATTTCCATTTTGTAAATATTTGACCCAAAAAGAGAAAAATATGGAATTGTTTAAATATATTTAATATTTCCCCCTTGGAAAAGCTTACGTGGGACAATGGAAACTTTTCGTGAGGGAATGTGTCGTATAGTACAGTTTTGCTTACGTTAATGCCGATAACGAATTATAACTAATATACTATGTGTGAGTACAATAGCGGGTGTAAATCTGGAAACAGTTTACTAAAATTATCCCATTAAAAAACATGTATATAAATCGCTTTTAATTTCTGGGTACGCGACTGTAATTGAATAAAAACTAATATTCATTTCATTGAAAAATAAAAACCACCTAACAAACAATGATATGTTCCCATGCATTTTCCCCGCACTTCTTTACACCCTAACGCTCTTTGTTCGTAGAATTTTTTGTATAAAAAAAAACCACATATATTTTAACAATTAAATTTTCGAATAATTTAAATATCTGTTTCGGCGTTTTCAAATTAAAATCAGTTCAGGTTAACTTATCCAAATTTTAATCTGTACAATTAATTTTTCATTTGGATTGCGGTCGAATATTTTAGTGCTGGGAAACGTTTACAGTCGTTTAACATTAAATATAATTTTCTTTTTATGAAAATAGAAAAGTTTTTTTTGTGTTTGAATGAAATTAAAATACTTAATAGGTGGTTTTAATTATTAATTGTAATGAAAGTTGACATGTAAATGGGCAATAATTTTTTAAAAAATTGTTTTATTTAATTAGGCCATAATGACGTCCAAGTGGCAGAATCGTTTTATCGAATAAGTACAGTAGGCACTGTACCTAGTGCCTACGAAATCACAGGATAAAACACAGCAGTTGTTAAAAATGTAGCTTAATAAATAAATAAAAGTAAGCTTAATAAATAAATAAATTGGCGTGTGACACACAACTTTCTCGTACTCGCAATAGCACCTTGGTAATTTAATGTCCAATGTATCTTTGTATAATTTAATACAGGTATATTAATTAATAAAAATAAACAAACAAAACGATTCATAAAAAATTGAGTGAAGTGGGACTAGCAGTAAATAAGGTATTGACATTTAATAGGATTTCATGGTAGCGCCGTGGATACTATTACCCCGAATGAAATGAAATTTGTCGGGGACCATCTGGGAACCAGACCGCATAATCTCTGACAATTTCATAAAAAAGAATTGAATAGTTCAGAAGTTATGCCACTTGGTGCAATTTATAGTATATATTAATTAGTGATGAGCAAATGCAAGACCAAGACCAAGACTTGGCAGTCTTGGTCTTGGTCTTGTTCTTTCATTAAGAATCTTGGTCTTGGTCTTGCTAGAGCAGTTTGAGTCTTGGTCTTGATAATGCTAAAAAATCTTGCACTTTCTTGCATTTTTTATTACCGAATTTTTTCCTTCTAAAATCAGAATTTTCTCTCTTTACGTTATTAATTATACTTTCAAACTATTTAAATAGTTTAGCAAGAGTCTTGCTTTTTTCTTGCTTTTGTCTTGGTCTTGTTCACTTGAGTCTTGGTATTGGTCTGGCAGACATACTTACAGTCTTGGTCTTGGTCTTGCTCTTGGTATACATAGTCTTGGTCTTGGTCTTGCAAAAAAATCAAGACCAAGACAAGACTGCAAGACCAAGACTAATTTTGCTCATCACTAATATTAGTGGAATGACATGGTAGCAGCGTAGCTACCGTTACTCCGATTTCGACTAAATTCATAGGGGCAATCTAGAAACCAAGCTGCATGATTTTTGAAAATTTCATCAAGAACAATCGAATAGTTCAGAGGTTATGCCAGTTTGTGCTAATTGGCGACACGCAAACGGACAGACACCAGACCAAAATTGTTCAGGAAGCTCTAAAATGTAAAATGTGCCTAAAAAATTTTATTTTGGAGGGAAAAAAATTTTTATTTTTCAAAAGTGATTTTCAAAATAAAATCGAATAAGTAAATTTGCTTTCAAGATTATTGAAGTAACCGAAGGATTGGGATTATTTTTGCAATATGGAAATTTTTTCCTTCTAAAAAGTGAAAATTTTTACGCGCATTTTACGTTTTAAAACTTTTTGAAAAATTTCGGTTTCATTTTTGTCTTACACCAAGTGACATAACTTCGAAACTACTCAATCGTTTTTGATAGAATTTTTAGGAGTTGTACGATTTGGTTTCTAGGTGGTCCTGTAAGAGAAATTTCATCGTAATCAGAGTAATGATAGCCACGAAGCTACTACCATGAAGTCCCATTAAATGTCGATACCTTACTACCGGCTTCATTTTGTTCAAATTTTGAGAGTTTCTTGTTATTACAAAAACAAAAAAAAACATTATTTACGAAATGAAAAATTTTTTAATTTTAATTTTTTGAAATTATTATATTTGACCGTCTGAAACGTCAAAGAATGTCAAAAGGGCTCAGTCATAATCAGGTAATTAACGAATTAATTACCAAATCATTGACAAAAGCCAAATATCAAAAAAAATTCCAATCACATTAAATTTATTTTGACAACAAATTGACAACTGAATGCGTTCTATTTGGCTCAATTGAGTATCAAAATGTCAATACAATCTATTCTGTTAAATATCAAGTAGAAAAGACATAACAAATTAAGCAATCGGTTAAGTATGTTACAATATAATAATATAACGGACTATTATTTTGAAAAAACAATTGTTTTTTTTTTAGATCTATACGTTGTGACTGCACCTTTCTTTTTTTTGGATGTTGCAATTATAAAATATTATAAATTTAAATTTCTTCATAGAAACAAAAGCAAATAAAAAATTTAATGTCAAACAAACCCAAACGAAATGATGAATATTAAATTTTGAAAAAAGTATTATTTATAAATTTTTGTATAGTTAATATTAGATATAGAAGGAAGTAATATTTATATTCTATAATAATAATTATAATCATGACAAATCATTATTTGGTTTTATATGACAATAGATATACTTTTGTATAGACTACACAATACTTCCTAAAAAGTGCTAAAGATTCACTTTCAAACCACGTTCAAAGTTCGTACCTTCTTATGTTAATTATATAAAAAATTTGACTTTATTATACAGAATGTTACAAAAAAAGTGAGTTTTTTGAGAATTTCTATTTTTATTACGACTAAACCGTTGAAATACGAGTTGTAGACACCTATCGCTTGTTATTGCTTTGTTTCTTGGACATAACTCGATGTAAGCCAATAAGAATGATGTTGATTGAAAGAGCCTTAACAAAATTGGTTAGATTGTGGAATGAAAAAATTCTCCTGAAGTTTCTTGTTGATAAGGAAAATCCATTCTAGTGAAATATATGTATAAAAAAATACTTGCTATGTATGTATATCCGTTTAGACCCGGACACATCAGTTTATTACACTATGGCCGCGATTCGCACCGGCTGTAACTCCCACTATCCCTACGTTAATATCCCCCCCCTAGAATTACGCGGTTTATGCCTCCTTCTGGTGTCATATCGTATGTTTACTTCATAGAGAGGCATTCTATGCATTGCGACCCTCTCCCTTCCGACAAAATATTTTGAAGTCTTTGACAGGTTCAAAGACATCAGACGATATAAAACACTGTCCTAACCCCAACGGGAGAGGTTAGTTTGCATGTTTATTACATTATTTAAGTAAGTGTCCGGGTCAAGACAGATTTAGGGTGTAGACCCGGACACTTACTAATTATTTTTTATTTTTTTTTATTTTTACTTATAATGAAATAAATGGGTCAGGGATATAACAAATAATATACACTCTTTCTAATGAAAATTTTTTTATTAGTGATATCTATGAAGGAAAAAAATGTAAAAAAGTGTCCGGGTCTAGACGGTTTTACGGTATAAAAAAAAATTTTCAAAATTCGCATATTTTTTACTCATTGTACATATACAAAAATCAGACTATATGAACTCAGCGTTATTAACCAGAAACCAACAATTTTAACGACAGCTTGCGATTCAAATATTAGAAAAGGATCTGGCAGACATAGTTTTGCCCTTTTCAGTAGGTGACACAATAGTGGAGACCGTCCAGACAAAACAAATATATTGGGTGAATACTATCAATATCAATCTACCAAATTCCTTCAGTGGTTACAGGATCACTAGCAGACACACCAACATTAAACTAAATCAAATAAAAAAATCTAAAATCTATTACATTAAAAAATATACCATACCCATATGTTTTACCCTACTATGGCATGTCTTTATTACGTTATAAAAATTCTATATTAAAAGCAAATAACCAAAATTGACATTACAATTAGATATGATATTTTATAATACATAATAACGTATGTTTGTATGTAGGTATACGTTTTGCGTCTATATAGTGTATGTACCTTTATTATAAATACATATTATCTGACATTTGTCATATTATATAATTTGATTTTAATAAAAATACATGAATTGAATTAGTAGAGACTGTGTGCCGCGCCGCGCCGTGCCGTGCTATTTTGTGTGGATATGCAAATATGTGTGTGATATTAAAAAAAATAAATATGTACCAACCTACCAAGCCTATCTATACGAAATATGTATCTATATAATCCCTGATCAGAATAATTGTACCTTCTATAAAAATAAATGTTTGGAACTGACAAAACGCAATATTAAACATAAAGCGAAAGTTGGTCAGCGTCGGATGTAAGGATTGGACAAAGTTGGTTAGAAATAATCATTTTTGTACAGGCAAAAAATATTCGTTGCAAAACAGAAGTTTCTAAAGTTTTGTGTTGGCGAGCCAAACTGTAAATAGTAAATACAATCGTCACTCAAGTTATTGATGATTTAACAACTTATTGACAATGATTGTAGTTTACCTCAAGTTGTACACGGAGAGAAAAATCATATAATTTTTGTAGATAAAATTTCAGAAAAATTACCATGCTCTCTTATAATGCGGGCGCGATCGACGACCAAAGTAAAAAATATTTTACTATCATGTAAATATTATTAAATTGAAACGTAAAAAGTATTAGTCATGGTTTCATAAAAATTGTTGTGCTAGCATAGTAAAATTTAATGTGTAAAGTCATTTAACACAACTTCTATCACACTCTTATGCATATATGTTATAGTTTAATTCTTGTTGTCGTACTCTTTCATTTGCGCATCTGACCCGCAACCTGATGTTGGTTGGGCTGTACGCACTGAGGAACAATATACGTATTCAAACCTGCTTCGAAAAACTTCGAAGATGCCCGATCTTTTCCGACCTTCGATTCTTTATGATGCATACAAAAATGATTGGCAACAATATATTCTAATACTGAAGATAGTGAAGTAACAAAATGATGAATTAAACGGTGATAGTCCGTCCTGTAAGACAGTGTAATGAATACTGCTTGCTGCTTGTAAGACAGTCTAATGAATCAAGATGCTTGGTCCGACCAAGTTGGTCGTCACACCACTCACTAGACTGGCTATATGACTTGCATGTATGAGTGGGGTACATTTCAACAGCGTTGATACCTTCTTTCTGTTTACTGTGCTGTTTTACAAATTTTACGGAGCTAATATTACGGAAAGAATATTCTATCTTTTAAATTTTTTATGATTAATTATAATTTTTATATTTTTACCGTACAAAATTGAATATGTTCGCCTTTTACACGTCGATTGTAGTGCTGAGCACAGTAATTTTTCTATGAATTTTCTCTCCGTGTAGACAAACCACACGTATGTACGCATTGCCACAGTACGACACAGCACGTATGACCTGGTGTACATGCGTATGGTTTATCTATAACTTGAGGTAAACTACGATCATTGTCAATAAGTTAAATAGTTAATAACTTGAGTGACGACTGTACCAAAATATTGGAAGACACAATGGAAAAATGCGTTTATTTATTTAAACTCGGTTCATTTCGGTAAACAAACGTATATAAGAGGAGTGTTCAGCCGAATGGCATCAGCTAGAATGAATTTTAACCAATCCCATTTTATTTTTTAAATTGAAAATAGTGTTAGTCTCAGGGCCGAATTTACCTCAGTGGAGGCCCCGGGGCACTCCTAATGCAGCGGCCCTTGAATATTAACATGTGGAGGTCCCTAAGTACTTTTGTGGAGGCCACCTTATGGAATTTGCGAAATTTTTCAAATTTTCCCGAATAATGGGGTTTGCGAGCAAAAAAAAAAAAAAACGCTTATTTTTTTTATTCTATTCCTTAATTTTGAGATTTTATACGAATTTATGAAGAATTTATGAGATTTTATATGAATTTAAATCAGAATCCTTTACAAGAAAAATGAAAATTTCGTAGTAAAATTGTCCAAATTTCTTGGGCCAATTAATCCCATTTTTGTAACTACTAATTCGAAAAAGAAAACGAATTTAAGTTGGTGACGTCATTATGAATACTACCAAACTTTTTAAAATTCCAAAAATCGACATTTTAATACCAGAAATATGAAATTTGAAGCGATTTCTTATAGGTTGATAATATCGCTTTTCTTATCTTAAACAAAATCAGAATTATAAGGACAACAGGCAGCCTTGACCTCTCCCCTTGTATATCCCCTTGTATTTTAACCATTCTGATAACAGTTTAACTTATGTTTGAGAAACAACCGGGCTTTTAAAAAATGTCAGCAATTTCGGCATTATGAGGATTGTATTGCGCAAATTATTGGTGAATTTACCCTTGTCGAAGCTTTTGTTAGGATACATGTATGTGAATTGTGTATATATGTTATATTATTGTATTATATTTCGTGAATTGAATATTAATAAATAAAATTTAATTCAAAATTGTGAATGGAAGTGAAAGAGAAATTTATAGAAATTATTTTAATAAAATGTATAATAAATAATGCCCTTCAAAATTAATTAAAATTTCAACATTGTTTATCAATTTTCAAAATACATAAAATCAATTTGTATTTTATAATAAAACGTAATATGTGAACGGTCATATAGTGCATTGCCGGTTTAAACTATTTTCACTAAATTAACCATTTCGTGTTCAAATTTTACATGAAATTATTTTAAAAATTCGTTTGTTTCGTAAAACTAAATAAAATTGAACGTATTAATTTAATTTTTGTTGTAGAAGTAAATTACCGAATATTTTCATCAAATATACGTTTTACTATTTTCTCAAAATCCATTTTAGCGAATTTCCAGAATGGAATTCAGCTATTACAGCCACTGTCATGACGCCACCTGAGTCCGGTACTATGGCAGAAATTTGTTTTGAGGTCCCTAAAAACCGAAAATAATATTCACTAAAATTTATATATATATATATATATATATATATATATATATATATATATATATATATATATATATATATATATATATATATATATATATATTGGTGAGAACAGTGGAAGTCCCAAACCCTTGGATGAGTTCGTCAGCCAGACATGTCGGATGCCAAGAACATGGTTTTTGTTCTTGCAAAAAATTAGGTTTTTGCCAAAATTTCCACTTATTCAAAAATATTTGCGAAATTTTTTTACACCATTAAAAAGAGAAGAAAAATTACATAAAAAAGGTCTTTAAACTTTTTTCTATGTCAACTAGTTTCCGACAAAAACTAATTTTTATAAACGGAAATTCGCTATGTTATGCAGGATGCTGCGACAGGGGTATTTACTTACTTTTTACGTTGATCGAAAGGGTAGTGTGAAAGAACCTCGGAATGTTAATGGATTCAAAATTTGATATTTTCCTCCGAAAAATCTTTTATTTACGAATTTGAAATTGCAGAAGATAATCTGCAACTGTTGTCTGCCCTTGATGTAAGAGGTATGTGCTGGTTTGCAAGTCAAACTTCGACTTTAAGGTATTTGGTCCGAAAAACGATTTTTCAAAAGATTTTAACGAAACTTCTCTAGATATTTATTTAATTCAATACGAGTACCAATAATACGAGCCTATACCGAAAAAAAAATTGACCGTCCCAATTTTGAGATAAACAGTTTCAAAGTTTTGTAATTTTAACACGGGCTCTTGTGGAAAAACTCAAATTTTTTTTTAACAAAATTAGAACGTGTCAAAGGAATTTGATAAAAATTTAATATGTTATAAAATATAAAGTTACAAACCATATTTAATAACAAATAAAAATTATGGCCGTTTTTGAAATATAACTTATAAACATCATTTTACAAAGTTTTTACAATGCTTTTTCAACAATGCTTTTATATTGCTACAACATAAGCGCGCAAAAAATTAAAAAAAAACAAATGGCATACAAATATAATAATTGAAGAATTAATACATTATTTAATTTTTGACAAAAAAAATTTTTTCGCTGAGCTAGACTCATAAATATTATAGTTAATGTTAACAAGTCCAATTTTTTCCTAGTCTAAGTTCGGAGATTTTTACAAAACCCGCGATTAACCTAAGCTATCAAATTTTTGAATCTGAACTTGCCAGAGCCGGCTTAGGCAATATTGAAAATTTAAAAAAAAAAAATAGTGCCTCTCACCATAAGCGTAATAACCTCAACATCAAAAACCTTGACCATTTAATCCATTTTCAAAACCGAAAATACTTGACTTGATGCCGGATTTAACTGAATTTTTTTCATTTTTTTTGACATTTTAATACCATCATGTCCGTCGGTAAGATTTAAATAATCATCTAAACACATAATATTAACTAAATTAACTATTTATAATCCCCTAAAGAGTTAAACAAAATCTGTTTTCTTTCTTTAATATAACAGTAACTACACTTTTATAAAATCAAAATAAAAAAATAATCTGGAAATATAATTAAAATGCCATTGAAATCTACTATGTATCTTTTTAATACCTATTTAAATTTATATTAAGGAGGTTGGTTATTATTATTTTCGAAATATGCTTAGGTGATTTAACCGAATTTTGATTCTACGATAGTAACTAATATTTTTGTGTTAAAAATTCATTAATAATATTGTAAGTATGTTGGAGTCTAAATTAATGAATATCTCCAAATCTACTCACGTTAGAGAAACGAAATCAGGTTCAAAACAGTTAGGTATGTATATTGAGCCCTAAACGGAACAAAGTTTTGATATATATTGCTTAGTGGTTCTGAAATTAACTATGGATAGTTTCAAATTTTCTCAGGTTTTCTCAGGACTTTATGAAAATAGATGAAACTTTTTCATAAGTTACTTTACTTAACGTAGTTACTCCGAGATAGTCAGGTACACGGAGAGAAAATTTATAGAAAAATTACTGTGCTCAGCACTACAATCGACGTGTTAAAGGCGAACATATTCAATTTTGTAAGGTAAAAATATAAAAATTATAATTAATCATAGAAAATTTAAAGGATAGTATGTTCTTTCCGTAATATTAGCTCCGTAAAATTTGTAAAAGAACACAGTAAAAAGTTCCATTGCCGACAAAAAATATTTTTTAATTGTTTTTCTTACAAAAATTACCATGCTGTCTTATAATATTTCAAATGCTATCTGCTAATAGTAGAAAGAAAGAAAGAGAAGGTATCAACGCTGTCACATAGCGAGGCAGGCTGCAGAAGGTATCAACACAAAGAGCATGGTAATTTTTCTGAAATTTTATCTACAAAAACTATATGATTTTTCTCTACGTGTACAAAAGTATATCTCAGCGAAAAAACTTTTTTTTATCAAGAATTAAATAATGTACCTATTAATATTCTTCAGTTATTATATTTGTATACCACTTGTTTTTTTTATTGCCGCGCGCCTATGTTGTAGCAATATAAAAGCATTGTTGAAAAAGCGTTATAAAAACGTTGTAAAATGATGTTTAGAAATTCGATTTCAAAAACGCCGTAGTGAACAATTTTAATGGCTTATTAAATACGGTTTGTAACTTTGTATTTTATAACATACTAGCTGTACCCGCGACGTCGTTCGCGCGTCGAATTGGTATGAACCCAATGAGAAATATATAAATGTAATAATTATACAGAACTTGCATAGAATAAAAATTTGTGTGTAATGCATGCACATGCTCAAAATGATTCTTCTATTTTCCCGTGAGAATGGGAAATTTTCCCGTAATAAAAAGTATTCTAAGTGTTGACGCAGGTAGTAAGCTGTCACCACACCAAATTTTATAAAAATCCTTTCAATAAATTTTGCGTAACGTGTGCACATGTGCAAAATAGTTTTTCTATTTTCCCGTGGGAATGAGATATTTTTCCGGAGCAAAGAGTATCTTGGATGTTGACCCAGGCAATAACTTATCACCATTCCAAATTTTAGTAAAATCCGTCCAATAGTTTTTGCGCAATGTGTGCAAATGCTCAGAATGGTTTTTCTGTTTTCCCGTGGGAATGAGACATTTTCCCGGAATAAAAAGTATCCTAGCTGTTGACCCAGGTAATAAGTTATCATCACACCAAATTTCATTAAAATCTGTCTAATAGTTTTTGCGTGAACAGACAGACAGACTGACAAAAATTTTAAAAATCGCTGTTTTGGTATCTATATCAATAACTATTTACAGTACCAGTGCAATTTCCAAAAAATATTCAATGTACAGAAATGGTCTCATTATATGTAGGTATAGATTAAATTTGTATCGAATTCCTTTGATACGTTTTCTTTTTATTCAAAATAATAGAGTTTTTCCATAGGAGCCCGTGTTAACTAAACTTTGAAATCGTTTTTCTCAAAGTTAGGGTAGTCAATTTTAATCGGAATAGGCTGGTAATATTGGTATTAAATATTTCGTCAAAATAAAAATTTCGTTAAAAACCTTTGAAAAGGTCGTTTTACCGACTAACTACCTTAGAAGAATTTTTATTTTTTTCAGCTTTATTTCAAGAACTCTCATATAGCGTATCAAAACTGAATTTTTTTTTTGAAATTTTGCAGTAGGGTAGGGTAAGAGTTATAGTATTCTTCAAATCGGCAATCTTTTTTTCAAAATTGCGGCACTATGGATAAGGGTGACACAAAGTATGAACTTTCCCACCTGAGAAGGATCGAGGACAAAATTTTGAATTTCAATTTTCAATATTGTTTGTTTGCATATTATAGTAACACCTATTATATACTTCCTTAAATACTATTTTAAAGAATTATAACAGTACCTCACCTATGCTAATTATTAAAATTTTATTTTAATATATTTAAAATCAATTTTTCACAAGTTATGAGAGAATATGTTAAAAATATTTTCGCATTTTTCAACAAAAATTTTATATGTAGCGTAAAAAATTAAGTGGAACGTTTAAGTAATTTTATTCACATACAAAATTTAACAAAACTCGTCCTAAATAAATATTATTTTTGATATTAAAACACAGTCTAACCGTTTTGTTAATGATTTAACCGTTTGTTATTTTTTTCTGGTGTAACATGTGATGGTGAAAAGAGAAAGAAAGACCACAACAAATCTTCCACGCTTTAAATTGGGCTCTTTTAATCAAAATTACCTTAAAATTCATTTATAATACAGATTGGTATTATTTAATATAATTGCAAGGTGTTTAAAAAGTTTGTACAACACGTATAATTAATTGAATCTTGATGTTTCATAAAGTTTATTTTTGTTCTAGATTAATTTTGGAAGGTATTGTACATTAAATTGGACATACCGTAACGAATCGTAGCCATTTATATCTAATAATGATTATTTCATACTTAGGCCATCTTGTGGCACAGTTTTGATTTAATATTGCTTTTTGTCGAAAAAATCTGTAACGCAAAATTATTATATAATTTATAATAACAGTACCTATTTTATTTTACTTACTAAAGTAGATTTTTAACACTTTGAAGAATAAAATTGCAATTGGCTTGAGAAGGGTTCAACAATTCTTTATGTTGTTTATTTATTTTTTTTTCACTTATTATTACACGAGAGGCTTGTATTTTTTCGAATAAATTTGGGCTTGTCTAACGAAAATTTGTTGCCTAGCAAATTAGCGAGAATAACTGTCAACTAAGAAAAACGCGACAGCGAAGCTGAAGCTTTTTTGGGTTGACAGTTCTTCGAGTTAAATTGCCCTTAGGCAAGAAATTTGAGTTGTAGAAAACACAAATTTTTTCCGAAAAAATATATAACTTAAATGGAATACGGTAAGGCAATTTAACGCATAAAATAAATTAGTATTATTCATATTATTACTATGGTTCTGAAATCATTTAAATTTACCAATACGAATTTTTGTTTCGTTTTTGCCGTGTTTATCTACAATGAAATAGCCAATGAAATGTTTTGTACCATTTTTTTCGCTGTAAAAATCTGTCCTAAATTTTTTTCATGATAAAAGTGAGAAAACTACAATATTCTAATGGAACTTGATACACATGAGTTAAATTGTCAAAAATCAAAATCAGGATCAGATTTTTGTGGTGCGACTAGTAAAATAAGAGCTGATTGGCAAATTTATTTTGAGTTGTTTCTGTTGTATGTATAAAAAATTAATAGCTAAAGTTCAATAACATTTGATACAATTTTTTTTTTTTGAAACAAAACATTTTGCTGAAAATTTAAAAATAAAATCATGTTTTTTTCGCTTTACAATTATTATTAAAAAGTATCGACAATTCGACATATGTGCATCTACCTACAAGTTATATGTTGAGCTTTAAATTTTAAAAAAAAAAATATGCAAATAATAGTCAGGAGAATTGCAGTATTATATAACGCCTTAAAAGGAACCGAGGAATATACACTAACTACGGTGTCACTCGAAGGATTAAGTGGCTTATAAACTACCGAAGACATAAATTAAAATTCATTCAGTGATTTAAAAATTGTAAAACTGGATTGGCTGGACCTTGAATCCAGGATCGCTTAATAACCAGTCAAAAGAATCAAGAGAGACTAAGTCTCAATATATAGATTTTACCAGCATTCAGTCCAATTTTCAAAGTTAAATTGAATTCATGATGAGGAAAAAAAATTGATATTTCAGCACAATTTATTTAATTATTTACAAAGCACTATTTTTCTTAAATATATAAAAGAAAAATTAACATTATGAGGGCTATTATCCAAATTTGATCGTTTCGTAGGCTTCTTTTACGAAAGCTGGTTCCATTCTTGCAAGAATAACTACATAAAATATTGTCGCCTTACCTATATTCTCGCAATATTATTGTGCTTCCATAATTTTCTTTTTTTTGTATAGAAAATTAAACATTGTCTTGTTATCGCCGTTGGTTTAGAGTTCGTAATTTCCACTTTTTCCTTGTTAGCTGGTAAAATGGATTATTTTTTATTTTGCAGAAAACCGGAAAACCGGAGAACCGTGCATCTTGGCTCCCTGTAAAACCTTTAGTGAACATAAAAGCACATCGTGTAATTTGAATTGAATTATGTATTCGTTGAAAATCTTACTATAGGCAAAAGTATACAAACGCACTGTATTTTGTAACGTGAATTTTATATCTAGAATTAAAAAATTAATTAAAACGATGAAAGGTCTAGTGATGAATAAATGCAAGACCAAGACCAAGACTTGGCAGTCTCGGTCTTGGTCTTGGTCTTGTTCTTGCATTAAGAATCTTGGTCTTGGTCTTGCTAGAGCAGTTTGAGTCTTGGTCTTGGTCTTGGTCTTGCAAAATGCAGTCTTGGTATTGGTCTTGGTCTTGGTATTGCTAAAGAATCTTGCACTTTCTTGCATTTTTTTATTATCGAATTTTTTCCTTCTAAAATCAGAATTTTCTCTCTTTACAGTATTAATTATACTTTTAAGCTATTTAAATAATTTAGCAAGAGTCTTGCTTTTTTCTTGCTATTGTCTTGGTCTTGCCCACTTGAGTCCTGGTATTGGTCTTGCAGTGATACTTATAGTCTTGGTCTTGGTCTTTCAAAAAATGCAAGAACTAGAAAGGTCTTTAAAAACAGAAAAAAAATTGTGACTTCTTAGCCATCGTTGTTAAATAACGGCCTCGTAATACACACAGAATTAAATAAATTCTATAAGTGATTTTATCATTTTCTCTAACAAACACCCATACTAATTTTCTCACTCTAGGTATTAAAATCTGTTTACTTTATATATTTTACATCTACGTCAAACCACATTACAATTTTTCCAACTATATATATAATCATTCTCGCATGTATGCTCATATACAGGCAAATGATTGTATATTTATTTATATAGTACAATTTTAGTTTTAATTGGATTTAACATGTGTATTAGTTTAGATTTAACAATTTTGTTATGTGTACTCGTACATGTACTAACAGAGAAATGCTTGTCAAAAATAAAACTAAATTATGTTATTTTAAAATAACCTATCAGTTTTATTCGTAATATAGCTACATATACAACCACGAACCCAATGTACATACATACATGTTGTATAAAACCGGGAAATATTCTCCAACAAATAACAAGTTGCAATTAATAAAATGGTAGTTTAGTTCAACATGTTAGAGAGGGGTTTTTTTAAGTGAAAATATCGTTAGTAAGGGTAATTTTGCGGGAGAGTAAAATGAAATCTCTAATAGCCAAGAGTTACTACAGCCGCAGTTTTTCAGTTCAATTTTAAACGACATTGTCAAGTAATTTTGACCCAAGGGGCCAAACTACTATATGATAGTTACCATTCCGGGCTGTCGCCAGAATTTTACGTCATTAAACTTGGCAGGGAGCATCCCCACTTTCGATGGTTATATACATATTTAGAGTTTGTGTTTGAATGTGTATATTTTGTTTATTGTGTTTAGCATATGAATCTGTTCTGCAAAACAGAGAAGGAAATATAGTGTTCGTAGGTATATATATGTACCTATATATAGCTTTTTATTTTGTTTGGAATGTGAACACCTGGAATGAACACCATATTTCCTTCTCTGTTTTGCAGAACAGATTCATATGCTAAACACATTAAACAAAATATAACATAGTGGATGTTAGTATGTGTGATAGTCGGTATGTATGTAGCGCGGAGTGTAAGATGGGAGTGGATACATACACTCGAACAACCGTACGTATATATCTGCTACTAATCTTGTAGCAATCAATAGCCACCACTGTGACCACCACTTAACAATGGTTGTGTACTCTTGTAGAGTCGATGGACGACTAGTCAGTAAGCAGTATAAAATGCAGCTTATTGCAACTTTCGGACCACACATTTTTATATGTACGCTTCATCTGTCTCATCTGTGTTTTGACCTTATTTCGGCAATGATACAAATTACATTGTTTTCAGGAGTGTTAACTAATAGAATCAGAACAGTTTTACTAATTTTCAGAATTTTTGGACGTTGTAACCGTGCTAACCTTATCATGAAAATTGAAAATCTGTTATCACAATAGTATCAAAACAAAATGTCATCTTTTTTTTATTCAGAGATATCTCTATTAAAATTCTTGTCATTGTTAAAAAAACACCTCACCTATATAATATACATTGTTTTAATTTTTATATATTTAAATATAAAAATAAAAATGTTACATGTAGGCATCGATTTTATAATATTTTCAACATATTCATTACACATTCGTATAATATGATACAGTAAAACTCAATTTTCATTGGAGAATTTAAAAGAAAAAGAAAACATTATTCTCTGGACACGACTGTTAATCTTAAATTTTTTTAAACTTGCCCAGAGACTCTCCTACAATTTTATTGTAATAGTTCTTGGGCCTGATAAGTACCAAATATTGTAAGTTTGAATAGGTACTTCCGACACTTTGACCTTTACTTACTACAATTTAGCACATTTCTGAACAAAGTATTGTTTCAGAACTTCCACTATATTTTATATTTTATATAAATCGAAAAAATTTCAAAATAAAGAAAAATATCGGAGAATATTCTATAAGAAATTGTTCATTTTGAAATGTATGTTATGAAGATCAAATGGTGATCTCAATTACATTTAATAGAGGAAAGATAACGTAGTTTTAAAAAAATTATAAATAATTTTTTATATGTTTGTTACACAGAGAACAAAAATTATAAAATTGTTAGTTTTTGAAGAAAAATATTTTCAAAACGTGAATCACTAGAATTTTTACAAAAATGAGTCTTTCAAAAAATTAATCAAATTATTATCATGTAATTTTATCACGAGAAATTAACATAAAAGTAACGAAGAGTCACTTAATTTCACGCGCATATTTCTGTCTCAACCAACACTACTTAAATTGACAGAAATTTTAGAAATTTAAGAGAGAAAAATTTAGTTTTAACAGTTTGCTATGGGACACCAAGTAGTTCTTTCCACCTTGGACACTATGAAAAGTATTCAATCAAGTGAATCATGAAAATTTGATTCATTTCTTGATACCCAAATAACGTTCTTATAAGAATAATTTAAATTCTGTGACCTATGACTTTTTTTGCACGCACTGTTAATTCAGAATCGGTGCCACTAGAAGAATTAGAAATTTTCAAATTTCTTTTATACCGGACGAGACGGAATAATCCTGAAATAACAAATTTCAATCTCTATATACAAAATTAATGAATTTCACGTAATTAAACGGGATTCACTGTACAACTAAATCGCTTTTTTATCGGTATTCGTCGTACATTCCATGTTGTGTATATAAAATAAACTTTTTGAAAACAACAACCAAACAGTATATTAACAACAAACACTACTCTACACGCAGTGGCAAACAAACAGTGGTGTTGGTACAATATTCATTTATTATTACATACTATATAGTAGTAAATAGTATGATAATATAGTCGGGCAGGCGCTGTTTTGTAGTAGAAATAGGAAAACTGTACATTGGAAAATTTTATTTAACACAAAACGTTGTATAAACCAAATTATATTTGAAATTGCTTTTATACTATTTGTGTAGTGTGGATAATATATTTATAGTTAGATATACATATATATATATATATATATATATATATATATATATATATATATATATATATATATATATATAAATTGGAATGAATAGGATATCTTCATTTATATGTGATATGGGGAGCTGATGTTGTATTTTTTATAGCTAAGGACAAAAAACTTCAGAAAAATGATGTAAGTAATTAAAACGTTAGTAAACGCGAATAGTAGAACGACTTAAGGTAATAATTTTGTGACTTAAAAACCGGGAGAATTTTTGATTCATTTTAAAAATAAAATGTCTTATAATTGATGCGTTGGAAATGTTTGATTAACGTTAGTGTCGTCAAAAACAAACAAAAATACTTAAAACCTAAAAGTAATGGAAAATGATATTTCACCATTGTCAGTAAGATAGACGAACTATTACTAATAAGAAAATATGATCTTGAAAAGAAGGTATGATTTAATTTTTTTTTTTACAGAAGAACAGTCTTTACAAATTTTTTCCTACTACTACATAACGTAAAAGCCCCCATTAAAGAACGGTATCTAATACTGAAACAGTTTTGACATTTACATACTAATGAAGTTATTTCTGAAAGAAACGTCTAATAGCAAAAATTATTATTAATAGAATGACTGTTTTTCAATTTAAATTCGCCTCGCATTCAATGTTCCCTTACTTAATTAAGGAAATACATATGTAAATGTCAAAACTGTTCCAGTATTAGATACCGTTCCATAATGGGGGCTTTTACGTTATATCCATTTTTTCAAAATTAACCTTTTCAAACAATTCTTTTTTTCACGACTTTTTCAACAAATACACATTTTTGCAATTTATTTTAAACATCAATTTTATGTAACAGCATGTTACATAAAATTCTTCGAAGGCGATTTTGAAAATTTATAAAAACTTCTAATTACAAAATTTGGTTCTTAGATCATGTGGAACTATATTAAAATAAAAAATAAAAAATTATGAACAATTAGATTGTCAATAACAATAATTCTAGCTCAGTCTATATTTCATTTTCAGTAGGCATAATTTTCTCAGATGTTTGTGAGCGATTCGTTTGGTAACAAAGATAAGCGAAATCAATTTTTAAACATTTTCCTCGAAAAGTATTTAGAAAAAATACTCAAAAAAAGCACTTATATTAAATTTACCGCCTTAAATACCCTCTTACCACTCACCCCATCAAAAATACTTTCTTTGTATGCATGGGATTGACTGAATATATTTATTATGCCTAAATATTCTTTAGTATGTCAAAAAAATGATTGCATCATACTTCCAAAACCAAATTCACAGTTCGTTTTAAATTTAATTTTAATTTTATCAATTACTGAAATATTTTGTCCACCGATGTAGTCGTATTGCTCGGCAAAATTAAAGTTTAAATAAACCTAGTAATGAATTTGAAAGCGTAGTATACTTTTTGTGGCAAAAAAATACAAATATGCTTACACGTATACACACATCTGTTGACCTGTTTATATGTATATAAAATTGTACAGGTTAATTAGGATTTGTAATTTCATAAATAATATATAGAGAAACTGAAAACAAACGCTTCTAGTACAGAGAATGAAAATATATGCCTTTAGTTTTTGATTTGAACGTTCTATTCAAAAAATTGAATTTATTTAGGCGAATTACAACAAGCTTTATAACTTCAACTTTCTATTTTTATAAATCTAACATAACCTGAAAAATGAAAACTATTCGAGGTATCACAACAAAATTGCTTGTTTATCTTGGCCGAAGGTACAGATTTTTTTCACTTCTCCCGCAAATGATTCGTCTACACAAAATAGACGAATACAAACAACATATTATATCACCCATCCTCGACGGGCGATGCTAGCGATGACATTGGTAAAAAAATGAAGTACGAGTATCTATCTGAGAGCTCTGTTTATTTGTTGATAATGTTGAAATATATATTATGATATGAATGTCGTACCAACTATGTGTCTGTCGACACGTTTATGTCACCACAGCGGCGGCGGGGAGTGAGTGGCACACTACTGGCTAGATGGTTGTTGGCTGGCATGAGAGACGGAAAAAGACAGTGACGATTTATTTAAATCAAATCCATCATGTTGGTCTTATTTTCCGCCTGGAGTAATTCACTCTGTGCATATGTCTCTGTTCATATATAGAGGTACAGTCCGTGACAAAAATGTTGTTTAACGTAGATAAAGTAGTTGAAAATTTAAAATAAAAATTTTAGTCTTTTGTGGCGACAACTAAGAAAAATTTACACAATATCTGATCTAAATTTTAAAGATTTACAAAAACAATCTCATTCAGAGTTCTTACATAAATTTATCATGTCTATCTGTCTGACATCCAAAGCCAACAATAAAAATGATGGACCATAAGGACAAATATTTTTTGAACAGTTTTTCAAAAGTGTTTAACCCCAAAAAAACCTAGTTGATGAGGAAAAACGCGTTCCTGTTTTACCCGGCCCTTTACCAATAACTCCAGGCCCCTTTTCGAATCCAGTACTCCCATAATCCCTACACCTTTGGATCTATGGACATGAAATTTGGCATGTACTAGTTATACACAGATTTTCTTGAGATATTTTTCCGTAATAGAAAGTGGAGATGAAATTTTTGTAAGTCGTTTCAATAAAATGTAGGTATGTATTTCATATATAATCTATTTCACTTAAGCATGATTTATCACTTACGAATTTAAGCGATTCCCGTTTTCTTAGCTTTATCTCTTGCATTCTTGCAAATGCGTAAATTTTAAATTTGCAGTTTGTTTTTAGAAAAAAATAGAAGATTGATTTGCTTTTCTTTTTCGTTTTGACCGCTACCCAAAGTGATGAGGATTACAGAATTTGTGTAAAAATTAAATTAAAATTTTTTTCAACAATTTTAATTTAATTTTTACACAAATCCTGTAATCCTCATCACTTTGGGTAGCGGTTAAAATGAAAAAGAAAATTATTCTTCAACCCAAAAAAGAAAAATCATGGAAGATTGATTTGTTTCGAGTATAAAAATTACTTAATTTTTAACGATGACTCATGCTCAGTAGTATTTGAAATGGGTATAGTATATTGCGTTGAAACTTTGGAGTGTTGTTGTCGTAATATTTACAGTTTTCGATCCAACTTTCATTTACAATGACCGTCAATAAAGAACAGAGACAATCGAATCGCTATCTGTGAGTGGAGAAACAGTTGTATGAAACCTACTTAGGTGTCGAAAAACCTCTTGAATTATTTGTGTACGCATCAGATGAAGAAACAAAGAATAGTGTTTATCGCAAAGCGCTTCAATAAACCTAATTAAAACGTAGAGGCTTTTTTTGTCTCAGACTTAATGCGTTTACAACATGTACTTGACAAATTTTATTTTGTCGTGGAGCGTACTACAGTGATATGCAACATACAGATTGTTATGTTGGATGAATTTTTTTTGTTCTTCTGCTTGTGTTTGTGTATAATGTCACAAAATGGATAGAAATATGGATAGAACTGTTCCCTTTCGCTAGATTTGTTTCATATTCCCTGTTGTCAAAGTGCCTTACTTGTGCTATGATGTGTTAGTATACTATTTTCTTTTTGTTTTTTTATTTACTACGTCTAACTCGTATAGTGTGTATCTCAAATCTCTGTTTTCAACAACGATTGTCTCAACATTTTCAATCCAGTTACTAACAATGTAATAAATATAAAACTCAAATGATATTTTGTTGGAATTATTTTTGGGAGAGAAGGATGTTTCGTTATATTTAATAATGTTTTGATAGGCCAGCGGCTAGTTTTGTTGCTGATGTTTCGGAAAAAATTGTAATTCTTGGTGACGTACTGGCAAGATTAAGTTCGTGGATGCAATTGAATATAATGTTTCACAGAGTCGTAGTACCTATACACAGACCTGTCGAGACGGGCAGGGGGAACCCATGCTGTAGTTTCGGTGCCCGGAACTAGAGTGGGCGCCCAAAGTCATTCGTTAGAGTCCCGGTCAAATGGAAAAATTCGTTTTTACTTTTCACTTGTATTTTGGGGAGAAAAGTTTTGAAAAATTTTGTTTGTTTCCGAGGCCCGTCATTTCTTTTCATGGCTCTGGCGTGGAAATATCACGGTCACTTCAAAATTTGACTTACAATTTTCATATTAGATATCAAAACTGAAAAGAACAAAAATTAAATTCATAGGTACCTACTACTGCAATTATGAATTTAATAGCTAAAGACTATAAATAAATTTGATGACGTCACGGAAGTGGATTTAATGTTATTAAATAAAACTTTATCGGAAAGGCGTCGTGTAGATCAGTTGCGGCTGAAAATTTTCATTTCTGTCATTATTCAAAGTTGACTTGCAAGGTAGCGCTAATAGTAGAAATTTTAAATTATAATGATTTTCCTTGCCTACTTAATTAATTGTAAAGTGTACCAGTTGACCGTTACGTCATAGAAGTGAATTTTAATTTTTTGTGAATAAAATTTTATTAAAATTTGTTCTATAGGTAGCTCTTGTGATGAATTTTTAGAAATTTTGAGAAAAATTTTTCATTTTTGCCTCCAGAATCGAATAACTTTCTTTTGAAAATATAAACTATTATCTTAAATTGTGTTTTCAGTCAATCTTCAAAAATGGGAAAAATTTTCGTGGAATGATTTTAAATCAAAATAGAAGATTTTTACTCACGACTTACAGGAAAAATCGACGCCGTTATCTTTTTTAGACCATTCTTGGAATCGAGTGCATGTCTTTACAATAAATAATTATGTAGTTTAATAGTTATTTGCGTATTAAGAGCGCAAAATGGTGGTTTGCCGCTTGATTGAGAATGTTGACCCGCAACGCCGCCAGGCGGAGCGCGTTAATCTTATAAGAGCGGCAAGTCAGTTTGTGCTCGAATTACACACAAAATTTTTTCTACAATCTTATAATTTTTTTTTTTATTTAAAAGATACTTGAAATAATGGGCGTTAATATTTACTTTAATATTATAATTTTTGCAGCTTCAGAAATATCTGGAGGTGTACTTGGGAAATCACTGTCACTATTACATATTTCCGTCATATTTATTCATATTTTTTTTAAATATTTTATTCTTATTATTTATTAATTATAGTTATTTATTATTTTTAATTAATATTTTGCAGTTATTTTGAAATTTAATAAAATTAATATTTCACTTGATTACGGTAAACATAATAATTTTAGAATCTGTTTATTTATTTGTTACCATAGAAAATATAAACAACGCCTACCCGATTTGTAATTAAATATACTTACGTTGAGCGAGCGACAAAGTATTACTTTGCCGCTTTAAAGCGCAAAGTAGTACTTCGCTGCTCGGCAACGACAGTCTTCGGCAAATCCACATTTTGTGCTCTCTTCATAGAGCGCAAAAGCCTACTTTCCACTAAGATTGTAGAAAAAGAAATTAATACTAGGTTCTGCATATTTTCACAACAAAATTTCAAATCAATTGACTGAATTAATAATTATAAAAATATCACCACTTAAACATATTATTGGGATTAATTTTATACATTAAACTGTCATTATTAAATATCAGTCTGTAGTTCTCAAAAAAAAAATTCTTCACTCAAGTTGCCAAACTAATTTGTTGTGTTTGATTTAAATTTCGTGTGAATGATGTTTTCTGTTGTGCCTGTGTAAATAAAAATAGTTATTTCATATTTCATTTCTAATTTTTCAATACCACCCAGCGTGCGTGTGGATGAGCGTCAAACACTGAAAAAACACATATTGTTCCACCATACAAGTTGGAGTCTATAAGTAGTAACCAAGTAGTTGTTTTTATTGTATTCTTCGTTTTATATCATATTTCTTTCATGTTCATTTCCTATATAGTGTGTTTTGTACGAGGGCCACCGTTTTAGTTTACGTTTGCTAATCAGTAGCGGTGCAAGACTAAAATTAAAAGTGGGAAATACTTATTCAACTCTGGAGATGACAATATTAAGACATGGGTTTATAACTCATCATTAAGGTAGAGTCTGGTAACTTGGATTGAAAGAATTGGAATTTTTTTTTTTTTTGCTTAATTTGAAAGTACAATATATTGAGAATACACTACGACAATTTTAGACCGAAATTCGAAATAGAAACCGAGTTATAACGAATTTTCGAGAGCGCCTCACAGGTGCGCACTAATGATGAGGAAAATTAGTCTTGGTCTTGCATTTTTTGCAATACCAAAAGCAAGACGAAGACCAAGACTATAAGTATGGGTGCAAAACCAATACCACGACTCAAGTAAGCAAGACCAAGACAAAAGCAAGAAAAAAGTAAGACTCTTGCTAAACTATTTAACTAATTCGAAAGTATAATTAATACCGTAAAGAGAGAAAATTCTGAGTTTAGAAGAAAAAAATTCGCTAATAAAAAAATGCAAAAAAGTGCAAGATTTTTAGCAATAACACGACCAAGACCAATACCAAGACTGCATTTTGCAAGACCAAGACCAAGACCGAGCCTCAAACTGCTCTAGCAAGACCAAGACCAAGACTGCCAAATCTTGGTCTTGGTTTTGCATTAGCTCATCACTAGTGCGCACCAAAGGTCGGCCAGCAGCTCCAAGCAGTTGGGCATCGACGATTAATGTAAGTAAGAGCTTATTTATGAAAATTTGTTGTTGAAGCTTTAAACGCGTTTTTCTCAAAACAGTGTTTTTACGGTTGACCCAGGTCATTTTTTTTCTATATTCAACCGATTGCTCTGAAACTTAAACTGGTTATTCCGACATATTTGTAGTTCTCGTCGGAATTTTTTTACCCCTAACTTTCCATTTTACAACCCTTTTTGTGCGACAAAAAATGACTTTTTTTCGAAGTCCGCTATTTTGTTATTTTTCGATAAAATTTCATAATTCTAACTACGACCAAAATGACATATCTATAGATTAAGACTAATTAAGAATTTTTGATTTCAGAAGTCCCCAAGAGTCAAAATCCACGTGCTTTTTTATTGAGGCGCCAACTTCAAGTGATGATAATAATAATAATAAAATAAAATTTAATTTATTCAAAAAAATGTGTTTCTGTTACCTTAAGATGTAAATGTAAATAAAAATATATTAAAAATTCAAAACTTTCCATTTGTTCTTTCTCAAAAAAATGCCCCTAAAAATAGGTATGAAAAATAGGGCGAGTTACCAGACTACTACGTTAATATCGATACAATTTTAGGGATATCAAAGACGGAAGCAGTGCGAGGCCCCAAGAAGCGTGAGACTAAGCGCGGTTAAACATTTTGGACATCCTTTGCACCGTCCCTGAGTTAATTCTTTAACGATCTAAATGTGTCTAAAAATGAATTTAAATAAATAAATTTTAATATGTTTTTTTTCTAATGCCATTTTATAAATCATCTAGTACCTAGTTATTTAATTTTTTGACGAGCTAAATGGATTTTTTAAGCAATAAAAATAATACAAAAGACATTAGGAAGTTATTAAAAATATAACTGTACAGCAGATAATTTAAAATTTTTTAAATGTATCTTTTAGAAGAATGGAGCGGAATTGAAATGACATATTTTATGCTTCAATTATTATTAGTGAAACATATTTTTTACCTACGCAAAGTTCAAAAATTTTGCAAACGTTTTGTAATTGTAGCGGCAAGTTTTACATAATGTAAGAAAATTGAAAACACAGGTGCCCCATATAGCCCAGACAAAACCCACAAAAAAAAACATTCCGTACAAAAGCCACAAAAAACCACAATTTATAAATTTGCTATAAATTAAAATCATTAAAAATTATTTGAAATTTAGTCCCCAGTTGAAGCTATTAATTGGGAAAGTTTATATTTCAAGTCATCCACTGTGGCGCCATTTTGAAAAAAAAAAATCGACTACTTATTAAGGGTACGTTACGAGTCCGACTTTACTGCAAAATTTCGAAACTATTTTAACACTAATAAGGAAGATAAAGGTCACATCCAAAAAATAAGTCAAAACAAGTCACATTTTCCGAGCGAAAATTTCACATACAAATTACCCAAAGTTCACCAACGGATCTAACTCATTTCATTTCGGTAGCTGTTAACTCAAATTGAATAAACTGAACTTGATGACGTCATCACGTGCACAAAATCTGTTTAAAGCCTCAGAAACCATAATTTCGATGTAAAAAAACTTGAGATTTGAAGTTGCTGATAGATTTTTCGATAGTGCTTTTTTCAGTTTTCACAAAATGCGTCTAGTAAAAACAACAGAAAAATTACATGCGGAAATTTAATCACATTTCTTGAAGCACTTTATGAAAGTTGCAGAGAAAAACATTTGATCTTTTTCAATGCGAAAATTATTAATTTACGAATTCGGTCACATTTTATGAACTCTTTGTGAAAGTTTGTATTTCTACCAAAAATTTTTTTCAGATACTATTATGACTACAAAAAAACAATTTTCTAATGTTTGATTAAATCGAAACTTTTCATGTTAACATCAAAAGAAGTAATAACTAATCGATAAATGAAATCGACATGTCAACATATCTGTTCAGTCTTAATAGAACAATTAAGTCAAACAATTTCAAACGGTGCGACGTTTATTTTTCTATTTATTTTATGAGTTTCAAACGTAAAAAAAAGATCTATCACCAAAAAATACATCATTAGACTGTTGTATAAACTATTTTATCTTTTCAACCAGAGACAATTCTAATTAGAAGTGTGGATTTATGTTAAATAGGATGCTTAAATTATTCTATTTTTAGTTTGTAGTTAGAAGAAATGAACACATTGAAGTGGTTTTTCAGCTGAATATAAGATAACAAACAAGACGATGTTGTGTTTGGTCCGTGTTTCGTATACATACCTTCTTTTGTAGACATACAAGTAACTCTTTTAATGTGAAATCGTTAATGATTTCAAGTGTCTTCTACTTATAATTACATTACATATTATAGTACAAAATATATCAACGATATAAAGTACATTTCATTATGATTGCAACCGCAATCATAAAGAGTAAAATACCAAACAACAATAACAGAAGTTTCTATTGATTCATTTTATTAAGGCGAGATTCGCTAAAAAAAAAGAAATCGATTTTTTTCTTCCTATTTATATGGCTCCATAGGGTGTTGGAAATACTTTCCTAAAATTTTATTTTAAAAAAATCAAAAATCAAAAAGTTATGAGTATTTTAGTGCACGCATAATTCAATTAAAAAAAAAAAAAAAACTAGGTAAATGCTATTTTCTCGAAAGTTCATTTTTTGACATGGTTCCTCATGAATCTCAAAAAGTGTTTGACATATCGACATAAATCAAAGTGTATATTATTCATCGATACTGTCATTTTGGCAGGAACTAGGATCTTTTGGTTTCGTAATATATTTTCAAAATGGCGGCTGTTTATACTCAAGAAAAAGCGGTTATTTTTGAAAATTTATTTCAAAATGCAATTTCTCGCTGGTTTTTTATTTTTTCCTTAGATCCTATTTAGTGCCATAACTGTATATGTATATTCTCAGAAAATTCTTGAACTTCAGAAAGTGAAGAACCATCAAGGTGGAAAAATTTAACAGGGTCGACTTTAAAGCCATTTATACTCAGCTCATTTGTGAATTTTTTGAAAAAAAATTTTTTTTGTAATCTCAAGACATGTAGAAACAATGTTGTTATTTAGTTTTTTATTAAAATATTTATTTGAGTAAAAAAAAATAATAGTAAAAAAGGTTGATATTTGATGTTTTTTGACGAATCTTCCCTTAATATCTTGAGGTACTTTTGCGGATTGGAAAGTGGGTAATTTTTTTCCGTGTACTATATCGTGTTAGATGTTATCAGAAAGAATTCTGAAAATGAATTTGACGTTTCTTCTACCATTTTCCATTTGAAGCTTCGTTTGTGAAATATTAAGCTTCAAAGTAACCATTAAAACTATTGAATCAAAAAATTTGAAAGAATTACTATTACTAAAAACATCAAACTAAAATTATATAAGTTTTATAATTATAATTATAATTATATATAAAAGTTGCAAGAGTACAAAAATAAATATGCTATTCAAAAAACCTGAAAACATTGCAATCATTTAAAAAAACTTTCAATTATATTTACGTCGAAAATTTTGATCCATTGCTTTAAAAGTTACAGTGAGATATAAAAGGTCGCTTTAATAATGAAACAAATCATAATTAGAATCAAGTACTTTTGTACCGATATGTAAAATAAGGAAACAACCAGTCGTTTCAATTTAAATAAGCCATGTGCAAGCATACAAGAGTTTGGTAACATCTTAACTATTAAAAAATTCCGTTTGAAAAGACTGATAAAAGCATATTTAGGAATTAATTTATTATAGACAAATTCATTCAAATAAAATCTATTGACTGTTTGTGTTCCGAATATTGACTTTCTGGTTGGATTATTTTTTCATTCTTTGATGTACCTAAGGCAGGCCCGACGAGAGGATGGGGTAGCCGGAGTTGTAGCCTCGGGGCCCGGGCTAGAAGACAGGGCCCGTAGCGATCGGTAAGGTCCCGGAAAAAAGTAAAATAAGCTTTTTTTTTGCTCGTCACTTATTATTTTGAGTATAAATTTTTAAGAAATGTACTTTATTCCCGGAGCCCAGCATTTTTCTCCACGGCCCTGACCTAAGGTCTTCACTTAAGGATAAAATTAAAATGTTTCATCGAATCTTCGTTTTCGAAGTGTCTTGCTAAGAGGAGATTTGCTTCAGAATCGTTAAAAAACTGGTTCCGAAGTTTCTTTTTTTTATTCCTTGATTCCCTCCCCTCTTTACAATTGTCTAAAAAAAATAAAAAATTGGAAAACCTTTTCAAATTTTAGTACAACTCATTTTTTGACGAAACATATTTGATACTCCAACACTTTTCGGAAACTGGTTTACATAGAATAATGTCTCAAAACCAGTCTTATGTGACTTTCTCGTTCTTTACCACAATGTGCAAAAAATATCGGAAAACTTTTGAGTTTTTGCAAATTTTGGCAACAAACTCACCCAAGGGCTTGGAACTTCCAACGTTTTCACCAAATCTCATAAAAATAGGATGTACAGTTGCACACATATGTATATATACACACATACATACATATAAATTTTGGTGAATGCCATTTTCGGGTTCTAAAAACCGCAAAATAAATTTCTATCACAGTCTCGGACGCAAATTCCATCATAACACCTGCTGTAATAACTCAATTTCCTTTCGGGAATTCGTTAAAAGTTATGCAATATAAAAAAGAAACAGAAAACGCTAAAAATACTAAAAATATTAGAAGACTAAAATAAAATAAATAAAAACATATCTAGTAAATCATTTTTAATATTGTAGATGATTTGTATATGTTAAAAAATTATGTACCTACGAACTACCAGTAGCAGCAGCATATTTTCAAAGTAAAATAAACATAGAAAAAGTTCAAGAAAAACATGCGTATGAAGACTTTGGTTTTCAAGCACTTCTTAAATCCTTCAACACTCGATTTCAATTACCATAGAACATATTATTCTTACGTATTCTTACGTAGCGGGTTCTCATATTCTTCTGTTCTATAATTACAACATGTTGTATACAACACAAATTTAACGGCGGCTTCCAAGATTTTGATTTAAAAATAAATTTACGAAAAAAATTACAAACGAATTATTTTTACATATGTATAAGATTTCGGTATTGACAACGAAAAGTTTATGAATTTGTATTTGATGTGTAAAATTACATTTTAGATAATTTAAGAACATAAGCTATTTAATCTTTTGTATACAAATTCTATTTGATTGATCTAATCTATGAGTTAGAACTTTGCATTTTTGTTAAAATTGGAAATATGACTCATTCGGTAGGAATCTTCTTCCTTGCGTTCCTACATGCTTAGTACCGATTGTTAAAATTGAAAAAAGTGACTTCAAAAATGATAATTCGCGGTCAATTTGTGAAATGAAGAATACGGTACTTGACTGAAGTTACAAAAATATTCTAAAAGTATTGCTTTTCCATACCAGTTAAGTGATTTTTTTATTTTCGACGGATTCTGTAAAAAAATCATCAAAAAAAAAAAAAATAAATAATCTACAATTTTAAATGAGAAAAAGGCGGGAAAAACACCTCACTATAGTGACGTCATAGTTTGAAGCAACTAAACGTCAATGTCAATATTTATAACCTCAAAACTTTGATTACATTCAAAAAATGTCAAAGTAAAAGCAAATATTTATTAGAATTCTGGCCGATTATTATTACTGTATATATAAGCTAATAGAAATATTCAAAAGAAAACACAATTTCACCTCACCGATGAAAATTATCAAAATCGACATATCTAGCTACAAAATGTTACGTCATATTCAAGAAATGGAGCGTTTTCACTAATTTGAATATTTGTTGAAAAATGGCGATTTTCAAAATAAAATTTCTAAATAGTTATCAAATTTTTTTATGTTTCATCATTAAAATTGGACATATGTAATGATAATGCATAGAATTATTTAACATTTGACACAAATTTTAAATACAGCCAAGTACAGTATTTCGCGTCTGTGTCAGCTGTTTTGAATCAAAATTTTTAAACAACATACAAACTAATACTTTAACATGACCTTCTGTTATGTGGCTTCTTTGCTTTGAATCACAAGATAACAAACCTTGTATATTCTTTGACCCATTTTATTCTCAATAAAAAAATTTGAAAATACCAGCAGTTACCTATATATAAATAAATTCACTTCCTGACATATTCGACAGAAAATCTAATTTTACAAAATGTTTTTAGTCAATGAGCCAAAAACAAAAACATAACGAAAACAATAGAACCCCGCCAACAGCAGACAGTTCTTTTAATAGAATTGTCTCTGCCCTGTAATTTTAATCAGTTTTCTTAATAGCGGATTAGAAAAAACACAATCGCCCAAAAAACAACAGACAGTAGATATAACCAACTCTCATCAAAAAATTACCCCCCTAATCTGATGACCGTTGAATATTGGTTGGTTCAAACAGTATTGAGCGACATTATCAAACTTGTAAGACATAAAGACAACACAATAGTCTTGTTCTAATTTAACCGTAGCTACCAGTACAAATGTTTTGTTTTCATACTACGACAGTTCAATTTCAATTGAGTCGTCTCAATTATTGCATGTAGTGTGTCCAGTAGCAGTTCTTTCAATACTTTTAGCGAATTTCTAGAATGGAATTCAGCTATTACAGCCACTGTCATGACGTGACTTAAGCCCGGGATTATGGCAGAAATTTGTTTTGAGGTCCCTAGAAACCGAAAATAATAATTACTAAAATTTATATATATATATATATATATATATATATATATATATATATATATATATATATATATATATATATATATATTTTCGAGAGTTGCCATTTTTATTACAGCCAAACCGGTGATTTAATCGAGAAATTTTTCAAATAAGAGTTGTGGATATCGACGGGGGTAACTATAGTCAGGAGCTTTATAGCTCTCATGGTTTTCGAGCTATGATACAAACTTATAGATTCTTAAATGGGACTATATATTAATTTTTCGATAAAATGGATCTAATGCATTAATTAACAACATAAATGTGCAAAAAAATTTTTTTACCCAAGTTTATTTTTTAATTTTTCTTTATCAGTTAGGCGGTAAAAATATGCATATGTACTTGAGGCTATTTCAAACGATAGTGTTTTTCTTGGTTACATTTCCATTATGTCCAAGAAAGAAAACTTTTCCAGTACCATTTCTATCATAAAAATTTGGTCGTAATAGAAATGGCAAGTCTCAAAAAAGTCACATGATGTATATATATATATATATATATATATATATATATATATATATATATATATATATATATATATGTGTGTGTGTGTGTGTCCGCACGATAACTCTCGAACAAAATGTCCTAGGTTTACGAAATTTGGTGAAAATGTTGGAAATGCTAAACCGTTGGACAAGTTCGTTAGCCAGACACATCGGATGCCAAGAATCCACAATCCACAATCCACAATTTTTGCTAAATTTTTTTTACACCATTTAAAAGAGGAGAAAAAATTACATAAAAAAGGTCTTTGAACTATTCTTCTATGTCAACTAGTTTCCGAGAAAAACTAAATTTTATAAACGGAAATTCGCTATGTTATGCAGGATGCTGCGACAGGGGTATTTTCTAATAATTGTAGTTACAATATAATGGAACAACGTCTGTTCGAAGTTCGAACGTATTAATTCTATACAGGTTTGGGGAGGGTTTGCACCTCGAAATGTTTGGAGGTGAAAAATTTTTCCAAACTTGTATGCATGTATGTATGCACATATTGATTACATATTGTATCAAATGTACGACAAACTTTTTTCTATCTATTTCATTCGGGACAAAAACGAATTCATCTCATTTCATTTATCTATTTTAAGTTATGTACAGCAGGCCATTGTGCTCGTTGTATCAAAGTTCAGGCTTTGTAAGTACGTAAATATGTATGCAGGTACGTTGCTTGTACGGTTATTGAATGAATTGAGGAACTACAGGCCGAATATGTTTCAGGATGATTATAAAATATTTGTATAAAAGTCTAGAATTTTTTTTTCAATTGGAGTCATAAATTTGAGAGAAATTAATATATATATATATGGTAGAGTAGGTCCCTTTAGTATTGTAGAAGTTGTAATCACAATACTGGCGTGTAGTTCAGTGTTGAAAGTATATTGAGTTCAAATCCACGCATTTCTTATTTAGTAGGGATAGAAGTAGTGGAAGCTAGAATTGGTTGAGTACAAATATTTAGATAATAACAAATCAATATAAAAAAGCACAGCCCTATAGAGAAGATAATGATTGGATTAAATTTATAAATATCTGTAAAATCGTTTTGAAACTTACTCACAGTTATTTTAATAATTTTCTCCTGCCCTCTAATATGAATAATATTTAAACGTGTTAAAGTGACCTTTTAAATTTCTCCCCTGTACAATATGTTTGTGAACTTACATGTAAGAATGTGATGTACTTATTATGAAGAAATAAGAAAATAGAATTTGTACAAAAGTTTTCTTTACAACATTCACTCCGTAACGGATAGCTACTATTGAATTTTCCGCTTTTGTCTATTGTTGAAGAAAATGTCGACACGACATGAAAATTATAGTTAAACTTCTGTTTAGAAACACGAAAGTCCAAGGCTCAGAATACCTAAACAAAATTTTGTTTACCTAGTTAAAAATCTTGATAGGGGAGGTTAATTTTTAGGTACAGTAAAAACCATCAAGTTATGATTTTTTTGAAGGGGAATGTAAAATGATGTAATTATTTCGCATTGAGATGTTTCACTGTACTGTATGTGAAATTGATCATCATGCGATATTGCAACTGTTGTTACCGGAGCCAATAGGCAGAATGAATTGTGTACATAGAGTGAACGTGCAGTAAAAATTAGATTCCGGGTACAGTCCGGCTACTATGTGCATTGTATATTATTCCATCAAAAGCAAGAAGTTTTCCCTTCTTTAATAAGACGACCCCTGATTGTCTATTGTGTACTAGAAACAACAGAAAAGTATCATTAGCCAAGTCTCTGATTAAATTTGAAAGAGTAGACATCAACAGAATCAGTTATGCCTACAAATTTTTCCTTCTTTACCCCGAAGCTTCATTATTTCTTGAATTGAAGGCTAGAGGCAAAGCATCTATACCCATACTTCTTTTACCCACTGTCGGGCACCTTTTTTACAACGGCTTACGATGGCTAGGTGATTTTTATGGTCGGAATATACCTAGTAAATACAGTCTGCAAGTTCGGCCTGCATCCTGGCAGAATAGCCAAATTTTCTATTCGATATTTTTGACGAGCAAAAATTAATGGTTACATCAACGCTTATTCAACATATTATTTGGCTAGACGCATCTTGACGAAATTTTGCTCAAATTGTATTGAGATTCTGAAAAATGGCTCAAAAAAACGACCAAAATAAACGGCTGGACGGATCTTAACCAAATTTTACTCAAGTATTGTTGAGACTCCGAAAAGTTCTCAGAGTTAAGAACTTTTCGTGAGTTCAGACATGTTCTCCAAAGCCTTGGAACATCATAATGGGTCAGAACTTAAAGTACTCCTAAAATTATCCTTATGGATGTTTGCGAAAAGGTCTCAAGGAATAGAAGTTAGATATGCTATTAAAATGTGAATCTAGCAATTGTAGAGTCGTTCGACGAGCTGAGCGAAGCACTATAAGAAACTTATTTCATAACGAATTTCAGAATATCTGATTTAAAAGTAAGGCGAGATTGGAATTGACAGTCTCAATTAAATAGGACTCAAATTTAAAAGCTGGATCGATCTTGACAAAACTGAAATAAAAAGACGGTTGGCTGTTTTAGAGTCGTTGAGTGAACTAAGCGAAGCACTATAAGGAGTTGTTTTAGTACAAAATTTCAGAATATAAAATTAGAGATATGAAACTTTGTCCGGGTTAAAAAAATCTATATTTTACATGACTGATTTTAGAAACGTACAAATTAAACGTACTTTTAGCAAATTTCCAGAATGGAATTCAGCTACTACAGCCACTGTCATGACGCGACCTGAGCCCCGGACTATGGCAGAAATTTGTTTTGAGGTCCCTAGAAACCGAAAATAATATTCACTAAAATTTATATATATATATATATATATATATATATATATATATATATATATATATATATATATATATATATATATATATATATATATGTCCGCGTGATAACTCTCGAGCGAAGTATCCAATTTTTACGAAACTTGGTAAGAACATTGAAAGTCCCAAACCCTTGAATGAGTTCGTCAGCCAGACACGTCGGATGCCAGGAACATGGTTTTTGTTTTTGCAAAAAATTAGTTCTTTGCCAAAATTTCCACTTAATCAACAATTTTTGCGAAATTTTTTTACACCATTTAAAAGAGGAGAAAAAATTACATAAAAAAGGTCTTGAACTTTTTTTCTATGTCATCTAGTTTCCGAGAAAAAATTTTTATAAACGGAAATTCGCTATGTTATGCAGGATGCTGCGACAGGGGTATTTAAATTCCAATAAGCGAAAAAAAATCATCGATTTTTTAACATTTTTGTTATCTATCACATTGCACAGCGCAGAACCGCAAAAAAAAATTGCCAAATTATCATTTACAACAAAAAAGAGAAAACCATTTAAATTCCCATAAATTATTTTCATATGAAATATAACTAAAAGAACTCTAATAGCTTCATTTATTCATTTATCATTTGCCAGTATCTAAATGTACTTTTTTCACGTACTAAAAATGTATAACACCACTCACATAAAGTTGACTCACATAAAGTCGTCCTCACAGAGCACACACATACCCTACAGTCCTCCCCCAATCCACAAACCAACCATACATTTAATATATATGCATGAAAAAATATACAGTTATGAAAATATTTATGTGAGCGGTTATGTAACGCAACAAAATTTATTAAATAATGTTGGGTAAAAATAAAAATATATTTGGCTGTCAAATTACTTTGAAATACGAGTTGATACATGGGGATTATTTAATGTCGAATTTGATGTGTATAGATTAATAGGTAAATTGAGGGAAAATTTATTGTTTTGTGGAAAATGATTGATGTTGAGTTAATTTTGATTTTTTTTTTTTTTTTTGGTTAATTTAGACACTGCAGTATTAAAAAATATCATCGTGACGATTAGTTTCACTCTGTATGTATTAATGGTTCAGTTCAGAATAATTATGAACGATTTTAAGGGTGCATTGAAAATGTACTTTTTTTGGCCAATTTTGAATTGGAACTTTTACGTTCAGTGGTTCATTCAATCGCGACTAGGTTATGTGTACGATAATTGAAAAGGCAAATGTCTGTAATAATTATGAGACATTTTTATAATTTTACAAGATAGAAGCGTTGGAAAGTTTTTTATTTATATATTGGAATCTGACATAGAGGCATGACTTAATTTTATATGGCGTCAATAGCAGTAAATTTTGAAATAAATGTTTATTGCAATAAAACAAATATGTGATAGAGCTCAATTAAATCCAGCCCAACGAAATTTTATAAGAAGCAAAATAGTCTCAGCAAAACACACACTGGTCTGGGGGTCAGGTGTGATTATAATAAGTGTTGCATGTTTGCAAACGTTTCAAGTCCAAGAATATCCTCTTGAAATTGGTGGTGTAAATTTTACTTAAACTTTAGTTTTCATTGAAGAATATCACCAAGCTTTTAGTTTCTTCATGAACGTAATGTACCTAATAAGATTGAACAAATATATTATTGTGCTAAAATGAAGAAATCAAATTAAATGTAATCAAATTAAAAAATTTCTCTTTCCCCAAATCAAACTTTATCAGGCTGATTAACCGAACTAGAGTAATTTGGATATTAATTTTTTAGTCCCTTTACAAATATGACTGCTTCCACAATTTTTTTTCTTATCATACCTACTTAAATTGGTTAATATTACACTTTTAACTCACTTTTCTCAAAAAAGATAATAAGGCATTCACATAATTACCTCCCCCACTGTACTTTTTCACATTTAACTGAACAATACAGTAAATATATTTCATATTTTCGTTAGATACATTTATTTTCTCTATTCCTTTCGGGTTTTTTTTTAACTTTTCAAAGAATTGGGCCAATTGGGGGATTGGGGGAGACGGTGAGTCAATAAGTAACTTTGACCTAGTTACATTATGTAAATAAATAGCAGCGTATCAACTACCATGTAATCGCATTTGAGTTAACAGTTAAAATACGTTGAAAAAATAAAAATTTAACAATTACATATTATATCTAGCTTTCTAGGTAAGAATTACATGCATTTAATCCATTATACTCGAACATATGTATAAATCAAATGTAGAAAATTTGCATAGAGAAACGATTTTTTTTTGTTTCCGTTTAAATTCGTGGGACGTGGATTCGAAGAAAATATTTCTAGGTGTAATAAATATTCTTGCGTAATATTTCGGAGAAGTACAAAAATACTGCCTATCTGTAAATTGGGTTTTTTACAAAAGTTGTGCGAACTAACAATTATTTTCAAGGGTTTCGAAACGAATTTTTTGTATCTGTCAGTCTGTTCCCCCGTTCGTCTGACACATTCCTCTAATTCCTATAACTTTCTGTCTATGAACTTGAATTTTTACATTCATATTCTACGGCCAAAAAATTTTCTTTGGTTTTCGAAATACTTTCCCATACAGGAGACGAAAATTTTCTTAACCTACCACATAGTGTCAGAGATTGTTCGAAAGAGCTTGTAAATTGATACTGTGATTCCCTTTTACGATTTTTTCTTTTTTAATCGTCGTTTGAGAGATATTGAGCTTCAAAGAGAGACTTTTCTTGTTCCCCTGACCATGTTCCCTCGTTAATTTTGCTAGTCGTTGCTAGAGAATGTGCTAATTCTCTAGCAAATTTGAGACTGATATATCTTGATTGAAGAAAATACTGGAAAATTAATAAAATTTTTCTTTCTCGCTGTTGCATATTTTTTGGTGTCAATGATTAACATAAATGTTAGTTAGTGTAAATATTATGAGTCCATGTTCAAATGCACGTTCAAGTATTTCAAGTGTATATAATTTGATTTGATTTCTGAGTTCTATACGGAGCTAATTGTATCTTTATTGAAAACATAAATATTACGTGTAAATATTACTAAATGATTATAAAATAAAGGAGAATAATTAAGTGGTATACTTCTACATAATATTTATAATTTTCATCTAATAGGGTCAATTTGCCTAGTATGAGATGGTCGCCTAATATGAGATAGCAGATTATTTCGTTTGTATGACAAAATTATGTCCCTCGCACAGATAAGCAGAATCGAAACATCAAACTTTTTGCTAGCTTCCCTAAATTTTCGCCGAATTGACATTCTGTGCAAACAAAAATTGACCATGCAACCATGCAATTGAAAAAAAAAAATTGTTTACAAGCTTCTATGAAATCCTTACTTTATATGCCTGTCCAATATGCACTTGGCTTTTAAGGTTGATATACGAGGCATGTTTTTAAAGTATGTACCGTTTTTAAATTACGCCGCCGCAGCGCTGCAGTTGCCATTTAGCGCATGCGCGTAGTGTAGCTACATCAGTTGGGAAGCCACAGACGCCATTACGACGCCGTTTGATCGAGTCTTCGTTTGTTTATGTGATTTTAAAATGCCGCCGACTGTGAAGTGCGTGCTGTGATTCGTTTTCTCTGTGCTAAAGGCTTAAAAGCAATTGACATTCATCGTCAAATCAGTGAAACATTGTGAGTGATGGAATGGTGCGGAAATGGGTTAGGGTCTTCAAAGATGGCCGCGCAAACGTTCATGATGAAGAACGAAGTGGGCGACCTTCAGTCATTACCGGTGATCTCATTCAAAAAGTGGACTGTAAACTGTGTGCACGGTGGGTACCGAAAATGTTGAATGATGCGCACAAAACCAAACGATTGGGCAGTGCATTGAGCTTTCTCGAGCGTTACAGTAACGAGGGCGATGATTTTTTAAGCCATATCGTTACAGGCGATGAAACGTGGGTAGCCTACGTTACACCAGAATCAAAACAACAGTCAATGGAATGGTGGCATTCAACATCCCCTAGGAAAGTCTTTTGGGACAGACAGGGTGTGTTGTTGGTCGATTTTCTGCTTCGCGGTGAAACGATCAATGCAGCCGCGTACTGTGAAACTTTAAAAAAACTGCGCCGCGCAATTGAAAACAAAAGGCGTGGCATACTGAGTGCAGGCGTCGTTTTGCTCCACGATAATGCTCGTCCACATTCAGCAAATCGAACGCAAGAGCTCATCACTTCATTTGGCTGGGAACAATTGAACCATCCTCCATACAGTCCCGATCTAGCGCCTAGCGACTACCATTTGTTTCTGCACTTGAAGACGCATTTGGCAGGGAAGCGTCATTCCAATGATGAAGAAGTAAAAACGTCTGTGCAGCAGTGGTTGTCCAGTCTGGCGGCAAGCTTCTTTGACGGCGGCATACAAAAGCTGGTCCCAAGATACGACAAGTGCCTTAATAATAATGGAAATTATGTAGAAAAGTAGAGGAAAGAATGCTCTTTCAGATAAATAAAGTTTTGTTTGAAAAATTTACTCGATTTTTTTATATCAAAACGGTACTTACTTTAAAAACATGCCTCGTAGATACAATTTGGAAAAGTATTAAAATCTTTGTTTTATTAGTGCCATACAAAAACACGTATAAAACAATGCCAAAAAATATACTTAAATAAAAAAAAGTAAACTGTTGTACAAAACTTTCGGAAGATTAAAAATATTTGTACCATAGAATCTCTGAAATCACAACAGAGAATTGTGAGTCAAAAATTTTCCAACGAGGAGTAGCTTGTCAATTATTTAATGTATTAACGACAAGTTTTTTTTTTTCTTGACGTCAAAAGTGCGGACATGCGGTGCAAAGTTTCATTGGCTCGGTGGGAAGGAAGTGAAGTGACTATAAGGGTAGATTTCCATTACGTTTTGACATGTAAACTTTCTCATCTGGCATTGTCAACTGGTTTTTTTTTTCTACCCACTTTATTAATATGTGTTACGTTCATTTCCTGAATTAGCTTTCAACACGAAGACACGAAATTTTCTTTCTCGTCGTTCGGAACGAGGACGCCAGACGCACAGAACGACGACAGTTTTAACAATTCTTAAAACAGTTTTTTATCTTTTTTATTTTTTTCTTAAAATGTTCCCATGTCTTTTTCTATGCCTACGTATTTTAATAAAACTGGTGTTATCATTGAATACTCCAGTTGGGTATTCGGTATAAATTTTTGAAACTCCCTGTTGCAGGATCCTGCATAACATCGCGAATTCTCTAGGACTTATTTTTAATGGAATGACTTTCTATCGGGTAGGAGAGATGTGTACTGTAGACTCTGACTAATCCGGCCAATGTTATCGGATCAGGTTAGTGCCGGATTAGCAAAAATGCTGGAATACTGAAGAAATGTATTAAAAACACAAAAAATTCACAAAATTTCGGGTCCGAAACGCTTCTTAAATTTTTCAAGCCACTCATCACTGGCCTGAAAATCCCCTCCACACCCGTCTGAAAGCGCTGGATTACTGGAGTGCCAGACTGACGCAGTGCTACAGGTTTACTATATTTCAGTTGAAAAAATAAAAATTTTAATATACTTTACTATACACTTGTTCGCAAAATAAGGTAGTTTATGTTCAGAAAAAATTTTAGATTCAAAAAGGAAAAATAAAAAAATATATTAAGTTGCCAAAGCCGAATTAAGTTTTTTTTTTCTGGGAGTTGTTAGTAGCACGTTGATGGTTAGGAACGTTGTATAGCGTCAAGTGAAACCGGACTGACTGCGACATAACGCTGTACGGCGTCAACAATTGCACATAAAGTGTATAAGTTGTCAAAATAGTGTACCAGTTAGACATTTTGTCAGCATAGGTTATAAATATTAACGTGTCAATAAGTTTTTTACAAGCACAAAACTACTTATATCGGTTCATATTTACTAGCAAATTCTAATTGTTACAATAAGGCCTCTTTGGTCTGTGAATTTCTTTTGAAGATCAATTTATACGGAATAATTTAAAAAAACGCCGTGAGCAGCGGGGCCCCATCACGGTAGTCGAATTTTCCCCTTCATCTTCGGTATTGAATGTCTACAAGCGAAATGTGATTGAAAGTATACAACCGAATTGTCATTTTGTTGGTTTCAAAACTGGTGATGAGTGTTCGGCTGATTGAGGCTTTAAAAAAAGGTTTTAAGTATTTAAGGGCTGTATCTCAGTAAATTTCAATTTTGTGCCGAAAACAGGTAGCAGAAAAAAAGCCAACACAATTCGTACGAGGACATTCCTGCCCATGTTTATCCGCTAATTGCCTTTATGTTTTAGTTTTAAATATTAAAAAAGGACCTTCAATAGTAAACTGGAAGGCCTTTATAAAGATATTTTTTCTTCCCAAAAAAATCCAAAATTTCTATTTTATAAATACTAAAAATCTAAAATTCCTAATTTATAAATAAACAGTGACTTTAATAACATTTTTAAATTACTTAATATGTATTCATTTGTCATAAAAGTAAGTTCACTTTTTTTTAAATTTTTTAAAATTACTATTCGCCTACTTGTATTTAGAATAAACATAATGCTTTTAAAACACATTTAACAATAGCATTCAATTCCGATGTAAAAATGGGAGAAGTGGGGGGAAAAGTGATATGGACTCCCTACAAGGTACTAGCTGGATACTCACTGAATACACGTACAAAATTTCAGCCCTCTAGGTTTCCTTATGAAGTCTCTAGAAGTGTTAGAAAACAAGCAAAAAAATTAAGGAAATATTGGCGTAAAAATCGTGGGGGTAAGGGTTAAAAGTTGAAACCTCCAAAAAACAGTGTCTGGCTATTAGCTTAACCTGTACACAAAATTTCAGCCCCCTAGGTTTATTGGGGGAGATTTTGACCCGAACGAAACTGTTAAAAAACAAGAAAAATCATGTTCTTTTTGGTATAAAAATGGTCGGGGTGGGGGTTAAAAGTCGGGACCCCCAAAAGGCACCCCCTTGATACTGACTCAATCCGAATACAAAATTTCAGCCCTCTAGGTTTATTCGGATGACCTGTGCGAGTGGTACAAACTTCGTAAACGTCGAAAATGCATGAAATTGTAGCTTAAAAATGAGGGGGGTGGGGGTAAAATATTAAAACCTCCAAAAAGCACAACCTAGGTACGAACTTTATCAACACACCAAATTTCAACCCTCTACGTTAATTCTGGGGGGCTGGGGGCCTGTTAGATCCAGCGAAAATCGTTTTTCCCCCCTCTACTCCCACCATATCATCCTAGGAAGCTGAATTTTGGATATGTTGTAGATAGTTGACCGAAACATTATTTAAAACCGGTTTGAAAACGTTTTATTGCTTTTCCGCCCCCCACCACCCCCTTAAAGGTCGGGTCAGAAAAAAAATTTGCCCAAAATTTGACCCCACTTTGATAGTATGAGGTGCCTCAAAAATGAGCCCCATTTACCAAATTTCATCTCTTAACTTCCATAGGGGGGCCCTACGAAAATTAAAAGGTGGCGGGAAAATATATATATATATATATATATATATATATATATATATATATATATATATATATATATATATATATATATATATATATATATATATATATATATATATCAGACATTTTTTTTTCTACATATTCGTGTTCTACGGGTCCGAAAACGGATAGCGCCCCTACTCTCGCCTCTCGCAGCTCTTATCGTATAGACTGTATAAGTCTAATTTTTCGGAGAAAATTCGACTAAAAATCGATCTTATATAATTTTTCGCTCTTTAAAATGGTGTAACAAAAATTTCGAAAAACTTGAATTTAAACAAGAAAATCGTTTTACTTTTTCGTGAAAATCAGTTTACTTAGAACCATGGTTAAAAAAGCCATCTTACACGATTTTTCCGTTTTTTTTTTCAATAAGTAGTATAAAAACATAATTTACTGAAAAACTTTTGAATCTTAGTAAATTTTGGCAAAGCTTTGTCCTCGGCATCGGACCTACTTGGAGTTCAACTGAGAGGCTTGACTCTCCAAAAGTTTTCACCAAATTTCCCAAAAACAGAAATATTCGTTCGAAAGTTACTATGCTCGGTAACTCTCGAACTTTTACCATGTCGCGAGCTCAAGACTTACCATGACAGCGGCTGTAACAGTGAAATTTCCCATTCGAAAATTCGCTAACTTTCTGAAACCATTCTAAAAACAAATTCAATATTCACCCTTGTTCTTCATCAAACGGTCACTAAAAGTAAAATTTCTTCTACCTACAAAGTTACGTGCGACACGAAATTTTTCAATGACCTCACACACTTAATCAAATTTACTTTTTCCCATTTTTTCAATTATTTTTGTTTTTTTATGATTACATTTATGTACTTACATCGATGTCGAAAAAAGGGGTGCCAATAACGGGAATGATAATTTTTAAATAGGGTGTTTACGGTTTTTATGTTGTACGAGTGAAATTTATTATTTTTATTTTTATTTTTCAGGGACTCCGGTTTTCAAGTATATGTGTGTGTGTGGATTTGTGTCTGCGCGCGCGAAGGGGGTTAAATGAAATATTTATTTTGATCGTTTTAATAGATAGTGCAAGTCTATTAATTTTTATTTGATAATAATTTATAATATTTTCAACAAAATGACATAAAAAACGGAATATCGTGTCTTGCTTCGGTCACTGATATGAATTTTAGATATTTTTTTTGTCGAAATTATCATTTTATTTATTTTTTTAAATCGTCAAATATTTTGTAAATTTTTTTCAATTTTATTGTTTTTGTTTTTTCGATAGGTAATGAAAAATAATTAACACTTCCGCAGGAAGTAATTATACTCGTATTTTGAAAAGTGTAAATGATATTCACTGGATGAATCTCTTGCATATTTTTTTTTTTTAGAAATTATTCATGTTTAAAAAGTGGAAAGGACATGGCAAGAATGTGTTAAATATATAAATTTTACACAAATTTTTTGATGTACTTAATATTTTTTAAAAAATGTTGAATTGGTAGAATTCTTTGCATTTATTTTATCGATGTGTAAATCTATTTTAAAAAAAAAATTGCAAATTAAACCAACCCGGTTTCTACAGTGAGTGATTTGGATTATTTCTGGCACTTTGATGGGGCACAAAACTTCTAAAATGCAGTCCGAGAGGTTGGATTGTTAGCAATCTCAAATTCGTAAAACTTATTTAACTATATGTTTCATAAAAACCTTTAAATTTGATAATATTCTAGATAAACATTTTTCCTTTGAGAAATATCAGATTTTATATAGATAGAATATATATCTCGTTATTACGTCGACCTTATGTATCACTGGTGTTTCAACCATTTTTGCTTCCACAAAATACGAGTTCTTAGGTCAAAAAATAACCAAATTCTTTCTGGAAATATAATTTAATTTCCGCCTGTGATTTTTCTGTTACCTTTACAATTGTAACTTTATAGAAAAAGAAAATAGCAATTCAAAAAGCTATGAGCAGCTTCAAATTTCATGTTTCCAGCATCAAAATTACGATTTTCGGAGCTTTACAAAATTTCATGTTTATAGTGACATCATCAATGTCAATTTTTTTTTTTGTTTTAAATTAATAGCTAGTACAAGAATGATATGAATCAGGTCTGTCGATGGAATTTCGATAATTTGAGTGCTAAAGTTTTATTTTGCCGGTAAAAATGGCCAAGTTCCTTCAGAAAATGTGACCAATTTTCCGAATACGACACCGTTCTGTTAAGCTCTACCTCCATTTTCAAGAGATCGACCCTGCAATCGGCGTTTAGCCCTGCATTTTATTCATGAGTGTTTAAATTAACAAATTAAGTTTTCCTTTAATCCTTCCTTATTTTAAAATTTTTTCTTGGCATGTTAACTATTTTGGTACTTACAGCTTGGTCTACCGACGCAAAATTTCGAAAAACCCTAATCTATGGCGTTGTAACTGTTGTAACGACATCAATTACCGTCGGAATAACTGATATTGGAGTCGATATTAAGTGTTCTATGACCCAACTGAGAATTCTGATTATAAAACTCTTGAATTTTTTCAAGTAAATAGCAGTCTTAAGGGCAGGTTTACTGGAAAGTCGTTAAAAAAAAAAAAACGATTTTTTTTTGCAGAAATTGGTAGCTAATTATGTGTAGAATATGTTCCCAAAGTAATTTAAGGGAAGGTTTACTTGATATTAGATAAAAAAATCGATTTTTTTGCCGAAATTGATAGCAAATTATGTGTAAAATATGTTCCTAAAGTGTTTTTACTGAAAATAATTTAAAACAAGATTCTCGCACATTACCCGAATCCAGCTTTCTATAAAAAAAATTCAAAAAACGTAGTTCACGCAATAATGAGTATTAAATATAAAATTTTGAAAATACGTTTCTTTATATATATTTTATAATATCTCGGAACTACATTTTTGGAACTGGTGGACCCGATAACTCAAAAACTATTCTACACGGAAAAAAAGAATTATTTCAATCAAATAAATTTTATTCAAACCAAATAAAATTCTTGTTTGTATACCGTCAAATAAGTTTCATATTTCCATGAATTAAATTTTTCGTTTGAGATTTAAATAAATTTTTAATTTGCACCAAATAAAAATGTTATTTACGTGAACTTGAACGTTGTTCTGATGGAACTTCCTACTTTATTTCAGTAGAAACAAAATATATTGTATTGCAAATAATAATTTTATTTGTATTAAACACTTTATTATTTAGGGCACTCAGTTTTCTTATTTAAATCAAATAATTTTTCACTCTGTTGAATTTTATTTCTATTTAAATTGAGTTTTATTTTCATTTACCTGAAAAATAAATATATATTGGATATAATAAACGAAAATCAATTTATCAGCACACTGATTATTATTTATTGTTAAGACGTAATCCATATTATTATTATTAATATTAATTATTACAATCAAATAATAAAACATACAAGTTCAAAATGTAGTATAATTTATGCATTTTCCAGTACATAAACAGCAAACTATCATACATTCAAACAGGTAACGTAAACAACCATATAAAAAAATTTCAAAAATAAATTTTAAACAATGAAATTCTTCAAATTTACAAATACTTTAATAAAACTTTGGTTGTTTGTTTTTTTAATACTTTTTGAATCACATATTTTTAGTATTACATAAATAAACGCTAAATTAACGTTAACTTATCAGTATCACTTATCAGTATCACATAACACAAGGACACAACCCAATTAACACAAACACAAACATAAATATCCAAGGCCTTCAAATATGTCATTTGTTGCGGCAGTGCTATTTTCAATGTTGTATATTGTCTGAAAAAAAGCAATACAATTTATTATGGACAATATGGGCGCTTACAATTAGTATATCTACTGTTTATTAAAATAATTAATGTGTTACTTAAACTTACCAACAAATATAGGTTATTTTCTTCAAACATCAGCTTTTAGAATCTCTTTCAGTTTTTTTTATCCGTCGTATCAACAATTATTACGTAATATATTAAAACAAAAGCTAAATACGTCTAAAACAATGTATACAATGTAGGTATACATAGTGAAATTTAATTTCGAATTAAAAGTTTTCAACCAAGATCCAAGATCCAAGTCGTATAACTAGGCCTACGTGTAACATTGCTTGGCTTGGCTTGGCTTCTACACGTGACCACATTTTCGCGCTTGCGTTGTAATTATTTTGTTTTTGTCGTAACTGTTTTGTTTGAATCAAACAAACTAATTGTTTGAGCCAAATAAACTTTGGTGTGCATGAAGCTAAATATGATACACAGAAATAAAATATAAACAAATAAACAATATATAAAACTGAAATAATGTGTTTGTTTGAAATTTACCAAAAAACACAAACAAAATAATTGATTCCTGGAAATAAGAGAAATATTTTAGTGATCAAAATTTTATTTGGACGAAATAATATTTCCCAAACACGCAGTTTCGTTTCACTGAACTAAACTCTTTTTTTCCGTGTATGGATCCTTTTTTTTAATTTTTTAATTTAAAGATAATTCAATTCTTCGGCACCTCTACCTAAGTTCGATACACTTTCAATATCTTTTTTATTTTTAAATTTACTTTAAAGAGCGAAAAATAAGACAAAAATCGTAATCAAAAGTTCAAACATCCGCCATTTTTTTTTTCTTTCAGCAATTTATTGATATTATAGGTAGAGGTGCCGGTACTCTTCATATATTTTATAAATCTTTTTTGTTTTTGGATTTCGATGGTTTATTACCGGCGCTAGGATATCCACCAACAAGGCATTGGATTTTCGGATCGTCACACTGCACTATCTATAAAATGGACCCTGTTTTATATTTTTCCTTGAAAAATTTTTTTTGTGTAGTTTAATACCTAATAAATATGTGCACAAAATTTGAAATTGATATTTACTTCCGTTCTTGAGAAAAAAATTCTAGAAAAATACATAATTTTTAAGGGCTCTCGAGTAAACATCCCCTTAAGTAAGCAGTAAACGCTTACATAAAACCATCTTAAACTACTAGCGGTAGTTTATATTATTTTTTCTATTTTAATGATATTCCATGATGGTTATTATTTTGAATAATATGTAATGACAAAATTTTTTTTGCTGTAAAAAATACGTTATCTTGTAAGATATGTTTTTTTCTCCTGCGTTGTTTTCTGTCGTTTATCTATCCAATTATTTATAATATCATTCACAACAATAATAATATTTGAATACGAAGGAAACAACATAAATGGTTGCCGAGTAGGTACTACATAATTTTCAGTCATACTCAAAGAGCGAATTTAACAACCCAACATTGATGACATCACGTTTCAGGTTCAACAATAAATCTTTCTTTATTCCAGCATCATTTTTACATAACTTAATGATACAAATATACATACATCTGCATATGGTACTACTATAGTAGGCAATTTACTCATCAAAATTAGAGTAAGAAACCAGACTGCTTAAGAATCAGACCGTTTAATTTCTGACAATTTCATAAAAAAGTACTGAATAGTTGAGAAGTTATGCCATTTGGTACAATTAATTATATTAATGGAATGACATGATAGCGGCGTAGATACCGTTGCTCCGATTTCGATTAAATTCATAGAGGACCATTTAGGAACCAAACTGCATAATTTCTGAAAATGTCATTAAAAACAATCGAATAGTTCAGAAATTATGACACTTGGTGCAAACTGGCGACACACAGACGGACAGACACCAAACCCAAATTGTTCAGGAAGCTCTAAAACGTAAAAGGTACCTAAAAAAATTTATTTTGGAGGGAAAAAATTTTTTATTTTTTAAAAGTGGTCACAATGCTTTCGCTACTTTAAAGCCTTGGAAGCAAAAAATAGAAATAGTAATAATAAAAAATTGGTTAAGTGGGTGTTTTTGACAAGCACTAAGTAATGTCACCTCACTGAAAGTGTTAATTTGAGTAACTTCAAAAATGTAAACTTTACCGCATCGATGCAGCATCATGACCTTTCTGATGCGTCTAATACTACATGATGCGATATTGATGCTCCCTTGAAATTTGATGCACATTAGACGTTTTTGAACGGGATATTGGCATCATTTAACCTCTGATTTGACTATAGATAATATAGCATGATTAGACTATAGATAATACAGCAATACAGTCCTTGTATATATTATCTTTGAATTTCAACTTGAAGTTATTTCAAATTGAAAAAATTGAAATTATTTGAATAAAAAATATAACATATTTTAAGTGTAAGATGTATTCAGATAGTTGAAACAATTTTAATGAGAGGTAAATAAATTAATCTTTTTCAACATTTAGTTTTTCGGAATTATTCCTATAAACATTATGGTCATAGGACCATTGGCATCATCCTTTATTCACATTACCAGACTCTAGCCACGACAGCCACCTATATTTTAAATGTAAGTAGCTGCGATATTACATTATGCGCATGACACGCATCACCAAATTTCTTGATGCATTGTTTTGACGCATCAAATGCAAAAATGAACTTTTGATTTTTCGTTGTGATGCGTCTGATGCGTTTTTGAACTTTTGACTCTGCCTCATGCAAGCAGTGATGCATTTTTGAAGTTAGCCTTAATGATTTTTTGTTAACTCTATAGTTGTTAACAGCCCTCTTGTGTTTATTCAGTATGGATGTACAACTCTATAATTATTCAATATGGATATACAACTCTATAACAATGTTTCCCTCACTATGATCACACAACGATATTAATATGTCATCCTTCGATGACATAAAAAAACTATATGCAACTCATAATAAAAAATAATATTTGTAATATGTGCGGTATTGTCGACTGCCCACTCGAGCGAATTAACGCACTCACTTCGATCGTGCAAACATAAGTGTCTATTCACATATAATTTATTAACAAATTTGAGCTGTTTGAGGAGAAAAAATTCATAGATCACCTACTATTGTTGCACCGTGTATACTACATTACGCATACAATTAACTTTAAGATGTAATTCGTGTTTGTATCTGACAATCAAGTTCTATGACGAAGTAATTACAAAAAAATTCGCATTTTAATTTATTGATAATGCGCTTATGGCATCTGTTGTTCTTGTGTGTCTGTATAAGGGCCCAAAGATATAAATGTTTAAGTGAAGTGATGAAATATGAAACAAATTAGTCATCATCAGCTTGACTTGATGATGATTAAATCGGGAACCTATTAAATTTCGCCACTATTCGCACGTAACAGCTGCATAAGAATATCGAAACACTAATGTAATTATGTTGATGGTAATAGTGAACTAGTTTAGAATATTCTATGTTTGGTTCCAGCCTAGTTTGCCTTTCCAGAGGGCACAAATAAGTGAAAAGATTTCACAGATTTGGTTTTTATATATAACTTAGTGACTGACACAGTTTTAATTCGATAAAATAGGGATTGGAGGAAAAAATCTTAGCGTATCTCTTTGGTCATATTTGTGGAGTAGCAAAACAAAGCGTGTTTTGTGACAGTTATACGAAAATGTTGAGAAATCATCAAAAACTATTCAACGTGTTATTTATGGCTTCGAATTGTTTTTAAAGATAATATGATTCAAAATACAATTAAAATTGAGTTTTCGTTAGTTTTTTTCTTTTGTGAAGAAAAATGCTTGTCTAGTAGACAGGGACGGATTAGCCTAGACATTTGGGGCTCTAGATATTAATTTTACTGGACCCCCTCCCATCCCCATAGAATATAGAGCTTGCAATACTTCGTACAAGAATTCATTTAAAAATTAAAGAATCACTTACAATATTTCTCTAAAGTGTCGATATTTATCTGTATTATATGCTTGGCCAAGTGGTCGGAAAACGACATTTCATATTACATAACCCAATACTATTTGAATTAACGGCGGAAATGATTCCAGGCTACAAGGATTCTTTTCAAAATTAACGAACTGGTTTTACACCTTTCTCTAATACTTAAAATAGTGTCGTACATGCTCGGCCAAGTGGTCGAAAAGCGACATTTCATATTACACAACCTAATACTATTCCAGTTAATGTCGGAAATAATTCCGAATTACAAGGATTCTATTTAAAAATGAATATTTCCTTTTAAACATTTCTCTAATGTTTAAAAAAGTGTCGATATTTATCTGAGTTACATAGTAGACCAAATGGTCGAAAAACGACATTTCATATTACACGACCAAATGTTATTCCAACTAACGGAGGAAATGATTCTAGTCTACAAGAATTCTACTTACAATTAGAATTAAAAAATTGCCTTTAGACATTTCTCTAATGCATGAAATGGTTTCGACAGGGTCTGATTTACTCCTCTTTGGGGTCCTTGACATTTTCTTCTTACCGGCTCCCTTCCTGTCCCACAATATGAACACACAAAAAATATAAAAAATAGATAAAAAACGAAATAATGTGAAATACTGAAACAGATTTCTAATATTGATTCAAATATTTAAAATAGACCAGGCCCTTCTAAAAACCCTATAGCCTCCCTAGCCATTTGTCTCATTTGTTTATGCGATGACTCGATCGTGATGGCAGACAAAACATTGCTGGAACCGACGGATTGGACAGAACATGTTTCGATTCGTTTAGTTGTGCACAATACACACTTTGAACAAATCAGAATGTCACTTCTCTTCTATGTACATAACCACAGAACAAATAGAACGAATATAACTGTCTCTTTTCTGCAATCATTTATGTGCAAGTATGTGCATCTTAGGCTGCTTAGTGTGAGTTGCTCAGTACCCGTTGCTCAGTGTAAGTCAGTCAAATAACAATAAATTTGATTGTTGAACTGGCACAAGTAGCGTTGTGGTATCACACACATGTATGCGAACCAAAGGTTACGTGACGGCTATCACCACTCACACTAACAGAGTTTACCCCACAAATACAAAGTAAACACCGTGCACGTATACAACATATTTTCTATCTCAAGTGGTTATACTGGTTCCAGTAGTATAGAAATATGTATTTTATCTCTAGTGCTCTATGTACATAACCTTACAGCCTACATGTGTTGACCACGTGACTCAGCGAACCAATCAGAACAGTTCGCCGGCTGATTTCCATTGATCGTTGAATGGAATAAAAATTTTTTTTTACTGCATTTAAATTGTCTATAGTCTGATAGGAATCAGTAAGAGAAGAATCGGACGATATGTATAACTCCATTTTGATGTTTTGTGATGAAACACGTTTTGATTTGTCACTCCACATTTTGATTGTTTACTATTTGTGTTTTTTCCCGGTAGGGCGGTAGGTAGATATTTTCGTTATCATATTTTATAGTGTGCTTTACTACTTGTACAGTTATTGTGCTTTATAACTTATACCAGTATTACTATATGTACCTAACGCATATTATTCCTTCACCATAGCGAAGCTATTATAACATTTGTTTGGAAGAAAAGGTTAAGTATGTACTTGAGATAGCTTTGCACGTATTAGGAACGAGTACGCATTTTACATCATAAAATTTGTGCTAAGATGTATGTGTGTGTGTGTGTGTATATGAATGTGTATGTGTTTTACCGTTCTTGTTCATAAATTTTTACATTCTTAGATATTCGAGGTTCTATGTGTATATATATATTTCTTTTTTCTCTACTGGTTGTCTAAAACTAAGGAGTACCTGAACTGATATTATAAATGGGACATTCCATAGTGACTGGTGGGACAGTTGACTCCAAAATTCCTAATGTTTAGACCTGTAATTTTCTATTTTGATCTAATATTAAGATTAAATGGATACTTTAAAATAGATTATGAATCAACTTATGAAATTAATACCGAAAAATATAATTTACGCACATATTTGGGTAATATTTTAGTGGTGAAAGGAGTGTGACTGGTGGGACAGTCAAAAATACCTCACCTTCGTCTTCTGCACTGTTAATCGAGATTTTAGCCCAAATGCTAAACACAGTCAGATGTCTCTGACTAAGCTATTAAATAATTAAGTAGACTACAACATTAACTAGAAATTAGCACCGAGCTTAATTTCTACAAGAAAATATATACAGTAGAAATTGTGACTAGTGGGACATCGTTTTTCGACTGGTGGGACTAGTAGGGAATCAGCTAAGAAATGAACTCGTTTTTATGTCATATTTATAATTATTGATTAATTATTAAGACAATATTATAGCGAATTAACAATTTTTATTAAAATCTTTAATAAAATTAAAAGCATACAGCCAAGAGATGTCTATCAGCAGCAGATGGTCCCAGGGGTGGCCAAATGGTGCCCGAATTTTGAAATTCTATTTCGTTCTAGGGACTGTAATAGGTAAGGCAGCACAATATATTCGAAAATGGAATGGCTTATTCGAGTACTCAAGCTTTGTACTAAATTTTCAAATTTAATTTCAGTGTTTTTATAACAAAATCTTAGAGGCAAAATTTTTTTAGCTTTTTACTTTTTATTCTAATTTACGATATTGGTGTTTAACTGACAAAAAAATTTTCTTGCAATTTTCAATGGCGCGGAACGAAAACTGAAACTTATGTAAGCATTACACAAATCTATTCGACTCTTTTAACTTTAGACAACCTATATTTTGATATAATACACACAATCTTGTACATAACTATATAATCTTTATACCTTTATTTTCATTCTTAGCTTTTTTTACCGTTTTCATTACAACTTGCTAACGCTATAAGTGTACTATACGGGTTAAGTTATTGCTGCACACAGCTATACGTTGCCAGCAACCATTATTATTTCGATATTATTCATTTAATTTTTTTAGGTTTATGAGCAATAATAATAAAAATGTACCAACCGAAGTATATAAAAATAAAACATAACAAAATTTTGTTAGTAAAAAAATTATAGCGCGGAGAAATTCTGATTTTATTTAATTAAATTTTGTTCATATACAATTTGTACCTACCAATGACGTTGTACATCGTACATCGTCCTAGGCCACCGAAAAATTTACGATTATGACATAAGTGTACGGCGACTACGCATCTGCGCACGCGTGCAAATGTTATTGCGGTGAGCATAATTGCAATCATTTTAATAATAAAACTCAAGGAATTATTTGTTAATATTATGTGTGTGTGCATATTTCTTGTTTAAAATGTTTAAAATGTTCAAAATAAATTATTATTATTCAACGAGTATAACAAATTATTTTCTACTAAAGCGAAATAAGTACTGCCGTTGAGGTATTCGTCGGATGAATTATTATCGTAAAATAATTTTATAATTTCTTGGTAAACTATGCGTCGTTTTATGTGAAGTAAGAAATTTGCACGACACACGCGGTTGTTTAAAGTTTTTCGACGTATTTCGCCCAGGAATTTTTATTGTTGTTGGGTGGATGGAAATATTTTTGGGTTTAAAGAGGCACATTAAATGACGTTTTTATAATTTATTAGTTTAAATATTATTTTTATTTGTGGAATTTATTGTTAAGAAACGGAGCTATAAATTGTTGAACTTTAATATTGAAGCTTGGTACACGAAGAGAATATCATTAAAAATTACTATAAGAGGCATTTTTTTGGTGTTTTGATTCGAATCCTATCTGCAAAAGTGACAAGGAAGATATTTACGGTATGAATTCCAAACAAGATTCCGTTTCGAAAAAGTATTGAAAGACGACCGATTAAAAATTGGTTCAAAAAACAAATAAGCAATACTGCTTTAAGGGGAGAAATAAACTTAGACAGATGAAAATAAAGAGCAATTTTATTTAATATCACCTAAAAGTGTTTGCAGAAACCTTTCATGGCAATTCCACAAGTTCTCAAATGGATGGCGCACTAGTAGCCATAGTTCTTCCCCAAAATTAAAAAAAATAATAAATAGTCGAACGACGGTAAACCAAAAAAATTTCAAAGAAGTAAAATACCCCTGTCGCAGCATCCTGCATAACATAGCGAATTTCCGTTTATAAAAATTAGTTTTGCTCGGAAATTAGTTGACATAGAACAATAGTTTAAGGACCTTTTTTTATGTAATTTTTTCTCATCTTTTAAATGGTGTAAAAAAATTTCGCAAAAATTGCTGACTAAGTCGAAATTTTGGTAAAAAACTAATTTTTTGCAAGAACAAAAAGCATGTTCTTAGCATCCGACGTGTCTGGCTAACAAACCAACGGTTTGGGACTTCCAAGACTTTCTAGGACCTAGGACATTTCGTTCGAGAGTTATCATGCGGACACAAAGTCGCGCCATGACAGTGGCTGTAATAGCTGAATGCCAATCTGGAAATCCGCTAAAATTAAGAAAGTACGAGTTTTAAAAAAATAATTTTATTTTCATGAAATTTTTGTTTCGGTTTGGACTTGAAAAATATTTTTGTACCGATATTGACATAAAAATTAGGTTTAAACAGAGAAGGTAATAATCAAAGTATATTCGGTACAAATATCTGCCAAAAAAATTGGTCCAATAGTTTTTGAGTGAGAACAATCCAGTCAATTCTAAAAATGCTGTTTCAAGAAAAACGTATTTAAAATTTCGGTATGTTTATATATTTATTATTTTATGCTGTCGAAGGACTTCGAATATCGTTCGGAAAATTTGGGAACACATTCTTGGGATTTTTTACTGAAAAAAAAAAAATTATTTATTTTGTTCTAAAATTTTTTCTCCCCTTAAAAGGTACTTATGTATATATAAATTACTTCACACTTTAATGATAAATAATTTCATTATTAAAAGAAAAAAGAATTCTTTTGATTTTCAACAATAATAGAACTCCTTTTTAACTGCCTATTTTTTGTTTTAATTGAAATAATTTCGTCTCATATCGTGTTTTGTCGTGTCTTGCTTGTATTATTAATTTATTTCTTAATTCATTTTTTTTGTTTTCACCTACGACAACACATTTTTTGTTTTTTCTCCCGTCTTTTATTTCGTCCGTGTTACGGACAAGATGATTGCTTAGTATGAAGCATGGATGGAAGTTTTTAAACAATGAATTTTTATGTATAAGTGACAAAATTTTTTTTTATATATGTTTATACATATATTTGTTTGTTATGAACAAACGTACGGTATATGTCTGAATATGTCTGAAGTGTTAAAAAATTGACTGAGTGATTTTGTTGAATTTTATTCACGCCATGATTTTCAATTTCTTTTCAAAAAATTCTTCTGTTTCGTTTGTGTTTTTTTCAGTCGTTTTTTGTTTTTAATTATTATTATTTAACAGACTGAGAATTTATTGCAATTAAAAAATTTAAATGTAGTTGCAATTTAAATATTTTTCTATACCGTCTGTTGTTATAAAAATATAACATGAAATGTTAGAAGAAAGTATGCAATTTCCAACAAAGTATTGTCTAGTTTTATTTGGTTTCCGTAGATGTTGTGGGCTCAGTTTATATGGGTACGTATCGTGAATACTCTCCCCAAATTTCGTAAGGATTGGAGCATTAGATCGGAAACTGTAGTTATTTCTAGCGCACTATCTCGAGTAGTGCCCATCTTATACTGATCATAGGCTAATAAAAATTTTATTTTATTTTATTTATCACAATGAAAGTTATTTAACAATAACAAAACCTCGTATCTCTAAATTTCAAATTATGTCATAATTTAATGGTATGTTACCATACGAGGGTCGACACAGAAGTGCTCAGTCGTTTAGTGGAATTTTTCACAGAAAAAATTAAAATGTATACAGTCTATACGATAAGAACGGGACGAGGGAAGAGTAGGAGCGCTATCAGTTTACGAACCCATAAAGCACGATTCTGAAGAAAATAAATAATCTATATAATTATATATATATTTATAATTCGTGGCTACTTTTTGCATCTGTAGGGCTCCCTTATGAACGAACTGGGCTGAAATTTGGTAAGTGGGGCTGACAAAATGGCAACAATACTATAAAAGTGGGGTCAAATTTTGGATCCGACCTAACCTTTAAAGGGGTGGTGGCGGGCAACAAAGCAATAAAACTTTTCCAAACTGGTTGAAAATAATGTTTCGGTCAATTATCTTAAAACAGTGAAAAATCGACATACGTGGTTCTAGTAGTAAGCCGTCGATACGTACTACTAAATTTCCTACATTTAATCCTAAAAATTGTGAAAAATTAGCTATTGACCACATAACTGTTATAATGCGTATCCGGCACGCACTTGGTAAATTTTATTTCATACCTAGATCAAAATTTAAATTTCTCACTCAGTGTTGATGATGATTTTAATTTTATTATTTTCACAAAATATAAACAATATATAGGTAACTAACTATGTATCTCTCTGAATGTAGGTCTCTGCTTGTTTACATATTTCTCTGTTCATATCAATTTGATTAAAATTTATAACTAATCTTATAAGCTGTTTATGTGTAAACATGACATACATACATTTATTATTATAACATTGTGAAAATTATATACAGACACGTGGTACGTGGAGGGGGCGTTGGCGGGGGCGACGGAGGAAATCTGTAAATAATTATAAATATATATAATAAAATTTATTAGCAAAATAATAATTAATAACGTGACACTGTTTTTGGCACAAAATTGTATAACAAACTAGCTGTTGACGGGATATTTTTGAAATAATGTTACACATAATATAACATCACAGCGTGTGTAGAGACAGTGGCGGATTGTCAAATAATGAATTGGTGTCAAAAATTTTATATAGTTTACAAAAAAAAAATATTTTTTTAAATTATTCTTTGTCGGTACCCCTATTAACTTATTATCTGACACTAGAATCGTTCTAAAGTCTATATTTCTGTAAATTGAATTTTTAAAAATATTTTCTTGGCGCAAATAATGATTTTCGAAATTGCAGTTTTCTTAAAAAAAAATTTTCAATAGAGGCTTTAAATATTTTATAAGCAGGTGGAAATTTTAACAAACGCTAAGTTAAATGTTAGCATTCATTTGCTCCCAGCTAACTAATTTGTTTTGATTTCCTAGGGCTATCACCTAGTTGTTGAATTAACGCATAAATTGACTAAGCCTTAAATAATAATCTGGATAAAAAAGCTTCTTTCCAGTCAGAATTTAATTGAATGCTATAAAAATTACTGTCCATTTCCGTATTGAGAAAAATTAATAGCACAAGCTTCGAGAAAATATTGACAAAAAATTTGATGTATCCGACACTCTTTTAAAAAGCAAGTTATTTAGAAAATAGAAAATAGAAGAAATTGTTTATTTCAAAATTTTAAAGACGCTTATTTTCTTTATCAAAATTTAAAAATTTTTAAAATTTTGCAGCAATTTAGCTCTTGTAGCATAATTTTAACTGACAATCGATTTTTCTAAAAGTGGCTTCACAGCGATGGAAGTAACTAAGACTATAAATTTTCCAGGCTGAGAAAAACCGACGGAAAAACTTCGAAAAACTTTATAAAATAAACTTCCATGTAACTCAATTTGAAATAACTTTGTTTCTGACCACTTTCTTTAAAAACTTCCTCAATTTAACTCTAACAATGTAAAGCAAATTTTTATTCTTTGTAATCTTTGATCTCAGCAATTTTCAAATAAAGACAAGGCGGAAAAGTCCGTCTTGGTCTTGTTCTTGCATTAAGAATCTTGATCTAGAGCAGTTTGAGTCTTGGTCTTGGTCTTGCAAAACGCAGTCTTGGTCTTGGTCTTGGTCTTGGTATTGCTAAAAAATCTTGCACTTTCTTACATTTTTTTATTACCGAATTTTTTTCTTCTAAAATCAGAATTTTCTTTCTTTACGGTATTAATTATACTTTTAAACTATTTAAATAGTTTAGCAAGAGTCTTGCTTCTTTCTTGCTTTTGTCTTGGTCTTGCTCACTTGAGTCTTGGTATTGGTCTTGCAGCCATACTTATAGTCTTGGTCTTGGTCTTGGTCTTGCATTTTTTGCAGGACCAAGACAAGACTGCAAGACCAAGACTAATTTTGCTCATCACTACAGAACGGTAAGTAACGCTACAAAGCACTCGATACCTGAAATAAACGTACACAATTTAAATGGCTAAAATTGAAAAAAAAAACATACATAATATTTGCGAATTTTAGTTTTCAACCGTCACTGTTTTTTCCACATTTATTTTTGGAAAATATCAGTGCGTATCAGTGCTGTTTGCGTACAAGCGTTAAATATTTGATGTAAACATTTTGTATGAGGTGTTGGCGTTTTACTTAGGAAAATGTAAACAGATAAACAAACGATACGCGGCGAAGAAACAATTGAATATAAATTGAAGGGGACTTTTCAGTTTTTGTTCGTCCTCTCGTCCTGACGTATTCCTTCCTTTTTGCGGTGAATATATTTTATCTGTGACTTCGATCAAAATTACAAATTAATACATAAATATTTACTTATCGCTTCAACCGTTGTAATATGAAATTGTGTGTTGTCGTTTGAAGTGCAACATTCGGTAGTAGATTTCATTCACGTCCCAATACTTATTCTTTAGACGTAGAACACAGAACGCACCATATGTTTGTTTACTGTGTTGTTACTATTGCACCACTTCGAAAAAGAACTTTTTCTTCTATTTCGGCGAGCGAACAGAGATAAAGACGATGAATGTTCTAGAACGTTCTAGAACAATATGTGATTCTTGAAGGTGGTGGAAACAAAAACAATTATTATTTATATTATTTAATAACAGCACAAAAACTATATGAATGTAAAGTGTCCCAGTTTGTTTTTTTTTTTGCTGTTAGAACGCAAAATGTGACGATACCACGGACGGCAGAGCATTGTGCTGTACAAAATTTGTTTCTTCATTTTAATTTGAGGATATGTTTAAATATAGTTTGTATAGATCAGAATTGAACCAGATATATTTTCTTTATTCCTTAGAATTTTTTTTCCTACAGTTTACAAAATTTATACCTATGTAACAATTTAACAGGAGCCACAACATTATAGGACATAAAATCATTTCAGACTCATCAGGAAGATCTCAGTACTGAATCGAATGCTACACGAACCAAAATGATTTGGATTCGTAGCGTCGACCCTCGCCATTATTTTTTTTCCTTGTACATTATTTAGCAGAGGAAATATAAATAATCGTTTGTTGAAAACTTTGGTTTTGTAACTTTCAGAATTATATTTTGGATACAAATTTAATTCAAGAGTATACAATGAGTCAGCGTTTCCCAAACCTTTTTCATTGCGAAATACTTTTTAAGTTTTAAAATTTGTACAGAAGGCTATAGTTTAAATATAATGGACGAGCAAAGAAAAAAATGTTTACTAACAAAAATACTGTCGACCAGCAAAAAAGGGAAGAACTTTAAGATAAAACGCATAAGAACATATCCTGAGTTCTGTTGTAATAATTTTTAACAATGTTTTTTCCGGAAGCCATTTTTTAAAATTTTTTCGCGAGATACTTGATGACTGCTTACGGAACACTAGTGTTTCGTGGAACACAGTTTGAAAAACGTAATTAAAGTGATGTAACAATATAAAATAAAATATTATTATTTTAAAAAAAAATGTTTGGTACTTTTCAATTTTCTCAGGATCTTGCTGAAAAACAAAGAAACTTGGACGAGAGATGTTACAAAAGTTTCGCGTTAATTTACGAAGTGAAAAAATTTTGAATTTTCCATTTTTTGTGAAAATTGAAAAATTTCCCCGAAATGACATTACTGTGGGTGCAGACGACTTGGAAAATAATTTTTCTCACTTCGTGGGTAAGAAATGAGGACAAAATTTCGAAAAATTGTATTAATTAAATTCAATTTTCTTCCCAACAACTTCCCTTATAAATGTCCTCACCGATCTCAAAAAACGCAAAATAAATTTAAATCGTTTATAACCTTTGAATCGAATAGTCTACTCCATCAGGATTCTGTTGGCTATTATTCATAAATGCTTATATATATATATATATATATATATATATATATATATATATATATATATATATATATATATATATATATATATATATATATATATATCAGTTCTGTCCCCTCAATTACGATGTCAGTTTTAATTATGCAATTCTCTTAGGATCTTGTTGAAAAACGAAGAAACTTGAACGAGAGATGTTACAAAAGTTTCGCGTTATTTTACGAAGTAAAAAAAAACTTTGCATTTTTCTTTTTTTGTGAAAGACCATTCCCATCTCCTTAATCAAAATTGTGAAATTTTCACAAAATAACATCATTGTGGTTACAGATGGCTGGTAAAACAATCTTTCTCACTTCGAGGATGAGAAACGGACACAAAATTTCAAAAACTTTTATGAATTAAATTCAGTTTTGTTCCCGACAACTTCCCTTATAAATTTCCTCACCGATCTCAAAAAACGCAAAATAAATTTTGATCGTTTATAACCTTTGAACGGAATAGTCTCTTTCGTTAGGATTCATTTGGCTATTATTCAAAAGTTCTTATATACCAGCCTAGTCCCCTCAATTACGATGCCAGTTTTAATTATGATTATAAAACATTGCAAACGTCTTAAACCTAATGTATTGCTGAACAGCAAATCCCCAATACCGGGGATACATCGATGAAATCATATCATACTTGACTGTACAAACTACACAATGTAACTACTTAAGCGGGTTCTACACGATGCTACGAACGTTCCTTCCAACGTTCGATCGAACGTTTGAGGCAATTGAGTTCGACAGTTGGTGCGAATAATGTGTCTGCTACACGGTGAATCGAATGTTTGATCCAATACGAATGATGATGTGTTGGTACTCAGTGGACGACGCTGTTATCTGTCTGATGTTATCTCTAATGTTATACACTGATGTTATCTCTCTTCACATGAACGAGTCGTGCAGCTGCTGAGTCGAACCAACCAACGCAACCAACATTGACCTTCAAACGTTCGAAGCATCCCTTTGACTCGGTGCAAGAATACCGACATCGAACGGGACACGACCAAATGCGAACGTTTGACGCTTGACATTGGACACTCGTAGGTTCGAACAACGGCTACACGATGCTATGAACCATCCAACGTCGAATGTTGGAAGGTGTTCGTAGCATCGTGTAGCAGCGGCTTTACATAAAACGCATTGGTTTGAGTTGTATGGTAGAAAATACGTTCTTATTCATAGATGGTTTTGAATATTACTCATGGGAATACAAACAACATTATATACAATATGAGTATTACTCACAATTTTGCCATGTAAGTACATATCCCGAATCTAGTAGTGTACGTATGTGAATAATATCTACTAGAACAATGAAAAACTAAACACAGAGCTCTGTAGTAGAGCTCAGTGTGAGGACGGAACGTGGCTGAAAACAATTCATATGATATACATGTGAGGTCACCAGGTCACAGTGGCAACATTCGAATTACATTACATGTGGAGAGAGAGGTATTTAGGTGACTACCTTACCGACACAACAGTCCCGGGATATTGTATCTCTAAACAAGACGACGAACAAGTTGTCATTTAGAATTTTCTTCGGTAAAATGTTGATATTTCAACGGTAAAAGTTACATGTAAAGGTAAACATTACTACATATCTACAAAGTTCTATGATAAGTTAGGTTTCTTTTTTGTTGTTTTTTGCTAGTAGGGAATCAGTGGCGAATATTAAGAAAAAAATCTTGGGGTACTTAAGGTAGTTCTATGAGAATATAGAGATTGTAGCCTGTAGGTAGACTATAGCTGTGGATAAATGAAGACCTTAAATAAAAGCAACAAATATTTATTGTGAAAAATTCTAATTACTGACTACGAAATCCTGTCTTAATGCCTATTTAATATGCACCCGAAAAAATTTCCTTGTATAAAGTCAAATCAAGTACCTCAAGTTACACATTATTGATCGGCTGGCTTAACGGACAACGCCAACTGTGACAGGTCAAAAAATTTGCATTTGCTTTTGCATTTTCTGGAAGAATATATAAACAAAATTATGGCAAAAAAATTCGATAGCATCTAGTAGATCTATTAGACATATACTATTTTAAATATCAAGACTTTAAGTGAAACTTTAAACGCATTTTTCTCAAAACCGCACTATGACCACGATTTCCCGGAAGTTTTTTCTGCTTTTGAATATTTCTTTTCCTAAATGTTTTTCAATGCAGTGGCTAAAATTAAGCGGGGACGATTTTAAAAATTTTGATAATTATTACTTTTTATGCGTTACCGAAATTTAAAAACAAAATTTCAAACTGCCCCAATTTCGTGAAAAAATTTGCATAAGCCTTTAAATATTTAGTATTTGTTTATAAAAATTTATATGGGCATAGTTGAATATAGAAGCACATCCACTCATTATGGCAAAAAAAATTCCCTAAAATTGTCAATTTTTTTCCCAGTCACAGCAGAAAATCTTCAAAAACTATAGCGAACCGCTTGAATGAATATCTCAAACTATTGATGGTTCATCAGTGTTACGGTATTGCGGAAATTTGGTTTACGGTATCACAAGTTTCCAGAAAGTTGGAAAAAAATATTTGGCAAAGTAAAATGCCATGCCCAATCTTAATTTTACAAACAAATCGCTACTGTCTCGAAAAGAAAACTTCATAAGCAAAAGATGTGTCATAGTAGGAGCTGCCATGCGTCCAAAACGTTCTACCAGTTTATCTCATTTTTGTTTCTTGTGTTCTTTGTTTTATAAAAAAGTTTCTTTTTTTCTTTTTTGAAAAAAAAATTGTTTTATTGCATTTCAACTCATTATAATAAATTTTCTATGAGATTTTACTTTTTTTTGTTTTTAAAGTAGGAACATAGAAAGTTTAAATAAATTATGTTCATATTTACAATTTTGATGTTTTTTTTTTTTGAAAATTAAATGTTGTGTTGTAAATTTTTAAAATTTCATTTTGTTTCTAAATTAAATGAACAGTATATTACAATGTTTTTTTTTTTTTTGTTTGAAAAACATTATTATGTTATATTTAGATTGTTCTATGTTATAAATTATTTTATAAATTAAATAAAAACAAAATAAAATGATTCTAAAAACATTTTTATAATGAAATATCAAAAACAGTATGTTTAGAAAAATTAAATTAAACTCAGAATCAGATGAAACAATTCGTACAGGGCTTTTAAAAAAATTACATACAAAAAAAAAAAATATTGCAATATCTAATATTTTTAAATTCAATTTATGGAAATCTGGACGAAGTCCTACAATATTTTACTGAAAATATCGCTACCAATAAGTGAAGATCAGATGGATTTTATGGAGAATTAGGGGTATTTAATTTTTTTTCTTTTCAAAGAATTTTAATTTTTTAATTTAAAAAAAAATTTAAATTCTAAAAATTAGTTTTCAAACATATTTTCGAAATCTGGTAGGGCAATTTTTCTATTGTTCGCTACCTTAATTGTTCGCTACCGAGTCTTCCTTAAGATTTCGAACCGGCGTTTCAAAAAATGGTGGCCCGTGAGCTCTTAAAATATATTACAGTCAAACATATTTGCGTTGAAAAATACCAAAAATTCAACCGCTTTTACTATGCGAGCTACTTTTCTATTATAATTTATTCGATAGTCCACTTGAGGCGACTTATAAATCGGATTATTGGGTTAAAATAACCAAATTTGTTTCGGAAATGTGATTTAATTGCCACCTGTGATTTTTCTGGTATTCTTACAACTCTAATTTTGTCAAAAATGGAAAAAAAACAGAAAACCTAAGAGCTGCTTCAAGAAAACATATTTCTAGTATTAAAATTCCGGTTTTTAGACACTTTAAAAAATTTGTTATTCATAATGATGCCATCAAGTTAATTTTATTCTTTTTTTAAGTTTTCAAAATGCAAGGTTCTTCTCATTTTTACTAAAATATAGTATGCGGATCCGGTAAAAAACACTTCTATCAAAATGACTTTGGTAATTTTACCCTAATTTTCAAGTTATTTTTACAAACCTTGAATCGTGGAATCTTTCGGAATCCCTGAAATTCCATATTCCAAATTTTATTTGAGCTATTTGTGCGGGAACTTGGGTAGGTACCTGGTAACATTTACGACACATAATACTAGGATGTTTAACAATACACCTAAGTTTATACTAGAAATATTGTTATTTTCGCCCAACATGGCGTCATGAAAAGGAAATGTATTTTCAATTTAATTTCATACAAAACAATATTTTTCATTTTTCATTCGATTTCAAAATCCAATTGTTCAAAAAGAATATTTGATCCTTCCAAGTATATACATGTACAACACAACACAAAGACGTAACGGGCGAAAGTCAATTGAAGAAACAAATAAAGCTATTTTTGTTATTCTCCATTCTTTTTCCTCGACAAACGAACGATATAGAAAAAAAATAAAAATAAATAATAAAAATAAAAAATAAATTTTTAAGAGAGCAATTTCCTAACTGAATTTTCCTTTTACTCTTTTGTTACAAAAACAAAAGACAACACAAAAATAACAATGTGTGCGGTTTGGTGTTAAGATTGTTCTCTGTGTAGGAAAAAATAAAAAAAAAAAACTTTCAAGCACCTTCTTAGTTCATTTTCTTTGTGTAAAGTAGGCCAACACAAACAGGAGTAAGTAGGTACGTGTGGCGTAGCTAACAAGTATGGCCTCTTCAAAAAATTTTTTAGGGGAAACGAGATCACATGTATTTCTTGTTTCGCTGCTGGGTTGAAGGGAAATGAACAGTGATGACTCCTTTGCGATGTTGGCTGCACATGATGTGAGTTACTTGCCTGCGGGTCTCTAGATCACTCCGATTCGTTTACCACGAAAGCCCGTTTCTTTTCTTGTCAGTTGACTTAAAACTTACCACAGGGTCGTGATAAGAAATAGGAGATTGCAAGGGTAAGCTAGATTTTCCCCAAAAATAAAACTGATGAGCAAAAAAAAAATTTTACTTTTTCCAAAGCTCTCTACCAACGCCTCTGGGCCTCCTTTTCAAATTCGAGTTCCAAGGATATATCTCTGGAAGCCCTCTTTCGTCAGACCTGACTTGGCAAAGAGATATCTAGAAGGACAGAGAAGGGCACGGGCTAATTTTTATCAAGGTAAAACATCTCATTCTCGAGGGAAAATATATTTGAATGGAAATGATGAAATTACGATAGTTGACTGTTAAAGAAACGAACGATTGACTTCAAATTCTGGTAACTGTAAATAGAAAAGACGGAAAAGGTCATAGACTGTTTTCTTAGTTCGGAAAAACGTTTGACTCTCGTTGGAAAATATACTGAAAATTCCGGCAGGGTGTGCCGTCCGGAACCTTGCCGGAACGCTCGAAAAAGTGGATTTTTGAGTGCGCGTTTGGAGCGCTGTATTTTTTCACCTGTACAAGATAGACTGGTAATCGTGCGGACTTTTCTGTAGAGAATTCGATTCTCTACAAAAATGGTCATAACACTTTTTAATGTATCTATCACCGTTTTCGCTACGTAAGTGGTGAAAGGTCAAAAAACGTTATTGATGAATTTTAAATATTGTTTAAACTATATAAAAAAACATTTCCGGGAGTTAACATTTTGCACAAATGTTCTCCTCGGCAATTCCTACAAGAATCTCTATTTAAAATTTTTTTTATATCTATTCTAAAATTAATGTTTAGTGAGAGAGGGCTTAAAATTATTGGACTATAACAATAAAATCAATTTGCTTACATCCTTTGACCTTTATTAAAACACGTTGTTTCCCACCTACATCAGAAACACAAAAAGGTCATAGGTGTTAACCCAACGCTACCTTACTCACTCATATGAGTACAAATGGGGAAGGAGCGAGTGGGCAAACAGGAAGGCACACAGTCACAAGAAAAAAAAAATAAGGACTTTTTAACAATTTGAGTAGATAATAAGATGGAAGGATAAAGGGAAAAAAAGATGAGAATAAATTTAATGATTAAATGTGTAAAACAAGGCAACGGAGAAGAAAAAATACAAGAAAATTTCTATGGAAATTTCGTTGTCTAATATTATTAAAAATATTTACACTGATAAAACAACAGTAGCGTTTTAATTTTCATCAGTGCCGCGGCGGCGGAGGGGGGTGATACTTGAAGATGAAAAAAAATTTTTATTTGTGTAAGACAAGGAGAACATGTGCCATTGTTTAATATACTTTTAATTTTCATGAAAGGCACAATTTTTTCCATCTTGTCCCTGTGTATACAGCAATATTGATTCTGAGTGATTTTCATGAAATTTTCCCGTTCATGGAAATTAATTTATGTAGATTAATGAAACAGAGCAGCAAAAGAAAGGTTAATCCTTGACTCTTGGAATTTGCGTAATATGTTTTTTTAATTTTCAGTTGAGAAGCTTTCGCAGTAGAAAGCTTTCGTAGCGTTGCAGACTAATTTAAGGGTTAACTGTGACCTTTTTGTATTTTTGATATAGGTGGAAAACAAAGTGTTTTAATAAAGGTCAAACGATGTAAGCAAATTGATTTTATTGTTAATCTGTTTTCTTTAATAACGTCAGAATAATTTTAGTTAATTTGACTTATAGAATTGCATAAGTTTTTGATGAATTTAAATTAATATAACGAATCGAAATTCAGGTAAAGGGTGAGTAAAATTTGAAACATTTTTGATGACACAGTAAGTATTGCTTTTGAATTCCGAAGGCGTACGAGATAATCTTATTCCTGATTCTGGCAGGGCTGTCGGAGTTATTTTGGCAGTAAAATTTAGAGGTGATTAGAAATTGAAGGATTCTACGTCCTCTATAGACAAAAGTGGAGGTGTTTCTACCCAAAAAAAACTACTGTTGGGAATCCAGACATGATGGGTTGCCTGGAATATCGTAACTAGTAATGGGCATAATAGTATTCTTTTGATAATCGAATTCTTTTATTATATGAGTGATTTGAAAAATCGAATAATTACAATTTGAATTACAGTATAGCACCGATAACGGAAACATCATAAATATTAAATCCATGTGCAATAGACCATGACGCATGATTTTATCAAAAGAAACAAATAAATATACCGATAATGGATGTGACAAACAGCAACAGACCTCAAAGCGTGGGAATGTCCATTTTTATTATTGTAAGGTACCTAAGGCATTTAAGGCCCAGCGGGTAATAAGGCCCATTAGCTATATTTCTTACCAAGAAAAGTTCTCTAACTTATCAACAAGTTTAAAATGAACTTTCAACCATTTCAAAACCAGATACAAAAGTTGAGCTACTCAGAGTAACAAACTCATGTCATATTTTAACAAACAAATTTAGAGGTTACATTTTCGTTCGTTGATATAAAAATTGTGCACATTGTGAGTGTTATATTAATGATTTTTTAAAGGTATGTTTCTTTCAAATTGCTATCAAAATTGAAAAAAATTAATATTCTTTAAGTTTTACATCAATTAATTTAGTTTATTTCTAAAGTATTTATATAAAATGTATATAAGCATAAATATTGACATGTTGATAATAAGGCCCATGCAAATTTTGTTTGGGCTTTATTACCAACACAATTAAAATCAAACACTACAAAGTCAAATCAATTAAAACAGGTCTGAAGTCATTAACAAATGAAGCAAAATTAGACGCACAACCTTAAATTACTATAGTTACTCTAATATAAAAATAACAAAAAGGAAAAAGGACAAAAAAAAAGTACATTTAATTTTGATTTATTTGTTGCATTTGTTTAATGATGCCAGATCAGTTTTAGTTGGTTTGGTCGAATTTTTATTTTTATTCCTTAGTGTTTGGAAGTATGACTGATAAAAAGAAGAGAGCGTTGTGGTCTGAGGAAGCACTGGCATCAGCCTTAAGCTATGTCAGTCGACATGGCAATCAAAGAGAGGTTGCAAGGAGATTCGGAATTCTAAGAAGAACTCTTAGATTTAATATTTATTTATTTCGACTTAATATATTCAAACACCTAGTACTTGACTTATTCGAAAAATATGATAAAAAATTAAAAATTAAAAATGATGACTTAGGTAATTTTTTTATTGTTGTTTTCAATAACAGTCACACAGTCAAGCGGGATTCAAGGATTTTCGAAACTTTTTTGAACGTGTAAAAATAAGAAAATATTTTGATATATAAGTTCAAGTTATTCTTAAAGTATTTTCAAGTTCAAGTTATTCTTAAAGTAATTAAAATCCCCCAATTAATTTAAAAAAAAATCATAAACGTACTATTTTAAGCAGGTGTAATAGGTGGGCCTTATTTTCTACACCAGTCGGAAATAAGGCCCAATTGCAGACACTTTTTAGAATCAAATTTTTGACTTGTATAATTACAAATTGATTAATTTTTTTAGGAATTTTTATCAAAAAATAAGTAAATTTTTATAATTAAATACTATATTTTTGATATTTTATAAGATATATAAATAATAAGCATATTTTGCTTAGGTGGGCCTTAATTGCCTTAGGTACCTTACATAGAATGTTTATCTATAATTATGTCTTCTGTTCTGTGGCGGTTTTTATCATACGTAAAATGTAACTAAAATCATTTTAAAGCAAATTAATAAAACGACAAATGAAAAAATATTTTCTGAGATAAATAATTTTTAATTCTTCACTTTTTTTTCTCTTATTAATATTTAAAAAAACATAATTTTAATTCAAAACATAATCTTACGATATTTGTGAATCGTCCCTGGTCAAAAAGCATCACTTTTGTCAAGCACCACTTTTGGAGACTACTTTTTCTTGACAAAACTGCTGCTCTACTGTATTTGCTAATAACTAATAATATGGTTGTGAAGGTATACGTATACCAAAGGATCTGTTTCTCCTACTTTCATATTTCGTATAAATGGAGTTGAGACTAACATTCGAGGACGTCACTCCCACAAATTAACAGTAGCAATACAAATAATTGTTCATATTATCAAAATCTGTCGTTTTTCAGGACAGGTGTTCGCTTATATTTGCATTATGTATGCTAATAGTGCATTTCTGTTTCCATATCTCATAATAGACTAAAATAAAATCATATCGGTTTAGAAAAAAATCAACAACCATAATTCATTCATATAGGGTAAACGGTATAGTTATTGGACATTGACAGTTATTGGACAAGACACTCTCTTATGGAGATTATAAGACTTATAATAAAGCAAACTTCCTGCTTTTTTAGTTAAACAGAACCCTCTAGTACCTGTTTTCAGAAAATGCATTCTGAATTAACCATAATTTACAAAAAACTTGTAACTACGTCATTCTTAGCGTGGTCTTAGGTAGTTGGCTAAAAAAGTTTACTGCGTCTAGTGAGTGACAAGGCTTAGAATCATTTAACAATATCCTACTAAATTGTTAATCATCGTAAATGGTTGATAAAGGAGTGGATAAAGGCTATGTACATGATACAGGACTTGTGGATTGTGGAAATACGCCAGAAACTAATAAATGCAATTTTTGTCCAATAACTGTATTTTTTTACACGCACAGCTTTAACCCTAGAATCATACGTACACGTCAAAACGAAGAACGAACTTTTCTACTTGCTCCAATACTACAACGTGTCGGTACCTGCTCTCTGGGAGATTTCTGTTATCTAATTTATTTGTTGTTATAACACATAAGAGGCATTTATTTTGTTTATAGTCATTGTCGTTTTGTTTGTATTGAAATAGTGTCCGTCAAAAGGACGTCGATGTATGATTACTCGATGTTTTTTTAAAGATTTTGTACTTCACATATAAAAGTTATCCTAATTTTTCTAAAATTTATTAAAGATTACATGTTATAATTAATTTATTCAATGATTATGATAATGTGAAAGATGATTACAGCTGTTTGACTTATAAAGACGAAATAATACTGAAGTTGTAATATATTGAATTGAAAACTAAAGAATGCGTTTCAAGTGACTTAATAAAAGATTAACAATTTATTTTGTGGAAAAAATTTTAATTTTTATTATTTTTTGAGATCTTATTCGAAAAATTACTAACAAATTTTAGAAAATTTAAAAATGTGCCTAATGGGGAAATAACTACATATCTATAGGAATATTTATGGCTGAGAAATTTCACATTCTGTAAAGTCACATATATCCACTGACTCATAATAGTTCATAAATTTATTATTTAAAACACATGTTTCATGATACAATTGATGTATTTATCTATTTTTTAATTTTTATAATGAAAATATACTTTGATAAAGAGATTAAAAAAATTAATAAATATTTACATTAAGAAATTTTTCCAAATCCAATTTTTTTAAATATTTTGTTCGCTTTTGTAGTATTGTTATGTAAAAAAATTTTTTTTTGCAAATAAACTCTAAAACTCTCTGTAAAAAGTCCATCCGTCAAAATGACGTTGATGTATGATTAAGGTTTCTCGCAGATTCTAGGGTTAAAATCTTATTTCAGAGACTTACCAATATGTAATATGAAAGTTTTAAATGGTACATTAAAGTAGACAGATCTTACTTTATTTATGAATTTTTTCCTTAAAAATAAAGTTACAACACGTACTTTTTCTGTACTTTGTTTTGAAAATATTTCTTAACTGTCCAATAACTATATCGTTTACCCTACTACATTCATAACCGATACAGATTATTGATTATTTTTAATTCAAATTATCCCATCATTAATCGTAACCCATCTACTGAGTTTCTAATGATATTTTCCATGTTAATAATATGTTTCTTAATTTACTTTTTTCGTTAAAAATTACCATAAAAGAAAAGTTTAATATTTTCTTGCTTCAATGGGGGAAAAAAATTGAAAATCAAATTATTTAAATTTTCACTGTTTTCCTCCGTGTTATTTTTTTTTTCTTTATAAAACAAAAAAACTTTTGTTTATATTTTTAAGTGAATAACAAAAACAAAACACGACGCAAATTTCTTTACAAAGATATCTTAATTAATTTAAATATGCAAGGAAAAAAAAATTAAAACACAAAAAAGGGAAAAAGTATGTTAAACACTCATTTTTGTAACACTTTTGAGAATGTTGAGAACGAGAAAATTATTTTCAGTTTTCTTTTTTTTTTGCTTTGTTTTTAGTGTGTCGTTGTAATTTGTTTTGTCTACTTTTTTTTTTTTTTTACTTAGAAAAAAGTGAAACTTTTCAGGATAAAGTTTTGTTTTATAATTATTACGTTAGCTTGAACGTGCGAAATGACTTTCTGGATAGGTTTATTGCACTGTTGTTCGTAAAGTAATAACACTTAAACGGTTAATTAAATTTAAAAGATGCTGGCACGTTGATGAGAAGCCCCAAGATAGAATTTAAAAATTTATTTTATTTTTTATATTGAATTTGAGAAATTAATTTTATTTTAAGGTAGTTGGTCGATAAAACGATTTTTTCAAAGGGTTTTATTTAATTCAATATCAATAATATGAGCCCTTACCCCCCCAAAAAATTGACCATCCCAATTTTGAGAAAAACAATTTCAAAGTTTTCTAATTTTAACACGGACTCTTATGGGAAAACTCTATTTTTTTTGAATCAAATGAAAACGTGTCAAAGGAATTTGATAAAAATTTAATATATTATTATATTACAAAGTTACAAACCATATTTAATAAGAAATAAAAATTATTGACCACGCCGTTTTTGAAATATAATTTAAAAACATCATTTTACAACGCTTTTTCAACAATTCTTTTTAATTGCTACAACATAAGCGCGCGGGAATTAAAAAAACAAGTGGTATACAAATATAATAACTGAAGAATATTAAGGGGAGGTTTACTTGAGAGTCGTTAAAAAAAATCGATTTTTTTTGCAGAAATTGGTAGCTAATTATGTATAGAATATGTTCCCAAAGTGATTTTGCTGAAAGTAATTTAATGAGAGGTTTACTTGAGATTTGATAAAAAAATCGATTTTTTTTGCCGAAATTGATAGCAAATTATATATAGAATATGTTCCCAAAGTGATTTTACTGAAAATAATTTGAAAACAAGATTCTTGCACATTAACCGAATCCAGCTTTCTATAAAAAAAAATTCAAAAAACGTAGTTCACGCAATAATGAGTATTAAATATAAAATTTTGAAAATACGTTTCTTTATATATTATGTATATTTTATAATATCTCGGAACTACATTTTTGGAACTGGCGCACGTGATAACTCAAAAACTATTCGATGGATCCTTTTTTTAATTTTTTATTTTAAAGATAATTCAATTCTTCGGCACCTCTACCTAAGTTCGATACACTTTCAAAATTTTTTTTATTTTTAAGTTTACTTTAAAGAGCGAAAAATAAGATAAAAATCGTAATAAAAAGTTCAAACATCCGCCATTTTTTTTTCTTTCAGCAATTTATTGATATTATAGGTAGAGGTACCGGTACTCTTCATATATTTTATAAATCTTTTTTGTTTTTGGATTTCGGTGGTTTATTACCGGCGCTAGGATATCCACCAACAAGGCATTGGATTTTCGGATCGTCACACTGCACTATCTATAAAATGGACACTTAGTTTAATACTTAATATGTGCACAAAATTTGAAATTGATATTTACTTCCGTTCTTGAGAAAAAAATTCTAGAAAAATACATAATTTTTAAGGACTCTCGAGTAAACCTCCCCTTAAGTGAGAATATCTGTAATAAAATTGTTTCTGTAATAAAATTGTTTCAAGATTGTATCTAAAGTTACTTTAAAAAGGTAAGACATTTATAGAAGTAAGAAAAATTTTTAAACTATATAATATTTTGGAAATACAAACTTTCTAGTTAAAGGTCGATTACAATAATGGAATGGCATTGTAGCGTACTTATATTAAAAATTAGATAACTCTGAGATACCTGTCTAAATTTTCATGATTATAATAATGATTGCCGTAAACAATGTACATATTATGTACTACTTACTAACTACATACTAACAGCTGCTATCACTACATACAAAGTCCCCCACTTGCATTAACTGATTGTCTTAATTCGTTTCATAGCACTTTTTGTATGTACAGTATATGAATTTGAATTCATTGCAATCAGCATGAATATGACGCATCAAGATGCGTCAAAGTTTTGATCTATCACCGTGTAGTGACGTATGCGTGACGTCGTACATACGTAAATTGTAGATTATATTATGCATACATTATTGATATGCAGTGTACAGTATAAATACACATAAATTGGCAATATCATTCATAATAGTTAGTAATTGGCCTTCACTGAAATTATTTCACTTATACTTATCTTGTCCACTTACCGCATAGAACAAGTCAGGTTGGCCGAGCGGTCTAAGGCGCCAGATTTAAGCTCTGGTTCCCAAACGGGAGCGTGGGTTCGAACCCCACACCTGACAAAAAATTCTCTTTTATTTTTTATATTTATAACTTGTGTTAAAATTGTGTTTGAAAGATTAATTTTTATTGATAGTGATTTAATAACTTATTTTTTTTGTTGCAAAATTAGAATGCAACTTTAAAAAAAAATTTTTTTTTATTGTTAGGTTTAATGAATTTATTATTAGATTATGCGTTACCTGTTGTAAATAAGTGTGAGTAAACGTGGACTCCGTGGCGCAACGGTAGCGCGTCTGACTCCAGATCAGAAGGTTGCGTGTTCAAATCACGTCGGGGTCAAGTTTTACTTTGTTTAATTTTTTTTTCTCGAGTATAGAAATACTTCGCAACGAAATTTCAAACGGAATTTTTTTTGTTTTGGTATATTTGCGGTTATCGTTGGAAAATCCGACGGTTTCAGTTGCGATTTCGATTACAGAATCAGTTTATTTTCGCTTTCGCCTCGGGGAACAAAAACACATTTTTTAAAAATCCTCTCTCCACCCCAAAAAATTACTTTTACTTTTTTCGGGCGTCATATCTTCAGTTACGGGTCTTCTATTGAAGCCCAGGCTCCAGGGTTCCAAGTATTTTCGGTTTTCAGTGAAGTTTAAAGTACGTCTCAATGTCTGAAGTTAACAGATTCGCTTAATTCTGGTTTTCTTTTCATATATGTATATTTATCTAAGGCCTGAACGCTCACAAAAAGATAATTAAAGCCCATGAAAAGACATTTTCAAAAGCATTATTTGAGAATGGTATGTATGACGACCCTACATCCTCCACATCAGTGTTTCCCAAACTGTGGTTTTTCCACACTGATGTTTCACAAGCAGCCATCAAGTGTTCCGCGAAACATAAGTCAAACTTAAGCTTTTTTAACGCCACTTCGTTTTGCCAACAATATTCAAGAACTTAAAAAGCGTTCCTCGCTGCAAAACGTTTGGGAACCACTGTCCCACACGTAATATACTTCTAACTATATATATGGGTATTGAAACATTTACTTTAACCTGTCTTCTATGATTCTAACTTGGCATTTTGAAAAAGAAATGTATGTACCATAGAACACTAGAAGGAATACAACTATCGCTTTGCTGCAATCACTTATGGGCATTTATGTGCATTTTGCAGAACTATGTTGTCATTCACTTAGTAGCTACCAATTGGTGTGTTTCAATTGTTGTCATATTGTTGCCGTCGTGTTGACACGGTATACGTGGTATACGTGCATGATGCAAGACACCCATGCACACAACCATCCATCGCACTAACACACACAACTCCGCGTGCACATATACAGCATATTGGTGGTATATTTTTGATCCTTTGTCGTTACACTGGTTTCAGTAGTATAGAGATACTAGCGTTCGTTCTGTAATATTCTGTGGTTTGTACTATACTTACATATCGTACTATGAACACGTAACTAACTCAACTTGTGTGTTTGCAAGTATGTACATTAAACTTCGTATAAATCTACTTGCATATTAGTTAGTGGTAGACCATTAGTCAACAGTCACATCATTGTTTGACGGTAAAGTCTAATATTAGTCTAATATACTAATGTTCCATTTTGTGACCAATCACAAATGATTTACCTGCAGGATAACAATGTAAACCTCAAGAGGATTGCTACAGGATGATTCATTAATAATTATTAATGAAATTTTATTGGATAAATTGGTAGAAAATACTATTTTGAGTGTTTGAGTTATCAACATTTAAAAAAAAAAAAGAATTTAAAATAATTATAAAAATAGATGTGGGCCAGGATTCGAGGTTCTTTCGTACGTAGGATACCAGACGAACGCACTGTGCCCCACGAATTCTAGGAGGGGCTAATTTACATTCAGTCCCTCGTAGAACGTCAAGAGTGACCTAAAGTTTACTCTCCTGATGTTCTCGGAATTCATTACTAAAAATCCCAAACACTTGCACCTCAGGGAGGACAGTACCCCATAAGAACATAGAACGCCGGACCATTTCGTCGTCCAAGCCGCATTTGCAGCAAAAATGACTCTGTCGTAATCCCGTAATAAAAAAGATGCTTAATCATAAGTGAAACATACTTTGATTTTTGATGGAATCTGATTCCAATTTGATGCAGTTAATCTTGAACTCGGTTTAAAAATAATTTATTTTAATTCATTTCCCACATTTTTATTATTGGCTTCGCACGTTCATCCATAACTCGTTCAAAAGAGTCCTATATTTAGAATATATTTATGTTAGTTCAAATCGGTTACAAAATCGCCAAAGAAGTTTTCGCTTCGACTGGGTGGTCTTAGGGTGCATTAATTTGACAGTCAATACACTTTCATCCTGCGACGAAGTGTGTTAGTAAGATTTCATTTGGCGTCGTGCGACATCAATGACCGTCAAAATATAATAGCCTGATTAAAAAAAGTTTTTACTCCAATTCAATTTTCATGATTTATCCTAGCTCCAAGTGTAAGAACGATAATAGATTGTTGATGGGGGTTGAGTAGTCGGGTCAAAATCACTCCAGGACGCAATGAATCAAGATACGCTACTGCATCATAGTGTATTATATAATATTATAGAAATGGCGATAGCGGTAAGGAAGGTATACGGGACAAACCGGGACGGACAGATAGACAGCCAGACCACCACTATAGATAGGACACATAGTAACGGAACTTTGGCCAGATCCTGCTTAATATATCAGCAGTAGATACATTGAAATACGTTTATGCATTACAAATTATTTAATGTGATTTGAATATATAAGTGAAATGGCTTTGTTTCTATTACTATATATATATATGTCCGTTAGTCTGTCGTTCTGTTTATCTATTGGTCTCTGTACAGGTATGTGTTACTCGCTCGGTATATTGTGCCAAGGTAGTAAGAAAGGAACGTCAAATGGAAATTATAATAATTATTATTGCATAATTTTATCCTAGGATTTTCCTGATAAAAATACATAGATAAATATGTAAGTAGATAAAGTATTAAATAAAGTACTCATAGAAAATTTTATTGATTTAGTCTAAAAAAAAAACAACACACGTTTTTTAAACAATTTAAAAATTACATCACACTGGTCTCACGTAATGATTCCAAAAATTTTTAAATAATGTTAAAAGGTCTTAGAATTTTCGAATATGGTATTCGATTGCATTTAAAATTTGTGTTAAGACTGATAAATTGTACCAATAGAAATTTTGTTTCAACCAATAGCAATCGTTAATTTTTAATAATAATAATTCATATAATTTTATTAACGGTTTTTGAAGCATTGAAAATTTTAGTAAACTTCATGACTTTTTTCTTGCTCAAGTCAAGCTTTATGGGAATGATTTGAGTTAGGGTGACTGACCGAACTGGAGTAATTTGGGTGTGACCTTTCCATTTTTGCTATAAAAATGGACCAGTTCCTTTTATAAATGCAACCGATCCAACAAAGAAGACGTTTTACTAGTTGTCTTACCCGGCTGATTTTGGTAAAAATGAAAAGAACGATTTCGAAAACCTATAATTCCAATTTCATCCTTTTAGCATATTACTTACCGCCTTTAAGGAACTGAAAAATTTTAGTAAACTCGATGACGTCACTAAATCAAAGCAAATCATTCTGAAGTGATTAAAGTTGATATGTTTGGTATCTAAATTAAGGTAATTTGGATGTGAACTTTTCATTTTTGTTACCAAAATGAGCAATTATTTCAATTTGGAACTTCTTGACCGGACATAAGTCTTTATTCTATTGGTACTATACGTGTCAGATAAACCACGAAAATATTTGAGGGAAGAGGACATGACCTCCATTACCACCACCCCCCTTCCTGTACCCGCCCTTGTATTCACTTGGTCTTGTGCATAGTGATGGTCTTGATCGATATTAAATATTGAATATTCATAAAAAAGAAACTTTAACCCCAACGTGTTGTGAACACGCAACCTTCTGATATTATGCAAACGCTACTAGTCGACCACAGAATCCTTGTTTGTAGTTCAATTAAAAAATAACGTTTTTTCATAATACAAAAAATATAAAAATTAAAAATTATATTATTCTTGTGGTTATCTTTTTATATTTGTACAAAACATACATAATATTTTCTGTTATGTAAAATATTAAATTTTAGACCAACTTACTAACCCGTGTGTATAATCATATCACAGAGCTAGGTGAATAATATCTATTCTAAATGAATTATCCCACTGGGGCGAAACCTTAATCTTCTTCACCATTCATTGTGTGTCGACTACACAATGTCCACCACATTACATATTATAAAATTTCTCTGTGGGATATTCATTTAAACATATGAAAAACATCATCAACACTACCAACAATTACTAGATAGTACAGTTTGCTCAATAGTGGTTTGGTACCCCGTGTACTTCCCTATCTATTCTACACCAGTCAAGTTAAACTTGTCTTGTCGGTTGCGGTTTCAAATTTTCATATTTAAATATTATATGAAAATTGTTGTGTCGAATTCAGTGGCGGATCTCAAAAATCTGTAAGGCCGGGCGCACATTGAGACGCAGTTAACGCAGGCAGGGCGGAGCAGAGCAGCATTGCGTCGCACGAGACCGATGTGGCACGCGTGAATGTGACACAGAAACTGCGCGATGCTGCGCAACATTGTAACACGTTCTCGAGTTTTAGTTGGTTTTATTTCGTCGAAATGAAAACAGTTGAAGAAATTGAAGAAAAATAGTGCTTCTCTGCTCTGCTCTGCTTTTAAATTCGTGCTATCTCGTTCTACAACGAGAGTCACAAAAACTACGTCTCAATGTGCGCTCGACCAGACGTGCTTTCCTACTCTGCCCTGCCCTGCGTTTACTGCTTGACGCAGCTCAATGTGCGCCTAGCCTAACAGTTGGTGATAACTACTCAACTTTTGATATTTATTTAATTCTAAATGTTGCTTACAATTATGCCCGAAATATGTATACCTACCTAACCATAATTTTTTTTACAAAATTTTATAAATCAACACATTGTTGGAAAGTCCTGACATGATAAAGTTAGAGTTATAAGAAGGAAAGGTATAGTAATCAAGCGGCATATGCGGTTTTCATCAGCTCTTGTCGCCTAAGAGATCAAAAAAGCCAAAAATTGGAGTAGAAGTTTTCCGGATATTAGTGTATGAGGGTATCAAAAGGAACAAAATTTGGATACACTTGGTTTAATGATTCTAAAGTTACCTTTATTTTTAATATTTTAGAGATACTGAAAAATTTTAATTTTGATTCGATTTTTTCCGGACCTTGTTAATGAAAATTGATGAAGCTTAGACGAAAGATGTTACAAAAGGTTCCCATTATTTAAAGTGTAACGCTTTTTTCATAGGTCATGTAACTTAAGAGAATTAAAAGTCTTCAATATTTCATATTTTTTTTTTTCTGTATCAAAAACCCTTATCTCGCTTATCAAAATTGAAAAATTTTTTAATGTTATCCATTTTTTTCAAAATGGAATCACAGTGGATGCGAATAATTTAAAGTGTAAACTTTCTCATCTAAGGAAACCAGAAGCAAAATTTTGAAAAATTTTATAAAATATAATTTTTTGAAATTTTAAATTTCATCCATTTGGTTTAGAACAACTTTCTTAGAAATACCCCTATATACCCGTCAAAATGCGAAGTAATTTTGATCTTTAGTAATCTTTAAACAAAATTTCAGTTCACTTGACTATAAATTATTGATCGCAACCCCTCGCCCCTCAGTAGGGGCGGGGGTTGCGATCAATAATAATTAAAAACGGGACCGGTGATTTCTACAATTGCACTATCGAATTTATTTTGGATGCTGTACAACTGAAAAGAAATCAACGATTGTAGAAAAAAATATACACTTCTTTCAGCATAATGATCTGAAATCGATTTTAAACTTGATGAACTCTATCATTAACCTACAAATCTTATTTTGTTTTTGTGTTTTATAAATATTGCGCCACTGTTTTCAATTTTTGCATTACATTTATTATACATTTAAGAGAAATTTTTGTTAATAATCTTGTAATTGTGTTATAAATTTTCTAATTTGTTGAAAAAAAAGTGAAAAATGAAACGTAGGTAATACTTATATAAAAAAAAAAAAAAAAAAAAAAAAAAAAAACATAATTTATAACTTTTACTTTACTACTGATGTGGAATTTTCATTAACAGTAGGTATTAGATAAGGAAATTTTTTTTGTCTACCTCGCTTATGAATAACCTAATTAGAAGCAATTAATTGAATAAAAAAAATTTTCAACAATTTTCATTAAATTGCAATTTCTGGAATATTTAAAATTTTTTGGTTATCAAAAAATGTAGGTAAGTATGCTTTAACCATTTTTCACCAGATTCAAATGAAATTCAAAAATACATTGAAGTGGTTTGTCAGTGTGTCCCAATCGTTTAGAAATTCATAATAATCTATAAATGTTTCCTACTACACCTTTGGCTCGTTGTAAGCAACATCTAATTTGAAGTAGAATCATATGCCTTACTCTTTTTACCTATATGCGAATTTTATTATCTAAAAAGGGTAAGATCAATGATTCTATTTCAAGTTGCTTACAACGAGTCAAAAGTGTAATTAGTAAGGTTTGAGAAAATATTTCTGTAAAAAAAAATTAAATAAAATAACTCATATAGCGTAAAAGCCCCCTTTGTCGAACGGTATCTAATTATGAACATTTACATATTAAAAAAGTTATTTCTGAAAGAAACGTTTGATAACAAAAATTATTATTAATAGAATGATTGTTTTTCAATTTAAATTCACCTTGCATTTAAAGTTTCCTTACTTAATTAAAGAAATAAATATGTAAATGTCAAAACTGTTCCAGTATTAGATACCGTTCCACAAAGGGGGCTTTTACCGTACCTATATTAAAAATTTTTAAAAAATTTTATTATATTAGTAGGCATTTAAGTATACATATTCCGTTTTTTTCTTAATTTTCATTGTCCGTTTAAACAAGTTTTCGCTTTTTAACACATTTTTTCTATCAAAATGTTATTTTAAGATGTAAGTAAGGGAGACAGGGGCATGTACTAACAGATCTTACTTTTTACATATTAAACGGAAATGAAACTAGTTAGAGATTTTTTTGTAATCGTTATGAAGCATCAACTATCTGTCTATAATTTTTTATAAAAAAAAAAAAACTTACATATCTCTCGTACACTCCAAGGAAAAACCCATTTTCTTAAAAAATGTGCTTGTTAATACAACGTTGAGGTTAGTATTAACATTAGAGTTTTAATATGATTATGATATTTTTAACCGACTTCAAAAACGAGGAGGTTCTCAATTCAACCCGTATGTTTTTTTTTTATGTCCCACATTTCTGATTTCTCCCACATTTCTGAGCTAATTTACGCCATTATTTTTTTGGTTGGTAGATAAAGCTCTCCAGGTGATCCCATAAAAATTTTATTAACATTGGTTAAGTAATTTTTTAACCATCTTCAATCCAAGGAACTCAAAGCCACAGAATAATCAGAAGCCAAGTTGCTATCTCTGCACTAGTGATATCAGTGTAGGCAAAAAATCCCCTCCAGTTCCCACCACTATGTTGTGTAGGTATACACTGTTTATAGTGGTGTTGGTTTGATATTTGCAACTGTGTCAGTTTTTACACACACACAATTACAAAATACGTATTGTCGGACAGAGCAAGGTGGAGTCCAAGCTAACAATGGTCTAACAATACATTACAATGCGTGGTGTATTCGGTGACGGAGATCGACTAACTAAATGCCTTAACCGGTATCAAGCACACTCAGGCACACTGCTATCCACAATTTTTTACACATACGCTTAGGGCTTGACTCAAAACACTTAAGTTTTCTGAAACATATACTTAATTAATAAAACATAGAGTTATCATTTCATACACATAATTTTTATATTTCAATTACTGGCATAACACAGTGGTACTGCTTCTTATGACACCGATTGTGAAATTAAAAAAAAAAAAAAAAAAAATAACCAAAAACGCTAAAAAACACAAATATTTACGGTATTATACTCTAGTGTAAGATTTTCACTTGGACGCGATATATGTGTGTGTGTGTGTTTTTAATGTCATTATTATGTTATCTAAACATTAAAAAACGTAATAAAAATAAAAAACAAACATTATAATAATAATAATAACAATAATAATAAAAAGGGGTGTGCAAAACAAAAACTTAATTGTTTTTTGTCATTTTTTAAAAAAATAAAAATTTAATATAGGTACCTTCTTTTAGATATTTTCTTTTCTTAACGATTTTTCTTGTTTATTCGAAAAAAGAAATAATTTCCGTACAAATCGAAGTTCAAAATTCAAAACATGTACACATCTTCGTTATGCGTGTGTGTTTATAAACTCTCAAACAGTTTCTCGAAAACCACCGCGCGACACTCTCTAACAACATGTAAAGACAATTACTTTTAGTACCTTGAATATATGTAATTTCGAGGAAATCTGCTATAATTACGAAAACTTCTAATATAATCTTATGCAATTATTAAAAACCACACTTAATAACAAACGACCCCTTACAGATGCTAGGCAGGTACCTCTATTGCAGCATACTTACTTGTTAAATTGTAATAGTTGTAGATTGTAGAATGTATTAAATGCAGTTTACTAAACTGTCTAGTCTAGCCGAAGAACATAAATGAATGTATGCGGTATGTTACACATATTTTGAGGGTGCTCGAACATGGGTGATTTTTAATCGAGCGACAGTTTAGTTGCGTAATAATTTTCGTTTAAGGGAGGAGTTCAAATAAAAAAGCAAATTTTTGATTTTTGATTATTTTGCCTGTTGAAATATTTTTCAAATTAAGGATGGTTTCAAATAGAAAATTTTGTTTTTGAAACATTCATTACTCTTCCCTGTGGAGGGAGGGGGCCGTTTTTCACAAGTTTTTAAGCGTTTACAAGGAACGCCATATCTCAAAAAGTAATGAATATTATTTTATTCTTAAAGGAACTGTCCATAAAGCTGAATATGGGTTTCAGGGAATTTTAAAAATTATCTATAAAATTATAATCCCAAAGTTCTAAAAATTATAAAATCCAATTTTTTATTAAAAAAAAAAAAAAAAAGTTTAAAAATAGTTACAATTGTTCAAATGGAAAAAATCATACTCCACTTTATGCGCAATATGTTTATGAACAAAATAAAAAAAAAAAATTAAGTTTCTATCTTTTCTAGAACTTGAGATATAATTTCCCTTGTCGGGAAAAACACAAGTTTCGGGAAACGGTAAAAACAAAAATAATAACAAAAGAAGCGGCTTACTCACTGTTTATTAAAACGTCTACAAAGGCATACAAATAAAAAAACATTATCTCAGTGCATACTATAACTCGTGTACACACCAAAACTAAATATTACTGATCAAATCGCGAGGGGGGCGAGCGTTATCTGCAAAGGAGCAGCAATTTGGCTGGGCAGCGACTCACAAATAAATATTTTTCTATTTATTTTTATTCAAGTTTAACTACCAAGTACTCGGATGAATCCAAGTTTCTATATTAATTTTATTGCAAAGAAAATTTAAAATAAATTTTCAAATTTCAGTAAAATATATTTTTAAATCATATACACAATAAAGAAAATTGTTTCGCCTTTTGCAAAGAACTGCCTTGCAAAGGGAAATTCTGCATTTTTTTTTTAATACTTGAAACACTTTCCACTTGTAGACACTTCACGTCTTCACTAAGCTATTTCTAATCAACAATTTCAACATATCCTTGAGGAACTGTTGCCTAGTGTGCTTGCAGCCTTATCTAACTGTAAACAACCCTATAACAATTCCATGTTATTACATAACCTATAATTTTGTTAATTGTAAACACATATTGCACGAATGTATGTATATATTTATACATAATAAGCATTAAATATGTCTATGTTCATATTATGTTCTATACTAAAAACAAGCTTTACCAACAGCTGCAAAGCTTTTCAAAAGCTCCAATGTTGTCGATTAATAAAACGACTACAATTACGTACACAAACACCGCATGTATACAGTGTTTTTATCTTGACTCCTTACACCCCCGCCTCGTCGCAAAAGCTTACGAATAGAGCTTTAACTTTGACTTTCAGACTATTACTTTGTCGTTTGTTGAACAAAATTCTTGTTGAACAAAGTCTACCCGGTTGTGTTATGATTATAATCATCGAATAGTTTGCTGCTACGTCTTTGGAGTTAACATTTGTTTGTAAGTTAATGGTTAAAATACATACTGGAATGAATCTGGGCAAATTTTCTGATTTTCGGCTATGTGTTTGCTTTTACTGGTTTCGACAAACAATAACATACCGAATACAGCAAATAAAACTGGAGCTGAAAATTGTAAATTGCTTTTATTTGCCAAACTCTAGCTATAAACTGTGTAGTGTGTAGTTGCTATTAGAAACTAAAGATGTTTGTAGTTTGTAATATTGTTAATAATATATACACAGAGAATGTTAGGTATAACTGACAACGTAATGTTAGCGATTTTCACATTCTATTTTGAATTTACTGGTCACTTTTTGGATGAGGATCAAATTATTTTATAAATACTTACCGGGTGATTAGTAAAAAATTTGTAATGAAAAAATTACGGGTGAATATCCACTTCTGTAAAAATTGTAACAAATTATTGAAGGAACACGAAAAATTTTGATAATTTTTGCTTTTTTTCGAGAGGTTGTAGCTCAGTCAAAAATGGACTAACAGTGCTCTTAAAAATTGCATTTTAAAACGTGAACTCTACTGTTTGGTAGTGAAATTCAAAACTTTTCGAAGTGACAGTTTCTATGGCAAGGGATAACTCTACGTGACAGCGTAATGAAACCTGTAATCGTTATAGGATGAAACTAACGCTAATTGTTAGTTGATCATTGCTTCATACACGGAGAGAAGAATCATATAATTTTTATAGATAAAATTTCAGAAAAATTACTATGCTCTCTTATAATGCGTGCGCGATCGACGACCAAAATAAAAAATATGTGCTAGCATGGTAAAATTTAATGTGCTAACACAACTTTTATCACACTCTTATGCATATATGTTATAGTTTAATTCTTGTTGTCGTACTCTTTCATTTGCGTATCTGACCCGCAACCTTATGTTGCTTGGGCTGTACCAGTAAAAACTTCGAAGATGCCCGATCTTTTCCGACTTTCGATTCTTTATGATGCATACAAAAATGATTGCCAACAATATATTCTAATGCTAAAGATAGTGAAGTAACAAAATGATGAATTAAACGGTGACATCCCCGTCCTCTAAGACAGTGTAATGAATACTGCTTGCTGCTTGTAAGACAGTCTAATGGATCAAGGTACTTGGTCCGACTCGTCCGACCAAGTTGGTCGTCCAAACCTATGGTTTGCTATGTGACTTGCTATGAGTGAGGTACATTTCAACAGCGTTCACAACACACACAACCTTCTTTCTCTTTTTTTCTTTCTACTATTAGCAGATAGCATTTCATTATAATACAGCATGGTAATTTTTGCAAGGAAAACAATTAAAAAATATTTTTTTGTCAGCAATGGAACTTTTCACTGTGCTGTTTTACAAATTTTACGGAGCTAATATTACGGAAACAATATTCTATCCTTTAAATTTTCTATGATTAATCATAATTTTTATACTTTTACCGTACAAAATTGAATATGTTCGCCTTTTACACGTCGATTGTAGTGCTGAGCACAGTAATTTTTATATGAATTTTCTCTCCGTGTACGGTTCAAATTATTTAATTTATCTACAACATTCTTGATGTCATATTTAGTATTATTTAAACTTCTGTTTGGTTCAATTCGATGTATAAATATTATATTAAAAGTGCAGTAACATGTCACTGATAGCAAATATTTGTATTTGTGTTTTTTCAAAGCCAGCCTTCTGAATTAAATTATTTTACTATAAATTGTCCGAAAAAATGACAAAAAAAAAAAATTGGAAACTTCAGTCAAATTATTAAACTAAAACATATTTTGACTTCTTATGGATTCTGGTTCATACCTGACAGTACTACTTAATCTTGAACTCGGTTTGAAAATGACTTATTATTATTTGTTTTCCACGTTTCTGTTATTGGCTTCGCACGCTTATTCATAATCGCGACTCGTTCAATAAAGTTTAGACCAATGTAGTTACTTTTTAACGGTGATAAAAAGTTTCAAATTGGAAACATAAACGAAAATTAGTCCCTGCAGTTGAGAATTTACATACCTGAAGGCATTATCTCATCATATATCATAATTTTATCGATCGCCTCTGTATCTCCCTGTAATATCATTACGGTATGCACATATTCAAACAATATTTGTTAAACTATCTGAACAGCCATTACTAATACGATTTGTATGCAAAATGAATCCATCTATTGCCGCCTTTTCATCCTCATTGTAGTTGCTACTTCAAATCCAATATTGCAGATAACAGATACACATTCATCTACATAATATATACATAAGTATATAGATATGAGTCGTTTAATTTCAAAACCTGCTATATAATATTTCCGAAAAAAAAAAACTTACTGCTTTAGCTGTTACTGCTGTAACTAAATTTGTACAGAGATTAATTCAAAATACGTTATAAAGTGCAAAAAGAAAATCGATTCAAACTTTAATCTCCAATTACTACACATTTTAAATTGCCGCCATTCAATATGAACCAATCAAAAACCGTTGTGTCTCCAAAATCGTAATGAAATAGCAAAATTATTAATCACAAAACGTAAACTTTTTGATCTACTAGAAAAATGAGTAATTCAAACCAAAACTTAAGAGAACCGGATTAGAGAAATATATAAAACAAAAATATAGGTAGGATTTTTCTTTAAAAGTTGTTCTTTAAAAGGATAATATTTTGTATACTTTGCCATATTTTGATAATATTCATTTTACATTTAGTAATACCATTTCTAGGATTTGGTAGATTTAACAACGGAATCCTCATGAATTTTTGATTTCTGCCATCACATGAAGTGGGCTACCCGCACTTGACTACGTTGAATTCCACGGGGAGAGCTAATATTTTTTATATTAAATTTAGGTACAATTACAATATTTATTTTACATTTACATTCTTTAAATCTAATTCGTTTTTTACACTACTTGAAAATAATTTACGTATATTATATTTAATATAAATATGTACGCAACACAACCCTGGATAAATTCTAATTTATTAGTATTAAAAATACATACTTTTAAGCAAAATTGAAAAACTTGAACGCTAATAACTTAATTTTTAACAATAAATTATGAAGTTTAAAAGTAAATATATTAGGTATTATTTTTCGTCTTTTTTATGTCATCGAAGATGACATATTAATATGGTTGTGTGACTGAATAATTATTGAGTTGTACATCCATATTGAATAAACGCAAGAGGGCTGTAGAGTTAACAACTATAGAGTTAACAAAAAATCATAAATTAACACTTTCACTGAGATGACATTACTTAGTGCGTGTCAAAAACACGCATTTGACGAATTTTTTGAAAAATTACTTTGAATACGTGTAACGGGTTTTAATATTGGACGATTCATATAAAATGTTTGCACGGCTACATTCACATGTATGCATTTTATTTATTCATTTGTTTATCTGTTTAAAACGTTACTGTTACGGTTTGAATCTCTTAATGTCCATAAAATCTTTTATGATTATTTGTTTGATCGTATAACCTACATTAGTCTATAGTGTGTTGTTCAATTGTTCATCCGACAATTGAATCATGCGACATTGTTTCGTCTAAAAAAAAAAAAACAAATTGCAATCAGTGTGAAACAAATGCAATTTAGATTATGGTCCTTCGAGCACGACAAGATATTTCATTATCAGTGTTTCATTTTATCTATACAAAAATGTTCATTTTGTGCAAACTGTTCCAGTAAATATCTCCACAACTCTACATTTGTGGAGTAACATTAAAATTTTGTAAATGTAATATATTTTCATAATAAAATGTTTCAAGTAATTTTCGGGTAATAAAATCATGAAAATTAGAAAAGTTTTTCCTCTTTTAATAGCATTCACGTTAGATATAACACAATGTTAACGAAGAGAATCTTGTAGTAGTATTTGTGGCGCGAGAATGGTGGAGGATTCGCTTATTTATTTTCACAGCAGTCAGCAAACATTGAAAATTTAAAAGATTTTCTCTTCGCTTAATGAGAAATAATTTTTTTATGATTATTCTCAACTTGTGAATCGTCGAATTAATTAGTGTAATAATATTTGGTCGTAAAATTTAAATGTTAATGGAAGATTTATATAAACTTATATAAAATATTTTGTTAAATTTATTTTGTAATACCGTAAAAATTATTTCAAGTTTGAAAATTGGTAATTTAAATTTTAATAAAAAATAAGTGATAACGTTGGAGGTCCCATAAACCTGGTAAGTTCGCTAGTCAGACATGCCCAATGCCCGGAACCTTAAAAAATGAAATTTTTGCAGAAATTTGCCAAAATTTAAGTTTTTGAGTTTTTTTTTTTTATCGTGGTAAAGAGCAAAAAGAATCACGTCAGATAAGTTTTTAATTTTAGTTTTAATTTTAACGAATTTCCATTCTGAAAATTCAGCTATTACAGCCGGTGTCATGTAAAGACTTTGGCCCGAGACTAGGACAGAAATTTGTTTCGAGAAACTGAAAATGGACTTCACAAAAATTTATATATATATATATATATATATATATATATATATATATATATATATATATATATATATATATATATATATATATATATATATGTATATGTATATAGGTGTTTGCACGATAACTCTCGAACGGAGCCTCCAGTTTTTACGTTTGTAGAGAAGATCAAAAGTTCCAAAAACTAGGTTTAGTTCGTCAGCCAGATGCGTCCGATTTTTGGAAGCCAAAATTTTTATCACCTTTTCTCCATTTTAGTGAGTTTTTGTAAAAATTGGTCAAATTTCAAAAATTATTACGCCATCGATAATAGCGTAAAACATTACGTAGGATAAATTTTTAAAACATTGCTCTAAGTGAACTAGCTTTTGAGAAATTTCGGAAAACCAATTACATCGTTTGAAAGGTCAGAAAATGGTCATAAAAGGTCCACTGGTTTGATTAATTGATTAGCAACAGAAAATTTTTTACTAAGTTTTTTAATTGCTGACCAATCGACCTTTTATGACCATTTTCTGAGCTTTGAAATGATATAATTCGTCATTCAAAATTTCACATTTGGGGTGCGAAAGTTCTTTGAATGACCTTCAAACCTTAGCAAAAAATTTTCTATTGCTGGCCAATTAATCAAACCAGTTGACCTTTTATGACCATTTTCTGACCTTTTAAATGATGTAATTGGTTTTCCGAAATTTCACAATTGGGGTGCTAAAATTTTTGAATGACCTTGAAATTTTTTAACCCTTAATAAAAAATTTTCTATTGCTGACCAATTGATGAAACCAATTGACTTTTATGACCATTTTCTGACCTTTTAAATCATGTAATTGGTCAATCGAAATTTCACATTTGGGGTGCTAACATCACGGAGCCGATTCTGCAGGGTATTTAGATATAGTACTTATAGTAGGTACTTATTTTATTGGCGAAGGTAAAAAATTTTAAATATTAACGAACAAATATGTATTTTGTAGCTTAGAGGGCTTTAGAATTACTAATTAACTATGAATTAATGTCAGTTTTAAATTACTGAAAACAAGGGTATCTCAATTATCGTCCGTTTTAAACAACAATTTTCAAAAATTAAATTCATCGTTGAAATTACCTGCCTACCTAATAAATTTTCGGTGAATGAAACGTTCCAAATACACGAAAACAAAATTGTGTTTACATAAAATTAGTTGGCATATTAGACGGGTAAAATAATAGTTGAAAAATTAATGAATAAACAAATTGATTTTAAATTAATTGTTATGATGCCATATTAAATAACGCACGTTCATATATTCAAATTTTGTTCATTTTCAGTTAAAAAGCAACCGAAAATATAATATGCCTAAATTCAGATATAAATAGATTTAAATATGGTGCTACGATAGTACACGGTCTACCAACGGTCTATAATAAAATGATGAACCTTTTCCACCTTTCAATATACATTTGAACTTCTTTTAACCAAACAGCATTTTAACGCAAAAATTACCATTGAAATATGAAAACGGCTAATATTTATTCCTTTAGCGAACGAAGTAAAGCACTAAAAATAACTGATTTTGTGTAGAATTTCGGAATATTTGATTAAAATGAAATTTTCACGGGCGAATGTTGTCCGGTTAAGAGAAATATCACTGTAACAATTATATTTAATTTTTTTTTTAGCAGGGAAGATTAGAATTGGTTGTAACATTTTTCGGATAAAGAACAGTAAGAAAGATTCTCTTATTTCATTAAGATTTCGTGGTAGACGCCATTGGATGAAAGGTTTTTTTCTCAATTAAAACTTTTGGTTGGCCGAATTATGATAATTCGTTTTTGCTATCAAAATGACAAATTAGCTTCCAATTTCATTGTTGCATCATTTTATTTACCGTTTTTCATACAGTATAGGTATTTGATGACGTCACAATTTTAAAAATTCCCTTTTCTCGGGAATCTAAGTTTTATTAAAGTAATTTAAATTAGGAAAACAGGTTGAATTAAAATTATCTAGGGGAAAACTTTTTATTTTTGTTACTAAAATTACGACATTCCATTTAAGTCCAAAAGTCCTTTTTTGGTAGCTCTACGTGTCTAGTTTTGGTAAAAATGAAAAGAACGGGTTTTAAATCATTGATGATTGTAGTAAATTTAATTATGTCATCAAATAAGTTCTGAGAAGTGGTAATGACATCCATAACTTTACCTAACTTCAGGAGCCTGGCTGGCTTGCTTGGTAGCTGAATTTGGCGTGGAAAGGTAGAAAGTCGGCAGAGTGCGTAGTATAGTGGCACCATAGTAGCTATTATATATTTATTTATTTATATAGATCTAAAACAAATTCACCGCATATTAAATTCATAAGTTAATTTACATTCTAATCCCGATTACATCACATCATATTGTAAAAGGAACCCTTCTTCATATCATTGTTAAACAATATAGAGAATTTTAAATCATATATGTAGATATATGCGTATGTCGCGCGTTTATGTGTACCGAATTATTTACGGAGTGAAAATTGACCGGGTGTTGCTCATTTGAGGACAAGTAACCTTAAAATGGGAGTGGGACACAGCTTCCGCATCGCGTACAGCTTGCAAACTTTTATCAAATTTTTAAAGTGATTTTGTACTTAAATTGCATCTTAAGGGGACGCCAAAAACGACTAATAAGCTAATTTTTGTCGAATCTCGTTTTTTGTTTTTATTTTGTTCTGTGGTGATATACCTATAAAACATGGCCAAAAAAAATTTTTTTCAAGTAGAAAAATATTTATTTGTGATTCGCTGCACGGCTAATTTGCTGCTCCTTTACATACAGATAACGCTCGCCCCCCCCCCCCCCCCCTCGCGATTTGATCACTAATATAACTACTTGAAGATGAAGAATCTTGAGGATGAAGAAAAGAAAAAGGAACAAGAGGGGACAATGTATGGGGCTGGAGAGTTTTAATAGACAGTAAGTAAACCGCTTCTTTTGTTATTATTTTTGTTTTTTACCGTTTCCCAAAAGTTGTGTTTTTCCCGACAAGAAAAATCATATCTCAATTTCTAGAAAAAATACAGACTTAATTTTTTAATTTTGTTCATAAACATATTGCGAATAAAGTGGAGTATGCTTTTTCCATTTGTACAATTGTAACTATTTTTAAGTATTTTTTTAAATAAAAAATTGGGTTTTATAATTTTTAGAACTTTGGGATTACAATTTTATAGTTAATTTTTAAAATTACCTGAAACCCATATTCAGCTTTATGGACAGGTCCTTTAGGAATAAAATAATGAAAACAATTTAAAAAATATTCATTACTTTTTGAGATATGGCGTTCCTTGTACACGCTTAAAAACTTGTGAAATGGGGCCCCCTCCCTCCACAGGGAAGAGTAATGAATTTGTTTCAAAAACAAAATTTTCTATTTGAAACCCTCCCTAATTTGAAAGAAAATTTCATCAGGAACAATGTTATGCCACTTGATGGGATTTTCGGACACACAGATGTATTGACAAACAGACAGACAGACACGAAACTAAAATTGTTCAGGAAGCTGTAAAACGTAAAATAAAGGAAAACATTTCAGTACTTCAAAAGTGATCACTATGCTTCCGCTACTTTAGTAGTCTCGGAAGCAAAAACTAAAAAATTTGTTGAAAGAGATATATTATGTATTTAAAACCCTAACCGACAACAGAAATTTTATTTTTGTAATTTTGATGTGCCTCTGACCTAATATTTTGTTGTGTTATGGAACAATATTTATAAGGTTCTACAACACTTTTGACTAAAATTTACACATGCGCCCAAATTATTAGAGAGTAGGTATGGTAATTTCTTCCAGAATTTAACTATAAAGAATATCTTGAAACAATTCACTTCTCCCTACGTTTACAAATATTCGTATGATATGACCTAATAAATTGACACCCAGTATGCGGGCTTTCATTCAATTATCAACATATACGTTTGAATAAATATTTGTTAAAGTACTTTTAAATAATAAATATCGACCTAATGTTTGAAAATGAGAGAGGGAATTAAAATTATTAATAACAATAGATGGGGTAGTTCCTACCCTCTTCAGTATTCAATATACCTACTTCCAAAGTACTCCACATATAGATAAAATAAAAGAGATATAAGGGAGTATAGGCACTTCAAAAAGGAAAAAAAACAACGACCGCCAAGAACAGATTAAAAAACATTTAACCCTTTTTTGGGGATACTGATTTTGAAAATCACCATATGTTACAGCTGTGATCATCGTATTGTGTTAAAAAAAAAAAATTAAAAATTGTTAGATTTTTGATACAAAGTTCCCCTTTGGGTTTATATAATAGATTCAATTAAATACAGTAAAACTTGACACGATAGTGGGTTCCCCATTTCTTATAATGCTAATTTATTTAAATTTAAATCGTCTTAAACAACATTAACGGGAAACCACGGAAAGATTTTAGGTGAGTTGCGTGTCAATTTTTTTCGTTCTTAGGAACGAAAGGAAGTTGAATTTGTATGTTGTACAATCTGATTTCCTAGCCTTAGACTTCTAGTCCCGATAGGAAAAACTGAGGTGGCAACCCCAGATATTAGGATTACTTTTTTCAAGGTCGGCCGCAGAAGGTTCTCGCGAACCATTTGTTTCCATATCAAAAATTTTTTATTTTTTAAGCCCTTATTTTAAAAAAAAAAAAAGCAAGCAATGGCCGACCTTAGGGCACCGACCGACGTTAAACGATTCCAGCTTAGTTAAAAAAAATAAAAATACCGGAACAAAACAATATATTTTGGCCAAATTAATTATTCATAATATTTAGTAGGTACGTTACTTTAGTATATATGTATTATTATTACAAATAATAAATTTAAAAAAAAATAATTTTTAAGAAAAGCTTTTATTTAAAAACTGGGCTAAAAATTATAAAATAATTTTTGAGTAAATAATTATTAGTTTGATCAAAATTAATTTTTAAAAAAATTAATTAAAGAAAGTAATTTTTTACCTATATTTTAATCGGTTATTTTACCCTAATCAAATATAACTATATAGAGATTAAAAATTGTAATATAAAATCATGGACCAATATTTGACAGTTCGAAATGTCCAAAATTTTCATAAGACTAAAAATCAGCAATTCTAGTTTTCAGGGAATTTAGGGAAAAAACTAATTATACAACATTGCATTGTCATCCAAGTTATACATAGACGTATGCAAAATTTGAAATCTCTAGCTCAATTAGAACTTGTTAAACTTTGATTCCAAGATTTGATCTAAACCCACTTACACATAGCAAGTTAAATAAAAGCTTTTAAAAATAATTTAAAATGGGGATTTAATTTCGATAGCTTTTTACATATTATGTCTATAACAGACACCACCCACATCATTATTTTTACTTTAGTTATACGTACCAACAAATACATTACAGTACGATGTGGACAAAAGCTGACAAAAATGATGGGAGATTAGAATTTCCTAGAGGAATTATATCGATATTTATATGGAATTGTGAAAGGAAACTATATAAAACGCAAGATTTGAATCTTCGACCTATCAGTGCAAAATGCGAGTGCCTTAGCACGTTCGGCCGCTCAGCTGGAAAATAATACAGTTGAGCACCAGTTTTGTCAAGAAAAAGTAGTCTCCAAAAGTGGTGCTTAACAAAAGTGATGCTTTTTGACCAGGGGCGATTCACAAATATCGTAAGATTATATTTTGAATTATGTTTTTTTAAATATTAATAAAAGAAAAAAGAAGTGAAGAATTAAAAATTATTTATCTCAGAAAATATTTTTTCATTTGTGGTTTTATTAACTTGCTTAGAAATAATTTTGTTTACATTTTACGTATATATAAAAACCGCCACAGAAAAGAATACATATAGATAAACATTCTATGTACAATAATTAAAATCTACATTCTCACGCTTTGAGGTCTGTTGTTGTTTGTCACTACTATTAGCGGTATATTTGTTTGTTTCTTTTGATAAAATCATGCGTCATGGTCTTTCCAAAAGTGATGTTGACTAATTTGATGCTCTCAAAAAATTTCCAAAACTGATGTTTCCACTATCGGTACTATACTGTAATTTGAAATCAAAGCGTCACCATCTTCACATCTTCACAATTTTATTTAATTTACAATTATGATTGTAATTTAAAATATTTTTAAGGATATTTTGGAGTGATGGTCATCAAGGAAAACAGAAGTGTGATTTTTTTCCCCTTTTAAAGGCTACCGGTTTCGACTTTTATTGTCTTCTTCTGGCCTCTGGGGAAAATTTATTAATATAAATGAACATAGATAAAATATAAAATATAAAATATTACATTAGGTACTTACATAATATTGTATTTATGTGTCAGACTGACATTTGAGAATAAAAATAATAACACTGATTAAAAAAGTTAAAACAGTTAAAAATAACATTTAAAGTTTAAAATGGTTAAAATTACGAAGAAAATTATTTAAAGATTTAGATAGTTTGAAGAAACGTATAATTAAACTGTGCATCACGAAAAAACTGTGCGTTACGAAAAAACAAATTAGGATAATGTGAATGCATTTGTGAATTAATGTTCAAATGTTTTAAAATTAAAAGTAAGTATTACTGCGATGAATACCGAAAACAAAGTGCCTTCTAGTAAAATTATTTAACTTATAAAGAAAAAAAAAATTTTTTTAGTGAGTGTGCGCAACTTTGGTTGTTTTGACAGCGGTAGGCATAATCTTGTCAAAGTTACGGGTATATGTATTGTCTACGCAGATGGCATCGTGGTAGAGGTTGCAATTTGGCTGTACGGTATTGATCCAGCAGCTTTCGATGAAGAATCTCTTCTTATAGTTGGATTCACGTTGGAGCACCATGGGGGTGTCGAAGTTGAATCTGTGCCCATTTTCCCAAGAATGCCGTACCAGTCCTGACACCATGTTGGCTTGTCTAACGTTGTTCTTGTGTTGCTTCATCCGCTCACTAAGATATTGTTTCGTGTTACCAATGTAAACATTGTCACACCCGGTGCACGAAATCATGTATACCACATTTTGCTGGTTGGAGGTGGGAATCTGTGGTTTCATATTGGTATAAAGCTTACTAAGTGCGTGAGGGTAACTGTAAACAGGATTCAATTTGTATTTTTGAAGGGACTTTGAGATGGATGTGGAGGAGGTGCCCAGATACGGAATAGAGAAATAAGAAGGCGGGGGGTTGGAGACATTCGGAGCTATGGAAGGTTGAGAATTGTATAGTTTGTGGGTAAGGTTTTTGATAATTTGGTTGATGAGAGACAGTGGATAATTATTGTAAAGAAGGATTTTTTTTGCATTTTTTAGAGCCAGTGGTCGATGTGTAGGATGTGACAATTTAAGGGACCTACGGATGAGGTTCGTTGCAACATTTTTCTTTATGCTAAAGGGGTGCCTGGAATGGAAGTTGAGTGTTCTGGTAGACGCATAAGATTTCCAATACCACATGGTGGTGAGTACGCTATCTTTCTTTATGACAAGTGTATCCAAAAAGGCTAAGGTATTATTGTTTTCAGTTTCGATCGTAAATTGTAGTTTCGGATGAAAACTGTTGAAGACGTCGAGGACATGGTCAATCATGTCGAAGGGGATGGCCGTAAAATAATTTTCTTCGTAATTTTAACCATTTTAAACTTTAAATGTTATTTTTAACTGTTTTTAACTTTTTTAATCAGTGTTATTATTTTTATTCTCAAATGTCAGTCTGACACATAAATACAATATTATGTAAGTACCTAATGTAATATTTTATATTTTATATTTTATCTATGTACATTTATATTAATAAATTTTCCCCAGAGGCCAGAAGAAGACAATAAAACTCGAAACCGGTAGCCTTTAAAAGGGGAAAAAAATCACACTTCTGTTTTTCTTGATGACCATCACTCCAAAATATCCTTAAAAATATACTTTCAGTGTCATCAAACCCCAATTTAAAATATTTTTATTTCGTGTCGGTAATTACTGACTTCCTAAAACACGGTAGCACTATTTAAAGAAGTTTCACTGCAATTAATTAAGTATATTGTAAACATTTGGCACTTATGTACTCATTACGCGCATATCTATTGTATGATTCTACTTTCCATTAATTTAAAAACATACAATAGCATTTTATGGATTTGTCATTGTTTGGCTGGCCGTAGCTGGGCTGAATACGTGCTATATTTGTGGCAAGCGATAATAAATAATCGCTCGTGGCGTAGCGTGAAGTGCGGCCAAGTGCGGTAACAACCACACTCACCGTCACACTTATTCATTCATAAAGTAACTAAATGGTTTTCCCTTTTGTTTGGATTAAATCAATGGGATGCAAAACATACGGCATCGCGACATATAGAGTGAGTGGTTGAATATCATTCATATTCGATCACTGCCCCCCCCCCCTTGTTCCTCTTCGCTTGTGCACACTCGTTCATCATATGTTCATATATTTGATAATCTTTTTGTATTATTGAAATTATAACAATACTATCAAAAAGTTATCGGATACCAGGAGTAGCCGCGTAGAGAAGATTAGAGTTTAAGGAATGCAGAATTACAAGTGATGAGCAAAATAGGGCGAATACGGGAGAGATGCCGCACATTTTGAAAACACTTGATAATTCTTAAAGTACGCACATTTAATTGATTTGAAATTTGGTACATTTTGAGTCATAAAGGATTCATAATTAACATTTCTGTAGAGCCTGAAAAGCGGCGTCTCTCCCACACCTATGGGAGAGATGCCGCATCAAAGAAGGTGCCACACATCTCCGTACATGATGCATGCCATATGTAACCATTTTTGGCACTTTATATATCTTAACCAGTCAGCTATTTTTTTGTTTCTGAGGACTTTTCAAAACAGTCAATATACACGCAATCATCATTATTTTCGTTATCTTCACTAATATGAGAGCTCTTCCTGATCCAATTAATGGATCTTTTATATTTACGTGGCATAATTTACAGTATTAAAAAAATTGCATAATTAAGGTGTAAGTCTATGTTTTTAACATGTAATATGATGCGGCATCTCTCCTTTTTGTTGGGATAGATGCCGCATGTTGCTATAGCAAGCATAGTGCGGATGTCCCACCTAAAATTTTATACAGTTATTTTAAAATATACCTAAATTAATAACAAAACATATTTTCATTAAAACAATGAAATATACATTCTTAAATTCTAATGAATTAAATGCTTGAAAAAATATTATGTTAAAAAACTTACTTTTCAATAATAAAAAGTTGGATAATTACTAAACTGATGGACCAATCATAAAAGTTACCATATGTAGCTTAAATAAGTAACTTACTTTAAACATATAAACCATTAATAGCGCTATCTATCAATCAACCGACGAACTGTGGCGACTGCGGGATCTCTCCCGCACTTACCCTACAAGACCGAAGTCAAGACCTTTCGAATTTTCATTTTGACCGGATTTTTTGTAAGGTTAAATTCTCGTTTCCGTTTTGTTTTTAATCCTGTTCAAAAATACTACAAGAACTAAACTAGTTCTGCTCATATTTCCACTTTCCCAAGTTAAATTACGATGAAACCATTTGAAAAGTCACTAGTCTTACATCTTTTTCTTAGACAATTCGTCTGAAAATTAACACCTATAAATAGACCCTTTCATAATCGTTTGTTTTGCCCAGTCGTAAATATTACACAAAAATTACTACAAAACCGGGTTTGTTTCCACCCATCACTAAATATTACAATACAATTATGTACAATTTTTTCCTATAGTGCATCTTTCCCAGTATGCGATTAATTTTGATTTTTCTCCTTTTGTGTATAACTGTCTGGACAATATTTTAATAAATTCATTTATGGTCAAATTCACACGACGATTGATATGTAGGTATATATCTATCTCATTCCATTTTTTGCTTCCGCCTTCTCTCTCGCCCTGGTTATATTTATTTAATTGTTTAATTTGTACGAATATCCAAATATTTCATTACGTGCCCATTATATATGAGAAATTTTTCAACAAAATTACATTACAGCCCAGTGAATATTTATTAACGTTCTGGTTGATTCATTTAATAAAAAGGCCGCGCTCACTCACTATTACACCGTTTAATAACGTCCACACAGTGAAAAAATTTGTGTTAAAATTAACACATTTCACATGTCCAGAACGGTCCACTCAATTTCTTGTGTTATTCTAACACAAAGCATAGATATGTGTCAAATTTATACACAAGATTTGTGTCAATGATTTAACACACAAAGCGACATACATTTTGTGTTCATTTTACACAACGATGTGTAAAATTAACTGATTTAGAATGTAGAAGTTTACTCAGTAAATGTGCTGGTATATTATTTTTTTAAGTTAGTATTTTTTTTTTATTTATTTATTAAATAAATGAAAGGAAATAGTAAAAAAAATAATTTTTCAGTACGTAAACTTTGTTATTTAATATTTCTACAAAGTTGTGTTCTGATGAAAATAATTTTGAAACAATACTCAAAAATTGTGAAGATCGTTGTCAAACTGAACGTGGAAGGCAAAATGGTACTACTACTCTTCCTTTTTTACCTGATCTTCTTTGCCCTTTGAATGTGTTCTGGAACGCCGAATATTTGATAATTTTTTAATTATTTGAAGTAAATTCTGCAGACAAAGGAAAAAATTCAATCTATAATATTTTTAATTAACTTACCAATATTTAATATCTAAATAATTAAAACAAATTTAACATTAGGAATGCGTTTTTGATTTTGAAATATTCCGTCTGCTTCTATACATAGATACGTTTCTGTTGAACGCACGTCGCAAAATACTTCAATGATTAGCAATGATGCTATACCGATGGTACAAGTTACCACTACCTACGCTCTTATAAGAACTAAAGCAATAGATGTACGCGAAACCAATTTTTTGGTGTTGGAAATACACAAATAAGTATATTTATGACATCCTTTCGCATTTTACACAAACATTGTGTTATTTGTGTGTTATTTAAAGCAGATTAACATTTTAATTCTGTTAAATCAAAATTTTTGTTAATATTTTCATTTAATACAAACACTAAATGTTACATTAACACGGGCTGGGTTACTTATTTAACACAAAAATTTTAACCACTATAGTTTTTTTGTACGCAGAACACAAATTTTTTCACTGTGCAAGCGTAAAATATTTATGCATTACATTGTTAATTAAAAAATAGTAAAAAATAGTTAACCCCCCTTCACAGCCCCGCGCTAAATAAAATTGCAAAGTTTAAATGAATTTTTTTATTAATTGTTTCAAAATGTAATTAAATGTTCAAATTACGATTGTAAAATATTGTAATTTGAGCCAGTTACGGGTTTTTTCAATATGGCCGTATTCGAATTTGTTGGAATCATGTATAGACAACCGTATTAGAGAATTTTGTAACTCATATTTCTTCAATAAACTTCGTTAATTGTTGATAAAAGTAAAATTTTCACATCAAAATTACTTAAATGACACAAATTTAGAAAAATTAATTCATGTGTACAACGTAAAAATCAAACATATTAAGATTTTAGTCTTTGTGACGTTGTTAAGTAGATAAAAATTTTTAAAAACCATAGAAATTGCAATTGCAAACGATAAAGACATGGAATTGGAAAGGCAAACTCTGGCCCTAGTAAAATTTCCGTTATCAAAAATTAAAATTTATTACATTAGTTATTATATTTGTATACCACTTTTTTCTTTTTTAATTTGTCGCGCTTATGTTGTAGCAATATAAAAACATTGTTGAAAAAGCGTTGTAACTTTGTATATTATAACATATTAAATTTTTATCAAATTTCTTTAACATGTTTTCGTTTTATTAAAAAAAATATATATAGTTTTCCCATAAGAGCCCGTGTTAAAATTACAAAATTTTGAAATCGTTTTTCTCAAAATTGGGGTGGTCAATTTTTTTTTCGGTATAGGCTCGTATTATTAGTATTGAATTAAATAAACATCTAGAAAATCCTTTGAAACAATCGTTTTATCGACCAAATACTTCGTAACCGAAATATAAAAAAAAATATTTCGTAACCGAAAATGTCCAATCATAAAAATTTTAAATAAATCGGGTTCGTAAAATTTAAAAATATTCATTGAAACATTGAAAATTTTTGCTCTGAGAATTTTATTTTCAGCAACACACACATTTTCTAAGCTTTTTTTAGATTTCCTGTACACGTTTAAACCTAAAATTTCTACAAATTGGGAAATTTCATCGGTAGATTTTACAGATTTTCATCATAGGAACCGCAATGTCTTTAAAAAGCCAAGGAAATTTTTATTTTGATCTTAAAAATATGACACTGATATAGTGTAATAAGTAATCAGATAGTTTTGAAGCCGGCCTTTTTAATTTTATTAGAGATTAAACGCAAAACTACCCAAAATTTGATACTCATTGTCCAAGCTACCTTTACTAATAATTTTTTTTTTCATTGTTATTACAAAAATGTGAAGCTTCAAAACAATTTTGCCATTTGAGGCCGGTCTTTTGAATTTTGACGGGAAATTGAACGTAAAATTACCCAAAAATTTTATTTTCATTGCCCAAGCTACCTTCATTAGTAAATTATTTTTATGTTTATCACAAAAATATGAAGCTTCAAAACAATTTTGCCACGCAGAATGCATCGAATATAAAATTATTTATTTTCATCAATGCACTGACTGATTTAGAACGCCGCTTCATTATGATGTAATCCAGTGACACGAACTTCGCTTTCGATTTGAACTAAATAAGACCATTTGGTTGTACGTTCACTTATTGTACTTGCAACACTTAATAATAACACTAATAAAACACAACAATATATTTTATTAAGGGGAGGTTCGCTAAAAAAAATAAAAATAAATCGATTTCTTTTCTTCATAATTATATTCCTTAAGGTGTCAAAAATATTCTCCTAAAATTTCACTTAAAAAAAATTAAATATCAAAAAGTTATGGGCATTTTAATGCACGCACTTTAAAATAATTCAATTTATATAAAAAAACTTTAAATGCTTTTTTCTCGAAAGTACGTTTTTCGACATGGTTCCTCGTGTATCTCAAAAAGTATTTGAGATATCGTCATAAATCAAAGTGCATATTATTCCTCAATTAAAACCTTTTGGTTCCGTAATATATTTTTCAAATGGCGGCTATTAAAAGTCGAAAAAAAGCGGCGATTTTTGAAAATTTATTTTCCAGATGCGATTTTTTGCTGATTTTTATTTTTTTCTTAGATCCTAGTTAGTGCCATAACTGTATCTATGTATATTTTCAGAAAATTCGTGATTTTTTGATTTCGATTCAGTGGGGATTTCAGAACGCGAGGAACCATCAAGATGGAAAAATCTTGCAGTGTCGACTTCAAAGCCATTTTATGCTCAGCTCATTTTTTAATTTAAAAAAAAAAAAAAATATTTTTATAATCTCAAGACATGTAGAAACAATGTTGTATAATTAGTTTTTTTTTTTTAAAAATGTTTATTTGTAAAAATAATAATAATAATAATTAGGTACCGGGCTTGTTCGGACAGGTCAGGACCGTAATTATTTCAATAAAATTTTGCAACTAAATTACATTAAATTTTGCACATTTGAATGAATATAATTGGTCAAAAATTACATTTTTCACCATTTTAGAATACTAACAGCATTTTTTATTTGACGAAAGTAAGAAAATTCAAAAAATCGGAAAAAATTTTTGTATAATATATTGAAAAGTTGTTGAATATTTAGACGGTCCACTATAATCGCTAAGACGTACGTATTTACTAAGATTTGTTATTATTGAAAAAAAAATTTTTAACAAGCAACTATACTTCTATCTCTCAAAATTGAAAACAATAAAAAAAAGATGAATTTATTTAATTTAAATAACATGTCACATAAATCACATACATAATATAAACAAAAATACTTTTGATAGTCAATTAAAATTACAGTGGCACTTTTCAATTGTGCAGGTAATAAATAAAAGAAAAAAAGGATGTTTACATAAAATACGAATAAATAATATTTTGATACACATATGTATGTGTATGTATGTAACTTGTGTACGTTGTTTTTATGAAAATATTTTGAACTTTTAGTCACATTGAGTGCAATATGTATACCTGCATTTGCTTAAGACGAAACTGTCAGATCCGAAAGAAATCCGATACCTGATAATAATAAAAAGGTCGATCTTTGATGTTTTTTTTTGGCGAATCTCCCCTTAATAATAACACTAATAGAACACAATATAATATTTTATTAAAAAAATTACTCTCGCTTTAAGATCCGAACGAGTCTATGTGTTAATCACGACAAATGTTAATTAATGATGGTAATTTATCTTTTTCTTTTTTCTCCTGAATGAAATGAATATACGACGCGTACAGTTGAACTCCAACTATCCGGATATATACAGAATTGATGTGTTTGGTACATAAGGATTCGAGCATTAATGTAGAGCTAATTTGGCTCAAACATTCTAAATGCACCTGTAGTTTTTTAATTTTTAATTTTATTTTACTATTTAAATTAAGTATATTAATTAACTTAAATTGAATAATTGTATATTATCTATTTTACCAATTGTTGTAATTTAACTAAAGAGATTGTTTAACTTTTTAATGTTTAATAATTTAACTTATGTATATTTAAGTCTTGTAAGAATATTGTAGTTTTAGTGAATTTCCGAATTGGAAATTCAGCTACTATAATCATTGTCATGACGCGACTTGAGTCCGATGTCTAGAAACCGAAAATTACATTCAATAACTCAAGAAAGACGTTGGAAGTCAAACAATCTTGGATGAGATCTTTAGCCAGACACGTTCGATGCCTAAAACATAGTTTTTTGAGTATTTTTTGCAAAAAAATAAAATTTTTGGCTAAAATTTCCCAAAGTTCAAAAGTTTTTGTAATATTTTTTTGCACCGTTAAAAAAAAAGTGAAAAAATCACAATAAAATTGGTTTTCAAACCCGAGAAAAACTAATTTTTATAATCGGAAATTCGCTATGTTATACAGGATGCTGTGACAGGGGTATTTGTTATAATTATGTAAACACTTGATTTTGAAAAACACAATTCTCTCCTGTAAGTAAATGACAAAAATTATACAAGATTCTCCTTATATATTTATTAATTAACATTTGTAATCATAGCTTATAAAAACATAATAAAGGTGACATGAGGAATTGTGTTTACTTTGAAACGGTTGAATATTTTTGTTAATTTGTGTGAATGGTTTGAAAATTTGCTTTCAAATCAATTCTATATGTTTAATATTGCCTGGAAAAACATGTCAAATGATTATTTATTTATGAAATTTTCCGAAAATTGTATTTATTCATTTGTTAATATAAATTATGTATACTAGGATTTCTGTGTGGATTTTAAGTGCTATTAAAATGTTTATGATTCAATAAAATATTATTAATAATTAAAAACATCAATATATCACTTGTTGTACGTTTATAATTGACAAATGATAAAATATTTAATAAATTATAAGCTGTTATATAACTACATTAAATAGCTGAAATGAATTACGTATTGTAAAATAATCACTAAATTAAAATTATTTTTAATGTACTCAAAAATGAAGCTCTCAAAAATTTTTAACATTACATTTGCTATAAAAAGAATACTGAAACAGGGACGTTAAATTTCGTTGTTACTTCAATTTTCCACCAGAAACATAAAAATTTTGATTCTTATTCTTATTTAAAAAATTCTGCACAGTTATTTGTTTTTTTAGCGAGTTTCCAGAATGGATACACGCTATTTCAGCCGCTGTCATAACGCGACCTGAGCCCGGGACTATGGCAGAAATTTGTTTTGAGGTCCCTAGAACCCGAAAATAACCTTCACTAAAATTTATATATATATATATATGTATATATATATGTATTTATATATATATATATATATATATATATATATATATATATATATATATATATATATGTGTCCGCACGATAACTCTCGAACGAAATGTCCTAGGATTACGAAATTTGGTGAGAACGTTGGAAGTCCAAAAATCTTGGATGAGTTCTTCGGCCAGACGTGTCTGACTTCAGGAACATGGTTTTTCAATAAGGAGATATTTGATATGGATTATCCATATACTATATTTCGTTACTGAAGTCAAATAACGACTTATAGAGTTAGTATGTACATACCAATATGTATGTAGTAAGATACTATATATGTACATATTCCTCAAAGACCTATGCATGTACCATTGATATATGAATACTATTCATATATCTATGGCATGTACATAATTACGAATTAAAAAAGCCGCCAAGTGCAAGTTGTACTTGCGCCAATAGTGTTCCGTACAAGCAGTGATTATTATAGATTTAATGTAATATGTAGCATATAAAATACCTCTGTCGCAGCATCCTGCATAACATAACGAATTTCCGTTTACAAAAATTAGTTTTTGTCGGAAATTAGTTGACAGAATAATTATTGTTCAAAAACCTTTTTTATGTGATTTTTTCAATGGTGTAAAAAAATGTTACAAAAATTTTTGAATTTGGGGAAATTTTTGCAAAATTTAATTTTTTTCACGAAAAATGCCCAAAAAACCATGTTCCGAGCATCGCATTTATGGCAAGATTTTTGGAGAATTTCCAGAATGGAATTCAGCTATTACAGCCACTGTGATGACGCGACTTGAGTCCGGGACTATGGCAAAAATTTATTTTGAGGTCCCTAGAAACCGAAAATAATATTCACTAATATATATATATATATATATATATATATATATATATATATATATATATATATATATATATACATATATATATATATGTATATATATACATATATATATATATATATATATATATATATATATATATATATATATATATATATATATATATATATATATATATATATATATTTTCGCACGATAACTTTCGAATGAAATGTCCTATTTTTACGAAATTTGGTGAAAATGTTGGAAATTCGTTAGTCAGACACGTCTGATGTCGTAAGCATGTTTTTTTGAGCATTTTTCGTGAAAAAAATTTATTTGCTAAAATTTTCCCAATTTCAAAAATTTTTGCAACATTTTTTTACACCATTAGAAAGATGAGAAAAATCAGATAAAAAAGATTTTAAACCATCATTGTGTATAAACTGGTTACCGAGAAAAACTAATTTTTATAATCGGAAACTCGCTATGTTATGCAGGATGCTGCGACAGGGGTATTCTTTTATTACGGCATGGGTTTCAAAAATACAGTCTACAGCATATCAGTGATACTCAGCTTTCTTTACTATACGAGATAGTTTGCTATTATAATTTATTCTGGGGTCTGCTTTTGGGGACAGAAATTAGGGTCTGTGATCAAAAAAAAAAAAAAAAAAAATTAATTCATTAGGGAAATGTGATTGAATTTCGGCATGTAATTTTTCTGTTGTCTTTGCAATTTTGATTTAATCAAAAAGGGAAAAAGCAGTCCCAAATGTTATTTTTGTCTATATATCATCAAAATTACGGTTTTTGGAGCTTTAAAAATTTTTTGTATACTCGATGACGTCACCAAGTTCAATTTTTTTTTTTAGAAAATGTTTGGGTAAATTGAGGGTCAAATTTTTATTTCCTGTATAGAAGTGGCCAAGTGCGTTCAGACAATGTGACTTATCTTCTGTTAGGCTGTATCCCATTTTCAATCGAGACTGACCAGTCACGTAAAGAACCAAGTGAAGAAAAGTATTTTTTTACTACTCATGCGGAAGAAGTACTACTTGCCGCACACATTTCTGTACGCAAAATAGCTTTTTGCCTACTGTACTCTTCCCATATACTTTTTTGCCTGCGGAAAGAACTTTCCACACGCAAATTGACAATAAAACACGCAAAGCCGCCTCTTGATTTTTCATTTAATAAATATTTCATAATTATGTCTATAGAAATTACCAACAAAGTAATTTAAACAATATTTAATTCAGAAAAAAAAAACGAACACTCAAAAATATTATTTAGAAAGCTATAAAAATGTCAAAAATAGTAATAATAATAGACAAAAGGACGTGAAATTCGTAATAAAAAATAGTATACATTGGACTCTCGATTCTATCACATAAATGTTGGGGCCAGGGTGGGGAGGGCCAAAATCGAGAGTGACTGTTCAGTGACGGTTCATTTGCAATTCTTGTAACATATGAAATCGTGGTTTCATTACACGAAATAATTATTTTTTAATGTACCTAAATCATTAACCCCACCCTTGCCACAACATTTATGTGACAGAATCGAGAGTCCAATGTATTTAGTCTGTGATCACTTTAGTGTGCTACACACTAAAAATAAACCACATTCTTTTTCTCCGTGTTTAGAACTTTCGAACTCGCTATGTTGCGAAATAAAATTCGCCATACCAATAAACACGATATTTGCAAATTAAAATGCAAACTCACGTGCCTCATCCAGCATTTCTAGAAATATCTACAAACAAAACAAATACCTATGTATATTCATTCATCAAATAGTCAATAGTATGCATCACCTTAGGTGCAATATTTAATATTTATTAATAATAGAAATAAATAAATAAAAAAAGCCCATGTGAGGATATGGCAAACCGCTGATGTTACTGTATATCTACTTCGTATACAGTAGTAACAAAAAAAGTCCGTACATACATTTTTTTAGCGAATTTCCAGAATGGAAATTCAGCTATTACAGTAGGTCTCATGACGGGACTTGAGCCCGGGACTATGGCAGAAATTTGTTTTGAGGTCCCTAGAAACCGAAAATAATATTCACTAAAATTTATATATATATATATATATATATATATATATATATATATATATATATATATATATATATATATATATATGTATATATGTATTTATGTATTTATGTATCAGCACGATAACTCTCGAACGAAACGTCCTAGGGTTACGAAATTTGGTGACAACGTTGGAAGTCCAAAAATCTTGGATGAGTTCTTTAGCCAGACACGTCGGATGCCAGGAACATGGTTTTTGTTCTTGCAAAAAATTAGTTTTTTGCCAAAATTTCCACTTATTCAAAAATTTTTGCCAAATTTTTTTACACCATTTAAAAGAGGAGAAAAAGTTACATAAAAAAGCTCTTTAAACTATTATTCTATGTCAACTAGTTTCCGAGAAAAACTAATTTTTATAAACGGAAATTCGCTATGTTATGCAGGATGCTGCGACAGGGGTATTTTTGTAATATATACAAACTACAAGCCAAAGCGACATAGACATAAGTAAACTTTACATAAATATTGGATGTAATGAAATGAATTAGCCGCTGGGTAACTTTGTGGCCGACCAAAAAATAAAAACAATTAGAAATTATACGTATGTATGTATGTAAGTAATTCTTATACTTCTACCAGGGAAATGTATATAAAGCTAATATGTTATTGTTAAAATATCGGGTGTTTATGTTGAAAGTCGAAAGTACCTACCCGAATCAAAATCTAGTTTCCTAGGGGAATTTCAATTCCAACTCTCTCACTTCTTTGTTTTTTAGGCTTCCATATCAAAATTGTCAAAAACGGAACTAGTGGCGAGCAAAATTAGTCTTGGTCTTGCAGTCTTGTCTTGGTCTTGCATTTTTTGCAAGACCAAGACCAAGACTATGTATACCAAGAGCAAGACCAAGACCAAGACTATATGTATGGCTGCAAGACCAATACCAAGACTCAAGTGAGCAAGACCAAGACAAAAGCAAGAAAAAAGTAAGACTCTTGCTAAACTATTTGAATAGTTTGAAAGTAAAATTAACACCGTAAAGAGAGAATATTCTGATTTTAGAAGGAAAAAATTCGCTAATAAAAAAATGCAAGAAATTGCAAGATTTTTTAGCAATACCAAGACCAAGACTGAAACTGCTCTAGCAAGACCAAGGCCAAGATTCTTAATGCAAGAACAAGACCAAGACCAAGACTGTTAAGTCTTGGTATTGGTCTTGCATTTGCTCATCACTAAATGGAACAGTTATGTATGGAATTATTTCCGTGTTCCTCCGTTTGTTAAGACAAAATTTAAAATTGTGATGGCCCAACTATAGTTGTGAAGCTAATCTTCGATTCTGGGGCATAATTTCAGGAAAATAATTTTTCCCCAAAATACCGGGTGTTCATGTATAGATAGCAAAAGTAAATCAAAATCGGAATCTAGTTTCCCAGGGGGTTTTGACACCAAGCTTTCTCACTACTTTATGTTTTTTTAGCGTTCCGTACCAGAATTGTTTAAACGAAACACTTAGGCCTGGAATCACTTCGGTATCCGTCCCTCTGTCACAGGCAAAATTTAAAAGAGTGGTGGTCTAACTATAGTTGTAAAGTTAACTTTTGATTTTGAGGGATAATTTTAGCAGGTAACCTAGAAAGTGGGACAATAATTGTTCCCCAAGAGCATTGGTCAAGTGGATTATTGCCGATCACGCGATATCGTGATACGGCTACTTTACTATATGGCCAATCACGCGATATCGAGTGACAAATATAAGAACCTACCTGTTTAACATAAAATATTTGGGTATCTTGCAAAGTCTGCATATTTTTAGCTTGGCAATGAGCGTGTTAAAGTACGAATTCAGTAACTGTATTTTTAGTGTTTCGCATCAAAATTGTGATGTAGATGATTTACTTCGAAACCGTTCGCCGCGAAAGTTTGAAATTTACCACAAGGATAGAGTGTGGTGATTCAATTATTGATGTAAAGTTGAATTTCGATTTTGGGAATTAATTTAACGGGATAACTTGTAAAATGTAAAGCAAATTTTTTCCGAAGAGTATCGAGAAGGATATCAAAAGGAAGCTTATTTTTGTTTTTTTTTGGGGGGGGGGAACCTCTTCAAAGTTGCTGTGCCCGAGGTTTAGATTGAACAAAAGTATCAGAACTGAATTTTCTTTCATAGTTTCCTTGGTACAAAAAAGAAAACTTAATGACACATTTTGCTTGGATCAAAATGTTGTTAGTCAATAATTATGTTACTGTCACTATGTTAAATAGGTATTTTTGTAAATTCTTTTGTAAATATGAGTTCTAAGAATTAAAGAAGAAGAAACTTCTCAATTGTCTCCACTGGAATCCACTTAAATTCTAACTCAAAATAGGATTTTTGATTTAGTTCATCTTCTACCTGATGATAGTCTCCTCAATTGGAAGCTAGCTCGTAGCTCAAGTGAAAATTTAACAAATTAAGTATTTCCTACTTCTGCGATCTACTTAGTATTTACCGTTTTGGTGTAAACGAACTATAAGATAAATCATTTTTTTAAAATGTTGTTATGAACCCACGAATACACACACCCGGTACTAATGTAGTATATTTTAATGTTGTTCAAAGAATTCAACATTTGTTCATATTATATGTATTATTTATCTTTCATTATTTATATATTTTTGTATTTTACATATTGTAGATACAACTCCGGTCAAAACAATGTTCACACTAACATCGAATTATGGTAAGGGAAGGCTTACATACAACAGTGTTATAATTATTTTACCCGTCTACTGTACCTGTGTATAAATAAATATGATCAAAGGTTCGAAAAGACTGTGACTGTTGATTGGTTAGTTTAATTAGTTCATTGCAATGCCACCAGATTCATTCATCATTCGAGACACTTGCACATACTCACAGAAGTATTTATATAAAAATAATTTCTTTTTAAATTAATAAAAAAATTGGTTTTGTCAGGTGTGGGGTTCGAACCCACGCTCCCGTTTGGGAACCAGAGCTTAAATCTGGCGCCTTAGACCGCTCGGCCAACCTGACTTGATACAGTTAGTGATACAATTAGTGTTTTTCAAAATAAAATTGCGATCGACCTGAGAAGAGTATATTCGAGAAAATAAAAATTTAATTTAAAATTTATAGTAGGATTGCGGAAAAAATGTCAAGAGAAAAAAAAAGCAAAGAAAATGATTTTAAAAGAAAATTGTGACTACGAGACAAAATTTTACGAGAACACCTTCACATTAATTTTTGAACTCTTAGTTGCGTTTCTAGGGATTTTTAAGTTATTTTGAAAAAAGTAAAAGTTCTTTAAAAAAGCTGACAACGTACAAACAATTGTTGGAAAATTTGGAGAGTAGATTAAGGAACTATTTAGATCAAGACTCGCCCAAATTTCAGTTTATAATATCAATCAGAATGACCGTAATTAATTTTTGAAAAACTGTGCAAATTTCAGTTTTTTTGCCATTTTCAATTATTGAATGCTTTTATAGTTAACCTTTTTATATCGGATTTTTCTCATATTGAAAATTTTTATCTACGAGCCCAATTTTTCTTTCTCAACGCAAAGAACAATTTTTTACTTTATTCCGCGTTTAGCAACTTTTTTTCGCAAATCTTGTGAACCTTTGGTTGAATATTACGTTTATTTATCCAATATAGCTCTATCGAAATGATCATCCTCTATTTTGAAAAAGTACACAATTCTGTCACACGAAGTGTCAAGTCAGGTTGGCCGAGCGGTCTAAGGCGCCAGATTTAAGCTCTGGTTCCCTAACGGGAGCGTGGGTTCGAACCCCACACCTGACACAATCAATTTTTTTTTTTTACAATTTACGTCAGGTAAGTTCTACTAGTTTTTTCAATATTTTCTAGGAATTAATTTGACATTTGATAAAAAGAAGCTAAAGAGTCTGTCTTTTAGTAATTTCTACAATTGTACATATATACGTAATTAGAAAATGTTAGAAAGAATAATTATTTTTGTATTTGATAGATTTGAGCGTTACTTTATGGTATTCCATTTTAAAATAAAAAGACAATTTTTTTACTTTACTAATGCCACTTTATTTAGAGTTTTAATTGTCTGTGACATGTTTCGGCCCGTATGGTCATTGACGAACTGTTCGTCAATGGACATACGGGCCGAAACATGCCTTAGACAATTAAAACTCTAAATAAAGTGGTATTAGTAAAATTAAAAAATTGCCTTTTTATTTTATAATTATTTTTGCCTTAAAATTATTCTTGTTTCAAACATGATACGAAATTTGAGACAAAATGCAGTTTAGACATAAAATCGTACAAAGTACAAGGAAGCTGTGTGCCACCTCCTATTGGAAGTGTATTTGAATTTAATTTTACTATAAACTGGAAGTAATATTTGGAGCACTAAATATACCACCAGACCAATACGTGTGGTACATTATATGTATAGGATATAAAAATCGAATACTCGACAATATAAAAAGGACATTATATAACATATCCTTATAATACTTTCTGTCCTCTTATATGTAGTACGTGGTAGTACCTATATCTATACAAAATCCAATTGACGTTGCATACAGTAATTCTCCAACCACAAAGGACTATTTGCGCCTGATCGCTCATTGTTATTGTTATTGTCGTCTAAAACTCTGGACTCGATATTATTATAGAGTCGAATGTATATATATATGTACGGAGGGTCACTACTCAGTTATTTCCGTGTTTTCTTGTAGCTTTTCGGTAAATACCGGCTTAGTGTGCACTAGGAATTATATTCAACGTGCAAGATAGACATTGAATAGTTACAGTAAAACTGTGTTACGCAAGAAAAGCTTAAAATAATTTTCTTCGAAAATTTGAAAGTTTAAAACTTACAAATTTTCTAAATTTAAATTTAAAATTAACCCTTTGCACTCGAACCATTTTTTAGTATGGGTACTCAGCTACTCGACAGTAGTTTTAAAACGCTTCAAACACTATTGTATTAAGAGAACATAATATCATAATACAATATATCTATTAGTTAATAAGTAGTATGTATCACAATGTACTGTAGCAAGACGTCGCGTCGTTGTGTTGTATCATGTTTTCCTAATATAATAATTTTCAAAGAAATGAAGAAGGCTGAGTGAGAAACGGAGCGAATTGGAATCAAAACGTGTTCACACTATCGATATAGGGTCTGATATCGCTCCGATAAAATATTATCTCAGTGGTATTGATATTGGAGCGGTATTGAAGCGAGAGCGAACCGTGACTGATATCGGACCGATATCAGAGCGATGATGGGAATACACTCATTATTTATTATGTAAGAATATTTTATCGAACCGGGAGCGGAGTGATATCGTACTGAGAGCGGAGCGTTAATCGGGCTTTAATGTAAATCGGGCCTTAGGTCCCCTAGCGTGTTGTAAATAATAAAATACGTACCTATTGTTTATGGCGCCGCTGCGGCGCCTAACGAGTGGAATAAATATTTATTGTGTCGCCGTGGCGTCACCCATCGAGTGCAAAGAGTTAAATTTTGTATCATGTTTGAAGCAAGAATAACTTTAAGATAAGAATGTCCGCTTTTAACTTTTTCTCAAAGCTTCTTTTTATCAATGTCAAATTAATCAATAGAAAATATTGAAGAAACTATTAGAACTTACTTGACGTAAATTATAAAAAAAATTAGTGTTGTCAGGTGTGGGGTTCGAACCCACGCTCCCGTTTGCGAACCAGAGCTTAAATCTGGCGCCTTAGACCGCTCGGCCAACCTGACTTAATACTTAGCAGAACTGACTTGGCAGAATTAGCTTTTTCAAAATAAAAATGCGATCGTCTCGGAAGTTAAGTTACTACACTAAAAAATCAGACTTTCGTTCAAAAGTTTTTTTTTAACTGAAAAAACAAAATAAGTAATATTTTTACACTTTATATAAATATTCAGGTAGGTAGATATACAAAAAAAAATTATTGCATAAAAAAATAAAAATTTGCGACCCAAATATAGCAACACCAAAACTAGGACAGTTTTCATCCGATGGACTGTAAATTTAAACTGCAGCTTCTTAGAAATAAAATTTAGCAAAGTAACACGTATGATTTTTAAAAAACAATGATTTTTTTGTAAAATGGCAGCAATAAAAAAATTCAAATTTTCAGGTTTGTTCGCTAAAAGATTTTGATTTGAATTGCGCATAAAAAATTTAATTTTCAATCAATCACAATCAGCCCTTTGTGGAACGGTATCTAATTATGAACATTTACATATTAATGAAGCTATTTCTGAAAGAAACGTCTGATAACAAAAATTATTATTAATAGAATGATTGTTTTTCAATTTAAATTCACCTTGCATTTAAAGTTTCCTTACTTAATTAAAGAAATAAATATGTAAATGTCAAAACTATTCCAGTATTAGATACCGTTCCACAAAGGGGCTTTTACCCTATATTGGATAAAAAATACCCGAGTTTTGGTTTCGCTATGTTTGAAAAATGCAGTTTCGAAATAATCGCGTCTGGGTAGCTATTTTTTCCATTTTTATTTTTTTATTTTGCATTAAATTGTATTTTGTTTAAAAAAAAAAAATTGTTTTGTAAAAAATTCCCAAAAAGTGGTTCAATTTTTTTGGAAGTTAGATGTAGAGCTGTAGATTTCTAAAGTGTTTGATTTTGAAAATCGTAGCGTCTCAATTTTCAACTTCCTAATTCTTTTTAAAATAGCCTACGCTGTTAGTAATTTTTAAACAGCAGATATTAATTACATTCTTACCTCTACAGTTTACGCCAAAATTAAGCGTTTAGAAAATCTCATAAAAATATAAATATTTATATTAATTTGTCTTGCGAAAATGGTGTTTTTTAGACACCGAAACCGGTCGACATTTTGATTTTTGATTTTATTTAAAACTATATCGTCAAATCAAGTCATATTTGCAAAGATTTTCTAAAAGCAAATATTAATTTTATGTAATTTTTGTGAAGATGTTTCACTGTATCAACTACAGTGTCCTTTTTATGTTGCCAAAGAATGAAAGAAAAATAAAAAAGATAAACTCAAACAACATTTATAAAGGAAATAATAGACGGAACCGGGAAAACAAAAAAGGAGCAAAGCAACTCTTTTAATTGATATTAAATAAGCTTAACAATAAAAATAAAAGTTTAGTATTAAAAGATAAACAATAACCTTTCAGGGTCTTGTTGACATAAAAATACGAAACCAACGTTATATAACGTACTAACGTTCCACATTCGTATAACGTTATATAATAATAAAATAACAAAAGAAATTGTTTATAATTATTATTTATTTAATGTTCAATTAGTTTTAATACGTATCTTTATATAATATTGTCACATCGCAAACATTAATTTGTTGAATAGTAAAATATAACAAATTTTATTTTGGCAAGAGAAAATGAAAATAATTTAGGTTCGCAATTAGAAGAAAAAACTGCCTAACATTACTTTGTTGTCTATATATTTCTTTAATTAGGATTTTCACGTTCAAACGCGATAAAAATGGAACAAAAGTTTTTATTAGTAAATTTAATTTCAAAACTATAGTAACGAAATTTTAAATAATATTATTAATTAAAACTTATTTTATTTCTTAAGGATGTTTGGGAGGTACAATCGGAGATAAAAGTACATGAAATTAGAAATTCGTGAATAATTGCGTTGTATAACAAACTATGAGGTAAATAAATAGTTATCTTTGTTAAATAATAGCTATCACTACAACTGATTGTACAATACATCAAACTATGGCTCTCAGCTGAGTACAAGAACTGAGTACATTTGAGGATTTTTCGGAGAATTTCAAAATGCTACGAGACGATTGAAAATTTAGTAGAATGTTCCTCATTAAATACTAAGGCCCCTGTGAAAATTTCAAACCGATTCACTAAGCCGTTAAAAAGTTATTAAAAAAAAAAAAAAACTAATTTTACACGTACTCTTATGTAAATTCGAAAACAGAACAGATTAAATAACTTTTTAACGGCTTAGTGAATCGGTTTGAAATTTTCACAGGGGCCTTAGTATTTAATGAGGAACATTCTACTAAATTTTCAATCGTCTCGTAGCATTTTGAAATTCCTCCGAAAAATCGTCAGAATGTACTCAGCTCTTGTAGTCAGCTGAGAGCTATAGTTTTTATGTATTGCACAATCAGTTGTAGTGATAGCTATTATTTAACAAACATAACTATTTATTTACCTCTTGGTTTGTTATACAACGCAATTATTCACGAATTTCTAATTTCATGTACTTTTATCTCCGATTGTACCTCCCAAACATCCTTAAATTGTTTTACCGTATCACATTATTGAGTTTTTCTATTATTTTGTGCTTACTACAATTCAAATTTGTTGTCCAAAAGCAATTTAACGAGAAAAACTGTCAACTAACAAAAACGCTTCAGCAACAAACTTTCATAATATTATTATATAATTTTGTTCCGACCACTTGAATCGTAAAATGACGTTTACATAGCAGGTAACTTGACGTATAAGCAACATTTACCAATCTGTTTTCTGGTTACTATAGTTACAAAAAAATAACAGGTCATAAAAGTTGTCTTCTCTGGCACGTAAATAGTGGCATATCGCCAATTAGTAAATAGTAATAAGAAAATGCAAAAACACAAAAATCGATTTTTTTGAAATTTCTGGACTGATCAGCCCCCTTAAGTAATAGTTGGTAGGAAATGTTACTTGAAATATACCTACACAATTTAGGAATATTTTTTTGGGTTAACTTTAAACAAATAAAATTTCGGTTTTCTCCGCTGTATTCGATATTCGGACGAATAGTAGCCGAATACTCGTTACAAATCTACTTGAAATAAATGACGCTAGATTGGACTCACAAAGAATACCGAACCTTCTATAATATTCCCAATTTTAATTAATCTGAAAATTCAACAACCAAGAATAGAGTCTGACTTAAATCAATAAATTAATAATTAGTCTAGATTTTTAATTATTCGTATTCATCTGTACAGTCCAGCTGCCTATTTAAACTGAACAATCATTGTATTTATATATTAATAATAATTAACATGATTTCGTATGCTATGAAGATGATGTGTGCTAACCGCTTTTTGCCGCCAGAAAAAGAAATGACGTAACATATTCCAGTCCGGACACTGTCTCCGACTGTCCGTCTCTACTAGACACATGAAGACTATACTAACTTGTTGATAATAGAACAATTATAGTATAAAATTTATTGTGGTTCAGTACAGGGGGGTCACACTTGTACGGCCAGTTTGACATGCGTATGTCATTCGGACTAATAAATTTTAATTAATTTAAATTTTTCAACCACACACACATGTAGTTTTATTTTTTTTTTTTTTTTTTTGTTATTTACATTGTAATTGTTAATGTTTCAAGAGTAGTAAACTTTAACCCAGCTAATTGTAATGTTTGTTTTATATATGTGATTCTTGTTTGTACAAGATTTTGAAATAATTAAATTTTTTCATTAAATTAAATTTCCGTGTTTGTAGAGTGTATCAAGTCAGGTTGGCCGAGCGGTCTAAGGCGCCAGATTTAAGCTCTGGTTCCCAAACGGGAGCGTGGGTTCGAACCCCACACCTGACAAAACTAATATTTTTTATTAATTAAAAAAAAATTTATATGAATATATTAGTGAATATGTATTAGTGATGTTGAGCCGACGAACAGTTAGTCGATTAATCGACTAAAGCTATTTTTTGGACAAAATTAGTCATTCGCCGAAAATATCGAGCAAACAATAATTGACTAATCGACTAAATTTTTCATCGAATTCATGAATAGGGTAACCTATGTATCTCTTTCAAAGACGATGTTTCGTTTTGAATTTAATTATTGGATTTTAATATATTTTTTACGGAAAAGAGAGATAATATGACGTATTACAATGTGTTAATCACATAAAAGTGAAAAATCATACAAATAGATAATTTTTTGAAATTCGATAAATAATTCAGAAAAATTAATAACAGTCGTTTAAAAAAAAAACTAATCATATTAATCATTAGTCGAACGTAAAATAGTCGACTAAAAAATGACCAAATATAAACAAAATTAGTCGACTAAACCGATTAATCAATTGATTATCCGACATCACTATAGTAATGACGTATGTGCAAGTATATCGAATGATGAATGAATCTGGCGGCATCGCACTGAACTAATTAAACTAACCAGTCAACAGTCACACTCTTTTCGAAGCTTTGATCATATTTATTTATCGAATGCTTTTAATTCGATCGAAACTCATTTTGTTATTCAACGTTTGGCAACTGTTTTTCGCAATCCCGTTAACCTTTTATTGAGTACTACGAATATTTATCCAATATAGCTTTTTTCCAGGCAATCACACTTCTATTTTGACAAAGCTACATAATTTTGTCGAAAAATGCATCAAGTCAGGTTGGCCGAGCGGTCTAAGGCGCCAGATTTAAGCTCTGGGGCCCGTTTCTTGAAATCGTTCGCATAGTTACGTATACGAAAGTTGCGAATACTGTAGATGCGTATACGTTTTTCTAAACGTTCGCAAGTAGTTTCTTGAACATCTCATAAGAGCATTCGTTATACAAAAAGTATGCTTTTATTTTTCATAAAAATTTTATATGACAACACCGCAAATGTAAATTTTTATCCTTTTTTAAACAATAAAAAATTGGTTATTTCCTTGGTAATAATAATTATGTTTGCTAAATTTTAAATTAAGATAACTATGTATAACAAGTAATTACATATTGTTTTATATCGAAATATTCTGTTACCCTTGGAAAACGATAAATAAATAATAGAAATGTGGGCGAAATAAAAGTGGAAATATAAACCACGAGCAAAGAATTATCCTTACCAAAAAATAGCAAATTTTCAACCAAATTTTCTACATTAATGCTTCAAAATTCTTCTACTTCGTAACAAAGTAACTGTGTTAAAATAAGCGTAGACAAAATAACGGTTTTTCTATGACATTCGTCTTCGTATCTAATTTTTTGTCTATTGGGAGCTAAAAAAATCCCAATCATATCATGTTTGCATGTACTCTAACTCGAAGCAAAATCCTAATTAAGAGTAAAGAAGAAAATGAATACGGAGCCCCAGTGAAACCTTAATTGAAATTCCTGATGTCGGTTCCATATTTTTTTAATGGTGCATACCATTTTATTGGCAGAAATAAGTGAAAAATAGGCGTCGGAGAAGCACCACTAAAACCTTATTTTGAAGCAAAAGGTAATTATTACAATTGGGACTCCTCAAAGGTATCATATCCCTTTTAGTCGTGGAACCAAATTCTTACATAAAAGTTTTTTTCTTTTTGAATTTTCTATTTGACAAATCAAATGCTTTATTTCTGTGATTAAATAAATATCCTCGGACTTTCATTAATTTGATTTCCAAAATTTTCCCCTTATAATAACCGCTTTGGTTATAATATTCACTATATTTTTTTTTCTTTCATTTGTAGAAAAATGAAAAAATGAAATTATTCATATATTAGAAAAAATAGAATTCGAACGGTTTCAACCATCCGTTTCTATGCGAACAATAAATTGCGAATACGTTTTATTAAACATATACGTTTTTTTTTCCAGAAACTACTTTTTTGAAAAAGCGTTCGTAAATTGAGAATTGCGTATACGTTTTATTTGCGAATGATTTCGGGAAACGGGCCCCTGGTTCCCAAACGGGAGCGTGGGTTCGAACCCCACACCTGACAAAAAAAATTTTTTACAATTTACGTCAAGTCAATTCTATTCTAGTTTCTTCAATATTTTCTTTTGATTAATTTGACATTAAAAAGAAGCTTCGCAATCAGCCTTTTCATAATTTTCCCAGTTATATACCTGATTAGGAAAAGTTAAGCAGATTTTAGTCTTAAATTTATTCTTGTTTCAATGACGATAATTTTTCTTTATATTCAGACTCTCGTGTTAAATCTAAAAATATCTAAGTTTATATATACTTAAGTATAGAAAGTAAAAAGCCTAAAATATTATTTTTCAAAACTTTCATAATTTAGGACTAAAAGGGTTAAAAGTTATTTTACATTGTACTGATTTATTGGTAATTATATAGCATTAAGGGTTCACCTATTTTTGACTTTTAAAAAACAAAATTAATGAATTTTAATGACCTTTTCTCTAAAAAGAAAAGTTTGGTATTACGGGAAATTAATTTTATAAAATATAACTCGATACGAATACTGAAAACGTTTGGGAACTAAAAATTGATTTCCTTTACTTATTTTATTCCAGGCCACAAAAATAACACTTACAATCCTTGGTAGGTATACTCTAAAAAAGATGTAGTTCAAAAATTAAAAAATTTTTTTGATCATTTTTCTTTGAATCAAAATAATATATTCTTTTGATTGATCGAAATATTTCCTTGAATATTTTTTTCAGTAGTCAGGTTATATCTTTCTGAATCAAAGATAAATAAATAAATAAATAAATAAATAAATAAATAAAATTAATTGAAAGAAAGAAATCAAGGAAATTTATAATCTTTGAACAAATAAATCATTTTGAGAGTGTAATATACCAATTATTTAGCCTTTCTGAAAATCAGAGAACTTTTCGTAAAGCACAATTCATTTTCGCCCACTTAAAATCTTAAAAAACTTCTTCAAAAAAAAAAAAAGACCTTTTATGTCACAACACCTTAGTAGTAAATGAGAAAACGAAAAAAATTGCCTTATTTTTTCTTCTCTGATTATAATCAAAGATTCGTAAATTTTTATTCTTCATATGAACAAAAGCGGAAAAAATATTTTTTTATTCTCTTCTCACCGAAACAAAATACCATAATCATACCAACCACACAGTGTGTGTGCCTCTTTAGTATCACTTTTTAAGCGAAATTCCATTTTGGAAATTCACTAATAACAGCGGGTGCCATAAAAGGACCTGAGCCAGGGATTATGGCAGAAATTTGTTTAGAGGCCTCGAGAAACCAAAAATGATTTTCATTAAAATTTATATATATATATATATATATATATATATATATATATATATATATATATATATATATATATATATATATATATATATATATATATGTATATGTATGTATATTTGTGTCCGCGCGATAACTCTCGAACGAATCCTCGAATTGTTACGAAATTGGGTGTGTAGATCAAAAGTCCCAAAAGCTTGGATGACTTCGTTAGCCAGGTACGTCCGATTTCTGGAAGCCAAAATTTTGGCCAATTTTCGCCATTTTTAGTGGTTTTTTGCAAAAATTGGTCAGATTTCTAAAGCTTTTTTAATATTTTTTACATCATCGGAAAGAACGTAAAAAATTACATAAGATAAGCTTTTAAAACATTATTCTAAGTGAACTAGCTTTTGAGGAAAATTAAGAAATTTGCCGAATTTCTTTACAATAAATACTTAATCGTTTTTTTCATTACAATATCAATATTTATATCTGTTTCATTTTTCAGAATAAAAATTAACTAACTTTTCAAGAGTACGTCGTCACCGATTTTGAAAATTTGTTCACTGTTAGAGAGCTAAACTATTTTATATGGATATAAATTATGTTATATGAGTTTGGGATGCGGGGGTTCCAAAAGTGTAAAAAATAAACTATCCAACCGATTCTGAAAATTTTTTCACCTCTGAAAAATTAAACTGAAACTTGCCTGGGTACCCAAAAGCACTAAAAATTAACTATTCAATCAATTTCGAAAATTTTTTCACTGTTTGAGAGCTAAACTACCAATTTTAGATGGATACAGGTTGTTATATGAAATCTTTGGAAATTCGCTATGTTATGCAGGTGCTGCGACAAGGGGTATTTATATAAGAGTTTTTTTTTAAAATTCGAAAGATTTAACCCTTATCTTTATTTGTTACAAAAGAAAGGCATTTTATATTGTGATATTAAAAAAAAAAAAACAATATACAGAATACATTTCATCAAAGATCACATACAATGCTAAATAATATTTTCGAATGAACAGATTTACATGCATTAACATCTTACAGGGTACCGGGTGGAGGGAGTAAAATAAACTAGGAATATAATCCTAAGCCGCGCCTAAATAGAAGTTGTTATTGTGTATTTAAATTTTTCTTTTTTAAAGCGGTTATTGTAGGGTGTCTTTGTTTTGTTACGGGCACAGTTTTTGGTTTGTTTTTTCTATAAAACTATAAAACCGTGTAAAAATGTGTTATGATGCGAACACGGTGCGGTATAAAATGAAATGTACAAGAAACCATGTTTAATGTATTATGAAATTTATAGCTGGTGTGTATTAGGATGGTCGGTGAGAACTCAAAATAGGTGTATGTTATGTGAGGGGTGATTCTCTGATAACGAAAACCACTCAAAAATGTAATATTTTGATAATTCTGCTATTTTTATAAACTATATATCTGCAGAGTAGACATGGGCAAATTGACCCATGTGTAAACCTACTAAAATCAATTTTCCCGATTTTCTTGTAATTAATTGTAACATAAAAGACAAAAATCACATGAATCAATAGTTTTTCTAATGCGCAAGTAGCACATTTAAATTCACTAGTCTAAATGTAATACTTAGTTTCCAAGAAATTTAATTTTATAATCCGAAGCTTCAACCCCTATTTTTAGAAAAAGTTCATGAATTGATTTTAACGTTTGAAATTTCTATTGGTAGCACTATCTTACCACAAACCAGTCCCATTTGTTCCTGACGACCATAATACCAGATACCACGACTCTAAATCGTCTGAAATTCAAAGTTTTTCCATCAAGTCAAAATAGTTAAATGGCGGACTTTTCAAATTTTTAGCTTTTCTTTTATTACTTAACTTGTTTAAAATGTGGCTAAATATAAATAAATATTACAAATATTTGTAGGTTTCATTCCAACTATAAAATTATGGATGTCGTAAACATTCTCAGAAAATTTGAACCCAATTCCTGCAATAATTTTTTTAATCCTAATCTTAAGGTCCGAAAGTGTTGTTTCGAGAAAAACGAATTTAAAATTTTTTCCATAAAAATATACTCAAAATTGTTAAAAAAAACCGTATCACTCTCAACACGGCAACATGTGTAGGAACCAAGGGTATACGAAAAACAAAATGGAGCTACTTACCTAAGTACGAGCGTACCGCTTATTGAGTTAGTTGTATGCTGCGCGCACTCAAGACTCGTCGATTGTAACTGGTATTTCGCAGCCTCTTTGCAGTCGTTCCCTCCGACCAAAAATCAATTTTGACTTTATCGCTAGAGGTATACAGTATAGACAAAACTGATGTTATTAGAAGGTCAATCTTTTGAAAAGAATAAACACATACTGACCCCTATCCATTTGCACGTTTATATAAACTTACTATTCGTCATACCAGCTTAGAATCTCCGATCTATAATATACAAAAATGTTTAATGTATTATAAAATATAACATTTTGTTATTATGAAGATGTTGGTAGGTAGCAACGGGGTCGGGGTGGTTTAGTGATGTTCATATTATTTTTCATTACTTCTTCATACTTAGATAAGTGCAATATCTCCGACATAAAGACCGAATCAAAACGTAAAGAAGAATTAAAAGATGGCAAAAAAACCAACATCCTTTTTTTCAACAATGAAAGGGTTTATTATGCAATTTATTTTTTTAGTTAGTACCCATTGTATCCAAAAAGAGGACCGTAATTAATATTTTTATAACATTTTATTATTTTTTCGAAATTGCAAAAAATTATTGAGTTGGAAATTCGAATGAAATTAAATTCCAGGTAATTTTAAAATAACACAAAAAAACGTTATTCTTTAAATTGAATGTTTTGGAGAGGGGTGGGGTAAAATTTATGATATTAATATATTTCAGGCATTTTTTCTGGAACTTTCGGATCAGAAGCTCGCTCTAAAATTGGAAAATTGAAAACAAAGACGAATCAATATTATTAATTTTTAATAAGTAGGTAATTATTTTGCCTAAAATCAATAACAACATGTTTATTACTTAATTTGGATGTATCCAAATATACAGTGTGTTTACAATGAGTTGCGACGCTAAACAGTAACATGAATGTGCTTTGTTTATCGAAATAAAATCATTCCACTTCTTATGCACCTAAAGTAATCTAAAATAATAGGTGTATCTTGGGTATACAAAAAAAAAAAAAAATAAATCCCAGCTTCAAAAACAAATTGGTGGCGTGAGTGTAGGTCCAGAGCAGACGCTGTTTTTCCAAAACGGTTCATGATAGGTAGCCTAGCAATTTTTAAATAGCAGCCAGAACATAAGGATAGAAGATTACGGCATCGATGAAAAATATTAATTTTACGTTAAATGGTGCCAGTTTGAAAAGAAATTACTGGAGTTAATTTTTCCCACCGTTTTGGAAAACGTAGCTTTAATTAAAAACACATGTAAAATTTCAAAAACATGTTTATCGTTTTGTGTGTTTGTACCTATCATAACGCCATCTATGAATCATGTATGGAAATATAACTTACAATGGAAAAATATTATCCACCAAGCTGAGAGACTTCAAAATGCTACAATCAGAAATCGGTTTTTAATATATTTCCCCAGTCATAATTCCTATTGAATTACATTATATACAGGGTGTAAAACAAATAACTTTTGTCCTTTTGTGGGGTGACTCATAGCACCCTGTAGACACTAAAACTGCAGGAATTTTTTCGGAATTAATAGTCGCGTCACCTCTCAAAAGGATAAGAGTTATTTCCTTTACACCCTGTATATAATATATACACACATACATATATGCACATATATATGTATGTGTGTATATATATTATATACAGGGTGCAAAGGAATTAACTCTTATCCTTTTGAGGGGTGACGCGACTGTTAATTCCGAAAAAATTCCTGCAGTTTTAGTGTCTACAGGGTGCTATGAATCACCCTACAAAAGGACGAAAGTTATTTGTTTTACACCCTGTATAAAGATGTTAATACATCATTTTAAACGAATTAGAACAAAAAACAAAAACAACTCCTTCGTTAAACATCCGGTATACAGTATATTGAACTAATATAAAATTAAATAATTAATTACACGATGTTAATAATTAATATCAGAAAATTGGAAATTGATAATGTGTATATACTGTATACCCGACTGATTCTAGGAAATATACGAAAATTGAATTCCATTACACATTAATGATTTCAATTAGGAATTCCGTTAATAATTTCGATGTTTATTGATCTCGAGGAATAGGTAAATATTATACTAGTCTATTCGTTGGGTTCTGACCAAAGGAAGATATCTATATTTAACAGTTGTTGATATTTAATAATAATCAAAATTGAAGATATAATAACATATCTAAGTACTATATTTCAAAGATATACTTGTAGATAGATATTTATTGAAAGGAAGTATATTTATTATTTTTAGGCTTCCGGATTGGGGTGGATACAGTTTTCAAATCAGGAGCGGGTCAAATTTTTTTAAATGCTTCGAAATTTTTTTTTTTTTGATATTACAAAATTAAAAAAATATGTACCTAAGTTAACATTAAAAGAATGACTCCAAAAACCAATAATTATATTTCGGTTTTATCATTCTATCATTTTATTAACGGTTCTAAAATAAAAACTTTAAATTTGCTTAATAAAATTCATACGGCTATTCATTTCATCTTAAAAAAGTTTTAAAATGCCACAGTTTTCCATAATTAACCAATAAAAAACATAAAAGGTATATTTTTTGTTTTTTAAAAATTTCAAAATAAAATGACGTTTGATAGTAAGGTTTTTAAAAATAATTTTTTCATTATTTTGTAAAAAATCACAAATGGACATCAGAGCAAGTAGGTGCTTTCGCTTTGAAAAATTAAACACAATATTTAGAAAAAAAAATGCTCTTTCGGTTGTTGAGTAGTTGCTATGGTAAGTAATGGTAACTATGTAAGTACCTACTACCGCTCGTTAATAGCTATGTAAGTCGAAACATCTGACTGATTTTCTGACTGAAAATCAAGTGAGAACGGCAAAGTAAAACTATGTTTCAACTTTTGTATTTGAATGTAAAAATATGCTACCCACATATTTTTAAATTTTTCAAAATGTAAAAAGTTCATATTTTAAGAGTTTTAATGTATCTAATTGACTTGTATTTAAATTGTGAATATTGTGATATAGGTACTCATATCGAAAAGAAAAAGATTTTAAGAAAAATTATATTAATTCGTTAATTTTGCGACAAGTAATATTTCGTAATTTAATTTTGTTAACATAATTAATAAATTAATTGTTATTAAAAAAAAAAAAATTAATAACCGCTTATACCGGGATTCGATCCCGGTCCCACACTATCCGCACGCCGATGCTCTGCCACGAAACTATAGCCAATTTGATGAATTGTAATAAATAACTTGATTATATCTTACTTATATTTTTGTCCAAATTTTGAATAAAAATATTTCCTGTGTTTCTGAGAGGTGGACCTTAAATATTGTAAATTTTAATATTGATATTATGCTCTACTAGCGGACGAAAGGACAATCGGCAAAACTATATGGGGAGCTGCCCCGTAGCGCCCAAGGTTGAGACGGGTGCCGATCGATAGCCCTGGTCAAGTAGTCCAACTTTGTCAATGGACACGTTCATGGAGAACCTGGCGTTCAAAAGTTATAGGGCGTCAAATGTACCAACAGTCTGCACGTGGCCATAGCCAAACGGGATACACTGTATAGGTACAAATGGGTTATGAGACATGTCGTGGGCCGGCCTATCACTGTGTAAAACCACTTTCCTGGCAAGTGGCCTAACCTCGTTTTTTTCACGTGGTCTATGGCACAAGACGTACCGAGCGGCTTCAAACCTGTACATTGGGAGTATCCGAAGAGAAGTTTGGGAGTCTTACCGGTGGCGATTTATCACAGACCCCCTGGTAGATTACCGAAATAATGCAGTCTGAAGTGTACCCTCCCGAAGGAGACTCTAATGCCCACTGCAGGTCAACACGCATCATTTTCTTAAGAAATGGACACGTGGAGTATGCAAAACCTACTGCATGTCAGAACTTTTGAAGGCAAGGTTCTTCATACCTAAGATGGGCATGTTTGTGACCTACTAGGAAGGGGCTTTGCCCATTGTCCTTTGACTGAAATCGGTGACGACCATACCTGAGCCTCTCCTTGAAAGAGTAACCAAATTTGGCTCTATTAATTAATCTTAGCCGCCAGTACCTATGGTAAAGGTATAAATCAATCTTAAGCTATATATTTTTCGAATCTTCAATTCTATTCCGCAGTAATTTAATGTATTTTATTCTATTTCGTGAAAAAAATTCGAGTATAATGTTAATAGTTTCGTGACTAACAAAATTGATACTAAAGCAAAAATGAATTTTCGATTTTCCGTATTCGTTTTCAATCATATATCTGCGAATTTATTTATATTTTTATACTTTTGTATTACGATTGTATTTGGATTGTTAAATTACACGCATGCAAACGGCTAATAACTTTTTTTTCTTGATTTGTGCCGTCCAAAAAATGTTTACACAATATTGATTTATGTCTTTTGTTATTTCTTCCCGTAGCTGCAGTTACAAAAAAGGAATAAAGTAATAAATAAGATAATCAGAGAAGTTTCAACATATTATGTGGTTTTCACCGTATCTTGACTTTCAGTTACAAAAAACGAATAAAGTATGATAATCAGAGAAGTTTCAACATATTATATGGTTTTCACTGTATCTTGACTTTTTGACGCCTATTAAGGTATATAACTAAAAAATTAAAAAAATACGAAATTGTTTTGGACCTAGATTTTTGTCCCAAACATTTTCGACGGCTCAAAAAAATTCTAATATATAGAATGAAGTATTAAGAGAAGCAAAATTTTGAGACATTTTGTTCAGTGGTTCCGGAAGTATCACCTATATGTATGTGATTTTTTGGAAAAATCGAAACATTTAGATTTTTTTCGATTTTATCCCGAAATCGATGAAATTTAGTCGAAAGGTACAACAAAAGTCCCAATTATTTTGCAGGTAAGAAGACGATTTTTTGTGTTTTTGTCAAAGATCCTTATCTTTTTTATCAAAATCAAAAAATTTTTAAAATTTTGCAGCAATTTGCATTCAATTTTTTTCAAAATGGGGCTACAGTAGGTTCGGGTAGCTTGAAATATAAACATTCCCCTCCCCCCCCCGGGTTACCCTGGAAAAATTTCGAAAAATTTGATAAAATATAATTTGTAGAAATTTCAATTTACAACAGCTTTGTTTTCGACAATTCTTTGCATGCAAAATGGTAAAATAAATTTTTCATTCTTTGTAATCTTTGACCGGAATGGCCTTTTTCATTGGATTTTTTTGATTATTATTCATAAATGCGCATATATCAATCCCCTATCTACCCCCTCCCCACCCCTCACCCCTTCAGCAGGTTTCAAAAAATTAAAATGGTACGGTGAATCCCTACAATTACATTGTCAGTTTTTTGAAATAGGGTAAATTGTATAGTTTTTGGACAGTTTAGAAAAATTTTCAACAAAAAGTACAGAAAAAGTACGTGTTGTAGCTTTATTTTAAACGTAAAAATTCATAAATAAAGTAAGACTTGTCTATTTTAATATACCATAATATAAAACTTTCATATTACATATTGGTAAATCTCTGAAAAGAAAATATTTAAGTTGTGCGTGTAGAAAAATACAGTTATTGGACAAAAATTTCGTTTATTAATTTCTGGCATATTTCCACAATCCACAAGTTCTGTAGATAATAGAGGGTTCTGTTTAACTAAAAAATCAGCAAGTTTGCTTTACTAGTCTATAAACCATATAATCTTCAAAAGAGAGTATCTTGTCCAATAACTGTCAACGTTTAATAACTATACCGTTTACCCTACATTTTTTTTGAAATAGTAATTAATAATAATAGTAGGAAAAAAATTTTTTTATTACTCATGCGGGAGAAGTACTGACTTGGCGCACACATTTCTGTACGCAAAATAGCTGTTTGCCCACTGTACTCTTCCCGCATACTTTTTTGCGTGCGGAAAGTAACTTTCCACACGCAAATTGACAATAAAACACGCAAAATTTAATCAAAACACGCAAAGCCGCCTCTTGATTTTTCATTTAATAAATATTTCATAATTATTTCTATAGAAACCATCAACAAAGTAATTTAAACAATAATTAATTCAGAAAAAGAAAAGACGAACACTTAAAAATATTATTTTAAAAAGTAATAAAAATGTCAAAAAGAGTGATAATAATAGAAAAAAGTATGTGGAATTCGTAATAAACAATAGTATGTGCAACTCGTGCGGGATTGTCGATTGCCCACTCAAGCGAATTAGTGGGTAATCGACAATTTCCCGCATTTATTGCACAATATACTATTTTGAACTTTATCTGGAAAATAAATTATTCATACTGGAAATCAATTTTAATAAAAATTCTTTTTTTCGAAAAAAATGAAAAAATAAAACTATATACACAGACCATGAAAAGAGCCGTTCATTGTTTTTGAATGTAAATATATTCAAACATGTTTCTGATCATGTTTCCAATACGATGTGATGTTTTGTTATTTTTCTGTTGCACGCTTATACATAGATACGTTTGTCGTTTTCTGTATACGTTTTGAGCCAAAAAAAAAAAAAAAAAAAAAAAAAAACAAAAAAATTGTCGTAGGTATATAAAATAATATACATATTGCCTGTGCAAAATTGAGTTCAATATTGAAATAGTTGCGTAAAAATTGATTAGAGTTTTTCATTATGAGGGCTTTGATGTAAATTTAATTGAATTTTTATTTATTTTTGCGGGACCAACCTTAAGTTAGGTCTGAATCAAAACATCTATAATTCAAAAAAAAATTTTGAGCAATTTGTGCAATTCTTTCCGGACAAATTCTGTTTTACAAGAACTTGTTGATTCTAAGTACTTTTTCGCTCTTGGTAAAAGTTTTAAGAGTTAAGTTTTCTTGCTTTTTACTTTCACGTAATGTTTAAAAGCAATTATTTATGTTCTTGAACTTTAACACCAAAAATAAAAACTCACCTAAAAATATTATTTAGGTGCAGGTTATACACACACAGTCTCGTTTGCGAACTGCAACTTAAACGTAGTGTTTTAAGAAACTCGGTTCAGTAAAGAAATTTAAAAAAAATAATTTTATATTGTCAGGTGTGGGGTTCGAACCCACGCTCCCGTTTGGGAACCAGAGCTTAAATCTGGCGCCTTAGACCGCTCGGCCAACCTGACTTGATATACGCTTTTATAAAATATCACATCAGCATTATGGTGATTCTTTTTTCAAGCGTTTTAAAAACGATCAAATAAAGAAATTTAAAAAATAATTTTATATTGTCAGGTGTGGGGTTCGAACCCACGCTCCCGTTAGGGAACCAGAGCTTAAATCTGGCGCCTTAGACCGCTCGGCCAACCTGACTTGATACTTTTATAAAACATGACATCAGATTTACGGTAGGTAGGTAATAATTGTTGCAAATATTGTCTTATTGCAATTTTGTATCATACATGGTATTTCAAGCAACTATGGGCATATAAATTTTTTACAATCAAGGATGCTTTATTTTACTATTATTTGATATTTAGAAGACATGGATGAAGGTTTTATGTAACATTTTTTTATAATTTTAAAGTAGAAGCGTTTGAAAGTTTTTTTTTACATATTTATACCTCCTATGCAATAGTACATGTTTATTATTGAATTTCTACAAAACTATTGGACGTAATGAAACCAAATTTTCGTATATGGTACTTTAGCGTAGGATATTTCAAAATTTTACAAAATATCGGTTTTTGGAAAAATATTATCTAACACCTTCATCCACCAATGTCTTCGATTATAAAATAATCTTATTCTAAGGTCCGATTTACATTGACGCTCCGCTCTCACTACGATATCAGTACGCTCCCAGTTCGATAAAATATTCTTACACAATAAACAATGAGCGTAATCACATCATCGCTCTAATATCGGTCCGATATCAATCGCGGTTCGCTCCCGTTCCAATACCACTCCAAAATCAATACCACTCAGGTAATATTTTATCGGAACGATATCAGATTTGCTATGGCTTGCACCTATAGTGTAAACACTTCTTTGATTCCACTCCACTCCGCTTGCATTCAGTTGTTATGAATAGATGTTTGTATCGAACTCAGACCGAACTGGGAGTGTACCCAGAGCGACATTATAATATGAATGGAGAACGAATAGGTACCAGCATGTTATCAGCACTGTAGTGTGAACACAACAGGATTATATCGGAGCGAGTATGGAGTGGGAGCGTATCGAGAGCGGGACGTTAATGTAAATCGGGCCTAAAACATACTTTTTGGTAGAAAGTTGTATTTTTATTGTACTCTGTTCCCAATAATTTTTTCCTCATGTTAAACTTTGTATGTTCTTACTTCTCTAAAACAGCCTGTATGACGTGTATACATATATGTGCAGTAACACATATGCCTAAGTATGGCATATACTTTACTATGTGAAAAATATAGGTATTGGGTTTTATCTTTACCTTGTGAGAAATAATTTTTTTATTTGCTTTTTGTTGTTTTAAAGTAAAACAACATGTAAATACATACATGATTATACTACAGCGCTATTCCTCTTGAATATATAATTAAAATTTTATCATTTTCAAAACTGTAATTCATTTATTAGATATATTATTTTTTATTACTCATGCGGGAGAAGTACTAACTTGGCGCACACATTTCTGTACGCAAAATAGCTGTTTGCCCACTGTACTATTCCCGCATACTTTTTTGCATGTGGAAAGTAACTTTCCACACGCAAATTGACAATAAAACACGCCAAATTTAATCAAAACACGCAAAGCCGCCTCTTAATTTTTCATTTAATAAATATTTCATAATTATTTCTATAGAAATCACCAACAAAGTAATTTAAACGATAATTAATTCAGAAAAAGAAGGCGAACACTTAAAAATATTATTTTAAAAAGTAATAAAAATGTCAAAAATAGTGATAATAATAGAAAAAAGTATGTGAAATTCGTAATAAAAAATAGTATGTGCAACTTGTGCGGGATTGTTGATTGTCCCACTCAAACGAATGAGCGCACTCACTACGTTCGTGCGCTCAGCTTCGCTTTCGTGGGCCATCGACAACTTCCCGCACTTATTGCACAATATACTATTACTTAATAGATTTACACTATTGCTTATTTGTCTTCTATTTAAATTTACCATCACCACCATCACTATTGCTTATTTGTCTTCTATTTAAATTTAACACCAGTAAATACGCCTCTGCAAGGACTTTACCAAAAAAGTTTTCATTTACTTTTATTCAAACGATAGTTTTTCACTGTGGCATATTTTTATATTATTTCAGTGGTCTCATCCCCCCCTCCTTTTCACCGTATTCACTTACCATTTTTATAATCCCTCGAAGAGCTTTCACCAACTTTTTACATTATCTTTAACAGCACCAAGCAAAAGAAAAGTATAAAAATCCGTTTAACCATCAAACATTTAAATAAAAAAAGTTGAGTCACATTGAGTCGGTCGTCACACACTAAATAGGTGACTATATAATATCGTCGTGACAGAAAATTAGTTTGAGACACCGTAAAGAAAAACTGTATACTAGAGAGTCATATAGATATACAAGATACCAATTTTTCAACCAAATACCAATAACTATCGTGACCGCTGTCACCAGCAAATGACGTGGACACCGCTACCCCTACCAAACGATACATACAACGATACATACATACAACAAAACACATCATTTGTACCTACACAAGCGTGGGAACGCGCTTTTGCAATATAACATATATATATATATATATATATATATATATATATATATATATATATATATATATATATATATATATATATATATAGTATATACTGTCATGGCTGCCGTATGTGACTAACAACCAACAATTAAAAATATATTTACTTATTTTAAGAAAGATATCCATCCTTTATTTTGCGAATTTTTTTGTTGAATAGAATTTTTTCACTTAAATACCACACACTTCATATTTTTCAGTTTAGATTTCACGAGCTGATTAAAAAAGCAATGGCACTAAAAACGATGTGACCCTTATCACAAACAGTAACAGATTAAATCAGTGAAGCGGTGTAAATTTCACAACATTGCACTTAACGAACGACAAACCTTTGTATGTACACTGCTTCTATAGTTCTCTGTGTATAGAGAGTCTTTACGATACAGCCATTGGATAGTCGGGCAGGACGGAGAGAAAATTACCAGACAAAGATGATGGATGTATTACCACAACTCATCTACAGTTGTGAAAATATTTTTAAATTTTGTTAGTTGGAAACTTAATTCAATTATCTGCACACGTATAAATTTTTTTTTACCGTATGACGGAGATTTTTTTTCTGTTGGGTTTGAAAAAAACTTCGTTCTAACTGAAATATTAAAAAGTTTTTAATATAAAAATTTGCGATGATGGATCATTTTATAAAAATGTAAAAATGGATGGATTTTATGATTTGTTTAAGAAAGAGACAGTTCTGTGAGAAATATAGAATTTATTTTTATACTGAGATAAATTTTTTATTGCTATACTTAATATGTAGATATATTTAAATAATTTTGGTTTATTCAGTGTTTCATTTTTCAGAATTAGGATTTTTGTAGGTTTATTTGTCCTTTGTTAATTTGAGCATACTTTTGCTTCCAAGACTATTAAATTAGTGGAGGTATTGTGATCCCTTCTGAAATATGAAAATTTTTTTTTTACAAAATGAAAATTGTTACTTGCTTTTTATATTTGAGAGCTTCTTGGACAATTTTGACTTTGTGTCTCTGTGTCTACCAATCTGTGTGTCTAAGAATTACACCAAGTAGCAAATTGAAATTAGTCAACCGTCTTTGATGAAATTGTTAAAATTTGTACCGTTTGATTACTAAATGGTCCCCTAGTAGTAATGCAGCGCAAACCGTTGAATCTCATCAAATGTCGATGCCTCACTTACTACTAGTGATGAGCAAATGCAAGACCAAGACCAAGACTGCCAAGTCTTGGTCTTGGTCTTGTATTAAGAATCTTGGTCTTGGTGTTGCTAGAGCAGTTTTAGTCTTGGTCTTGGTTTTGGTCTTGCAAAATGCAGTCTTGGTATTGGTCTTGGTCTTAGTATTGCTAAAGAATCTTACACTTTCTTGCATTTTTTTATTAGCGAATTTTTTCCTTCTAAAATCAGAATTTTCTCTCTTTACGGTGTAAATTATACTTTTAAACTATTTAAATAATTTAGCAAGAGTCTTGCTTTTTTCTTGCTATTGTCTTGGTCTTGCTCACTTGAGTCTTGGTATTGGTCTTGCAGCCGTACTTATAGTCTTGGTCTTGGTCTTGCTCTTGGTATAAATAGTCTTAGTCTTGGTCTTGGTCTTGCAAAAAATGCAACACCAAGACAAGACTGCAAGACCAAGACTAATTTTGCTCATCACTAGTTACTACTAGTCCTATTTCACTTAAATTTTGAGAATATTTGAAGGTTTAACTATATATTATGATCCCCTATGAAAATAAAAAACTTTTAAACCATGGGATCGTTTCTTTGTCACTTTTCACAGCAAAATCATAGAAAAACACGTGTTTTTCTATGATTTTGCTGTGAAAAGTGACAAAGCAACGATCCCATGTTTTAATATGGATTTTCACAAAGTAAACCTGTCTAGTATTAATTATTTAAAAAACTTTTAGTTTTAATTTGGTAGTTCGAAATGCCTTTAAATTTTTTTTACGGATTTATTTGGCATTGAAACTAAGCTACACAATCAGTCTTTTCGGAATTTCCATAATTATATAACCAATTGAAAAAAAGTTATAAAGCAGTTCATCCTATCCTTATCTTGAAATTATTCTTATTTCAAATATGACGTTAATAATATGACAAGACACGAAATTTAAGATAAGATGCAGCTTAAGCACGAAATCACTTTAAAGATTGAATAAAAATTTCTTGCGAGTACGAGGAAGCTGTGTGCCACCCCACTGGTAGTGTATTATTAGCTGGGTCCAACACAACTATTTGAAAAAAAGCTACAGAATAGAAACAGAACTCGCGTTTAACTTCCGCAAAATAATTAATATCGTCTTTAGCACATGACAATGCGGCAAAATGAATAATTTTTCAATTCAAAATTTTGAATTGTCCGGTACTGGGTACAATAGTACCTCACCTCAGTACGTCAACTAATATATATTTCTTCCCATCATAATACATTTTATTAACAATTTACGCCATCTTGCTTATAAAATTTATTTTATTTGACGCGATATTTATACGTAGGTACCTACGTTTCATTGTCGCATTCTAATAAATATTTCAAGTAGGCACATAATATAAATAAATTCAATTGTTTTGTATTGGTGACGATATCTGTACAAAAAAAAAAAAATGTATCGTTCTTACTAACAGTTGTTTTGTTTGCATGGTTACATACAATTCAAATTTAAAGGCGACCAAACACGAGAGTTAAGAAGTTATAATATCAATAACGGGGGACAAGAATAATGTCACATCTTAATTGCGCAGAAGATTGAAAGATTGTCGTTGCGGAAATAAAAAAACTTTAAGGGGGAAAGCGTTAAAACGTGAAAAAAAACACTTTTTTGTGAATTTTTTTTAGCAATATCTCTTGAGTAAATTTATTTATGCCTTCTGTACATTATTAAGTATGGTTTCAACAACATTTTCTAATTTTTTTTATGGAAAAATATCAACATACAAGTCGGTGACGGAGCTTTTTCAACAGCGTCTTTGAAAATAGATGATTCGCGGTGTTCACTGTATCTCAGCTGGAAATTATCCGAATTCAAAATTTATTAGAATTTAGCCAAAGTATCATTAAATCGTCCCTCTAACGTTCTCTGATTATTTTTTAATTAAAATATTTGGTGGTCATTTCAAGTGAAAATTGATAATTTATATGAAAAATTTCGACATTTTGTAAGTAAAAAATGTGAAAAAAATTCTAAAACTGAACGTTAGAGGATGTTCGTAAACTTAGCCCCGCCATTTTGTCTTTTCCAATCAAAACAGGTTGTGCTGCATTGTGCTAGGCATGTGCTACCATATGCCGTAAATAGAAAAAATCATTTTTGAAAATTGCGATTTTTAAAGCCAAAAACAATTTTGGGTGTAAAGTTAGCCACGTCATTTTGTCTTTTTTAAACAAAAAAGGTTGTGCTGCATTGTGCTAGACATGTGGTACCATGTGCCGTAAATAAAAAAATTTGAAGTTTCTTGAAATTACGAAAAATTAAATAAAAATAATTTAAAAACAATTAATTTTAAAAAATTTAAATTTTTAATAAATTTCTATTAAATTTTAACAATTACTGGTCCTGTAACGATACTTAAAGAAAAAGTGCAGGACGGAACTGCGCAACAGATTCCTAGAGGCAAAATTATTCCTATCAAATTATGTAGTACAGTGGCATATCTCGACCCATTATAGTTTAAGATAACCCGAACAAAAATGCTTACGTAACTAGAATTTTATGTCTACAAACAGTTAAAGTTGACACATATAGTAAAATAGACTTGGTATATTATAGTATATAGAGTACGATAGGTTAGTTCCTGGCACCAATATATCAAACATTGTGAATAAATATGGTAGGGTAGGGAAAAAGTACAAGTTAGTTGGACCAAAGGAACTCTAAAAACTAGCTCCAAGACTTTTCAATCATCTGTATGTTCCCGAAAAAGAAAATTTCCGTTCCATAAAAATTGCTGAAACGAATTATGATTATAACATAATTACAACGAAAAAAACTTTCTTTTCTCAAAACACAAAAAATTTAGTTTGTATGTATTATCAAATATTTAACATCTACTGAACACGTATACACTGTGCCTATAATTGTAAATGATATTAGGAGTGAAAATACATCATTTGAAAATTGAATAAATTTTTTTAAGCCGTTCATTTTTATTTTTGTTACTGTCGAAAACTCAACTACACTACTCATTCCCCGCGTATAACCCAAACACGCACAGAAAGTCCTAGAAACACAATTGAATAAATATAATATACTGGTACAGTATGTTACAGATATAACCTACCACATTGTGTAGAACATAGATTGTTGGTGGTAGTGGTGGGAACGGTGGCAATCTGAATCTGGCTAACGCCATCTATCGTAGACAGTTTTAATTAACCACACCTAGAGCCCTTCAAAGTCATGTTGCCTTATCTAGAAACCAACTTAAGAGAGTATTTTAGCCTATAAACGTTTTAACTACCTTGGGATTAAAAGAATGTTTTTTTTAAAAAAAAAAAAAAAAGAAAAAAACTATCGAAATATAATCAGATAACACGTAAAAGCCCCTATATTCGAACGCGATTCAGTATTCGAACAGTTTTGATGTTTATCCGGTTTGTTTTTCAGAAATAACTTTATTAATCTATAAAATATCAAAACTGTTCGAGTATTGAATCGCGTTTCGAATATTGAATCGCGAACAGTCTCCTTTTTTGGCAATTAAAAATCTTTGAAGAATTATCAGTACAAATTTAGTAACAAACCTTAATCATAGTACAAGATTCGTCTTCCAAAGGGAAAACGAAGCGAATTCGAAATCCAAAGGGATTTCGAATTTCTTATGATTTGAAAACCTATCTTATGTGAATTTTTCCTTTACGATGGTATAATAGAAATTTCGAAAAATTTTTGAAAAATCGTTTCTAATTTTTTTCAAAAACCATTTTACCTAGAATAATGGTTCAAAATTTATTTTATGTAATTTTTTCCGTTGTTTCCGACGACGCTAAATAAACTCACCTTTTTTGAAAAGTAGTATTGAACATCAGACCTCTGTCTAGCTGAAATTTCATAAAAATAGGGAAATTTCTTTAGGAAGCTAAAAATCATATAAAGGGCTACAACTTTTGATAAAAAAAAAATATTAGCAATTTTTTCTACTTTCTATGAAAATTGGCAATAAAATTAAAATCCACTTAAACTTAGCTCAAGTTTAAATACATGGGTAGGTAAAGGAGTCTTTGATGTCCTGTGCTGTCACTATTATTTCCTGAAATATTTTTGAGTGAAATATTGTTACATCCTGTACGATTTTCCACTCGCTGGAAAAAACTGTAAAATATGTGAAACGCAAAGCAACTCCAAATTCAACCATGTATGTATATATGTATAACACCAACTCTAACTCCCACCAACCATTACCAACACATGCGGAAATCAAACTATACATATATAGCTAATACTAACGTATTTAAAACAGTGTATTTTAGCGAATTTGCAGAATGGAATTCAGCTATTACAGCCACTATCATGGCGCGACTTGAACCCGGGACTACGGCAGAAATTTGTTTTATATTAATTTGTTAAATATATATATATATATATATATATATATATATATATATATATATATATATATATATATATATATATGCTATATATGTATATATATATTAGGGTGGCGCAAAAAAACCATATATTTTTCTTTTTTTGTCTCATAAGGAAAAAAGTTAATTTAGCTCGATTTAAGAATGCTCACCAAAAATTAGCTCGATAAAAAATTTTTAAGGGTCGCTCAAAACTTTTTAAAATTTGAAAATGGGCCAGAAATCGATTTTGGTTTTTTATCATTTTTTTTTTTCTTATGCCTGCATATGTTTGTACATTGAATAATAAAAAATTCCTCCAAATTTTAACTCAAAAAATTGATAATAAAAGGTCGCTCAAGAGTTCTGAAAGTTTTTCATGTTAAAATATTTAATATTTTTTAGCGTCCCTAAAAAATATTAAATATTTTGACTTTAAAATCCTGAGCGACCTTTTATTATCAATTTTTTGAGTTAACATTTGGAGGAATTTTCTATTATTCAATGTACAAACATATGCAGGGATAAGAAAAAAAGTTTGATGAAAAACAAAAATTGATTTTTGGCCCATTTTCAAATTTTAAAAATTTTTTGCGACCCTTGAAAAATTTTTTATCGAGCTAATTTTTGGTGAGCATTCTTAAATCGAGCTAAATTAACTTTTTTCCTTATGAGACAAAAAAAAGAAAACTATATGGTTTTTTTGCGCCACCCTAATATATATATATATATATATATATATATATATATATATATATATATATATATATATATATATATATATATATATATATATATATATATATATATGCGCACGATATCTCTCGAACGACATGTCCTAGGTTTACGAAATTTGATGAAAATGTTGGAAATGCCAAACCGTTGGACAAGTTCGTTAGCCAGACACGTCGGATGCCAGGAACATGGTTTTTGTCCTTGCAAAAAATTAGTTTTTTGCCAAAATTTCCACTTATTTAAAAATTTTTGCACAATATTTTTACACCATTTAAAGGGGAAAAAAAGGTCTTTAAACTATTGTTCTATGTCAACTAGTTTCCGAGAAAAACTAATTTTTATAAACGTAAATTCGCTATGTTATGCATGATGCTGCGACAGGGGTATTTCCTTCTTGAATGTTGGCAACAGTACTTGTTGGCGCTGGTGAAAGCAGCACGAAAAAGATATATTCAATAAGTCAGTATAAATTTAATATTATATATTTAATAAAAATTTATATTATAATTTATATGGTAATCGTTTTTGTGTGTATTATAATAATATATGATGTATGATTGAATAAGTGGTTGCTGCTTTTCTTTCTTCAAATAACATGAAAAAAAGAAAATGTTGAAAATAATATGAAAAAGTGTATCCTTGGAAAAATTTTATGCATATTATTTATTTGAATATTTTTCACGCAAATTTATTTTTGGATACGTACGTTTTCTTATTTTGTTTATTCGCAGTGGTATACGGTAGGTAGCAATGTAGGTTGTTGATTAATAAATATGAAATTTTATACCGTCAATATTTTTATTTCCTGATACCTATCCGGAAAATTGATCGGATCAGATCGTGATGAAAATGAAATAAATTGTATAAATTTTTTTCAAACCGAATGTAACAAATTTTTACAGTTGAAAGAAAGAATGAACGTTTTCGTTTCAAAATTTCCATAGCGAATATACCTACACTTTCAAAACAATTTTTTTGCTTTAAGGTAATTGGTCCGAAAAACGATTTTTCGAAGTATTTGAACGAAATCACTCTAGACATTTATTTAATTCAATACCAGTAATACGAGCCCAAAGAAAAACTGACTGCCCCAATTTTGAGAAAAACGGTTTCAAAGTTTTATAATTTTAACGCGGGCTCTTATGGGTAATTGATATGTTCACACGAATTTTTTGAATAAAATGAAAACGTGTCAAAGGCATTTGAAAAAAATTTAATATGTTATAAAAGACAAAGTTACAAACCATATTTAATAACAAATGAAAATTAATTGACCGCGTCGTTTTTGAAATGTAATTTATAAACGTCATTTTACAACGTTTTTACAACGCTTTTCCAACAATGCTTTTAAATTGCTACAACATAAACGCGCGTAAATTCAAAAAAGCAAATGGTATACATATAAATGTAATATCTGAAGAATATTAATACATATATATGTATTCAATTTTTGATAAATGAAAATTTTTTCGCTGAACTATACTTTTGTACTTGAATATCTCGCACCAATTACCTTAAATCAGAGGAAATATTTTTATTTATTTTTTTTTTTGATTCAAAGAAATATTTCTTTGATTACTGAAGAAAAATCAAAAAAATATTTTTTTGAACCAAAAAAAAACTAAATCAAAGAAATTTTTATTCTTTGAACAAAAAAATTGTTTTGAGAGTATAACTTAACTGAAAATGTAAAGAAATCTGCAATGGTCGAAAGTGTAAAGAAAATGGTAATGCCCTAACTGTAACGAAATCTGTAATGGATGTAATGGTGAAAAAGCATTAGTCATTATCTGATCATTACTAAGTGATTAATATATTATTGTTTAAATCTTTATTATTTAATTTATTCACAATATTCTTGATGTCATCTTTTCAGTGACGATTTTACCGCGTAGGCCAGCGAGTGACTCGGGCCCACCCAAAAATTTTGAAAAATGAAAAAAATGAGAAAATTTAATAAAAAGGCTTATCTTATTAAACGAGTTATAAGAATAGGTGATTTTTTGTCTGTTTTGTCACACTTTAAACCAAGAAGTGTAAAAGAAACTGCACCCGGTCTATTCCATATGTTCGGGATTGATAATGTTCGTAGCTACATTTAGTCATCGAAACAACTGTCAGCAATTGTAAATATAAATCAAATGGCGCACCTACATAAGTGAAGAAAAAAAGCAAAAAAATTTATATATATATATATATATATATATATATATATATATATATATATATATATATATATATATATATATATATAATCAAAAAACTCTAGGTCAGAACGTGCATATTGTTACATGCATATAAACAACATTACTTATTTGTTTATTTATAAAAATAAAACGTTTCATATTGTTTTGGGTAACTGGCATAACGGTGGTAACTTACCATAGACACGCAACAACACTACCATTTTATTCGCCCTATTTTCATATTATGTTAAAAAATTACCGGGGTGGACAAGAAAATTGTAACGCAGTATGTAGGCCATTCAAAAAGTTCATATCCAAATTTTTCACAAACTTATTCAAGATCAATTGAATCGGTTATTGCAGAAAGGGTACATGTTACATTTTTGAATATCTCAGATAGAATAACAAAAACTTTCCATGTGACAAAGTATGTAGCGAAAAAGAATTGCAATTTTTACCAGTAAGACTTTATATACCTCTAATATTTTTGCTTTAGTGTTAGCTTCTAAGTTACTAAGCTTCTAACTCTAAGCTAATTATTATGGCTGAAAGAATTAAATAAAAAAATGTGCCCTTTCTGAAAAAACCGATTCAATAATTGTCCTCTCAACGTGTAATTTAGCACAAATCGAAATTTTTGACGTAGTGACGTCATCGAGGACATCAAAAAGAGACTAAAAGTACCAGCCTTGGTCGCTTCCAAAAGGCTCACGGCTGAATAAGATAACTCTTTTCAGGTTCTATTTTGAAAAATTTTATAGAATCTTGGACAGCAATTTACAATGAATCCCCACAGTATGCCATATTTTTCTCCCCTATTTTAGGCTGCAGCCATTCTCAATTTTTCTGCCATACATTCGATGTCATGATGGTCTTGCTGTTAAATATCAGTTAAACCATACAGCTTGCAAGATTATCTGTTGAAAAAAACCGTGATAGGGGAGCGATATTGTTTGCAATGACGGAAAATGACGTCACTGTTGTATCTGTTGCATGAACGCTTGTGCGATTTAAAACATAGTACCTGTCCTGTCCTATTCTCCGTGCCTGTTTCTCTGCTATCTTTGACTGTTAACCAATACGAAAGAGCCACCATTGACACTGAAAAAGCCGTGGTAGGAGCCTATTATTAGCTGCAATGATGGAAAATGAAATCATCGTTGATTCTGCTGCTAGAAAGCTTGTGTGATTTCGGACACGGAATATTATGTCCTGTTCTACTTTCCGTGCTTGTTTCTCTGCTATATTTTACTGTTAACCAATCTGTAAAACTACCATTGACAGACGATAGTGCTAAACCTATACGGCCAACATCGCAGAGGATCCGCTGCAGTGTCCAGCACAGCAACTTAATTGGAACTCAGCAACCAAAATAAGCAGGCTTTGTACCCCGAAATTTTCCAGTTACTGTACATAACAATGCTTGAGACGTGCACCATATATATATACATATATATATATATATATATATATATATATATATATATATATATATATATATATATATATATGTATATATATATATATATATATATATATATATATATATATATATATATATATATATATATTCACTACTATGCGCTATAAAATTAAATATATTAAATCGTAAAGCTTTAAGTAAATTCATAAAGCTTTTGTATTATGTTAATATATATTGTGCCATAAAGCTTGATTTAAAGTATCAACATAAACATAAAAGTTAACAAATAAAATTTCAAAACAATATTGGCCGATGATGCCGCCGTTGTTGTTTGTTGCTCTTGTTAAGGCTATAGGTTATGTCACATAGGCTACTATGTGACATAATTGACAGAGTGTTCTCCTCTTTGTTTTTTTTATTGTCTAGACGCTTTGAAGTAATGCAGTTTATTCTGTCTCTCGCACAGGCTAATATGATTTCTGGTTAAGATAAGTGGAATAATAATAAAATAATAGATTTTTATAATCCATAATACAAACTATTGTTGTATTTGGACATTATGGATTTTATGTGGACAAAAAAAAAATCAAATTAGACGTTTATTTTTCAACTGGACTTGGGAGGCTAGTTTTTATTAGATGGTGGAATTAAACAATATTGAAGAAATTCTTTTGTTGGTACAGAGGCTGTTTATTGTGATGTTTACTGATGTTAAATTAAAAAGGACCGAATTTATTAGCGAATTTATAGGACTTGTTTTAAATTATTGTTTTGATGGTTTCTTATGCTTGAATGTAGGCATTTAATTTTTTGATAAAAGTTATTAAATTTTATTATGAAGTATAGTATGACCACTTAAGGTTAAAATTTTATTTTTTCACAGTAAAGAAATTGGGTTCGGAAAGTCAGTGACAAAAATTCAGATTTTTAGAGATCTTTCTGTGCTGAATTTCAGTTTTTCTAACGGAAAATTCCCCATTTTCTAAAAGAGTGCGTGTAGTTTGCAATATATTGTAGGCCATTATCCTTTCCAACCAAAATGAAATAAAGCCCATCCAATTTTCTTGATTTAAACTGGTTTTTATCAATTTTTTCGATCATAGGCCAAAACTTAAACAAAAAACAAAACAAAAAATTAACTTAGGCTGCCTGTACACGATCAATAATACTGTCAGTATATCAAAATACTGACATTTTTATTGATCGTGTATTGACGATACTGAAATAATGATGAAAGTATTGAAGAATAGCTTATAATTCCATCAGTATTCACTTCAATACTAAGACGTGGAGGGGACAGTGACAGTAATGACAGTTAAAACCGTTAAAACATATTTCTGGTATATTATGTACATTATGTACCAGCGGTACCAGCCGAGATAAATACGAATCGATTGTAGATCGTATAATATGTACATCATGGAAAAGTAGGCTTGTACATATATCACATAATTATATTATTGATTAGTATGTACGGCAATATGTACAATATGTACGATATGTACCGTATGTATGGCTTAGCTAGAAAAGACATAACGAACATAACGTTTTTTCTTTTTTGTTTTCTTGTTTTGAGTTACAAACGCTAGTACGGCTGGTACTATAGCTAAACACGCTTCTTCCATAATAATAACAATTCCAAAATTTTATTAATTTAAAAATTCCGAAAAATTAAACTTGACAGTTTGTTTTAAAATACTGAAGAAAATAATTATAGTGTACGGTATCATAAAAATACTGAAGTAGTAAAAATAATGATTCATTATTTTTATCAGTAAATACTGACAGTATTACTGATCGTGTACAGGCAGCCTTAGACTGTTCTTAGTGACACATTAACAAAAAATTTTCTAAGTAAAATATCGGATATAAATTTTACATTAAAACTATTATAAATAATACAAAGTATTAGACAATAGAATATAGGTCAAAATTAAATCGATTTAAAATAATGGTTTGAACGGTTTTCTAACTTGCCCGGAACTAAATTTTTAATCGGTGATCTTTCTCTCAAATCAATTCTCATCATTCTAATCACAATATCCTAACAAACTTAAACCATCATCTGCCATAATTTTAATGGTTAATTGCTAACATAAATATAAATATTATATGCATAGTAACGAAGTGACAACATTCTAAGTGTTAATAGCTTTTACTTATAGAACACCATCCTCTCCAAACCGGCCTCGATCCTCACCCCGCCACATCCCCTGCCGTATACCTTCCTTCAACAAACTGATGTAAATGTTAATCCATTTAGCTATAAAGTTTAGTAGGTCGAGCTTTGCTCGTCGCGCAAACATTGGGTGATAATATGAAATGTACGTTTCACCGTTATCTTAATATTAATAAGAGCTAAGAGCTAAGAGCTAAACAGTGAGCTCCATCTCGTAACATAAGTATGTAATATACTCGAATATTTTATATCTAATATGGTGTGTATGTATGCATTATATGTCGGAGAGTAAGTATGGAGTATGGACGAAGTGTTGATGATGATGTTGGTGGAGTAAAGTAAATGTACGATGACATTACATTGTACTCTGGTGCTCATCATCATGAAGATTTGTTCTAATTATGCGAAAAATTGTATGTAGTGAACTAAAAGGCAATCGACGAAGAAAACTCGTGAGGTGCTCTTGTATAAGGTTGATTGTCTCTTCCGCAAGGTATACCAGCATCTTCAAAATTATCTGCAAAGTGAATTTGTCTTTATTATTTTGGTAAAATTTTGCTTTTATTTCGGACTCAAAAATTACTAATTTTGAAATAGAAAATTCTAGAAATTAAATTCGGCAACAGAATTTACGGATTTATGCAAAACCTCGATTATTTTATACATCCGTAGAAAGACTATTGCAACGACGTGCTTAACCTGGAATTCGGATTGTCCCCCAGCGAATTCGGCAAATTTTCTATTTGATATGAAACTCTTTACGCGTTAGTAGCGATTGTTTCAAGGATTGAATGCCTTTTAATTTGTCAACGATTCGAGAAGGTCTTAGAAATTTACCTTGAAAGAAAGTTAATATTTATAACGAATTACAAGAAATTAAGGGACCTATGGAGACCAAATTTTTAAATAAGCATTCTAGAATATTGACTAAGAACCCATAGACTTTGAACGGCCTCGCGATAAATAATAGTCGTCAAAGTGACGGATAAGGCCCGATTTATATTAACCGGTACACTCCGCTCTCGGTACGCTCATCACTACGCTCGCGAATCGATAAGATATTCTTACAGAATAAACAATGAGTGTATTCAAATCATCGCTCTGATATCGGTCCGATATCAGTCACGGTCCGCTCTCGGTCCAATGCCATTCTAATATCAATACCACTCAGGTAATATTTTATCTTGTACCTATAGTGTAAACACATTTTTGATTCCACTCCACTCCGCTTGCATTCAGTTGTTATGAAAAGATATTTGTATCGAACTGAGACCGAACTGGAAGTGTACCCAGAGTGGCATTATAATGTGAATAGAGAACGAATAGGTACCAGCATGATATCAGCACTGTAATGTGAACACAAGATTATATCGGAGCGAAATTGGAGCGGAAGCGTACCGAGAGCGGAGCGTTAATGTAAATTGTGCCTAATTGTCATCCTAAGCAATAGTTTGAGTTACTTTATCATCCAACAAGATGACATCGAATGAAAAGCGGCAGATAATAAATTTTGGACCCACGAGTTAGAGGCCCGAATCAATTGTTGCTCTGGGGTCTACCTCAGACGTCTATGATTCTAGTTACTTAAACTGAAAATTTTAAATCAAAATATATTTTGAATTCTTATATCTACTCGATTGTGTCACAGGGATTAACTTTGATGTTCACAATCTTCTAAATTTTATTTTTACTATTTTTCCAACGTCGATTGTCTTTTACACTGACTGAAATGTTATAACATGTAACACCAGTCCATTATCCGCCGTAGCATATAAAGTGACTCAGGATATAAAACTTGTAACTTATTACATAGGAACGAGAAAAGGTTTCACCTCTACACAAGGTTAACTTTTTCCTAAACTAATTTATTATAATATTTTTCAAGTGTTATAACACACTTTACTGTTTAGAAATTAAATAAAAATAATAATAATAATAATTTTGAGCACATTTTCACAACCAAATAATAAAGTAAATAGCTCTAATTTCCCAATTAAAAAGTTTCATTTATGTAAATAAAAATATAAGAAAGATTTGTTTATAATTTAAATGTTTTGTAAGGTTTTTAGGTCACGTTAAAACCACAAAATTGCCACGATTGCAATATTTTTTTGGACCACGTGTAAATATCAAGTTCTTTTAAGAGGCTTCCACGTAGAAGCCAAACTAATTTCAACTTTCTTTCTGTAAGTGAATTGTTTGACATAAAAGCTCATACTTTTTCATCTACACTGATTTTACAAATACGTATATGATAATAAATTATATGCGAGACTCAAAAAGACTCAAAGGACATTTGCAAAACAAAAATAATCTCATTAGTTGCATATAAAATGATGCATACTTCGTCGTCATTGGTAAAATGAATATTTAAATATAGACAAGAGACAAAAACAAACTCGACATATCCTTTTTCGAGTATGACCTCAAACGGATTGGATGGACGGATGGACGGATGGACGGACAGACGGACGGATGGTCAAGTCTTGTTCGTCCGTTGGCTCGTTACGTTCAATTGTCCATATTAAATGCATATTAGTTGTGTTTGGATGGTAATTCATGCAGGAAATCTACAATGTGTAGAAGATGTGTATTCACTTTTATGTATGTAAATTGCGCTTGTGACGAATATTTGGCAACTATTCGATATTCGGGTAATTCGGTCATTATTTGATATTCGACCGAATACTGAATACTGAAAGATTATTCGATTAAATATCGAATACTGAAAGAGTATTCGGCCAAATATCGAATAGTCGAAAAGAAGTGGAAAGAGAATAGTGAAGATTGCAGGCATACAGCTACATGGTCATGATATGCGTACTGTTCAGTGTAGGTATTTAAAAACGAAAAAAAAGAGGGAATCTAGTACCAACTTCAAATTTTGTCATTTGAAAGGTCTTTTTATAAGGAACACAAAAAAAAAAATATATATATATATATAAAATGTCGAATAATATTCGCCAATATTCGGCTATTTCATGCTGACCGAATATTCGGTATTCGATCAACGGCCGAATAGGCTATTTGTCGCAAGCTTGATGTAAATATACATTACCTATATCTGATATGTAGAACTTCAGTCAAGCTCTTTTTAGATTCACTTATAACATAGCTCAAATGTACCAGTGTGTGTGCACTCATCCTATGGATGGTATAGTTAGCAATAGATAAAATTTACCATATATACAATGTATTTATACACACCAATAGTCAATTACGAGGAACCATTAGGTTGAAAAGTGTTTCCAGAAATTAATTTTGTCATTTTGACCGTAGAAAACAGGATTTTAGACCTGAATTCCAGTAGAGGCACCAATTATGGCCACTTCTCAAAAACATAAGAGATATTTTCTTTTAATTTTTACCCGAGTTATACTAGATATTATAAATAAATATATATAACTGACTTGTGTTTGTATAATTTATTCATATCGAGAAAGTTTTAACTTCGCATTGCAAGCTATTGTAATGGGTCCGATTTTACGAATCGCTAATTTGGACATATCTCCACGTTTCAAGGTCACTAGAATCCGAATCCATCGTTTTAGCGTAATCGTTCGTCCGTTCGTGAATTTTTTTTCGTCTCGCATATCTCGAGAACAAATGATGGTATCAACTCCGCACTAATTTCATTATAGATGCGTAATCAAAAAATGAAGACCAGATAAAGTTTTCAGCAAATTCGGATTAGTTTTTTGTTTTTTATAACAAAAAAACGAAATTAAAAACTTTTTGTGAAAAATTTCCCCTCTTTCATATCTCAAAAATAAATGATGATACATTTATTTGAGAAGGGTTAGAGTTCCCCACGGGATACACGGGGCTAAATCCTCCAGTGGAGCGCAACGGGAGAAGCTCCTGTAGAGGGTTCGGGAAGAGGAGCCCCTGAAATGAAAAAAATACTATTTATATACAGTAGTCTCTAGTCTTAAAGGGCATCCAATGGGAAGTTGATAGTGTGGGTAGACCTGTCCCCCCAATTTTTTTTTATTTTGTTGCCCGAGTTATACTACATATTATAAATAAATGTATGTTATATAATTTATTCATATCGAGAATTTTTTTTTAAATATTGTTTGTATTTATTAATTTTACAATAAATAACATGTATTTTGTAATTAAAAAAAAAAAAAAAAAACGACGGGTTGCACTCCGGGAGTGCCGGCAGAAGTGAAAACTTGAATATTAACGTTGTGCATTTTTGATATTTTGGAATGGTTAGGGAATAATTTTACACGAATTGCTTTAATTATCAGTATAAAAGTACTATCATTTATGTGGTAGAATACAGTATTTATTTATTGCGCTATCGTACACGGCACACCCTGCCGGAACGTTAGAAAAAGTGAACTTTTGAGTGCGCGTTTGGAGCGCTGTATCTTTTCACCTGTACAAGATAGACAGGTGCTCTCGCTGACTTTTTTGTAGAGAATTCGATTCTCTACAAAAAAGGTTTTAACACTTTTTAATGTATCTATCACCGTTTTCGTTGCGTAAGCGGTGGAAGCTCAAAAAACGCTATTTATGAATTTTCAATATTGTTTAAACAATATAAAAAAACATTTCCGGGAGTTCACATTTTGCACAAATGTTCTCTTCGGTAATCCCTACAAGAATCTCTTTTTAAAAATTTTTTATCTCTATTCTAAAATTAATGTTTAATGAGATAGGGCTTAAAATTAGTACTATTGGAGTAAACCCGTATATATCTATCTGTGCTTTCGCGTTACACTAGTTTCAGTAGTATAGAGATACTACCGTTCGTTCTGTATTCTGTACTACTGTCTACTGTTATGTACTGTCGTCTTACGAATTTTCGATCAGGTCACGTGTCCTGACGCCAGTTTAACATTTTTTACCCATTACAAAAAAAGTGTACAACGCAGTTTATTGTCTGCTCTACTGACTGTCTACTTTCCATCCGTCTTACGAATTTTTGATCAGATCTTACGAATTTTCGATCAGGTCACGTGACTTGACGCGAGTTTAACATTTTTTACCCATTACAAAAAAAGTGTACAACGCCGCTAAAGAAGTTTTCACTTCAAAAAAATGTAAAAACAATAATGGAAATTCTACTGGGATTGGAACCCAGGACTATCCATCCATATGTTTTCAGCTATCCACTAGCCTGTACACAAGTTCGATAGCTACACTAACGATAAGTAACATGTATATAATATTATTATGCAATGTAAATTTTTGTTTAAATTTTGAATGTATCTCGTAGATTCTTGTATATGGGCGTGATGCTCCATTAGTAGACGAATTCTAGTCGAAATCGGTGAGAAGTATATATTTGGACCCCTCCTTGTTATGTTTTAAGAAAATTTTCAATACCAATCCAGTAGTTTTTTAATTACTCTCTAAAAAAACAGACTCACATTCTCTCTATTCAATATTAATAATAATTTTGAATTTCGCAACAATATTTTCGTATCGTTTCTCAAAAAACAAATTACTTCTCCCCCTTCTACTGTGTAAGTGTTTCGAGAGTTGCCATTTTTATTACAGTCAAACCGTTGATTTAATCGAAAAATTGTTCAAATAAGAGTTGTAGATATCGACGGGGGCAACCGATTGCTATCGTCAGGAGCTTTATAGCTCTTATGGTTTTCGAGCTAAGATACAAACTTATAGATTTTTAAATGAGACTATATATTAATTTTTCGATAAAGCTGATCTAATGCCTTAATTAACAACATAAATGAGCAAAAAAAATTTTTTTACTCAAGTTTAATTTTTTAATTTTTCTTTAATTTATCAGTTAAGCGGTAAAAATATGCATATGTACTTGAGGCTACTTCAACCGATAGTGTTTTTCTTGGTTACATTTCCATTACATCCGGGAAAAGAACCTTTTCCAATACCATTTCTATCATAAAAATTTGGTTCTAATAGAAATGGCAACTCTCAAAAAACTCACATGGTATATGATCATTGGTGTACTCATATACATGATATTACAAGTTCCTTCATTTATTTCATTATTCATAAGTCCTGTATAATATGTCGTTGCTTGGTACTATGTGTGTATAATATTTGCATCTAGTTAACATATTTTTACATTATTTGATTTTACTTTACGATGACGTTAGATGTCACCTTATTTTATGTTCATCATGTGTATAAAGGCGAACTCCACCCTCCATCCTCCTTCAAACGATACACCAGCCAACCGTATAAAATATTACTTATAACACTGCATTACTACAGCACATTCAACAGATTAAAGCACCAGTTTGATTAGAGCGATCAGACGTACATGTCATCTATACCTACATATAATAAAATTGTAACGAGACCATTTCTGTACATGGAATATTTTTTGAAAATTATACTGGTACTGTAAATAGTTATCGATATAGATACCAAAACAGCGATTTTTAGAATTTTTATCTGTCTGTCTGTTCACGCATCACGCAAAAACTATTGGACGGATTTTAATGAAATTTGGTGCGATGATAACTTATTACCTGGGTCAACATCTAAAATAGTTTTTACTCCGGGAAAATTTCTCACCCACGGGAAAATGGAAAAACCACTTTGAGCATGTGCACACATTAAGCAAAAACTATTGGACGGATTTTAATAAAATTTGGTGTGGTGAAAACTTATTACCTAGCGCAACATTTAAGATACCTTTTACTTCGGGAAAATGCCTCATTCCCACGGGAAAATAGAAAAACCATTTTGTGTATTATCTGCACGTATTACACAAAAACTATTGGACGGATTTTTATGAAATTTGGTGTGTTGATAATCTACTACTTGGATCAACATTTAAGATACTTTTTACTCCGGGAAAATTCCTCATTCCCACGGGAAAATAGAAAAACCATTTTGAGCATGTGCATGCATTACACAAAAATTATTATTTTTTGCAAGTTCTGTATAATTATTACACTTACATACTTCTCATTGAGTTTATAACAATGCTTTGCGCGACCGACGTCGCGGGTACGGCTAGTAAATTAAAAACATTATAGCAATGTTTTTTGAGATTCAGTTACGTGATAATTCATTTAATTCCTTATATTTCTTAAATAAGCACGACGAAAAATGAAAATTAAACTCATTTCCCAGTATTTCTGTTAAGAATTTGGAGTGGATCAGAATTTTTGGAAAATGTTTTCTACTAGCGAAGAATTTCATTTATATTTCCTAGTTATACCTTAGTTTAAATTTTTTTTTTAATTTTCCGACATTTGGTTGCATGTAAGGTACCTAAGGCATTTAAGGCCCAGCGGGTAATAAGGCCCATTAGCTATATTTCTTACCAAGAAAAGTTCTCTAACTTATCAACAAGTTTAAAATGAACTTTCAATCATTTCAAAACCAGATACAAAAGTTGAGCTACTCAGAGTAACAAACTCATGTCATATTTTAACAAACAAATTTAGAGGTTACATTTTCGTTCGTTGATATAAAAATTGTGCACATTGTGAGTGTTATATTAATGATTTTTTAAAGGTATGTTTCTTTCAAATTGTTATCAAAATTGAAAAAAATTAATATTCTTTAAGTTTTACATCAATTAATTTAGTTTATTTCTAAAGTATTTATATAAAATGTATATAAGCATAAATATTGACATGTTGATAATAAGGCCCATGCAAATTTTGCTTGGGCTTTATTACCAACACAATTAAAATCAAACACTACAAAGTCAAATCAATTAAAACAGGTCTGAAGTCATTAACAAATGAAGCAAAATTAGACGCACAACCTTAAATTACTATAGTTACTCTAATATAAAAATAACAAAAAGGAAAAAGGACAAGAAACTAAGTACATTTAATTTTGATTTATTTGTTGCATTTGTTTAATGATGCCAGATCAGTTTTAGTTGGTTTGGTCGAATTTTTATTTTTATTCCTTAGTGTTTGGAAGTATGGCTGATAAAAAGAAGAGAGCGTTGTGGTCTGAGGAAGAACTGGCATCAGCCTTAAGCTATGTTACTCGACATGGCAATCAAAGAGAGGTTGCAAGGAGATTCGGAATTCTAAGAAGAACTCTTAGATTTAATATTTATTTATTTCGACTTAATATATTCAAACACCTAGTACTTGACTTATTCGAAAAATATGATAAAAAAATTAAAAATTAAAAATAATGACTTAGGTAATTTTTTTTATTGTTGTTTTCAATAACAGTCACGCAGTCAAGCGGGATTCAAGGATTTTCGAAACTTTTTTGAACGTGTAAAAATAACAAAATATTTTGATATATAAGTTCAAGTTATTCTTAAAGTATTTTCAAGTTCAAGTTATTCTTAAAGTAATTAAAATCCCTCAATTAATTTTAAAAAAAAATAATAAATGTACTATTTCAGGCAGTTGTAATAGGTGGGCCTTATTTTCTACACCAGTCGGAAATAAGGCCCAATTGCAGACACTTTTTAGAATCAAATTTTTGACTTGTATAATTACAAATTCATTAATTTTTTTAGGAATTTTTATCAAAAAATAAGTAAATTTTTATAATTAAATACTATATTTTTGATATTTTATAAGATATATAAATAATAAGCATATTTTGCTTAGGTGGGCCTTAATTGCCTTAGGTACCTTATCTAAGAAAATTACAACTTATTGGAAATAATTTGAATCTGAGTGTTTTTAGTAAGTTGCATCCATAATGTTTTCAAACTCAATATTTCGGTCTTAAAACTGATCTTAAAAATAAAATATGGTCAAAGAGACTTAAGCTTAATTCATTCTATGACCCCTTTGTAACGATTTTTCACATGATGTGGCACCCTAAAATCCATTTTTGATGTTCACAGTTCATGACGGACAGACAGACGAACATAACGAAATTACATGGAACAGAGTTTTTCTTCAGAACTCTAAAAATTAATATATGTTATCAATTCATCACGTTACTCATTTAGGTATGATATTTTTATTGACTTATGACATGTACGAGTACGAGTGGCCGTTCTGATCGAATCGGTGCTTTAGCATGTTCTGTAGCATTTTAAATAAGTAATATTGATTATAATTAAACGTTATAAATAAGTATGTGGATGAAGTTTGCATTTTAATTTTTAATAATTAATCATAATTTAATAAGTGTATGTTATGTATGTAAATATTTTATTGCCCGGGGTCGTAGAGACTAGTATTAAAGATATTATTCAAAGAAAATTAAAAATGGATTGTCGAAGTTAATTTGATTTATGATTTTTATATGTAAAAGTATTTGCTACCATTCTATTTTTTTTACATTTCGATAATTGTAGAATTTTATTTCAAAACTATCTAGGTATATACTTGAAAATTTTTGAAAAATGTGATGTTAAGTCATTATTGGCCATCAGTAGGTTTTGGTAAAGTCTTACACAAAATTCTATTAAGTTATATAAATTGTCACGATATCAGTCAGTTTTCTATTTAAGTTATATAAATTGTCACGATATTTTGGGTAAGATTATGACCCAATCTTGAATTCATAAAGATTACTTGTATATACTTATATTTTTTCAAAAAACGTTATAAATCTGATTTGTTTTATTTAGAATTATTATATAAGTGGCATTCAACCTTTTTACTGTGCAAATTACTTTTCTAGTATGAATTATTCGGTGACCTAGTTTTCCCTAAATCAAGTTCTTAGGTCAAAATAATCAAATTCGTTCAGGAAATGTATTTAAATTCCCATATGTGATTTTTTTGTTGCCCTTACAGTTTTGATTTTGTCAAAAACCAAAAAGTATAACTTCAAATTTTATGCTTCTAGCATGAAAAATACGATTTTTGGAACTTGAAAAATATTTGACATATGTGCTAAGGTCTGATATGAAAGGAAATGATACAAATCAAACTTGATGGCGAAATTTGGCTAATGAGTTCCAAAATTTGTATTATTTTGATAAATAATGGCCAATTTAAAAAAAAATGCAAAATTCACTGGGTATGATTTTTCTGTTAGGCTGCAACCCTATTTCCAACTTGCAAATTAAAATAGGAGGTTGGTCACAAGTCCTTCTACGGTTACCAGATCCATCCATATTTTGCCCCGTCTAATATTAGCGAATTTCCAGAATGGACTTCAGCTATTACAGCCACTGTCATAACGCGACTTGAACCCGGGACTATGGCAGAAATTTGTTTTGTGGTCCCTAGAAATCTAAAATGAGTTCTTCAGCCAGACATGTCGGATGCCAGGAACATGGTGTCTGCTTTTGCAAAAAATTAGTTTTTTGCCAAAATATTTCCACTTATTCAAAAAATTTTACCAATTTTTTTACACCATTTAAAAGATGAGAAAAAATTAGATAAAAAAGTTCTTTAAACTATTGTTCTATGTCAACTAGTTTCCGAGAAAAACTAATTTTTATAAACGGAAATTCGCTATATTATGCAGGCTGCTGCGACAGGGGTATTTTGATATTTACAATTTGGTACGCCGATACAAAATTTTGGCAACCTCTTGGCTCACGATTTTATGTGAGCGCTTAGAAATAGCAAGTCAATAATATTAAACCCATTATAATCAATTTGTGGTTCTGGCATGGCTAAAATTGATTGTAAAATTGATGAAGTGATATTGAGGAATTTTTCCAGTGACCGCTGATTAGTTTTACTAGAATGCAAATATATTTTTTACTAAACTGAATTGAGTAGCACCGCGGCAATTGACCTGATTTTAAATTTTAAGTATTATTAGGTAAAAAAGTCCCGGCCACAGAGAAATTGACGTTCATCTAAGCCTACATACACCAACTGTTAATAAATATCCTTCCTGAAGCATCATTTTATCCTTTCGGTTAAGAAAAATTTATAGTTATTTTTATTTTTATTTACCAACAATTTAATTATATATCATTCCGGAAAGAAACACATTTTCCGGCAAAACATTAAAAACACATATAAGTAAAAAAATCACGATGAATCGGATCTATAGTCATTTCCGTCAAAATGATAAATCTACGTCTTGACTCGCGTTTATTGATCATTACCAGATAAAATATTATAATTCCAACGGGGCTAAAACTAATAAAAATTGAGATGATACAAGAATTTCTACTTTGAGCCCAGTCATATTTTTGTTTGTAATAATATTCCACCATCCTCTGGTACGAAAATAATGTGGCACATTTTCTGTACGATGATAAGTGGCAAAAGTATTTTTTAAGCTTTAGATGGTAGACATTTTCTGGCTGGACGTTCGTTGTTGGATTTTCCATTTTAATCTGAAACATTTTCTCTGAATGGATAATATTTCCTTTCAAGAAAATGCGTCTATTTAAGGATTCATTTTATATTTTTTCTAGTGCAAATGTGTATACAAGTTTATTACGACACAAATAAAGATTAACTTTTATGGTATTGTCTTTTTTTATTGTTTTGAGTAGTATTTATGTAGTTTGCTTTTATTGGCGGATTAGTTTTAGATATGGTTATGAATGTTATGATATTTTTACTAAATTATGGATATTATTGTGTCTATGTCGATAACACTTAATATGATTGTGAATCGTTAACTCAAAAGCAAGAGAGACCATAATCATATTTTAGTATTAGACCGGCCACACACGTACAGTTTCAACTGACAGTTTGAACTGAATAGTTTTACAATGGATTGGAAACAGCAGGACAATTTCACCTAGCAACATCTTTGATTCCGCGGAAATTATATTGTTAAAAATAAAACAAAAAATCAAACGCACTTCCTCCTGACCACAGACCAAAGAACATATTTTGTATATCCTATAGGCTCACTCTATCAATTTACAAATGAAGCAGCCAGATACGGCCAGTATACGGCTTAATAGTATTCTGTAATGTAGTAATCAATGCGATAACCTGTGGTATTTGTAGAATAATTTTTTCAAATAATTATTGATAATAAAATTTTACTTTCATGAGAAAAGAGTGGTATTCGTTGTAATTATAGTTCCATTTGCGGAAACGTGGGCAATATATTATATTCCTTAAATCTCACCCGTCTCACCCCGTTACCTGCCACAAGAAAAATGCCTACAAACTGGGATTACGCTTTGTCTAGTTGTATAATAAGAATAGTGTTCATTGGTCTGTGCTCCTGACACAAATTGAACTGAGAACTGTACAACTGAACCCCCACCCACGCAACAATCAGTTGAATCTTTCAGTTTAAAATATTTAAATTTCTCTCGTCTCAGGTTAACTGTACAGTTGCGTTGAACTGAGACTGAAATACCCACACACGTAGAGTTTAAACTGTACAGTTGAACTGTTCAGTTCAAACTGTCAGTTGAAACTGTACGTGTGTGGCGGGCCTTAGAGATCATTTTTTGGGAAATTAAATATAATTTTGACTGTCTGTTACGACTTTATAATATTTCATTTCTGTAAGTTCAAGCTTTAAATCGAAACACTTTTGGATGATTAGGTCGAATAACTCTGGCCAAACCCAAATTTCCTTGATATTGAAATATGCTGGGAAAAGCACGATTCTGAGCATTTTCATGTGTATATGTAACCCGCGTAAATATATCCTTTCGTAAGTTACAGACCTGCGAAAAATTAAAATTTTATTGTCATTTTGCTTCCAAACTACTCAAATAATTTAAATTTTTTACAAAATTACAATTACCATGTACATATTATGTCCATCCGTCTGCGTGTCTGAAAATTCCACCAAGTGGCATAATTTCGGAACTATTTGATCGTATTTGAATTAAATTTTTAGAAATGATGTGGTTTAGTCCCTAGATGATGTCCTATGAATTTCACGATGCTATGGTGAAATATCATTAAATGTCGATACCATATTTACTACCAGACCCATTCTGCTAAAATTTTGAAAGTATTTGGGTAAATTTCACTGAAATCAGATAAATGGCAGTTTACTACGTATGAGTAAACAAAACGTATGTTAATGAAACGTATGAAATTATAATAGCAAAAAATTTTTATTTTTCTGAAATTATTTGAGGATTTGAAACGTCAGATAATGTCTACTGGTTTCATTAATATTTTCTACTGGTTAATTTTACACTACAGAAAAAGCTACGAAATCTAGCCGACAAGAAAAAAGTTGAGAAGCAATTCACTCTATTCAAGTTGTGAAGCATTTCACTCTAACATCATAATAATAATGCTGATAAGAAAAATGGATAGAGGAGCAGTGGCGCTCCCCTACCCATTTTTTAATGAGGCTGGAATTCAGCCGTCCCAATAATATCAGTGGAGTAATTACACGTAACTAGCGTACCCTCAAGAACACTCGTAACCCATCTTGAAAGATTCTGATCTAGATAATAAAATTTATTTTTTTGATCCAACACTGATCATAACTATATTACGTCACAATTTTACTGTTATTTCGTGTTGGTATTGAATCTAGTCCTCAACAATATATAAGATAATACTAAATTTTTCATTCCGTTTGATACTTTTATTCGCAACGAAACTAAGGATGATGCTCATAATGATAATGTTATTTTTATTCACAGGCAGACCGACGGACAGACAGACAGACAGACATACGGTTCGTAACACGACGAAGACGAAAGCGAATCGGGCGAAAACGAATGAACAACAGACTTGAATATGAACGATATTACTTAGTCAGGAAGTGATGGAAGCTTTTGCGGTGATACTCTTTAGACATATACGAGAATTGACGATGTGTTAGAATATTATAATCCATATTTTTTTATTAACACCAAATTCACCGTATATAGTGATTTTCGGTTATTTAGTTGGTAATTGTTTTATGTGTATTCAGGGCCGAAACGGATGAACACGAATGGTTTCCGAAAGCTGATACAGCAAAAACGCTTTTTTCGCCACCAGAAATATGATGACTTTACACAAAAAAAAAAAAATTGTTACAAAAAGTACCTACGTATGGGTTAGGTGATAAAATTAAACGGTTTAGGTGAAAATTTTTAATATTTTTATAAAAATTATTATTTTTAAATTTTTTTATTTGTTTAAACTTGTTTCAACGGGTATGTAGAATGTAATTTACGTTCAAATTGTTTTCGATTATGGAAAACTGTTCTAATTTCACATCATTCTATTATCAAATAATGGAAATTTATAACGGCGGAAATACATTCCGCACATATTTTCCATTGAAAATTATTTCTTCAATCGTGACTAACTGATATAATATATGACTGTATTGTACTTTCGTATTTAGTCGTGCGGTTAAATATAGATAAGAAAATTACTACAAAACTATTTTCCACTCTTATTTTCACACCATGCCGGAAAAGTCGATTATGCATATTAATTCGTTGACACACTTTGAAAATTTTATTTATCGAGCCTTTTACACATATATGTACATATACGTATACTTTGTACAAACAAGTACGATCATGATGTCCCTTTTCTATTGAACTATCGTGTACTTTGGGGAAGGTAGCCTAATGCGGGTAAGTTAAGACTGAGGACGCAAAAAAGTGGCTTGTTGTCACAATTAGCAAGTAATTTTTATATTAAGGAAAATACAAAACCTATGCCAAAACTTGTTTTGCAATAATTTTCAGTACAAACATTTTTCCGATTTCTCTCTTACAATTAGAGTGAAATTCCGGTAAATTGTTTTCCTTCTGAGTAGCCTTTCTATTAGAACCAGGACCACAAGAATATTCGAAAGTTTCAAAGCAGCTGTCCGTAATGAACCAAATATTCGAAATTCGAATCAAATATTCGGAAAATTCAAAAAATTCGAAATTTTTCCAATGTTTCTAAAATTTTTTAAATTGTCGAAATATTTAATGGAAAATTTGAATATTTCGATTAATTAGAAATTTAAAATTATTCTAAAATTTTAAATTGCTGGAATTGTTGTGCAAAATTTTTAAAATACTAGCTAAGACTTATTCGAACAATCCGAAATTCAGATCAAATGGCAAGATTCGTTTTTATATGAACTCAATTTTTGCTCTTTCTTCTGATGCACTCTCCAATTATTATTTTTATTGATTTACAAACCAAAATCACAAATGGCTAAATATTTTGAATCTGGGGACAAAGTGGTTACCTATCGCTTTTGTCTTACACGGTTTGCCATATCCTCTTTGCGCTAACTCCTTTGCCCAAGACCACATGTTTTGGTTAACAAAAAAACAACACCAAAATCAAAGTTATAAGTTATAACACATGTTTGTTTATTTTTGGTTTTAAAATGAAGCCATAAAACTTTTCGACTAATCATAAGATACTTTTCGCCAAAATTTTAAAAATCAAACGATTCCAGTGCTCAAATGGGAATTATTGAAACTAATTGGTGTTAGGTTACTATCGGCACACATTCACCTTGACCCGAAAGTTCTATACACATTGGTGTATCTACATGTGGCTACCCACTTGTAGATATGTAGGTACCCGCTTTAGGCGACCTTCCCCTACCATAAAACGACAATTATTATTTTTATATTTGCTGAACAACACATTTCTAATAGTTTTGTATGCCCTTGTTGCCGCCGTTGTCACGAGCTTAGAAAAATACACTGTAACATAGTTAAAACTAGCTAAAATTTGAGGAGGTACAGTCTCAACGCGATGCTCCAACGAACGGCACCCAGATCGTCTTCAACACACATAACTAGAGTTGGGACAGAATTAGTGCCATTATTTTCTGTAGTAGTCATCATTGCGCTCCACTTCTATGCCGTGCTTCGCTATACTCGTTGTAGTGCTAGGAAACTGTGTTTTTTCTGTGTCGTACAGAACGTGTTTTTCCGCTAAAGGGGACAATGATTCATTCCTTTTTTTCATATCTCATTTTCAGTACAAATTTTTTTTGTTGCCATTTTCTCAAAAAACAAAAAGTTCAACAAAATGGATGAGTTAACGATGGGAAGAGTTGGACTAGTCCACAGAAGAGTTGGGTAGTCAAACAGAGGTTACACTTTAAAAAATTTTTATTTCTATGCATAAGAGAATTAACATGCACTTACGTAGGTACCTGGTCACTTTTTACTAAATTAAACTGTTGAGTTACGAGCTAGCTTTCGAGTAATTAACTCGTCGCCACTCCAAACACAAGTGAAGAGTTCCTTTCCGAATTATAACTTGACTTGAAAATGACTATCAGCGGATGTTATATACCTAGAAAGGCGTCAAAACTAAATTTTTATGTAAAAAAAATTATTGCTTTGTGAACAGGGGAGGGGGGAATAGAAAAAGTATATTGTAGGGTGTTGACTTATTTAAATAGAATGAAAATAACCATTAAATTACGGTGAAAACCCGAGAAATCGCACAATATTGTATCCGACATTAATTAACGCCCAAACAAACAAAAATTAGTTATACACGGAGAGAAAATTCCTATAAAAATTACTGTGCTCATACTACAATCGACGTGAAACAGGCGAACATATCCAATTTTTGTACGGTAAAATTGGATATGTTCGCCTGTTACACGTCGATTGTAGTATGAGCACAGTAATTTTTATAGGAATTTTCTCTCCGTGATAGTAACGAAAATGAATAAAAAAAAAAAATTATTAATTGGCACTAAGCATATGTTTGAAAACAAATGATTAATAGTTAAGGGGAGATTCGCTAAAAATAAGAGAAATCGATTCATTTTCTTCCTAATTATGTTCATTAAGATGTTAGAAATATTCTTCTAAAATTTTATTTTGAATAAATGACAAATCTTAAAGTTATGGGCAGTTTAGTGCACGCACTTTACTATACCTAATTCAATTTGAAAAAAATACTTTAAATGCTTTTTTCTCGAAAATAAATTATTTGACATGGTTCCTCATGTATCTCAAAAAGTACCTGAGATATCGACATAAATCAAAGTGCATATTCCTCGATACCGTCATTTTGGCAGGATCATTTGGTTCCGTAATACATTTTGAAAATGGCAGCTATTTATAGTCGAGAAGAAGCGCTGATGTTTGAAAATTTAATTTCGAAATTCGATTTTTCGCTGGTTTTTCATTTTTTTTCTTAGATCCTAGCTAGTGCCATAACTGTACATGTTCACTGGGGATTTTAGAACGCGATGAACTATTAAAGTGGAAAAATCTCGCAGTGTCGACTTCAAAGCTATTTATATTCGTCTCATTTTTGAATTTAAAAAAAAAATTGTTTTATGATCTCAAGACATGTAGAAACAATGTATATTTAGTTTTTTAATAAAATATTTATTTGTATAAAAATAAATAATAAAAAAGGTCAATTCTTGACGTTTTTTCAACGAATCTCCGCTTAATTTAACTAACGCACTATTGCTAATGCATCAAAAAATTTGTAATATTTAAAGTATAAGTCTAAATTCGACAAAATTTTATTACAGTGTAGCTATGGTTAGAGTACTTTAGCTCCATTTTTCAATGTTTATTATAAAATTTCTTCGGGCGATACTCTGGTTATTTTTTAACTATTCGACTGTAAATAATACCAGACATAACTGTAAATATAATACTTATGTTAGTGGCGCAGAATATTTACCGGATGCTCGGGAAAAAATTTTTTATTTAGTTTGAAAAATATTGTTTGAATAGTCAAGAGACAGAAATAAATAACAACGACAAACATTAAAACAATTCATTTTCCCGGATTTTTTTTGATGAATCAATCAATAAAATAATACAAAATACAGTTAAAAGACAATGGAATATTTAAAATAATATAAAATATTTAAATAAATTGTCTGGAAAACTTTATGCCCTACTTACTTAAGAAATAAAAAAAAAACTTAAGATGAATCACCTAATTTTAAATTTACACCTTTTATTTCTCTCTGGTATGAATTTACACATGGGCTATTCTATTTTTTTGCTGAGTTCATAATGTCTGGTGTCAATGTGACTTCACAATACCGAGCAAAAAAAGTAGAATTTCCTTTTACACTGCTTAACAAAAATAAATAAGTTCCAATTTTGTGACCCCGACGTGATTTGAACACGCAACCTTCTGATCTGGAGTCAGACGCGCTACCGTTGCGCCACGGAGTCGTTGGAAATTCATATCGTTATTTAATGTTTTTAATAGTAAATATGATATTTATATTTAAATAATGTACCTTGCTAAAAAATCTATAATCGGAAAGTACTTGTCCTTGTGTAATCTAATATTAGGTATTGGTGAATATACAAAGTTATTACAGTATAAACTCGACATTTGCGAAATTAGTTTTTAATTACTTTGTGGTCAGTATTCACAATTTCAGCACAAAATAGTTCACCAAGTGCATGACAGACACGCATTAAGCAAGGGTTCCACAGCAGCTAGAGTTTTTCATAACTTTCGGGATATATTCAAGTATATTTTTTACGATTTCTCATACAAACTGATAAATATACCAAAAAATTTTCGATGCATATATGTGACTAATATTACTATGAGAGTCAAACCACATATTTTGTACAAACTGACAGAGTTCTTGTGGCTCAGTTAATTCTGAAGTTAATTACGAAGTTAATTACGAAAGTATTTTCGCGGGACGGCCTAGAACTGAACTTTGGGGGATGTTCTTTAAGACAAAAACATACCACAATGCAAAATTTTATTTAAGCACTGGGCCCATTTAGGTACTCTACTTTGAATTATTATTTGAATTTTCGAAAAATTGATGGCTAGGTAATATTTTTCGAAAGATACAGAAACAAACTAACCAAAACAATCTTAATTAATTTTTTTATAGAAAGTGCTACTGTTCGTAATTTTTTCAAAGTTTTTATATCAACAGATTTAACGGATAGGGGGAGAAAAAACCTCAGGTTGAAATTCAATATTTCATAACCAGAGTTTAAAAACGAAAAACGATGAATTAAATTAACCCTTCATTTTCTGAACTCTCTCTGCTGATATCGTGCCTGAAAGAATTTTATTCTCACTTTCCAATGCGGAAAGCCACTTCGAGAAATTAAGAAAAAAAATTTTACTAATTTTTACGTGCAAAATTTCATGTATATAGATCCAAAGTTTGAACGCAGCCTTAAAGTTTGTATATTTCTTCTAGGCACTTTATTTTTGAACCGTACTCTACTTACAAGAAATAAAAGAAAAAGCCAAATAAACGATGAAAAATTCTCTGTGACAAGTCTTATTAATACAACAGAGTACTGAAAACTGAAAAGGAAAATGAGATAAACTTTATGTTTTCGTATGCGTGTACGAGTGTACGTATGAAAAACACATTTTCCAATTTCATTTTCTTTTACACCCATTATGGTTGTTAAAAATGAACAGAAATGATAATAATATTTTTAATACATTCTCAACAAATTTACATGCAAGCCGCCACTGGTGCAAGAAGATTACGAAATTATTTGTTGGTGAATAAATCAATAACTAGATGGCACCATATAATTATTCTTTTATTATAAGTGATCCCATTATAATTAACCATTGATAACAATACCTATAAAATAAATTGTATATATTAGTAGTTAGTATTCATTCATAAATTCAAAATCATATATTATTTAAAACATTTTGTCATTATATAAATGACAGGGGAGGGGTGGGAAGTGTGTTCAGCGCTATTATTTTATTGTTTACATCAATCAACAATAAAGACATTTTAATTTAAGTGTTTTATTGTTCCATATATAAGTTATAAATGAATGATTTTGATTAAATGTTTCTGTGTTAAATTATTTTTGCTTATTTCTTAATTAATTAAAACTAAATGATTTTTTGTTTGTATTTAATACACGGAGAGAAAAAGTTTTTAAAAGAACAAAATTTTAAAAAAATTGTATTGTGATTGAAAAATTATTAAAACTGGGTCGAGTGGGATTCGAAAACAGGACCTCTTGGTAATTAGTTAACTGCCTTACCATGGGGCCACCAATCTTCTGTTCAAATGTCAGTTTGTTTTGATACCGTATCAATTACATATTTTTACTTTCTTTAAGGTAGTTTGTCGATAAAACGATTTTTTTAAAGGAATTTCATGTAGCTTCTCTAGGTATATATTTAACTCAATATCAATAATACGAGCCCTTACCGAAAAATAAATTGACCACCCCAATTTTGAGAAAAGCGATTTCAAAGTTTTGTAATTTTAACACGGGCTCTTATGGGAAAACTCTATTTTTTTTTTTTAATAAAATGAAAACGTGTCAAAGGAATTTGATAAAATTTTAATATGTTATTTAAAACAAACTTAGAAACCATATTTAATAAGAAATAAAAGTTATTGACCACACCGTTTTTGAAATATAATTTAAAAACATCATTTTACAACGTTTTTACAACGCTTTTTCAACAATTTTTTTAAATTGCTACAACATAAGCGCGCGGAAATTTAAAAATACAAGTGGTATACTAATATAATAACTGAATAATACTAATACATTATTTAATTTTTGATAAAAGAAAAATTTTTTTTTTGAGATATACTTTTGTATCTATCTCAGAGTAGCTACGTTAATACGAGTATCAGATATTTTATTTTAAAATTTGTATTTTATTTTATTTATTTTTAAAAAAGAAATTTTTATTTTTTATTTTCCAAAAAAATGCAATGTGAAATTCTAAAAATGGTCGCCTAGGTTAACGCTGGCAAAGGCTGGCTAGGTTAACACTTATGTTGTTCGTAAAATTATTTTTTAATTTAAAAAAAAAAATTTCACCCTTAAAAAATTTATATTTTTTTAATGTAAAACAAAAACGGATCAAAAAATGTATTAGAAATATTAGAGGAGGGGATTTGTTTTTTAAATTTTAATAGAGTTTGTTGTCATTTTCGTTAGTATCAGGGGTGCAAATGCCTTATTGGTGCCCTTAGATCCGTCCCTGACGTAAGATTTTAAAATAAAAGTAATCTTCCAAAATTAACAACCAAGTTAGCTCAGTAAGCATTTAATATAATTTAGATAAATTAACGGATTCGGGATACTTACCTTCAACACTATAAAAATTTATTGAAGTTATGCTGCTTGGATTCAATCTGCACAGATAACAACCGTTCTTCGGCAAAATTATCTTTCGTTTCGCGCATCTCATCCGCCGAAGTATATCAACATACCATTATTGTTTTTAAATGAAGTAACTACATTTAAAATTTTAATAAGTGATTTTAATTTGAAAAATATTTATTAAACAAAATAATACCATTAATAAATACCTCACGTAATAACTGTTTATTATAAACGTTAAATAAATAATTATTTATTTATTTTACACAATTATTCATTATTATTAGTACCATCCATTACATAATATAAAATATAAAATAGTCAATAAATAAATAGGCCTGTTTAGTTGTTTATATTAATTTTTTTGTTTGCAAATATTATTTACGTAAAACTATGAAATTATTTTGCAACTGCCTATATGAATTTAGTTCAACTTTAGTTATAGTTCGAGAGTTGATCGTACAATTTCGACTGTGGTCTGTGAATTCATGTCATACCTGTCATAAGTTTCGTATATAATATATTTTTTTAGTTTGGAAATGACGTTATTATCATCTCTCTCCAATTTATGACGCTAGCTGTGCTTCAAAAAATATTATAGGATACTGATCCTTAACATAGTACATAAATTTATTTTCATTTTTTCGTTTTCTCACTTATTTCAATTGACAAATTATATAAGATTTCACTCACGGATTTGTGTATACTTAATGAAAGTTAGAAAAAGATAACATACCATTAAATTAGGTATAATTAAGTAATTTTTACCAACAATCTTTTATTTGATCCACCCATTTCAATTCATATTTTTATGATACCTATGTACAACTTGCCCATGAGACGATGATCTCTGACGAAATCGTTGCCCTCATTGTGATCTGTCTCTTTTTAGCATAATATGTATTCTGTCTGTCTCTTTTGAGCATAACAGTCCGTGTCAATTCTCCTCTTCCCTTCGTCCTGCTATTAGAGATCGTCGTCTCATAGACAAATAGTAGTAAGGTACCACACAAGGAATTGAAATGGGTGGATCAAATAAAAAATTGTTGGTAAAAATTATTTAATTATACCTACTTTAATGGTGTGCTATCTCTTTCTAACTTTCATTAAGTATACACAAATCCGTAAGTGAAATGTTATATAATTTGTCAATTGAAATAAGTGAGAAAACGAAAAAATGAAAATAAATTTACGTACTATTTTAAGGATCAGTATCGTATAATTTTTTTTAAAGGACAGCTAGCGTCATAAATTGTAAAGGATGATAATGACGTCATTTCTAAACTAAAAATATATACTATACCTATGCAGTCAAAAAACTCTTGTAAGTTTCACGCTATCCTGGTCAAAGTTCCAAATTGACCCTCTTATAGGAACGCTTATGGAATCAGTTCGGTGTTCGTCCGTTGGTTATAGGCGATTTTCGCTAAAACTATTCGACGTGAAAATCTGAAATGTGGCATCTAGCTTTAATATGCAATACAGTTGTCAGTTCAAGTGAATGATTTTTTTTTTCAAAAACTAACCGGATATTTGTACATAAAATTATACGGTCAGCGCTCGGACTATTAGAAAATATTATTTCATTTGTTTCCCATATTCATGGGATATATGATGGGGATATTATTTTAATAAACATAGATATTTATTTACATTTAATTATGTAGAGAGACCAGTTAGAATCAGGCAGTCATATAAAATATACAAGCCCAAATTTGTATTAATACAAATTTATTAATATAATTTTGAAAATATTAAGCAGGCACTAATAATACTCTGGTATATATGGGTAATTCAATAAACATTAATTTAAAAATTCTTCTTATTTTAATGTTTCTATCCCATGAATCGTGACCTTAATTTCCTGGAAACTTTTTATATAGCAATAAAATTCATATTTTTGAATTTTTTGACTCGCCAATTTCAGATGTTAAGAACGACGTCCTTAAATATATTTGAAAAATGCCCTACCGAAAACAACTTCATTTCTTTCCTTTGTTTGTATAATTACCCATATATCGGCTTTGTTAGTTAGTTTATGTGTTATAATTATCGGCAAAAAGGATAAATTAATTTTGTATAGGATAATTAGTAATAATTTGATATTATACTTGCCATTTGGTTAATAATAATTATAGCGCGAAATAAGCTCAATTTTGTACACAATCAAACTATTTAAAAGCGTTTTTAAGCAGGGGGTATTTTATTTATGATTTTGAAAATTAGTTTTACACATTATTGTATAATTGTGATAATTATATTGAAATTTATTGAGAGATTTTTTTAAATGTACTTTATCCATATTCTATATGTAATTTACATTTATTAATATTTACAAAACAGTATATATTTTTGCAATTTTTTTTTTTACAGGAAGGTTATAGACTGTTATTTTAATTTTACAAATAAATAAATAAATTGCTCCCTCGCCAAAAATTTTAGACTTGTAATTTCATTATTTGACTTTATTTGGCGATAAATCTCAATATTAAGATCAGCAAAAAACCCAACAGAATTTTTTAACCAATCTTCAACATGTCGACCGGTTTCGGTGTCTCAACACACCATTATCAAGGTAAGAAAATAAAAATCAATAAAATGAAAACATTTTACAAAAAAAATAAACGAAAAGAAAATGAAATAAACTTTTTAGTTTGGATCCAACGAGTTGCTATGTTTGACATTTTTTGTGATTTGACTGTTTTGGATCCAAACTAAAAAGTTTGTTTCATTTTCTTTACGTTTATTGTTTTTTCTAAAATGTTTTCATTTTATTGATTTGATATTCTTGTTTTGATAATGGTGTGTTGAGACACCGAAACCGGTCTACATGTTGAAGATTGGTTAAAAAATTCTGTTGGGTTTTTTGCTGGTCTTAATATTGAGATTTATCGCCAAATAAAGTCAAATAATGAAATTACAAGTCTAAAATTTTACAAATTTGTTATTTCATTCTTAACAACAATCGATTTAAGTAACATTAAAAAAAAAATTAAAAATGTTGGGTTTGTACACTGAGAAAAAAATACAGTAATTTTTACTGAAATTTCTGGTAAAAAATTACTGAGCTCTCTGGTAATGCGGACATAAGTGACAAGCTAAGCAAAAAGTACGATAATTTATAGTAAAAATTGTAATTTACCCTATAGCTCAGTAAAAATTACCGTATTATTTATAAATAAGGTTTTTTTTTTATTTATTAATAAATAATTGAATTAAAATAGTTTAAAAGGATATTGATAGAAGGGTAAGCATTAAAATCAAATTATTAATATAGAAAAAATTTTTTGTGGTTTTTTATTATTTGTGGAAAAAAATATATAAATTCTTTATTTGACATATTACATGATAAAAGTTTTTAACAATAAGCACATTACAATAATTTGTATAAAAACATATTTCAATTAACATATCAATACATATAAAAAAACATACAAGAATTAAAATAAAAACTAAACAAAAATTCATGAAACACAACAAACAAACACTTCATAAACATCCAGCCATGATGATTACTATTGCACAACTGAACGAAACCTGCTTAGTTGCTATGCCTGTAACTCGTGTTGGTCGTGTTAGACAATGCTCGGTGCGTTTGCGTGCTTGTTTTATTTATTCTCATGTCTGTGTGATGCTTGGTATGCAATCATATGTGAGAGGGATGAAATGCACAGCGACTCAGTAAAAATTATTCAATGTCTAGTATAATTTTACAAAAAATTAAGTAAATTTTCCCGGTGTCCACATGAAATTTTACTAGCCCATCGAATTTTACGCAGCTGTATAGGAAAAATTCTTAAGGTGTACAGGAAAAATTCTTAAGGTGTACAGGAAAAATTTTCAAATGAATCGTAAAAAACAATGTTTGAAACACATTTTTTATATTTTTGCTTAATAATTTCCTACGGACTGGTCACTTAAGACTCGTTTACCGGAGGCAGCTCAGTAATTTTTACTGGAATTTTTTCTCTGTGTACAGTTTAAAAAACTTCCGCGGTCTTTGATTACCTTTGTTTAGGCAGAACTGTGACTTCGTAGGTCACAAATGGTGTCATTTTATTCCTGAATCTACCCTGTCGAGCTATATTTAATGCAACGTTGTCAGGTGTTGCCAGGTTAATTTTTAGGTTAATAATTCATTTATATCAAGGATTCTTTTTGTTTTTCAACTTTTTCTGTCAAACGCAACCATTAGGCCACAAAAAAATTCTTCATTTTTCAAAGGAATAATTTTACCATCTTTTACAATAGATTTCCCAATCAAGATGAAAATTCAAAGAATTTTTTTTTTTAAATCTAAGATATATACCATTTTATAGATTTAAACTGATTGTCATCATATTTTTCCGCAACAATCTAATAATCTTAAAAACATTTTTGCATATTATTTATTTGAAAAACTCATTCTCGAAAATAAAAACAAAACATTTCACAGTACAAATGTAAAATTAAACCCGAAAAAATGTAAACAAAATTTAAAATAAAAAATTACAAAAAATACAGATACTTTTAAAATGCAAATTGTAGACATTTATCAAATGAATAAATTAATCTTTACAAATATCGTATTTTCCTTTTTTTGTGTTTTTGTTTTGTAGTAGATTGCGTTGGTTATATTTTTACAGTGAAACTCTTTTTACATACAAGGCACACTTACTGTAAACAGTAGTTTATACAATAAAAATATAAGAAATAGCAAAAAGCTGATAATGTCGATTGAAAAATATAATTCTTTTAATTTTAGAGTCTTATTATCAAAAATAAGTTAAGAGATTTTGCTAAATACACTTTCAAAACGATTTATTTGTTCAAAGATTAAAAATTTCGTTGGTTGATTTTCTTTGACTACTGAAAAAAGTCAAAAATAATATTTAGGTATTTTTATTTCAATTTTTTTAGATACAAATAAATGCTTTCTTTGATTCCAAAAAACAGACCCAAAAATTCCTCTGAATGAAGAAATAGTTTTGAGAGTGTAGTTTGCTAGAAATTATGTACAAAAATTATCTAGGATTTTTGGTTATGTATTATTAAGTAAGAAATTTTGGAAAAATCTCCAGTTTTTACTAAGGATATTATTTATTTCTAGCTATGTGCGTTTCAAGGCACAATTCAATCTCCTCATCAGGCCTTAAATAATATACCAATATTACAAAAACTTTCTAGAATAAATTCCAAAAATTTCTTACTTAATAATTTTACAAAGAGAAACATTTTTATCACGCCAAAAAGGTATGTTTTTATAAATAGAAATTACTAAAACTCGATTCTTTATTTGATACAAATTCTCATACGATTCATAGACATTTAGGCAGCGTGCGATAGTAAAACATTTCTTTTTTTTAATGTCTAAATTAACACATTCTCTACCAAAATATAATTTTTGTTATTTCAAATACAACAAATTGGTTGTGATAAAAAATGACAGGACAATTAATATCGCAACTAACTCACACACACACACATACATAACTTGGTAAGCTGTTTCTTGTAAAACAACAAAATTAGACATAAATTAAAAAGATGGCTTATCAAATGAAATAAGTGTTTTGTATAATAATAAAATAGTGTCAATAGCTCAATTAACTATGAGTGTTTTCAAAAATGAAATTAGGTACATATCTTTTTCCTATACATGTCTACAGGACGACTATAAAGTTCTAAACCATTTTAGAGTGATCATTTTGAAATATTTCAACAGTTTTTTTTGTTACTGTGATTCCGTTTTCAAATAAAATTAATTTCCGATTGAAAGTATGCTGTAAGTTCTACACTGCTGCAAAATTTCCAGACTTACTCTTCTTCTAAATGCACGTAACATGCAAAAATTTTTGCCTCTAAGATAATGGGAGTCTTTTATAACACCTCACGTAGAAATTTTATCGATTTTCATAAACAATATCCGGACAAAGTTGAAAAAAATAATATATATATATATATATATATATATATATATATATATATATATATATATATATATATATATATATATATATATATATATATATCATGTAAGTTTTTTGAGAGTTGCCATTTCTATTACAACCAAATTTTTATGATAAAAATGGTACTAGAAAAGTTCTTTTCTTGGATGTAATGGAAATGTAACCAAGAAAAGCACTATCGGTTGAAGTAGTCTCAAGTAGGATACATATTTTTACCGCCTAACTGAGAAATTAAAGAAACATTAAAAAATTAAACTTGGGTAAAAAAATTTTTGCTCAGTTATGTTGTTAATTAATGCATTAGATCAGTTTTATCGAAAAATTGATATACAGTCCCATTTAAAAATCTATAAGTTTGTATCATAGCTCGAAAACCATAAGATCTATAAAGCTCCTGACTATAGCAATCGGTTGCCCCCGTCGATATCTACAACTCTTATTTAAACAATTTTTCGATTAAATGAACGGTTTGGCTGTAATAAAAATGGCAACTCTCGAAAAACGCATGCAGTATATAATTTTAGTGAATATTATTTTCGGTTTCTAGAGACATCAAAACAAATGACAGTGGCTGTAATGGCTGAATTCCATTCTGAAAATCCGCTAAAATCAGTGTTCACTTATTTTGTGTTCGACCTGTATATAAATGGGTAGCACCCAACGAAAAAAAAATGATATACATAAACCAACGTACCTATTCTTACATTTCTTTTTTTTATTCCAAGTTAATGTTGGTATTATACATTCTAAATATGTTCGGATCTTATGTCTTGATAAGCGAAGTTACTATTATTATTTTTTGTCAAGACAACGCACAGATATTAACTCTATATGTAGTATTATACAACCATTTTCAATGGGCTAGTTTAATTCCTCACTCGATTACTCACTCACTCCACCCCGTGCCGCGCGTCACCGGCCCGGCCGGGCCGTTTCGTTGGTGCCCATGTGAACGAAGAGATAGACATTTCTGACATATATGACATATTTCCTCTAAGATAAGTCACATTTCTTTCAGTGGTGTTCTATATCTATTTCGTTGTGTAGGTATGATGTATATGTATGATAGAAGTATATCGGTGGACAAAAAACTTCATTAATGTGTAGTATTAGAAACATCGATGAAGTTGGAACTGGCTTGTGGAAAGGTTGTTTATATGTGTCAAATAATTTCCTTAACTTCCTTTGAGATCAAACAGTGGTAACGAAAGAATCTGGTACGTTTTAGGAATGATACTCTCCCATCATCAGTAGTTCGTGCTCTCAGTTTTGGTGGGAAAATGCCAAACATGTATACAGCGGAGTCGTAAAAGTCTCTCTAACAGAGATTACTCTAAACTTTATCAATCTTTTTGTTCTTCTATAAATGTAGATGCTTCTTATGGGAGCTTTATCAAAATATAAAAAAAAAATATATAAGTAGATCTTTTTAAGGATGTTTGGGAGGTACAATCGGAGATAAAAGTACATGAAATTAGAAATTCGTGAATAATTGCGTTGCATAACAAACTACGAGGTAAATAAATAGTTATCTTTGTTTAATAATAGCTGTCACTACAACTGATTGTACAATACATCAAACTATAGCTCTCAGCTGAGTACAAGAGCTGAGTACATTCTGAGGATTTTTCGGAGGAATTTCAAAATGCTACGAGACGATTGAAAATTTAGTAGAATGTTCCTCATTAAATACTAAGGTCCCTGTGAAAATTTCAAACCGATTCACTAAGTCGTTAAAAAGTTATTTAATCTGTTCTATTTTCGAATTTCCATAAGAGTACGTGTAAAATTAGTTTGTTTTTAATAACTTTTTAACGGCTTTTTAATTTTGTTTTACTCAAACTAATTTTTAACTTTTGTCCGCTTTTTTTTGGAAATTGGACTACTGTGCCAAGTAGTAAAACTTTAACGACCTAAAGATTATTGTATCATTATTTTGAAATGAATAAAAATATCACATAAATTATTTCACTTTACTGAAGTATTTTGTCCATAGCTATAGAAAATATTATAACAATGGACAAAAAAATTTAGTACATTTTTTAATTTATTCAAAAAAAAAAAAACCGAATCAACGGTTGATATATTTCTACGGAATACAACAGGCTATATACAAAAAGAAAAAAAAATTCAACATGCTCTAGTATGTGTACACGTCATAGAGAACTATCTGTAAAATATTTCTCGAATTCATTCTGTGTGGTCGGTAACCTTTTATTTTACAATTTTGACAATTGAATTAGTTTATTTGATATAATTTGATGTAATTCTTATAAGCGAAACATATCTACATATATGTATGTATGAATAACACATAACATCATATATGATTGATGCAAAATTTAGATAAGATTCCTTTTCGTGCTCACTTTAATGTAAATATAAAGACGGAAATTTTGTAAAATATCACGTTTAATAATTGAATACAGTTAGCGAACAAAATTGGTTTCAGTGGTGTCTAAATTGTGAAGAGGAAGTAATTACAATGGAACAGTTTCTTTCAAAAATTTATATTGTTAAGAATTGAATATGAGTCTTGCGTTTATTTTTTGGGCGTCAATCTCTTGGTCTATCGAAAATTTTGGAGGATTTCGTTAGTCCAAAGACTAGTAATTTGTAGTATTCACTTTCAGACAGATCCAACACCTATGTGAGAAACTATTTAGTCATCGTTTAAAAAATAATTATGAAATATTATTCAAAACTGAATATGAATCTTGGTCAATCTAAAATTTTGGAGAAAAAGATTTCGTAAGTCCAAAGACTAGGAATTTGTAGTATTCACTTTCAGAAAAATCTAATATTTATGTGAGAAACTATTTAGTCATCGTTTAAAAAGTAATTATGAAATTTTTTTGCATATTAAATTCTTAAAAATAATTTTCAATATTTTTATCAAATAGAAACATTAATTACAAAAAATTTCTGAAAATTCTCATTTCCTTTCGCACCATCTCAATGAGAACAAAATCAACTATTGTGATTACAAAAACAAAATAACAGCAGATACAGTATTCGACAAAATAATTATAACACGTACATAGAAGGAATCAAATCAGGAGTGAGTTTTTGACTTGACCAAGAAATTGTTCCTCACCTAAGAATCTTAGATTCAACCGGCGTTGTTCAAGTTGAGCAGTCGAATAATTATTTCTTCAATTTTTTTGACGAAATTAAAATTGTTAAAATTAGGTCAGTACAAGATAAAAAAACAGTATCGTCCACAATTCTTTCTTTTCGACAAGCATTTTCTTTGAAAGCTAAGTAATCGTGAATTGCCGAATCAGTGAACAGACACCTAAGAATTTTACGTAAATCTTTCGTATGACTACAAATAGTGATTAGCAAATGCAAAACCAAGACCAGGACTTGGCGGTCTTAGTCTTGGTCTTGTTCTTGCATTAAGAATCTTGCGCTTGGTCTTGCTAGAGAGTCTTGGTACTGGTCTTGGTCTTGGTATTGCTAATGAATCTTGCACTTTCTTGCTTTTTTTTATTAGCGAATTTTTTCCTTCTAAAATCAGAATTTTCTCTCTTTACGGTATTAATTATACTCTTAAACTATTTAAATAATTTAGCAAGAGTCTTGCTTTTTTCTTGCTATTGTCTTCGTCTTGCTCACTTGAGTCTTGGTATTGGTCTTGCAGCCATACTTATAGTCTTGATCTTGGTCCTGCTCTTGGTATACATAGTCTTGGTCTCGGTCTTGGTCGTCCAAAAAATGCAACACCAAGACAAGACTGTAAGACCAAAACTAATTTTGCTCATCACTAATTACAAACAACCTATCGTTAGTAGACATAAAATTTTGATAGATTTATATTGACCCATGTGCTTGATGTCTAATTTTTTTGATGTTATTTTTCCCATTTTCTAAAAGAAAATTGATTATAAAAATAATTATTCATGACTATAGCAGTATCCCAGAATCGGTTCGATATCGTATCCGAAGCCCTATCTAAGATATTTGTTAAAAACGTTTAACGAAAAGGCATGTGAAGTTCGAAATATTAGGATTTTTTCGCTTATTACAATAACGAAGGTGAAGATCAGTTATGATTCTACTTTAATCATGTAAAACACTGTCCAAGTGTTAAAATAATTATTCCTATCAATGTACACCTAACATAATAGATTATTGGCATTTGTATCCAATTAATTTAAATATTAATTAATTCGTTTGATGTTGGTTATTGCTCAGAATAATTAATCTACTTAAAATTATTCTGGTTTCTTTTTTTTTTTTTAGTATGTATAAGACTCATTATAACAAATAGTATCTCTATTAAAAATTACAATTATATTTTTATATGTTCTTGACTCTTGTACAATAAAATTAATTGTTTATTGTTCATAATTAATAAAATGAAAGTTTATGTGCTGATAAATTTTTTAATGCAGATTTTTTTACGTTCATTATAATTAATAAGATGGTCTTGTTATGGTTCAAATAATAATCAGAGATGGGAACAAAAGGTCCCTAACAGAGTCGCCATATAAAATATTTTGTACTGGGGGGCTACGAATAGAACTGCAGGGCTGCCATAAAACGTAAAAATATTATCAATCTTTTTAAAAATCAGTTTTACGACGTTTTACTATTAATACCACATCGTTAATGTTATTTTGTGTCTGTTTGTGTTTTTTAATTGCCAATATTATGAATCATTTTGCTTGTTATATGTACATACATATCTTTATATTTTTCTAATGCAAAAACAAAACCATGTTCAGTCTTGTGAGCGACCTACTAGAGTAGGATACAATCTGCTAACACAATCAATTTTGTTTACGTTAAAGCAGGTATAAAGAAGGTGACATGTACATATTATTAAAATAATCACAACGGAAATAGAGATATTGTTTACAATATAAATGTTTTGAATTCGTTTAAATTAATTTGTATTACAGTCGACCACTTATTTATTCAACATTAATTTTTTTAAATTATTTTTAAAATTAAAATTATATATTATATTATGAAAAATGGGTAATTTTTAATTTTTACTGATTTGTTCTTTAAAGCTTCCTTAGGCTAGTCATCAAATCCAGGGGAAAATCCTCAGCCTTCTAATAAAATTTATAGCCCCCCAATTCAAAATATTTTATATGGCGATTCTGTTCGGGACCACTGTTCTCCCAACTCTAATAATAATATTAAGACATTTGTATCATGTGATATTTTAATAATAAGAAAATTATTTGTCTTAAAAATTTTTTTTTATTTTTATTAATTGCTAGTTTTGGTCATTTCTATTTTTATTTTTGTCTCTCAGAGATAGAAGTAAGGAAGCATATAATTAAAATAATTAGGTATAATTATTTGATTTAACTACCAAATAAACCGAAATCCGTTTTTGTCTGCGCATGAAATGATTTCCAAGCGAGGTATCAAAGAAAAAATGAAACTCAGCTTGACAAAATTTAACCCTAGAATCATACGTACACGTCAAAACGACAAACGAACTTCTCTACCTGCTCCAATACTACAACTTGTCGGTACCTGCTTGCTGTGAGATTTCTGTTATCTAATTTATTTGTTGTTATAACACATAAAACGTATTTATTTTGTTTATAGTCATTGTCGCTTTGTTTGTATTGAAATTTTAAAAATTTTGTACTTCACATATAAAAGTTTTCCTAATTTTTCTAAAATTTATTAAAGATATGCATGTTATAATTAATTTATTCAATGATTATGATAATGTGAAAGGTGATTACAGGTGTTTGACTTATAGAGACAACGTAATACTAAAGTTTTAATATTGAATCGAAAACTAAAGAATGCGTTTCAAGTAACTTAATAAAAGATTAACAATTTATTTTGTGGAAAATATTTTAATTTTTGTTATTTTTTGAGGTCTTATTCGAAAAATTACTAACAAATTTTAGAAAATTTACAAATGTGCCTAATGAGGAAATAACTACATATCTATAGGAATATTTATGACAGAAATTTCACATTCTGTAAAGTCACACATGTCCACTGACTCATAATAATTCATAAATTAATTATTTGAAACACACGTTTTATGATACAATTGATGTATTTATCTGTTTTTTAATTTTTATAATGAAAATATGCTTTGATAAAAAGGTTAAAAAAATTAATAAATATTTAAATTAAGAAATTTTTCCAAATCCAATTTTTTTAAATATTTTGTTCGCTTTTGTGGTATTGTTATGTAGAAATAATGTTTTTTGCAAATAAACTCTAAAACTCGCCGTAAAAAATCCATCCGTTAAAACGACGTCGATGTATGATTAAGGTTTCTCGTAGACCAACGTATGATTCTAGGGTTAAAACTAATTGAAAATGGATCGAATGTAGACGTTACAACCATCTGATTTGCGACCGGACTATCCGGTTAGAGCGTCATTTTTGGCAGTACGGACGATTCTATAGGCAGTGGAAACTTTCTTAAAAATTCCACGTAGCTCCGAAGGAAAGACGAAACTCTTATAAGATTTCGTTCGTGTCCACCCGTCTGTCTCAAAGTTTTTTTCCAAAAATTGTACCACACAAAAAAGATCTAACTTTTTTTCAAAAGTTTTCAACCATGAAATATTTAAATGAATCATCGAAATGAACCACATAAAAAGTGATTAATATTTTTAAATTAATTTTTTTTCCAGTACTTATAATTAATAAAGTATTTAATAAACAAATTAATTATAAACATAGCGTAACATAAGCTTACATGTTTGAAAAAAAGAATTAATTTGCCACTATGACGTATACTATACGCTTGTGGAATTTGTGTGAAAGATCACTGGAATCATTCGCTACTGGTACCGCTAAACCAATCATTTCCAACTAAACTAAACATAGCAAAGTTAAAATAATTGTAACTACTTGTCAACTCATATGTAACGCTACGTTTAGACATACGATTTTAATCGAATATCAATCGAATCGAACGAAAATCGTATAACAATTGGATGTGTAAACCGGTGACTGAATTGTGATCGTATTGCGTTCGATTTCAAAACGATTTTTATAAAAATAGATTGCAATCCTTGCCATTAATATTGCCAATATTAAGAAAGATCATGTGCATATTATTATTATTTTAAAGATAAGGTGTGCGTGCAATTTATTTTTTCATTGACATTTGACATTCAAATTTGTTCAATTTTTAAAAAGATTTAAAAATAAAGAAAAATACAATTGTATGGTTAACATTTTACAATATTTCATATAATTATAACGTAAAAGCCCCCATACCGAAACACTATTTTTAGGTGTGTTATTAAACTGGCTTATAAAAATTAATAAATAAATTAAACACCCATTTTTTTTTAATAAGCATGAAACCAAGTCTTTTCAATCCAATGAATGTTTTTAAACAAATACAACCCAACAATTTTTAATTATTAATGTTTTTTTTTTTCACAAAATGCAAGCACCCATATCGGAATTCATTTACATCAATAGTTCGGAATGTTTAAAAAAACACGTAGAACATATAACATAGAGTGATATCTAGTAATACATAGAATGTCAAAGTAGGAAACACAGAATGGTATAAATATTCGATGAAATAAACGATCTAAATACTGTATTTTGTACAAATAAGGTTTCGCCATCTATGTATTTTGTAAAAGAAAAACAGTGGAATTTATTTTATTTCAGTTCTAAAACTAATTTGTCAAAATGGCGACAATTTTTCATTATTAATAAAATTTTGCAATTTTAAATCAATATTTTTTTATTTACCAGTTGATGATACACTCCGGAATAAAAAAAAAAAATAAAAAATAAAAATTTATGATTTTAAAGCAGTAAGTAAATATTTTTGACTCAAAAGGAAATTAAAACTATTTATAATATAAATTTTTAGTTATCTTACGTACATGATTTAAGTTACATACAAAGGTTATATCTGTACTGAATAGAAATACACACACACACATATATATATATATATATATATATATATATATATATATATATATATATATATATATATATATATATATATATATATATATAAATACTATTTAAACCAAATAAAAAGGTGATTTAGATTAGGTATAATGATTTATAATCATTTAGGTATAATGATTTATACGTATATAAAATCAGAGGTTATGTAAATACTTATAAGCTGATATTCTATGTAAGCGCCATTTTCTTTTTTTAAAATCGAAAAAAGTAATCGTATGTGTATAAACCCGCAAGTATCATTAAACGATTTTTAGTTCGATTTTCATCCAATTAAAATGGTAGATATGTATAAATGCTCCCTAAAATACATTTAGCTACTTTCAAATTTACCATATGTTTACCGAATCTATAAATAATCTGTAGTTAATCAATTGCTCAACCTAAAAAAATCTATTAAGTACATTTAGTTAAACAATTAACTATTTCTCATTAGTAAATTAAAAATTTAAATTAGCCATAAAAATGTGACATTGATTCGCCCGAACATAGCTCCGGGTTTTCGAAAACTTTGCAACTATAGTTTTAGCACCAATAACAAAAGTATCCAAAATTCTACACACAGTATTCCAAAATACTGTTCATTCCACGAATTCAACATGTTCCATTCTATTAAATTTCACATACGTAAATGGCGGTACGTTTGATAATATTAAAAACCACTTGTGATATTCGGACTGATAACATTCTTAAATTAAAAAATTCAAAATTAAAACCGTCATCACCGTTTTAAAAGCAATTAATAATTTATTTCGAAAAAAAGAAAAACAATTGTCGACCAGAAACAATAGAATGAATTAAAACAGTTGAAATTAAAATATTCTTAAAAATGACTCATCATCATTTTTGTTTAGAACGAAGGAAGTCACTTATTATAATTTTTGTATTCCAAAAAAAAATTTTCATAATTAAGTAATTATGTTAATTTGGGGAAACATTTGGCGGGAACTCTTATTACTGAATTTTTATTGAATCACTCCCTGTTCGTATATCGAACGTCCATACGTTCAATATGTTTTTACAATATGTTCACAACAACACCGGATGAGAAATCAAAATACATACGCATGCGCAATAGAAAGTGAACAACAATGACGAAATAAATAAATAATATAACTATATAAGTCAATTAATACACAGGTTAATTATAAAAAAAAAAATCAATATTTATAAATGATATAAATTATGATCGTAAAGTATTAATTATATTTGGTTTGAAATTTGTTCTTAATAATTTTTTTTTTTAGTTGGCCATTCGTTCGATTTTGAATTGAATCAAATACATGGTTTTATTTGTCTGCCGTTTTGGAATTATTTATTAAAACAAATATGTACAAGTGCGGGCAAAAAAAATGTTACATATCAATTTCATTGAGTAATTTGAAACAGCTCTAAGTGATCCAAAGTGTACACAAATTTTGTAATTCTGCGTATGTGCAGGGGCAGGTGCGTGTTAACCACGCCTCAAGTGAGGGTTTCGTAGCCAATAGCTAAAATTTTTCACAATTACGGGATAAAAAAATTTTTTTGGAATCTGAAATCATTTCCGTCATTAGTTGGAATAGCATTAGGTCGTGTAATATGAAATGTCGTTTTTCGACCACTTGGTCGATGAGGTAATTCAAAAAAATATCAACACATTTTTAAGCATTAGAGAAATGCTTAAGAGCTGTTCTCAAATATTAGATGGAACTCTTGCAGCTTCGAATCATTGTTTCGCCAATAATTAAAATTACATTAGGTCGTGTAATATGAAATGTCGTTTCCCGACCACTTAATCTACAATGTAATTCAGAAAAATATCAACACTTTGTTAAGCATTAGAGAAATGTTTAAAAGCAATTCTTTAATTTTAAATAGAATTCTTACAGCCTGGAGTCATTTCCACAAATAATCGAAATAATTTTAGGTCGTGTAAGATGAAATGTCGTTTTCCGACCACTTAATCTCGGTACAATGTAATTCAGAAAAATATCAACAGTTTTTTAAGTGTTAGACAATGTTTGAAAGCAAGTCTTTAATTTTAAATGGAATTCTTTCCACCCTTAATTTAAATAACATTAGGTCGTGTAATATGAAATGCCGTTTTCCGACAATTTGGTCAACTATATCTTCCCATCAAGTTAGCTCCGTCATTTTTTCCAAACAAAAAGATTGTGCAGTACTATGCTAGTGGTGTACTATTAAATGCCGTAAACAAAAGAGCTAAATCCCAAAAAAACTAAATTTACAACAAAATTATTTTTGAGCATAAAGTAGCTCCACCGCTATTTTTTTTTCTTGAACCAAATTACAAAAATTATAGATATTTTTATAATTCATTTTAATTCGCATACCTTTCTGCCTATCGATAAGATATTTTCGCGACTCGAACCGAAGCTTCGACCGATGACTTAGAAACACTGCTCCAAAACTGCTTTAAGCAGCTACGCATGTTTGGCACACTCTTTACAGACAGCCTGTTTTGATATTTATGACTCTTTCTGTACTTGATAAAACTCAAATATCCACTGTATAATAGTATATGAAGACACAAAACGATCATAGCTCTAACTTTGAATTTATGAAACAACTCTATGTGGTTTTTTTTTTTTACGTCCCATCCAACGAGAAATATTTTTATTAAATATTTCATTTGATTCTTCATCTTCTATCATTTTAGCTGGCGGGCACTAGTGCTTCACCATCATCAACAACGCCGGGCTGTAGTGCTTACTTCGTCGGGCTTTGCTTTGCTACGTTGCCATCGATGTTATAAATACATAATTTTTAAAACAGTAAAGAAGAAAACACTCGGCGCTGGAGTTTAAAATAGATAATTAAATAGTACACGCAATATGAATACTAAATAATATCGGTTTCTGGATGGTTTGTACTCGGTGTTTGTAAATTATAAGCGTAGATTCAATTATCCCGTGTTCGTATATTATGTTGAATTGAAGTTTTAATGTAAATATTGAGAGATAATATATGCAGAAAGATTTCATACGGCCGGTTGTACATTCATAAATTTAAAGGTTCTTTAAGGGGAGGTTTACTCGAGAGTCCTTAAAAATTATGTATTTTTCTAGAATTTTTTTCTCAAGAACGGAAGTAAATATCAATTTCAAATTTTGGGCATATATTTATTAAGTATTAAACCACACAAAAAAATTGTTCAAATGTCCATTTTGCAGACAGTGCAGTGTGACGATCCGAAAATCCAATGCCTTGTTGGTGTAGATCCTAGCGCCGGTAATAAACCACCGAAATAAAAAACAAAAAAGATTTATAAAATATATGAAAAGTACCGGCACCTCTACCTATAATATCAATAAGTTGCTGAAAGAAAAAAAAATGGCGGATGTTTGAACTTTTTATTACGATTTTTGTCTTACTTTTCGCTCTATAAAGTAAATTTAAAAAATAAAAAAAAATATTGAAAGTGTACCGAACTTAGGTAGAGGTGCCAAAGAATTGAATTATCTTTAAAATAAAAAATTAAAAAAAAGGATCCATCGAATAGTTTTTGAGTTATCGTGTCCACCAGTTCCAAATATATATAAAGAAGCGTATTTTCAAAATTTTGTATTTAATACTCATTATTGCGTGAACTACGTTTTCTGAATTTTTTTTATAGAAAGCTGGATTCGGTTAATGTGCAATAATCTTGTTTTTAAAATATTTTCAGTAAAATCACTTTGGGAACATATTCTACACATAATTTGCTATCAAGTTCGGCAAAAAAAATCGATTTTTTTTATCAAATCTCAAGTAAACCTTCCCTTAAATTACATTCAGAAAAATCACTTTAGGAACATATTCTACACGTAATTATTATAGCTACCAATTTCTGCAAAAAAAAAAAAATCGACTTGTTTTACAATGATCAGGTCTGCTTACTTTTGCTAAAGGACTTTTAAGTGTTGCATGGATAAAACGAACTATGAATGATCGTAGCCAGTCTTATATTTAAAAAAAATAACTACAGAAACGGAAATATCAACATGATTGGATTTCAAAAAATACGCATTTTACTCATTTCGCTACTGCCAGTGAGATTGGAATAGAAAACTACATTATTTCATTTTAAAAGAAATTCATCATAAATAGGTACAATGAATCATAAAAAAAATCGAGGGTAATCCAGAAATCGTTCAGCCAGTTTAACCCAAAAGAAATGCTTGATATTAATCCAAGACGTAAAAATAATCAAAAATATTATTGAAAATATGCAAACAAATAAAATTTTTATTTTATTTATTTAAGATACAATTATTTTATAGAAAAATTATGCTTATAAACAAAATTCAATGATAATAATCAGCAATAACAAATATGTTAAAGCCGACTTTAAGCAGTAAAAGTCGAGATAATTCTTACTTTAGTTTAAAATCGACTTTTACACTAACGGGGCTTTAAATTTGATTGTAAAACAGTACCAAAAATAAAATCAGTTTTAAAGTTGGCTCTAGTGTTAAAGTCGGCTTTTGTGCATTTTATTTTTTAAAACGAAAAGAATTGTTCGATAAATTCGACAATTAAAATTGAAATAAATCTACTACAATGCGTGGTTCCAATCGTGGAAGATCAATGACGAATTACACTTCGACACTGGTCCGAGAATTAACCCATTAAGGAAGGCTCAGCCCTATTTCTACTTATTTGATTTTACGATTAGTTCCTTCAGTTCTGCTATAATTTAAAAATTTATTTAAAAAATGATGAATAGCTTAGAAAGGGGGTTCCCAAAATGCGGTGCGCAGTGTCAGATCATCTACAATCTCGTAAAGATTTTACGGTTTAAAAATATCAAATTTTAGGTATGTACAATAAATCTTTCCATTACATAGATTTTATATATCGGTGGCGTTAAACCACTTTTTTACTACGCAAACTTTCCCAAATTCCGTCAGGTAATGTGATTTAATTTTCGCACGTAATTTTTCTGTTGTTTTTATCATTCCGGTTTTGTGAAAAATGAGCGAAAAGCAGTAGTGAAAACCTAAAAACAACTTCAAATCTCAAGTTTCTAACAGTGAAATTTTTATGATTTTTGAATCTTTTAAAAAATTTGATATGCATGATGACGTCACCAAGTTCAATTGTTGCTAGTTCAATAGCTACAAAAGTGAAATGAATTGGTTTTGTTGTGAACTTTGGGTGATTTGTGAACGAAATTTTCATTTTACTTTTACCAATAGCCATGTTTGTTCAGAAAATGTGATTTATTTTGGCTTATGTTGCAAATGTAATTTTTCTGGTGCTCCACAGAACGAACCTAGGTCATTGTAATGACGATCGGTATTTTTTTTATTTGTGTCCTTCCTAATTTTAAAATTTTTCTTGGTCCTTCGATTCGCAACCTTAGGAACCTCTGTCTTAAAATACGCAGAGAGTTTGACTAAAACTTGTTATTATTGAAAAACTTCTTCCTTTGGACAAAGACCAAGTAAAATTCATTTATACTATCCAAACTTTGTTGGTATCTGAACTGAAGTGTTAATTACTAGTATCTCAAGATTATTATCACGAAGATGGTCGAAATTTTATAATAATGACAAAGAACTAAAAATAAACGTTGAGACCAATGTATAATTAGAACATAAAAATAAAACATGCTGACATTAATAATTATGTTACCCAATAAATGCACCAGTAGTATATAATTAAAAAAAAAAAAAAATTTGATTTAAATGAAGGAAAAAACCCATAACTATTTTTGACTCTACAATGACATCATAATATAATCACACGTATCGCCATCACAATCAAAATTTTCGAAGGAACTGGAAGATATTATTCTTGTCACCAAAAATTTGACGAATTATTTAAATCCTGCCATTAAAATAACGATTTAAAAAAAAAAAAAAAAAAAAAAAAAAAAAACATTTTGTTGTCTGATGTTAGTTAACACTGCGACTTGAGGTACTTTGTTCATTTAACAATATTAGCTATAATATGTGAATTTTTGTAGCCGGCTCGCTCGACCCGACCTGGGCTCGTCTTTGTTAACACGATCAATCAAATCACGATGACACATGGTACGTTTGGAACTAATTTTTGATTAGGTTTAGATTTCTAATATGATTTTATCGTCAATGACAGATGATTTTATTAAAAAAAAAAGTTTCAATTTAAACCTGTTCCCGAGCATGTTTGTACAAGATCACTTACATTTGTCTTACAGTGTTTTGTATGTGTATACTATGGTATGTACATCTTTATTGGGAGGGCCGAATTTACCTTAAGTGCCGCCCGGGGCACTGTGAGAAAAGCCGCCCCTGACAAAAATTTAAAAAAATTTCTTAATAACTTTCCCACTTTTTTACCTTTTCCTATCAATAAATAAGTGACGAGCAAAAAAAAACGTCTCCCATTTCTTATTTTCCTATTAGAAAAGAACTGATGACCAAAAGAAAAAAAAGAAAAAACAACAAATTCAAAAAATACACAGATTTATAGCGAAAATGTAAAATAAAAGCATTGCAGAAATTTGAATTTTTAGTGTATCTTTCATTCAGTTGTGTAAAATTACTCTTTTATCAATGTAAAATTTATTACATTTAAATAATTTTAGACATTTTTGGAACCAATTTTTTATAGTGACATATAAGAGTTTGTTAAATTATGATTTTATATACCTTGAGTCTGTAATTTTAAATGATGTAAATTATTTTATATATAGTCTGACAAAGCAGGATTTGAGGACTTGATTGATAGTGATCATATTAATCGAAACAATAGTATTTTTACAAGGTTAATTGCCGATTGCACCAACATTAATTTAATCAGAACTTAATGGCCATTAGTAAATCAGAGATTAACTAACCCCGATTTGTCTGTTGCACCATTTAAAATATACCAACGGTTAACTAATGTCCGTTAACGGTCAATTTTGACTAGCAACGGTGTCTGATTTATTTTTATAGGACATGAAATGAGACACAAGAGAAACAAATGCTAGTAAGTTGATAATATCACATGGCTAAAAAATTTAAATCTGCATATTTTGAAATAGGTAGCGCCTACTTGATTTATATAATATTAGAAAATATATAATTTATGTTTACGTATTATAAAAGATTTTGAAACTGTGATTTGACGATTGTGAAGATATTATTCAATTTAAAAATGGAAAAATGAAATAGATACCAAAATTTTACAGAAAAAGAAAAATTTAATTGAAATTGCACAAAAGTATATTTTAATAGTAGAAAAACAAATTAAATATAAATTTTAATGAATATAAATACTATGGAAACTAGCATCAAAATATAGACTAAACACTGATTAAATATTTAATTGCCCAATATCCATCCATTAACTTAACGGAGGATTTAATCATCAGTTAACAAAAATTAACCTTGGTGCAACAGATAATCAGAAATTTTAACTACAGTTAAAGTTAATCATTGATTAAGGTCTTAACGGCCGATTAAAAATGTTGGTGTAATCGGCCAAAAGTGTTTTATCTATTTATTAATAGCCAAGATAAAATACCATAAAGTAACCCTTTAAATCATTAAATTTAACAAAGTAGAAATTATTAATGATGCGCAAAAATTTATTTTGATTTAATCAGAGTATTTAACCAAAACATTAACTAAAAATATATATCTCGAGAATTTTCTCGTAGAGTTTCTGATTGGCCGTTTGTCCAATAGCTGTGCACTGCCTTGACCACAATGTACAAAAAAGTAAGAGTGAAAATACTTGCATAAAACGACGAATAATAAAAATGAGAAATTTTTGCAACCAAGCAAAAATAAAATAATTGAACGCAAGGCAGAAAATAATCCAAATTTAGTTTCGAATAAGTATAGCAAGTAAAATGAGAACCGTCACCAAAAAAAAAAAGAAATAGAGAAATATAAAAATTCATAATGTGAATACACAGGTAGTTTTAATATGAATTTATTTCCTGTATAATTGATTGGACAAAGACAGAATGATATTGCTAGCTTTGTTTAACATATATATGCACGAAATATTAGTTCAATGTTAGTGATGTTAGGTAATGGTAACTAACTGGTTCTTTGTATTAATTCTTGGTTTGTCGTATAATAATTATGTAATATGAATTTTATTCAGCGTAGCGCAGGCTTGGTACTTTTAAAATTTATTATACGGTATATCTGCCCATAGATAGGGTATAAGTATTCATTTTATATATGTATGAATATGCATTTAAAATATACATATTTTGGTACTTTTAGAATGGTCTATGAACTGAAAGTTATAGATTGTAGAAAGATTTTCTAACAATTTGAATCTTCATTTGCATTCAATTTTCTTGTAGGTATCAATTTTAATCTTGTATACATATTTCAGATATCCGAAATGTGAATATACATACAAGTCAGAGTTTGAAAATCAATTTACTTAAGGGAGGAGTTCACGCCAGAAACGGCTAATAAACTAATTTTTTTCAAATTTCATTTTTTGTTTATATTTTGTTCTGTGGTTCTTTACAAACACGGTGATATGTAAACCATGGCCAAAAATTCTTTTTCAAGTACAAAAATATTTATTTGTGAGCCGCTGTACGGCCCACTTGCTGCTCCTTTGCAGAAAACGCTCGCCCCCCCCCCCTCGCGATTTGATCAGTAATATTTAATTTTAGTGTGTACATGAGTTATAGTATGCACTGAGATAATGTTCTTTTCTTTGTATGACTTTGTAAACGTTTTAATAAACAGTGAGTAAACCGCTTCTTTTGTTTTAATTTTTATTTTTTACCGTTTCCCGAAAGTTGTGTTTTTTTCCGACAAGGAAAATCATATCTCAAGTTCTAGAAAAGATAGAGACTTAATTTTTTTAACATATTGCGCATAAAGTGGAGTATGCTTTCTCCATTTGAACAATTGTGACTATTTTTAAATATTTTTTTTTTTAATAAAAAATTGTGCTTCTGTACATACTATGTGAAGTTGGTACATACTATGTGAAGTTGGTCTTTACCGGCATTCAAGCTCCAAACTTCATACTTGGAATCAAACGCAAACTTCTCACGTGATTATGAAATCCTATGAATTCATTTCTTCGACAATATATTATGATAATTATTTTTCATACATTTGTGTAGAGAAAAGCAGACGATAGTTACGTTTTGGCTTTGAGTGTATTTTTGGCCGTGTCTGTGGGCTGATGGTTTGGTAATGTTGGCTACCAAACGACTACAATTATACCGTGACTGTCGAAGTGCCGAGTAAGCAACATGTATGTTTATATTACACACACATACTTTTCTTAATACCCATCAACGTTGGCTCAGGAATTGAGCTCCGCTCCGCGTTGCGCTGCGCCATGTGTACAGATGATATTATTATTACGTGGAATGAGTAGATTAAATACCACTGTAGCTCACGATGAACATAATAATTATTTAGTGATACTGCAAATGCCATACACACACAGGTGAATAAAATTTTTTTTTTCAAGTCAACTTATCATTAAACATATATAAGGTATTGTCGGGTAATAAGGCCCACCTAAAAAGAAAACTTCATAAAAAGAGGAGGAAAGTAAATTCAAACAAATGGTTTGCAAAAATAAAAACTATATTTCCTTGGTATAAAATACATATTAAAAAAACGCCGTGAGCAGCGGGGCCCCATCACGGTAGTCGAATTTTCCCCTTCATCTTCGGTATTGAATGTCTACAAGCGAAATGTGATTAAAAGTCTACAACCGAATTGTCATTTTGTTGGTTTCAAAACTGGTGATGAGTGTTCGGCTGATCGAGGCTTTAAAAAAAGGTTTTAAGTATTTAAGGGCTGTAATTTTGTGCCGAAAACAGGAAGCAGAAAAAAAGCCAACACAATTCGTACGAGTACATTCCTGCCCATGTTTATCCGCTAATTGCCTTTAAGTTTTAGTTTTAAAAATTAAAAAAGGACCTTAAATAGTAAACTGGAAGGCCTTTATAAAGATATTTTTTCTTTCCAAAAAAATCCAAAATTTCTATTTTATAAATACTAAAAATCCAAAATTCCTAATTTATAAATAAACAGTGACTTTAATAACATTTTTAAATTACTTAATATGTATGTATTTCATTTGTCATAAAAGTAAGTTCACTTTTTTTTAAATTTTTTAAAATTACTATTCGCCTACTTGTATTTAGAATAAACATAATGCTTTTAAAACACATTTAACAATAGCATTCAATTCCGATGTAAAAATGGGAGAAGTGGGGGGAAAAGTGATGCGAACTCCCTACAAGGTACTAGCTGGATACTAACTGAATACACGTACAAAATTTCAGCCCTCTAGGTTTCCTTATGGAGTCTCTAGACGTGTTAGAAAGCAAGCAAAAAAATTAAGGAAATATTGGCGTAAAAATCGTGGGGGTAAGAGTTAAAAGTTGAAACCTCCAAAAAACAGTGTCTGGCTATTAGCTTAACCTGTACACCAAATTTCAGCCCTCTAGGTTTATTTGGGGAGATTTTGACCCGAACGAAACTGTTAAAAAACAAGAAAAATCATGTTCTTTTGGGTATAAAAATGGTGGGGGTAGGGGTTAAAAGTCGAGACCCCCAAAAGGCACCCCCTTGATACTAACTCAATCCGAATACAAAATTTCAGCCCTCTAGGTTTATTCGGGTGACCTGTGCGAGTGGTACAAACTTCGAAAACGTCGAAAATGCATGAAATTGTAGCTTAAAAATGAGGTGGGTGGAGGTAAAATATTAAAACCTCCAAAAAGCACAACCTAGGTACGAACTTTATCAACACACCAAATTTCAACCCTCTACGTTAATTCTGGGGGGCTGGGGGCCTGTTAGATCCAGCGAAAATCGTTTTTCCCCCCTCTACTCCCACCATATCATCCTAGGAAGCTGAATTTTGGATATGTTGTAGATAATTGACCGAAACATTATTTAAAACCGGTTTGGAAAAGTTTTATTGCTTTTCCGCCCCCCACCACCCCCTTAAAAGTCGGGTCAGAAAAAAAATTTGCCCAAAATTTGACCCCACTTTGATAGTATGAGGTGCCTCGAAAATGAGCCCCATTTACCAAATTTCATCTCTTAACTTCCATAGGGGGGCCCTACACAAATTAAAAGGTGGCGGGAAAATATATATATATATATATATATATATATATATATATATATATATATATATATATATATATATATATATATATATATATATATATCAGACATTTTTTTTCTACATATTCGTGTTCTACGGGTCCGAAAACGGATAGCGCCCCTACTCTCGCCTCTCGCAGCTCTTATCGTATAGACTGTATAAGTCTAATTTTTCGGAGAAAATTCGACTAAAAACAACACAAAGCTAAAAATACCCCTGTCGCAGCATCCTGCATAACATAACGAATTTCCGTTTATAAAAATTAGTTTTTCTCGGAAACTAGTTGACATAGAAAAAAAGTTTAAAGACCTTTTTTATGTAATTTTTTTGTTCTCTTTTAAATGGTGCAAAAAAATTTCGCAAAAATTTTTGAATAAGTGGAAATTTTGGCAAAAAACTAATTTTTTGCAAGAACAAAAACCATGTTCCTGGCATCCGACGTGTCTGGCTGACGAACTCATCCAAGGGTTCGGGATTTTCAATGTTCTCACCAAGTTTCGTAAAAATTGGATACTTTAACAAACCTTTTATCTCCAAGACAGTAGGCAGCAATCCTTGAGACCACAGAACAAATAGAGCGAATATAACTGTTTCTTTTCTGCAATCACTTATGTGCAAGTATGTGCATTTTACAGAACTATGTTGTCATTAACTTACAAGCTACCAATGGGTGTGTTTCAATTGTTGTCATATTGTTGGTGTTATGTTACCGTGTATACGTACATCTACGTAGCGCATACATATCATATATTTTTTTAACATATGCGTATACAAGACACGCATACACATAACCATTTAGCGCACTACCACACACAACTCCGCGTGCACATATATAACGTAGTGGTGGGATATCGTTTATCCTTTAGCGTTACACTGATTTCAGTAGTATGGAAATAATACCGCTCGTTCTGTGTTATTCTGTGCTTGAGACAAAGTCAACAAGTTCTTCTCAAAAACAAGAAACTAAAAATATAGGTATCAAATATGATTTATTCTCATTTTGTTATCAAATTGATAATTTTCAAGTTGAACAAAAACAATGACATTAAATAATATAATGATAGCCCAAACACGAGCGAGAGGCGGGGGGGGGGGGTGGTAATTCACTACAAAAAAACGGGGTAGAACAGGGATTACTTGACAGTGAGACAATACGATCATGTTTTTTTTTTGGTTTACTTCGGCAAATGACTAACTAAATACTCTTCCATACGTTCAATGGAATTTTTTTCTGTATATATCTATACAGTCAATTTCTTCCTATCCTTGTTTGAAGTATCGTTCGCTCCTTGTCGACGATGGAAACAACAGATGTTACACAACGTTGCGTTATGTAAGTATATGTACACCAGGGTCTAAGAAGTGTACTCTCTTCGTCGACGATGCTGAAGCCGACGTCGTTATGCTTGAACGGTAATCCGCTACTCGCTGTAAAAAAAACAGAAAAAATCCATTATATTAGTTTGAATCAAACTTATACTTAAATAAACATTAAGTGTTCTTTTTTTTTTGAAATTTTTGTTTTTTAAATTGATGCTTGTTTGTTTGCTTGTGTGTTTTGTTTCGTGTTCCGAGTTTTATTAAAAGGCAATCAGGCGTTATTATGATGTTACGTTTTTATAAAGACCAATAATTTTTTTCAAATTTTTTTTCATTTTAATTAAATTATAAATTTTTAAAGAAGGAAATAGGTTAGTGTATCCAACAAGGTGGTTGATGGGGTTTATTTTTTGTGGTTGTTAAATTGTAATTCTTGGATTTCCAACGGGTGTTCAATAATTGTTTAGATTATAGTCTTCAATTTGAAGTTGATTACAAACCGCATTGGTATGAACGCAGACAACAATTCAGTAGCATATTAGAGGCAAATGAAATAGGCTAACCCAAATAAATAGATGCATTGAGTAAGCAATCCAAACTATAAAACTTCAAAATCCAATAGAAGTGCAGTGGCCGGGCAATACTAGAACTGTAAGTGGGCAACATGAATTTCGCGAGGCTATCTTTCCTGATACAACGGCTGTATAATACAAAGAGGAATTTTGAAAAGCTTTCATACGTTATTATTATTAAACAAAAATTACACTTTTTCAGAATTTTAAAAATATTTTATAAAGTTTTCAAAACACTTCTAGTGGCTTTTTAAAAAAATGAAATTGCTTAAAAAATGTTTCTTAAATAAAAATTTGTTCAGGTTGGTCTAAAACTACGAAAATGACGACGATTTTCACCGAGACGACCAAAAATGACAAAATTTTTGAGATTTCCAAATTTCTAAAAATTAGTATGATTCGGTTGAATTCAAATAGATAAATAGACTGATAAAATCTTAGAAACATAACAAAATTGTCAATTTTCCTACCCATAGTGGCCTAGAACTTTCAGAACCTTTAGCAGTGAGAGGCCCTATAGGGCGCCAAGCTATTGGCGCCTCGTATATTCCTTGCACTGCTATACCATAATTATTATATATTTAAGGGTTTTTGTGAATTTTCGTTAAATTAGGGCCGAGAGATTTTAACATTTTGTTAATAAAAATGAAAAGTTTACCCCAAATTAGTAAAATTTCATCAAAAAAATCAACAGAATATCTGTTCGATATGTTCCCTCCATATCATATGAAGCGTACAGGGGAAAAACGATCAGTGTCACAAAAAGTAAGAAATGCCAAAATCCATGCAGTTATGTTGGCAGTATGCAGAATATTGACCCCTTGCTAACATTACACGTGAAAATCGAAGATAGTCCATGATATGCAGGGGAAGAACCAAATTTTTTTGCTGAAAAATGCGCATATAATACATAATTCGATGTAAAATTTCGCAAAAATGGCTAGCCGTCTATTTTCTGTTGGTATGGCGTTTTCTAGCTTACTACACTCATACTAGAATCGACGTGTAACAGGCGACTATATCCAATTTTACCGTACAAAAATTGGATATGTTCGCCTATTACACGTCGATTGTAGTATGAGCACAGTAATTTTTATAGGAATTTTCTCTCCGTGTATATTAGCAATAACCACCGAAAGTTTGAACCAGATCTCCTATGCGTGGTTTTCAGGCAAAAAATTTTTATGTTGAAATTCACACTTTAATGTTTAAAAACGCTCCCCTGAAAAATTTACTTTTTGTGACTCTGATCGTTTTTCCCCTGTACCCTTCATATATCATTATTAAAGGTAGGTAATTGCTTCTCATTCTGGATGGCTTCCAAAGCAAGTACTTGAAAGTATTAAATGGGTCTGCTAAAGGACCGGCGAGTTATAGTTTACCGAGATCGGATCCAATCCACAAATGGTTCTTTTAATCAGTTATTAAAAACCTACATTCAAATTCCGTTCACTTTTTAACAAAAAAAAATGTCACAGTGAAAACGTTTTAATTCATTAATTTTCGTGACAACATTTGGCTATATTTATTTTTATAAGTTAATACAAATTTCTCGTGATCAACAAAAATTTATTAGTCAAATAATAACAGTTTTAAATGGCAGACAAATCGTTAATAATAAAATATTTAAACAATTTAATTTTATAAATATAAAATTTATTTATGTTTTCGTAATAAAGTATCACTGAATTGACTTAATTACCAAGTTAATTGCATATACGTATGTATACAGCGATGAAATTTATTACTAAATCTCACGTACAAACCAGGTAACCATATATATAGTACCAGCTACACATGGCTTTATAAATATGAAGGTAAAAGCTCAACTCATAAAAAAATCACATCGAAGGTATTACATTTACGGTACCGGTCAGCAAAACTTGCAACCGACATAGAACAACTATCGTCTATCCTAAAGTTAAATAATAGCAAACAACTTAGCAGATGTATATACTTATATGTTGTTGCTACACTGTGATAATACTTTCTCATAAGTTCTCTATTCGTTGTGGTATAGAATCTGGATTCGAAATGTTTTGATGGGCCACAGTGTCCCCATATTACTTACATACTGGCACATTTGTATACAAAAATGTATAGGAGGTTTCAAGAAAAATGTCACAGTCTGCAAACGGACAATAAGTATCTGCATTTAAGGAGATAGGACTGTACTACGAATAAAATGATGAAAATCTGTAGATATCGGCAAAATCGGATGTATTTTACAATACAAAAGTTCCGTTAAATTTTCATGCTAACTAAGAAGCCTATTGCTGAGAAATATGCTTTGTTATGTAAAATGAAAAATTTTTCTTATATTTCAACGAAAAATGATACAAAAAATATGAAATTTTGCATAGTAAACAGATAAATCTGTTTAAGCATATAGAAAAAATTTTAAAAATCATAAAGGAATCGTTGTTAAAAAAAATATCTTAAGAGTGTAATAAATGGCACATTTTCTCTCTAAAAATATCAAAACTAGGTTTTCTTTTTTGGGCGCTTTGATAAATAACATAAACCATATAAAATTTATGGCATATAATGGGACAAATACTTTCAATATTGTTGATTTCTGGAATCTAAAGAATACTTTCAAGTTGAGAAAGCAAGAATTGATACAGTATACGTATTATTATAGGTCCGAAGACATTCGTCAATCTTCGGACCTATTATAATTTCGTTCAAATTCTTGCTATTCTTGAAACATCAGTAGCGCATACAGCAAAAATCCACTTGTCGCACACTCTAAGATGTGCGGCATCGACATTAAGTGAGGGGAAAGTCCATACCTCGTTTACTCACGTACACTGATTCTTAAGTATGTGTGTGTGTGTCCACACAACGTATTCGCCTTAGTCATAGACGGTCATGTATCGTCATATTGTATGCTTATCTTAAAGTATTATTAATTTACCTATGCATGTTATATTACAGGTTTTGAATCGATTTTTGTAATTGTTATACATTGTTGATTTTAATGCAATTTATAATTTTTCGTTATTATTAAAAAACATAATATTTGTTATTATTTTTTATTTAAATTGAGTTTAATTATATTTATTTAATAGAGTTCAACGTATTATTATTATCATTATCATTATTTTAATAAAAAAGTGTTTAAAAAATTTATTTTACAATTTTTGTTGAATTAGAAAATATAGCTTCTATCTTTTGATTTGATATTTTGTAGTTGCAAAATTTGTTGCCATAATATTTTCTTCAAAAAAATATAACAAAAGACAATTTAAAAAGTGAAAATAGTGACAATTTTTACATTATTTTTTCAAATTTTTTAATGCAAACATGGCTAACTATGACTCAATTTTAATTTTAAAGTTTGGGGTATCCTAGGAAAAGCAATATATATTGGCGTTTTACATGCTATTTATAATATTTGTCTCTTTTTAACGTGTACGTATTATCTTTCGTACGTAATATAAATTACTGGTCCTTTCAATTCTAATGTCTATGGTCAAACATATTCATCTATTTCTTTAATAAAACGTAAAAATGTACTTAAATGCTTTATATACTTTATCCCGAAAATTGAGAAACAGTAATCACTGAGGACCTATATTTAATGCGTGTCAAACACGCACTTGACGACTTTTTTCCGATTTTTGCCTGTTAAAATACTTGAATACACTTTCAAAGCAAGCTTTTCATTAATTACATTTTTGAACACAACTGTACCAAATTATGTTATTACCCATATGTATTTTAATATAAGTATATGTATATACCAATATTGTAAATAAAAGAACTTCCCAGTTTTCAGCATATCCCGCATTAATTGACCATAGAGAAAGATTACAAAGTAAAGGATAATAGATGTGTTTCAATAACCATTTCACTTTATATAAATTGCAAAACATAAAAGTAAATGTGGTCCTTTTTCGGCTCAAATTATATGAGCGTGATACTTAATTAAAAGCATAAAAACATTATTAAATCTGCGTTACATCTGCCTTACGAACTAACCAGCAGCGCCACTAGTCGGCAACATACATACACTTTGTTGTCATATATGTAATATGCTTTGGACCTAAAACGAAATGATCAAGACATATGTATGTTATTAGTTCACTAGTGTTAGGTTAGAGTAGTAATACAATATTAGAGTTAATAACTAAAACTCCAAAAAGTTTTAATAAGATTATTAAAACTCCATCATATAACGCATATATTTGACATACACGCCATTTTCAGGTTTGAGTTTAATAGCAGTATAACTTCTAATTTGAATCGTTTTTAGTTTTTTTTTGCAGAAGAAAACATTTGTACAAAATTTTAACCCTAGAATATATAGGGTGTGGGTATTGAACGATGTGTCATTGAGTTTTATAAATTTATAATAGGTACATTAAATTTGAAGTATAACGTATTTTGTAATAGATATAAAAACTATTTTGTAGACAGTTTTGTAAGCTTCAGTTTTGTACTGAACCAATTTTGCCGTCAAATTAAAAAAAAAAAGAAAAAAAAACGAAAAATTGACGTAAAATTAGCAACTTTTTCACCGCCTCTTCCTCTTTAAGGGGAGGTTTACTCGAGAGTCCTTAAAAATTATGTATTTTTCTAGAATTTTTTTCTCAAGAACGAAAGTAAATATCAATTTCAAATTTTGCACACATATTTATTAAGTATTAAACTATACAAAAAAAAAAAAATTCAAGGAAAAATATAAAAAATTGTCCATTTTATAGATACTGCAGTGTGACGATCCGAAAATTCAATGGCTTGTTGGCGGACATCCTAGCGCCGGTAATAAACCACCAAAATCCGAAAACAAAAAAGATTTATAAAATATATGAAGACTACCGGCATTTCTACCTATAATATCAATAAATTGCTGAAAGAAAAAAAAATCGAACTTAGGTAGAGGTGCCGAAGAATTGAATTATCTTTAAAATAAAAAATTAAAAAAGAGGATCCATCGAATAGTTTTTGAGTTATCGTGTCCACCAGTTTCAAAAATGTAGTTCCGAGATATTATAAAATATATATAAAGAAACGTATTTTCAAAATTTTATATTTAATACTCATTATTGCGTGAACTACGTTTTTTGAATTTTTTTTTTTATAGAAAGCTGGATTCGGTTGGTGTGCAAGAATCTTGTTTTTAAATTATTTTCAGTAAAATCACTTTGGGAACATATTCTACACATAATTTGCTATCAATTTCGGCAAAAAAAATCGATTTTTTTTAACGACTCTCATGTAAACCTCCCCTTAAAGAGGGGCGCACTGTGTCCATTGGAGGAGACAAACATTAAATTTGTTAACGATATCTAAATTAGTAATTTTATGAAAAAATCCTGGTCGGAAAATTTAGCATCCAAAGAATAGTCAAAATCGAATGATTAATGATCGGCGTCTGGGATATAGACAGTATAATCTTCCTAATGATTCCACCATCATCACAATTATCTCCAAAAATCCATAAAAAAAACAATCTCACAACACCTTCTAGTTGCAGCAGTTAAGCTGTTTACAGTGATAATGTCATTTTGCAAGACTATAAAATTATTTTTAATAATTCATAAATGTAATAACCATTTTACAGATTTGAATTTTCCGAATCTATGTAAATCCAAGCAAATATATTTTTATCGTGTCCTGCAGCATTTACGCTAAACTCTTCGCTTCGAAATATAAATTTTATGTGTTCAATAAACTTGGAAATTATTCCTTTATTTTACACTTCCAATTGAGTCTCTCTCTATAAAATAACTTGTACTTACTTAAATACATATAATTGTATAGGTGTAGGTATATTTAGTTAATACCTGTCTGTCTGTCTGTTTGTATGTCTGTCTGGCCATTATGTGTATGTGCAGCAAATCCAATATCACAACTCGACCGGTAAGTAAGTACTTCGGTAGTGTTCAGACAAATCAAAATAACGACCTTTAACACCTTCTAGTTGGTGCTTTAATAAGATTTATAATATAAACTAAACGTACATTACTTTATTACATCGCCACCGTGGAGCAATTATTCCATAAATGATTTCAAAATAATATAATATAGGTACAAGATGTTTCAGAAGTATTCCAACCACAGAAACAACAATAATAAGTTTTTCGCGAAGATTATGTAGTGCAGAAATTTGAAATTTAACATAATGTTCGTTTCTTTTGATGAACCTTTTGTTAATTTACATATGTGGTTTTTGGTCATGTTAACCAAAGGAAGTCGAGTGCTTAAAGTTTCAGTTTAGCTGAACGATAAGTAAACATATGAATACTACGTGTGTTTTAAATGCAGACAAAAGTCTGTCATACGTAGTAGTGTTTCACAAGCACTCGATAATATTTGAAATTGAAAAAGTTGTAACTGCTTCTCGCATTATAGAGAGTATACTACACATAGGTGATTGAATGTTGTCTGTATTCGAGCAAAGTATCGATGGTGTATTGGATAGCACACCTGGCTAGTTACCAGGAGATCCTGGGTTCAATTCCCGGCCGATCCGGATAATTTTTTCAATCACCTTGTAATTTTTAATTTATTTTGGATTAAAATGGGGGGTCAGTTTGGTCCAAAAAAGTTTTAATTAATACATATATCGTGTAAAGTATCATTTGGATAAACTGTCTCTATGGATTCTAAAAATTTTTTTTTATAATTTTTGATCCAGTAACAGAAGCAATCCTATCACGTTTAGTTAACAGTGGATTTCAGTTTCTAGGGATCTTAAAACAAATTTCTATCATAGTCCCGGACTCAAGTCTTCCGTCTTACCATGACAGTGGCTGCAATAGCTGAATTTTCATTTTGCAAAATTCACTAAAACCCAACGCTAGAACGCTTGTGGTCACTTTTTCAGTTTCTAAATACCTTTTCAAGAATAACTCGGTATTTTATAACGAGCATAATGTTAGATTTTTTTTAAATTAAGAAAAAACTTATTTTAGATTTAAATGGGGGGTCAGTTTGGTCCAAAAAGGGTTTTAATTAATGTATCGTGTGAAGTATCATTTGGAAGAACTATCTCTAAGGGTTTTATAAATATTTTCTTTATAATTTTTGATCCAATGACAAAGACATTGCATTTATCAGTGCATTTCAGTTTCCACGGACCTTAAAATAAATTTCTATCATAGTCCCGGACCCGAGTCTTCTACTCTACCATGACAGTGGCTGTAATAGCTGAATTTTCATTTAATCCCAACGCTAGAATGCTTGTGGTCACTTTTAATTTCTAAGCATCTTTTCAAGAAGTAACGAATTAAGCTCAAAATTTGCTAGGAATGACTACACTAATAATCTCCTCGATTTCTAAAGCTAAAATTTTGATTATATTTGGAGGGAGCAGATATAGAGTCATCGATAATCGGCAATCTGTGCGTGAAATAGTTACAAAAAAAAGAAATATTTTAAATAACGAGAGAAAACACAATAAGAAATAACGTATTTACTAATGTTTCTAATAGCTTATTATAAAAGTTCAATTACGGAATCTTAGTTGCGTCAGCCCGACTCGCTTTTGGCCAATCTTTTCTTTCTAATACCTTGAGAAATTGTTCTCAAGAGTGTATTCCTCTTGAACAGTCACACTTGCCAATTGGCAATCGATCAATTATTGCGACTTGCCGGCAAAGATTAGAAAAGTTCAAACCCATGAATGAAAAAAAATACTTATTTCTGGCCGAGAGTTTATCGAAATTATCAGTGTGTCCTGTATTCAAAATTAAATATCAATTTTAAACAATTACTGTCATTTGTGTACGGAATGTAATATAACACTATAAAAGCAGCCCTCTACACTCTGCTCTACAACATATACTTTTTCATTAATATAATAAAAGTCTGTGACAGATATCATGTGACGATGAAAAAGTACACGGACGAATGTTATAGTGCCAACCTCCAAATAACACCATCTCATGGATATCGTCCATGGTTAAAAAGGTCTCAAAACTATTATTTGAGCGAATAAGAAAATGTATTCGCATTTATATGTCTAGCGTAGGTGGACAAAAGTAGTTAAATCCATTTTTAATTTTTTTTTTAAATTTTATAATAAGGACCAAAAGAGTATAATTCATATATTTCCAAAAGGGCAAAATTCAGTTCCACCCCTAACATCATTTTTTATGCACTTGTTATCAAAAAAATTCTTTTCAGAAACTAACAAAAAAAGTTAAGGTCTTAAAATTCTTACTAAAATAATAAATAAGTACGTAGTTTAATTAAATTGGAAATGTATTTTTAAGGCAACAATTACCCACCAAAACTGATTAAGTCCACAAATGGTTTTAATATTGAAATATATTATTGTTTTTTATATGTTAAGTCCACAAAAATGTCATAAAAATTTTAGTTTAAGGCTTAAAGTTAATTTTTTTTTATGACTTATTGTGCTACATATTAAGAAAGTAATTGATTTAAAAAAATTTACAAAATGTCATGTAAACTTGAAGATAATTCAAATAAACTGATGTTGCCTGCATTTCATTTTAGTTTTTACTCTCTACTGTAAAGTAGATATTTTGGACTTAACTAGTTTTGTCTACCTGCGCTGATGTGTATTTGCGATTCTGATCTGTACCAATGTATTATGTATAGTTCGTGTGTTATTAAGTGACATTAGGTGCTGTTTTCTCTGCTGTTTTAAAAAGGTTATGTGTCCCTGTTGTTGTTTGTGTTGTATTCTTCACACATATGATGCTTGGGCTATTCATACCTCTGTGCAAAATATAGTTTATAAAGAATGGCGTGAATACAGGATGAGACAAAACAGAAGGGCTCGCAAAGTGAAATAGACAGTTATTGGAAACTTGTAAATAACAGCTAAGTAAAGGTAGCTGTTAAAGACTATGATTTTTAAATTTCAAATTTCTTTGTTACACAGTTTTTGAAGGAAACCTTTATGACAGACGGATAGACTGTTCAATTATGTTTCTTAAGGTGTCAGAAATATTCTCCTAAAATTTTATTTAAACAAAAAAGAAAAAATCAAAAAGTTATGGGCATTTTAGTGCACGCACTTTTTACTATAATTCAATTTAAATAAAAAACTTTAAATGTTTTTTTCTCGAAAGTACGTTTTTCGACATGATTCCTCAGGTATCTCAAAAACTACTTAAGATATCGACATAAATCAAAGTGTCTATTATTTCTCGATACCGTCATTTTGGCAGGAACTTGGATCTTTTGGTTCCGTAATATATTTTCAAAATGGCGGCTGTTTATAGTTGAAAAAAAGCGATGATTTTTGAAAATTTATTTTCAGAATACGATTTCTCGCTGGTTTTTAATTTTTTTTCTTAGATTCTAGTTAGTGCTGTAATTGTATAATATATATACAATGTATAATATGTATTTTCAGAAAATTCTTAATTTTTTGATTTTGGTTCATTGAGCATTTCAGAATGCGAGGAACCATCAAGGTGGGAAAATCTCGACTTTAAAGCCATTTGTAATCCCAACACATGTAGAAACAGTGCTGTATAGGGTAATTTCGCTAGTTTCCCGTCCAGAGTCAGTTTTCGTCCATTTTACTATACAAGAGCATATAATAGAAATACAAAAACAGATAACCGGGCAAGTTTGATTTTGTTACATTCCTGACTCATAAACAGTGGCAACACAAATAAAAAATTTTTACTTGATAGAGTTGTGTATTTAAAAAAAATTATTAATTAGCCAGTTGTTTTCATGTTGGACAGACACTGTGTTAATTAACAAAAAAACTAGTGATATGGTGACATTTCACGGTTAGTTTTAATACTGTTATGGCGCGATTAAGTTTTATTTTTTGCTTTTATACTAATATTTAAGAGACATTAAACGTAATTAGAAGTGAAAATTTTTTAAAAATTTAAATTGAGTTGTAAAAATTTGATGGACGGATATTAAATAATCAATTCCTTAAAAATTTCAATTTTCGACCACTTGGACGAAAACTGAAGCAAACAAATGAAATTTATTTTATTCCTCAATCTAGCTAAATGTTGTGAAATAGTAAAAAGCTTTATTTTGGACAATTATCATTGGCTGCTTGATTAGAGACTTAATTTTTGTCCGCTCAATTATTTGCTTAGAATGAATTACAAAAGTTTAAATTACATGGACGAAAACTGAAAACTACATTAAATTGTACTTTTTAGTTTTCGTCCATATATTTTTCTACATGTGAATTACATTTTCAGACTTTTAGATAACCTCCTTAGAATCAAAAAAATTATAAAATAAAATGAAAAGGTTAAAAAGGTTTAAGAAGGAAGATAAAAGGTTCTGAATACATATAAGCATTTGCTTTTTATTAAAATTAATTTTTTTATAACAATTTTTAACCTAAATGGTGGTCGAAAACTAGCTTACATGTGGACGACAACTAACTTTTTTGGACGAAAACTAGCGAAATCTGTATATTTATCATTATTATTTTTTTATAAAAAAAAACAGTAAACGTAATTAGTTATCATTTTATGTCAACTTAAAATAGACTATGTAAGCAATAAATAGCAATAGAATTTATTAGCATTAGATCAGTTGAACATATTCCTTTTATGTCGCAAAGCTATCAACTCCACTAATTGGACGAAAACTAGCGAACCTACACTATTTAGATTTTTAATAAAATATTTATTTGTATAGAAAAAAATAATAATAATAAAAAGGGTCCATTTTTGATGTTTTTTTGGCGAAACACGGAGTGCTAAAAAATTTCTCTCAGCATGTTTTTTGTCTCACCTTATACCAAAAAACACACAGAAAGAATATTTAATATAAAATATTTAACGACATAAGGATCACAACCTAACCTGACCTCATATACAAGGTTTGCAAACACTATTCACACACAGTGAGTGCTATAATATTCTTTCACAATAATTCAGTGTTCACATTTTGATAATATTATAATAGAGCCAAGTAGGCAACTATTCAAACGCTCAACACTCAGCAGTCAGTACTCGCCAGTACTCAGTCATTCACAAAGAAAGAAAGGTGCTACTATAGTATATCATCTAACAACTTTTTCCACGGCATTGCTAGCACGGTACTTGAAATTATAACATCAGAATACCCTCAACAGTAGATGTTCTTCCAATATATTTTCAAATGAGAATCAGATCTTCCTAAGGCAAAAAGTAGCCTATGTCCTTTTCCCTCATATTCATTAACAATATATGGAATGCATGAGCCCAGAACTATGATAAATATTTGTTTTTGAGGTCCTTAGAAGTCGAAAATGGTATTCACTAAAATTTATACATATAAACGTATATAATTATACGAAGCATTCAATTTTACGAAATTTAGTGAAAATGTTAGAAGTAGTGATGTCGAATCAAGGACCAGTTAGTCGATTAATCGACCAAAGTTGTTTTTTGAACAAAGTTAGTCATTAGTCGAAAATATCGAGTATAGAATAGTCGATTAATCGACTAAATTTTTAGTCGAATTCTGAAAGAGGGTAACCTATGTAGTTTTCTCAAAACCCATGTTTTCTTTTGAATCTAATTATTGACTATTAATATTTTTTTTAAGAAAAAGAAAGATATAGCTACTGATATAACATGTTACGGATCACCTAAAAGTGAAAAATTATACAAGTAGATAATTTTTTAGTTTGCTTTTTTTGGAGTCTGATAAATAGTACAGAAAAATTGGTAAATTAGTCGTTTTTAATTCGTTTTTAAAAAAATTAGTCATTTTAGTCATTCAGTCGAGAGTAAAATAGTCGATTAAAAAATTACTAAATGTAAGCAAAATTAGTCGACTAAACCCATTAATCGATTAGTCATCCGACATCACTAGTTAGAAGTCTGAAAATCTTGGATGGGTTGTTCAGCCAAATTTTCAAATAATAATCAAATATGTTCGCGAAAGCAAAAAGTAGCCTATGTCCTCTTTCGTTCATTCCATTAACAATACATGGAATGCATGGAACCCAGAACTATGATAGATATGAGTTTTTGGGGTCCTTAGAAGCCAAAAATGACATTCACTAAAATTTATACATAAATACGTATATATACGAAGCATCCAATTTTTACGAAATTTGGTGAAGACGTTCGAAGTCCAAAAATTTGGATGGGTTTTTCAACCAAACACGTTCGATACCTGGAATATTGTTTCTTAGGTATTTTTCGTGAAAAATTAGTTTTTTACCATAATTTCCTCAAGTACAAAAATTTTTTCAACATTTTCTTACATTATTAGAAAGAATGGACAAAATCACATAAAAAAGCTTTTAAACTATTTTTTTAGGTAAACTCGTTTCTGAGAAAAATTACCTAATTTTTGTAAATGGAAATTCGCTATATTATGCGGGGTACTTTTCTTTGAAAACTTATAGAGACAGAATACTATAGTAGCACTAAAATAATAATAATAATAAAAACACGGACTTACATCACACATACATACTTTTCAGTTTAAAAGTGTAAATTTCCGGCCTTTTTTAATGTACCTATATATGGTCGTTTTCATTTTCTTTACCACAAAAACAAAACACATTCAAAAAACAAAACAAAAAAGGACATATGTGAAAAAGTGGCGGACTGGACTTTTTTTTGTAATTTTATGAAAAGGATAATACGATTATAATTAATTTTAGGTGATTATTATATTTATTAATAAAATATTGAATAACATTTTTAACACCTATAATCAGCAGCAGGTATTTTTGTTATATTGTCTACAACAATAATGGGTTTTATTTTTCGGTGTTCTAAATAGTATATTTTTTTATACAATAATATCTTTTATTGAAGCAAAGAGGAAAAAGAAGTTTTTTTTTTTGAGGTCATTATTGACACGAAAATTTTGCTAAAATGTGAAAAATGGATTGATTTATCGTGCAGTGTATTAAAAGATAAATTGGGTATTATGTTATTAATATTTGCGTGAGACAGAAAGTGTTAATAGCAGATGTTTTGTGTTAAAAGTGTTCCAAAAATATTTGCTGTATTTGGGGAGAAGTTACAGCAAAATTAGAAGAAGTCTTTTGTTAAGTTAGCTACGCCTAATAACTATTTAGGTCGCTAACAAATCAAGTATATTGAATCATAATTGAAGAACAGAAGTTGGAAATATTTTCCAGAAATTAATAACCTGAAAAATATTTCTGCTAGAAAAAAATACTTCTGTCGGATCAGTCACATTTCTAAGAGGAATTGGGTCAATTTGATAACAAAAATGAAAAATTCCCACCCAAATTACAAGGTTTGCTTTGAGAAAAAAGGCAATTTTTTAATTTAGTGATGTCATCAATCGTACTAAAATTTTTTAGTTCCTTCGAAGCCATTAGTGAAATGACAGAATGACGGAAATAGAAGAAAGTTATTGGATTTCGAGGTCGTTGCTAACTTAGATACATTTTTTAAGATTTGAAATATCAAGAAAACTTCAAACCTATAAAAAATGTGACCCTCTTCTGAATTCGAGAGCTCGAATTAGTGATAAGCAAATGCAAGACCAAGACCAAGACTGGGCAGTCTTGGTCTTGGTCTTGTTCTTGCATTAAGAGTCTTGCTCTGGGTCTTGCTAGAGCAGTTTGAGTTTTGGTCTTGGTCTTGGTCTTGGTATTGCTAAATAATCTCGCACTTTCTTGCATTTTTTATTAGCGAATTTTTTCCGTCTAAAATCGGAATTTTCTCTGTTTACGGTATTAATTATACTTTCAAACTATTTAAATAGTTTAGCAAGAGTCTTGCTTTTTTCTTGCTTTTGTCTTGGTCTTGCTCACTTGAGTCTTGGTATTGGTCTTGCAGCCATACTTATAGTCTTGGTCTTGGTCCTGCTCTTGGTATACATAGTCTTGGTCTTGCAAAAAAGACTAAGACAAGACTGCAAGGCCCAAGACAAGACTGCAAGACCAAAATTAATTTAGCTCATCACTAACCTCGATCCGTCCTTGGGTAACCTAGCTGTTCAGTTATCATCAGCTTGACACATCTGCTCTTCTCAATGAATTCAATACAGATGAAATTTTTACCGGGCGTGGTCCGGTTAACCTGATATTATAGGTATACTTAACACGAGCCATTTATTTCTTATTTATTTAACCATAATGATTGAGCAATAAGTCACACATGAAAAAACAAACCAATTACAAAGTACATTCAAAATCATTTACAATCTTAATTCAAATATCACAAATAAGTGATTAACAATTACCTATTTGTTACCTAAACTGGATCATTGCAACATTTAGCCAAAAGTAAATATAATAGTATAAAAATTACATAATATACCATTAGTAACATTTTGCAAATTTTTTTTTTTTATTTATTAAACATTATCTAAATTTAATTTATTTTTTTTAACATTAACTTTTTTTTGCAATATCATTTCTCTAGTCTACCGCGCGTTTGAACAAAAAAACAAAATATATTAATATCCATTTAATATTTAGGCGGTCATTATATGGCTCTGATCCAATAATTATATATAATTTCTTTAACAGAATTTAGATTTAATCGTTAAAAAATGATCGGTTACCAAACGCTATTTTGTGGGACAGTGTTATTATTTATAAATTTAATAAAAATATTGTTAAAAAAAAATTGATTGAGAATCGCAGGTAATATATGTATTTCTTTTTTATTTTTCAGTTTAGGAAAAAAAAATCGTTTCTGCAGGCACTACAGGTAAAATCCATTTTTGATAAAATTACAAAATTATTTAAATGTCTTAATGTGGCCTTTTTATATGTATGTGATCTCAAAGGCGATGGGACGAGATATTATCGCAAACGCATCAGCATCTAGGTAGGTATATGTGAATAGACCTAATTAATAGAGTGATAAAGTGGTTTTAACTAATTTTAACAGAATATGAGATCAAATTATCGATAACGCTTTATTGATGTTTAGAAATTGACGTGAGTATTAGGCCCGATTTACATTAACGCTCCGTTCTCGGTACGATATCACTACGCTCCCCGTTCGATAAAATATTCTTACACAATAAACAATGAGTGTATACACATGATCGCTCCGATATCGGTCCGATATCAGTCAGATATTGTTTATTGTGTAATAATATTTTATCGAACCGGGAGCGTAGTGATATCGTACCGAGAGCGGAGCGTTAATGTAAATCGGGCCTTAAGGGGGCTCGAGGACGGACAAGAAATTGTTACATGTTGCAGGAAATATTTTTGAAAACTGTAATCTGGCAATATTTTCGAAAAGTGTGAAGTAAGTAATATAAATACTTTTGTATGCCTCCGATTTATTTTTTCCAACAGTGTAATGTAATGACGTCATCAGGTTCAAATTTCTTAAAATTCAGTTAATAGCTACAAAAATGAATTAGATCCGTTGGTGAAGCTTGGGTAATAATACCAAAAAAAGCCATGTTCGTTCAGAAAACTTATTCGTCTTATTTTGATTCATTTTCCGAATGTGGTTTTTTTGTTAGACTAAAGCTCTATTTTTATTTGCAAGTGAAAACAGAAGATTAATCAAACTCCGCTCTGAAACCATAAAATTAATCTAAGCAAACAGATTTTCCTTTTGTGTCCTTTCTTACATTAAAGTTTTTTCTTGGCCCGTCAAATGTTTTGGTACCTATAATTTGGCCCAACGACGCGAAACTTTAACAGTCTTTACTCTAAAGTATGCGTAACAGTTAAGATCATAATTATATGCATCGGTTGGTAAATTATTATGGACCTTGCAGCTAGACAATTACTGATAATTGAAGACATGAGTGGATGAAGGTGTTATGTAACATTGTTTTATAATTTTACCTACAACAGAAGCGTTTGAAACTTTTTATTTAGATATTCTACTTCCCATACAATAGCTCATACTTATTATTGAATTTCTACAAAATTATTGGACGTAATGAAATCAAATTTTAGTATATATATGATACTTCACAGCATATATCAATATTTCAAAATTTTGCAAAAAATGAATTTTTGAAAAAATGTTACATAACGCCTTCATCCACTCATGTCTTCAATTAAATGTGACTTTTGACATGCTGGTGATGACGTGCTTCTTCCAGTCAGTTTAAAACTCACGACCTATTAGATAACTAGACCAACTCGATCAATAGTAATTCATATCAGTAACATATAGACAAACTAGAAATTGTAAGCATCATATGATTTTTCCATATTTAAGGTGAATCAATCAGTACTGACAAATTTGTGACAAATGAATTGCTAAGTCTATTTTTTCTCTATAAATAAATATAATTTATGTGTAGAAAAATAAGTTAAATTTTATAATACATGTAACAGCATTAATATTTAATTATTGTTCAATCTTCTAATTTTAATAATTTTAAAAATAATGAATTTGATTTAGGTAGTGACTTGTCCGCACACATAATAACTAACACGTACACAAATATATTATGGGTATAATAGTATAAAATGACATTTTTATAGTTTTTTTTCTATTTATTACAATAACTAAACGTCCAATATTGAACAAAATAGTTTTTTAATGATTCAAAAACATAAAAGAAAATAATTTTCAGTTTCTTTAAATCATAAAGTTGGTTTTTAATGACACAACTTACTTAAATACATACTACTGATTCACTTCTAATCATTCTTTGGCATTTACTCATACGTTAAAAATTCTAACTTTGAAAATTTATTTCTTCTAAACTACACGTCAGAAATGTGCATCATTTCTTTCTCTATAATATACTAAAAATTTCAAATTCTAAAATTTCAAGTAGTCGATTCACTTTAAATGAAACATTTTTTGAGAAAACTTGAAAAATAAATGGAAATATTTTAAATATGTTATTAAATGAATTCGGTGTTCTTCGGAAAGTTTTAATAATTCTTCTCACTGGAAAACTGTTCACTACGTTTACATTTATACATATCTTGTGTTGCGCCATCTGTATACTTACGGGTTGGGCTGTCTAAAGATTTACAATATCAATTATTTATATTTTATTATCTCTGCTACCAAGCACAAGTTAGTATCATATAACACCATTTTGTTATAACAAAAATGTGTTCAACAGTGCGTTTGTGGATGTTTGTATATGCAAATACAAATATATTTGTATTTTTATAATGTCGGAATATAATAAATTATTTTTAAAAATGTATAAATATAAATTATATTTTTTAATAAACCTGTTGTAATATTATATTTATCTGGCTTTTATCCCTATTTCCAATTTCATTTACCATATACCCTATCTTGGTACACAAAATATAGGTACACAAATATTATTAAAGATTATTAAATTCGATTGTGTTTAGCGTGTTATGATATCACAGGCCGACTCAAGGTGTTTGAGTAAAGGTAAATTTCAACGTGTAAGTATAGTAGTTTTTACAGTATCTGTTACAAGTAAAGTATATTTGCATGTAAATAGTATAAGTACATCAAAAAGTTCAAATGTATAATTTTTCTAAAATTATATTTAATGTTTTTGTTGCCATCATAAAAACAGCGCCTGAAATATAGTTGAATTTATTATTTCCGACTTTATCACAGATAAAAAAAAAACCCAGATTCAGAAAACAATCTTGAGCTTTCAACAACCTGACTTATGAGCCTGACGCTAATAAAAATCTCAACTCCTTTCCATTCTTCATATAGATGGTTTAATTTGATAGTGTTGCTTTCTGGCGTTCTTATCCATTATAATTTTGCCAGGTTTTTTTAGTTAAAATTTAAGTAGGAGGAGTTAACTTTAATAGTATAAGTAAAGAGACTTACGATTTAGTTAATATTACAGTTTACAGTATATAAAAACGTCAAATTTGAACGGAAAACATCATGGGATAACTAGATAAATCTCATAAGTGTCTTTTTAGCAAATACACTTTAAGAACATTTTGATTTTTCAACACCAGAATCGTCATTCGACAGATCCCAATACCCGAATGAAAATGGTACTTGCTTGTGAAAATAAAGTTTATATACTTGCATGCAAGTGTTCTTGCACGTGAAACTTTACCTTAAGAAAGCACAGGTTGCTGAATTTTATCAACAGAATAAGATTGATTGGTGATTATCATTAAGCGAATGGGGAGAAAATAATAAAATTCATGGCTGGCCCTGCAACTACTATATTTTTTGATTTAGTAACTTTACCTAAAAGTAAAATAAGACTTATTTTTAGCCAAATTTTAATTTTTTTTTTCAATAATTCGTTGACACGTTGTATTTTTCTATCCTCCGTTCCATTTAATAGGTACTTACTGCTTCAGTGTGAACCCGTTTAAAACAAAATTTTTCGCTTTTTGTGACGTTATACCAGTATAAAAATATCGCCTGTATCCTTTACATTATGTTAAACTAAAGAGGCGTAATATGAGAAAAAAATATGGCAGCTAAAGCATTTTTTCTTGTAAATGAAAACAACAAATAATATATGCGTTTTCATAATTTTCTCGTGAAATTTCTCATATCTACCCGGTCTATTCTATTCTATCCTTGCGTAGAAATATTTTTTTCCAAGCAAAATGAGAAATTATGATATCTAACAAAAAAAAATCTTATTTTTTTTTCAAGACTACGTTTCACAGCAGGCTTATTGATTTTCTTTTGTGTGTCTTTAGGTTACGGTGCGAGAAAGCCTTTACAGACTTCTATCATATTTCTAGTGTAGACCAAAGGTTCCCAAAATTTTTCATCGGCGGGCCAAGAAAAAATTTTAAAATAAAGAAGAAATAAAAGTGAAAATTTTACACTCAGATTATGCAAATTTCAGCAACACGGTCTAATTCATATTGTTATCCAACTTGATGACGTCATTACGTAGGTATATTAAAATCACAGAAGACCACAAACAATATTTCTGTCTCTACCTACTGTGTCCGCGTCTGCAGATGATATGGACACGGTTACCCCTCCCAATGATACATACAACCAAAACACATCATGTATCTACACAAACATGCGAATGTGTTAGTGTAATATCGTGACGAATGACTACGCAGCTTCCATATATGTATATAGCATATATTGTCATGGTAGCCCTATTTAAGTAGCAACCAACAATTAAAAATAAATTTATTTATTTTAAGAAAGATATCCCTTTAATTTTCTGTTCAATAGAATTTTTACACTTAAATACGACACACTTCAAATTTTTCCTGTTTAAATTTCACGAGTTAATTAAAAAAACAATGACATAAGAAGGATTTGAACGATGTGACGAACAGTAGCAGACTAATAATTAGAAGCGATGTTTATTGCAGCTCATTGCAACTTACGAACAACAGATTTTTTATATGTAGACTTCTTCTAGAATGTTCTGTGATCAAAATCCAAAAACCATCAAAAAAAATTTAAATTTTCTCGTAATTTTTTCGATACTGCTTTTTTCATATTTGATAAATTTCGAATTATAAAGACAATAGAGAAATCACAGGCTACACAAGACACTTCTTCGGTTATTTTGTGGCCCGCGAGACGCACTTTAAGAATTTCTGGGTTTAACAATGAAGTTAAATCAATCTAAATTGTGCAAAGTACACATCAGATTTAATTAAATTCTCTAGTTTGATCTATGGGAAATTTTAATACTTACGCCATTTTCGAAAGTAATTTGTAGGTAATATGTGCTCTTTCAAAGTTTCAAATCGAATAATGAACAATGACGAAATCTGCCGACGTCGTAGGCTTTACTTGCCTACAGTTTTCTTATAGCCGTCTATACAAAACTGGTTTATTAAAAAAAAGTCCCAGTAGCAAATTTAGACAAATGAAATAATAAGTTTTTTAATAATACAATTTTCAAAATAAGAAACCATTTATTTTGTTAAATTGCCGGTTATAATTCGTACAAAAGACATTTTGTTGGAAAATTATGTAACACAACCGACATATTTTCTTCATTTTCACAAAACTAAATAGACAGAAAATTACGAAAACACACAAATTTGTTTATTTTCCCGACTAAATTAAAACAAAATACAACAAACAACATGAATAATGAAGTACTATGCCACGCGTTTTCGCAAACGCAAAAGCGAAACAATTAACAAAAAATAAAAATAAAAATAAAAAACTTTTCCATTTTAACCGGTAGCTATTCAATTACAAATTTAACGAAAATATATGTTTATTAAATTTTCGTAAAAATTTTCCCCTTAAGATAAAAGTTATGTACACAAAATTAATAACAATTCAAAATTTAATTTTCAAACAAAATTAAATCCAAAATCTTTTACCTCGTTCTATATTATGTAAAGACTATACGAGGCAGTTGTTGTAACAATAATATAGTACATACCACAACAACAAATAACAACAGAATATGAATTATCCTTCCATCTCTTTTGCTCCTGTTTCGTTCAAAATTGTTTTATTTCACAGGAGTGTATAAAAATACTGAAACACTTTCATAAACATAAATTATATGAATATAATTAATTGTGTTGCAGAAAATATTGCCGAAATTAGTTTGAAACGTCCATGTTGGGTACTAGAAATATGGACAACACTGATATGAAATGAAGTGACTAAATCTAGCGGAAATTATCGCTTAATTTAAAAAGAGGTGCGCGTTCTCAAAGTCATAATTCCCAGTGGCTCAGCTCGAGCTTATGTTTGTAGGGATAAGAAACTTGTAAATAGCGCCAGTAACTAGGTATATTACGCAATCCACTGGGGCGAAATTGTTAAATGAGAAAGTCAAAGGTCATGGGCGTCAATGATTTTGATTTTTATATTATATGATTTACTGTTATAAACTATTACTTAGACACTAACACATTCAAAATATGCGTTTTAAAACACAGAGGGGTGCCATTATACACATCTTGTGTGCGACGTAATTGTTAAATGGGAGCGTGCGTTATGAGAGAGTACTATGTAAATAGTTTTAAATATTTATGATATTTTCCGAATATTGGCCAGGAAAAGTAGATGAGAAGTTATAAATAATGTCTGTTATCATTTTTATGTTTTTTGATATCATCGGAATTATTGTAAAGTCCGTCGGTAGTTTTTTTGGAAAACTATGGAGTTTTAAGATATGTTGAGCACTTTGTAGCCGGGGATGACGCAAATGATGAGATAATTTGAGGAATGATACATAAGCTTAACCACATTGAAGAAAGAAGATGATATTTTCTGAATACTAACCTATCGAAAAATGAGAATTCAATAATATATATATATATATATATATATATATATATATATATATATATATATATATATATATATATATATATATATATAATTCTATTTTTTATTCAATATTTTGGTGGAGGTGCCGGTAATCTTAAAAATTGCGGTCTCCAACCCTTATCAACAGAAAAACCGCTCAGAAAAATCTGAAAATATTTATACCCATTAAGAATGAGATGTAGATTGACCGAAAATTATCAAGACTAATTTTTTTACGTAATTTTCTTGGTACAGAAAAAGAAAGCATAATGACAGATATTCCATTAATTAAGATATTTTAATTATGTTAATATTATGCAAAACCGGTATTTCTATGAATTCTTCAGAGAAAGAATTCTAGAAATTAAAGAATATTTTTGCACGCTAATAAGCATATAGGTTATTTTTAGCACACATTGCTACATTTCTTTCAAGTAAATGTAGAAATACCAAGATAAAATACGCTCGTTTTGATATCAAGAACTATATTTCAGAAATCAAATTTCATCAGAAATAACGTTTTGTCTACCCTCATATACTATTACATCACATCTATAAAAAACAATTCATTAGTACAGAATACTGTCTCTGCAAATATAACTTATTTTCCCGTTAAAATATTTTTGTACACTCTTGTATCTGCTCTTGTTCTATCTCTGGCGTATCTCTACGTAGTATTCACTGATATCTTCTTGAAGGTGCGACGTGTTTTGTTTCTGTTTGTCGACTTTTTCTACTTCCATCAATTTACTTCGGGTAGGTAGCTATACTGGGTACCTACTTATAGTTGCTTTCGTTCCCAGTAACACAGGATAGATTAAAAGTCCTTTCATTTGTTGTAAGCGTGTATATAGGAACCTGGCAATCCCACTACCAACTTCTATACTACAGATTCCGTTTGTGTGAATGTCTTTTAATACGCCCGTTTATATTATAGAGATAATTGAAATTAAACAGTATGTTTATTTTGGCATTATTATTGTTTTCCTTTTCGTGTTCTGAAATGTCAACAATGTGAAACAAACAGAGATGGATTATATGATGAATTGATGTGAATCAGAGAGAAATATGAAACACAATTGTAACATTTAAATGTTATAAATTACAGTTGGTGATAAATTTAAGTGAACAATTTCATTTAATGAATTTGTTAATTGTAAATGTTTAGATATTTTTGTACGCAACTGTAAAAAACATTTAAAATAAGCAACATATAAAAAAAAATATATACTCATCAAAAAAATTAAAGGTTCTGGAAGTCAGCACTAGTCTATCTGAAAGTCTGGAATGTCTACTGTTTGATGTTGTGATTGAGAATTTTTTCTTGCTGAATCGGAACAAAAATGAAAATTTTTTTCTCACTTCAAAGCTGCACCTACCCGAGGGGCAGAAATTATTTAAGAGCCTTTTACGAACGTAACCTTTATGAAAATGAATTGAAGTAGGCAGGGCCGACGAAAAACATGAAGGGGCCTCGGGCACAATCAAAAATTTCCAAAAATACAGTTAACGAGCAAAAAAAGAATTATTCTCACTTTACCCGGGTCCCTAACAGGGGCTTCGATTTCCCTTTTAGGCCCGGGCCCCCTTACAATTGTCTCACCTACCACCCTCTCGCCGATCCTGGAAGCAGGTTTTGCTAAACCAAAATTATCCTACTTAAGGTAGTTGGTCTGTAAAACGATTTTTTAAAGGATTTTAACGAAACTTCTCTAGACATTTATTTAATTTAACACCAATAATACGAGCCTATACCGAAAAAAAAAAATTGACCGCCCCAATTTTGAGAAAAACGGTCTGAAAATTTTGTAATTTTTAACTCTCTAAAACTCTATTTTTTTGAATAAAATGAAAACTTGTCAAAGAAATTTGATAAAAATTTAATATGAAATATGGAACCGTTTTTAAAATATAATTTATAAACATCATTTTACGTTTTTACAGTGCTTTTATATTGCTACAACATAAGCGCGCGGAAATTCAAAAAAACAAGTGGTATACAAATATAGTAACTGAAGAATATTAATATATTGTTTAATTTTTGATGAAAGAAAATTTTTTCGCTGAGCTATACTTTTGTACCTAACTATCTCGCACCAAATACCTTAACATGAAAATAAGAGTTAATAGTTACCGTTTGTAAAATCTATTGATAAGGTCTCATAGCAGGCCCGGATCTAAGGGGGGCGGGGGGGCAAATCGAGGCCCTTGCCCCGGGCGTCAGTTTCAGGGGGTGCCAAAATCATACTAAGTCGGTCTATATCAAATGTTCTAAAAAAAGTTGGTTGCTCGACCATTTTAGAAAAAATTAATATTCTTCCAGTTGTTTCTATTATACCTGAGGTATTGAGAACAATTCTGAAAAAAAATTTATCTTGAACCGTTTAAGCGTGGTAACCATTTTTGTTTTCCAATTTGCGCTGATTTTTGTGTTTGTAACCATTTATGCCAATGCACGTATTTCATAAACCGTTCATCCTAAAAGGTTGAAATAAAACCATTTTGAAGGTAATAAATGTCTCTTTATTTTAAGTGATGTCCATATTTAACCTATTTTCGTCCGTTCCATAAGAAAACTTTACCTAAAATTAGATATCAAAATTTAGCAAATTTAACTTTTTGAACATTTTTTTTTCTTATAGAAGGAATGTTTTAAATCTCGTTTAGTATTTTTTATGACAATAGCTATACGGATTCAACTACCCATTATGATTTCAAATATTATCGAGTGCTTGTGAGACACTACTACGTATAACAAACTTTTGTTTGCATTTCAACACACGCAGTATTGATATGTTCACTAATCGTTCAGCTAAACTGAAACTTTAAGCACTCGATTTTCTTTGGTATAGTATGACCAAAAACCACATGTAAATTAAAAATCACAAAGTGATTGAAAAAATTATCCGGATCGGCCGGGAATCGAACCCAGGATCTTCTGGTAACTAGCCAGACGTGTTAACCTCTACACCAACGATCCCATGCTCAGTAAGCGGCTGAGCCGGACACCCATTCAATCACCTATGTGTATTAGTACTCTCTCTGATGAAACAGTTACAATTTTAATTTCAAATATTAAAGAGAGTACTAATACACATAGGTGATTAAATGGGTGTCCGGCTCAGCCGCTTACCGAGCATGGGATCGTTGGTGTAGAGGTTAACACGTCTGGCTAGTTACCAGAATATCCTGGGTTCGATTCCCGGCCGATCCGGATAATTTTTTCAATCACTTTGTGATTTTTAATTTACCCATTATGAAACAAATACACACTATTTCAATTTTTAAACTTGTATTCTTTAATTTTTACCAACTTCCGAAAAATTTTTTCCAAATTTTGGAATTTTGCGTCGCTGTATCCCTGATGGGGATGGTGATAAAAATTTGAAATTTGCAAATAGTGCTTTCGGAGTAGATTTATTAAAATAAAAAACTAATTTGTATCTATATTGATCCTTTACAAACCCATCAATTTTTATCATTGCCGCAACGGGAAAAATTGGAGTTTTATAAAGGACTTATATACTTATGAGTTTTCTTGACAATCTATGTCAAACGTTGGAGGGGGGCGTTATTTTCAAGTTTCTGCCCCGGTTCTAAAAAATCGTAGATCCGGGGCTGTCTCATAGTACGCATAATGTAACATAATATGTACAATTTTTTAGCAAAAGCGCAACAATTTTTTAATATTTTTCACATTCCTTAATTTTATTGACGTGTATATTTAATTGTAAATAGCTAGTAACTATATGATTGCTTTCTTTACAGTTTTACACTACTCAAAACACACGTTTAAAAAGCATTATTTTTATCTATTCTAGACAAAATATTTGCCGCTAGAAATATCTGTCTGGCAGCAATCGTAGGTACTAGACAACTGTAGTTATACTAAAATAAATATTATTTTTGAAAAATTTTAAATATTAGTTTTTATTGTTTTATTGCCATTTTTCATATATAGCATACCAGACAATGGCACATACATAGTGTCTGGAATGCGAGAATTACAATCGTATGCTGGATAATGCAGCTTATTTTAGTACGAATGACATAAAAAAACCGTTTATAGTTATGAAAGATGGTAAAAAATTATGCCCGCTTCTTTAAACACCTCTACAAAATGCAATTTTCAATTTTTTAGAGGAAAATTAAGTTTATATACTTAGAAGAAAAACATGCCTTTAAAGTAAATTTGAAACCCTAAATTAATTTCAGACTGAAACTGTGGCTTGCAGATTTTACACAAACAGTCACGTCTGATGCGTCACGTCCGATGGGTGACAACTGATATTTGCCATATTTTCCAAGGAAATACTTTTAAACAATTACAATAATTATTTGAATAGTACGTATAAAATGTTCTAAAAGTTTCAATAAATTATATACATTCCTTCCGTCCCAAAAAAATTCATGCAGATCACTAAGAAAACGTACGTAGTTCTAAACCTCATCTGGCTAAATTAAGCAGACTTACAGTTACCAGTTTTAAGCGTCATAAATTTTGCTTCCGAGACTACTAAAGTAGCGGAAGCATTGTGATCACTTTAAAAAATAAAAAATTTTTTCCCTCCAAAATAAAATTTTTTACGCACGTTTTACGTTTTAGAGCTTCCCGAACAATTTTGGTTTGGTGCCTGTTCGTCAGTGTGTCTCCAGTTTGCACCAAGTGGCATAACTTCTGAACTATTCGATTATTTTTAATAACATTTTCAGGAATTATGCGGTTTGGTTCCTAGATGGTCCCCTATGAATTTAATCGAAATTGGAGTAATGCAAGCTACGCCGCTACCATGTCATTCCATTAATATACTAAATTGCACCAAGGGGCATAACTTCTGAACTATTTGATTGTTTTTTAGCGAATTTCCAGAATGGAAATTCAGCTATTACAGTAGGTCTCATGACGGGACTTGAGCCCGGGACTATGGCAGAAATTTGTTTTGAGGTCCCTAGAAACCGAAAATAATATTCACTAAAATTTATATATATATATATATATATATATATATATATATATATATATATATATATATATATATATGTATATATGTATTTATGTATTTATGTATCAGCACGATAACTCTCGAACGAAACGTCCTAGGGTTTCGAAATTTGGTGACAACGTTGGAAGTCCAAAAATCTTGGATGAGTTCTTCAGCCAGATACGTCGGATGCCAGGAACATGGTTTTTGTTCTTGCAAAAAATTAGTTTTTTGCCAAAATTTCCACTTATTCAAAAATTTTTGCCAAATTTTTTTACACCATTTAAAAGAGGAGAAAAAGTTACATAAAAAAGCTCTTTAAACTATTATTCTATGTCAACTAGTTTCCGAGAAAAACTAATTTTTATAAACGGAAATTCGCTATGTTATGCAGGATGCTGCGACAGGGGTATAATTAAATTGTCAGCAATTATGCGGTCTGGTTCCTAGATGGTTTCCTACAAATTTCATTGCATTCGGAGTAACAGCATCCACGGCGCTATACCATGAAATCCCATTAAATGTCAATATCTTATTTACTGCTAGTCCCACTACGTTCAAATTCTTAAAATAACTTGGGGGTTAGTATCTAGAATATTTTTGCTATTATTTTAGAATTTAGCTTTTAAGTATTTTGAGTTACAACAATTTTTTTTGAACTATAGGCGAAAATATTATTTCACGGTATATATTTGGTAGAATACTTTTTTAAAGTCTTTTACGAGTACGAGGAAACAGTGTGCCACACCCCCTTGGCAGCGTATTTTCAACTGTATCCTAGTCTATTTGAACCAAAACTAAACTATTTTCGATGCAATAAAATTTTTAAAAATAGAATACAATTCAGATAAGCACGATTTCCATGATTAACCTTGAGATCATAGTGAGGTCATAGTGTACCAGAGAAAAGAAATTTTTACCAGTTGTAGCGGAATCCTACGGTATCATTTCGTCACCACACACAAACAATAAAAGAAATTAGATAATACCACTGGTAATAACAACTTAATGACCCAAACCGTTATTGAAGCAATTCTATACAACTTCCCCCACCATTGTGAGTGGCATCATCAACCCTAACCAACCGCCAATTATTCATTTAACCCTCGGCACGTCATTTCGTATCCATTCATACATACGTCACACAATGTATACAAATTAAACGTAATAACCGTTTGAAGAAACGAAATAAAAGTCGGCTTCGTAGCTTCTTACGTGGTCTAGTCGCCTGGCTATAACTAACTCCTAGTGTTTAATAAAATTACACAAAATAAAGAAAGAAGATGATATTGTTCGATGCAATAATACGATGTGATGGTGAAGTGAAGAAGAATATAACCATTAATTTTCTTAATTAATTAAAAGACTACTATCTTAATTATCCACTTGAAGACATAAAAGTTCATTAGCCACGAAGTAAGCAGCTTACATCATAGTATTGCTTTCTTTGCTTATTACTGACTGACTAGATTCAACTTGTTTCGCTATTACTGAACAATATACTACCATTTATAATAATGCATCTTTTTACTCTATAAGTATATACATATTAGATGACTTGTACAGGGTGTATCAGATACAGGAAACCATAATTTATTAACACCAATGTAAAGGGCAGCAATGAAAAATTATCGACAAATTGTAAGTAAAAACTTAAATTTTAAAAAAAATTGTACTAAACTTGTAACAAACGAAGCAAAATTAGATGTGCATATTAATTTACTACAGTTAAGCTTGTAATTTCATTATTGACTTTATTTGGCGATAAAAAACTCAATATTAAGAATTTTAAGCAATCTTAAACATGTCTCAAAACACCATTCTCAAGACAAGAAAAATACAAATTGTATTTATTGTATTTTTGTATTTTTTTTTTTTTTTTTGTATTTTTCTTGTCTTGAGAATGGTGTTTTGAGACACCGAAACCGGTCGACATGTTTAAGATTGCTTAAAATTATGTTTTTTGCTGGTCTTAATATTGAGTTTTTTATCGCCAAATAAAGTCAATAATGAAATTACAAGCTTAAAAAATTTTTTGGCGAAAACAGAGGTAACTATTTATTTACTACAGTTACTTTAAATTTTAATTACAGTAAGACCTCGGTAGACCGGATTTACGAAAAAGCCGGACGAAGAAGTTATGAATTTGAGACCCCTTATAGCTCCTCTAAGAAGTTAAGAGCAAGCACCGCTGTTCTATATACTGGCTTTGTAGGCACTTCTCAAAACTGGCTCCTTCAATTACTAAAACCTAAATACAGTAATTTCACATGTAGAGTAAAATGGTCACTGTACATTCATTTACAATAAAATGATACACTACAACTTTTAGAATTGAGCCGGATTACTGGAGAGTCCCGATTTTTGAGGGCCGAATTATCGAAGTGCTACTGTAATTTGACCTGTAGATGTAACAGATACGTAACTCCACAGTCAGTATAGTTTTTCAATATTTAAATGAGATGACTTTTCAAGTACGGCAATAATCAGCAGTATTGTTCGCAGCATGTTACCTATTTATCTATAATCTATATGAATGCAAAAGGAAACCGTCGCTTGTAAAACAGGTAACAAATTTAAATACAACTGGAGTAAACATAGGATGGTATTTGTTCTAAGCAATAAAATAATTCAACATCTTGAAAGTTTATGGTCACTAATAACACCCTCTCGAAAAGTCATCCCAAAAATTGTTGGAAAAGGTATACCTATACTGGTTTTGAATTTTGAAGTTCGCTTACTTCAGGTATTATATTAAGGCTCGCTAAAAAAAAGTCCTAATTTCACTCATGTATTATTTTGTCCCATAGAAATATTACAGTTTTTCCACTTTTACTATGAAAGAAGTTAAGATCAAATTATTTCATTGGTAATTTCATTGATTTCAAAATTATAGTAACGAAATTCTAAATTTTAATATGAATTATAGTAACTTACTCGTATTTTATTGGTTAAATTCTTTTACTTAAATTGGCTTTTGTCAGTTGAATGTTCTCAGTTAAATTTCTAGGCAGCAAATTTTCCCGTATATAGAGACAAAAATTAATTCGAAGTAAGAATCTCTCTTGTGAACAAGTGAAACTAATTAAAATTCCCGCAATGGAAAAAAGTACAGTAGAAGCCCCGTAAACTTGCGCTCCATAAACTTGCTGTCTCTCTAATCTTGACTCAATAATTTCTCTACTCTTGACAATATTTTCTCCCACCATGATTCTTCCGTAACAAATTAAATTCGTAATTAATGACGCGTATAGCGTATATTTGGTATCCTTTTCTACCTATCTCTTTTTTTAGATTTAAATTACGTATATTGCGCATTCAGTGCGCATAGGGGTAGTAAATAGTGGGATTAGGGATTAGGGAGCTTTTACTGTATTAATAATTGAATAGAAGAAAATATTATAGGTTTAGTTAGTATTTTCTTTGAAATATCTAAAACGTTCTCTGATTAATACAAAACACCCACATGAATCCTTCATTAAAACTTTTGATGTGCCTTTATTAAAAACTACGATTTAGTAAAAATTGATGGTTTTCACCGACACATTCTGTACATTTTGTATGTATACATATAATTGTACTAGAGCCTCGTCTATTATTTCACTAGTGCTTTTTGTAACTAAACAATATAGTATGTAATGAAGAACATAATAATGGCATAAGCAAAAATGTTAAGCCAACATCGACTCAGACTCAGACTCAGACTCAGAGAGTCAACATACGTACAAACATAGTATGTACTGAGACGATGGCATTGGATCATCATCATATCCCATTCATAACAAGTCCGTCCGTCCGTTCGTCCGTCCTATTTATATTATATTAAATAATAATCATTATAGACGGTAGCTGACAGACGGACGGACAATTGTGGTGTATGTAATTATATGAAAATACAACACCAAGCGGTTAATTATTATTTTCAATTAAAAGAGAAACGATTTTAAAGTGTGATTACTGACTATGTGCGTGCACTGATTGAACTTAAGGTATACAATGAATGTGTGTATGAAAGTTTATGACGCGATTCCTGCAAAATATTGTGGTTATTCTATTAAGGTAGTTGGTCGATAAAACGATTTTTTCAAAGGAATTTAACGAAACTTCTCTAAATATATTTATTTTATCCAATACTAATAATATGAGCCCTTACCGAAAAAAAAATTTTTCACTTAATCGGTCATAGCTCCTCAACCGTAAGTCCAAATTTATTGTTATGCATACTGATGTATATCTAACAATTCACATTTAAGAGATACAGCTGCTTAAGTGAAGGAAATCCGACATGCTCAACGAACCCCATAGGTGAGGTAAGTTGAGCAAGAGTACGGGATAAATTGAGCAGTTAGAAAATGTAGCCAAACCATGCCTTAGATGTTTATCAGACATAAAATAAAATGATTATTTGACAGTCAATCTTTTATTTATAATGCTTTAGTGACATAATAGTGAAACAAAACAAAAAGTAATTTTCTTTGGATATTAAATACAGAAAATAAAATTAACAAAAAATCAACTTCAAATTAATATTTAAATTACAATCTTAAACTTAATATTTGGAATATACTCAGTCTGTCTACTTAATATTAGACTTTAACATTTAACTAATTAATCAAAAAGAATTTAAAAGAGAAATATTAAGTAGATATTAAGAACTTCAATATTATTGTCAGTGTTACAATTAATGCAAACGAAAGTTCTATTGCTCAACTTACCCCACACAGACAATTTGAAACTAAAGTGAGATTATGAAAAACCTGTTTCAGTTAGAACCAAATCCTTTCTAGATATTAAAAATATACTAAATTTATAAAAGTTTAACACTTATTTGATTTAACATATAGATAATAATTGCTTCGTATAGAAGAAATATTCATAAACAAAAGTCTTTTACTTTTTATACGCAAAATAAATAAAGCGTGCGCATACGTCACTCGATCGACAGGTTGAAACTGGCAGTCGCGTAATGAGTTCTCCTCTCCTGCCCGCCTCTATCCGTCATTTAATATATTAGCGTGCGATGTATAGTTTCTAAGATATTTCGATTGCTCAACTTACACCTATGCTCAACTAGCCCCGCTCTACCCTACTAAAATTTGGTTTTATTACGTCCAACATAGTTTTGTAGAAATTCAATAATAAACACATGCTCTTGCATGGTTAGTAGGTACCTATATGTAAATAAAAACTTTCAAACGCTTCTACTGTAAAATTAAAAAAAAAAATGTGGCATGACACCTTCATCCACTCATGTCTTCAATTATTTTGAAAAAAATGTAAATTTTTTTTTATTACTCATGCGGGAGAAGTACTAACTTGGCGCACATATTTCTGTACGCAAAATGGCTGTTTGCCAACTGTACTCTTCCCGCATACTTTTTTGCGTGTGGAAAGTAACTTTCCACACGCAAATTGACAATAAAACACGCAAAATTTAATCAAAACACGCAAAGCCGCCTCTTAATTTTTCATTTAATAAATATTTCATAATTATTTCTATAGAAACCACCAACAAAGTAATTTAAACGATAATTAATTCAGAAAAAAAAGACGAACACTCAAAAATATTATTTTAAAAAGTAATATAAATGTCAAAAATAATGATAATAATAGAAAAAAGTATGTGAAATTCGTAATAAAAAATAGTATGTGCAACTCGTGCGGGATTGTCGATTGCCCTACTCAAGCGAATGTGCGCACTCACTACGTTCGTGCGCTCAACTTCGCTTTCGTGGGCAATCGACAATTTCCCGCACTTATTGCACAATATACTATTAACAAACTGTAATAAATAATAACAAAGTAAAACTTGACAATTGAACACTTGCTTTTCAATACCACACAAAATACATAAATTGAAGAAATAAACAACATTTGGAATATATGATGAATTGAATGAATACATCACTAAATAATTAATATAATTCCATTCCTCTATATTACGTACAGTCGAACACAATACACAAAAAAACGCAAAAATAATTTAGATAACAAATGGAACAAAACCATTTATATTATATATTTTTCATATTTAAAAAAAAAAATTCTAAAAAAATATCTTACAATATTTTTGCATATCGATTATTATTAAATGCCATCCATGCTTTTTCTTCCTCTTATTTATTATATAGTATTATTTAAAAGACATTCATTTGTTTCTTTATGGTTACATGCTGTTCCGTTTTGTTGGTATATATATAAACGTTTCGCAGTGTATGTACCGTGTGTTTACATAAAATGAATCCGGTACAAAGAAATTTATACATTACGAAATGTTTGATAGAGACAAAATCAATACTTATTGAGTTAGAAAATGTGAGAAAGTATGTAGAATGGTAAATACGAGGGTATTCTGGTGGAATTGTTGGTAGAAACGCTTGAGACTAATTCAGAAGGATAACAAACAAGATTTAATTTTATTGGATCAGGTTGCATGTCTAATACAGGGACAATAAGTGTACCGTCAAATCATCCAACTTTAGCATAATTTTCGATTTAAATTAGAATAAAATGAAGATGAAATTAGTTTAGTTTTATTTTAGCCGTTTTAATGAAATGAAGTGATAAAAATCTCTGATCGGCCTCAGGATAAATTTTCTAGAGATTTAAATTACTAGTTAAAAATAAAAATAGAAAAAATATGGGTTAAGATATCACCAAATTCATAACTTTACTTATTCAAGATTTTTAGTCAAATATAAAAGATATCGTAATATTTGGCTCCTTAATATTAAGCTAAATACGAATAAGCTTGTCAAGATTCCGTATCCCCCGAAAATAAAATATTTTCCTGGAGAAAAAGAGTAGCCTATGTCCTTCTCTGTCCTGTAAGCTATCTCTTTGGGAAGTTTCAAGTCGATTAGGTAAGTTGTTGAGGTTTGAGAGAACGACAAACAAACAAATTCACTTTCACACTGTAATATCTAACAAGAGAAATTTATTAGATTGGAAATTTTGAACGGTGGATCTAGTTGCTACATATACCTACATATTTATATTAAAACGCAGTGTTCTTTTCGTTTGTAGTATAGGTATCCTACTGGTTATGGGATAAGTGACAAGTTAGTAAAGGATCGTAACTTTGCCTAACCTATAGTAATCATTTTTTAAACTAATTTTTCGGTAATACGCGTACAAATTAATGTAAAAATTATTTCTAAATATATGTAAAATTTTGTAATTTTGTCATATCAAAAATTACCTATTCGAGTTTTATAGTTTCTGAAATACAAGCAAAAGTTTGCACTAGTGATGAGCAAAATTAGTCTTGATCTTGCAGTCTTGTCTTGGTTTTGCATTTTTTTGCAAGAACAAGAGCAAGACCAAGACCAAGACTATAAGTATGGGCTGCAAGACCAATACCAAGACTCAAGTAAGCAAGAATAAAGCAAGACTCTTGCTAAACTAGTTAAATATTTTAAAAGTATAATTAACACCGTAAAGAGAGAAAATTTTGATTTTAGAAGAGAATAATTCGCTGATAAAAAATTGCGAGATGTAGAGCAATACCAAGACCAAGACCAAGACTGCATTTTGCAAGACCGAGATCAAGACTCAAACTGCTCTAACAAGACCAAGACCAAAATTCTTAATGCAAGAACAAGACCAAGACCAAGACTGCCAAGCCTTGGTCTTATTCTTTGCATTTGCTCGTCACTAGTTTGCACACTTGTTGAAAACAGGAATATACCACATGCCCTAAAAAGAGCTCACAATTTAAAGAAATAGCTTTATCACTAAAAAGAAATTTTACAAACACTATATAAGTCATAAAATTTTAATTTTTTCAACATGAAGTGTACTATGGTAAAGTTAAGTTTAATAGGTAAAATTAGGGATGTTAACGGTATCCGTGTACAGTTGAATCTCGTTTGAATGTCACCCATGGGAAATAGTTTATAAGCTGATTGTAATAATTTTGAATTAAATACCTATTTAAAATTACATCAACCTAAGTGCATCTTTACTGTATTTAATTTCCATTTAAATAAAATGCAATTTTAAATAAAATACAAAAACTTTCGCTGTTCCCTCAAAATACGCGTAATAAAAATAATGACACCGTGTTTTTGCTAGCGAGTAAATAATAATTTTATGCATTAAAACCAATTTATTAGATTATGTACTTGAGCATTAACTCTATTATTTTTAGGGTTTAAATGAGACCTTTGTGTCAAACAATTTTTTAAAGTGAAAATAATATTAGACAAAGTTGATACTCTGGGACGAATTGTAGGGGAAAGGTGTGCGCATTAGTTGTCACAAGGGGTTAATTGTAAGTTTATGATTATCGACATTTTAGTAATTTTTTACTTTCCCGTACATAAAAGCTATATAGTGAAGTTTTCCCCACAAGAAGAGAAGGTATGAAATATGAGTAAATACGGTTTTCACCGGTTCTTGATGTTTTGAGGCTTAAGGAACCCAACAAAAAGTTGCATGGAAATTTTCCGGATCTGTTTTCCTTGGACCTTTTGTACGCACGTATGTTGGCATCCAAATTTACGGATATTTCCAGGCTTAAAATAATCCTGTATATGAGACATTAGAAGGAGGATAATTTTGACAGATTTTAGGTAGTAGTTTTGGAGTTATCGTCATTTTTAACTTTTTGGAAAAATTGAAAAATTTTGGGTTTTTATTTCCTCTGAACCTTGTTTGTGAAAATTGATGAAACTTAGATAAAATATGTAACAAACCTCTCATTATCTTAAAGGTAGAATTTTTTCATTTATTCATAAGAGAATTTTGACTTATTTGTTTCTATTCAAAGACTCATCTTATATTTCTTATTGGTACTGAAAAGTTTTTTTTATTATTAAATATTGCTGCAAGCTGGGAATCGGAGTCGGACCTACAGTTATTACGAGGGGGAACGGCAAATTTTGCGGTTGGCACTCTCGCCGAGAGAAACGCCAAACATTTTGGCGCACCGATTATTTTAAAAATTTTCCCTGCAAAAAATAAGTAACGAGCCAAAAACAAAATACGTAAAATTCACCGTTTTGGCGCTCCTCAACTTACGTTTTTGGCGCCCCTAAATACTTGTAGGGGGCCACGTGCCCCCGATGCCCCTATACCGGGCCCTGCTGGGAATCGTAGCATACTTTCAATCGGCAGTTTATTTTTTTCAGAATGGTGGGGGGATTTCTGTGGCGATGTCTTATAACATGAACTTTCCCCCTTGAGTAAAGGGGAACCGTATAATTCGTAACTTTTGAACTTTTCCATTAATTATTTTTCTTGGCCAATTATTCATAAATGCTCATACTCATCCTTTATCAGTTACCGACTGACCCCAACCTTTTCTCACGATAGCCAGAAAGTTTGGGCGAAATGTATAAAAATTTAAGTTCCCAATTATATTATAGTACCTATCGTTATTGGACACTAGAAGTTTTCTGCTTGTTGTTTTTTTTTTAAACCAATTGTCTCTGAGACATCCTGTAGGTACTCGCATCTCGATTGATTTTCGCAAAAAATATAAATCATATCTCCATATATGAAATAATGTCACTCCATATAGAGAGCGATCTTTCCCCGTCAATTTAACTTTGAATACTACTATATGTATTTCATTTGATCGTTTTTCAGTCCCAATCCTCCGCCGTCCGTCCATCCGCCCCCATCTGCCTCCCCGCCACCTCTATGATCCCCCCTATGAGCCCCCACCCAGTCCACTAGTTTTCTACTACTGTACCGTTCGTTGGCGCTATGCTATGACGTTCCGCACTCTTTTGTGCATCATTTGCAGAAAAGAATATATGGAAGGAAAAAATATATATTTGCAGGTGGTTCTGTCAAATTCATCCACGTTTATATCTTCTTTTTATAGGAAGCACCTGCGTTCAATACACATTTTACTATTATGTATAACATCTTCGCGATATAGAAATTTACTTGGAAGTTGATGGACAACGGTCGGCATAGATATTGGAACAGTTAGGTACGTTTATATAAGATCAATAACGTTTATATAACCTGAACATATTAGAGATCACACTGATTTTGAACATTTTATCCTAAATACTGTCTTTGAATTTCAATTTTCTGAATGTTAATATTATAAGTATCTTCCCTTGGACAAAATCTACCTAACATTTTCGCGTGGGGCCTGAATAATCTCTGGTGTAAATATATTCTCCGAAATTCGAATAGTTCCTAAATTTACCGAACATTTACCAACATGATTTTAGCTAATAGAGTAGGAACTTAACCCTGATTTTTAACAAAAAGCCACTACGAGCGTTCTAGTGGATTATTTTTCTTTTAATCAATTCAAAATTTAAAGGGGAATAAAGAATCCCAATACTATTGTTTTATCAAATGCCGGCGTCACTGTGAAAAGTTGAAATTAATGAAAATTTTAGGTAAGATACATATTTAAATTTTGTATTAGTAGTATTCTATAATCACAATTGGTATATAAGAAAAAATTGTAACATTATTTTAGAGAGAAAAAATTGACAAATACGCGTTGTAGGAGAAATTTATCTGACAAAAAACGAATATTTCTGAACAGGGCGCCTTTCTGTCCTAAAATCAGTCTTCCTCCTATGCCCCTGTAGACGGGCCTGGGGAAGGCGCAATTTTGAAAACTTAAATAGAAACACCTATTTTCATTGTAAATTCGGATTCTATGGGACGAAATACGTAACTTTTGTCCAAAACATTCTTTTCAATTGGTAACAGTTGGCGCTATAATAAAATTATTGTAAAACGAACAATGCTTATTTTTTGAGATATACCTACTACAAAATTCCAGGTTAAAAGAATCACCCTGGTTACCCAGGTTAAGTGACCTGGCTTTCTTCGATAAGAATGTTTTCAGTTGGGGCAAAAACTTGAACTGGAAACATATCTGTTTTACTCCTATCACCTTTATCACCGGCTTTCACTTTAACCAAATAAACCAACCTTATAACCATGGTTAAGTAAAATTTTTTTAAACTCAGATCGCCCCAAATTGCTTTTGTTCATAGAAACCGCGACTATAAAAAAAAGTGTGGCCATTTTACAATATATACTTGTCGATTTATTTTTTCCATCAACTGTACATTTAAATTTATATTATGATATGTAGATTTCATATCATTCCGTCTTCCATTCAAAATATGTATTCTCCAGTTATCTCACTCCCACCCCCTATATCTATTTCACTCTTATGTCTTGTCAATATATGCCAATTATATTTTAATAATATTTATACATCATATTAAATTTATGTACTCTTATTATTTTTATAATGAGATCTTAAAGAATATGATAAAGAGAAACAGAGTGCAGATGGGAATTGGAGATACTCTATGTATGCATTGCTACATCTATTATGTAAAAAAAAATTTTCTTTAATAACAATTGAACGAAAATGATAGGTCTTAATTGAGTTATTTAGTATATCGGTAAGATATATTGTTGCTATTGTTAACAATATATAAATAGAGGTTCCTGTATATCATTATTCATTGTTAGAAAATATGTCATTTATTTGTTTTAATAATTCTAATATTCTGGTTGAAGTTCCAGCGAAAACTCAATCGCAATTTTGATGACTTTTTTGTTTAATTTACTTCTTTGGACTGGAAAATAAATAGTATGTGATACATTTCAGGGTAACAGGGCTTTATACAGGAAGATTACGGAACTTAATGATAGCATAAAACTTAGTTTCCTTCTGCAAACGGTCCCATTCATTAAGCCTTCGCTCTATATATGTATGTAGAAGTCGATGGGTACAGAAAATAATTCGGTTTTAAGAATGATCAGAACTACTATTTCCTGAATGTACTATAAAATTAGACAACATTACCAAAAACTGGCATAAAATGATCACGGGACTTTTTAACGGCTTAGTGAATTGGTTCGAAATTTTCACAGGGGCCTTAGTATTTAATGAGGAACATTCTACTAAATTTTCAATCGTCTCGTAGCATTTTGAAATTCCTCCGAAAAATCCTCAGAATGTACTCAGCTCTTGTAGTCAGCTGAGAACTATAGTTTGATGTATTGTACAATCAGTTGTAGTGATAGCTATTATTTAACAAAGATAACTATTTATTTACCTCATAGTTTGTTATACAACGCAATTATTCACGAATTTCTAATTTCATGTACTTTTATCTCCGATTGTACCTCCCAAACATCCTTTAGTGACTAATCTAAAAAAAAGAACAAGTTAACAACTTTACATGGGTTAATCTCAAAAGTGTACACGTATGACCCAACAAATATGCCTAAAGGCCCTCCTTTTTTGTAACGGCCATTGTCAAACGTAAGTACATTGTCATAGCTGCCCTAGTTGGTACGACAGTTTTTACGTTTTAGATTTCTATACCAGTAATAAGGGTACCATCATCCTACATTTACTACAAATAGATTCGTCTATATTTCCGGTATTTGTTGATTAAAAAAAAAAATGTTAAATTAAGTTTATAATTTCATTTTGTTGATAAAACAATATTCATAATAAAAAAAAGAGAAATAGAATAATTAAAACTTGGTTATTGTTAAATACAATACAATCTAAAAATATTCTCATACATGCTCTAGAACTTTTATAACAATAATTAAAATCTGATATACACAACCACACAATGAACTGGCTAGAGAGTTATGGCACATAATAAACGTTATCTCTGCACTGTATAGTGCAAAAATTTGTAATTGTAATTACAGTGAAAACTCGCTATAATAAAGCAGAGTAGATAGAAGAGAAAAACTGTTCAAAAATATACTTAAAGTATAGTTGGTCAATAAAACGATTTTTTCGAAGAATTTTAACGAAACTTCTCTAGATATTTATTTAATTCAATACCAATAATAGGAGCCTATTCCGATTAAAATTGACTGCCCCAATTTTGAGAATAACGATTTCAAAGTTTTGCAATTTTGACACAGGCTTTTATGGGAAAACTCTATTTTTTTTTTTTTAATAAAATGAAAACATATCAAAGGAATTTAATAAAAATTTAATATGTTATAAAGTACAAAGTTACAAACCATATTTAATACGAAATAAAAATCATTCACTTAGTTTTTTGTAAAAAGATTTTTTTTTATTTCCAAAAATTAGTGGAGTTTTTCCAGCTTTTCCTGTGTTGGCATTAAGTTGTTATATTTGTTTTTTGTTTTTATTTTAAACTAATTCTCGTAATTCCCGAAGTTTAAATTTTTTTAAAGATAGATAGGGCCTCAATTCTAAATAATTTTCAACAGAAGAAAATAAATAAAATATCGTTTTCTACTCATCCTAAAAGATAGTTTCTTTAAACGAGTTTTTACTGTATTTCACCCAAACCAGTTGCCTTACATTTTCATTCTATTTATTATTTAATACAATTTTTATTTTTTTATTTTTTCACTGTGAAACAACTTTAATTAAAAATAATTAAATTGCAAATGAACAAAAGGAATAATAACATAATAATAATGAATTATGATAAATCAGTCTACATTGCTGCTATATACGTTTTATTTTGCAATGGTCGTAAAGTGACCGTGGTAATGGGGGTGATAGTGTACTTGGAGTATATTATGTATGTATATTGAAATCCGCACCAACCGTGTTTAGTGGATGTGTGTCGTTTCATTTTAATAACGTTAAAATATTAACGTTTTAACTTGCCACGTTATGGGTGAATGTTTTGTGACATAATATTATGTGATATACAGTACCCTGCAAAAATAAAGTGCCATCCTAAATATTTTTTTTTTTTTTAATTTAATTATTCGAGTCTGGAGGTCTATGAGTCTAAATTATCGTATCAACTTACGGGACCACTATAAATAAGTTACTTTTTCAATTCAAAAATATATGAATAAATCGAACAAAAAAATTTCTACATCATTACTGAAATTAAATAATGTATATACTGACATGAGTAAACTAAACGGTAGTTGAAATTTTCACCCTGATGACATCATCACATGCATGAAAGTATTTGAATTTCCAAAAACCTGAAATATTGAATTTGTAGCTAGGTTTCTTTCAAAGCTAATTTCACTTTTTATAAGAATCAGATCATAAGATTAAGTAAAGAAAATTTTATTGTAAACAAGTTAAACACACAAAAGTCAGTATTTCGTAGCTAGTAACTAGAATTTTTTACGGGTCTCGGGATAAAATATGTCTTGCTTTTACTGTCTTTTACTTCCAATACGATTTAAAAGAATATCTAGAACAGTTTTCAAAAAAACATCACCGACTACGGAATTGCATAAGATGCGGCACTGATTTTTTAAAAGTGATCAAATTGCGGGTAGATCGTCTAAAAGGATGGTAGATATGATGCATTTATAAGGATTCCGTTGTTGTATTACAAAGTTTTAAAAAATTCCCTTGGAAAAATGTTAAAAATAATTAAGAAATTTACCTTGCTGACATCTTACCTTGCATTAATAGAACTGTGCAAAAACAATTAAACAATTTTTAATGGAGAATTTATATGACCTGTTTTTTCTCAATTTTCTAGCATCAAATCTAGGGGTAATTAACTAGGGGGTGATTGTATTAACATTTTGATGTAAAATATGGTAATTTCAACCGTCTTCAAAACAACGTCTCGATTTTAACAATAAAAAAAATTTTAAAAAGTGTTTAAGTTCTGGCAAGATTTTCAAAAAGGGGCTGAAATATCTTTAGATGTTGATATATACAAAAAATATTAATGTTTTAAGTACTTGCTAGACTTATAGGTTTTATGGTAATTTTTTTGGTAATTTTTAATGGCAAATATTAGTTTTTGGCCAAAATTGTCTCAAGTTAAAAAATTTTTGCGATATTCATTTACACCATTAGAAAGAAGAAGAAAAAATCACTTAGAAGGCTGAAAAATCACAGAAAAACGGATTTTTATAAATGGAAATTCGCTATGTTATGCAGGTGCTGCGACCGGGGTATTTTTAAATTGAATTAGGTGCAGTAAAATACCCATAACTTTTTGAATTCTCATTTTTTTAAAATAAAATTTTAGGAGAATATCTCTAACACCTTAAGGAGTATAATTGTGAAGAAAAAAAAATCAATTTTGTTAGCGAATCTCCCCTTACTCATGTTTTTAAAGAAGCCCTAGATTATTTAAAAAAAAAAACCTAGTTTTTTGACACGGTACTGTAGTAAACTATATGAATAAAATGTAAATTTTTGTACTTAAGTGTAAACAATACTATGAATAGTAATATCGTGTGTGGTAGATTTAAAACCCACTCCCAGAAAAAACCGAGACTTAATCATATATCATTTTTGTTATACGTTAATTTTCGTAATAACTAATGTGACATTTTCATTTTCAACACACACAAACACATACATATACATATGAGAAAATACAGTAGCGTACAAAAATATTAAAACAAACAAATTTATATTTTCATACATTTTGAAAAAAAAAATTTTTCTAAAACTGTTTTAAAATTTATGTACACTACTGTACTCAATAACCACCCTCCTAGTGGTTAATTAGTGAACTAAAAATGTCCTCTGCTCTACCCTATAGTATACGCAAGAATATTAATAAATCATAATTTTCACATGTGCAATTTTTTATTTAAGGTTATGTTACAAATCAAGAATATGGGGCACAAACGTATTTTCATTTACATGTCGGCGTATTAAAGAGGAGGCGGTTTTCGGGGGCGCGGCAGTACAAAAATAATATTCAAACCGGCTATTAACATTAAAAAGGAAAAATGGTTATTACTACTATTTTCATTTGAAGAAATTTGTTTCAAAACGCTATCTTGATAATATTTCACAACCTACATTTTTATTTTTTTTTTATGAAATATTAGAAGTCATATGTCATCATTACCATATTTCAAAGAGCTTTGAAGCTGAAATTTGAATTTATTCAAATTATTTTTACAAGCTAGAAGAATATTATATCCACGGTTGATCAGAACAGCTTTTTTCTTCTGAATTGTTTTAACAAAAAAATTTTTGTTCTATTTTTATATTTTATTAACTTAATTGATGTAGAATTGTAGATAAATTTTTATGAATCTTGATATATTTTATTTTTATTTATATTTTCGTTTTTACTAAGAACGTATTATAAGGAACGCAATAACTTAATGTGGCAATATTTCTATATAAACTGTCGCGTTACGCTCCAAATGCAAATTAATCATAAACATGAAGGAAATCTTTCAATGTTTTTGTCAACAACTTAGGGAAAATCCTTATTTAATGTCCATTATACAGGCTATTTATAAAATGGTTACAATTGATATGAAGCGGCAAAATCAATTATTTTCATACATTGGTTTTTGTATGGATTGGTTTGCATTTTTTGACTAAATTTATATTTTTAGTTGCTTGACTGTCGATCAGAATGATTCGGAACTGTGATTAATATCTACAATAATTTATTAATGCTTCAAATCTCGCAACCGGATCTGTTCCGCAGATCCTCCAATTTCGTGGTATAGTCCCGTGATATGGAAGACATCTATTATGGACAGGATGTCTGAAAATGATTTGTTATATTAATTAATTGGCTAGTGTACACGGAGAGAAAATTCCTATAAAAATTACTGTGCTCCTACTACAATCGACGTGTAACAGGCGAACATATCGAATTTTTGTACGGTAAAATTATAAAAATTATAGTTATACTATTGCAATTTTTATAATTTTACCGTACAAAAATTGGATATGTTCGCCTGTTACACGTCGATTGTAGTATGAGCACAGTAATTTTTATAGGAATTTTCTCTGCGTGTAGGTATTTATCTCTCTCTCTGAATTTCTAAGTCAAATCCATTTTTAGCAATATACCTTTAGATTTTCAGAATTATGTAAAAAAATTTAAACTTTCAGTATGAACTCGTTTATATTTAAGTAGCCTCTATAACTTTCGATAAATTTTAAGAAAGAAATTTTGGAAATTTTTCTATTTCTAAGAAAAATTATCGTAATTATTTTTGGAAATATGGCTTAAAATTTACCACAAAATTTACTCTATAACACAAAACGGTTTAATTAGATGCTTGAATACATACTCAATTAAATCTGATGGTTTAAAAACGATTAGGTAAACTTTATTTCGTCAAAGAAATAATTTTTCATAATTTTTTCGAAAATAAGACATTTTTTTGATAATTCCCTAGATAAGTTTCATACTGGAATTTCAGTAATTTTTCGTGTTTATCTGTTATTTCTGCCCTAGCTAATTGAAAACTGAAATATGCTCCAAGGTAGCATCTTACTCGGGCCCAAGAAGTTAGGTATATTTTTTCTACACTGGACTTTCTAGATAATCTTGACACTAAGTTTTATACGTGGCTCTTGTAATCTCTATATCGGTCTGTTTGCCACGAAATATTTCAAAAACAAAAAAAGTGAAACAGAAAAATAGAAAAACGAATCACTACATCAAAAATTAACTCACCAAAATATTTTCTTCTAAATAAAAACATTAAAAATTTTTACGCACAAATTTTTATGAACATTAATAATCTAACTGTTATATAATATTTTTATAATTCAATTAACAACACCAAATTTAAATATTTACAATTTAAACAAATTTGAAATAAATTATTTTTTATTTCCGTAATTTGAATAAAATAATATCCTGTACTTTACAGAAGTGAACATTTCTGGAATAATAAAATAACTTTTAAAACTACGATGAGAATACAAAAAACAAACTTTACATACACGAAGACATTAGAGACGCATACACACCATTTAAAACGGAGCTACACTGCCGTTATATCAGTTTGATCACGTTTATTACACACATACATTGGTACGAGACGACTATACTGTATATGTATACCAGTGTTAGGGTACATGCATATTACTATATATGTATTCGCTTATTGTTGGAACTGGTTGATAACAATCGATCTGAACACGGCTACAGTTGCTGTGTGACTAATCAGCTTAAGCGGTATCAAGCACACTCAGGCACACTGCTATCCACAATTTTTTACACACATGCTTAGGGCTTGCACACAGACATACATATATATATATATATATATATATATATATATATATATATACAGGGTGTAAGGGAAATAACTCTTTTGAGGGATGACGCGACTGTTAATTCCGAAAAAATTCCTGCGGTTTTAGTGTATACAGGGTGCTATGAGTCACCCCGCAAAAGGAAGAGAGTTATTTGTTTTACACTCTGTATATATATATATATATATATATATATATATATATATATATATATATATACCTTGTATCAAATTTTTGGACATGTAGTGTATGCGTACATTATCGCTATACCACATAATATATACATTATACAAATACAATAAAATTATCATGGATAATTAAGATTGCCGCTACACTGCACTAGTGTACTGAAGTGAAAAGTCGATATGTCGTGCTACGGAGCGGACACACACACATACAAACTCACATAGAAATTCGTACACATATATAAGGGTTATGTAAATGTATATTATGTATTTATATAAACGGTTAATATGGATGCATTTTGAGATTAATAAACGGTCAGGTGCAAGCTGCGTGTTGTTTAGAGCCACAGATAGTATATACCCATAAACAAGTTGTCAGCTGCAAATTGTACTTGCACAAATGGTGTTCCATACTATCAATTGTTACTATGGATTTGAAGGATGTAATAGTATATGAGGTTAGATAAAATATTTCTCCTAGCGAATAAATCTAAATCCTGAAATAAACTAGAATTCTCGATTTCAAAACAATCGTATCTATATTTTGGCCGAATTACGATTACCAAAAAGAAAACGAGATATTTACTGAATGTATCCACGCGAAGTGCCTGTTTTAGTTTCAATAATCAGTGGCAAATTATCATTATTCCTTCGTTTTCCTCTAATTTCTAGAACTTATATTTCCAAAGAATTTGCAAAAATACCTGTTTAAAATGACAATAACATAATTACTGACTAACATTTTGTTCAAAGCAAAATGAGTCATTAAGCTTTCTTTTTATATACCAAAGAAATTGCATAAGACAATTGAAGACATGAGTAGGTGAAGGTGCTATGTAACATTTTTATAATTTTACAGTAGAAGCGTTTGGAAGTTTTTATTTATCTACATATACTTCCCATGCAATAGTACATATTGAAACCAAATTTTAATACACGATACTTCAGATTTGCCTAAAAATGAATTTTTGAAAAAATGTTACATAACACCTTATTCACTCATGTCTTCCATTCAGTTTTGATAATTTTCTATATCAATCTACGGCTTATTCCTATTGTTCAGGAAATTTTTTCAAATTTTTTTAAACAATCCTTCTGGTGATAAGGGTCGAAGACAGAAATTCTTAAGGTTTTCTAGTTATATATATTATTGAATTCGTGTTTTAATAAACTTTCCTTTGATACCCTACTTGATGTTTTTTGGTAAAAAAAATTTTTTTGCCCCGTTCCAGGTCACTCCTTGAAATTAACTCCCAGAATCGAAAATTCAGCTTTGCATCTATAACTGGACTCCCACATTCTGGATAAAATTATCCAGAAAATTATTGTCTATTCAAAAGTTTTATACAATTTTTTATACAGTTAGTTCATTATTGACGACAAAGATCGATCAGGAGTACCGATAATGTGGGCTTACCAGTGAGAAATAGGTCGATTTTCGCATGTTGTAGGTTTAAGTGAACGTGTCGAGCTTCACATGTCCGTTCCAAACATACTCGTATATATTTAAAGGTTTTTAAGGGGGTGGAATACCGTATACACTTCCATCGTGGCGGTTTTGCCACGTGCATGGTAACAGAGCAAACAGTTCGACTATTTCGTAATCGCAACGTAAGGACGTAAAAACAATTCGCCAACACTCAAATATAAATAATTTATTAAAAATAATTTCATCGTGGGTTTTCAAAATTGCTCTGACATTTCAACAAGTGAGGTGCTTAAATGATAATTCCCAATTTTATAATGATACTTGGTATTTGTTTAGTACAAAGAAAAATAGCAGATCGCTATTTTCCTTTTATTGGTCATCGTACCTATTTAAGAACTGATTTGAGACAAAACACTTTACCTTCAATGAGCTTTTTTTCTGTTGATGTGTATAAACCAAAAATTTAACTTACTAGAAGGACTGTACAGGTAAAATTGGGAGTGAAATTTACAACAGAGAGAATAGTGCTTTGGTATTTCAATACCGGGAGTTATGTCTTTCTTATTAAGAAACATAAAAAATTGGTTTTTCAAGTATCAAGTTTTTATTCTGGCAGTAGGGTAAAAGCCCCTATACTGATACGCGATCATATATCACAGTTTTGACATTTATATATTAATGAAGTTATTTCTGAAAGATACCTCTGATAAGAAAAATTATTATTAATAGAATGATTATTTTTTAATTTAAATTCACCTCGCATTTAATGTTTCCTTATTTAATTAAAGAATTACATATAAGTATATTTTAAACAATTTTTGTTGAATACAGTATTTTGATCCTTTATTTACGTCTGATACTTAAACCATTCTATGTTTCCTACATTGACGTCTAGATGTCACTCTATGTGTCATATTACTCATATTACACGTGGGTTTGTATATTGGTTTCCGACTCCTAGTGTCATTAATATTTCATTGTTTGGATTGGATATAGATGTCGACATTTTGTAAAAGAAAAACATTAATAAATAAGAATTTTTGGGTTGACATTTTTTTATTAACATATTTGTTGGATTAAAAAAAACGTTCTTTCATGCTTATTAAGAAAAAAAAATGGGTGTTTAATTTATTTGTCAATTTTTATAAGCCAGTTTAATTACACACCTAAAAATAGTGTTCCGGTATAGGAGCTTTTGCGTTACTTAAAATTTGTTTTTTCCGAAAAACAATGCATAGTAGGAACCAAAATTATTTTGTCTTTGAAAATTCTCTCGAAAAATATCCTCCAAAGAATCGTTTGTAGCCATTAGTGCAGGCCTCGGGGCAACCCTTTTTGACTGCTGGTCAAAATTAATTAAAATATGACTATTAAAAATTTTCTTTTTAAAAGGAGTTTTTAGTAGATTCCTAATAATATTTTTTTCACAATTCCGAGCCAAAAATACCCGTTTTGTCTCTTAAAATAGGAGGTAAAGTGTCCCAAGGAGCTATAAATACTTTTTCCCGCTTCTTTAGGCCAATCAACAAACGTTTAAATTAGTTAACGTTGCTGGGTAATGAAATACTTATTTAAAATAATGGATAAAAAAATTGTAGATAAAAATTTCAGTTATATTGCATTGTCCAATTTGTTTAATTTATTCACAATATACTTTACGTCATATCATTTCATACAATTTAAATGACATTTAAATAATCCTTTACTTAAATTTTATAATTTCAAATTATGTGAAACTGCTGCGAATAGCCAAAATTCTAGTTGGAATCCTTTCCATTACCGTTACAATATACTGATGTTGTAGGTGGTATCTGGCGCGTAAAAACTCTTCTCAAAACTCAACTCTTCAATAATAGATTTTAGAAAAGTTGACAAAAACACAATAGTACCTCTTACGTAATCAAACAGTATTAATTCTGTGCACCTGTATATATGTACCTACAATATAATATGTAAACGTTCATTCAGGACATTGAGGACAAATAAAATATAGGTCAATCCGTCCACAATGGGACTCACACACACTCACAGACTCACAGACTGTCACACATAAATCGACCAACCACTGGCACAGATTATTCCACACTCATTGTTGTCCATTTGAAGGATTTCACCGAGCAGTCAGCCAGGATATGTACAAAACATATGTACAAGTATACCATAGATATACAAGATCTAAATTTCCTGTTTCATAACTACTGTCGCCGGCAAATGACGTGCACACCGCTACCACTACCAAACGATTATGATACATAGGTAGGTACAACAAAACACATCAATTGTATCTACACAAACATGCGAACGTGTTTGTGCTATTATGGTGATGTATGACTACGGAGCTTGCATATATTATATATAGTATCTACTGTCATAGCCGCCCTATGTGACTAACAACCAACAATTAAAAATATATTTATTTATTTTAAGAAAGATTACCGTTTATTTTGAGAATTTTTTTGTTCAATAGAATTTTTACAGTTAAATACGACACACCATATTTTTTCTGATTAGATTTCACGAATTGATAATAAAACAATACTAAGAACGATGTGACTAGTGATGAGCAAAGACCAAGACCAAGACCAAGACTTGGCAGTGTTGGTCTTGGTCTTGTTCTTGCATTAAGAATTTTGGTCTTGGTCTTGCTAGAGCAGTTTGAATCTTGGTCTTGGTCTTGGTCTTGCAAAATGCAGTCTTGGTCTTGGATTTGCTAAAGAATCTTGCACTTTATTGCATTTTTTATTAGCGAATTTTTTCCTTCTAAAATCAGAATTTTGTCTCTTTACGGTATTAATTATACTTTTAAACTATTTAAATAATTTAGCAAGAGTCTTGCTTTTTACTTGCTATTGTCTTGGTCTTGCTCACTTGAGTCTTTGTATTGGTCTTGCAGCCATACTTATAGTCTTGGTCTTGGTCTTGCTCTTGGTATACATAGTCTTGGTCTTGGTCTTGATCTGCAAGACTAACACAAGACTGAGACTAGGACAAAAATGCAAGACCAAGACAAGACTGCAAGACGAAGACTGATTTTGCTCATCACTAGATGTGACGAACAGTAACAGACTAAATCAAAAGAAGCGGTGTAAATTGCAACTCATTGCACCTTCCGAACAACCGATTTTTATATGTACACTTAATCTGTCTAATCTGTGAATTATACCATTCACGAGCGTTGAATACAAGCCAGCCAGAGCCTCATTGTAGTGTGGAACTTGATTAGCGCTACTTAAATGTTTTGTCATGTAATCTCATCAGTCGTTGTTTTTTTTATTAAACTTTCCACTCCTGTTTCACTCCATCAAATGGGATTGCATATGTGCTGTCTCATTTAGAAGCGGGGATATATGTGAAATAATATGTTTGGTTATGTAACATTAATTGTTATCTGTTTCTTGTCAGTTGTTGACAATGAAAATAGGGAAAAAATGTCTAATGGGAAATTTATTTTAAATCAAATAAACGAAAAATTAAATTCCAATGTCGAAAAGATGTACACTGTAAAAATTAAATTAGAGGAAAGTAAATGAATACAAGAGTTTTTTAAATTATTTCTACCATCTTTGATAATCAGTCTTCCAAATTAAATCAAAAAAATTTGGGGCGAAAGATCTACACTGTTAACTTCTCATTGGGTGCCCTTGCAGACTAGGGACTATTGTACATAGCCCATACACCCCGAATAAAAAAACTCAAGACGAAAAATATTTCACAAAAATTGTTTAATTTCGTTTTTTTATTACAAAAAACAAACTACTAGTTCGAACTTTCTGCAAACTTTATCCAGCCTTAATTTTTTAATTACGCATCTAATGAAATTGGTCCGGAAAGTTAAAAATAACAATAAAAATCTAATATTTTTATAAAATACATACTATTCAAAAAAAATGGCATTTCTCCCTGTCTTCCCCTATCTATGGGGCCTTCTAATCGCCCTATTTGCCTAATTTCGGTTAAAGTGAAGGGAACGATTTCGAAAACCTACAACTCGCTTCCAAATTCATCATTCTATCATTTCGGTTGTGATTTTTACAGAATTGAAAAATTCTAGTAAAATTGGTAACGTTACCAAGTTAAAAAATTTTCTTTTGCTTAAAGGCAAGCCGTATTGAAGTGATCTGAATCAGGATGATTGGTTGAATTAGGATAATTTGTAGTGATGAGCAAAATTAGTCTTGGTCTTGCAGTCATATCTTGGTCTTGCAAAAAAATGCAAGACCAAGACCAAGACCAAGACTATGTATACCAAGAGCAAGACCAAGACCAAGACTATAAGTATGGCTGCAAGACCAATACCAGGACTCAAGTGACCAAGACCAAGACAAAAGCAAGAAAGAAGCAAGAATCTTGCAAAATTATTTAAATAGTTTGAAAGTATAATAAATACCGTAAAAAGAGAAAATTCTGATTTTAGAAGGAAAAAATTCGCTAATAAAAAAATGCAAGAATTTTGCGAGATTTTTTAGCAATACCGAGACCAAGACCAAGACCAAGACTGGATTTTGCAAGAGCAAGACTAAGACCAAGACTCAAACTGCTCTAGCAAGACCAAGACCAAAATTCTTAATGCAAGAACAAGAGCAAGACCAAGACTGCCAAATCTTGGTCTTGGTCTTGCATTTGCTCATCACTAATAATTTGGTGGTGAACTTTTCATTTTTGCTATTAAAATGATGGAATTCCTTTAGTAAATGTGACTAATCCGACAGAAGTCTTTTTTTTTGGCGGTTCTACGTGCCAAGTTTTGGCAAAAATGAGAAGAACAACTTCGAGCACTTTATTATAACACGTTTTCTATTTCATCATTGTATGTCATTTCTTGTATTAAATAAGAATACATTCTACCAGAGTACATTTACAAAAAAAAAACATTTAATACAAATATTTGCAACTACTAATTAACAACTTCTCTTAATGACCAGCAACTATAATTTCAAAACAGTTCATTCATAGAAAACACATTCATTATTTGACCAACGTTATTATAATATCAAAAAATTATTACATAATTTTTAATGTAGCAGTAAAAAATTATTACAACAAAAAAATGGGAAATGCTGTTAAATTAGTTTTGCAATTAAGATCAAATAGATATTTCAAACAAATAATAAAAATCTAATGCACTTACCCGTGGTACCGTAAACGGTGTAAATTACATTTAGATGCTAATTTTTAGTGTTCCGCACCAAAATCGACAAAACGAGCGTTGTCCATTTTTTTTTCAAATCTCTTGAAAATTGCTGCCTCTGGCCCCCCGTATTATCGAAAGGATCCCTCAGAAATATTTGAAAAAATTCGTGAACATTAAGAATGAGGTGAAGATTGCATGAGAATTACCAGAACTGAGTTTTCTTGCCTAATTTTCTTAGTACATAAAATGAAAATTTTTGAGACAGGTTTTGCTTTGATTAGGATGCTATTAGTCAATAATTATAGGTATGCAATGTTGAGCGAGTATTTTGGCAAATTTATTACAAAATAAATTTTAGAAATTTAAAGAAGGAATTATTGAATTATTGAATCTACACACGAAAAATATAGGTATTACAGTTTCTTTTGCTGCACCTGAATATTATTTAATATTTGTAAAATTTTGTTAGCGTATCTATGTAAATAATAGATTAAACATATTCAAAGAAATTAACAATAATATTTAAGAATTTGGGGGACAGGTCTACCCACACTGTCAACTTCCCATTGGATGCCCTAAAGAAAGACTATTGCAAATGAATAACTTTTTTTTTAATTCAGGGCACTCGCCCTCTGGACCCCCGATAGAGGCTTTGCCTCTTGCACCACACCGGAGGCTTCGCCTTCTGCACCTAAGGCTCCACCCTTATCAAACAAATGATAACATCATTTGTTCTCAAGATACGCGAGACAAAAAAAAATTTCACAAAGAGTTTCTTATTTCGTTTTTCCCTTTAGTTTTTTTTTCTGTTTTTATCTTTTCTTTTTTTTTTAAAATTTTACAATAATTTACTGGCGTTTTTAACATCACAGAAGGTTCTTAGGCGATTATATAATAAAGACATGGTAAAAAATCCATATAATCTAATAATGTTAATTCCGTTTTTTCTCACAAAAAACACCACTAATCCAGATTTGCTGAAAATTTTATCCGGTCATCATTTTTTGATTACGCATCTAAAGTCCCGAGTTAATATCATCATTTGTTCTAGAGATATGCCAGACGAAAAAAAATTCACGAACGAACTAGCGAAGTTAATAAGTTGTGGATTTACAATTATTAATATAAAATTATTGACTTAAAATTATCGATAAAAAAACCACTGATTGTACGGAATACTATTTTCGCAAGTACAATTTGCACTTCACGACTTGGTTTTGTTAATGTGCTTACTATATTCTATAGTGCTCCATATTTTTCTATTTTTTTAAAAGTTTTTTATTTCTCAAAATTACTCGATAATTTTTCAAAAAACCGTTAATTGAATTAAAATCAACTTTCATCATATTTTACTTTCTAATTGATTAAATTCGATCCGTAGTTTTTTGTTTTTTATCCGTTTTGATGATGTTTGTTAATTATTTTTATGGAGTGTTTTTTTCGTTTTTATTTTGTTTTTGCGAACAAAAATATTTCGCTGAGAGGTGTTTGTTTTAATTATTTTTTATTTTAAATGGAAATTGAATGTTATTGAATGAGTCAAGTGTAGTTAGTTAGAATTTTAAAAGATAATAATTTTGAAAATTTTAATTAATTTCGATTAATCATCAGGGTAAGTACTCGATTGGAAAAAAATGCTTTAAATCTAATTTTAAAGATACAAAGAGGCGATTGGTACAGTAAAATTTGATTATATTAATCATTTTAAATGTAACGCGATACGCTTGTAATTTAAACATGATTTATAGAAATATTGTTTGTGTATAATACCTAAGGTGAAACCAGGAGTGTACTCGAGTTCTAACAAATTTTGTAAAATAGAATATTTAGGCCCGATCCATATTAATGCTCCGCTCTCGGTACAATATCGCTCCGCTGCCGATTCGATAAAATATTCTTACACAAGAAACAATTGAGTGTATTTACATCATCGCTCCGATACCACTCCGATATCAGTCGCGGTACGCTCTCGCTCCAATATCGCTCCAATAACAATGCTACTCAGAAAATATTTTATCGGAGCGGTTTCGAAACGCGATATCAGTCCGTTTTCAGCCTTCTTCATTTATTTGAAAATTATTGTATTAGGAAAACATGATACAACACAATGACGCGACGTCTTGCCAATACATTATGATTCATATATATGTATATACCTAATTGATATTATGTAGATATGTATTCTGATATGATCTTCTCCTAATACAATAGTGTTTAAAATATGAAAGAAGATTTTTATCGGAGCGAAACCGGAGCGAGAGTGGAGCGAGAGCGATACCATAGTGAGAATAGAGAGCGAATAGGTATAGTTTTTCAATATTTAAATAAGATGACTTTTCAAGTACGGCAATAATCAGCAGTATTGTTCGCAGCATGTATCCTACTTATCTATATGAATGCAAAAAGAAACCGTCGCTTGTAAAACAGGTAACAAATTTAAATACAATTGGAGTGAACATAGGGTGGTATTTGTTGTAAGCAATAAAATAATTTAACATCTTGAAAGTTTATGGTCACTAATAACACCCTCTCGAAAAGTCATCCCAAAAATTGTTGGAAAAGGTATACCAGCACGGTATCAGCACTGTGATGTGAACACAGTAAGATTATATCGGAGCGAGAGTGGAGTGTGAGCGTATCGATATCGGCACTCTAATGTAAAATCAGATTTTATTTGGAAATCTGACAAATTCACTAAAATGTCGGTACAGAAAACCCAGTTGAGTGATTTTCTTAATTTTTAAATCTTACCTTAAACGTCTTTTTAAATCAAATATACTTAATAAGTCTACAAAATAAAAAGTATCATCACCTAAGGAAGGCTACTTTTCAAAATCCTTCTGTAGAACCGGAAAACAGAGAAATTCTGAAATTCTAAAAGGGTTAGATTTTCTTCATTGTAGGTAAAGATGAGAAATTTAATAATTATTTACCTCGAACAATTTTTAAATACACAAAATATGACCTAAAAATCCATATAAATCATTAGAAATTTAATATTAAAAGGTTAGATTATGTGTATAACAACATGTAGAAAATTAATCCTGCCCTTCACATAAAAAGGAACCTCCGATTAATTGAACGTACATATACCTTACCTTATAACATAAATTTTTATAAATGCTCGGTAAATGTGGTTCGTTGTACGACCACAACACCGTATACATACAGTATGTACTGTACATGAATATAAAGTGTGCCTATGCTGGGTATATTTTAATTAAAAACGCCAAGTAATCATTAAAGGATTATTATAATAGTCGGTTTGTACGGCATACGGTTCGGTACAGCACACATAGGTATAGATAGGTAAGAGGTACCAGCCTAGTTGGTATCACCAAAGAACCACATTTTACAGCCGTTCGCCCATTCATTCATCAACTAAATATGGTAACGAACCAATGTCGTTCATGTACAGGATGATCTGTCGATTCGTGGACATTCTTAGTCATTCCTAGAAGTAGCCGCTATTAACCAGAGCGGTTATTAGCGGTTACAAGTAAACAGATCAACTGACCGACGCTTGCCCCTAAATTTAGGCAATCTTATATGCAGCTTCAAGTGACCCACTACCTTTTGAGAAAGTATTGGTTTAAATAGTGTTAGATACATATTTTATTACCATAGATAGTGTAGTAGTGATACAGATCCACTTGCTTAGTTGTTTGTTAGTATTAATCTTTAGAATAAGGTACTAAGTTGTTCTTTTTTGGTAGTATTAAATTGGATGCGAAATGCTTTACTGACCCACATATTCTTTATGTACCAGAGTAATTTCATTTTTCTTACGACATACCAAAATTTTAAACACAAATTTCTCGAAACCAAATTTATACAGTGGGTTAGTGCTCGTACTACTCCACCGATTTTTTTTATAAAATTTATTAGTAATACCTTCTATAAAAACCAAACTTTGGACCAAATATCGGAACACTAAAATTATCTATATAATAAAAGAGAAATACCACTCATTCCCTCATCACGAAATCTCCAAAACTATAATACCTACAAACTTGAAATTTGGCATGTAGGTTCCTATTCGTTTGTAGGCGCTCGCCAAGAAAGGGTTTTGCAAAATTTTTTGTCTAACCGTCGAAATTTACGAAAAACCGTAAAATATCAATTTTTTAGTGTATAAAGCTACCTATGGATAAAATTATAAATAAAGTCATACAAATTTTTAGTTGCTAAGCATTTGCAGAAAAATAATTTTGGAATTTTTGTAAGTATTTAATGAATATTTCTATAGATACCACCAATAATATTTTTTTATTACTCATGCGGGAGAAGTACTAACGTGGCGCACACATTTCTGTTCGCAAAATAGCTCTTTGTCCACTGTACTCTTCCCACATAATTTTTCCCATGCGGAAAGTAACTTTTTACGCGCAAATTGACAATAAAACACGCAAAGTCGCCTCTTGATTTTTCATTTAAAAAATATTTCATAATTATTTCTATAGCAACCACCAACAAGGTAATTTAAACAATAATTAATTCAGAAATAAAAGACGAACACTTAAAAATATTATTTGCAGAAGAAATAAAAATGTCAAAAATAGTAATAATAATAGAAAAAACTATGTCAAATTCGTAATAAAAAATAGTATGTGCAACTCGTGCGGGATTGTCGATTGCCCACTCAAGCATCTTCGCTTTCGTGGGCGACAAATAAAAAATTAAAATAAAATGCAAAACCTTAAAAATATTGATAAATTCTTTTTCTTGTTAAAAAAATTCTCGAAACTGTCTTGTGTCGAGAACGAGGACTCCCTGTATACTACATGGAGGCTACTATGTTACCTCTACTGATCATTACATTTATGTACATAATGTACCTTATACCTCAATATATCTATATGAACTTACTGTGTCACGGTTTTGGTTAGTAGATTGAGTGACACACTCAATGAAGACTCTGTACTGTATACCATAATAATATAGTCTATCAAAAGCGCCACATTTTTTTTTAATTACTTCGCACTGTAATTTGTTACAATTTTAATGTTACGAGATGAATGGAATGTTTTAAAAAGTGGTAACTGACTGGTTAGCAGCAACTCACCATATACTGTCATGTATAGATTTTTATGTACACTACTGTACAAAATAGGACATCCGTGTATGTTTAATAAAATAGTAGAAAATTGTTACAAATATAACTGCAAACTTAGTTATGTCGCTACTGAAGGAAAATACAATAATAAACTTGTCTTCTATAGTCTTAGTTGCATGATTTTTGAGCTTTTAACAAGAGTGTATTTTGGATCTTTCATCAATTGACTGAATTGAAAGGGTCACGATAATTTTTGAATGGGAAAGTGCTTAACAGCACTCATGTTGCTCAAATTTATCGATTTTTTTATTCGAAAATTTCGAATCGGAAAAGAAAAATGAATTTATTAAAAGATCAAGAAACATCAAAATGAAAAACAATATTGTCATTTTTTAAATTTATTCAATTTTATTTATCTTAATAAACTATAAATTAATTTTCATTTTAATTATTATTTAAATTTTCTGTGATCTGTGAGTCTCACATTCAGTTAAAAATAGTGCTCACAAATAGTCGCTTTCGTAATCGTTTGCTGGTATACCTTATATAAATACCACACGCAATTTGAAAAACGAAACTTTAAAGTTATAATTTCATCTAAAAAAATATTTGATCTGCTGCTTTCCGGTAATTAAATGAATGGCTGATATTGTAAAATATACCAAAAAGTTCAATAGATCATTGACAACGTATCACAAAACGTTTGAAAAAAGTACAAATTCAGAAGGGCAAAACCGCCATCTTTGTAACCACAGCAGCTTGAAGTCCGAGGCGAAAGGTTATATTCGTGTTGTAATTAACTCGTAATTTGGTTTACCCCTTTCAATACGTTTTGCTTTTATTGGACTTGGATTGTCCTACATGAAGGTACAATATTGAAACCTAAAAGCTCTACTTGTATATGCGTAAGCAGGTAACTGGATTACTATTTTTGACCGTTCCGGTACAATCTATTTAAATGACAACTGTACATATTATATGATATAAAATTCAAAAGACTATTAATATTTTGCATACATATGTTCGTTTTACCTATGTGCGGATTTAAATACATATTTTTAATTAGTATAAAAAATTTTTTCGCATTAATAATTAAAATTAATCCAGGCTTCTACATTTTTACATACGCAGAGAGTGTACGGAGATTTTTTTTTCTGGGTCTCTAAAAATATGCTTTTTTTTAAAAAAGAAACTCTATTCATGGAATTATATTCGCCAGAAAAAATTTGAATTTAAAAACGGTTTAGAGGTTGAAAATTTTATGATATTTTTAATGAAAAATGTTCACAAAGGCTTGGTGTGATCAAAGTAAATTGGGAATTTGCTAGTGGCCTGTATTTGAAGCAAATAAAACCAAAAAAATTAAATACCTCTGTCGCAGCATCATGGATAACATAACGAATTTCCGTTTACAAAAATTAGTTTTTCTCGGAAACCAGTTTACATATAATAATCGTTCAAAAACATTTTACCTAACTTTTTCTTCTGTTTCCAATGGTTTAAAAACATGTAAAAATTTTTTGAATTTGGGGAAATTTTGATTAAAAACTAATTTTTTTACGAAAAATGCCCAAAAAACTAATTTATATTCCGGGTATCGGACATGTCTGGCTGAAAAAGTCATCAAAAATTTTTAGATATCTAATGTTTTCACCAAATTTCGTCAAAATATACGTACCTATTCCTACATAAATATATGTATATGTAAATTTTAGTAAATATCATTTTCGGTTTCTAAGGACTTCAGAATAAATTTCTGTCATAGTTTCGGACTGAAGTCGCGTCAGGATAGTGGCTGTAGTGAGAGGCGGACCTTGCCTAAGTGGCGCCCAGGGCAGGGTCAAAAAATGGCGCCGCTGTAGAAAAAAATTATTTCTTTTTTCCTCCCAAAAAACAAGTGACAAGCATAAAAATGCCTAATTTTTACGCCCTCTTAAATCACTTTTTAGCTCCCACCCAAGACCTGCCGCCCAGAGCACGTGCCCCGGCTTCTCCCCCCTATATCCGGCCCTGGCTGTAGTAGCTGAAATTTCGATTCGAAAATTCGTTAAAACTTTTTCCAATAAGTATATGAAATTGATACAAATGTTTGCAATTTATGAATTAGATATTTCTAAAATACTCAGATTTTTTCTATAAAAATATACTTTTCGAAATGAATACTAATCAATTTTTTTTAAAATAAACATACCGTAAAACCGTGTAGACCAGGACACTTTTTTACATTTTTTTGGTTAATTTTATGTTTATACATGTTTCCTTCATATATATCACCAATAAAAGTATAACCATTAGAAAGAGTGTATATTAATTGTTATATCCCTGACCCATTTGTTTCATTATAAGTAAAAATAAAAAAAATAAAAAAATAATTAGCAAGTATGTGGGTCTACACCCCAAATCGGTCTTGACCCGGACACTTACTTAAATAATGTAATAAAATGCAAACTAATCTCTCCCGTCAGGGTTAGGGCAGTGTTTTATATATCGTCTTTGAACCTGTCAAAGGCTTCAAAATATTTTGTGGGAAGTGAAAGGGGTCAATGCATAGTATGCCTGTCTATAAAGTAAACATACGATATGACACCAGAAGAAGGCACAAACCGCGTAATTCTGGCGTATGAATATAACGTATGGATAGTAGAAGTTACAGCCAGTGAGAATCGCGGCTATAGTGTAATAAACTGATGTGTCCGGGTCTAAACGGATATATACATCGAATATAACTTCAAACATCATTAAATGATGCGCGATAAAATTCTGAACACATGCATATTAAAACTAAAACAATATGACAATTATGACGAAAATTACATGTCTAAGTTAGACACACATTTTATTTCTTTGAAAAACTGGAGAACAGTAATCCCGTAAAATAAGATAGTAAAAGTTGAAATCCGTAATTCTTATTGGTACAGCTGTTTAGAGAATGTTTTTCTCTCGCTAATGACGTCAAGAGCAAATGTTTATTGTTGTTCCAAGTTAATGTAGAAATTATTTACTTTGAAGATTGGTGCAAAGTGTCCAGGTCTAGACGGTTTTACATTATAGGTAAATTTTTTTGATAAAATCAGTGCCTCAATTAACAATTTTTCCCATTATTTACGACCAATTTGTGATTTGTAAATAACGTAATGTAGCCCAAATGCATGCATCTACATATATCAGCCTTACGTGTCCCAACATATATATTGTTGAAAATTTATGACCAAAATACATAGATACCCGATGTAGTTTGTGGCACAATTGATAATAATAGCAACCAAGTACAAATTAAATGCTAACTAACAGTGGTTGTGAATCTACATATTGGTAATAAAACCCAATACATTTGCAATATAGGTACTCACATCGAATGCATCGAAAACTCTATATATTTGAGTTTTAGAGTTAGCTTGGAATATATAGAGTATAACCGCATGCTCAAACTCTATATAGATCATTATCACAAAATGATCGTACCCGTTTCATTTAGAGTTGCACAATCATAGGACAGTGTCGAGCGCAGCAGTACTAGAAATATTTTCATAGAGTTTCAACCACAATTCATATTGGAACAATATATGAAAAAGAGAGTACATTTACCAGCGACGAATACTAAAATTGTCCCCGTAAATAATAATATGTGACAGAATATCTCAAAATTGTTGTCACGAACGACGGATTCATCGTTGATTTACACCATAGACCAGGTGTTGATAAATTATGGTCCGTGGCGGGGGTCAAATCAAGACTGCTCAGTTAATATGGTTTTTCTAACAGCTCTTTATAGGGTCCAACTCTCTTTGAGTATTAATGATAACAGACGCCATCAACATCATTATTTTTCTAACTGTATTTACTCCACATTGCATGTTACAAATTTTACACCATTATGATGTCGGTGGAGGACAAGGAAAATGTTGTGAGAGCTAGGATTTGGGAGGTATGCGTCTACGCAGCCGTCTTCTTAAAGAACTATGCCGATATTCATCTGAAATTATGACGGAAAACTGCAAAAAACCTTCACAAGCATAGTCGGTCGTGAGATCGAACCCTCAATCTACCAATCGGCAAGTGCTAAATTTACTTTAAAGAGCGAAAAATAAGACAAAAATCGTAATCAAAAGTTCACACATCCGCCATTTTTTTTCAGCAATTTTTTGATATTATAGGTATAGGTGCTGGTAGGGGAGAGGTGTGTCAATAGTAACAAAAAAAATATACAGGCTAGTATCTTTGTATTTATTAGTCACAGAAAATTAAATTTTTGGTACAAGATACGGGCATTTTTCAGGTTTTGAATGAGCTGCACAAAAATACTCTATGTTGACTAATAATTAAAATAACTGCATTTATGTAGACCAAAGTGTAATGTCACAATTGTCACCAACAGAGGATCAATTGTTACAGGGCTTAGGTTCAATTGTAACACTCATTATTTAGTTGAATTTACATGTTGGTTATTATAATTAATCCAGTTTTAAAAATTTTTCTTTACATATTGAGTAAGGTAGGTGACAAATAGCAAAGTCTCAGGCAACAGCTCTTAAGTTTTTCTCTTTCTATTACTCATTTAACGGAATTCATATATATATATATATATATATATATATATATATATATATATATATATATATATATATATATATATATATATATATATATACATCACTAAATATAGTTGTTATCCTAGTTTTTCGTTTTGCATATTATAAACATTTTTTTAAATTCCATTAATGAAAGATTTTTGTTTCTCCTTTATTATTCCGATTCATATCTAAAATATAAAGTTTAATTTTATTCAACTAAAATTTTTTGTCAATTGTACATGTTACAATCGACACTACTGAATTTGTTACAATTGTTCCACCACTGTTTCATTTTATAAAAAAATTCATAAAATATTAATTTGGATCAAAAAAGCTAAGCTACCTATCTGATAATATTATTTGATTGATTGTGTTTCCAATAAAATCACTTTTCTCGCAATTGATAGGGTATTTACTTCAAAAATCAAAAAATTGTTAACGCACTCAAAATTTACGATTAGCTTATATAAACACATTTGATATTGCTGAGAGAAAACCGCCGGATGATATCAACTGAAAGTTTTGTCAGTAAAGCACAACTTTAGAAGCCACTTTATGATATGTAATACTCTTCAATAGGATTGATAGATGTCTCGCAAATTTTGAAGTTACAATTGACCCTCTCTTACTACTGACACACCTCTCCCCTACTGTTCATATATTTTATAAATCTCTGGTTTTAGCGAATTTCCAGAATGGAAACTCGCTATTTCAGCCACTGTCATGACACGACTTGAACCCGGGACCATGGCAGAAATTTGTTTTGAGGTCCCTAGGAACCGAAAATAATATTCACTCAAATTTATATATATATATATATATATGTATATATATATGTATTTATATATATATGTGTCCGCACGATAACTCTCGAACGAAATGTCCTAGGTTTACGAAATTTGGTGAGAACGTTGGAAGTCGAAAAATCTTGGATGAGTTCTTCAGCCAGACACGTCGGATGCCAGGAACATGGTTTTTGTTCTTGCAAAAAATTAGTTTTTTGGCAAAATTTCCACTTATTCAAAAATTTTTGCGAAATTTTTTTACACCATTTAAAAGAGAAGAAAAAATTACATAAAAAAGGTCTTTAAAGTTTTTTTCTATGTCAGCTAGTTTCCGAGAAAAGCGATGTTGTTTAGATTGTGATCATTTTATCGTATAAAGTGTGAATCTAAGCACAGTCTAAAAACATACTCGACACAATATGGATATTTTGTATATAATAGCATATATATGTATACGATATCCTCTTTGATACGATCACATAATTTTATTGTGATATGTACATGTATAAGGGTACAGGACCATTTCATTATCCGTAGTACCATTATGCGTACGATTTGTGTGTTGTATATACATATACAGTCTACGTGAGAAAATTTTTAATGTAAACAAAGATTTTTATGTAAACAAGTCTTAAATTTTTAACATATACAGGCGATTATTTTGAAAGTTAACATAAATATATGATAAAATTTCCAGAATGGAATTCAGCTATTACAGCCACTGTCATGACGTAGGGGGCATGACCTGAGCCCGGGACTATGGCAGAAATTTGTTTTGAGGTCCCTAGAAACCGAAAATAATAGTCACTAAAATTTACATATATATATATATATATATATATATATATATATATATATATATATATATATATATATGTCCGCGCGATTACTCTCGAACGAAGTATCCAATTTTTACGAAACTTGGTGAAAACATTGGAAGTTCCAAACCCTTGGATGAGTTTGTCAGCTAGACACGTCGGATGTCAGGGACATTGGTTTTGTTCTTGAAAAATTAGTTATATATATATATATATATATATATATATATATATATATATATTTATGTCCCCACGATAACTCTCGAACGAAGTATCCAATTTTTACGAAACTTGGTGAGAACATTGGAAGTCTCAAACCCTTGGATGAGTTCGTCAGCCAGACACGTCGGATGCCAGGAACATGGTTTTTGTTCTAGCAAAAAATTAGTTTTTTGCCAAAATTTCCACTTATTCAAAAATTTTTGCGAAATTTTTTTACACCATTTAAAAGAGAAGAAAAAATTACATAAAATACCCCTGTCGCAGCATCCTGCATAACATAGCGAATTTCCATTTACAAAAGTACGTTTTTCTCGGAAACTAGTTGATATAGAGTAATTGTAAATAAAAATACCCCTGTCGCAGCATCCTGCATAACATAGCGAATATCCATTTACAAAAGTACGGTTTTCTCGGAAACTAGTTGATATAGAGTAATTGTAAATAAAAAAAACCTTCTTTATGTGATTTTTCCGCCTCATTCCGCCAAATTTTTTTCACGAAAAATGTCCAAAACACCGTAAACGTTTTCACGAAATTTCTTAAAAATAAGATGTTTCGTTCTTGAGTTATCGTGCGGACACATTTATATATATGTTTACTAAGTGTCCGCACGATAATTCAAGAGCGAAACATCTTATTTTTAAGAAATTTCGTGAAAAGGTTTACGGTGTTTTGGACATTTTTCGTGAAAAAAATTTGGCGGAATGAGGCGGAAAAATCACATAAAGAAGGTTTTTTTTATTTACAATTACTCTATATCAACTAGTTTCCGAGAAAACCGTACTTTTGTAAATGGATATTCGCTATGTTATGCAGGATGCTGCGACAGGGGTATTTGGATTTCAGTGGTTTATTACCGCCGCTATGATGTCAACCAGCAAGGCATCGGATTGTCGGATCGTCATACTGCACTATCTATAAAATTAACAATTTTTTATATTTTTCCTGGAAATTTTTTTTTGTATAGTTTTTCACTTAATAAATATGTGTTCAAAATTTGAAATTGATATTTACTTCCGTTCTGGAGAAAAAAATTCCAGAAAAATACATAATTTTTGGTCCATCTCAAGAGTACCTCTCCTTAAAGAAAATAAATCAAACAAACTTTTAATCTTTGAGAAAAAAATCATTTTAAGGATGTACAAGGATGCATGCATACAATTTTACCTTTTTCAAATTTTGAAACAGCTTGTACGGATGTAGGACGCTCATTTTAAGCAGACATACAAGTTAATATAGAACACTCTGAAATATCCCTTTTATTTAATTCATATTGTCACTATTAAGTTCAAATCAAATGTAACCATTTTATAACAATGTTGCCAACCATTTTCAACTGTTACAGTAATTTATTCAATTTTAATGTTGGTAGTATTGTAACACTAGTAACGATACGTAATTCTAAATTCAAATAATAAAATTCCCAACAATTCCTTAACTTTAGCCAAAATTAAATTGAAAATATTCTGAATATGATCGAACGAATTTGTAAAATTTCCCACGAAACGAGTCAAGTCATTAAGTCGATCAATATCGAAGATACACGAATTCACATTATCGGTAATAAATACAGTAAATAAGTTAAAATGATTATTACACCAGGAAATTAACTAACAAAATTTATTATTTACATTTTATTAATTCGATCCTTTTCTACACCATCGAAAATCAAATACGTGCAAAAGTGAGATAAATGTTGCGCAAACAGCGCCGAGCAAGCGGTGTAAATATAGGGAAAAATAAGGATAGATATATTATTTGTAAAAAAAAAAAGAATACCAACCAGGTTTGATAACTATATTTTAAGAAATAATATGGGATGTTTGTATGCTGGTGGAGGTTTGTGATAACGTCTGATAAATTATTATATTAAAAATTTATAATGTTTACAATAAATCACAATTTAAGCCTCCTTTTTATATAAAATTGATAATGTACACCCAACAACAAAAGTTATAAAATTTTTCACCAGTTTGTAGGAAAAACCGAATGCCGAACGGTAGTGATGTTGGTCGATTAGTTGGTTTAGTCGACTAATTTTATTTACACCCAGCCATTTTTAGTGGACTATTTTTCCCTCGATTAAATGACTAAAATGATTAGTTTTTTTTTTTAACACTTTTCAGTGCCTTAAAACACGTATATAAAATAATAGAACGATAAAACTGGGAGCGAATTACAGTTTTTTGAGGTTATTATTTTCATTTTTAGCAAAATTAGGTACGTAAAGTTGCTAGAAAAGAGATTTTTATCGAATCGGCCACATTTTTAGATGAAATTTTGTTACTTTTATTACAAAAGTGATAATTTTACACAAATTAGCGTCATTTGAGTCACTTCAAGAACGCCTAACTTGAGAAAAAATCAATTTTTATTACTCACGCGGGAGAAGTACTAACTTGGAGCACACATTTCCGTACGTAAAATAGCTGTTTGCCCACTGTACTCTTCCCGCGTGTACTTTTTTGCGTGCGGAAAATAACTTTTTCTACTCCTGTTGAAGAACACACTCATTATATATCTGTTAATTGTTGAGAAAGCTGGGCATTATTCAAAGGTGTGGAGGAATGTTCATTACTCAATACCCTCTTGACGAATGAAATCACAGTATTAATCATTATTCCATGGGTTTGCTTTTGTTTTGTGTATATATGTATATATTAAGTTTTAATTTAATATATGTTGCATAGTAACGTTCAAGTCAATAAGTAGCTTATGTTTTGTTTTGATCGTTTTATACATAATATTATACAAACTTTTAATGAAATTAGAAATAGATTAAAAATTTAATTTAAAATTTATATTCAATTTTATTTAAATCAAAAAGGAAAAACGTCGTAGAAAAAATATAGTATTCTACTCGCTTGCAATGGCTATTACTCACTCAGATGTATTACGACACTCGCCTCGCAAGCTCGGCTCGTGTCGCAATTTCATCTTCGTGAGTAATAGCTATCATTACTAGCTCGTTGAATAATATACTATTCCACACTCAAATTGACAATAAAACACGCAAAATTTAATCAAAACACGCAAAGCCGTCTCTTAATTTTTACATTTAATAAATATTTCATAATTATTTCTATAGAAATCACCAACAAAGTAATTTAAACGATAATTAATTCAGAAAAAAAGACGAACACTTAAAAATATTATTTTAAAAAGTAATAAAAATGTCAAAAATAGTGATAATAATAGAAAAAAGTATGTGAAATTCGTAATGAAAAATAGTATGTACAACTCGTGCGGGATTGTCGATTGCCCCACTCGGGCTCTTTACCAATGGCTTCGGGCCCTCTTTTTAAAACTGTGATCGGAGGTCAACCCCTCTCTTGTTAAGCCTGATTCCGACTGAACATTTAATCGGCAAACTACGTGCAAAACTTAAATTATATATAGAGCTGAACAGTATTAATTTTATTTTAATTTAAACTGAATTAAAAACATTTTTTTTAAATAGATGTCCACAATTTTTGTTGATGTGTGTCTCTACCGTATACTAGTTAATAATGTAAAGAAAAATATTAAGTTGGCTACTTCGTAGCAGGCGGTAGTTCTAAATCAATTTCTACCACACATTATAACATAATTTTTTTTCTCTCCATCAAGAAAATGTTATTAAGCAACGAACGATACGTGGTGTTTTTCGTGGTATTTTGCCCATATAGATGGCGCGGCACATACATAAATAAAAATTTACGAAAATAATTTCCCAATTTACGGTTCAACGTAAGTATCACATTCATTACCCATTGGACTATTACACAACTGCGGTGTTTAATAATTAAAATGGAATGTCATTTTTGACATAAGCAAAGAAATATGGTAAAAGTATGTGTTGGAAAATTTTTTTAGAGATAAATTTAAGTAATTTCAAAAAAGAAAATGGAATTTTAGTTTTGAAAATCTTTTAGTAATTGATTGTCACATGAGTACTCAGTTCACGCAACTGCGAAATATGGCACTAAGTCTGGTAAGTCGCGCTGTTTTTCATGCTTATTTTTAGGGTCATTTTTTTTTTTTTTTTAGAAAGAACAAATGAAAAGTTTTGAATTTTTAATATGTTTTTATTTACATCTTAAGGTAACAAAAAAATTTTTTTTTGAATCAATTAAATTTCGTTTTATTATTTTTTTTATCACTTGAAGTTGGAGCCTCAAAAAAAAGCACTTGGATGGCCCGAGTGATTTGGCTAAATCAAAAATTCTTAATTAGTCTTAATCTATATAGATACATTTCATTCTGGTCGGAATTAGCATTATGAAATTCTATAGAAAAATAAGTTTTTGTTTCGAAATCCGCTATTTTGTTATTTTCTATAAAATTTCATCATTCTAGTTCCGACCAGAATAACATATCTATAGATTAAGAGTAATTAAAATTTTTTGATTTCAGATGTGTCCAAGAGTCAGAATCACCCGGGCCATCCACATGTTTTTATTTTCTTTTTTTTTTGAGGCGTCAAATTCAAGTGATAATAATAATAATAATAAAACAAAATTTAATTTCTTCAAAAAAAATTTTTTTGTTACCTTAAGATGTAAATAAAAACATTAAAAATTCAAAACTTTTCATTTGTTCTTTCTCAAAAAAAAAAAATTCCCCCAAAAATAGGCATGAAAAACAGCGTGAGCTACCAGACTACTATCTTAAGTCTCAAGTTGACTTGAGAGTTCTGATGAGCTTAGAATGATAGAGGGGAGAGCTCTTACAAAATTAATGATGAATCCCTCAAGACAGGAATAGTGTACGAAAAAGAAGCGCTTTTTCTTTTTGCTCACCAACCATATTTTTTGGGAAAATCTGAAAAAATTCGAAAATTTCCTTGTCGCCTTAGCAGGAGCCTTCACACGTAAAATACTCAGCGATTTCCAGAAGAAGTACCCAGGGATCTTGCGAAGGGAAATCCAGCCCTAAAAACCTCAAGTTTCCGTCAGATTTATCAAATCAATTAGTTTAATGTGTATTTTGGCGAGAATATTTAAGATTCACACGAATCCTTACCAAGGCCCGCTCTCGAGGTGGCAAATTTTAAGAGCGGCATTTTTGTGAAATTCGAGACAAACAAGAGGAAGAGGGCGTCATTTTTACGGCTGACGAGCAAAATAGAAAAAAAAGGTCGCCGCTTTCGTCGGGGCGGAATTTTTCTTTTGCCCGGAGCGTAGTAAACGCTAGAGCGGGGCTCTCCTTACGCAAGTAAGTTACTGAGACTTTACATTAGTATAGATCACTTGCCATGATTGTGAAAATTTTATAATGAAGCAAAATCTGATTTCAAAAATATTTCCAGCTGCGTTTTTGAAATTGTTTACGTCAGTAGACAGTTTTTCCTAAACTTATGATGATGAGACTAAAGATTGTCTGGCCGTGTTCACTGTAGTGACATCACTTCCTAGATTTTCAACATGGAATCTGTCCTATTTTCCATGCTTGCTTCTCTGCTATATTGGACCACTAATCAGTGTCACTTGGGTATCCGATTACCATCACTATATTCATTGAGTATAGCCAACATCGTAATGGAACCCATCACAGTGTGCAGTCGCATCCGCACCTTTCATTCCCAATAAGTAAGACACTCAGTACTTACACTCTCTCAACCTGTATTTGTATCCAACTTTTTTACAAGTATTACGGTTCTATATACTTACATAAATGAATATAAAGTTGGCAAAGGAGATTCTCTCATGTGGCGTATCTCATTACATTTTTGTGTCAGAAGAGTAGGAAACTAGGGTGAATGCGGAAGAGATGCCGCACATTTTGAAAACACTTGAGAATTCTTAAAGTATGCATTTAATTGATTTGAAATTTGGTACACGATAAATGTAAACATGGTTCTTTAAAATTATTTATAAATAATTTTACATTTTGAGTCATAAAGGATTCATAATTAACATTTTTGTAGAGCCTGCAAAGCGGCGTCTCTCCCACACCTATGGGAGAGATGCCGCATCAAAGAAAGTGAGACGCCGCATAGTTCATACTAAAAATTTTGCATTTTACACACATCTCCATAAATGATGCATGCCATATGTAACCATTTTTGGCACTTTATATACATCTTAACCAGTCAACTTTTTTTTGTTTCTGAGTATCTTTCAAAACATTCAATACACAGGCAATCATCATTATTTTCGTAATCTTCACTAATATGAGGGCTCTTCCTGATCCATTAATGGATCTTTTATATTTACGTGGCATAATTTAGAGTCCAAAAAAAAATAATTGCATAATTAAGGTATATAAGTCTATGTTTTTAACATGTAATATGATGCGGCATCTCTCCTTTTTGTTGGGTTGGATGCCGCATGTTCCAACCTAACATTTCATACAGTACTTTTAAAATATACCTAAATTAATAACAAAACTCATTTTCATTAAAACAATGAAATATGCATTCTTAAATTCTAATGAATTAAATGCTTGATAAAATATTATGTTAAAAAACTTACTTTTCAATAATAAAAAGTTGGATAATGACTAAACTGATGGACTAATCATAAATGTTACCATATACAGCTTAAATAAGTAACTTATTTTAAACATCCATTAATAGCACTATCTATCAATCAACTGACAAACTATGGCTACTGCGGCATCTCTCCCGCACTTACCCTACATACGAAGATAGTTAAGTTGAACCTAGCTATATGTAACAACTATCGCTCCCAGATAGTGAACTATGATTTCCCATATATACGATACGATATGGGATAGATAGAAGCTTGGATAATGAGTAGTGCAGTGGCAAGTAGCTTTCGCCGTCACTCTAGTTCCCTGAAACTGGTACCGGTAACTTGATTCAAATTATCGGGGTAAAATAGCAAAGTAGTAGACGTAGTACGATATGCCTCGCCGGAGCTTGTGAGACGCTCAATAAGAAATATAAGAAACTGAAAAATGTCATAAACTGTAGAATTCTTACATCGCGTTGAGTACCTTCGCCGTCTTATCTTGTTTTTCACTTAAAATTTACAGGGTGTTCTAGAGCGAATCGATCAATATTGAATAATTTCAGTATGTACCGAAAATTTAATAGAGGGATGACTTGCAGTCAATTAGTAAGAAATTTTTGTAAAATGTTACCGATGAAATGTTTGGAATTTGCCGACTGGTCCTCAGATACTGTGTCCCAGAAGTGTCAAGAAATCAGTGAAAATTGTTTCTTAAGTGCGTTTTATCGCATTAAAAATCTAAAAACTCGATTTAGTACACAATAAAAAAATTTGTGTTAACTGCGTAAAAAAAAACTAGTGGTTAAGATTTTTATGTTAAATAAGTAACACAACCCTGCGTTAATGTAACATTTAGTGTTTGTGTTAAATGAAAATATTAACACAAATTTCGATTTAACAGACTAAAAATGTTAATATGTTTTGAACAACAAAAAAGTAACACAATCTTTGTGTAACGCAAAGAATGTTAGAAGTATGCTTTGTATATTTCAACACAAAAATTGTATATTATATAAGACAATCTCAAGTAAGCTTACATGATTTTTTGTAACTGAGTCTGTAACAAAATAGCCTTAAAATGTAAGAAAATTGTTTCATTTTTAAATTTTTCGGTTTTATTTAATAATAAGAACTACTCTCATCTTTTTTTTATTAAATATATTTTGGTAGATATATATGGAAACAAGTAACAATTTTTACAAAGGAGTGATTTTGCGTGCTTTGAGTCTCATTTATAATAATATATGAACAAAATCGTTATAATTTTTGACGAATTTCAAATATCGTAAGTTACAGTGAAAGTAAAATATTGAATAAAAAAGTTTAACAACTAAACTCTGGTAAATCTGAAAAATTGACACAAAATGTATGTCCTCTTGTGTGTTGAATCATTGACACAAATCTTGTGTATAGATTTGACACATATGCTTTGTGTTAAAATAACACAAAAAATTGAGTGGATCGTTCTGGACATGTGAAATATGTTAATTTTAACATAATTTTTTTTTTTTTACTATGTAGGCAGGGTAAAATTTTCGGTGCGATGATTTTGGATAGAATTTTGTTTCGCTCTGTTTCGGCCACTAATCCACCGATCGAATTTAACTGGTTAAATATGGATTGCTGGCATAATCTGTGGACGTAACACGGGTTTTTGGTAAATTTTATTCAGAACCGAATTTACATAAGGGCACTTGGGGTTACGCGCCCCGGGGCCACCACACAATAGGAGTTTCCACAAAATCGAATAAAATTTCAAAATTAAAAAATAAAATAGAAAGGATAAACACTTTTTCGTTTATTTTTTTGTGAAAATTTTAAAACTTTCGGAAATTCTCCAAAGTTACCTCAACAAAAGCACTCAAGGGCCACCACATTAGAAGTGCCCCGGCACTTTCACAGAGATAAATGCGACCCTGATTCTATCTATAATATAGTGCCACAAAATTCGTTCGATCACTACCAAACTGGCAAAGGTAATAATTGACTGAAATTTGCAACTTGAAAGAGTTAACTACATTATACACTTAATTTCGTATAAATTATTCAACCTGTTCATATATTTATGTACGCTAATGTACTTTTTGGATCACTCGCACTAATCTATAGGTGCCATCTTCGCGAGCTAACCAAATAACAAGGTGCTTGCTCTATGTAGATGGTTGGCGTTGATGATAATGAATCCATAACACTTCAGTCACAGTCGCAGTCACGATGGAAGGTAAATGTCGTCGTGCACGAGGATAACACCGCCGCTACCGCCACCGATGATGATGATGTGCTTTAAATAAAAGAAGTTTTTCGGGGGTGGATGAGGCGGTGCGTCATTCAGATAAACAAACCTAATTTCCTGTTAGCGAGAAGGAAATCGTGTGGTTAAGTTCAACGATTCGTACATACTCGCGAGGGGGGATGGGGTGAAAATATCGACTGATATCAGGTGGTGGTGGTGGTGCGAATGGAGCAGGGTTGGGATGGATGTCGCCTCCCTTAATCTATAGTTAAGTACGTGTGTTTCTCGGTGTGAACTGAACGTTGCGAGCGATGGATACATGCATAATGTTATTAACTGATATTTAGGTAACCTTGAGATAAGTGTTTCGCTGAAAATTTATGCTACCGTGCGATCTAGAAAATTAATTCGTAGGGGAAATTCGTTTTTAAGAGATTTCATTGTCTGAAAGTTGGGATATAAAATTCTAAAGTATCGCCTGAAAAATCTGCGATTAACAAACAAAAACCTTTAAACGCTTCTTTCGCGAAATCTAACAATATTAATAATATGGTTTAACGTCTCTTTTAGAGACTTTTTCGCCTATAACAAGCGCCATCCACATCATTTTTTGTATCTTTATTAACATTTCAATACTTATTAGGATGAATGCGGGAATTCTTAAAGTATGCATTTATTATTTGTATAATCTTTATTGACATTTTTTTCTTTTTGATTTTAAATTGTGAAAAAAATAAATTTCTCATCAGAAATAGGTATATGCAAAGGGAAATGACTTATTTTAATAAAAATTTTTGGTCCGATTGAATTCAGTTGATTACAAGAGGATGGGCATTCCACGGCGCAAATTAAAAGAGTCAACTTGGAACAGCTGTAGCGCCGCCATTTTTTCGTTTTTTTGCATCAAAATTTATGAGTGAATACACCATAACATGTACTATATATACTATGTAACTTCATTTGATACAATAAATGTATCCAGTTTCTTAAAAAAAAACTATTAAATAACCTGTTGTCTGGAGGACCCTACCTCCTTAACCAGTTCACCTGGAACTTTGCATAGGCTACTTTTCTTTCTACTAAAACATCCGCTTCCCGTGGAAAAGACGTTACAGTAATAATAGCTTAAAACGCGAAATCAGATTCAGAAAATCGATTTTTGATTCGAAAATCAGATTGAATGTGCCAATGTTTTTGAAATTTCGTGTAAAGGAGTAAAAATATGTGTGTTGATAAATCAGTAATCGATAATGGTATTATGACAACAAATTGTTCTACTTTATCTAACGAGGAATCGTCCTTATAGTAGAGTGCCTAAGTACTACTAACATTAATTATATCAACACTAAAGATAAATCGTTGTACCTATATATTCATGTTTGAAGAGGTTTGCCCTAATTTGAGCAATCACATTTTGCCACTTTACTTTTCGTTTCTTTGATGAAACATCCTAATTTATTATAATAAGAAAAAATTGGAAAATAGTAAAAAAAAATATATTTTTTTGAATAGGTAGATACTAAAATGGTTTTAACATTTGAATTCTAATTGGGACCAATAACCAATATATATCTAAAAATATTTTTAGTGGCGATCTTTTAAGAACAGAAATCAAAGTCTCATTATTATTATCCATCTTTCTCGGTACATTAAAAACATATTTTATGCATCAATGATGCTCATTGTATCCCGTGTCCCGTCCTGATATTTGCCAGTTAACGATCAATCTGCAATTAAATCCATAATATGAATTAAGCTTGTTGTCTCTGTGTCATTATCATTCAATATTTGTTATATGTATATTATGTATGCCTATCTAAAAAGCTTAGAATATTGTCGAGGTTGTAGAGATGTCATTTAACATGCTTCTGATAATTGTAACAAATAGTAGAGAGAATATGGTGATTTGAACACAAAAAGTGAGGAATTTGGGAATCTGATATCATCAAGTATACGTACACTTGAACATACATGGAGAGAAAAATCATATAATTTTTGTAGATAAAATTTCAGAAAAATTACCATGCTCTTTTTTAATGCGTATGCGATCGACGACCAAAGTAAAAAATATATTATAGCATGGTAAAATTTAATGTGGTAACACAACTTCTATCACACTCTTATGCATATATGTTATAGTTTAATTCTTGTTGTCATACTCTTTCATTTGCGCATTTGACCCGCAACCTTATATTACTTCGGCTGTACCTGTAAAAACTTCGAAGATGTCGGATCATTTCCGACCTTTGATTCTTTATGATCCATACAAAAATGATTGGCAATAATATATTCTAATACTGAAGGTAGTGGAGTAGCAAAATGATGAATTAAACGATGACCATCCGTCAAGACATTCTAATGAACACTGTTTCGACACCACACGACACCACACCAGCTAACCAGCTACTTGCAACACCATCAGTCCTGCTATGTGACCTTCATATATGATTGTGTTGATACTTTCTGCAGCTTGCCTCGCTATGTGACAGCGTTGATACCTTCTCTTTCTTTCTTTCTACTATTAGCTTCTTTTATTCTTTTCTACTTTTCTTCTATTTTAAGACAGCATGGTAATTTTTGTAAGAAAAACAATTAAACTGTCGGCAATGGAACTTTTTACTGTGCTGTTTTACAAATTTTACGGAGCTACTATTACGGAAAGAACATTCTATCCTTTAAATTTTCTATGATTAATTATAATTTTTATATTTTTACCGTACAAAATTGAATATGTTCGCCTTTTAGACGTCGATTGTAGCGCTGAGCACAGTAATTTTTATATGAATTTTCTCTCTGTGTACGTTATATATAATTTTTGAATTTGTAAAAATAATAACGAAATTGCTCCTTCAATTTTTTTTCTTTTCTTTTCTTTATTTTATATTCTACGATTTCTACTGACTTTTATATGTTCATATGGTTATATAATATTTTATACATAATACTGCATATACATAGATAGCTATTACACAATACCCAGGCTTTTACAACAATTTTAGTTACCCTTTTCAAAATAATGAATTAATAAATGACAACATTGATGATAATGGGATAGATAAACATATTTCAAACACTGGACATTGAATGATTTGTCAATCAAATTAACATCAAACCGATGTCATATTCAATTAATAATATTATATTAATAACATATATCAAATGAGTACTACACATACGTTAAAAATAATTATATCATTTAAGCGGTATCAATTTAATAATAAAAGACGAATACTTAGAAGACTGAAAAAGAAAATGCTTAACAATACACTTAATCAAATTGTATCAGTTTCTTACAAAATAATAGTGAGAAAAATATGTGTTCTTTCGAAAATATAAAGATAATTTTTTGTAGTTGAATACTTTAGGGAACTACGAAGCTTCAAAATGTGCCAAAATACCATGGAAAATTTATCTAAATCTATATTTTCAATGATGTTAAAACAACAATTTTTTGTCTTTAAGGTTTGGTTTAGTTTCATTCGGTCAGAGTAGGAAATTTAAGTACACATTTTTAAAACCTTTTGGTTTAGATCAAATCTTGAAATCAAAATTTAGATCGGTTCTAATTGAGCTAGAGGTTTCAAATTTTGCATACTTGTCTAACCTTGAAGACAATGCAATATTGTATAATTAGTTTTTCCCTAAATTGCCCCAAACCAAAATTGTTAATTTTTAGTCCTATGCAACTTTTTGACATTTCGGATTGTCAAATATTGTCCATTGATTTTACATTGCAATTTTTTGTTTCCATAGTTATGTGTGATTAGGGTAAACTAACCGATTAAAATATAGGTAAAAAAATTACTTCTTTATTTTTTTTTAAATTCATTGTAATCAGACTAAAGAGTAGAAAATAAAATAAAGTAAAAAAATGTTTTTTAAAAAAAAGCTTTTATTTAAAAATGGGTTAAGAAATATGAAATAACTACTGAGTGAAGTTTGAAGCAATAAGCAACATAATTTATAAAAGCTTGAGGCGTTAGTTAAGTTTGGTAAGTACTGAAAAGTAAAATAGCTACGCTTATATCCAAAACAGAAATAATTAATGATAACGCCTCAAGCTTTTATAAATTATGTTGCATATTGCTTCAAACTTCACTCAGTCGTTATTTCATTTTTTTAGCCCATTTTTAAATAAAAGCTTTTTCTTAAAAAATATTTTTTTACTTTATTTTATTAAGCTTTCCTGGTTTTCATTTTTGTTATTTCTGATTAAAGATGACCTAGAAGTCATCTAATAGAGTTACAAAAACAAACTTTTCAAAAGAAAGCCTAATTTTGGAGACAAAATTTGTATCGATCAGTTTACAAAGTTGTAATATTTTTAGAAATTTAAGGATGTTTCAAAAATATTGTAAAGTTGTTAGAACTTTCTAAAATTTAATTCATAATTCGCCCAATCGGGAGCTGATATAGCTTTCAAGCTACGAGAAAGTCGCGCGTGCTTAGACATTGTAACTTTAGAAATTTGTTTTCAAACTATACTATTAAAAGAAAATTCAACATTTTGAATAAAATTAAAATGGCTTCATATTTGACGTTGCCTTCATTTGAAAGAAGAAGGGAGATCAAAATCCTATGAACTCCAGTTGAATTCCGCCTTATATGGAAATCAAAACTTTGGAGTTTAAATTATTCAACAAATACGTTAAACAATACCTTCATTTTACGACTATCAAACAATTAAATATACTTAATTAAATGAAATAAGTAAACTAAATTGAATCAGAAAAAAAATTAAGAAGTTTCAATATTAGATATAAATAAGGAAATAAATTAATTACTTAGTTTCTGGTATTATTAACATATTTTATAAATTCATAATTTTGTATTGTTGAAATAACTTTTTTCTTAATTGTATTCAAAAAAAAACTGAACTAATGAAAAATTAAAGTTAGTAATTTATTTGTTTAATTATGCGTTTATTCAGTAATTATGTATATAATTAAATAAAAAAATACGAAGAAATTTATGAATAAACTAATATTTAATATTTGTTATAGTAAATTGACTCTCTAGTACCGGATGGGACATATTTATGGTGACAAGTTTTAAATGAACTTTTTCGGTTTTTCATGTGAATATTAATATTATCTATAATTCTATATCAATAGACTTTTTATTACTCATGCAGGGAAATTACTAAGTACTAGCAGTTTGCCCATTGCACCCTTCCAGCATGGCTTAAGCGTATTTCAATTGCTGTGTTCCTTGCGGAAAGTTTACTTCCCAACCGCAAATTCTCAATAAAACATGCAAAATTTAATCAAAGACGCAAAGCCGCCTCTTGATTTTTAATTTAATAAATATTTCATAATTATTTCTATAGAAACCACCCACAAAGGTAAATTGAACAATATTTAATTAAAAAAAAAAGACAAACACTCAAAAATTTTATTTTAAAAAGCAATAAAAATAGAAAATAATATGTGAAATTCGTAATAAAAAATAGTATGTGCAACTCGTGCGGGATTGCCGATTGCCCACTCGAACGAATGAGCGCACTCACTACGTTTGTGCGCCCAACTTTGCTCTCGTGGGCAATCGACAATTTCCCGCACTTATTGCATAATACCTCATTTTTAAACTAGTTGCTACGTATCTGAAATTTCAATAATATCTACAAAATCTTTTTATTGCGTTGAAGGAAGTGAATAGCAAACATTCAAAATAATTTATTATGATGTCCGTATTCATTTGGCTCGTGATTGTACGTCAATACTCCAGATACATATATTTTCGAAAACTTTATTTTAAAATTTTTATATGATTTCCTGTAATTAGTTCGATATACTATACTCACTTATTACTCATATATATATATATATATATATATATATATATATATATATATATATATATATATATATATATATATATATATATATATATATATATACTTATATGAATCTAAAACCTGGGTGGTTGTAATTTTATATGAAGTTTCATTAATTATGTTATTAAAAAATACTCTTACCGGGTAATTATAAGTTGAGAACAAACTACGAAACTGAATAATACACCAGCTAATGTAAAACAGTTAGTTTTTCGATACAAAAGAACCTGTAGTAGACTTATTGCCTTGCTTACTTACTGATTGTATTGTATTTTATAAAACTTTCTCGCAACATAAGTATGGAAAATACTTATAAATGTGAATATATATACCTTATGTGTACATATTTAATATTCATAATAGGCTCTACAAGCATACGAATAATTTAAAATAAAAATTTATTGAAAAATAACAAGGATTACAGTGTGTAACAAGTGTACTAGCCACCAAAAAAATTGGATTTTGGAAATTCTATCGTAATTTCCATCAGTTTGTCCCATAGAAAGCATTACCATAATTTTCACGGCAAGAAAAATATCAATTTTTAAGGTGACAATGCTATAGAATATATTAAATTATATTTAGAGGTATTAAAATCGTGATTTTGATCACCAAGCTAGAGAGTTTGGTGCTGTTTTTTTTTTTTAAATATTTTTAACAAAATTAAACATATTTGTGATTGGATGATGTCACCAAGTTTATTAATGTTTCTAACGCCCCAAATTCCACAATCTGCATGGTTGGAAAGTGTAATTTGAGACAATTACAAGTTTTCGAAGTAATTTTCTGCCTTTTTAAGAAAATTTGAAGACTAGAGTAAAATAAATTTTTTATGTTCCAGGCGACATACTTTGGAAGAATATTGCCATTTTAAGTGTCAGAATTACAATTACACGCAAAAAAAAAACACCAAAGTTTCCATACCGTCTGGTAATTAGAATTATCCTTTGCCTGAAAAGGAGGTTTCGACGGTGCTTTTCTGTCCGTTTATTTCTATCAGTACCTATATAAAGTTTTTCAAATTTAACAAGACATTCCCAGCCTTTCATATATTGGTATTCTATTATAGTATATGTAATTTAATTAATATCACGTAATGCTGATTATTTCGAAAAAAAAATCATTAAAATCTGATAATTAGTTTTGTTTTTGTACCTAAAAATTGGTGAGGCCCCAATTCTAAATAAATACCGCCAGTTTTTTAAAAAAAAACTTCTTACCTTATGACGTCATTACGCTCATCAAAGTTTTTATTATTGTAAAAATTGTAATTTTAAAGCTACAAAATTATATTTTAAGCTAATTACTACAGATGTTCGGTAATAATTAGTTAAAAAAAATTAATAAGGAAACGACTTTTTTAACCAAAATTCGATGTTTTGAAAAAATTCTGTAATTTTGATATCAAAAATAAAGATTTTGACCCCAAATTACTCAAATGTCAACCAACCTTGATCACAATGGAAACATAAAATTAATTATTAAATGATAATTTATTATTGTATAAAATTACCATCATTTTACCATATCTCGCACTTTTATAATCCTACTACAAAATTGGTACACACTGTAAAAATTGATTTCAGTAACTTTTTCCACTTCTCCGTTGCATGCCAACCAATTGTAAGGCGCACCATCCACTTTACTCTTACCGTGTATAAACCCAGCGATACTGCTAATACTCGACAATATTATTATTGTTATAATTTTACTTAACAACTTAAATAGCTGAAATAAGGTTATCATAATATAAAATCAGTCACTAATAATTAGCACTACATTGAGTTACAATTGAGTGCACGCCGCGTCACAGTTTGAGTGACTTGAGCGCGACTCAATATTTGAATGAATTTATAATGTATATAATATTAAAAAAGTCGACTGTAAAGAAATAAAAAATTTACACACGCAAAACGAATGCAAATAATATTATGATTAATTTAAAATATATTTACTTTTAATTTACGTTGAACTATGATTATCAGCTAATAAAAACCGAAAATTGTTATATTTTTATAAGTCTGAAATATAATGCGACGTGCATAAAATATATAGTTATAAAAATTATTTTGATTCGCGGATTGAAATATATATATATTTTTTTTATTTTATTTATTTATTTATTTTTTTTGATTTTTCATTTCTAAATAAAATTATTGACTTATTTTGCTTATAAAGAAAATATTATCCAAGAACGCAGGTATCAGGTCAATCCATAAGTTCGTGCGAATTTTTTGATAAATTTTTAGATAATATAAAAAAACACGATTAAACACAATTCATCCTTTCTGCTATCTGATCCACTGTTAATTGTGGCTCTGACTCCACAAGATTTCGAAGAATACCATCATCAAAATTAACGTCCTGAACAGGGTTCATCATCAATGCTGCTTTTTCCAACTTTAAATTTTTTAAACCATTTCTGGGCAGTCCTTACACTAATAGTGTATTCACCATGTACACTATTAATTTTTATCGTTGCAGACCTGGCAGATTCACCATACAAAAATAAAAAATGTAGCACAGCACGTTTGTACTGATTATCTATATTTATCTTCTATGGGTACTAAAATGTATTCGATATTTACGAAAGTTGGTGATGAACTGAATAATATGTCAGTCAAGTGATGACAAGTTTCGACAGATTCAAAATTGTATTGATTTAGTAAATGAGTCATAGTGAATTCCATGCATGCTTTTAATACGCACAAACTTATGGACTGAACGATATGTAGGACCACTAGAAAACGACTTATGTCGAATTAGTCGCCCTAAAGGAATTCTAAAAAGAATTTCTAAAGGGAATTGTATCATTTTTATAGCAAAAGTAAAATGTTTACATCCAAATTGCTTTAACACTTTCATTGCCAAGCTAAAAATATAGACTTTATGAGATGGCCAAATATTTTATGTTAAATAAGTAGGTTCTTATCTTTGTCACGCGATATCGCGTGATTGACCATATAGTTAAGTAGCCGTATCACGCGATATCGCGATATTCACGTGTGAATTTAGCCGCAGTCGCTCTAATTCCAATCACTTCAAAAGGAATTTTTTTAGTCTAAAGATGTCTTCAATTTCTTTAATATTGTAGATCAGGGCTTCTTAAACTTTTTTCATTCGCGACCCCAAATTTTCGCTATAACCCCAAGATTTCGCTAAGCGAGCCCAAATGGGGTCGCGACCCATAGTTTAAGAAACCCTGTTCTACTTCTAAGCAAATAATCGACTGACCTTCTGTTCACTATATAAATGTTAGAAATCGACGATATTGTAAAACAGTTAAGCTCTAGGAACAACGAAATTACACCCCAGTGTGGTTAGCCAAATTCCGTAGCATATTCCTATATTAATATATTCTTGACGTAAATACGTTTCGCGGAAGATTGTTGGAACCAAACAAGCGCGACACCTACATCGTTGCTTTAATTCTTTAATATAAAAAAATATTTTTTTTACATTTTTAATATACATATACCTAATATATTTCAATTCGAAGAATGTACATAATTTCTTGTTTCGAGAAACTAAACAGATATAATTGTTTTAAGACAGCTACACTTAAGTTCGTTTCATAAAGGAGAAACATTTGCATAATATCTTGTTTCTTTTTTTTCCTTTTCATAGTCGACTAGATAAGGATAGCGTGAGTAAAATACAAATATGTAGGTATTTTAAAAATTATATAATATTTCATTTTTTTAGGGTTCTACACCTTAATCGGAAAAAATCTTTCGGTGAGGTTTTTCGGTGAGGTAAGAATTTGAATTTGAATTTATTTGAAATTTAACAAAATTTTTTCATAAACAAAAGAAACTAAAAACCATTTAGTTTGGATCAAAACCAATCAAATCAAACAAAACAATGTCAAATATAGCAACTCGTCGGGGAAATGTGAAACAACAAAACATCTGAAGACCAAACTTGCAATAGAGAACCGAAAAAGTAAAAGAAGAAAGAAAAAATCATTTTTAGAAAAAAAACATCTGTAAAAGCCACCAATCAATCGCCTTTGTGAATCACATAAAGGCGATTATTATTAAAATAAAAATTCTTTATTTTTTCTGGCATTCTTTCTCGATTCTTTGAAACGTATGAACTCATGATGTTTTAATTGTGACTGACTCTTCTGGTATAAAAGTTTTCCCATCCCTGTTCTAGGTTTCTAAAGCTACAATTTAGATTTTAATACGATTGATAGATAGGCATTAGTAATATTTCAATACAATATCAGACAGTTCATGCATTTTACGCATTTAAATATACTTTCATTTAAAAAAAAATAGTTTAATTTGGTCTATCGACTACTCACTGCAGTATTGGTACGGGACCCTAACCGCCCGTGCTCAACTTACTCCTGGCTGTTCTTTTTTGTGTACGCTAGTGTAGCTATAGATAGATCTCAAGATCCAGATAGAACAAGCAGAATATTATGTATATATCATCTAATAAATATATTATAAAAATATTTCAACGTTGTGAATGTTTATGGCTCGAAGCGATTTTGGTGTTGTAAATATACGTTTCGAAAAAGTTAATATTAAGTCTGACGATCGACTTGACTTAAGTCGTCCATATTTACGTAGGTATGTGTGTATGTGTTTATATACACGGAGATGAGATGATGACTAACTGGAACTAGTAGACTCATCAAAATAATTGTTACGGATAAATGGCATCTTCATCGGTCTTTATCGCTATGTGGAAGAACTACCATAATGTTTTTTTTCTTTTTAGATGGAAACATATTAAGGTGGATTGTCCATAAGTTTAATCACTAGTTTCATTTTCATTACTTTCAGGTTCGATATTGGATTGTTATAAATGAAAAGTCGAATGACTGTATATTATTGACACTTTATACCTACCAATCGTTTCAATACGAATTACTCATAAAAAAAATTTTCAATCGTTTCCCTTAAAGCGAACCCTGTAAAGCAGTGTTTTTCAACCTTTTTCATGACGCGACCCCCGTAATATGGAAAAATATTTCGCGATCCCTACCCTCCGCTATTACCAACTTTTATTTTTTTATGTTATAAATAATTTTCGTAGTTAGGTATCGATTAAATACGTAATTAAGGACTTGAAACAGGCGTATTTTTATATCGACATCAAAATTGACGACTTATAGTAGCTTCTGAAGGCGCATGTGGCGTAAAAAGTGACATGCGCACACACGGCGGTCGTCGCCGTTTAACACTTCCGAGAGTAATACATTTGAATTCTTTGAATTGTGAACTCGCGTTAGTGTTTAAATTTATTGAATTGCCTTGTTTAGTAGTTGCTCACTTACTGTTGTCTAATATTCAAAATTCTATGCTCATTGTAATTGTTAAAAATGGATAAGTTTTTGGAAACATGTCAACCGTCAACTTCAAGTTCCAATGAGAGTAATAGAACAAAACCAAAAAAAAAGTGTCTATATGACGACAATTATTTAAAATTTGGATTTACTGTTATTAAAAATAAGTCGCAATTTTGAAACTTTATTGCGCAAAAGTATGAAACTCTCATATTAATGTAACCATTAATTAACTTTTTCCTTATTAAATATCATATATTGGATATATATATATATATATATATATATATATATATATATATATATATATATATATCATACTAGAGTGGTTTTATTTTAAAGTACTGCGACCCTCTTAGAAAGGCTTCGCGACCCCCCAGGGGGTCGCGACCTACAGGTTGAAAAACACTGTTGTAAAAGATTCGCCACACCTAACCTTCCTTGCTAGACCGTTTGTGCCATTTAAACTAAGGAGGAAGTTCAATCGGAGTCAAGGAAAGTAGAGACTTCAATTTGATCCTTTTTATAAGCTCTTGGTTCAGGTAATTGCCATGTCCTAAATGCCGAATCCTTAGTCGAGACAAAGCGTCGCAGTTGTAAAGAATATAATTCGACGACTCTTCCTCTTTACCGCGTTCCTGCTGGTTGCGTCTTCGTAATGTTTGCGTAATGTGTGCACATGCTCAAAATGGATTTTCTATTTTCCCGTGGAAATGAGACACTTTCCCGGAGTAAGAAGTATCTTACATGTCGACCAAGGTAATAAGTTATCATCGTACCAAATTTCATCAAAATTCTTCCAGTAGTTTTTGCGTGATGCGTGACCAGACAGACAGACAGACAAAAATCTTAAATATTGCTGTATTGGTATCTACATCGATAACTATTTACAGTAGCAGTACAGTTTTCAAAAAATATTCCATGTACAGAAATGATCTTGTTACAGTTTTATAAATAATACTAAATTTAATCATTATTATGCTATCAGTTAAAACTCGATAAAATTTGAATTTTTTCCGTCCTGCACCCGACTTTACCGAAAACCAGTCACCTTATATGTAGGGCTTGGAATACCGGTGTCTTTTTATAATACCGGTATTTATTTGGTATTAGCATTTGAAATACCGGAATTCCGGGATTTCAATATTGAATAAAGATGGTATAGAAAAAAGGAAAAAACATTCAAATTCATTTAATAAAATTAATTAATATGTAACAGTAATAATGACAAACAACATCATCTTTGGATTTCAAAAAATTTAAATAAAAATATTAATATTGAAACTAAAACAGACGTAACATATTAGATATACCATGCTAAATGAAAGAGAAAATATTCCAGAATTATGAAAAAATATGAATAAGTATAAGATTTCTGATCATCTGCACATGTGGAAAACATTAAGCAAAACTAAAGACTTTGTAATAAAAATGTTGTAAATCTAACGTAAAAAAAAAAAAAATATTCAAAATATGTAATATATAAAGTATTTGATTTTGTTAATACCGAAACCGAAATACCGGTATTCGAAATTTTAATACTGGTTTTACAAAACGTGTAAAAATGTCCGGTATCCCGGTTTTTCGGTAGTATCGGAATACCGGTATCCGAACTCTTAAAAAAGTTTCACTGAATTTAACATCAAGAACTTCTTTTCGTATAGTTATAAGAAAATAAATAATTTGTTCCTTAATTATTATAAAATACTTTAAAATAGTTTTTCTTTAGTTTCCTTCCTTTACCGTATGACAAACTACCTTAACAATAGTGATTTATTTCGTATTACAAAAATAACATATCCTTTCGGGGCATATTTGATTTTAATTTTTTTTGTTAACTCTCGCTTACATACTACAATGATGGATGTACGTAAGAATTTAAAAAAAAATTTACTCTTTCACCCATGAGCTGAGCTCACTTTGTATTATGTTTCTATTAATAAATTTTATGTTAACTTCTGGAAATTATTAAACTTAAAAAAAAAAAGTCCGGTAGAGTCTATAATTTATGGTAGGTGTTCTCTAACGATATTACTTACCGTAAAGATAGTTTTATAGTAGAAGTTTTTAAACGGCTTGTGTTGTTATTTTTATTGTTTTAAATAATTGATTATGCAAAATAGGATACCTGTTCGCGACTGATCGTATCGCTTTTTGCATCAGAAATTGATTGTATCAGCCAAAGTAATTAAAGATTGTAACGAATTAATATTCACCGTTTAAATTGAAAGTTTATTTTTATCATTTTAGTGTTCCCTACCAAAACTGGCAAGATGGAACACTTATGAACTGTTTTCGGTGTTCGTCTGTTTGTCACAGGCAATCTTCTCTATTTGAAATCTGACACATAGAGAGTCTTGTGGTTCAATTATAGATATGGAGTTGAATTTCGATTTTAGAGAAAGTTTCAAGGGGTAACTTCGAAAGCAGAAAAAAATTTATCCAAGAGCATTAGTGATAAGCAAAATTAGTTTTGGTCTTCCATTTTTTGCAAGACCAAGATCAAGACCAAGACTATGTATACCAAGAGCAAAACCAAGATCAAGACTATAATTATGGCTGCAAGACCAAGACAAAAGCAAGAAACAAGCAAGACTCTTGCTAAACTATTTAAATAGTTTGAAAGTATAGGTAATTAATACGTAAAGATAGTACAAAATTCTGATTTTAGAGGAAAAAAGTTATCAAAAATCAAAAAATGTAAGAAAGTGCCAAATTTTTTAGCAATAACAAGACCAAGACCAAGACTGCATTTTGCAAGACCAAGACCAAGACCAAGACTCAAACTGCTCTAGCAAGACCAATACCAAGACTCTTAATGCAAGAACAAGACCAAGACCAAGAAGATTATTTATAAATAATTTTAAAGAACAATGTTTTGCATTTATTGTGAACCAAATTTCAGATCAATTAAATGCATGCTTTAAAAATTATCAAGTGTTTTCAAAATGTGCGGCATCTCTCCCGCATTCACCCTAATAGTTCGGAACACTATTTGCACAAGTACAACTTGCTGCGCCTGACAACTTTCTTTTTTGTTTTTGTTTATAAAATACTTCAAAGAAAATTAAGAAAAAAATAATTCCGCACAACGAACCGTTCAATTTATTATCTTTTGTTAAACGAAATAAACCTACTTCGCTACATCGCAATCTACATTTAATCCTTTTTTGTTTATTATCCTTAAGATTACGTTTAGAGCTTTACCATGGATTTGTAACTATGTAATGTTTATTTAAACCATATTATATAGTGTTTTTGTACGTGTTAAAAATGATAACACATATAACTAAAACTCCTCTACGGCTTGGGGTAAGGTAGGTGGCGTTGTAACGTTTATAAAGTTTACTGTACCCACAGCAAATTTTATGACACCAAAATGTTATAGGATAATGTTTAAAACATAAAATATATAATTCATGTATTTTTAATTAGATATGGCGTTTAAATTTTACTTGAAGAGAGGTAGGTATTTTATACAGAATATTTTAGTTGTTGGAAAAATATAATAGGATTATAATTGCGTATAACACTACGTCACATTAGCATGAGGTATTGTTTATATTTTGGTGGCGTGACGTCACATTTTTGATTCGCTTCTGTCGAGCTCGATGACGTTCAATGTTTTATATCCGGGTTTCTTTATCTTCCCCATTTCTCGATTGATTTATTTCATATTTCCTGTGGCAATATTTGTTTATTTTTTTATTTGTTCCAAAATTTTTTTACATTTCTAACAAGAGGACGGCACAGCCTTGGGGTCGCCGAGTTAGCTGAAATTTGTTTTGGTAATAAATTACATTATATGTTAACACCCTAAAATAATAACGCTCACAATTCAGAAAAACTAAAAAATTTTTTTAAAAATTTAATTCAGATAGTGCACTAATAAGCTTAAAAAAGATTGTTGTACGTAAAATGCGAAGTAGGTTGGACGGTTGGTGCTTGCCTCATAATAGAATGGTCCTACGTTCGAAACCGACTCTGTTCAACAAAAGTTTTTCTGTATTAATTTTTTTTTTATCAAGAAAAATCTTATTTATTTAAAAGTTCGAACGTCATGATTAGAAAACAGAACTTAGTGCGAAAAATCGAAAATTCTTTTTTTATTCGATCTTTTCCAGGCCTTACCTACGAAAATGGATGAAACTTAGGTAAATGTATAACAAAGTCTCTCAGTTTTTTAGAAGAATTTCAATATTTTTGTATTTATTTAACAAAAACCCTTCCTTACCGGAATTAAAAGAATTTTGAAGCTTTGCATCAATGTAAGAGCCATAGCATACCTTCAATCGGTAATAATAATTTTTCTTTTAAATTACAGTAGGTGGGACAGGGGACAAAATTTCGAAAAAATTTATACAATATTATTTGTAGAAATATTAATTTGCAACAACATTTTTTCCGATAATTTTCCACAAAAAATCTACCAATCTACCATTAAAATCCCAGAATAATTATTTTTATAGCCTTTTGTCTTTTCAGGATTGATCTTTTCCGTTGGTTTTTTTTGGACTATTATCCATAAATGCTTATATGTCCTTATTAGTGATGAGCAAAATTAGTCTTGGTCTTGCATTTCTTGCAAGACCAAGACTAAGTATACCAAGAGCAAGACCAAGACCAAGACTATAAGTATGGCTGCAAGACCAATACCAAGACTCAAGTGAGCAAGACCAAGACAATAACAAGAAAAAAGCAAGGCTCTTGCTAATTTATTTAAATAGTTTAAAAGTATAATTAATACCGTAAAGAGAGAAAATTCTGATCTTAGAAGGAAATATTCGCTAATAAAAAAATGCAAGAAAGTGCAAGATTCTTTAGCAATACCAAGACCAAGACCAATATCAAGACTGCATTTTGCAAGACCAAGACCAAGACCAAGACCAAGACTCAAACTGCTCTGGCAAGACCAAGACCAAGATTCTTAATGCAACAACAAGACCAAGACCAAGACTTAGCAAACTTGGTCTTGGTCTTGCATTTGCTCATCACTAGTCCTTATCAGTTGTCATGTTTACCTATAATGAAATAACCAATGAACAGTTTTCTACCATTTTCTCCGCTGTAAAAATTTATTGTTACTTTTTTTTTCACAGTAAAATCGAAAAAAGATACGATATTCTCATGGGATTTAATTACCTATACATGAATTAAACTGTCTTCACAACTTTTTGTTGAGGGCTTGCAAAATACAGTTTTTAAAATTATTTGAATCAAAATAAAAAATTGCATTGTTACTTGGGATAGTTGTAGGTGTCGTCTCAAAAACAGATAACAGAAAATTTCAAATTTCGTTCGAATAAAATAATCTTCCACGACATCGAAATTTCCTTTTATTTACCGCACTTAAACAATTCAATTTCCAGTGGTATGATCATATTAACTTATGCAAATATAACATGTAGAATAGAAGGAAGTAAAATTTCTAGACTCTATCGTCTGAATACATTGAGAAATTCTTACGTACCTTGTAACAGTCATTGTACGTATTTCTAGATATATATATTAATGTAATTTGAATTTAAAATTATAAGTTAGATACCTTCTAGTATTTATTTATGGTAACGGATACCATCAATGTGTTCTGTTTCATTATATCTTTAGGGAAATATTTGTGATAAGAAAATAATATTCCGATGTTATGACAAACACATATTCCCTCACCCTATCCCGTCGTAGTAGTGTAGTTATGTGTTAAATTTTCAAAATTAATGTTGTTATTTGATCATTAAATGTTTTAGTTTATTTGTTTTGACGAATAATTTAATTTACGATGACATCATAAAACACTAAAATAGATTTTCACCAACCAAAGTTTCCGTGTAGTTGATTTTATTATCTTTAACTGATTAAATATTTTTTATAATGAAAATACAACTGACGGTAGCGAATACCAATGAAATAATTTCACTTTTTTCTTATTTTTATTATAAATATTTCTAATTCTGTTATTATGAAAAGAGATAAAATTAAAAATATCATACACATGAGTACCGTTTGTCAGTGTGATCTCGCAGTATACCGAAGCAGCACGCTAGAAAGAGATGACTATAATCAAAGTATTGTATGAGAATGACAAAAAACACTCATTAATTTTCAATTGTTTCAAATTTACGTAGATACAGGTGAGGTTTTTGATAGTTGTCAAACTATTGATAAAAACAAAAAAAAAGCTGGGACTTAAAACTACCCCTGAAGGTAATCGATTTTTACAGCCAAGAGCTTCATAATTTCTTTAGTTTTCGAGCTATGATGCAAAAGTCATCCAAAGCTACCGTTAATACTCAAATTTCCTGAATATTTTCGTTTTAAAGATCAACTTTTTCAAGTACGCACTGCAGCTGGATCCAAACAATATAAAAATGTTTTTCGCAAATGAAAATTTGGATAGTAATGTTTTGAATTCATTAATTTTGTTACAAAAGAAAAAGCAAAAGCACTAAAAACTGAGCCCTTAAGACATCTATATCTTAAAAGATAAACTAACTGTTTCGATTAGCTATTAATTATTGGTTCGTTTCTGGGATAAAAGTAAAACGACCCCGATATTTGCATGCAATAAAAATTTCAAAAAATAAAGTTATAAAAAAAGTTAGTTTATAGTTCCATTCAAAAAGAATAGGTAAGTTTTTGTATCATAACTCGAAAAGTAACGGAGCTTTAAAGCTTTTGGGTTTGGGTTTAGAAGGACGAAATTAAGCACAGGAGTTATGAAAATTGGCGTTTAGGCTTCTTTTTATAAATAAAAGTCAGTTGCCTCTGGAAATTTAATCACTAACGGCTTACAACAGAAAATTAAAATTCATATGGGGAATTCGTCATTTTTTAAGTTGGAGAAACGTGGATATTGATTTAGGCTTTTGAAAAACGTTAAAAGTAAGCAGAAAGTGAGTACCTAATAAAAAGATGTTGTCGATGGGAAATCGTTGTCGATTGGCATACGGCTAGTATACTTAGGTATATTTAACTTAATCAAAATTTAAAGCTGTAAAAAATTCCAAGCAACTTGTAGATTTGTAAGTAGTATAGACTTCGATATACATATACCTAACATGGTAATTAAAGATAATTTCATTGGAATATGGTGTGCTTCAACATCAAGTAGGTAAATGAATATTATAAACATGGCAAAGAACACTAGTTTAATAAAAACAATACGTTAGATACGTACCGACAAGAGTGCCCTAAAGAGATTTTTTAAATTCTTTATCTTACCAGTAGTGATGTACGGATGTTTCTATGAAGTTAAAAATGTATTGTAGCCTGGTGTTGGGTAGTCAGCTCTAACGATAGTCTATTTTTAATTTAATTTTTATATCCATTTGAGGAGCTATACGAAAGTTGAACAGAAAAATGAACAGAAAATTCAAAGAGGAATGGTGTTCTCTAAACTATAGAACCAGCTACCAAATCCAAAACTTATCTATAAATACAATATAGCTTCATAAATGCATTTGAATGTTAAATTGGTTGTTGTTCAAATTTTGGGTCCATCAAGATAGATGTTGATGGACCCAAAGTGGTAAGACCCTCGTCGCAGACTTTCTACATTATAAAAAAAAATTTACACATATTATGTAAACGCCGTTAATTTTATTAATAATTTTTTTCTGTTTGAATACTGATTGGTATCTTCTTCTGGTACAATAATTCTTGTTTCATATTCAGATTTACGTATAGATACCTAAAACCTTTACCTTGAAAACTATGTAACCTCGTATTTGGTTAATGAAACCATTACTCAAAATGATATTATATAGCCTAATAAATATAAATGGAGGCATTATATATTATTTTAATATTATTGAAAGATAACATGGGACTGATGATATCATTACCAATAGCAATACCAAACACAGATAGGTATACTGCGTTTCAGAAAAATTGAAACCACTTTTATTACATATACTTTAGCATTTACCGAAATAAAAAAAAAAATTCTAACAAATATTCTGGAATAAATGTTTAGTTTTAGCAGTAAATTTTCGTTACCACAAAAAATTTTTATAGTAGAGAGATAATTTAAATTTTTTGTTATTTTATGGAAACAGAAAATGTGCTCGTAATGTCATAAGAAAAAAGAAACAAGGACGCATTTAATCACCTTAAAGATTGGTGTTTTAGACGAAAAAAATATTTGGAATTGTAACTCAAAAATGGACTGTAGCATAAAAGAATTTGAACATCATTCTGAGTTTAGCAAAACAAATGGAAGCTTTGACAAGAGCACGTGGGAGGAACCAGGCGGTATTAGAACAGTGTTCTTTATTTTCTATTTGTTATATAATCTTTAACTTAAATTATTCCTGGACGACATAAGATTCCAAAAGTTAGTCATTTTATATGTGGTTATTTGTTTTTCCTACCAAAAATAAAGGTATATCGGCTTGTGAACATGTAATTTTAAGTGAATAATTAAATAAGACTAATATTGTCTTAAAATTAAATGGTTTGTTTTATTTTTGCAGATATTTTGTATGTTCCGCTAATTATGCCGGTGTGTGGACTTTATAATCGTCCAATTTTTTCTTGATACTTGATATACGTTCATTACACAAAACAAATACAACATACGTAACTATTAAAGATAAACATTGTTTTACTTTTAAAATATACCAACATCACAATATAACAGTTTAATATTTACACTACTTGATATAATATAAAATTATAACTGTTAATTTATTCCCGGAGAGCTATATACATAGTAGTAGTGCAATACATTATTATGCTTCTATAATTAGTCGAATTTTCTCCGAAAAATTAGACTTATACAGTCTATACGATAAGAGCTGCGAGAGGCGAGAGTAGGGGCGCTATCCGTTTTCGGACCCATAGAACACGAATATGTAGAAAAAAAAATGTCTGATATATATATATATATATATATATATATATATATATATATATATATATATATATATATTCCCGCCACCTTTTAATTTGTGTAGGGCCCCCCTATGGAAGTTAAGAGATGAAATTTGGTAAATGGGGCTCATTTTCGAGGCACCTCATACTATCAAAGTGTGGTCAAATTTTGGGCAAATTTTTTTTCTGACCCGACCTTTAAGGGGGTGGTGGGGGGCGGAAAAGCAATAAAACTTTTTCAAACCGGTTTTAAATAATGTTTCGGTCAATTATCTACAACATATCCAAAATTCAGCTTCCTAGGATGATATGGTGGGAGTAGAGGGGGGAAAAACGATTTTCGCTGGATCTAACAGGCCCCCAGCCCCCCAGAATTAACGTAGAGGGTTGAAATTTGGTGTGTTGATAAAGTTCGTACCTAGGTTGTGCTTTTTGGAGGTTTTAATATTTTACCCCCACCCCCCTCATTTTTAAGCTACAATTTCATGCATTTTCGACGTTTTCGAAGTTTGTACCACTCGCACAGGTCACCCGAATAAACCTAGAGGGCTGAAATTTTGTATTCGGATTGAGTTAGTATCAAGGGGGTGCCTTTTGGGGGTCTCGACTTTTAACCCCTACCCCCACCATTTTTATACCCAAAAGAACATGATTTTTCTTGTTTTTTAACAGTTTCGTTCGGGTCAAAATCTCCCCAAATAAACCTAGAGGGCTGAAATTTGGTGTACAGGTTAAGCTAATAGCCAGACACTGTTTTTTGGAGGTTTCATCTTTTAACCCTTACCCCCACGATTTTGACGCCAATATTTCCTTAATTTTTTTGCTTGTTTTCTAACACGTCTAGAGACTCCATAAGGAAACCTAGAGGGCTGAAATTTTGTACGTGTATTCAGTTAGTATCCAGCTAGTACCTTGTAGGGAGTCCGCATCACTTTTCCCCCCACTTCTCCCATTTTTACATCGGAATTGAATGCTATTGTTAAATGTGTTTTAAAAGCATTATGTTTATTCTAAATACAAGTAGGCGAATAGTAATTTTAAAAAATTTAAAAAAAAGTGAACTTACTTTTATGACAAATGAAATACATACATATTAAGTAATTTAAAAATGTTATTAAAGTCACTGTTTATTTATAAATTAGGAATTTTGGATTTTTAGTATTTATAAAATAGAAATTTTGGATTTTTTTGGAAAGAAAAAATATCTTTATAAAGGCCTTCCAGTTTACTATTTAAGGTCCTTTTTTAATATTTAAAACTAAAACATAAAGGCAATTAGCGTATAAACATGGGCAGGAATGTCCTCGTACGAATTGTGTTGGTTTTTTTTCTGCTGCCTGTTTTCGGCACAAAATTGAAATTTACTGAGATACAGCCCTTAAATACTTAAAACCTTTTTTTAAAGCCTCGATCAGCCGAACACTCATCACCAGTTTTGAAACCAACAAAATGACAATTCGGTTGTAGATTTTCAATCACATTTCGCTTGTAGACATTCAATACCGAAGATGAAGGGGAAAATTCGACTACCGTGATGGGGCCCCGCTGCTCACGGCGTTTTTTTATAATACGTACAAATTCAAATATGCATATATTTTTATTGTAAGCTAAAATTAATTTTATACATAATATATTTTTTGCTTTAATCAATTTTTAACATCTTGAAAATGTAAATCATCCAAAAAAAAACAACACACTTTGTTTCTACTTTACTTTGTATAATACGAAAATAATAGCGAGCAATATTCATAATTTATTTATGAAATGAAAATATTTTAATATATTTTTAGTTTGGCTTTTTTATATTGTTTTTGTTATTTTTATCATAAAAATTATTATTGTGTAAGCCATTAAATAAGTGGGAAATTAGGTTGAACGTGGATCACGAATAATTTTTTCAAAAATTTTTTTGATTTATGTTTAATTTTTTTTATTGTTTACCAAATGATGTGATGTTGGTTAATGATTTGAAGATTTGAACATGTTTTGATATGAATTAGTGCTTCCTGGTGGAGAAAACCGACGAATTCTAATCTTTCAGAGGATATATATTTCCTATATATTCAAAAAATGTTGCCTCGTTCAAAATTGTTATGTTATTGTTATAAAATTGTTGTTCAAAATAAATATAAAGGTTTTTGGCGATAAAAATCGCATGTTCTAGGATTCACAATTTTTTTGTAAATTTTATTTACGGCCCATGATAGCACACGTCTAGCACAACCGAGTACAAAAATTTTGTTTTAACCCTTAACCGGTAAGGTGAATTTTTATAATACTCACGGTAAAGTGATGTCTGAGAGACATCAACAAATTAACATACCGCGGGCTTGTAACATTGATAGCCAAAACTGGAGACCACACGTATATGCATGTATCAAACACTCCCCTTACGCCAACAGGGTAAAATTTGCCCTAAACCATAAGAGAATACACAAACGTTCAGTTAACAAAAACAAGCAGGGAGGAAGAAAACTGAAAGAATATATTTGTATACGACTCACAGACATCACCTTACCGGTTAAAGGATAAAAAAAGAAAATGTAGGAACTAATTTAAATAGTTTTTGGTTGTAAAAAAAATCCACTCTGGGGATTTAACTTTTTATTTATTCACGTCTGAAAAGGAAAAAATGCCGGAGTAAACTTGGTAAAGACATATGATCGACCAAATGGTGGAAAAGCGACATTTCGTATTACACGACTTAATGTTATATCAATTAATGGTGGAAATGGTTGCAGTCTACAAAAATTCTATCTAAAATTAAAGAATTGCCATTAAACATTTCGTTAATGCTTAAAAAAGTGTCCATATTTATTTGCGTTATAGGCAAAACAAATTGGTCGGAAAACGACATTTCATATTGCACGACCTAATGTTATTCCAATTAATGAGGGAAATGATTCCAGGCTACAAGAATTCTGTATCTGTGATAACTTTTAAAATTCTTCAAATAAATGTATGAAATCTTTATTAGGCGCAATTTTAGAAGGTAATCCCTGAAACTAAGTACTAGGATCATTAAGTACTATACAATTTCACCAAAATTTAATAAAAATGTTGATAGATGCTTAACTGTCGGAATAGATGTAAGACGTACATACTATAAGCCTGGTAGATTCATATTATGATTTGCTATTTACCCATAAACACTCATTAAAGAGTCACTTCCGTTAATACAGGTAACACATCCATTAATATAAATGTACTTCCTCATAAATGGAAATGTACCACACATTAGCCAACATAAATTTAATTGAATTCGCTCAAATTATTTGTATCTACCCAAGTTTCAGTTAAACGTTTACTGTGGGTAGGTATCAGTCAAGTTTTATTTCAATAAAGGATTGAGTTTGAAAAACATTCAAATCCTATGAGCATTTATGATAATTCTTAACGTCCCAATAAATTACTAAAAATAGAGCATTGTTTTTTGGAAGCATTTAGACAATTGCTAAACTTCTTTCCTTTCAGAACTAGTCTACTTACTAACTTGTACAAGTAGGGGAGATTGGGGGAAAGTGGCCATTGGCCTTTACTCATTGGAAACCACTCCAATCTTGTGGCGAAGTTGAGTTCTAACTTGTAGACAAGTCATTAGTATTCTATTATAACGTCAATGATCAGTTTCCTAAATCGCATGAATTATAACGAATTTTCTGAATTTTCGAGTGTTGATGTAAAGTAGGTTTCAAGTTGTATTCTCATTACTTTTTTATTAAATACGAATACAATTTTTTAACTGGGATAGCTAAAAACCCTGTCAAATTACCTTTAAAATAATATAGTTATCGATGAATCAAAAAATTCTTTCTTGAAATTAGTTGTAGTTTGCCGAAATGGCGTTTAGCGGGGTAAAGTGGCCAGGTTTATAATGTCGCAAAGTGGTCAATGTCTCCGATCGCTGCTCAAATTGAATTCTTAAAATATTTTAACGTATTATATTAAATTTACAATTTTTATTTAGTTTTTTATATTTTATAAACAAAAGAATTACCTGAAATCAGTTTTTAGGGTTCCAAGAAACAATGTGTAAAAGAAACCCTTATGAAGAGACTTCAATGTCCGTTCGTTGATATATAATAATTAATGATACAAACATAGTTTGATTTTGTAAATAAACATGTTTATTACTTCAAGATTCCTTTTTGGGTTAAATTGGTACCCCTGGCCACTTTACCCAACAGAGTGGGATAAAGTGATCACTTTGCACATGGTGCGAAAAACAAAAAATTCAAAAATAACTTTCAAGATATTGTTGATAATATATTGATGGTTATTGGTTCTGCACTAAAGCCACTATATGCTAAATACTTATTAATCTGTATTTCTTTTCAAATAAATAAACTTAACATTTTGTCTTTGGGTGGCCACTTTACCCCAGTCTCCCCTAATTATTTTTGAAACTACATTTGTCAGTTAGATAATCACGAAATTACAACTTTATTTTGAAGTTTCTATTAAATACCAACATTATGGGATAACTTTGTGATAGTAGTAATTTGTCAAAAGGAAAAAGTCACCGTCAAATGAGGGCAACAGTGAAATAAGTGATTCCGATTATTCACTCCAAACCTCCAACGCAAGTGTTCGGCTCGAGAATTCGGAGTTTTCAGAAGGAGACGATTTTAACAATCTATCAATCAAGGACCATGTAATTCTTTACGAGGTATAGCGGATACTTCACCAACTCCCGAATCAAGCAGGTACCACTTGAAGAAACTCTTTACCCAGGAATTGAAAAGTAAGATCGAACGAAATGGCCTACCAGACCAAATGACCGCAATGCGGGATTAATTTTTAACAGAATTTGTTTTCTCGAAAGTGCGGCTAAACATAAGCTTTAAAAATTCGTTAGTTTTTTTCAGGAAGAATAGGTCAATAGTTGTTAATGATTAGGCTTAGTTCGGAGTCAGAGACTGTTTAAAAAGTGTCAAAACGTTCGAAAGCTATCACCAAGTTATCGCTACTTACGGTACAATAAGAGTAAATGTGACCTTATTGAACATAAATGAACTCTGAGAGTAAAAATATGTATGAGGATACACATATATTCAATGAATTATGTAATATATTGCGTAACAGTAAGCAAAATAATTATTATGGTTGTGGAAAATGTTCATATTATTCTGCGTTTCAAGTAATATTTCTCCATTGTTACAGTTTGTTCTTCTATATAGTACGTATATGCCTGTATAAGCTAACGTTAGATTACTGTGGGTATATTTAACTAGGTAATTCTATACCTCAAATAATCTAAAATTTAACCGACGTCAACCTAGTAATGGAAGCGATTTGAATTAGGAAGACGGATGAGTACTTGAACTGAGGTAATTTGAGAATAAGCTTTCTCATTTTTTCGATCAAAATATAGATTCCAAAATCTTCTTTCCCGGTATAGACCCATACATTTCCAAAAAAAATTCCACTTCCTATTTTTATATATTATTCTAATTGCCCACTTTTGCAGAAATAGGAAAGATGACATCGAAAACTCAGAATTCACTTCCAGCTTCATAACTTTAGCATTTTATTTATAGTTGTATAAGCCTTGAAAAATTTTAGGAAACTTACTCTGATTAAGGGTGATCTGAATTAGGGTGGTTGGTTGAATTAGCGAAAATTGAGTGTGAATTTTTCATTTTGCCCTTGAAAATCATTACATCCTTTTAGAAATATGAATGATTCAAAGGAAGTTTTTTTTTCTGGTGATTCTAGATCTCTAATTTTGGCACAAATAACGTAAAACAACTCCGAAAATCGACAACTCTCCTGCAATTTCATCATTCTGTAATTTTATTCACCATTTTTATGGCTTTAAATCAAGTTTAAATTATTTTTCCCCAAATTCAGCTTTATGGAAAGGAATTGAATTGGAATGATTAGTTGAACTCGGAGAATATAGGTGTACACTATTTATTATTGCTATCAAAGTGACAAAATTTGTGGTACGTTTTTAATAAATGGCCAAAACATGTGAATCTATCGTCTTATTAACATAACCAGAGATACTGAATTCAAAAATAACATTTTCTTAAAAAAGTATTTTCTATCCCCAAAACAAATTTTGTTTCGTATCAACATTGAGGGTGGACACATTGGCACGCAGTTAGCGCAGGCAGGGCAGCGCAGTTTCTGTGACTCGCGTTGTAGAACGGGACAGCACGAATTGAAACGCAGAGCAGAGCAGAACAGAGCAGCACTGCGTCGCACGAGAACGATGTAGCACTCGTGAATGTGACACAGAAACTGCGCGATGCTGCGCGACATTGTAACACGTTCTCGACTTTTAGTTGGTTTTATTTCACAGTGGTGCTGCTCTGCTCTCCTCTCCTTTTAAATTCGTGCTATCTCGTTCTACAACAAGAGTCACAGAAACTGCGCTGCCCTGCCTGTGTTAACTGCGTCTCAATGTGCACCCAGCCACTCTGCCCTGCCCTACGTTTACTGCGTGACGCAGCTCAATGTGCGCCTGGCCTGATGTCAGTAAAATTTGAAATTATTTGAAGTATAGTATGTTTATACATATAATACGTTGGTATATGAGTATAGAGAAGTACAGTTTACACTAAATACATACGCATAATTATAAACATAATAATTATGTCAACATTAATTAGTGGGAAATAAGGTCACAGATAGTTGGGTAAGTAATTGTAGTGGGTATATATGAATATATATGTATATAAACCCCTATCTTTTTGACAAGGTGATCCAAAAAAGCTTGGCCGAATGCTTCTTACTATACCCAATCGTATACATTGTAGATACATTAAGTGACAGGAATATATGTCACTCGCAACCAGTGACAGTCGCCACATCAACTAATACTGTGTGACAATCGCCACCAGGGTATATCAGCTGATTAATTATTACCAGCCCTTCGTATCCACATGTAGCAAATATATGTTAACAGTAAGAGCAATAAAATTATACAAGCCGGTTTTCCAATTTAGAACTAAAAATTAAAATTAGGAATAACAATTTATCCCTGTTTAAAATACTGAAAATATCAAGGCCCATACAAGAAGGCAGGCTTTAACTTCATTTTTGTTCTTTTCTGGATTTTTAGTTTAGGCCAATTTGATGACACTACCGGACAATTTTGACGCCACATTACTTTTAAATTTGATATTTTGAAAGGGCAAAATCAGCTCCTTATAATTCTTCACTCCACTTTCTTGTCCAACGATTCCAAAGTCTAAAATAGCCATATTTATTCGAAGAAAAAGAAATTTGGAATTATCGCTTTATTTAGGGAGTTTAGAGATTAATTACGGAGATCCAAATGTAATTTTATTAGCGACAATGTCCTGTGGAGTCATGTAATATGATGATGAAATACGTTTCAACAGTCAGCAAGTAACCTTACGTAAAATTAAGTTTCATTGGTCCTTTCTGACATCCGTTTGGATGTCAGAATGGAAAATTTTGGATCTACTATCCCAGTTTTCGGTTCGGTCAGTTTCTGGTACCCAATCGGTTATTTATGATTCAACATACTACACGAGAATAATAAGTACCTATACGGCGCGGCTCAGCAAAACATTTACAATTTAGTTCAATGCAATAAATAGACAACAACTAAACATAGCTTTATATGTGTTACTACTAGAGATGAGCTGAACGGTTATTTTCTAATAACTGTTATTGCAATAACAGTTACTGAAAAATAACTGTTATTTATAACAGTTATTATAATAACTGGTATGGTCTTTGGATATTTTAACATATTGTAAGATATTCGATATGCGTATAAACGGTTCTGTTAGTGAAATATGCACAGATCTATAATACTGACGGATACTAAATAACATTTTTTGCTTTATGTATAATACTGCAATATCTGTTCAAATACTTGTCTATACAATGATTTAAGCTTTATATACACAATTTTAACAATTTTATGGATACAAAATTACAAACAAAAATAGATAACTGCACAATAGACAATAGTTCATTTTTAAGGGTTTTTAAATGTGCTACAGTAGAAAATGCGTAACTTGCCTGGGGCGTTATTATTTTGAAATTCTCCGTAGGTGGTTAAAACAAATTACTGTGATCCTTGCTTTCGAATATATTAATATTGACCAATGTTATCGATATTTCCAAATGAGTTATTTAAGTAACCAGTTACTGAGTATTCCAGTTATTGACGATAACTCTGATTTTTCTATACTAGTTATAAAATCACAGTTATCGATATATCGATCATCTCTAGTTACTACCCCACTATGGTAATAACATACTTAAAATTGTTCAACGTATAACTTTCTCAGCAGTTCTCTCTGTTTGTTGTATATAGAACTTGAATCCGAAATGTTTTGATGAGCCAGGCGATAGGTATATTCACTTAATGATATGGTAGATACTAATATATTCTATGCTATAATATCCACGTACTGTACATAGTATAGCTAAAATAATTTTGTTATATAATTTCATTTTAATTTAAAATCTAATTTCAACAATTACTGTATTATTGTTATTAATAAAACATACTCTATGTATATACCTGTATAACGTTACGTATTTAACATTTTAGTAAATACAATACGGACCCGTTATACACCATTTATTTGTACAGTAATGGTTTGAAAAAGTTACGAAAACGTTCAAAAGTTATTCAGATCATATCTCATGAAAAGCATCAGTGGCGTCAGCAACTTTTTGAACTTAAATTAGGGTGAATGCGGGTGAGACGCCGCACATTTTGAAAACACTTGATAATTCTTAAAGTAAGCATTTAATTGATTTGAAATTTGGTACATAAAAAATGTAAACCTGGCTCTTTACAATTATTTATAAATAATTTTAAATTTTGAGTCATTAAGGATTCATAATTAACATTTTTGTGGAGCCTGGAAAGCGGCGTCTCTCCCACACCTATGGGAGAGATGCCGCATCAAAGCAGGAGAGACGCCACATAGTTTATATTAAAAATTTTGCATTTTACACACATCTCCATACATGATGCATGCCATATGTAACCATATTTGGCACTTTATACATCTTAACCAGTCAACTTTTTTTTTTGTTTCTGAGTACTTTTCAAAACATTCAATACACTGGCAATCATCATTATTTTCGTTATCTTTACTAATATGAGAGCTCTTCCTTATCCATTAATGGAAATTTTATATTTACGTGGCAAAATTTACACTCCAAGAAAAATTGCATAATTAAGGTATATAAGTCTATGTTTTTAACATGTAATATGATGCGGCATCTATACCAACTTTAAATGCGGCATCTCTCCTTTTTGTTGGGATAGATGCCGCATGTTGCTATAACAAGAATCGTGCGGAATTCTAACCTAAAATTTTATACAGTACTTTTAAATACCTAAATTGATAACAAAACTCATTTTCATTAAAACAATGAAATATACATTCTTAAATTCGAAGGAATTAAATGCTTGTTAGAATATTATGTTAAAAAACTTACTTTTCAATAATAAAAAGTTGGATAATTACTAAACTGATGGACTAATCATAAATGTTACCATATACAGCTTAAATAAGTAACTTATTTTAAACATATAATCCATTAATAGCGCCATCTATCAATCAACGTACGAACTATGGCTATTGCGGCATCTCTCTCGCACTTACCCTATAGAAATTTCAAGCGATTTTGTATTACAAGAAGCACACATTCTTATGCGGCGATTCTAATTAAAATACTTATATTTATTTTCCCGCCCATATAGGCTACACAGAGTAGCTATAGCTCTAAAAGGGAAATTACGATAATCAAACCAATTTGAGATTGCGCTTAAAGAACTTTCCGAACCTGAACTTACGAATATATACCTATATGTTGATGTTTAAATGAATAAATACCTTCAAATCTACTCGGGCTGAGAACGAAACCTGGCTCAAAATAATTTTATATATCGAGAATTAAAAGGAGCAAATTTCTGACACATTTTGGTCAGTGGTCAGAGTTCCCAAGTAACAGACTTCCCAATTATTTTAAGGGTAAAACTTTTTCGATAAATTACGTGGCTAGAAGAATTTTTATTTTTTTGTGTGAAAATATAAAAAGTACCCGCGACAAGATTTTGAAAAATTTTATAAAATGTTATAAATGTCGACACAGGCTTTTACATTGATTTTTTCTGTTCTTGGAGAGTGAATAATTTTTCTCTATCAGAACAAGTTACATTCAACACATTTTAGCGAATTTTCGAATCGAAAACTCAGCTATTACAGCCACTGTCATGACACGACTTAAACCCAGGACTATGGCAGAAATTTGTTTTGAGATCCCTAGAAACCGAAAATAATATTCACTAAAATATCCCAAACCGATGGACAAGTTCGTTAGCCAGACACGTTCGATGCCCGGAACATGGTTTTCTGGGCATTTTTCGTGAAAAAAATTAGTTTTTTGCCAATATTTCCCGTTATTCAAAAAGTTTTGTGAAAATTTTTTTTACACCATTGGAAAGAGGAGAAAAAATCACATAAAAGAGATCTTTAAACTATTATTCTATGTCAACTAGTTTCCACGAAAAACTAACTTTTATAAACGGAAATTCGCTATGTTATGCAGGATGCTGCGACAGAGGTATTTAATAATAAGTACACAAAATTTGAAAACGGTCCCAATAAAGCTATTTCCTTGATAGAACTATCTCAAAAACAACGAATCAGTGTAATATTGTACCATTTCATTTCATATGGGTATACCATATTTATGGAATATAATACGCGGTAATGGCTTCGATAATTATGTAATGTTTTATGATAATAAATAAGTCTTACGCAATTAACTAGAGCTTAATTCAATGTAAAAAAAAAAAAAAATTAATTGGAAAATATCGAACAAAAATAGGTTTCTGTATACTGAGTTAGAATTCTCGTAAATTCGTCAAGTGAAATTTCTGTACCAAACCTAATGAGTCAACAAATTTTGTAATCAAAGTGCCGTATTTCCTATGCAAGTTACTTTTCAAAATTCTTTCAGGAAATGTGATTTAATTTCCGCACATAATTTTTCCGTTGCTTTTACAATTCCGAATTCGTGGAAAATGAAAAAAAAAATTGTATCGAAAACGTATGAACAGCTTCAAATTTCAAGTTCCTAACGTTAAAATTATGGTTTTTGGAGTTCTTAAAAAATTTTATATACGTAATGACGTCATGAAGTTCAGTTTTTTTCAAGTTTTTTCAAATCACGGCGCTTGAAACATATTTTTCCTTTGTTTTCTTGTTATATATTTTAAAATTTTTTCTTGGCTTAACGACGCAAAATTTTGAGAAGCCCTGATCTACATTAATTTTGATATTATATTACCTCAAGTCATTTACTGGTCCAAAAATAATTATTTGTACTTAACGGCCCATTCATTAATATTCCTGTAACTTATCACGAATGATTCACTTATAACTGAAAATAATTATTATGGTAAAAATACAAAAATGAAAATTTTTTAAATTTTAAAATTTTTATTATAACTAATTGAGAACATAAATAAAATTTTTTTTAATATAAACTAAAGCTTTTGCTGCAATTTTCTTCCACAATCTCGATTATCGGGCATACTGGAGCACCAATGAATCTTTCTACCAGTTAAATTTCCAAAATCTATGGTCGACCTTCTCCACTGGTATATCTGTAACAAATTAATCAAACTGTTAAAAACAAATTATTAATAAAATTAAATATTTGAATGAATCGTTTTTAATTGAGACCCCGAAACAGTAGTGATGAGCAAAATTAGTCTTGGTCTTGGAGTCTTGTCTTGTTCTTGCATTTTTTGCAAGACCAAGACCAAGTCCAAGACCAAGACTCTGTATACCAAGAGCAAGAGCAAGATCAAGACTGTAAGTATGGCTACAAAAACAAAACCAAGACTCAAGCGAGCAAGACCAAGGAAAAAGCAAGAAAAGAAGCAAGATTCTTGCTAAACTTTTTAAATAGTTTGAAGTATAAACCCTACAGAGAGAAAATTCTGATTTTAGAAGTAGAAAATTCGCTAGTAAAAAAATTCAAGAAAATGTTTTTTTTTTAGCAATACCAAGACCAAGACCAAGACCAAAACTCAAACTGTTCTAGCAAGACCAAGACCAAGATCCATAATGCAAGAACAAGACCAAGACTTCCAAGTCTTGGTCGTGGTCTTACATTTGTTCATCACTACGAAACAGGCCCGACGAGAAGGTGGGGTAGGAAAAGGGGGCCCGTAGTTGTCGGAAAGGAGCCCGAGAAAAATTAAAATATTTTTTTTGCTCATTATTTTTTTTGGGGGAAAGAATTCTTAAAAAATATGATTTATTCCCGGCGTCTACCATTTCTCTCCAGGGCCCTGTCCCGAAATCGTACTTAAAAAGAAATATAAAAATAGTCACAAACTTTTTTATGAACATTTTTTGTAATAGTCCAAGCAGATGCAGAGAGACTGGACGCCAGTTTAAAATTTAAACATTTAATTTTTTATTTAACGATTACTTATTAATAATATTAATGTGGCTGTCATTAAGTTACATTCACAATAAATACGTCGTTACTGGGCGCAATCGTAGAGGGCGCAGATCGATTACCGAACAAACTGATCTCACTAATTGTTCTTGTTACAAAAAATTACTATTAATTAATTAAAATAATTACGTAATGTTTTTTCATGTATTCACGTTTTAAAGCACATAATATCCACGCTACGTAATTATTTGAATTTAAAACACGCACATCTAGTAGGGTTGACCGGGGTAATTGTGAACGGATTTTCATGGGTTGAGATAAAAGGGTTGTTTAATTCTGCATTATTCAGGATGCACCACACAAATTTTGAGCAAATTCGTATGAAAAACAAAAATTTTATACGACACTCACATTTCGCCGGTGCGGTTTTGCAAATCTTATGAATTTCGGGGTAAAAGTGAATTCCATCCGAAAAATTATTTAGAATGGATTACAAGAGAAGTGTGGTACGTCAGAGTAAAGCCCACCTCAAATTCTTCACATTTACACCACTTTCAAATTTTTCATCATACTTTAGCGGTCACAATTTCTCTTTGTTTAATGCAAGTTACGCATACCTCAAATTTCTACAAAAAATCAAGGTTAAAAAAAAATAACAAAAATTGTAGGAACAAATTTATTAGAAGCTAAAAATGATATTTGGATGATATTTTGTCATTTTATCATATAAAAAATCAAAAAATTACATGTATTCACACAAAAACAAGGAAAATAAGACTTTTTCAAGGAAATACATTTAGTTTACATGAATAAAAAACAATTTCTTTTTTTATTGTTTATACATCGGAAACTTGTACAATAAGGTCACTGGCACCTTCATCAACATTTTCAACTCTGAAAATGACACTACTGAAATTTTTGACCGGATGTGGGCATTTGTGAATGACGTTCACAATTACCCCACAATTTTAAAATCATGGGGTAATTGTGAATTGGTGATAAATTGTCCAATTTCTTTAGCAATTAATGAGGAACCCTCTCAGAGCTTAGACCACTTCTTTAAAAGTACTTTTGACCATTTCTTACCTTTTAAAAAAAGAAAATGTATTTAAAAAAAAATCTTTTCTGAGGATTGGTCGAAGTAAGATACATAAAATTTTGCAAGGGTTTTTTCAAAATAAAAAAAAGATACTAATACTTAGAGAATTGTTATGAAATTTTAATAGCATATTAAGAAAGGACAGAAAAACATATTAGGAGTTGATTTTTAACAATATTAATGTTATTTTAGAAATTATAGGCACCGTTCACAATTGCCCCAATTCACAATTACCCCGGTCAACCCTAATGTACGTTGTTGGATGGACATAGACGAGCTATAGTGTGCTCCAGTGTACATTTTAGTTCTATTTTTAAATTGATAATTAATTGTATCGTCGGCGTGGTGTTTCCGAATTAAATTGCACAGTGTGAATCCCCGGGAATTTTCTGATTGTTGTTATTTGCGGTAGTTAATTTTATTATAAATCAAATGAGTTATAGATGGAGAAGAAATTAAATGAAGGTTGAAAACTTGAAAATATGATTTGAATAGAGTTCAAGGGTAGTATTTGTGATCCACGAGTTTCCCAATCGATGGATATTATCGTAAAATCGCTGTGTAAAATTCTTTTGTTAAAATTGTTTCACGAATTTATAGGCTTCAATTAGTTTATGGTCTATTTCAGTTAAATTTAACCATGCTTCACCACTTTGAATTTAAATAATTTACGTTATTTTAGCTTTATCTCTTTCATTATTGCATTTACGTAAATTTTAAATTTGTAGTTTGTTTTTAGAAAAGAATAGAAGTGATTGATTTGTTTCGAATGTAAGAATTATTTAATTTTTTAACGATGACCCACACGGAGAGAAAATTCACAGAAAAATTACTGTGCTCAGCACTACAATCGACGTGTAAAAGGCGAACATATTCAATTTTGTACGGTAAAAATATAAAAATTATAATTAATCATAGAAAATTTAAAGGATACAATATCCTTTCCGTAATATTAGCTCCGTAAAATTTGTAAAACAGCACAGTATAAAGTTCCATTCCCGACAGAAGAATATTTTTTAATTGTTTTTCTTACAAAAATTACCATGCCATCTTATAATTATTCAAATGCTATCTGCTAATAGTAGAAAGAAAGAAAGAGAAAGAAGATATCAACGCTGTTGAAATGTACCCCACTCATACATGCAAGTCATATAGCCAGGCTGGTGAGTGGTGTGACGACCAACACGACCAACTTGGTCGGACCAAGCACCTTGATTCATTAGACTGTCTTACAAGCAGCAAGCAGTATTCATTACACTGTCTTACAGGACGGACTGTCACGGCTTGACAAGCAATTTGACTTTAGGTTAAGAGTGTCAAATTGTGTCAATGTTTCAGAAATAATAAATTCTGAGGACAAACTTTATTTGTCTCAATATGGCTTGCAACTCTAAGCTAGTTCCATGTCAGTGTTTCCTAAAGTGTGTTCCACGAAACACCGATGTTCCACTAATAGTCACTAAGTGTTTCACGGAAAAATTTGTAAAAATGGCGCCCGAGGAAGAAATTTTATGTTTTATTTATTGTTGCTTGCCAACGCTATTTTTGCAATATTATTTGATTTGACTACTTGAGGGGAGGTTTACTTGAGAGTCGTTAAAAAAAATCGATTTTTTTTTTGCAGAAATTGGTAGCTAATTATGTGTAGAATATGTTGCCAAAGTGATTTTGCTGAAAGTAATTTAAGGGAAGGTTTACTTGAGATTTGATAAAAAAATCGATTTTTTTTTTTGCCGAAATTGATAGCAACTTATGTGTAGAATATGTTCCCAAAGTGATTTTACTGAAAATAATTTAAAAACAAGATTCTTGCACATTAACCGAAACCAGCTTTCTATAAAAAAAATTCCAAAAACGTAGTTCACGCAATAATGAGTATTAAATATAAAATTTTGAAAATACGTTTCTTTATATATATTTTATAATATCTGGGAACTACATTTTTGGAACTGGTGGACACGATAACTCAAAAACTATTCGATGAATCCTTTTTTTTAGTTTTTTATTTTAAAGATAATTCATTTCTTCGGCACCTCTACCTAAGTTCGATACACTTTCAATATTTTTTTTATTTTTAAATTTAAAGAGCGAAAAATAAGACAAAAATCGTAATCAAAAGTTTAAACATCCGCCATTTTTTTTTCTTTCAGCAATTTATTGATATTATAGGCAATAGTGCCGGTACTCTTCATATATTTTATAAATCTTTTTTGTTTTTGGATTTCGGTGTTTTATTACCGGCGCTAGGATGTCCACCAACAAGGCATTGGATTTTCGGATCGTCACACTGCACTATCTATTAAGTGGACACTTTTTTATATTTTTCCTTGAAAATTTTTTTTTGTGTAGCTTAATACTTAATAAATATATGCACAAAATTTTAAATTGATATTTACTTCCGTTCTTGAGAAAAAATTCTAGAACAATACATAATTTTTAAGGACTCTCGAGTAAACCTCCTCTTAAGTAAAAGTTTTATAATAGCAATTTTTTTGGGCTTCTCAACTGTATTATTTTTGAACTGGTATTCCGTACAAAATTCTAGAACTTAAGAAGTGTCCCGTGATAAAAAAAAAGTTTCCGAAACACGGCTCTAAATATTTTGATTTGAACATTTTTGATTTTTCAATTAAACAATATTCAAGGGACCAATATAATTTTCCTTCACCAAAAATATAGAGGTTAACCGAATTATTACCACCACTGTGTGACGCTCTTCCTCCAGAGGATATTTAATTGTCTTTTAAACTGAATCCCTACAACATAAGTATTTAAATAAATATATTTCATGTTTGTTATCTGTATTCTATGTACCTACAGTTGGTAAATGGTAATCATTATCAATATATCTTGTGGTAAAATTGGTAACTGTGTATAGTGTGTACATTCCTGATGGCATGTATAATGTTAATATGTTTCGTTGTCTATTATGTATATATCCCAGGTAGCGTAGAGGTATAGAGGCTATAGAGCACATAAATAGATGGCGTAGCAATCGTACACAATAGTCATGTTAATAGCTCGATCATTATCATTAAGAAATAATTAAATTAAATTTTATTGATTGTGTTTTACAAAACTATTACACAAGTTTACCTACGTATATATACGTATTCACACATACATACATGTATATGTATTGTTTTTAATAAATAAAGTGATATAAACAAATTGTAAGCCAGTGTACTGGACATAGGAAAAGATGAGGGAATTTTTCGTTAAATAAAAGTAATCACTGATTTTAGTTGGGTAGTATGGAAGCATATTTCCAAACTAAAGTAACTAGAAATCTATAAGACTTCAGTTACTTTGTGATACATTCAGAAAAAAAAAAAGAAAAATGCACCCATTTGTATTTCGAAGCCTCCTAAGCGCTCAAGGAAGCAAAAAAAAAAATCGTTTTTTTTTTCGTTCATTGCTCCATTTTCCCAGCGTCCCGTCGAATTTGACTGAAATCCTAAGAGGATCAAATTGAATATTATATAGAACTAGGCTAATAAAAATATTACTCAATGGCGTAGGAACTAGATACCAAATATCACAAATGTGATGATAGATTAAAATTTTCATTATTATTTTTAGCGAATTTCCCAATGGAAAATTCAGCAATTATACAGCCACTATCATAGTGAGATTTAAGTTCGAAACTATAATAGAAATTTGTTTTGAGGTCCTAAAAAGCCGAAAAAGACGATGACAAATTGCTATTGGAACATCTATCATTCGAACCAGCAACTTCCTTACCCGCTGCACCATAGGACCATCTAATGCTGTCTATTCTTAAATATAATTTACTAAGTATAACTATCTGTGTTATAAAGATAATTATGTTTCTTTGCTTCAAGAATGGACAGAATGGAGAGAATGGACTTTTGTAGAATTTGTTAAATAAAAATTAAAATAGGTTTGAGTTGGAAAAATGGCTAAAATCATCAATTTTATAAATAAATGCTTAAAAATTGTGTTTTGAGAAAATAATTACTGATCGAACACTATGGATATAACAATTTCAAATTAACTATAGAACTTTTTCAGTAACAGTAACAATTCAATTTTTTCAGTGTAGGTGTTCCAATTCCAAGAAATGTTTGCAATCTGAGACACGTGGTGAATATCCGTTCGAAATTATTTTAGAGAGAGAAAATTCTAATAGGAAAGTTTTAAATTTTTGCTCTTTAATATATATTTTATTTAATAGCTTGATCATCATTAAATAATATGCAACTATATACCTACAATTTACTAGATGCATCCCTCTTCATTTGCCAACATTTTTGGAAATACCTAATAACCAGCTACTATAAGTTATAATTAATATCTTGTACAGGGTGTTCTTGCTATATACCTACAACCAGTTGGTAACTTAAGATAAAATCACAGTGTAATCAACCGAAAAATAGTCAATTTTCACAATTTTTTTCGGATGAATAGGATGGAGGAATGGGGATCAATTTTTTTTACAATTAATACGACTATTTAACAATATAAAAATATTTTTTTATTTATTTTTATTTATTGTTTTTAATTATTAAAATTTTTTGAAAAAAGTGTCTAAAAAAAAGCAATATCTGGTACCCGCGGTTGCGGCCGCAGTTTTTATCTGAAAAAAAAAAAAAAAATTAAATAGATTATCAATCTGTAGGTAAGCCGCTATGTCCCTATGGGAGCTTTTTTTTGATATAAAAAAAAATTTGGCGGTTTAAATAAATACAAAATTTTTTATAGTTTTTCGTGTGGAAAAATAGGAAGATTTCAAAAGAAAAAAGCTCCCATAGGTACATAGCAGTTTACCTACAGATTGGTAATCTATTTAATTTTTTTATTTTTTTTGGATGAATACTGCGGCCGCAATCGTGTGTACCGATTTCTGCCCTTTTTAAAGACACTTTTTTCAAAAAATTATGATAATTACAAAAAAATAAATAAAAATAAATAAAAAAAATATTTTTGTATTGTTACATAGTGATATTAATCGTAAAAAAAAATACATCGCCATTTCCCCATCCTATTCATGAATCGATTATTAAAAGTAAGAGATCGATAACCGATTTTTTCCAAAAATAACTTCATTTTAATAGTAATTCTACAAAGAAACATGTGTTAAAATGAAACACCAAAAACTCTATTGTTAATTGTCACTTTTTACTCGTTATATCAACGAACTTCTCCTATGGCTCTATATAAGTCAGACTATTAATACAAAAGGAAGGAAGAGACCACATATCTGTGCAAACGACGATCCCTTTCCCACAAAAGCGACTTATTTAGAAAACATTTTTTTGTCAATTTGTTTGAAATTTTTGAATAAACTTGGTGCAATTCGTGGTACATATCCTACATATTCAAATGCCTTATTTTTTATAATTATAATTGAAAAGTTAACTCACTAATCGCCTTTACAAATATAATACCTTACAAGGCGTTTTTACACGATATTACCGATATTACCTATGTAGTATCAAGTAAGTCCCTTAAACAAAAATTATCAGCTAATTTTATTAAACTTTTCAAAATTTCGATTTTTTAGATCAATCTCACAGAATTGATTTTTTTTTTAGCCGATTTTTTTCGAATCGATTTTTTTTATTTCGATTTAAATCGATCCAAAAATCGATCTTGTTTTTGGAAAATCGACATCTCTACCTTAAAGTATTTAATCTGAGAAAATTATATGTGAATCATCAGATTGTTTCTAACTAAAAATTTGAAGATTGTCTGCGACTGAAGTCAGTCGGCGTAATTTGGACATAAAAATTTCGATTGACATCTCTCACATGTATTTTGGTTTACAAACACTGACACATCCTGTACTCTAATATAGACAGATACTACTCAAATACTGTTCCAATAATAATATTGTTGTCCATAACATTATTCGCACTACGTGTGTCTGCCGCTGTACATTAAACCAATTAAGGTACAATTTAACTATTCTCATAAATAACACATTTAGCGAGGCACCAATGTACCGCTATGTGGGTACCTATTTTGCAATACCAACATAACAACTACTGTACTGGATGTACTAGCCAGAATAGTACCAATTTGGAACATTAATAGCACATTAATTTGTTGTACCTAGATACGTAATAATAATAATAATGGTTGAAATGTTGGCATCGCACCCAATAACCGGGACAGAGAGACGGACAGACGTACCTACCGGTAGCTACCGGTACCGGGGTCATCTTGAACAAAATGAGCACACCACCAAATTATTTCACACCATAATTTATAGTCAATTATCCAAACGCCACTGACAATTAAATTATAATTTATATAAAATATTAACAACAATATGTGTGCTGGTCCATATAATATGTTTATTTGGTTATAAGTTGAAAATAGACATGAAACTATGGCTGGCAGGTGGCAATGGTAATAATTATTATACGGTAATGCATTTAGCCGTTATTCTAATTGCGCTGATAATGCAATAATTTTATTATGTTTGGGAAATTTAGAATAAGCTTTGAGAGAATTTGAATTGGTGGAATTACTTTAGTTCTATACTTTCCTAAAAAACGCCTGAGAGTATTTGAATTGATGGAGTTACTTTAGTTCTATACCGTCCTAAAATGAGTCCAATTCATTTCGTTCCTGGCTTACTTACATTCCGCATTTGAAGTGTAATGGAATATGGCATTAGGTACACTGTTAAAAAAATATGTATTATTACAATAAAAAATATGGTAATTTTTTACAATATGTGTCTTGAAAGTTACAATGTGTTAGTAAATTTAAATAATTTAGTTGTAAAATATGAAATTTTGTGTAAAAATAAACATTCACTGTAATTTTAAATACTTTGATACTAAAATTACATATAAAAATGGTATTTCACATGCTAAAATAGTAAAATTACATTTCGAAACGAAAATTTACTGTAATTGTATGTAAATTACTGGTCTTTTTGATGTAAATTACCGGTATCACGTGATTGATTCTGCGCAATTGACGGCGTCAGTTGAGTTGACAATGTAATTTTACATGTCGTCAATTCTACAATGTAATTTTACATAGAAAAACATTTCGAAATGAAATTTTACAATATTTAATGTTGGCAATTAAATGCCAACATTAAAATTTTTTATCAGTGTAGTTTTGTCAAGAAAAAGGCTTTTATTTGAAAAAAGTGATGATTTTTACCAACTTCATCTAGACTATAAAATAGCGAAACTACAGCTATAGGATGGGAAAGTACACCTAGAGAAAAAAACAATTTCAATAAAAACCATATCCATTCAATGTAAAACATTAACGAAAGTCTAGTAATGTTGAAATTTATTGTTTTAATGTAGAAAAACTTTGTTTTAAAATTGAATAACATTGACTCCCTACAAAATTCCCTATCTTTTCAATATAATTTTTTTTCTACAATCTTAGTGGAAAAAAGGCTTTTGCGCTCTGTGAAGAGAGCGCAAAATGTCTATTTGCTGAAGACTGTCGTTACCGAGCAACGAAGTACTACTTTGTGCTTTAAAGCGTAAAGTAATACTTTGTCACTCGCTCAACGTATATTTAATAACAAATCGGGTAGGCGTTATTTATATTTTCTATGGTAATAAATAAACAGATTCTAAAATCATTAGTTTTATGGTAATCAAGTGAAATATTAATTTTATTAAATTTCAAAATAACTAGAAAATATTAATTAAAAATAAAAAAATAACTATAATTAATAAAAAATAAGAATAAAAAATTTTAAGAAATCTATGCATATATGATGGAAATATATAATTGTGACAGTGATTTCTCAAGTACACCTCCAAATATTTCTGAAGCTGCAAAACATTAAAATAAATATTAACGTCCATTATTATTTTTTTAAGTATCTTTTAAATAAAAAAAAATTTTTATAAGATTGTAGAAAAAATTTTGTGTGTAATTCGAACACAAAATGATATTGCCGCTCTCATGAAATTAACGCGCTCCGCCTGGCATTTTCAATCAACATTTTCAATCGAGCGGCAATATACCATTTTGCGCTCTTAATACACAAACAACTATTAAGTTGTTCATTATTGAAATAAGTAATAATGATCGTTTTTAATTTTAAGTTGCCATTTTTTAACTCAACATAATTTTATATATGAGGCATTAAAAGAAGAAAAGGTTTAGTACATTCTGGTCAGTGGTTCTAGAGTAATTATTGTTATCTTTAAGGTTTTGAGAAAATCGGTAAAACTTAAATGAAAGATATTACCAAAAAAAAAAATCACAATTATATTTACGGACAAAATATTTTTTATTTAGGAGAATTTTGATTTTTTTTCAAGGCTCTATCATTCTTATTAGAACTGAGAAATTTTTGAAAAATTGCAGTAATGTAGGAGTCGAAGCATACCTCCAATCAGCAATCAAATTTTTTCAAAATGCGTCACAGTAGGTGAGGATGAGTTGAAATATAAACTTTCCCAAAATTTTTTAATTTGTAGAAATCTCAATTTGGAGCAATTGAGAGCAATTTTTGGAAAAATTTACGTATCTACCTCTAAAATCGTAAAATAAATTTTGATTATTTGGTTCTTGCAAAAGTTTTAATTTGTTTTTTTTAATAACCCATATTTTTTTTTTATTCAGCAGCCATAAAGTCTGCCAGCGTCAGTATCAGACGGAGAAATACTGAAGCTATTGAATTAAAGTGGTTTCATTTAAACTGTGACAAAATGTGGGAAAACACTTCAAGCTTGGATTTACTGATAGACAAAAAAGGCAATATATTTCGAGGGATGACAGTTTGGAGCGTTCTAGAATCAGAATAAAAAAGTTCTTATCTATCATTCAAAATTCATTTTTTATTTTGATAAATTTTTCCCGCAACTCTTCAAATTTGACATCAATATGTCAAACGTCATTCAAAAAATGACAAGGATATAGCTTATCTCCATTATCCCGCTTCACCCAAAAATTGTCCTTTTTGTTTAATTTATTATATATATTTATCCGACCAAACTTTTGAGACAGCCTAAGACAACACACACACACACAGTTTGGTTACAAAACAGATAACGGAAAATTTTATATTTAAGGTCACCTCGTATTGTTTTTCGTAACATAAGAAATATGTATTTTGTGTCGCTTTAGGCGAGAAAAAAGTCACGAAGAGATTACCCCGTGTTCTTCGTCTCTCAATAAACATGTAACAAAAAAAAATATTTATCCGATAAAAACAAAATTTACAATATTCAATTTTCTCTCAAAAGTTATAGAGAAGATATACTCACTACTCGTTGTGTGTGTAGTGTGTATGAGCCCAAAAGAAAAAAAACACATACGACAAATCAAATTGGAAAAATCATCTTTAGCTTTTGTTTTTCAAGTTGTGTTATTGTGGAAATAAGAAAAATATGTATTCCCTTACTATGCCACCTACCCACCTTCCGAGGTGTATACATATGAGTGAAATTCTTGTTATGTTTATTCCTACTATTTTGTCATTTGTAGCGATTCGGGGAAATAGGACTAGTAAAGTTAAAGGAATCAAATTTGATGATCTTAATTGGATTCGCTATTGGAGACAAATTAATGAAGCCAGTGGAAGGAAACATAAGAAGTTTCCGAAATATCGCAAAAGAAATGGGAGTAATTAAGGGGACGTTTACTTGAGAGTCGTTAACAAAAATCGATTTTTTTTTTACAGAAATTGGTAGCTAATTATGTGTAGAATATGTTCCCAAAGTGATTTTGCTGAAAGTAATTTAAGGGAAGGTTTACTTGAGATTTGATAAAAAAAATCGATTTTTTTTTGCCGAAAATGATAGCAAATTATGTGTAGAATATGTTCCCAAAGCGATTTTACTGAAAATAATTTAAAAACAAGATTCTTGCACATTAACCGAATCCAGCTTTCTATAAAAAAAAAAATCAAAAAACGTAGTTCACGCAATAATGAGTTAAATTAGAAATCACAAAGTGATTGAAAAAATTATCCGGATCGGCTGGGAATCGAACCCAGGATCTTCTGGTAACAAGCCAGACGTGTTAACCTCTACACCAACGATCCCATGCTCGGTAAGCGGCTGAGCCGGACACCCATTCAATCACCTATGTGTATTAGTACTCTCTCTGATTCGAGAAACAGTTACAATTTTAATTTCAAATATAAAAAGCAATAATGAGTATTAAATATAAAATTTTGAAAATACGTTTCTTTATATATATTTTATAATATCTCGGAACTGCATTTTTGGAACTGGTGGACACGATAACTCAAAAACTATTCGATGGATCCTTTTTTTAATTTTCTATTTTAAAGATAATTCAATCCTTCGGCACCTCTACCTAAGTTCGATACACTTTCATATTTTTTTTATTTTTAAATTTACTCTAAAGAGCGAAAAATAAGACAAAAATCGTAATCAAAAGTTCAAACATCCGCCATTTTTTTTTCTTTCAGCAATTTATTGATATTATAGGTAGAGGTGCCGGTACTCTTCATATATTTTATAAATCTTTTTTGTTTTTGGATTTCGGTGGTTTATTACCGGCGTTAGGATGTCCACCAACAAGGCATTGGATTTTCGGATCGTCACACTGCACTATCTATAAAATGGACACTTTTTTATATTTTGCCTTGAAAAATTTGTTTTGTGTAGTTTAACACTTAATAAATATGTGCACAAAATTTGAAATTGATATTTACTTCCGTTCTTGAGAAAAAAATTCTAGAAAAATACATAATTTTTAAGGACTCTCGAGTAGACCTCGCTTTAATAGAGGCAGTATAAAAGACATTTATTTTTCAGGTATTTCGCAAACGCAGTTGGTAAAGCGTTATTAAGAAAATCATATTAACACTATGAGGCCCGAGCGCTTTCACAATAAACTTCCCCAGAAGCCGGGAATATTTTTAAAAAAACTTTATATAAACAAATACCTAAAATGATTCAACAGGTATGTGTAAACATACGTACGTGATACGTACATATATTTGACATTCAAATCAATTACGTACAGAAAGTTTAGAACACACTCTAGTAAAAAAAAAAATTTATTAGTTATTATAAAATATTTTTTATGTATGTATTTATTTTAAAATTTTTTATAGAAACCAAGAGAGTACATAATAGGTACATATTCTTTGGTACCTAGTGTGTGTTGGTGTTTGTGTGAGTGTGATAACATCGCACACATAATGCGTAATCAAATAAGCATTGATCGCGATAGGCCTCTGCGCTTGTTTTGATTATTTTCGGATGCCGAAAACGTGAGACTGAAAGTGTTAATATACCTACCGAATGATTTTTGGAGAATATTGTCAAGGAAAAGTGCCTAGCCAAACGATCATCAATAATCAAGAAATTTGGATACTGTTATTTTTAAAAAATGCATCAAAGTTCACATAAAAGTATAAGAATTTTAAGTCTTGTTGGATTACACTGATTTATGTAGAACAGTAGAGTAAACCCTACTCACCCTACCGGTAAGATCTGCGTCACTTGCGTTCTTTGAGCGTTGCAATGGAAAATGGAATAATTTGCTAAGAGTCTTGGATTACAATTTTTCTGCAAATAGGAGCCAAGAGTCAGATTTTTGCGTGTTTGATTAGCTGCTTAGCACGAACTTTGACAACGTTACCAGTGTGAACTGTGGACGATTTCACAAATCCCGGCAATTCCTCCTGTTCAGAGCTTGACCAGCTGCTTTACACAGACTGCCGTAAAAGCTTTTAGAATCCAGATGAAACTAGCCGACTAGCTCCAGTTTCAACATAAATTAGTTCCACCCTACTTTATTAAAAATTTCAATTCGGGTGAGCGAGTTATTTTTATGTCACTAATTTTGTAGACATAGACATGAAAGAATTTATCTATTCCCTAAATGATTCAAACACGGCTTCTCCCGATAATATTTTACACTAACACTACACACTCCATTAATTCAACCAATAATATATCTAAATATGTTTTATAGATAGACCGTGTTCCCCTATTTCTAATGTGATGTGATTGTACCCTAGCTTTTTGTCATACGGAAATGTACTAGTAGGTATATTATTTTGTGTTGTGTAAAGATAAAAGTCTTAGTAGAGGTTGGCATGTTCGATTCAAAATTCCCAATGCACAATAAAGCAATTTTCTTTCTGTAACAAAGTTTCCATGAGCACAACAACGAAGTATCTTTGTATACCTTATGATCCACGAAAATTTCGCTAAGAAATGGACCGAATAGAATTAATAAAGCTAAAGAGATTCTTGAGATTGAAACTTATACTTTAAGTAGAATTAAATTTGAAAGTTTGGTAACACTTTAAGCCGTCAATCAGAGGCGATTGTAGGCCCGAATTTTTCTGTACTGTAAACATATAACTTATGCGAATCATTTTTCTTGAAGGTGCAGACATTTTTTTATTGCATAATTTTAATACCTCTGTCGCAGCATCCTGCATAACATAGCGAGTTTTCGTTTATAAAAATTATTTTTTCTCGAAAACCCCGTCACATGGGATAATGAACCTACAACGTACTCGACGTACTCTATATGTTTTTTTTACTTTTTACAATAGTATAAAAAATTTTCAAAAAAAAATGTTAAATTTTAACAAATTTTACCAAACAAAATTTTTTGAGGATATTGGCATCAGAAGTGTCTCGCTAAAGAATTCAACTAAGAGTTTTTGGACTCTCAACGTAACCAAATAATCAAAAATAGGATGTTCCATTTACAAAAGTACGTTTTCCTCGGAAACTAGCTGATATAGAATAATTGTAAATAGAAAAAAACTTCTTTATGTGATTTTTCCGCCCCATTCCAAATTTTTTTCACGAAAAATGTACAAAAAACCATAGGTGAAGAAACTAAAAATGACACTCACTAAAGTTTATATATATATATATATATATATATATATATATATATATATATATATATATATATATATATATATATCCGAATGATAACTCGAAAACGAAACATCTTATTTTTAAGAAATTTGTTGGAACCGTTGAAAGTCCAAAAATATTGAATGATATTAGTAAACAAAAATACTTTACTTTGCAAAATGCCACTTTTTTTGATTATAAAACCTCTTATGACACGTCTCAGTCAATATGACCATTCTTAAACGTGTTTGAGAATGGACATATTGATTGAAACATGTCATAGGAGTTTTATATTCAATAAAAGTGGTATTTTGCTGAGTAGTGTTTTATTTACTAATATCAAATATCGAATACCATAAAGTAACCCTCAAATCTATTAAAAATATTGAATGAGTTCCTCAGCCAGACACGTCTGATGCCTGAATTTTGTTGAAAAAAACTCTTTTTTGCCAAGGTTTTCCCAAATTCAAATGTCTGCGATATTTTTTTACACCATTGGAAGGAGGAGAAAAATTACATAAAAATGGTTTTTAAACCATTATTCTATATGTAACCTGGTTTCGTCGAAAAAGTAATTTTTGTAAACGGAAATTCGTTATGTTATGCAGGATGCTGCGACAGGGGTATTTTACTTTCATAATATGCTACATATTACATACATTAAATCTGTCATAATCACTGATTGTACGGAACACTATGGAGCACTTGGCAACTTTTTATTTCATAATTATGACATCCCTAGGAAATTTTCTTTTTGCTCTTTTCGTCATTTTTTCAAACTTTTCTGGATAGGCTTGGACCTACCCAACCTATCCGCTAAAATCGCCACTGCCATCAATGTTTTAATAGTATTTGCCTTCCATTCTTAGCTAACGAGCTAACGATTCACGCGGTATACTTAAAGTGACAATAATAAAAGCCACAACAATAGTTTTGATATTATTTTCATCTTGCACTATTAGAAGGCACTGTGTGTGGCCTGGTGACTCTTGTGCTGGTAGTCAAGTTGTTAAGACAATACATACATACCTAGTTGTGTTTGTAGTTACTGTATTTTGTAGTATTTTGCAATGTTTGTATACAGTGATAACATTAAAATAGTTGTTCTAACCATAAGCATATGAATAAACAAACCATCATAGTATTGTTGAGATATGTATATAGAGTATAGAGCCAGGAATCGGGACATACACGACAATTCTATTATGTTTAATGTTTTGTGTTTATTACTTTGTAAAAAATATTGTAATACAAATGGCCATGTTGTCCTAGTTTTCAAATAATCAAAAGTTTTTCTGTAAAGTAAAAAAAAAAAAATGGCTAATGCTGTACAATACAGGTTCGTCTACATCTCAGTAGGGGTTCTACTACTCCACCGTACAGTTTCGCTGGAATTATTCAGGAGTGAAGCGAAACGTGACGGTGAAGAACACCCTCTGGCCAGGAGTCGAGTATTTCTTTTTCAAGAATTTCATTTTCCTACTGGGCAAGTTTGATATTATTGAGAGATTTTAACGTACTTTAAAGAGGACGGAAAATATTAGTTTAAATTTATGATATTCAATAGTAGTGCGCCTATGATTGGATAGAATCTTTCCAAGTACTTAACAAGAATCTTATCTATTTAGCCAAAAATATATATATATTTTTTAATAATATTTTTGTTTCCAAAAATAAAAATTTGGCGGGACAAGTCTACCCATATTGTCGACTTTCCATTGGGTGTCCTTAAAGACTAGAGATTACTTACATAAATAATTATTTTTTCATTTCAGGGGGCTCCTGCCCCCCCCCCCCCTGCCAGAACTTCCGGAAGGGGCTTTGCCACCTTGCGCCCCACTGGGGGGGCTTCGCGCCCTGTATCTCGTGGGGGACTCCACCCCTCATAAAACAAATGATATCATTTTTTCTCGAGATATGTGAAAAAATTCACGAACGAACGAACTAACGAACGCACATACAGATATCATGCTAAAAACGGTGGATTCGGATTCTAGTGACCTAATAACGTGGAGACATGTCCAAATTAGTGATTCGTAAAATTTGGCTCATAACAATAACTTCCAATGGGAAGTTAATAATATATTACTTAACGAGGAGCGTAAGTATAATTTTTGTGGCCTCAGATGTAGTTTGAAAATGTGAGGCTCCCAGGCTTGTTTTTTTAACCGAAAAAATTATGAAAAATTTAAAAAATAAAATGAATACAAAATAACAAAATCCTAAACAAGATAACAAAATAAAGAGTCGAAGAAAATTTGTCCCTCTCAGGAAATTATTTTGGTAAAGAAAAATGCTCAGAATTTCGCGATCAAAAGTTCTTGTGTCATTATTCCAAATCTACTTCCAACACGACACACATTTCAACGACAAATAAAACACAAGGGAACACATTCGAAATGAACTAGAATAAGAAAAAAAACAATATATTAAATGACTTCGAAAACAATTTAAATGATTTAGAGCATCATCTCTCTAATAGAAGACTAATTCAAAAATAATCGATTTCTAATATGATATACGTAGTAAAATATATACATATTCATCCCCCCACAACGACAAATTATATTACAAAATATCTTGAACTAAATTTCTTGGAGCTCATTTTGAAAGAGACTCGATATGTAGGCACTCCACTAGCAAAAACAGTTGTAAACGTGGAACACAGGGAGAAAACCAGGTGACGTTGAGTATCCTACAACCAACATCATATGATACGATCGCATAAAACTACTACTTCTCTACTCTCGAATTTTAAGATAGAAATGAGGCATCGAAGTAGACGACACACACATCTGTAAGATTTATTAGTACCTATATAGCCATCTCTGTTCGATCAATGGTGTGGAAGTAGTAAGTCGATACATTCATTTCATTCACATTTTCGTCATGCTATCCAGAAAGTTCTACACACTACGCCGGGTTACATGTGTGTTTGTATGTGTGCTACACGCCTATCGATTTTACAATATCCTGATGTACGCCATTTCCCTACAAACGACGTGTACAACACGGCTGCCTATTGCCGCCCGTTGAAACCAACTGTTTTGTTGTGGATGAGGTTGATGCTCTCGGCGTAGAGTTTAATTTATTGGCGGTCAAAAATTTGCGGTCACTGAAACGATTTTATCCAGAATTATAGAAGAGTAAAAAATTCTCGGAATGTAAATATTATAATAAGGCCCGATTTACATTATAGTGCCAATATCGATACGCTCCCGCTCCACTCTTGCTCCGATATAATCTTGTTGTGTTCACATTACAATGCTGATACCATGTTGGCACCTATTCGTTCTCCATTCACACACTATAGTGCCGCTCTCGGTGTCCTCTCTCGCTCCAATTTCGCTCCGATAAAAATTTTTCCCCCATATTTTAAACACTATTGTATTAGAAGAGCATATCAGAATACAATATATCTATTAGCTAATTGGTAATATGTATCATAATCATAATGTATTGTAGCAAGACGTCGCGTCATTGTGTTAGATTATGTTTTCCTAATACAATAATTTTTAAATAAATGGGCTGAGAAACGGAGCAGAGTGGAATCAAAAACGTGTTCACACTATCGATATAAGTCTGATATCGCTCCGATACCGCTCCGATAAAATATTATCTGAGTGGTATTGATATTGGAGCGGGAGCGAACCGTGACTGATATCGGAACAATATCGGAGCGATGATGTGAATACACTCATTGTCTATTGTGTAAGAATATTTTATCGTGTTTATCGTCTTTATCGTATTTATTAATTAAAGTAATTTTGTTGACCAAAATTCAATAAAATTTTGTAAACATATTTACTTCTAGTTACTATTTATTGTATGTTGCTTTTCTAAAAACCAAAAAGTTTATTTTAAAATATAAGATGGTCAGAGCCGGATTAAAAAAACTTTTAAGGGCCCCTTTTTTGGCCAATAATAAATTTAGTATTAAATTGTCTCTGTTAAAAAATACTTCTCGTAAAAATTTATCGGTAAATATTAATTACACAGGTGAGATCTACCCACTATTTTCGTAGCAAGACTTATACACTTTCCACTCTGTATAGGTAAATTACATGTACGTACAACTAACTTGAAGGTACACCAACCGTCTATGGCAGGAACACCCATACTTATGGAAATAGTGTACGTGTGTACGGGATGTGTGGTTCGCCCCTCTCATTGATGTTTTTGTTGCCCTATCTGAAGTGTACGAAAAGTGGGTTTTTTTGTGTATACTGATAAGATATAATTAATATATTGACGAAACTATAGGCAATCCTTGTGAATATCGTATTCCTGTTTAGAAATTTTATCACGTTCAGAATGTTCAAAAATCTGCACAAAGTAGCCGTCATGGTTGACGTTTTAATAATAACGAACATCAATCAATTACAATAAAATACTTCAACAATGTATAGCAATAACAACAGTCCGGCTAAAACCTGTTGTATTATAACAAAATGAATAGGTAAATTACATATACGAATAACCAACATGAAGATACACGGACCGTCTATGGCAGAATAGTGTACGTGTGTACGGGATGTGTGGCGCGCTCCTCTCACTTGATGTTTTTGTTACCCTACCTGGAGTGTATAAAAAGTGGATTTTTTGTATACTGATTAGACATAATAATATATTAACGTAATATAGGCAATCCTTGTGAATGCCTGTAAAGAATTTTATCATTTTATTAAAAAATTTGCACAAAGTAGCCCTCATGATTGACATTACTCATTTCCTAAATATTTCTACGTTTTTCGAGAGATTCTCCGAAATTTTTAAATGCAAGAAAGTGAAATCAAAAAACTTAAAAATATTGGATTAATGTAATTAACTAATTAGAGTAACATTGCTGGTGTCTATGTCCAACTTTTTTATAATTTTAAAATTAGCACTACTATGTACGAATATTTTTGTGCGTCTCAATATGCAAACTACCACCATAGCCATAACAACGAACGGGAGAAATGTTACCAACACCAATCCATTGCATGGTACAGTACAAGGTGCTATCGTCAGTGACACTAAAGTACACATTTTATTTGGTGACCTAAATTCTACACTAATACCACACAATGTATGTATAAAATATATAATATCACTCATTTCACCCCCCAAATGAAGTTTTTCATATGACTTTCAAAATAAATTTTCATTTAATAAAAAAAAGAGAATTTTTTATTTTCTACTTAATTTTAATTTAGATTTTTTTATTGAAAGAATTTTTCGTTATTGAAAAGGAAAAAAAATTGGGGATAGGTTGATCGAAGACACAGGTCCGGAATTCATATTATTCATTTAATTAAGTACCTATGTTCATTACGGTTTAACTTTAGCAAGTTAAAAGTTGAAGAGAAACATTTTCCTTAGTTGAAGCTGAATACTTCGTAAGCAGAACGTAAAACTAAAAATTGCTCAGAGGAACCTCAATTTCAGTTTAAAAGATACGTGGAAACAATTTCCTTCTAACCTTTTTCAATCGGAATTTGTTTATTTTTACTATCTTCAATGAGGACTGTATGGAGAAATAACGGGTCTCCGGAACAAATAAGATTTTTCAAAAATTTTTCTAAATTTACCAAAAAATTTCATCTCACAAATTGCTCCGGGCTTCCCTGGTGAACTCGAGTTCCGGGACTATAACTGCGCCTGTCCCCCTGTCCCAAAGATGCAGAATTATGAAAGGTAGTTTATTTATTGCCTATTTACCATAAAATGATTTATGTCAGAAGGTTGTCCTGAAAATAATACAGATATTTGATTTAAACGAAATCACAGACGAATGAACACTATTATATAATACTACTAGACATAGCGCAAAGCCAGTTTGTAGGCATTTTTCTTGAAGCAGGTAATAGGGTGAGACGGGTGCCATTTAAGGAATATAATATAATGTCAATTTTTGAGCAAATGTGACTATAATTATTGCAGGACATACTTCGTATACGTATTTTTCTTTCAAAATTTTGCAGTTTCTTCTCAAAAAAGTAAAATTTTGCTACATCAATATTATATTTTTACAATAATTATTTGAAAACGTTACAACGGATACCATCAATTATTATATTACAGAATACTATTAAGGTCGGAACATGGTCGTAACTGGATGCCTCAATTATAAATTTATATAATTAGGCTATATAATATGTTCATTGGTCCGTGAACGAAATGCATACTAAATATGATTTCAATTGTTTTAATCTTAAAATTTATTTTGATTTATTTTAGTTTCCATAGATTTGTTGAATCTAAATTGAACGTTGACAAGAAAAATAACTGATAAATAATAACATAGCTACAAAAACAAATTTTTTGGAATTTTCACCATGTCGAATGTTAATTTTACAAAGTAATTTCATATAATTAATTAATATAAATAAAAACCGTTCATATAAATTTTAATTAATTAATTTTATTTATTCATTTATAATTAACTATATGAACGGTTTTAATTTTTGTTTTATGTTTTAATGGTAATTACTAATTTTATGTATTAATTAAACATTTATTTAATTGGTAATAAATGAATATTAGTTTAGTTTATTAACCTAGTATTAGGGTTTTGTGAATGTATATTTTGATAAATTATCAAAATTTTATTTGTCGCAAAAAAATATGGAGCTTAGCTAATTAATTAATTATTGTTGATTTAACTGTGCGATTAAAATTTACCAATCATACTAACATCACAAATCTTAATTAGTTTGGTTTACTTAAGATAACTTGCAAATAATTAGAGTTTACTGAAAATCATTAAGTACCATTTTTTTTTTTTTTTATAATGAAATTTCTAGAGCAGTTATTGGCAACCTCTTTTGGGCAGCGGGATTCAAATTAGGACTGATAAATATCGAATTTACAATTTAATGGTGTCCAACTATATAAACTTTTTATTCGCCTAACTTCTTTCGAATCTTTAGAAAAAATGTGGTACTGTTCGCAGTAGGGTAGAGAGGGGCAAGTTGAACATAGGTGTAAGTTGAGCAATCGAAATATCTCAGAAACTATACATCGCACGCTAATACATTAAAGGGCGAATAGAAGTGGGTAGGAGAGGGGAGCTCATGCGCACGCTTTATTTATTTTGCGTACAAAAAGTAAAAAACTTTTGTTTGTGAATATTGCTTCTATACGAGACAATTATCTATGTTAAATCAAATAAGTGTTAAACTTTTATAAATTTAGTATATTTTTGTTATCTAGAAAGGATTTGCTTCTAATTCAAACAGTTTTTTTCATAACCTCACTTTTGTTTCAAATTATCTGAGTGGGGTAAGTTGAGCAATAGAACTTTCGTTTGCATTAATTGTAGCAGTGACAATGATGTTGAAGTTCTTAATATCTACTTAATGTTTCTCTTTTAAAGTCATTTTCATTAATTACTTAAACGTTAAAGTCTGATATTAAGTAGAAAGATTGAGTATATTCGAAATATTAAGTTTAAGATTGTGGTTTAAATATTAAGTTGAAGTTGTCTTTTTGTTAATTTTTTTTCTGTATTTAATATCCAAAAAAAATTACTTTTTATTTCACTATTATGTCACTAAAGCATTATAAATCATTTTATTTTATGTTTGATAAACATCCAAGGCATGGTTTGGCTACATTTTCTAACTGCTCAATTTACCCCCTACGCTTGCTCAACTTACCTCACCTATGGGGTACATTGAGCATGTCGGACTTCCTTCACTTAAACAGCTTTATCTCTTAAACTTGAATTGTTAGAAAAAAGTTACTATGGGAACTTTAGAAAAAAGGAACAAATTACCTACACATCAGTATGCATAACAATAAATTTGGACTTATGGTTGAGGAGCTATGGTCGATTAAGTGAAAAATTGTTCAACTAGCCCCACCCTACCCTACTTTCCGTATCGAAGCGTACCTCTCGTACCGTATATTTAAGTAAATTGTAGAAGTTGAGATTCCCTCTTACCATTTTTCAATGTTAGGCTCCATTTGCGCAATATTGAACTTTCAAGTGGTGTTAGGTGAGTTGCAAAACACGTCTATTATTTTTATGTAATATATTTAATCATTTGTGCGTCTGTTAGTGATCGATAAGTTTTGAACCACTAGACCGAAACCAACTGTTATCTAAGACTACATATTTCTACAAACTAGTGAAAAACACAAATTTTCTCTTGACGAAAGAAAAAATTTTTCTGTGCATTATTTAGATAAAACCATTTTGAACTGTGCTTCAGCTACAACAAATATTAAGTTAACTGTACGATAATCTACTTGTAATACATTTCTACACTACTTACGAATCGTTCTAACCCTGTTTGCATACGCCAAAATGAATTGATGTTATGTAAAATGGTTGACCAAAGTAAATATAAAATGATTCAACCAGTTATGTAACACATTAGTACACACAGAAATGGCATATTTGTATAGTTGATTTAGAAAATGTTTGATATTATGTAATCGGAATCAGAAGTACAAAGTACTTTTAGAATTATATAGAGAATACCAGGAATGGAACATCGAAAAATTACAAAATTGATTAGAGTAAGGTGAATCGATCACTTGAAATTTTCCAAGTTTAGAATTTGAAATTTTAGTATATTATAGAGAAAGATATGATGCATTCACTGACACTATCTTGAACAATTTCTGACGTGTAGTTTAGAAGAAATAAATTTTCAAAGTCAGAATTTTTAACCTACGAGTAAATGCCAAGAATGATTAGAGGTGAATCAGTGGTATGTATTTAAGTAAGTTGTATCATTAAAAACCAACTTTAAAATTTAAATAAAAAACTGAAAATTATTTTCTTTTGTTTTTGAATCATTAAAAAGCTATTTTGTTTAAAATTGGACGTTTAGTTATTGTAATAAATAGAAAAAAACTATAAAAATGTCATTTTATACTAATACACCCATAATATATATTTATGTACGTGTTAGTTATTATGTGTTCGTGCACATCAACTACCAGAATCAAATTGATTACTTTTAAAATTATTAAAATTAGAAAACTAAACAATAATCAAAGATTAATACTGTTACATGTATTATAAAATTTAACTTATTTTTCTACACATAAATTATATTTATTTATAGAGAAAAAAATAGACTTAGTAACTCATTTGTCACAAGTTTGTCAGTATTGATCGATTCACCTTAAGGGGAGCTCTTAAATAGAAAACTGCTTTAGAAAATGGCTGTAATATAGAGGATATGTTCGCTTGTACATTTTACGAAAATGACAACAATTTTCGACTATCATTGATTGTCTACAAGATTACATAACCCCAAATTTATTACAAACCTTCTATTCCCTTAACATTTCCACTCTGTGAATTTTCCATTGCGTACAACATACCTTTAGATATATCTGTCACCATATAAGAACCTACATTTTCTGGTAGTGGCAAACAAAGTGTATCCAACCATTTGATGTCGCAAGTTCATTATTCCACCACATCGGGAACGATGGTGGATATAGAATCACTTGGTCGGCAATACAGTGGTCTGTTATACCTGGTTCACACCGGACTTTTTTGGTAGTTAATACTTAATAGTAAGTAGCAAATAGAATGCATTAGTAATAAGTAAGACGCGTTAATAGAACAGAAAAATACATAGCTATGGTAGATATATATTATATAGGTATGTAAAGTAAAAAGGTAAATAACCTGCAGAAAATTATTGTGTACTTGCACAAATTTATATAATTATATATTAAAAAACAAACTATTACCGTATCGCGATAGTATTTTACGATATATCTCCGGTAAATTACCTTTACTGGCCGAGAAGTAGTGATGAGCAAATGCAAGACCAAGACCAAAACTTGGCAGTCTAGGTCTTGGTCTTGTTCTTGCATTAAAAATCTTGGTCTTGGTCTTGCTAGAGCAGTTTGAGTCTTGGTCTTGGTCTTGCAAAATGCTTCTTGGTATTGGTCTTGGTCTTGGTATTGCTAAAGAATCTTGCACTTTCTTGCATTTTTTATTAGCGAATTTTTTCCTTCTAAAATCGGAATTTTCTCTCTTTACGGTATTAGTTATACTTTTAAACTATTTAAATAATTTAGCAAGAGTCTTGCTTTTTTCTTGCTATTGTCTTGGTCTTCCTCACTTGAGTCTTGGTATTGGTCTTGAAGCCATACTTATATTCTTGGTCTTGGTCTTGGTCTTGGTATACATATAGTCTTGGTCTTGCAAAAATTGAAAGACCAAGAGAAGACTGCAAGACTAAGACTAATTTTGCTCATCACTACCGAGAAGATTTGAAGAGTTATTGAAATTTTCGAGATTATTAAAGGCAATTAACAGTCCGAGTATTGTATAGCATTTTTGCGCGATTAGTTCAAGGTTTTGAAGAATTTACTTACCTCACTGTTATATACTTCCCGCACTGTTATATTTTGTTTATCATGGATATTAACAAACGTTCCAGAAATATAACTTATCAGCATTGTAAACAGTATCAGTGACTATTTACCTTTATTATTTTACATACCTAAATACAGCTACCATAGCTATGTACTTTAGTGTTTTACTAAGTAGGTACTAACTACTAAAAAGTCCGATGTGAATGATGTACTATACATTCACTTACCACTTTTTTCGGTCACTTATGGACACTTGGACAAATATTTGCTTGGACAATTTAAATTGATAGAATGGGATTTGAAACATATATCAAACATATGCAACATATGTCTCTGGTAATGATCTGACGATTCCTGCTGAATATTAAATCACCCTTTATCTTCCCCAATATGTGGTTACCCTCGTGGAAATGAAAAAAAAAATGCAAACCCTTCAAAAAGTGATTTGAATAATTTATTTATTTTTAATTTAGATTATTTTTTGTCAAGTATTTTATAGTTTTCGTTTTTGTGAATTACACAGAACTGTGTAATAAAGTCAAAGAGCATTCGCCGAAAACTTTCATTAAAAAATACATATAAATTCTCACCTGACAAAATAAATTACTTTTACACTTTTTTATCGCCAAAACTTTTTTGTATTGTAAAGGGTTAAAAAATGTTTAAGATAGGAAGATAAGAAAAAATTTTCACTTTAAAAAATTACCAGTAAATGAAGACGAACCTCAAATTGCTTATTAAGAGACGACGTTAAAAAAAATACTCGAATAATCTAAATAAGAATCTCGAAGAGACGGAAGTTGAAATGAAATGGATATTTCCATAATTGCATTTACTAATTAGAAAATGTCATTATAGTCACATTTTACTCACCACCACTCTTGCACGGGGCCGTTAGAAAAAAAATGGAAGGGGCGGACTGGGATGAGGTGTTTATATTGCCAAGGGTAGTTGAAGGATAAAATATAGAGGGTGAATTTTTTTTTTAAATACGGTACCCCAGGCATTTAAAACCCAGCGGGTAATAAGAGGCCTATTAATTACATTTTTTTTACCAAGAAGCGTTCTCTAACTTATCCACAAGTTTAAAGTGAACTTTCAATCATTTCAAAACCAAATTCAAAGGTGGAACTACTCAGAGTACCTAACAAATTCATACCATATTTTATGGTAGCCAATGTCTGTAATATTATATGTAGGAACATTGGTAGCCCAAGTCATTACCAAATATAGGGTCATTGACCCTTAACCTTGATTTGTCCTTGAAATATTAACCAAAATATTTGTGAGTGCTGTAATTTTTCAAACTCAATTTTCTCAAAAACTATAGTACCTAGAAAAATAAAACTGACGCCAAAATTTAGATAATACTTGGGACTATACTATATATTTTTTTGACATTTTTCCCTAAATCTTAAAAGTCCAAAACAGTTGCATAAAAAATATATTTTATTTTTTTGTATGGTTCTAGTACACTTACACCTTTCAAAAAAATAGAGAATATTGCTTACCTTATGTACTTGTAGCACACCAAATTTCAACAAAATCGAAAAGGCGCTTTTTGAGTAATAAATAATTTACTGAGAATATGGAATGTATTAACCGTAGAAAAGAATGCTTAAAAATAACTGTATAAAAAAATTTTAATTTTTTGGTAAATTTCTAGTATAGGTACTTACACCGTTCAAAAAAATGCAGTACATATATTGTTTAACCTATCTACTTATGCTACAGCAAAGCTCATTATAATAGAAGATGCGTTTTCTGAAAAATAATTGACTTATCGAATATTATATGGTAGGTAACAACAGTAATATTTTCTAATTATAGGAGCTGTGCATCTTATCTACTTTCACCACATCAAAGCTCATTAAGTTCGGCTCATTAAAATAAAATTAATGAGCGTTGATCCGGTGTAAGAAGATAAGATACACAGCTATTATAATTAGAAAATTTTGCTGTTATTACCTACTCTATAATATTCGATAAGTCAATAATTACTATTCAAAAATCTTCTATTATGATGAGCTTTGGTATAAGAAGATAGGCTAAACAATATACTGCATTTTTTTGAATAGTGTAAGGCCCATGCAAATTTTGTTTGGACTTTATTGCCGACCAGTGGCGTAGCGTGCCTTGGAGGGGCCCTGTATCAAAATTAGTTGGGGAGCCCAAATGAAGGGTAAAGATTTCTCACAAAAGAAACAAAAATGCTTGCATTAAATTAAAATAAATATTTATTGATTATTAGTTATCGCTTCCTCCTAGAAATTGAGCTAGCCAAACAATTTAAATTAAATATATACTTTTCTTGCCTTTTTTTCGGCAAATTGATTTACCAAATCATCTATAGTTGAAGACGGTTTCAGTTTTTTTTAAAATTTCTGCCTCTATAGACAATAGATAGCCGTTCCTGCCCCATCGAAGTCCTTAGGTAATTTTTTATCAATTTTTTTATTTTGAAAAACTTCTTTCAGCTGTTGTGGTTGTAAATGGAAGGGTTAAGAATAGAAAGCATGCTGTTATTACCTCCGGAAAACTGAGCTCCTTAATGGAATGAATTTTTTGAATTTCAGATTTTAAGCATGTTTTCAGTGCAATTAATTGTTCATAAAGATTAACTGAGATGTCTTTACTGTATTTAGCCGACAGTTTTCCGGAAGTGTTTTTTATCACTTCGTTTGAAGAAGATAGGAGTTTCTCCGGTTGTAATACTTCGAACATATTACTCAGATCACAAAGGTACTGAAATCTGTTTAGTTTGAGAAATTAATATATCTAAACAGCAATAGGATACATTGACTTTGAAATATGATTCCGGGTCTGAAATTCTCTCGTATGACAGTTTTGTTGTATGTTTTTTTCCCGGAAAGCACGAGATTAAGTGACATTGTGGATAACATTTTACTAATTTTTGCTTACACACGTTAGGGGCCTCTGTAGCCCGGGGAACACGTATCATTGATACGGCTGATACGGCGGTAGCTACGCCCCTGTTGCCGACACAATTAAAATCAAACACTATAAGGCCAAATCAATTAAAATAGATCTGAAGTCATTAACAAATGAAGCAAAATTATAGTTCGTTGTTAGAAATTCCAGCATTGTATGAGATAAGATTTTTTGGAAAATAATTTCTCTGTTACATCCACCATCCAAATAATCCATCCTGTATTTCATTAACCCCTACGTGGTATTTGGTGTGGTCTCTGGTTTGGTGACCGAGTGAGGTGCTGACTGTCGCATTATTCTGCCCCCTCCCGACCGTTCTCGTAAGTTCGGTTATTATTATATTACGTCACTACATCGCTTGCTGAAACGCCAAAGATGAAGAGATGGGAAGAATAACTTCAATTTATTATATTATAATAAAAAGCAAGTAAGAAAATTACAAAGTAGAAATAGAAGAGTACGAGAAAATTGTCGTGATGATTGCAAATCATATTTCTTCGTCATTTTTGAAAAATGCCATCGTTGCTGACTTTAACTCTTCTCCACACAGAGTGGATGGAGCTGGAGTTGTGTGAAGCCGCGTTCGACACAACTTTTAACATTCAATATCTGATTTTAAACTCATTAACATTAAGCGAAGTAATTGCGACTGAATAATTCGCAAAGTCAATCGGTGTGGTACAGGTCGTGACAAATTTTAATTGTCCTATCTTGAAAAACACGACCTTCTCTGGAGACAATTTAACTCAGTGTGTAATGAGTTTCAAAGAAATATTGAAGTCATTTTCACTTTCCCTTTAAAATAAAAATTTCTTATCTCAATAGTGTCTTGTCTGAAAGCCATTCAACACGAAGAACTGAAGAAGTTAAAACTCAAAACATTTCAGCTTCACTGTGATGTTTTTTCTAGCTGATTCGTTGACAGTTCTTCTCGTTAAATTGCTAGCCAACAAATTTTCATCAGATATAAACACAAATTTATTCCAAAAAAGTAAAAACGTATAATATGGATAACAAAGGGCTGGTTCATGAAAACTGAAAAAATTAAACCTCATTTATGAAAATTTCCGCCATACATGTGTACTTATCGAATACCCGTCTCTTCCATGGATTAGCGGTTTTGATATAAACGTAATTTTTACACCTTTTCTGTAATCCGTTTTCATTATTTATGTGTAAAGTTAGTCCAAAACTTGAACACCACCTAATGCAATATCTTTTTTTATTCAAAAAAAATTTTTTTATTCAAAAGAATATTTTTTTTACTCATTTTCAATAGTCAAGAAAATATTTCTTTGAATCACACAATTATTTTTTTTTTATTCAAAGCAAAAAAAAATCGAATTTTTTTTTTTGATTCGAAGGAATGAATATTTTCTTTATTTTTTTTTTTAATAGTCAAAAAATATTTTTTTGAATCAAATAATTATTTTTTTGATCCAAGTGAAAAAAAAATCGAATAATTTTTTTCTGGTTTAAAAAAATATTTTTTGCACTTTTTTCAGTAGTCAAAAAGTTTTTAAAGTGTATCAATATAATTTTTGTCGTGGCCTGTAGATTATTATTCATTGAAAAGTTATATTATTTATAAGGAATTATCTCTTTTTCCATTCGAAACTTCATAAAATTTTGTATATTTTCTTTTTAAACATTCGAATGAAAGGGATTTTTCTTATCACTCTATTATCAAACCATTTTATATTTACAATATTCTTCGAGAAATTGTATATATTTCAACGAAATAAAGTCGACTTATAAAACTTGACAATATTTAATATATATATATATATATATATTGAAAGTCACTATACCATCTAGTAGATACATATACATACTTAATCATCAATTTAATACCGTATGTTACACTTCATAAGCACCACAGTGACACTTAAAAATTAGTAAAATGCCAAGTAGGTATTTGAAACTGTCAAATAGGCGTGGCTTAATAAAAATGGCTGACGAAAAGGTGTATTGACATTAGTTTTATATGCAATAGTTGGTGCGATATGAAGAAAAAATGATAAATATTAAAACTGTTTGTAGATGAGTTGACAAGTTCGAAGCAAAGAAATTTTGTTGAAGGAGAGAGAATTTTGTATCTGAAAAATAGTTAAAATATGGTAAAAATATGAGAAAATGAGTGAATGAGTTAATGAATATTACAATTTACAGTGTACAGACGTCAAATTTGAATGGTAAACTGTCAACGAATGGAAGAAACAAATATAATTGTATGTAAATGTAGATTTATAAAGTTCAAAACGTTAATGACATTTCAGCAAATGCACTTTAAGCATAGTCTGATTTTTAAACACCAGATGTCATACCCTCATTCGACAGATCCCAATAATGTTAAGTTAGCGAAGAAGTTACAAAGATACGCCTTCGTAGGAAGACTCGTTTCTAGAGAAAATTTGAGCCTTGCACCGGTAATTAGAAGCATTGAAAGCCGTCATTCAATTTTTTTAGATTGATGATCATCTCGAAATCTAGAGTATTTAGACTGAATATTATATTCCATCATTTTAATAACAAGAAAGTATACACTTTAAATTTTGATTCAGAACTCAAAACAATTACTCCTTCAATTTTTGGCCAATATTAAACTCAAGTAAATGAACACCCGGTAAGAAAAAAAACTTGGTACATTTTAAAGATATTATACGAAATAAAATTCATTGAAAATTTGATTACGGAAGTAATTTTATTCATTTCTGACGAAAGAGGGACATTTTAAAAAGATGAAATATTAAACTTCTACTCAAAACATATTTTCATTTTCATTAACGAAAATCAGTGAGTAAGCAAACAGTCCAATGATTTTCCAGTAAGCTTTTCATAATTATGAATTATTTTCAAATATAAAAGATCTCTGTGCTTTGATAGAAAACTTTGCCTAATCCTTATCTAAAAATTTATTCAATTACAACAAAGACTTTCCAGGAAGCGAAATACCATCAAGTTATCATAATTAGTGCCGCTATCGCCCTCATTATCAAAAATAACGGTCCAAACTCTCAAAAATATTTTTGTAGTTAATTCAATTTAAAAATTAAATAATTTATTATTTTTTAATCAAAAATAAATTAATAAATGAATTTCAAGTTTGCTCAAATGTTTCTTTTATTAGGTACCTACTCTTAGCTAAATCAACTGACATTGTGTTCCATCTGAATGAACATAGCCGCGATTCAATTGGTGCATAACCACCGCAGTTATGTATGAAGTTAGTTACACACACGCATACCAACCAAAATAATTGTTTAATACAATTGAAGATTTAGTTTGACAGTGATCAATGGTATTACACTGTTTAGCTGTCGATATAAAGAGGGACTGGTGTTCTATTAAATGCTGCTAATCGGGTAACACTGACTATTTGATAACAATTTTTGAGTGATAAGTAATAGCAATAGTTTAAATTTTAGAGAAATTTTGAAATAAACCACAAAATACCCATTACTAAATATCAGAGAACTTGCGGATGCGGTATTTTAAAATAGCTTCAGATGCGGATGCGGATGCGGATTTTTTAAGAGCAACATCTGCAGCAGCGGATGCGAGTGCGGGCGCGAATGTAATAGTTGCAAAATTAACCAGTTTTCTGTACCAGTACCAAGAAAAAGTATGTGTTTCTGGATAATATTTGATGGCAATAAATAAATTAGTTTCAGTTTTAACCGCTTAGGTGTGACTTAAAAAAGTGAAAAATCTCCTGAAAGCCTCCGATCCAACAATTCGAAAGTCGTGTTTTATGTCGAAATTCATCCACATTATATCTGCATCAAAATAATATAGAAGTAGATGTAAGAAATCAAAATAAATGTTACGCATTCTGCAGCGACGCTGTTCGATATTCTTCTCATTTAAACTTTGCTGGATTACTTAATAAAAATTATTCTGAAATAGACGATTCTTCCCTTCTGACATTACCGTAAATAGGAATTACCGAATTACTGTTTAGTAATCATTAAAGATATGATATTTGTTTTTACATAGAAATGATTTTTATCATAACGCATATTTTGTCTAATAAACAATGATATTACCAGTAATTTCTACTAATAAGATTAATGATAGTAAATTTGCAATAAGCGAAGCAGGGTCGGTGCAAGAAATGACGGACCCCCAAGAACAAAAAAAAATTTTCGAACATTTTGTTCTCCAAAAAAAACCTCTTCTCCCTCTGACCGGACCCCTTTTTATATCCAGGCTCCCGGCTAATTTCCCGACCTGCCCATACTCTCGCTGGCCCTGAAGCCAAATGATTGAGATTGTTAAGCTATTCGTATTTATATGGGTAATATAAATATGAATTGTGTGTATTTTATCTACAAAAAAGACTTAAAAGTTTAGGGAAAATGTATATCAAAGTGTTGTCTGCGGCTTCAAATATGGAAAAAAGCTACAATCCTACGAGTTAATCTTGGCGGAGGGAAAGTTGTCGCTTCGATTCTACGTTCATAAAATCCTTCTGTATTTCTTATGAAAGCATTGACACTCAAAAAACGATCATACCCTGCGTACGGTTTGAAATTTTAAACCTTTTAAGCCTTCTCCAAACAATCCAGGACAGAAAATTATATAAATAGAGTCCACATTTCATTCTTATATATTACTAGCCGTATACCCGATCGGATTTCCCTTTGACAACATCTTTTTATTACGTACTCACTTATTGCTCACTTTTCATGTTTTTCAAAAGCCTTAATTAAATATCCACGTTTCTAATTTGAAAAATGATGGATTTTCCATACGAACTTTCATTTCCTATTTTAACCCCTCAGGGAATTAGTTTCCAGAAACGTTTACACAACTGACTTTTATTTATAAATAGAAGCCTAAACGCCAATTTTCATATCTCCTGTGCTAAATTTCGTCCTTCTAAACCCAACAGTTTAGGCTGTGTGTCAGTGTTAATAATTTATTAAATAAGGTATTATTAGTCGAATTTTCTCCGAAAAATTAGACTTATACAGTCTATACGATAAGAGCTGCGAGAGGCGAGAGTAGGGGCGCTATCCGTTTTCGGACCCGTAGAACACGAATATGTAGAAAAAAAAATGTCTGATATATATATATATATATATATATATATATATATATATATATATATTTTCCCGCCACCTTTTAATTTGTGTAGGGCCCCCCTATGGAAGTTAAGAGATGAAATTTGGTAAATGGGGCTCATTTTCGAGGCACCTCATACTATCAAAGTGGGGTCAAATTTTGGGCAAATTTTTTTTCTGACCCGACCTTTAAGGGGGTGGTGGGGGGCGGAAAAGCAATAAAACTTTTTCAAACCGGTTTTAAATAATGTTTCGGTCAATTATCTACAACATATCCAAAATTCAGCTTCCTAGGATGATATGGTGGGAGTAGAGGGGGGAAAAACAATTTTCGCTGGATCTAACAGGCCCCCAGCCCCCCAGAATTAACGTAGAGGGTTGAAATTTGGTGTGTTGATAAAGTTCGTACCTAGGTTGTGATTTTTGGAGGTTTTAATATTTTACCCCCACCCCCCTCATTTTTAAGCTACAATTTCATGCATTTTCGACGTTTTCGAAGTTTGTACCACTCGCACAGGTCACCCGAATAAACCTAGAGGGCTGAAATTTTGTATTCGGATTGAGTTAGTATCAAGGGGGTGCCTTTTGGGGGTCTCGACTTTTAACCCCTACCCCCACCATTTTTATACCCAAAAGAACATGATTTTTCTTGTTTTTTAACAGTTTCGTTCGGGTCAAAATCTCCCCAAATAAACCTAGAGGGCTGAAATTTGGTGTACAGGTTAAGCTAATAGCCAGACACTGTTTTTTGGAGGTTTCAACTTTTAACCCTTACCCCCACGATTTTTACGCCAATATTTCCTTAATTTTTTTGCTTGTTTTCTAACACGTCTAGAGACTCCATAAGGAAACCTAGAGGGCTGAAATTTTGTACGTGTATTCTGTTAGTATCCAGCTAGTACCTTGTAGGGAGTCCGCATCACTTTTCCCCCCACTTCTCCCATTTTTACATCGGAATTGAATGCTATTGTTAAATGTGTTTTAAAAGCATTATGTTTATTCTAAATACAAGTAGGCGAATAGTAATTTTAAAAAATTTAAAAAAAAGTGAACTTACTTTTATGACAAATGAAATACATACATATTAAGTAATTTAAAAATGTTATTAAAGTCACTGTTTATTTATAAATTAGGAATTTTGGATTTTTAGTATTTATAAAATAGAAATTTTGGATTTTTTTGGAAAGAAAAAATATCTTTATAAAGGCCTTCCAGTTTACTATTTAAGGTCCTTTTTTAATATTTAAAACTAAAACATAAAGGCAATTACCGGATAAACATGGGCAGGAATGTCCTCGTACGAATTGTGTTGGCTTTTTTTCTGCTACCTGTTTTCGGCACAAAATTGAAATTTACTGAGATACAGCCCTTAAATACTTAAAACCTTTTTTTAAAGCCTCGATCAGCCGAACACTCATCACCAGTTTTGAAACCAACAAAATGACAATTCGGTTGTAGACTTTCAATCACATTTCGCTTGTAGACATTCAATACCGAAGATGAAGGGGAAAATTCGACTACCGTGATGGGGCCCCGCTGCTCACGGCGTTTTTTATTTTAATAAAATACTTTTATGTATCTCTAACTTCAAAAATGACGAATTTTCATACAAATTTTCATCCCCTATTTAACCCACTTAGGGAATGAATTTTCAAAAATCCTTTCTTAGTGCTCACCTACATTATATAAGGAACTCCTGTACATAATTTTATCCTTCTAAACCTAACGGTTTGGGCTGTGCGTTGTCTGTCAGTCAGTCAGTCAGTCAGTGTTAGAAATTTATTAAGTAGATGACTTCAAAGTTAGTAATAGTGATGAGCAAATGCAAGACCAAGGCCAAGACTTGGCAGTCTTGGTCTTGGTCTTGTTTTTGCATTAAGAATCTTGGTCTTGGTCGTGCTAGAGCAGTTTGAGTTTTGGTCTTGGTCTTGGTCTTGCAAAATGCGGTCTTGGTATTGGTCTTGGTCTTGGTATTGCTAAAGAATCTTGCACTTTCTTGCATATTTGTATTAGCGAATATTTTCCTTCTAAAATCAGAATTTTCTCTCTTTACGGTATTAATTATAATTTTAAACTATTTAAATAATTTAGCAAGAGTTTTGCTTTCTTCTTCCTATTGTCTTGGTATTGGTCTTGCAGTCATACTTATAGTTTTGGTCTTGATCTTGCTTTTGGTCTTGCAAAAAATGCAAGACCAAGACAAGACTGCAAGACCAAGACTAATTTTGCTTATTACTAATTGGGAACGAATCCATTTATATTTTTGTGGAAATTGATGAAGTTTTGTTAAAATCCAAAAATTTCCCTAAATAAAATATGCTTCCTCTTGTCTATGATCAAACAAAAAGGCAGTTTTATAACGTGTTTCACAAAAAATAGGTCCTATATACCACAAAATTGCACTTTCAACAATATCTTTGCATATTCTGAAACATCGTATACCTCCTCCAACTTTCCTAGTGCCCTCTATTGTTCCTTATAGCCACACAATTACTTCTCAACATATCTAGTCTACAGTAGTTGTTACTACCTAGCCACCTAGGTGACGGTATAGTTCTCCCGGCTTTGACGAGAAGGTCAAACCAACTTCACAGAGAGATAAAACAAAGTGTACAGGAGCGAACGACAAGATATGAAACCTAGTCACGTGTTTTGTTTGTTTCACCTGAATATCGTCATCGCATAGGTATAGACACACATAGAAATATCTAACCGGGAGTCACCCACCACCTGAGGTAGAAGTTACATAATAAATGTTACATAATGGAGTATATTATTATCAATGGATCGGTTGTCGTCGACAATGTGAAGTCTACGGTGATGACCTCCCCGCCATCATCGTATCAAGAGTAACTTATTTTGTTATGTGCCACTTTCAAATGTTTTTTCCTCTTTTTTTTTCTCTTTGGTAAATAAAAACATAAGACGCGAGTTGAATTAAATATGATGTTTATTTGTTTATTAGGTGGCCACCCATTTTGTTTTTATTTTACTTTTTTGTCAATTTTTTTTTCGTTTGTTGATAGGTTCTTTCTTTTTAAAGACCAAAGGTCATGACAATTTTCATTTTCTTGTAAAACGATAAAAAAAATTTGACTAGATTGTTAAAAGATCACCAGCTTCTTTTTAGAAACTACCAAGGTTAGAGTAATTTTAGCTCTTGGAGCATAGTTCAACTTGTGATTTGAGTAAAAAATTATTTCAGGCATAAGAAACAATTGAAGTCAAAATTCACTTCAAGGATTATAAAGTTTTTGATGAGGTTGCAAAAATATCATCAGCTTCTTTAGAATTAAGATGAATTGAAAATTATATTAAAAAAAGGAGTACATACAAATTTAATTTAAGAAGTGGGAAGGACAGTGGGCAAAACTCTATGGGAGCTGCTCCCTAGTGCCCAAGGTTGAGACCGGTCCCGATCGATAGCCCTGGTCTAACTTTGTCAATAGGCACGTTCATGGAGAACCTGGCCTTCAAAAGTTATAGGGCGTCAAATGCACAAAAAGTCTGCATGTGGCCATAGCCAAACGGGATACTCTGTATAGGTACAAATGGCTTATGAGACATGTCGTGGGCCAGCCTGCCACCGTGTAAAACCACTTTCCTGGCAAGTGGCCTAACCTTGTTTTTTCACGTGGCCTATTGCAGAAGACGTACCGAGCGGCTTCAAATCTGTACATTGGGAGTATCCGAAGAGAAGTTTGGGAGTCCTACCGGTGGTGATTTCTGGAAGACCACTTGATAGATTGCCGAAATATGGTAGCCCGTACTGCACCCTCCCGAAGGGGACTCTAATGCCTGCTTCAGGTCAACATACATCGTTTCCTTAAGAAATGGCCACGTGGAGTATGCAAAACTTACTGCACGACAGAATTTTTGAAGGCCAGGTTCTCCATACCTAAGATGGGTATATTTGTGACCTACTAGGAAGGGGCTTTCAGAGAATACATATCTCACCAGTGCTCGCCGGAGGGGGGGCAAATTTCGGCATTGTCCTTTTAGCTGCTAACTATCATAAAATATCTACTTTTAAATACAGAGTATACTTACAATAAAGGACTAAGATGTAGGTTTTGATACCGAAAGTGAAGTTTGTTGAACTTTTTAAGGAACTAAAGTATGTATTTTTGTCCCATAATTGCAAAAATTTTATTGTAGGTACTAATATACGTAACTAACTTATTGAATTTTGAAAAAAGTACCTATTCTTCTTATTAAGCACTTTCTCACTACCAACTGGGAAATTTCCTTTCCTAATCTTTTTGTATCGAAAAAGCTTTTTTTGTATATTTTATATAGAGTTAATTCAATGTCTATTTGAAATATGGAATTTTTTTAACATCTAGAGCAGAGGCTCCGAAAAGTGTAACCCACGAACCTATGAAGAGTCTGACCCACGATATCAGATCACTCACCACTTTGAATTTTTGATAGTTTATTTACATTTTTTCAAATTCTTATTACATTCGTCGATGCAAAATTTTGTATGTTCTAATAATGTTCATAGGAATTTTTTTATATTTTTCAAAAATTGATCTATTACTTTTCCTACCTTCGTTCTCGATTATTCCCTTCGTTTGGACAAATTTTATCCCGCGAAGATGACACTGAACCAGGTATTTCAAATTCTATTCTTCGTAGTAGGTCAAACAGAGAACAAGGCATCAGAAAGAATATCATAACTTTTATGAAACAAAATAATAAACAGAAATTCTTCTTCACAATCAACTACGGATTCAACCATAGCAATCTTAATAACGTGTGCTGTAGAAAATCAAATGTGGAACCAATTAGATATATCCAAAGGGATTTTATTCTTGAAAAATGCAATTAAACAAAATATGTGTCACCATTGTTCAAATTTTGATTTCATATTTTGAAAAAAATTTTGTGTTCTTGAAAAGGATGCAGATGTTCTCAAAAGAACACAACCATTCTTTTACAAAAATTGTGATATATAATATTTTTTGTACTGTTTCTTTTTTTGCATTTGCAACCGCGAAATTAAAATTAGTTTTGCATGGTGAGTTGTCTGTACTATAGAAAATTATCAAAATGGCTTGTCTAATAAGAATCTGTTATTTTGTAAGTAGTTGTGTTTGTCATTAGGAGGTTTGTATGGAGAAGGCAAAGAAGGACTGGATCATACGGTTTATGCAAGGAGTGTTTGAGTTCAATAGAGTGGTAAGTGATAAAAAGAAATTGTGAAAGAAGAAAATTCACTGGTTATTCAAAATTACAATCGTTGATACCACGGACGTCGGCCAGTCAGTAAACCATGCAGAGAGGGATAAGATGTAATTTTTGGCTCAAATACAACACGAATTTATGATAACGCCGTTCTACCCCCTCCACTAAACCAATTTGCTCCAAGCGTATGTAAAAGGTGCGCGCTTGTTACCTAGCACTTCTCTATCATAATACCATAAACTACAATAACCGAAAGTTTCCGGCTAACCGTACATTCCAATTTTAATTCGTTTTAAATGCTGGAATAATTTAGAAGGAGTAAAACAAAATGTGACGCTAAAAAATATTTGCATAATTTCGTTCCGAGTAAATTTTTGAATCGCTCCATTTGAATACTGCCGGGGGATAGACAGCTATTGAAGCTAAGCTGATAGATGTGTTACTCAGAAGGAGTAAAATGAAATATGATTATGAAAAACACGGAACTGGATTGGAGGTTGAACTTCTCCAAGCATTTTACTCACCAACTGAAAAAATTTGGCATTATTCGGAGTTTTTACTGTAAATACAATGTTTGCTTTTTAAGTTTTTTTTAAAAATAAAACTAGTTATAAAATTTTTCAAATTTTTATTTTTCAGAATTAGGGATACTAAAGAAATATTTCTTTTAGTGAAAAAATAAAGAGCTTAGATTTTTTCTGAAAACTTCTAAGGAGACACAGCCGACCTCTCCCTAGAACCCCTTTGATGACGTTTTTACTTGATTCTATGATTTCTTTGTAGAAGCAATATTAGAAATAAATTGATGATAAATTTTCCTTCAAGTTTTCCTACAAAGCTACTGTTTTTTTTTTTACTGCTCTGTTCTCCTGAAAACGTCATTTTTTAGTACGTACTCCAAAAATTATCCTTATTTCTAAGACAACTTCAAACACAATTAATCAAAATTATAAAAATATTTGAATTAACATATTCGTAGTTGTACCTTTCTTGAAACCAAGTCGTAACGTCGGTTTCGTAGCTTTAAAGTTTATATACGGTTTATACAGAGCAGCTGCTTTACTCGTCATAACGAATTTATTGATTTTCTTCTTTAGAAAAAAAAAAATTGTTTAATTTATTATTATTATTATTATTTCCCTTTCGGTGAATATCACTGACATAAAAATATATGGAAATCAATCAATAGTTTTTGACAAGACGACACAGACGAGGGAAAAATTTATTTTAAACTTTCTTTTTCCTCAATAATTTTATGAAAATCAACTTTTGTTGACTTTTTCCTAAACATGTTCCCTTTTTAACTTGTGATTTTTTTTTATTTAAAATTACGAAAGTTCCGAAGTTTTTAACAGAAGAAATGAATTTTTCGGTTCTTCACAGAGAAAAAATTCCAGTAAAAAATACTGAGCTGCCTCCGGTAAACGAGTCTTAAGTGACCAGTCCGTAGGAAATTATTAAGCAAAAATATAAAAAATGCGTTTCAAACATTATTTTTTACGATTCATCTGAAAATTTTTCCTGTACACCTTAAGAATTTTTCCTATACAGCTGCGTAAAATTCGATGGGCTATTAAAATTTCAAGTGGACACCGGGAAAATTTACTTCATTTTTTGTAAAATTATACTGGACATAGAATAATTTTTACTGAGTCGCTGTGTATTTCACTGCATACCAAGCGGCAAGCACGCAACCACCCAGAGCACCCGTGTTACACCAAAACACGACTTACAGACGCAGCAACCGTTGGTTCGATCAGTTGCTCAATAGCCAATATAGTGACTGGATGTTTATAAAGTGTTTTTTTTTTTTTTTTTTTATAATAAATTATTATTTATTGGACTTTCCATTTAAAACAAAAAATTGTTGTGTTTCATGAATTTTTGTTTAGTTTTTATTTTAATTTTTGTATGTTTTTTATATGTATTGATATGTTAATTGAAACATGTTTTTATACAAATTATTGTAATGTGCTTATTGTTAAGAATTTATATATTTTTTTCCACAAATAATAAAAAACCACAAAAAATTTTTTCTATATTAATAATTTGATTTCAATGCTTACCCTTCTATCAATATCCTTTTAAACTATTTTAATTCAATTATTTATTAATAAATATAAAAAAAAACCTTATTTATAAATAATACGGTAATTTTTACTGAGCTATAGGGTAATTTAAAATTTTCACTATAAATTATCGTACTTTTTGTTTAGCCTGTCACTTATGTCCGCATTACCAGAGAGCTCAGTTATTTTTTACCAGAAATTTCAGTAAAAATTACTGTATTTTTTTCTCAGTGTTTGATTCAAACCGATATCGTAATATTCTGTTCCGAAAACGATATAAATTCTTAATCTTCAGTACAAAAAATTGGTCAAGTACAAATTGTACTTGTGCAAAGAGTGTATCGTACAATAAGTGGCTTCTAAATATAGATTTATGTAGATGTAATTTTAACACAAGAAACTAAAAATTTAAAATAATTCATTTTGAAGTACTACTACAGATAGGTACTTTTTTACAAAATTCCTACAGAAGTGTTGAACAAATAAGATGATACTAATCTTATTTATTGTACACTTCTAAAAAATTATGCGTCACTGAAACGTTAGCGCGTAGAGCAAAGGGATTAATCTTTTGCTTAAATATTTAATAAATAATTTATTATACTCTTAAAAAAATACTGGTAAATCTAAAAAGGTTGAAAAAATATAAAACATTTTTATTTTTTATTTATTTTTTGAGTCGTAAAACTCAGGTGTAATAAAAAATTCGCCAAGGGCGAGTTGGACACGCTTGCAGTAAAGGTTCCACAGTAGGTAATTATACTTTTTCACAACTTTCGGAATAAAATATACGACAGTTTAGTACATTCTATGCCAATCTCAATTTAACTTTCCCATAACTGTTAAAATAGCAAAGATACAAATTTTGAAGTTCAGTATTTCACAAAGGAGGCCTAAAACTGAAAAGTGATGAAAAGAAATTCAACTTCATTTTAAAAAATCTTTCTAACGATACTTATCCCATACAATAGGATACGTGGAATTATTTCTGGAATTACTTGCGAAAAACAAAAATTTCCGGCATTTTTCAGCATTTTCTTTAACAATTTGGAAGGAGAAGAAAAGGGCAGGTATTTTCTAATACTGAAACATATCTCGATGTAAAATTTCATTTATTGGGGACCATTTTCTTAACGGTATATTATGTCTTGAATTTTCGAAAATTTGTTTTCCGATATCTCAGAAAGTTATCGACACAACTTAGCAGCAATAATTTTAATTGAATGATTTTAACAAGTGCTAGTAATTGAAATTTTTTCCGAATACTTGGATTAACAGTTTGAAAATTAGGGGGGAGAGAATGTACCCCAAAGAATAGTTAAAGGAACCTTAACTTCTTTTTACGAGCCCTTTCTAACGATATTCTATACGATGTGGTTGTGGTACGTGAAAAAATTTCATCACCACATTTCAAAACAGGAAAGAACTAATTGGGCGGGGGGGGGGCGGTATAGGTGAAGCTGACGGACAGATAGACAAGCATGAGAAAATTATAAGGGTTTCGTGATATTTTCTTCGGAGCCCGAAAAAATTGAAATTTTGTAGATTAAAACACACTAAAAGTTCAACAAAGACGCCCAAAAATCATTGTCTTTCTTCTTTAGGCTATATTTAGCATGTTGGAGAAATGCAAAAAATGAAATAAACATTAAAAATGTTTAGTACACAACATCTAAATGTGCATTCTATAAAATTTTGAATAGCACAAGTTCTTAAATACTATAACAAATGTATCCATACACATTATGTAAAGTTTGCAACAAAAAAGTACAAAAGCGAAAAAAAGGAGGTTGGAATTCATTGAATGTTTGTAACTCGTAAGTCAGGATTGTTCCAGATGTCCGAATCCGTATCCGCATAGACGGAATATATGTATTAATTCCTTATGCGAATGCGGATATTTATGAATTGCAACATGAACCGATTTTCGAAATGTTGGATCAGAGGCTCCTTCTGTTCTCTTTTTTTAAGTCACATGGTGTCAAAATTTAAACTGATCTTCACCTTTCTCATTTATCTCATTTACCTGCCGTTCTACGAGTGGTTCTCGAAAAAAGGACAAAAACTCTATGATTATTTTTTTTTAAAATCTGCTTCCGCGTCCGCATTTGCAGATGCTGCTCTAAAAAAATCCGCGGCCGCATTCGCATCTGCAACTATCTTACCAACCTTGCCTGTTTTGTAACGTATGAAGCACATAAACTGCTCTTTTTTTCACCATACACCGATTTTTTTCTAAAGCCGAAAACTTTAAAGATAAAATATATCACATATAAAAATATAAATGTATACACATATATAAAAATAAATTGAGATTTGAAACGCACTAAAATTATTCGTCACGCCAAAATATTTATAAAATGTTTCATATATTTTATATTATGCACTGTACCACTTGTATCGGGTGTTCTAAAATTTCCGAAAATGTTGCAAAATAAATAAGGTAGTTACTGGAAATAGTATCGAAAAACAATCGAATAGTTAAGATGGTTGACGCGTTAAAGTTTAAATGACTACTAAATTCTGAAAAAGTTTACCAATTATTGCTGTAAGTTAATAAAACTAGCTTTAGTAAAAACTTTTTTCTTCTTTTTCTTCAATTTTTGAAGGAAAAACTACTAAAAATTAAATATAAATAACTTTACCTTCATTATATTATTACCTATCAATTAATTTCTGTCCTTGCCAGACTACTAAAATTCAACGAATCTATAAAAATTAAAATAAATTTTAAAACTGAAACAATAGAAATTAAACACAAACTTCCGACAAATCTTGAATTCGATTTGAAAATAATTTATTGTTATTTGACATTTCCGTTGTTGGCTTCACACGTTCATCCATAACTACGACTCGTTAAATAAAAAGTTTGGTTGTCTTAAGGCATAGTCACATTTTTTTTATTTCATAGATTCGAGCGTTACTTTATGGTATTCCATTTTAAAATAATTTTTAAATGTCTGTGACATGTATCGGCCCATACAGCCATTAACGAACAGTGCCGAAACGTGTCACAGAAATTTAAAAATTTTAAATAAAGTGGTACCTATTAGTAAAGTAAAAATTGTCTTTTTATTTCACATTTTTTTCTTTATGAATTAAAATCGTGTCTACTTTTGAAACACCTTGTTCAAATTGTACTGTATGAATCTTGAAAATATGACGTATTGTACCTAATTCAATTTATCTTTTAGTACAGAACGACACAATAAGATTGTAAAGACCCACATGGTCGCACATTAGTCGCGGTATTTAGTTAAATCTTTTGTACACAATTTATACTATATAACAGGGCATTATATTATGTTCCGGAATCAATGTACAAAACATGTTATTTTATGTTTCTAAAAGGTACAAACATTTATGTTAATATTACATGTGTATAAGGACTTAACAACAGTATATTGGATTGAGCCTTAGTAACGGTCTGATATCATTAAATTAGACTATGTGTAAAAAAAGATTTGATCATAATAAAAAAAAAGATTAATTAGTCTTTACGGATTGAATTGATTTAGTAGATTTATTTTTTGTTAAATTGACAACTTTGACAATAATTCTATTGTCTACTTTCAATGATAAACACGATCGCACTACGGATTTCCCGCTCTTTTCCATGGTGTAAAAAAAATTCGAAAATTTTTTGCAAAAACTCATTTTCATTGAAGTTTTGAGCTTCAGTCGGGTCTAGAGGTCGTGTCGTGTCAAATTTTAGAACTAGAGAATGTCCTGTCCGAGAGTTATCCTGCGGACATTTATAGTGAATGATATTTTCGGTTTCTAGGGACCTCAAAAAAATTTTTTATCGTAGTTCCGGATTCAAGTCTTACAATGACAGTGATTGTAATACCTGGATTTTCCATTAGGAAGTTCGATAAAAACCTAAGGAATTTGAAAAATTAAAATATTTTTGGAAATAGAAAATTTCAAATTAATTATTTAAAACCTTGTAATAAACATTAACAGAAATTTTGTTGCAGTAGTTAATTGATTAACTAACCAAGAAATTTTAGAGTGCATCTGGCATAATTTATTGTGTTGTAGAATAATACCTATTTACCAATATTTTTTATCCAAAATTTCCAAAATTTCTTATAAAAATTGTTATACTCTTTTTCTTCTGGTATAATCTTTCAATTTTTAGTAATATTACCTATACTAATTTTTTTCTCCAAGTAAAACTATGTTTCTTCCCGTATATATTACCAAATCTTTTATATCAGAGAAGTACTGAGTTAATTACATAAATTGTTCAAATATTCAACTTTTATTTTTAGGCTACTTCTAGATTACATACATTCCAAATACATACTCAATTTAATAAAGAAATTTAACTCATTAATAATTTAATAATTCATTTACTCTTCAAATTTCAAACAATTAAAATTTACATAGCTACAACAAACCAAACAACATGAACAACTGCATACAAAAACATTCACGCATACCTAATAATAATAATGCCGTGTTTATTAAATATCTCATAATTACATTTACTTATGTAATGGCTGATTCACACTGAATAGACAAAACAAAACAGAAACAATTAATTAAAGATATGTGAAATAATAGACAAAAAAAAAACTATAGTATAATTAAACAAACGAATTATAAACATGTTGCTATTTTGTTTCTTTTTTTTTTAGGAATAATTAGTGTGTGAAACAGGCACTAGTTATTATAACTGCATTCAAAAACAGATAATTAATGACGTATTGTGTTTTTTAACATTGTTTAATAATTGTTTCATTTGAGTGAAGTAAAAATAAAACTAAAAAATTCAAACAAGACATTATGCAAACGAATGATGATTTATGATTGTCTAAGTTGTTGGTTATTATTATTATTATTATTTCATTTTTGTCACATCCTAGTCTTTTGTATTAATTCAATAAATTTTAATATGATAATTAGTAATTAATAAATCTTAAGCAGCTTCCACATTCTCGCCGAGGCTGGACGAGTCGAGAATGTAGAGGGTCATTTCGTTGTGCTTCGCGGTTGGTGTTTCAATGCTATTCTTATGCCTCGGCCAACCTCGCGAGGAACTACTTCGTCCAACTTCGGCGAGAATGTGGAAGCTGCTTTAATTTAAATTATTATAAACTGGTTTCAACAGTAGAATGTTAATCAACTTACAGTAAATAAGTTCTCTGACCGTCGTAGGATTGATAACATTTTCACATTTTAGTGAACTCTTTAGTGTAAAAAATGCCAAAATTCCTATTTATTATAGTATTTGGGGCCGGATTAATTAGTAGATAAAAAAAACAATTGTCTGGGAATCGAAATATAAGAAAGAGGAAATAAAAATTATAAGACTAAGAAATGAAAAAATACCTCCAAAGTCACCAATTACTTGCTGGACTCATCTCTTGGAGTAGTCCAAAACAAGTCCGGGCTGGGTAACTCTCAATGGAACTGATCGGGTGTATTTCCCGTTTTTGGTTATGATTAATGTTCTGTATACATTACTTTAAATTGGGGCCCAATTTATTTTTTTTTTATCTAAGACCGATTTTAGAGTTAACCCCGGTACGGATAGTGCGAAAGCTGAAATGTAGTAATTTTGCAAATATTAAAAAAAATTGATTAAGACACGATTTTGGGTTTCGTGGTCCTACAATTTGAAAACGGATTCAATAGGCTTTAATATACTACGCCGAACAGAAAATATATAATAAATTTTTTCCATATTTTGCCCAGTTTTCGCCCAATTAATTTTCACGGTCATAAAAGCCGAATATTGTTAATTTTCGAGTAATTTCGACTTTTTCAAGCATATTTTCATTTTGGGGGTATGAAAATGAAATCTTCTCGAGAAAATCAAATATCTCGAAAACTAAGAGAATTTTGTTCCACACACCAAAAACTATAGGGGCCCACTTTCAAATTTTGTGATTATAGAAGCTAAAGTCGTGATTGATGGAAGAATATAAAAATTAAATTGAGAAAAAATATGTTCCTTGAGTTTTGCACGCTCATTTCCTTTTAGCTCTCGCTCCGTTAAAAATTGTAGGTACCCCATCCCTCAAAACCAGGACAACGTCATTTCAAAAAAAAACAAAATTGCTCCAATTGAATTGTTTTCACATTTTTATATAAAAAAAAAATATTTTTGAAAAAAAAAATTTTATAAATGAAATTATTTTTTTATAATGAATACAAAAAAAAATCTACACAGGTTTCCCTTACGTCCGTCCCCTCTTCATCGGTAGCTACCTATTCTTCCTCCAGTTTCCAGTTCATACTTTGTTCACTTACATTGTTCACAATTAAATCCATTGAGAATAATGTTCCATGTTGATTTGAAAATGAATTTTCTTTTATTATGTTTTTCTTTTTATTAATTTAAATACATCTATAGAGAGGAGACACGACGGTACGGTGTGTAGAATTTAGGGTACGGGGTGTGTAGCGGAGTACGGGGGTACGGGAGAATGAGATGTCAGGCCGGAATATTTTTTTTAAATAAATGATTTTTCATTTCAATAATGCTCGTGCATTGTTGTCGCGAGATAGACGGCAGGCGGGTGTGGATGCAGTGTTGCCATTGTAACTTTTCAAATTTTTTTTAAGTTGGTATTGAAATTGTTTTCCATTGAATTTTCCTTCATCAGTGTTTTTTTTTTATTTAAGGCGTAATTAATGAGAAGCCAAAAAAATTGCTTTTGTTGTTTTTCATATGTTTCATTCACTTAAGTTACCATTCTTAAAGTACCTACGTAATTTAAAGTATTAAACATTTTTTGGAATTGGGTCATCATATTATGTCAAGGTAGAAAATGAATAAATTTAAATTTAAATTGGGGCTATCAGGGTTTCGTGTTTTGAAACTACATCTTCAGGTGCAATAAGTGATCAAAAAAATGTATAAAAAGATATTAGAAAATATTGTAAAACAAAAATTAACTTTTTTTAATTTTAAAAAATTTGAGTGATTATTGAAAATAAGTTGTCACAATATTTTGAGTATTTGAAGTGAAAATAGGTATTATTTTGTTTTAGTATAGAAAAAATTTTCAAAATCCGGTGGTAAAAATTTAATACTGATTAGAATTATTTTCATTTTCTAATGCCCATCAAAATTCAAGTATTTAATTAGTACATTCCATAAAAATATAAATTGAAGAGGTGGATTCCAAAACGCGCTAAGTCACTTTTTGCAATTTTTCAGGAAATGTAAAAAACAATCTACATAGGTAGGCAAATGTAGTAATCTGTTTAAATTATTTTCAAGTTCTTAGATAATAATTATTATTGATGTTATTGATTTGTTCCTATTTATACATATAATTTTTAAAAAATTATATTGAAAAAAAAACCTTTAAAAAGTTGGGTTGAGTTGGTTAAAATAAACCTAGTTTGTATAAATACAGATATATTTTATTCAAGAAACATTTTAAACAGTGCATTATTTAGCTATTTCATGTGTTTGACATAACAGAAAATCTGTCTACAAGCAAATTTGGAAAAAAATACCAACTATTATTGGAAAAAAAATTCAATGGGTTTACGAGTAAATTTGACTTAGAGCGTTTTGAAATAAAACTGTCACTGACTTAGCGCTTTTTTGGAAAACATTCCATTTTTCATCATTCGTTTTACAGTAGACTAAGCTCATTTTGAAGGGTGGCACTACGAAAATCGTGTAGAGTTGGACTTGAACATTCTGCATCAACTAAAATCTCACATTAGACAAAAAGTGACTTAGCGCCTTTTGGAATCCACCTCTTCAATTATTGTATCATTCAGCTTCTTTATATAATTATGTATGTATTGAAATTTTTGTAATATTATAAAAATAAAATAATATGTAGGTATATTTAAAAATATCTCTGTCTGTAAACTGTCCCTTTTATTCTTGTTTAGAAAAGCAACTTCTAGGGAAATTGTGAGGTTTTGAGCGTTTTGAGTTATGTATATTCTATGAAATAAAAAGAAAAGATGCTGCACCAAGTGCCATAAGAATTTTTTTTTTACTTTTACCGTGAAGAAAGGTTAGAACCGACTTTTCCGACGAAGGAAATGGTTGAAAAATTTCATTGATCATTTTCATTGCAGGTAAAAACAGCAAATATGAAATAAAAGATTTTAAAGTTGATAAATTTAATTGATTTCAAAGTCATAGTAACAAAATATTAAATAATAATATGAATTATGCAAACTTATTCACTGAGAAAAAATTACGGTAATTTTTACGGAGCTTTCTGCTAAGAATTTTTTCTCTCTTTCTCTAAGAATTTTTCCTATACAGCTCCGTAATTTTTCCTATACAGCTCCGTTATTTTCCCGTTGCCTGTCACTTATGCCCGCATTACCAGAAAGCTCCGTAAAAATTACCGTAATTTTTTCTCAATGTTCTATTCGTTAAATTGTCTTACATGACTCATAAACTAATTTACATCATAGCTCGAAAACTAAAGTAGCTCTCAAGTTTCTTGCGCTATCGCAGTCGATTGTGCCCCCAGCGATAATCAAAGTCAGTATAGTTGAACCGTAATAAAAATGGCCACTCTCAAAAAACTCACCTATATTTGTATAATATTTTTTTGGATGTCTTACGGAATATTAAAAATTGATATAGTTTTTTTCTTTTTTTTTTATTAATAATATTAAAACAACTCCATTCTGATTGGTCGTTCAAACGCGATATGAACTTCCTTAATTAAATAAAAAACACATTTAACAACCCATTTACAAATATGTTTAATTTTATCAGATACTTTGTACTTGTAAATACGTTCCGTCCACACTACAACAACAGAGCAGACCGTACCAGTTGTCATTTGTACTCGAATGAAACATTTTAAAATAATTTTTTGCAGGTGAACAAGACGGTAAGAGTGAAATAAGTTTTACTATCAGATGACATTTTTTAACATTAACATTTGTTTGTTTGGTTTTTTTTTTCGTAATGTCCACTCAGTTTTACTCAGTCCAAGTGACTCGGTTAGTGTTTTTTCATTGGCTCGTTATAACATCCATTAACAAATGAATGTGACAAAATATTAGTATTATAGTTTAATGGCGTCCAAAAATAGTTTAACCGATCAAAATTGTCACTTACGTAAAAATATTCGAAGACTACAATATTTTATTTACGAGTAAAGGTTCCAAGAGCGGACCCTTCGATTTTGGTGAAAATTAGTACACTGTAATGTAATAAAAAATGAGTCACACCAATTTTTTTTTATTCTCAAAAAACGGATTGGAAGATTAAAGCCCGATAAAATTTTTCAAATAATTCGAAAACGGTGATTTATCGAAGCAAAGGTATCAATTTTGTTTTTGGCGTTGATTCTGTAAGCAGTGGATTAAAAAGAAAAACAAATATTAAAATCTTGTTTATAGAATTCGAATCTATATCAAAAAATCTGGGTTAGCTGGGCTATTATAGGTAAAGCCCGGTGTAACAGTTGGGGCGGTTTAGCTTATATTTAAAATTACTTAAAATTCGCGCCCAACACTGTTACTTGTTGTCCCACGCAGAATTAGCGCTAAATTGGATGCCAAAATTAATAGAAATTCCAAAGGTATTGGGTTCTGTCGAAGAATTACTCTCCGTTGTGTGTTTAGCGTCGAAACAATTTATTGGTTACGAAATAAAATTGTATTATTCGATAGATGTTTAATTATGGTATTTGAAATAATAAAAAAGTTTTATTTTAATATTTTATATTTATTTTATATTTTAAGTATTTAATATTTTTTTTTTTTTAAAATGATTATAAAAATATTTTACAAATTAATTCAAATATAGTTTTAGATCTTTTATATGACTCACAACAAAATTACGTCTGCCCCTATCTAAGGTCACATTGTGAGTGAGTGCTTGATGCGCGAAGCAACATCATAGCACTTGTTCACCGTTGTTCGTTGGTCGCTATCTCTCTCAAAAAACACCAAGTTCGGGTAATCACAAAATCAACCCCCGCTGTAAGAAATCAATATCGGAATCATGATGGCGGCCTCACATAGTTCACGTTACGGCCGCTAGTTGGCGACATCAATCACGTTACCCGGGGTTTGAGCTCATGATAAGTTCCCAAAAATTAATCAATCTCACAGAGGCAATCAACACTACATTAGTGTAAATTTGATTGCCTAAAGTTCTCGGCTGACACCTACCACCATTACACCGGTCCCATCAATTCGGCTTCCTGGATCATTACCGGTAATGGTTATAAAACGACAAAGTAATTATAGAAAAAAACAGATTTTCTTTAAAAAAAAATAGATTGTTCGTTATCAAAAATTTTGATTGTAAGTATCTCGTAAACGGTGCATTGTCGATAAAAGTGAAGAAAGATATAGATAATTCAAGTATACTGGAAAAGACGGTTATTTTTTGCTAGCAGTTACTTTTCTACACGACTTTCTTGGAATTTTCAACTCTATTGATTAAAACATTTAAATAAAAGTCACAAATTTACTAAAGTGACGATATTTGAAAAGAAATATTTCATCGTAAGCGACAATTTTGAGCTGACAAACGATAATTGAAGACATTATCAAGTGTAAACGTTAAAATAACAAATTGACCATAAGTACATTATAGTATCTATAAAAATACCATCTTTATCATACCATTTTTCTTGCAAAAAATTTAAAATATATATTCATTTATTTTATATATCAAACTTAAATTCAACTTTTCAACATGCTACATATTTTATTTTTATTAATATAGTTACTCAGAGTTTTTGTTATTAAAATTTATAATAAAGAAACTGCTCCCAAAGTCATACTTAACGAGTTCCCTAGTGCATTAAAACAACACAATTAAAAATGTTAGTTGATACATAGGCCCAGTTTTTTTTTTAAATTTAATTTTCAAAAAATAATTTTATAGTTTTTCCAGAGCGAACATACAAGGCTACAAAAAAAAGGCCAACAAATTGAAAAGATGTTTTGTTTAATAAAAATATATTGTTCTTTAAAGAGCAATGTTATTTTTTCTGCGGTATGAGCCAGTCATTGTCCTGTGCGGTTGGAAATGCTTTCATGCGTCTATTGGGATTACCGAACGAAAAACGAATCTGTACAATCCCGTACAAAAGAATGCACTCAAAAAACCGAGTTGAAACCACTGAAAAGTTATGTTTGATTTTTTTTGACGATAGTGTACTCGACATTACTTAAAAAAAGCATTATATCGGTACCGCAATGTAGGTATATTTGTGCTCAACAAAGGTCCCATAAAAGCGTATTCCCCTGTTAATTTTTTTTTTTTTTTTTTGAGTACATAGTAGTGTAGGGTTAAATAACAAAAAAGGGTAAACGATATCGGAGAATTCACTTTGGATGTTACAACCACATAACGACCACAGAGGTAAATAGGGAGCTTACTTGATGCAACTGTCGTATTATCTCACACTCGAAACAAAGTCATGTAAGTGATTCTTGTAATAAAAATGGGAAAAAAATTGAACTAGCTTTTATTAATTGAAAATATTAGCTATTGGTTCAAGAGGGGAATCTAACAAATATGACAACTTACTGTTACATTATTTAAAAAAAAATGTTATTTTTTAATTAAATATTTCAATTTTGAAACTAATTGTGATCGCAAATGCAGTTTTTGAATGAAGGGTTCTGTAGAGAAATCAGATTATTTGGTTAACCCATTAAAACTCAAAAATTATATATACAGAAATTTGAAATGATATTCATAGGTATTAGGTAAGCTCTAAAAGAAAATCCTAATATTCTGTTCGGGATAAGAGTAGCGACCCGTCTAGTATGTTTATGAGACAGCTCAATAATATCGAAAAAGCAAATCAACGGTAGTTTTCTTGGGGCACGTTTTAGTACCTAATGTTTTAATAGCCAAAGGGAATGGTAGAAATTAGTGATGTCGAATGATTAATCGATTAATCGGTTTAGTCGACTAATATTGACTAATGTATTTAGTCATTTTTAGCTTTGACTAAATAACTACAATGATTAATTTTTTTTTTAAATGACTAAAAATGACTAATTTAATTCTTTTCTGTCTTACTTATTAAATTCCAAAATTCCAAAATATACAAATCCAAAAACTATCTATTTCTTAAAAAAAAAAAATTTAGATGTCAATAATTAAAAAGAAAATATTATTTACCAAAAATTTACATAGGTTACCCTATTCATAAATTCCACCAAAAATTTAGTCGATTAGTCACCTACACTATGCTGGATATTTCCAACTAATGACTAATTTTATCTGAAAAATAATTTTAGTCGCTTAATCGACTAACTATTCTTTGGCTCGACATCACTAGTGGAAATCCATTCAGTACGTCTGAGTCTCAAGGTTTACGATTGGGTTTTTAATTTTTTTTGTTGTTGTATCGAATTAAAAATAAATTTGTAATCTTAGTACCGATAACGAGCGCACAGTTACCAAGACTACATACGTGACGTCATAATGTTAATATTGCTTCAACATACATTGTCTATTTATTTTGAATTATTGTTGCTATGCAATTATCAGTTACTATAAAGATTTTTGTATTTGACTTTTGCGAATTAGCAGCATAAAACAAAGAAATCAGTACAAATAAATAATCCAAAAAATAAAAGGTAATTTTTATTTAGAACTTATTACACATACCTCCATATTCAATTTCACAGATAGGTGCCCCATATACATTTTAAAGTTATTTATTAAAGGTATTCGGCTTTCTCTCATTTTCCTAGTCACTATATACACGGCGCTTGGTACGTTTATAAAGAATGTCTCCTTTCAAATTATGGTTGGAATTTGTCGGTAACATTTAAGTTATGCGTATAAGAATTTATTTGGTCAACTGGAGTGTAAAAAAAGATTCATTTTTTTATCCATTCTTTACGTTCGACAGAGACGCAACGATAGTGTAACAAAAAGCAACACTTGTTTGCTATATTAATTTTAAATTTAATCGTAAAAAAAAAAAAATATTATGGATTTTTTCGCCGGCTTGCTCAAGATAAATGGGTGAGATGTGACCAATTTACCAAGTATTTTTGTTTTATAGCAAGTGTGACTACACACAGTCGTAAAAATTCGGTTTAAAAATACCAAAAATAAAAAAAAGAAATTGAAAGAAAACAGTTAATTCCATAAAGAAAGGATTATATTATGCTATACTAAATTTAAGTTTTAATGTATTTTTCGGAAACGAATGCTTCAGTTGTCACAATTAACAAAAAAATTACCCGCTACGTTTATTTTAGATCAGGGGTTCCCAAAGATTTGTGACCAAGCGGGTCGTTGAACGCAATTGGAGAGGAACTTTTGGTCGATCTACTAATATTATAAGTTTTTGATACTACTTCTTTCATTTTTGACAAAATCGGAATTGTAAACATTACCGAAAATTAGATATTTCCTGAATGAATTTGGTTATTTTGACCTAAAAACCTAATATACACTACTGCATCGATTGAGAGAAGGAAAAATGTGTCTCTATTGATCACACGGTAATAAAAAAAAAACATTAAGAATTTTTTAAGTAAACAGATCATTATATATGTATACAGGGTGCAATTTTAATAACTCTTATACCTTTTGGTGAATTTCGATAAAATTTTACGATGATTTAGAAGGGAATTTGTTGGCAACAACATAACTATGTTTTAAGCTAGTTAACCAAAAGGTATAAGAGTTATTAAAATTGTAGCCTGTATACATATATAATGATTTGTTTACTTAAAAAATTCTTAATATTTTTTTTTATATGCGTGTGACCAATACATATGCATTTTTTTTTCTCTCAATCGAAGCAGTAGTGTATGTAAAAATAAGTCAGCAAAAATTTTGTGAAAAGCACACAGCCAAAGTCACTTAACGAATTTCGACAATTGAAATTTCTATCAATAGAGGATGATTCGAAGAGTAGCCTAACGGATTTTAAAATTCTATTTCGTTTCTTAGTTAGAGATTGTCAAAATTTGTTGAGAGAAATTAAATGTGAATTTCTGTAGAAAACGAATAAACAAATGAAACAAAATTGATAACTTACATAATTATGTATTATTTAAAAAGTTTTCCCTTAAGTAAGCTGTGACATTTGTTTGAATCATTGATATAAAAGAATATGGATGGTGACTATTTCTTAAGAGAGGGACAAGATATAGTTTAATATGATATGTTAGAATGAATACGTAGATTCTTTTGAATGCACCACAAAAAATAAAAAACAAAAGAGTAAATATACACTATAACACGTGCAAATAAGCACTAAACATCCAGTCCTACAAAAAATTAAATTTAAAATAAAATTAGTAAACGTAATACACCGTAAATATAATATTTGGGTAAGTAAATATTGTATTGATCAATAAATGCAACCATTTCTAGCGAAAATTTGTTAATTTTTCTACATTTTTCATTTAAAAAAACAGGTTTATAATAAGCGGAAAAATACCAATTTTGACATTACACAAAGTAAAGGAAATATCGAAAAAGGAATCATTCTACGTAAATAAGGAATTCGTTTTTTAGTTAAAATATGTGATAATAACGACAAAAATTTTAAAAATATTGTAAAAAATAAAATTATGTAAAAATTAAAATATAGGTTAGATTGACGCTTCATTTCAGTAGCGTCTTATATGTAAAATTAATGAGCATATAAAAATTTAACTTCAAGATTATGTATCTTGTTTGTATTTATTTATTTATTAATAAAATGATAATTTAATAACTGTATAGTTTTATTTATGTTTCTGTCTACTTTTATCAAAAAGATATGTCTTATTAGTGATGGAAAATTATAAACCAAAACGTAATCTTTTTACAAAAATTGTTATAAATTGTCAATAATCGATTAATTTGAGCAATTTTTGTTTTCAGTTTATGGTAATTTATAATATTCTTTAAGCACCGTTAAAAAATACAATAATTTAGTAGACAATTAAGAATTCGAAAAATTAACTGATAAAATAGTCGAACAGCATTCTTAAGAAGTTGATTATTGAATTAAATAGAACAGATATTAAAAATAATTAATTAATTGTTTATGTTTTTATATAGAAATCACAATTATAAAAAAATATACTAAATATATTGTTTTAAAAGCAATGGCAATGTTTTAATTAAATTAAAACCGTTACTGTATATTTACAAAATGACGTCATTCATAATACGCACGTTTAATATTCATAATATGTTGATCAGTATTTTGGGAAATGCTCCTTCCTTTACAATATTATATACCTCTCCTTCTTCCATGGTTTGAATACATTTTTTACAATAATTATACATTCTTTACGAAATTTTAAATAGATCACTTGAAATAGAAACAAAAGTAACTTGCATAAAGTAAAAAAGGTTGAGCACCACTGATATTATATAAAATCTATTAAGATATTTTTCATATCCATACAAATTTTTTGATATTTTCCAACGGAAAAATGTTCTACTATAATACAGTAAGATTAACAGGGTTTTTTGAAAAAAGTGTAAGTAAATAATCTTTGGATTTTTATTTAGTTCATAATTAGAAAAAATATCGGATTTAAAAGGGTTAAAGTAAGCTAAAACATTTAAAAACCTTTTGTAAATTGTTTATTTTGAAGATAATGTAACAGAAAAACATACCTATTTCTTTTTCTCCATTATTAATGAAATTCAAAATGCAAAACTAATCAGGGATAATTGATTCTAATACCTTAGTAACTATAGGTAATACAACAAAATGTATTCATCGATAAATCCGTTTAGACAATTTACCTAAATTGTTTACAAAAATACAAAGAGTTGAAATGTCCTAAAAATATATTCAGAGGATTTATTCGATTTAAAAGTTAAACGTTTTTGCTTGTCTCATTCAAATTTTTTTAAATGTTTCTTTTTTTCTGCGTACATAGGTATCCTTGCCATTTTCTAACGGTGGACAGGACATTGCACGGACGGACGGACAGACGATGACAATGGCAAATAGTTTTGACAAGTTGAAAAGGAGAAGATTAAATTTTATCCTTTCATGAAGAATTTGTAGTGACATTCTTTTTTCGGCGAAAAGGGATCCTCTAAATATTTTGTATATTTTTAATGTAGGTATAAAAGATACAGAAATAGTATACACGTGCTGTAGGTACCGAAAATACGGGACGATGAATAATTTAAGGAAGATATTTCCGGGGAAATGAAAAAATTTTTGTTAAGAATTTTTTTTTTTCATTGAAAATGTAAATACCTTTTTTCTTAAGGAAATGTTATTTCGCCTGAAGAAGTATTTTTTAATTTTAATACATAAATGTTACATATTTATCTCTGAATAAAATGAGTTTGGGTCTGACATTGTTCTATGATACTATGATAGGCTTGTATCAGTCAAAACAAATCAAGGAAAATGTCAAAGTATGTGAATTTATTTATATGACCTACACTCTAAGATTCCAATATCCGGTATGACTAAATTAAATTTAGGGGTACATAACAGATCCCGTTAGAGTAGGATGACTGTTCTTTGTTTTGTGATGTAAATGTCTCTTTGTTTCATCAGTGGCGGCTTGGAAAATATTTTTTTTATATTATTATTTATAATTTTTATGAATACGATATTAGATAACGGTATGCATTGTTACACTCTCAAAACGAATTTTTTTGTTCACAGATTAAAAATTTATTTTATTTTATTTTATTTATTTTGAATCAAAAAGATATTTTATTGTTTCAAAAAAAATTTTTAAATAATGTTTTTTTGAAACAATAAATATTTATTTGATTTAAGAAAAAAAGTCAGATATTTTAATCTAAGAAATCATTTTGAGAGTGCTTTTGTAACAAAATAATTTAAACCCACTCAAAAGCAAGTCATTTTTTGCCTATTTTTCAGGCCTTGAAATCTAATTTTAAATGTATGCTAAATGATAGTTTATTATGAGACTTTAATCTCCTGAAAATTTCAGATTGTGGCTGCATTCGATTCTCGAGATATCGAGGGTCAAAGTTGTCAATTTCGCATGGGTTCACAATTGATTACATTCAGGAAATAACACAGGTCAACATTTGATATATGGAGTATCTCTAGATCTCACTAGGGTACCATAGGGTTTTTTGGGTCGCTGATCCCGAATCCGGGGTCGGTTGACCTCTATCACGTCAGGTAAAAGGTCAAATGTATTTAGCATACATTTAAAGTTAGATTTCAAGGGCTCCCAAATAAGCGAAACTTATGGTCACTCTTTGTAACTGAAACTTAATATTGCAGAAAAGAAGATCCCGTAATATTACTGAAAGAAAAAAATTTCGACAAATATATTTTAATTTATGACCGAATCCACAGAGTTAAACAGCATTTAAAACTCCAATTTTAGTCAATCTACCATTTCTAATTTTAGAAAAAGTGGAAACTATAAAAGCAAATTCCTTAAAAGAGCAATAAGTACTTTACCGGATTGGTTATGCACCTAACTTAATGATGTTATAAAACTGAATTTTCAATTTTTGCTGAATATTTTTAAATTTTCCTAAACTAATTAACGTCACAGCAATTTGAAAATATATGATTTTTTAATGAAATTTTGGTAAATATCTCGAAATTTTGTCTACATTTTAGAACCCATTTTTAAAGCAATTCTACGATTTTCTTTATATCAAAAATTAAAATAGATCGGCATCAAAATTCCGCTCCTTAAAGGCTTCAACTACAAAATATATAAGTTAAAACGATAAAATTTACTTAATGACGTCACCGGATTAAATTACTGACTTTCTACTTATCAATCAAACTGCTGGAATAAATGTTTAATTTCCACTATCTAATAAATATATGTAGAAATACGTTTTGTACAATTCCGTCATTTTAATTTTATCAAAAAATTGAAAAGAAAAAAATTAGAATTACACAAATTATTCATTAATCAGAAATACCAACCATGTTTATAAAGTGGTTACAAGCAAAAAAAACCTTAAATGGCACTTACATTTTATAAAATACATTATTTTATTTTTTAATAAATAAAAAGAAATTATTAATATTAGCTTAATAACTTCCCACACACATACATTGTCTACCTTCTTTTGACAATAGCTTAGGAGTGCATATACAAACGTACACACAGAGTTATATATAGAAAAAAAGCTATATAGATATTAATAATAAATTAATAATAAAATTGTAAATGCTATTTTAGTCTTTTATGTATATTCTAACTAAATTTCATGACATTGCAAAATTAATTTTCTTAGCCACTTAAACTCGTGTTTGTTTTTTGTTTTTTTATTTTATTTTTTATTTGTTATTTGTTATTTATTGTTATTCTGTTATTTGTATTTGTCTATAAAAGAGAGAATAACATTAAAAGTCAACATTATATATGTATAACCTGCTATTATAAATTATATATTACAGGATACATCAGAAATTTTGCAATATTAAATGCACAATATAAACCATTATTAACTAGATATCTGTGAGGTTTTGTAGCTGGGTAAATAAATAATTAAATATTTAGGTTTTTTGTGAAAAATTTTACAAGGAAAGCTGTTATGGAGTTAAACGACATTCGATCTCTCTTGCCCATTGGAACGAAAACAGAAAGTTTATATTACTTTTCAATTTTACTTTAGCTTTACTTTAAACATGAATTTACTACCGGTTTTTGGACTCAAATCATTCCAGTATATTTTTTTAGAATTTACGTCATCATAGAAAGTCAGGACTGAAGACGTTAAAACACTGTGAAACCTTCCTAATTTGAGTTCTTAATTTAATAAAAGCGTTAGACACTTTTGTAAAAGTAGGTAAATAATTTGTTTATGAAAAAATGTAATAGTTTTTATTTCGAACCAGAAGTAAAAATAATCTTCTGAAAATGTTTACATCTCTCAAGAAACAAGATAAAAGACAGAACCAAAGATAAATTAGGCAACATTTTCAGGAAATAATCCTTGTGGAAGAGAAACAAACAGCCAAAAATAATTTCTTAAAGATATAATCAGGGCCTTAGAGAGAAATGGCGGGCACCGGGAATGAAGCACATATTTTAAAAATCCCCCCTCCCCAAAAAGAGTTACATGCAAAGAAAAAAAAGTTTTACTTTTTCCCGGGCCCTTACCGATCGCTACGGGTTCCAGAGTTACAACCCCGGTTTTCCCACCCTGTCGCCAGGCCTGGATATAATTACATAATATTTTGTCTAGTGAATTTTTGGAAACTATCAGGTACAGTCCTTTAGATATACAGCTGCAATCATAAATTCCCTTTTGGGAAAATTAAACTACATATTTTGCTTCCGAGACAACTAAAGTAGCGGAAGCATTGTGATCACTTTTGAAAAATAAAAAATTTTTGCCATCCAAAATAAAATTTTTTACGCACATTTTGCGTTTTAGAACTTCCTGAACAATTTTGGTTTGGCGTCCGTCTGTCTGTCTGTCTGTGTGTCGCCAGTTTGCACCAAGTGGCATAACTTCTAAACTATTCGATTGTTTTTAATGAAACTTTCAGAAATTATACGGTCTGGTTCCTAGATGGTCCCTTACAAATTTCATTGCAATCGTAGTAATAGTATCCACGGCGTTACCATGAAATCCCATTAAATGTCAATATCTTGACTGCTTTCTATTTGCTGCTAGTCCCACTTCGCTCAATTTTTTATGAATCGTTTTGTTTATTTATTTTTATTAATTTATATACCTATATTAAATTATACAAAGATATATTGGGCATTAAATTACCAAGGTGCTTTTACGGGTACGAAGAAGCTGTGTGCCACACGCTATTGGCAGCCATTCTTACTTTAAAATCTTTTTCCTAAAATTTATAATATGTTGAGATGGAATAATAATCTTGGGTAAAAATTTTTAGGAAATTTTGTATAAGAATACCGTTTATTCGGAAATCTTACCCTGGCCTTGATATTAGTGTAACAGAAAAAAATATTACATGAGAATATAATTTTACACAATTATTTTTTTAAAAAAAATTGTATATTTATTAGTATTAAATTGTAAGCACAATTGCATGCTTTTCATTCAGTTGAGTGAAATGACACTTTTATCAGCGTGAGAATTACTACACCTGGGTAATTTTGGGAATTTCTGTCACCTTTTTTGGTAATGCGTACTCGAAGCGATGCGAATGCGATGCGAACTACTTCATAACTGTCCGAAGCGAGATTATTCAAACAAAAATTGCAAAATATTTTTTCAAAATATCAACTTTTCCAAAAGTACTCTCATTTTCTAAAAATATATAATCAAATTTAGTACACCCTGTACCAGAATAAAATACCGTAACTCTATTTACCGACCAAACATGTATGTATGTTAAAATACGTACAAACCAAAAACAACAACAACAGTAGCTTTAAATAAACAAACGCACACTGAAAAAAAAGTAAAAAGTAAAATTTGCTCATTATTAAACAATAAAACATAGTTAATGTTTAGCTATGCTCTTTGACAGGCGATTTGCTCAAATAAATAAAACTGTACTGTATCAATATTGTTGATTTCATTTTACTATTATTATTATTATTATTATTATTATTATCATTATTATTATTATTGTCTGTTATTGTTGTTTTACCGTATAAATAAAACTAGCCACAATTATTCTTAATCATAACAATGGAACAACACATGTAAACGCCAGTAGTCTACATTTAGGCCAGGCGCACATTGAGACGCAGTTAACGCAGGCGGCAGGGCAGCGCAGTTTCTGTCGCTTGTGTTGTAGAACGGAACAGTGCGAATTGAAACGGAGAGCAGCACTGCGTCGCAACTCGCACGAGACCGATGTGGCACTCGTGAATGTGACACAGAAACTATGCAATGCTGCGCGACATTGTAACTCGTTCTCGAATTTTTTGGTTGGTTTTATTTCGTCGAAATGAAAACAACTGGAGAAATTGAAGAAAAATAGTGCTTCTCTGTTCTACTCTGTTTTTACATTCGTGCTATCTCGTTCTACAACAAGAGTCACAGAAACTGCGTTGCCCTGTCTGCGTTAACTGCATCTCAACGTGCGCCCGACCATACGTGCTTTCCTGCTCTGCCCTGCACTGCGTTTAGTGCGTGACGCAGTTCAATGTGCACCTGGCCTTATGGCTGGATGTACATGTGTGCGTACATGTTCGTAGGTATGTATGTTTTTATATGTACGTCAGTGTACCGATTAAGTCGTACAAGTATTTAATATTATAATCGTTACAATTAGCGTGAACGGTTTGCAGTACTTATTATGTTGATTTCTAATTTGATTTTTACATCTCTAATATTAATATTATTCAAAATTCATTGCGCGTGAGGTTGGGAGAGGCAGCAATTCTTTTTAGAAAGACAAAAATTCAATTAAAAACGATGTTTCTAATTTTAATATTGAAATTTTTATTGAGGCATTTCATTAATATGAGATCAAACTATGTGAAAAAGATTTATTTGAATAATTTTTCATATTATTTAATACAGGGATTTGAAATCAAGTAAAATTGTAATTTATTTCAACTAAAAAACACATCTAATTTCGATGGAATGGTGCAATTTGGCACCTTAATGGAATGTCACGGTATTGCCGTAGTTATCATTACTCCGACTAGGATGAAATCGGTAGGGAACCATCTTGGAACCAAACCTTACAATTTTTGAAAATTTCATAGGAAAGAATTGAATAGTTAAAAAGTTGTGCCACTTGATGGCGACATGTAGACGGACAGACAGAGAGATACGAAACCAAAATTGTTATAAAAACTCTAAAACGTAAACTTTCTATGAAAATTTAATTTTGGGGAGGGGGGTGGGGGAATTTATATTTTAAATGTGATCACAATATTTCCGCTACTTTAGTAGTCTTGGAAGCAAAAGTGGGAAGTACTCAGGATTGAACTCTCCGCCAAATAGACAGAGACCGAATACGCTACAGCCTATACAGCATATCGATTTTGCTTTAGAGAGTTAACTTGTATACTTTGTGTTCCGTTTGGATGTAAACATATGGTTTACGTGTTAATTGATAACACTGAATTCCCATAAGGAAAAAGTTATGTCACAAGAGTGCTTTGAACAAACAAATAATACCAAATTAATATTGTAACTACTATTGCTATCGCTTTAACGACAATAATGCAGTAAAATAAAGAAATGAATATCGCAATTTTCAAGCAATTCATATTTTCACATAAATATTTGTGTCATTTTCTCTAGATTCAAAATGCATTTTTTATTTTCTTGGAAATAAATATTAAAATAATAAAAATACCAAAAAAATATTGCTGCTGAAGAAATAGTGCAGATAATTTGGTGGCAAAAAAATTATTTTATAAAAGAAAATTTCCAAAAATATAAGTACGTTTATCCAAAGCACTCTTGTGACATAACTTTTGCCATATGAAATTTTACCAATGAAATTTGCAAGTCTGGCTTTTTTTCAAAAACGACTGGGAAGTGAGTTTTAATATTTTTTGCCATGTTTGCAACCAAAATACCAAGAGTATTTTGAGATACTAACAAGTAAAGGTCCCGAGGCCGGACCTATCGATTTCGATGAAACTTAAATATATTGTAGAACACTAAAAACTAAGGGACACGTATTTTTTTTTATCTGCGGAAAAACGGTTTGAAGGGGTGAAATCGCCCTCCAAAAATTGGGGTAAAAATTTAATTTTTCAAATATCTCGAAAACAGTAAGAGATAGAGCAAAAGTTTAAATTGGCGATATTGCTCTTTTTTAAAGAGCTATCTATTGATATGCAATTTGTTCAAATTACATCAACAGGGGTGGTTGGGGGTTAAAATTTGGGGGTTAATTTTGCAAAAAGGGGGAGAAAAATAAACAATATAAAAATTTTGTTTACAGATTTGAAATCTACGTCAAAAAATCTAATTGACCTATTTTTGCTCAATGCCCTAATATTAAGTCTAGGGGTAGTTAACTAGAGGGAGACTATGTCGAATAGTCGTACAATTTGGTTATTTCAAGAAGTTCTTCTTCATGGAAAATAGCTTAAGACAATTAGAATAACGTAGAAATGAAATTTTCGAATTCAAAATTGAGTTTGAGCAACATTGGAGAGGGGGTGAGTCACCCTCTTAAATTACATACTAGTTTATATACACTAATTTTTGCTATTAACACACTGATAGTGGGTAAAATAATGTCACAATAAGTGGTTCTGAAGTTGAACTATCATATCTAAGGTCTTTATTAGGTTTGTTTTTTAATGGATATTATAGTTTTCCTTATCGAAAATTATCGATACCGAAAATTACATAACCTAACCTAAAATAACGAAACCTAATAAAACTCTTACATACGATAGCCTAACTTCAGAACCATCTATTGTGACATTATTACCCCCTGTCAGTGTGTTAATTGCAAAAATTAGTGTATGTAAACTAGTATGTAATTTAAGAGGGTGACTCACCCCCTCTCCAATGTTGCTCAAACTCAATTTTAAATTCGAGAATTTCATTTTAGTCCAACTTCAGAACCACTTATTGTGACATTATTTTACCCATTATCAGTGTGTTAATAGCAAAAAAAATTAGTGTATATAAACTAGTATGTAATTTAAGAGGGTGACTCACCCCCTCTCCAATGTTGCTCAAACTCAATTTTGAATTCGAGAATTTCATTTCTACGTTATTCTAATTGTGTTAAGCTATTTTCCATGAAGAAGAACTTCTTGAAATACCCAAATTGTACGATTATTCGACATAGTCACCCTCTAGTTAACTACCCCTAGACTTGATATTAGGATATTGAGCAAAAATAGGTCAATTAGATTTTTTGACGTAGATTTCAAATCTGTAAACAAAATTTTTATATTGTTTATTTTTCTCCCCCTTTTTGCAAAATTAACCCCCAAATTTTAACCCCCAACCACCCCTGTTGATGTAATTTGAACAAATTGCATATCAATAGATAGCTCTTTAAAAAAGAGTAATATCGCCAATTTAAACTTTTGCTCTATCTCTTACTGTTTTCGAGATATTTGAAAAATTAAATTTTTACCCCAATTTTTGGAGGGCGATTTCACCCCTTCAAACCGTTTTTCCGCAGATAAAAAAAAATACGTGTCCCTTAGTTTTTAGTGTTCTACAACATATTTAAGTTTCATCAAAATCGATAGGTCCGGCCTCGGGACCTTTACTTGTAAGAGTCATTCCGAAGTTAATTTAGAAAACCCAGGACCTCTTTCTATTATGACTCTTATTAACCAACGATCCTCTTTGAACACTAACGGTCTTTAAGCACAATATATCAGTTAAATCAAATAAATGTTAAATATATTGATTTTGCTGCCTCATCAAATACCTGTTTCAAAAAGATTGGATCAAATTCCAAATGTATTGATTTTTTGTCTACACTAAATGAAATTTCAATAAAAAAAAACATCTCTTAATAAAATATTAAAAGTAATAAATTTCACTTTATGAGAATCAAACGTAACAAATTAATATTTTGAAAATGATTTTGTGTTTTATTAGTAGTAGTTATTCTTGTGTTCCTGCGTACACGATCTACTAAGCTGGAAAAGTGCAAAGCACTTGCATATTGTCATTATGTACAGTGCCCTCTATATTATATCCATACTAAATAAATCACTTCCGATAACAAAGGGTCATAATTCATGCATGTACTTTTTAACACTCACCACTACCTCTTCAAAATTTATTGTTTGTAATAATTTTTTTTGACTTTTTTTGTCACTTGTGTGGCGTTGTGTTAGCAATATAGTAATAATAAATGTTCATAACTCCTCCAATTAATGTACAATTGAACAGACCAAAATATTGAATTTAACCGAACCACGCGCAGTCAGTGCTGCAAATTCATAGTTAATAAAATATATAATGAAACGGCCATATGTGAGAAAATATGATATAATGTTAGGGTGTGTTATTGTACAATAGATTCGAGTAAAAACTCTACATAAATGTATAGTATGTCTAGGAATAGAGATATAAAATAATTCCCTTTAAGGGGGACCACTAGTGTGACATTTTAAAAAAATTAGAAAATTTTTTTTACATGTTTCGATAGTCTATACCTTTAAAAATAACATACTAAAATTTCAAGTGCATATCTCAAATAGTTTTTGAGTTACAGCCATCCGAAGAGTGGATTCTGATTTTCATTGTTAACTTTGAGGTATTGAGAAATGTATGAAGGTTGATAGTTCGGGAGTTTCTGGACGTCGCTGCCAGCCATTTAGTAAGAAGGTAAGGTAAAGAAAAAACTACATTTTCCAAATTTGCTGCAGTTATAAATCGAAGACAAATCATTCGATCGATTTGATTCTTATTGCAGCTTCTTTTATATAATATGTTTCTTCGTGCCAAGAACCTCCAGTTTTCCGATCGAATAAAAAATGTAATTTTTGCAGGCCAAAAATCATCAAATTTTCTCGCAAAATTTGAAACTTTTTTAAAAACTCCACCATTTTGTTAAATTTTAACTTTTTCTTTTCGATTGAGGGTCATGGCACGGGTCTTTTTGGTTTTTTTTTTTTTTTTTTTTTTTTTTATTTCAGGCACTGTGAAGTTCGCTATCACTGCAGCAGTGGGGGAACTTTCTTTTCTATAGCCTTGGGAGATCGCGAATAACTCACCAAATTTTCAATTTTTTGGTCCAAAAATTTTATCATGAATTTATTATATATCAACGAATACTTATATCCTAAAATATTAAAACATTCGATACAGTAGTTTTCTTTAAAAAAATTCCCAAAAATCACCTTTTTTTCAAGCGGTCACACTAGTGGTCCCCCCCAATGCTATAATCGATTCAAACCTTCAGTCTAAAGTACATTTTTCAAATATGTTTCTCGTAGGACCTTAAGTTTAGAATTTGAAATGGGTCTCGAATAATAATGCTCCATTCTGTCAAGTTTTTTGTGGCTTTCTTGCGGCTACAAGACTTAGTGGTGTAAAATCCAAATATCGAAAAAGTTTCTCAAAAATATGAGTAATTTTCGATGCAAAATAACTGCGCCAAGATTCCTTCTTCTTAGCGAGTTGAAACTTGAACCCTGGAACCGTGACAGAAATTTGTTTTGAGGTCCCTAAAACTCGAAAAATTATATACGTATTAATTTGGTAGAAACGTTGGAAGTCCCCAGCTCATGGATGAATTTTTATATCAAACATACTCAAAACGTAGAACAAGGTTTTTTTAGGAATTTTTCGTCAAAAAATAAATTATTTTCCAAAATTTGCGACAGTTGAAAAGTTTAATAATTACACCATTGGAAAGAGCGAAAAAATCACATAAGGTGGGTTTTTGGAACACTCTACAAGAATACTTGTTTTCTAGAAAAAGATCAGAAAGTTTCTGAAATTTAAAAAAAATTTTTCAGCGGTAGTTAACTAACGAATTCAGAAAACCGTATTTTTACATAACTTGCTAAGCGTTGGGCTAAATCTCAGATGTCTCCATTAATCCTAAAATATATTCAAATACTCATCTTAAAGCTATTTTATGGACTGGTATTAAGGAACATCAACAGAATTTAGTCCTATTTTGAGCTCACTTAAATCGAAAGACATTATAAACATACTTAGAATAAGGGAAATTGCATGTTAATAGTTAGTATAATTAGTATAATTAGTAACTGTCAGGGACACCAATTTTCAAGTAAGTTTTATTAGTTACTTTTTCGGAGCATACTATATCCATCAATACCCACTACATAAGTTTCTAACATTCGTTTAAATTTTTGTACTAGAGTGCAGTTCTCTGATGACCATTTTCATTGTATTCGTATATATGCGTACATTTATATTTTTCATCTATTGTGTGCAAACGGTCCCATTGTTGTTGATATGTGGCCTCTAATAATTCTTTTCAAACTCCACTCTTGTCTCTGGCCTTTTAACGAATACGTACACATACTAGTTTTTTTTTTTTCAATATTCAATTTTTATTTTTATTTTGGTTGTCCATCCAAACCCTGAACCCTATATACAAATGCACTACAATGGCATCAACCTGTTCAAAAATCATTGAACTCCCAAGGGGGTCTTGTCGTGACAATAGAAGATCATTAAGGGGATGTTTGGACAAGGGTAGTTTATTATGTAATATATAAAATACATATTTTTTTTTTTATTACAACAAGATATGCCGCCAAATATTTTTGATCTAGATTCAAGATTAGTTGTTCAAGTTATTTTTTTTCTATTAACCCAATATATCCCGCTAATATTATTAGTTAAATTCCCACAGAAGATCCTGGTATCCTTTCAAGGATGAGTAAAGGTCGGTATTATATATAGTATTTAGAATTTTTGTATACCTATACAAAATTTTGGCGGGAAATTTGAAAATAATTTTCAGTAGTAAACTGAATAAAATTGACACACAAAAAAAAGAAAAAATATTAATAACTCTTTTTTAAATCCACCTAATTTTCATCATGTTCAAAAAAAATTTCAAAAATTTTTTGTTGTTTTTCGATAAAATTTCATAATTCTACTCCCGACCAGAAGGACATAGGTATCTATAGTTTAAAACTAATTAAGAATTTTTTATTTAGGTTGTTCCCAAGAGCCAAAATCACCCGAGCCATCCAAGTGCTTTTTTTGAGGCACCAACTTCAAGTGATAATAATAATAATAAAACAAAATTTAATTTGAAAAATATGTAAAGTTCGATTACTTTGTCTATTTCACGAATTAAAAGTTATTTTTACTGAACGCGTTTTCAACCTTTCGGTCATCCTCGGTAGCTACTCTGAGGATGACGGAAAGGTTGAAAACGCGTTCAGGAAAAATAACTTTTAATTCGTGAAATAGACAAAGTAATCGAATTTTAAATATTTTTCAATATTTAAAATGGAGTTTCACAAAGTAAATCTCTCAACAGTGAATTATTTAAAATTTAATTTATTCAAAAATTTTGTTACCTTAAGATGCAAATAAAAATATATTAAAAATTCAAAACTTTTCATTTGCGCTTTCCCAAAAATATGCCCCTAAAAATAGGCATGACAAACAGCGCGAGTTACCAGACTACTACCTTAAATACTTGTAAAAATTCAGTCAGAAGCTTTTTAATAGCAATCTTTGCACAGAAACTGTAAAAAAGGTTTAAAAAATGTTACCATATTAATTAAGAAAATTGCCACCGGCATTACATACAATATATTGTGGTATTTTATTGACTTTTATGGATTAAGTGGCAAAAAATGTTCTTGATATCATTTTATAATTATTACATAACCCATTACATATTTTTACAGCTAGACAAAACAACAAATACTTACAAAAACAAAAAAAAAACACTATCACAAGAACAAAGTAGCATCACGACAACAAGAAACAAAAAACAAACACTTAAGTGAAAAATAACAAAGAGCTTTTGTCTTGACACAATGGAAAAACAAATGAAACATATAAACAATTTTACAAAGTCAACTAAACATTTATTAAAATAATAATAATAATAACAAATAATAATAATGAGTCTAAGTAAAAAGGTAACAAACCATCACATCAAGTTTTCATAAAAAAAAAAAAAAAAACTTAAAGACGTAATGTTGTGATCAAGGAAACGAAATAGAAGATGATGTAATAGAAATGTAAGAACGAGAAAAAACTAACACAATATACATTTATTCCATTGTTTGGACACACACAAAAAAAAAAAAAAAAAAAAAAAAAAAAAAACGAAAAAAATGTGAATTTTAGCAAAAAAAAAAAGAACAACTGAAAAGAACCCTTTCTTTTTCATTTTCATTTTGTATTTTATTGGGCGTTGGTGACGCTGTGACGAAAATCGGGTGGCTTTTGTCTCAAGTTGGTTATCAATAAGCTTTTAAGGAATGTATTATGTTTTCATTTGTTGGTGACTTAATGTGATGTATCATCAAGGTTATGTATAAACAAATCATTTTTGTGTTGTTTTTAATTTGTCGATTTGAATAAGGTACAGGAAAGTACAAAATGGAAATGATACTTTATTCAAGTTGAGTTTTGTAGTAATAAATAAAATCAGTTTTATTGCTGTATAGTCTTTTGTCTGTTTGCGGAATTTTGGTAGATCTCCAATTTTAATTTACAAACTGAAAGTAGGAATATGCCAGAAAAATCACATCTGGAAAATAAGGTACATTTTCTAAACAAACTTGGCAATTTAAAAAAAAAAGTGAAAATTTTGTACCCAAATTAATACCCTTTTACTAACAAATCTAAATCATTTCATCTTTGAAACTATTAATTTAAAAAAAATTGAACTTAATGACGTCATTAGGTATAAAAATTTTTTAAAAGTTTAAAAAACCGTAATTTTGATGTTAAATATATGAAATTGCAAGTTAGTCATAGGTTTTCGATATTACCGTTTTATTTTTGACGAAATAAGAATTGTAAAAGCACCAGAAAAAACATGTGGACATTAATCACAATTCCTGAATGAATTTAGTAGTAATTTATCCCTGAGGACCTCATTTATGTGAAAGTACATCGCCGAATAAGTTATATTAAAAAAGTAACGGATAGTAAAAAAGCATTTTTACTAATACCTATACCAAATAGGTACCTACTGTTTTTAAAATTTTTGGCAAATCTCCAGTATGGCTTATTAACTAACAATTTACTAGGATTTAATAGCATATTGTGCAATAAGTGCGGGAAATTGTCGATTGCCCACGAAAGCGAAGTTGATTGAGTGGGGCAATCGACAATCCCGCACGAGTTGCACATACTATTCTTTATTACAAATTTCACATACTTTTTTCTATTATTATCACTATTTTTGATATTTTTATTACTTTTTAAAATAATATTTTTGAGTGTTCGTCTTTTTTTCTGAATTAAATATTGTTTAAATTACTTTGTTGGTGGTTTCTATAGAAATAATTATGAAATATTTATTAAATGAAAAATCAAGAGGCGGCTTTGCGTGTTTTATTGTCAATTTACGTCTAGAAAGTTTACTTTCCGCACGCAAAAAAGTATGCGGGAAGAGTACAGTGGACAAACAGCTATTTTGCGTATAGAAATGTGTGCGCCAAGTTAGTACTTCTCCCGCATGAGTAATAAAAAAAAAAATTTGACACAGTTTTAAAATATAACAGTGTAAATGATCAGCTTTGCTCAGGAGGTCAGGTCTGTTTTTTTAACAAGAGCAATACCTAGTACAAAACAAAATCCAAAATGGTCAAATATATGAATTTTTATTTGATGAAAACCAAAACAGTTCCGCCCCATATACGAAATAGCTATCAAAATCAAATTCTAAAAATTAGAAGACAAAGCTAAAAACTCAAAAATTCATCAGTCAGTTTAACTTTTACTGTTTTATTTTCCTCGGAAAATGAATCAGAAAATCCTTTCACACAAAGAAGAAAAAAAAACCCTAAAACAACCATTTTATCTTAACTAATACTGTAATTTGTTAGTTCCTTTTTAACAAAATTATCTGGAAAATTTATTTTATAAATAAAAGTCTCCGTCAGCTTCGGTTCACCTTTTGTACGTTCGTCCGTCCGTTTTCGTCCCACTTTCGTCCTTTTGTTGTACGCTACGTGTATTTACACAACAGATGACCTTTATTTGTGTTTTTATATACACAGGATAAAAATACAAGGAACTAATGAATGCCTTATTTCGGTACATTTATTATCATATTCTTTTCTCGAACGAGTCCTCCTACGGTTGCTATTGTTGCCGCTCCATTTTGACGAAAATATGAATTCAAGGTAGCGGACGAATAACCTTGAAGGGTTGTCGAAGATTAAACTTCTTTTTACCGAAAAACAAAATTAAGGTAATGTAAATATTTTACTTTTTTTGAAAAGATTTCATAACGACCAATCCTTGGATAATTTCGTACAAGGTGGTCTCTGTTCAATTTTGATTTTTTTAAGGTCATTTAAATCGATTAATATTAACAAAACTTTTGTCGGAAGTTTTTACAAGAGTTTCAACAATTTAGTAATCTCATTGACTTTTCTAATAAAACGTTTTTTTTTTTTTTTTTGCTTAAAGAACAAGTTGGATAAAGTGCGAGTATAACTCACACACTAAGGGTTCCGGATACTGAAAATAAATACAATTATAGTGAAAAATTGGCTTGCTATTTGTCAGCTAGTCAATTTTTGACAAGGAATCTAAATTAAATAAAATTGATTACGATAATTATTGGGTTACCTGAAAAGTTCCTACTGACTTGAAACATTTGAATTTGAACGTATTCCTAACGGTAATATTTCAAATCTCTTTTGAAGACTGTACTCAGGACAATGCCAAATAAAATGTCTCTTTGACTATTCGAGAAAAATTGTTAGAACTTGGTTGGAAGGTACTACCTCATCGGCCGCCCTATTTACCAGACATGACACCTTCCGACTTTCACTTATTAGGATTTTGTCAAATTCTTTTAACGACAACAACTTCTTTGGTCGTTACAGAAAACTACCTAGAGGAGTTTTTCGCCAAGAAAGGACAATGGTCAAAACTCTATGGGGAGCTGCGCCCTAGCGCCTAAGGTTGAGACCGGTATCGATCGATAGCCGTGGTCAAGTAGTCCAACTTTGTCAATGGGCACGTTCATGGAGAACCTGGCCTCCAAAAGTTATAGGAACAAATGGGTTATGAGACATGCGGTGGGGCGGCCTATCACTGTGTAAAACCACTTTCCTGGCAAGTGGCCTAACCTCGTTTCTTCACGTGGTCTATGGCAGAAGACGTACCGAGCGGCTTCAAACCTGTACACTGGGAGTATCCGAAGAGAAGTTTGACAGTTCTACCGGTGGCGATTTCTGGTAGATTGCCGAAATAAGGTAGTCTGAAGTACACCCTCCCGACGGGGACTCTAATACCCGCTACAGGTCAACACAAATCGTTTCCTTAAGAAATGGCCACGTGGAGTATGCAAAACCTACTACTGTACGTCAGAACTTTTGAAGGCCAGGTTCTCCATCCCTAAGATGGGTAATTTTGTGACCTATTAAGAAGGGGCTTTCAGAAAATACACATCTCACCAGTGGGCGCTGGGGGGGGAGCAGTCTTGTGCATTGTCCTTTCTGATCCAGCTGCATTAAAGATGATGTAACGTTGTGGATCAAATATATGCCGCAATAATTTTGCCTTTGAATTTTCCTTAAAACTCGCAACAAACTTTCGAGGCAACTCAAAATATTATTAACATTTTTTATATTTTTTATAAAATTAGTTTTTGGTACGGAATCCTATAAACGTATCGCCAGTATCAATAAAATTATTCAAAATATTACATTCAAATATCGAAATGACATTTATTATTAATTTTTATAGTCACCAATAAAATTAAAATTTTCAAAAAAAAAATCTTGATTTCAAACTTGAGTTAATATTATTAACGTTATAATCTACACAAATCTACAAATTAGAAAAAAAGAGACACAGCGACTCAAAAAGAATAAAGAACATCTTTTCGTATTCCAACCAACTTATTATGATGTAGACATTCGTTAAATGAATCATCCAACCATTAAATTCTCCAGTAGGTGTGTTTTATACGAACATAAAGTGGCAGTAATTTTGATCTTCAAGTCAGCGATTAACTAATTTGAAATAGAAATTTTCAATTACAAAGACTAAAATAAAAATGAAGGGTGTTTTCTTGTTAGAATTCAACGGGCCAACCTTCCTTCAATAGTTAATTATTCCCAGACCAGGAGTATAAACACACAATTTTATGTATTTTTTTTTTTTACTCTTTCTTTTAATGGTTTGCTGTAGGATATCTATGATTTAAGTGACCGTGTAAGGAGTAGGGATACGCCATCCATGTAAAAACTTAGAATGAATAAAATTACTCAATTTAAGTCACGTGTATTAATTTAGCCATAACAAGTAGTTTTATTGCACAAAAAAAAACGCCGTGAGCAGCGGGGCCCCATCACGGTAGTCGAATTTTCCCCTTCATCTTCGGTATTGAATGTTTACAAGCGAAATGTGATTGAAAGTCTACAACCGAATTGTCATTTTGTTGGTTTCAAAACTGGTCATGAGTGTTCGGCTGATCGAGGCTTTAAAAAAAGGTTTTAAGTATTTAAGGGCTGTATCTCAGTAAATTTCAATTTTGTGCCGAAAACAGGTAGCAGAACAAAAACCAACACAATTCGTACGAGGGCATTCCTGCCCATGTTTATCCGCTAATTGCCTTTATGTTTTAGTTTTAAATATTAAAAAAGGACCTTAAATAGTAAACTGGAAGGCCTTTATAAAGATATTTTTTCTTTCAAAAAAAAATAAAAAATAAAAAAAAAAAAAAAATAAAAAATTATTTCTTCGGTATTGAGTGTCTACAAGCGAAATATAATTGAAAGTCCCTAAGCGATTTGTAATTTTGGTGGTTTCAAAACTGATAATGAGTGTCCGGTTGATCGGGGCTTTATAAAAAGATTTTAAGTTTTTAAGGGCTGAATCTCGGCAAATTTCAATTTTGTGCCGATAGAAGTTAACAGGGAAAAAGCCAACACAATTCGTACGAGGGCATTTCTATCCATGCTTATCCGCCAATTGCCTTTGTGTTTTACTTTTAAATATTAAAAAAGGAACTTAAATAGTAAACTGGAAGGCTTTTATGAAGATATTTTTTCTTTCCAAAAAAATCCAAAATTTCTATTTTATAAATAATAAAAATCCAAAATTCCTAAATAATAATTAAATAAATAAATAAACAGTGACTTTAATAACATTTGCAAATTACTTAATATGTATGTATTTCATTTGTTAAAAAATTGTATTCACTTTTTTTTAAATTTTTTAAAATTACTATTCGCCTACTTGTATTTAGAATAAACATAATGCTTTTAAAACACATTTAACAATAGCATTCAATTCCGATGTAAAAATGGGAGAAGTGGGGGGAAAAGTGATGCGGACTCCCTACAAGGTACTAGCTGGATACTAACTGAATACACGTACAAAATTTCAGCCCTCTAGGTTTCCTTATGGAGTCTCTAGACGTGTTAGAAAACAAGCAAAAAAATTAAGGAAATATTGGCGTAAAAATCGTGGGGGTAAGGGTTAAAAGTTGAAACCTCCAAAAAACAGTGTCTGGCTATTAGCTTAACCTGTACACCAAATTTCAGCCCTCTAGGTTTATTTGGGGAGATTTTGACCCGAACGAAACTGTTAAAAAACAAGAAAAATCATGTTCTTTTGGGTATAAAAATGGTGGGGGTAGGGGTTAAAAGTCGAGACCCCCAAAAGGCACCCCCTTGATACTAACTCAATCCGAATACAAAATTTCAGCCCTCTAGGTTTATTCGGGTGACCTGTGCGAGTGGTACAAACTTCGAAAACGTCGAAAATGCATGAAATTGTAGCTTAAAAATGAGGGGGGTGGGGGTAAAATATTAAAACCTCCAAAAAGCACAACCTAGGTACGAACTTTATCAACACACCAAATTTCAACCCTCTACGTTAATTCTGGGGGGCTGGGGGCCTGTTAGATCCAGCGAAAATCGTTTTTCCCCCCTCTACTCCCACCATATCATCCTAGGAAGCTGAATTTTGGATATGTTGTAGATAATTGACCGAAACATTATTTAAAACCGGTTTGGAAAACTTTTATTGCTTTTCCGCCCCCCACCACCCCCTTAAAGGTCGGGTCCGAAAAAAAATTTGCCCAAAATTTGACCCCACTTTGATAGTATTGTTGTGCATCGGAATAAGCCCCACTTACCAAATTTCATCTCTTAACTTCCATAGGGGGGCCCTACACATATTAAAAGGTTGCGGGAAAATATATATATATATATATATATATATATATATATATATATCAGACATCTTTTTTTTTTACATAATCGTGTTCTACGGGTCCGAAAACGGATAGCGCCCCTGGTCTCGCCTCTCGCAGCTCTTATCGTATAGACTGTATAAGTCTAATTTTTCGGAGAAAATTCGACTAAAAAGTGAACCAAAATAATTATTATCGTAAGAGGCATTTCCGTGAAAAGCTATTGAACACAGCGCATCAAATTCTGGCACAATTTCGAAAATTCCAGCCAGTTGGCAAGTCCTACATATTGGAAAAACTGTCACTGATGTTTTGACTAGATCAAAGTAGATAGAGTCCAAAATAAGCTTATTTTGCGCAGTTCGCCATCTACCTCATAATAAGTCACATATTTGAATTTTCAGAAAAAAACAAAATTACAATTATTTATTATTATATTTATATACAGCATGTGTTTTTTGAGAGTTATTATTTTTATTACAACCAAACCGTTGATAAGAGCTAAGACCGGTGTTGGCATTTGTAACATAATTATAGTACGCTTGACATAATTATCAATGAAACATTTGAAAGAATTTTTTCTTTTTCTTGCTCCTTTAACTGTATTTTTGACCTGCTTCATAATTTTTCAAGAAATATTACGAAATACTCCATTTTGGCGAGTCACATAACTTAAAAACAAAAATGCCAACACTGGCTAACACCATAAGAGCTATAAAGCTCCTGACTATAGTAATCGATTGCCCCCGTCAATATCTACAATTCTTATTTGAACAATTTTTCAATTAAATCAACGGTTTGGCTGTAATAAAAATGGTAACTTTCAAAAAACTCACACTGTATACATATATGTAATTCGCCATCTACGTCATCACGATCTGCGCGTGGGCATACCTTTCTCCATCTACTTTGTACTAGACGGTAAGAATGAACCAAAATAAAGTTTTAAACATAATTTTCGTTAGTTTTTTCAAGTTCTTTTTGAAACACACAAATACTGTAGATGATTTTTACATCAAAAAGTTCAACCAATAATTTTTTTCTAGAAAAACTATTCGAATATAATACATAATAGGTACATAATTGAAGGTTTGCATTTTGATATCTCATTTACAAAACTACCTGTATAAATAAATACTATTACCAACATATTTGTGTAAATCTGTATAATTATGTATAATTTCGAAAAGTTTAAAGTATTTGTAAACAAATTGTTACTGAGGGAATGTAGCAGGTAATGTAGTAGGTACTGGGAAAGTTACAGTAAAATAAATTATTGCACTTTATGGATTAAATGTTTATCTAAGCAAAACTTTATTAGTTAAATATATTTACGAAAATGTACATGTTTATAATATATTGTTTTATACAGTGTCATACAAAAAGTAACGTTGTTACGTAATAGTTCACAGAAAATGACATAATATTTTTTGTCTGATTATGAAAATATCTACACTGAAATCTGTTTGTATAAAAATTATGCACATTCGCATCGTGAGGTTTTGAGTTGTTTTAAAAAAAATATTTATTAATCCTAAAATAGCTATAAAAAGCAACGGTGAACCAGGATCGCATAAAAAAAAGTTTCAAAAAAAATATATAAGGCAGACAATCATTATGCCCTAAAATTTCTCAGTCATTTCTGACCTTCTGTCAATATAGCACGATGAAACCAGTAGAAGTATAAAAAAATTTTTACATCAGAATTCTTTTATACACTCTAGTGATGAGCAAATGCAAGACCAAGACCAAGACTTGGCAGTCTTGGTCTTGGTCTTGTTCTTGCATTAAGAATCTTGGTCGTGGTCTTGCTAGAGCAGTCCTTGGTCTTGGCCTTGGTCTTGGTATTGCTAAAAAATCTTGCACTTTCTTGCATTTTTTATTACCGAATTTTTTCCTTCTAAAATCAGAATTTTCTCTCTTCACGGTATTAATTATACTTTCAAACTATTTAAATAGTTTAGCAAGAGTCTTGCTTTTTTCTTTCTTTTGTCTTGGTCTTGCTCATTTGAGTCTTGGTACTGGTCTTGCAGCCATACTTATAGTCTTGGCCTTGGCCTTGCAAAAAATGCAAGACCAAGACAAGACTGCAAGATCAAGGCTAACTTTGCTCATCACTAATACACTCAACAATTCGTCAATCAAGTATCGGTCAGTAGTTCTGTACCAAGTCCATTTTTTTAAAAAAAATTTCTTACAGTGGTTTCGACTTTTTCAACGTCCACAACTAACAAAACAACCATCTAAAGAAAATTTTTTTAAAAGTGGACTTGTAGCAAACCAACACTCAGCTGACGAATTGTTTTACATAATGGAATAAAATTTAGAACATTCAGTATTACTTTCACATTTATATATAAAAATCTATACCTACGATTCAACCGGAGCAATAGATGTACCTACTATTACGACAATACGTGCGAATCTATTGCGCAAAGCGTTTCGTCTAGACTTGAACTAAACTATATCCTACCGTAGCACTTGCTACACACATATATCGTTTAAATATAAGCTATTGTGCTGTAGGGAATTGGGTAATAGATTATAGATTCACATATAATGAACTATCTATGTCGTATCGTCGTCAATATAGTAGACTGATAGATTACTCAAGAATTTACTGCACACATGTACAGACATACATTAAGGTGGGGAAGGGGGTGGGGTATGACTGTGTTTTGTTTCCCCCCGGAAAGCACAAAATTTATTAGATTACATGAGAATAAACATTGGATGATCTAGAATGAGTGTGTTGAAATTGTATTGCGCAGCACCAGCCTCTTTAGCTCAGTGGCAGAGCACTGGTCTTGTAAACCAGGGGTCGTGAGTTCAATCCTCACAGGAGGCAAAGATTTGTTTGCGCCTTTTTTTGTTTCGTATTTTAAAAATGTTTAGGGTTACGAATAAATAAATTTCCGCATGTCCCTTCGTCTGTCACACACTTTTTTGCACTTTTGTCCCAAAAGTTTACACATTATGGACAACGCAAATCAAATTAATTCTAACCGAAATTTAAACAAAAAATCATTTCTTAATTTTGGTTAAGGTGACCGAACGAATTGAAGTAATTGGGATGTAAGTTTCTGATTTTTGCACTCAAAAATGACCCAATTTATTTTATAAATGTAACTAATCCAACAAAAGAAATTTTTTAGCTGCGCCAAATTTTGGTAAAAAATGGAAATAATGATTCCGAAAACCTATAATACACTCCCAGTGTCAACATTTTATCATTTTACTTACGGTTTTTAAGGAATTAAAAAATCTTAATAAACTCAATAACGTTACTAAATTAAAAAATTCCCTTTTCTCAATTCAAACCAAAATGGAGTGATTTGAATTGGGATAATTGAATGAATTACAGTAACTTTGGTGTAAACTTTTTATTCTTGCTATGAAAGTGACCCAATCAATGCCTCTTATAAATATGACTGTTCTGACAGAGGTCTTCTTTTAGTGGTTCTACGTACCTAAATTTTGGTGTCCAATTTCATCATTATGTCATTCTATTCCCGGTTCTTAAGTCACTGAAAGTCATAACTCTCATGACCATCACCCTGTATCCGTTCTTGGTTGAGCACGCATTTTTAGTGATTTTCAATAAGTTTTCCCTATAGAATTAGCAATTTTTTGGAATTCTGGAACCCTGACAGTAATGCGTGTCCTACACGCACTTGACGGATTTGACGCATTTTTGTAAACTGCCATAATGTAACACGATCTTGGTAAATAAAAGAAAAGAAAAGAAAAAACAATATAAATTGAAAACTTTAGTTAAGATATTCTCTCTGTTCGGTAGATAACGAACGAAACAACAGTTAAAGTAATTTGAATTGTTAATAGAAATTTTCAGCAATGAGCTAGTTGTTAAAAAAACATTACACAACATAGAGAGCTAGTTTGTAGCTCGCAATACATACAGTGACGTATATAGATATAATTGCAATTCGACTGCCACCATTTGAGAAGAAAGTGTCGTTCGTTATTGGTGGTGAGAAAAAAAAAGTGAAATGACATCATTTAGTTTTTTCGCCGTCGATCGTCTTGAAAACAAGTTGGAAGAAAAAAGACATGAAGTACTATAAACTTGTTACAGAATCGTTTAAATTCAATTTGCAATGTTCCACCGTATAGACAGGTTACACGTTACAGAAATTGAGCCAAAACTTGTGAATTGGCGTGGGTAGCTGTCAAACAAGGAAAATTTCATTTCTGAATCCGGTATCGAGTTTAATCCAGAAAATATTGAAATATTTTGAATTATTGAAAGTATCAGATAAGGTGTCTAGGTAAGTTGTCTTTGGTCTCCAAAACTATTTTTTTGCGCTGAAACTTTTATAAAATGTGTTTGGACTTATAGAATATGAATATGTGGGAATCACTATCATTTTTAAGTTTTCGTAATCAAATTGACGAAACGCTCATAGTTTCGTCGAGTTCCTTCGTCCGTCAGTGACACCCCTCAAACTTTCACATTTATGGGCATATAAAGATTAAATTTTGCATGTACCTGCATGCTTTTCGCAATTTTCAGAGGATCATTACCGTATTGAAAAGTAGGAATGAAAATTATTTTAGAACGGGCTCATAATTCTTTCATCCTCTCGGCATCCCCTCCGTAATTTTTAAGGTGTTGGTCCAAAAAATTTTTAAAAGTTACAGGAATTAGAACTTGCTTGAAACATGTAGATAAGCAAAATTCTTTCAGCAGTAACTTTCGGACATGTATAAGCAAAATTCAAAAAAACTAATTTACAGTTTAGGAAATGATCCGCAATAAATGAAATTTTACATCGAGAAATGTGTCAGTATTAGGAAACATTCTCCAAAAATTTACATTCAAATTGCTAAGCGAAATGTTGAAAAATGGATAAAATTTTAGGTAGGTATATTTGATAGATTTCAGCGTTACTTTATGGTATTCCATTTTAAAATAAAAAAAGTTTTTTTTTTTTTTATTTTACTAAACCACTGTATTTAAGGTCTTGATTGTCTGTGAAATGTTTACATGTTAGTAAAAAAAAATTGTCTTTTTATTTTAAAATTTTCGGTTTTCATAAGACGTAACTTTTTAACGGCTTAGTGAATCGGTTTGAAATTTTCACAGGGGCCTTAATATTTAATGAGGAACATTCTACTAAATTTTCAATCGTCTCGTAGCATTTTGAAATTCTCCGAAAAATCCTCAGAATGTACTCAGCTCTTGTAATAGTCAGCTGAGAGCTATAGTTTGATGTATTGTACAATCAGTTGTAGCGATATCTATTATTTAACAAAGATAACTATTTATTTACCTCATAGTTTGTTATACAACGCAATTATTCACAAATTTCTAATTTCATGTACTTTTATCTCCGATTGTACCTCCCAAACATCCTTAAATACCCCATATTTTTTCCTGAACCCTGTGAAAATGTCACGCTTCTGAGGAACCCGTTTTCAATGTGTATCCGACATGCACTTGGAAAATTTCATTTTCATTCACTCTGGATTTTTAAAACAAGTTCTTAACACAAGTTCTATACTCGTTGTGTTCTTTCAAGTTCATAGTTACAGTTCATTTTAGACATGTTACCAATTTCGGACTTTGTTTTTCGATTATAATATCTAATTCTGTAACCAGTACGAGATGTACCTATGTCTCGAACCTTTAATAAACATAAAACTTTTTAAATGTAATCTTATCTGATAAAATGTACACTTTAGGTATGTATTAGTGATGGGAATAATCGAATGATTTCAATAATCGATTATTTTTAATCGAGTGATTTTAATAATCGATTAATCATTCGATTATTTTTATCGATTTTTTTCATTCGATTATTTTTATCGATTATTTTCATCCGATTATTTTTGTCGATTATTTTCATTCGATTATTTTTATCGACTATTTTTCGTTCGATTATTATTATCAATTATTTATCGATTATATTATTTAGTTATTGTGATGCGATAAAAAATTAAATTTCGATTTTGTAATTTTATCGGAATCCTTTTATTGTTATTTTTATTTTCAAATTCAAACCTATAATACAATATATTATTTGTATGAACCATACAACCATAATCCACCTTTCAGTTGTTTTGCTTTTAGGTGGTTTATCATATTATCTTCAAAAATCTATTTTTTATAATATTAATGTCCATTAGAGATTAAACCATTATACCTATTCTGTGATCATTACTAATTACAGTATTATCGATTTTTCCATTTTAATAGTCAGCACTTTAAAACGTTGACGGTCATAATCTATAATGACGAAACACCCCACTAGCACAGTATTTTGACAACTAGTACACTTTATATATACAATTGTTGACGTAGCACAGCACGTTGTGTCATAGTTAGTTAGGTTTTACTTGACGGTGCACATACACGCTCATGACCATTAACGTATCAATAAGGAAGCACCCCTGCTAGGTTGTACTATTCATCTTATGCCAAATATCGCCAATCATAGTTATCATAAAACCTTTTTTTATTTAAACTGTTGCCTGTTTGCAATAGATATGACGATTGACGACTCACTAAATAATTATTACCTGATATTTTGTAGGATCACTTAAAAGAATCGAATTTGTTTTATCTCGAGATATTTTTAAAACTCTTCGATTGAAAAATAATCGAATGATTCAATATCTCGAGATATTTTTTTAAAATCATTCGAATGAAAAATAATCGAATGATTTTATTATATCTCGAGATATCTCGAGATATTTTAATAATCGAATGATTGATTAATTTTCATTCGATTATGCCCATCACTAGTATGTATTATGTAGAACTACTTTGTACCGCTGGCTGAAACTCACAGCAGCGCAGCGTTAATAATATAGAGTATACGAAACCAATATAAAACAGACATAGACGTACATGTACCGTAAATCGGAATAAATAGGCATAAATTCAAATTTTCACATCGTATTTTTTGTATTTCTTTTACAAACAACATCAAAATAAATTGCTTTTAAATAACGTTTCAAGGAATAAAAAATAACACTGTCTGAAGATGGCAATTTAAATTGATTATATCAATGTTTTCATCCAACTACAATTTTAGTCACTGTTGCTACCCAAAAGAATGTTTATTCTACTATAGTTTAAAAAATATTAAACCAAGTTCCTGAATACTCTTTTTCGTTTTATTCACTCTTAAGTCCCAATTGATTCCCGTCTACGGTACAAACAATAATGTTTTTTACTTCAGACAAAGTTTCCTTTGATTACTTTGAAAGTTCTTTTAGAAAAAAAAAATGTTTATTTTAATGATTATTATTATAGCTAACTTACTTTGTCGGACTTGCACCTGTTTTAGTGTTATTTATAAAAATGTCAATATGTTTTTTACACTTTAAAATTTCTTTTTTGGAGTGTATAAGTATGATTTCGCATAATTACAGTTTCGAAAAATTTTAATTTTAAAGTTGACTATTTTTCTGGATGATTTGTCTGATATGACAGTTTCAGCAGTTGAGTTGTTATCTTGAATTTTGTAAACGTACCTACGTGTAAAATTCAAATGTTGAGATAAAAAACTAAAAATTAAACAATATTTAATATTTTTAAGGATTCAGTTTCTTTTATTAGCATAAATTAAAATAGAAAAACAATTTTTAGAGTGTACATCAAATGTTCAAAAAACTTTTGAACTCAATATGTATCATGATCATAATTTTATCTTTTATTATTCTTAAAAGTTTTCAAAAGTGGAAAATCTTACAATAACCATTAAGTTATCTTTCAAACGGCGGTAATTAAAACTGGTTTTCTTGCCAAAATTTTCTATCGTTAGTTGATTTTAAAATTTCATTTTTTCCAAAATTTTTCTTTTTCAAAAATAAGACAATATCGATAATTGTGGACTTCTTTGTTTGCATCAAAAATTACCATAGGTCAAATCATCTCCATAAATTTTGTTTTCAGAACATTTTTTTGTAATTTTTTGCGCTTGGGTAGCAACCAAGAGATCCGGGTTCGAGTCCCAGCTGATCCAGTTTGACAATTTTCCAAACACTATGTGACGTAACCAAGTTTACAAAAATTGTTCAAATTTTCTTATGAATTAGTATGTGCATAAATAAATTGTTACCTCTATTCGCGCCAAAAAATTTTAAACTTGTAATTTCATTATGTGACTTTATTTGGCGATAAACGTCAATATTAAGACCAGCAAAAAACCAAACAGAATTTTTTTTTATTTTTTCTAAAAATGATTTTTCGTTTCTTCTTTAACTTTTTCTGTTCTCTATTGCAAGTTTGGTCTTCAGATGTTTTGTTGTTTCACATTTCCGTTTTCGTATATCATTTTTAGTGATGTACGGATTTCCTTTTTTGCAACCAACAAGTTCATATATTTGACATTGTTTGATTTGATTGGTTTTGATCCAAACTATAAGGTTTTCAGTTTCTTTTGTTTATGAAAAACAATTTTTTTTTTTAATTTTTTAATTTTTATTTTTATTTCTATTGATTTTTATATTCTTGTCTTGATAATGGTGTTTTGAGACACCGAAACGGGTCTACATGATGAAGATTGGTTAAAAAATTCTGCTTGATTTTTTGCTGGTCTTAATATTGAGGTTTATCGCCAATAAAGTCAAATAATGAAATTCCAAGTTTAGTATGTGCATGTTTGACACTCACTTGACGAACTATTAGAGTAACTATAGTCACTTAAGTTTGCACGTCTACTTTTGCTTAACTATTTAACGACGTCATAGTAGTTTTAATTAATTTCAAGTATATCACACCTGATTATGACACCTTCCTATATAAAATCTTCACCTCTCCTCAAAAGAACCTATTTACTTTTAATTACACGCCCAACTTGTAAATTTTTATTAAGTTTTATACAAAATAAAAAAATAATTTAACAAAATTTTCAATTAGCATTACAAAGAAGTCAATAAAAGCAACATTGATGGTCTTTAATTACCGGAAAAAAAAGAAAGTAGAAAAAAAAGGCAACATCAACCAACTTTTATTCTTTTATTATATTACTAAACGGTTACCGGCCAGGTGGTGTAGTCGGCTACCATTTTTACCTACCGTTCCAATGTGTATTATAGTAGGTATGTGTTATTCAGTATCTATTGAGCCACGGTATTATACGTTTTCAAATAAAATCTTAAATTGAGCAAAGCTAATAATCGATTATTGAACATCGATTAACCTGACAATTATTCTCTCTGTGTGCTAGAACAAACAAAGTAACTACATACCTATATACAGGGTGGGCCATTTTAATCTATGCATCTAAATATCTCGCCAGAGGTGCCACCTATCAAAAAATGACCTTTACGAAAGTTGTTTGGTACGAAGGGGGACATTAAATGGTGACCTTAAATTTGACCTTGACCTTCATTTTCAAGGTCATTTTGAGGTCAAATCGTATTTCTCAAATGGAAAGACCTATTTTTTATTTCGGATTCTGAAAGAGCGTGAAATTTCACGCCTTTCATTATTGGCCTTAACAGATGTAAAGACCACCAAAGAACAATAAAAAATTAGATTTTAAAGGAAAAACCTAACTTTAAAGTGTCGGCATCTTTTGGAGACGTAAAATAGGAGCTTCTGTTCATTTTTAATGACCTTTGAAGGCCATTCCAAGGTCAAAATCCAGAAAAAAATGACACTAAAAAGTTATGAAAAATTAATTTTTCATAACTGATAAATTTCATAACTAAAAAATGAAAAATTTTAAGTCGATAAAAAAATTCGCTTATAGCATTTTCGACGTGAAATTTCACGCTCTTTCAGAATCCGAAATACAAAATAGGTCTTTCCATTTGAAAAATACTACTTGACCTCAAAATGACTTTGAAAATGAAGGTCAAGGTTAAATTTAAGGTCACCATTTAATGTCTCCCTTCGTACCAAACAACTTTTGTAAAGATCATTTTTCGATAGGTGGCGTCCTGGCGAGATATTTAGATGCATAGATTAAAATGGCCCACCCTATATATATATATATATATATATATATATATATATATATATATATATATATATATATATATATATATATATATATATATATATATATATATATATATATATATATATATATATAGATGTGTGTTATCGTATATGTAACATTATTGATGTTGTAGGATCATTATCCAGCCATTATTTTGTATGTATAGTACAGTTAATATGCTACAACGTATACCTACCAATGCCATAAGAAAATACACACACACACAAATTTTTACAACAAACTTATACTGTTTTGTTACACGGTCTATCATAAGATATCGGACATAGGGAAAAACTACGGTAGGATAAATAAGGAGTAAATACTCAAATAAAACAAATATTTTAAAATACTTATTAAAAAGTTTGTTGGATAGTTTTTAATATTTTCTTGATTTTCATTTCTATGACGTCATCGGGTACACTCACCCTTCGTCATATTTAATTGTTTTAACGAAATAAAAAGTAGGAAATCTTTGATCTGACTCATAAATAAATTTTCTAAAGACTTAAGTCAAAAATAAAAGAAAAAGCGATAATTGGTTAAGATGTCAGCTAATTCATAACACAAGTAATTAAGGATATTACATTTAAGCATAGACGGTATTGAGGATACTATGTTGCAACGGGTACAAAAGTTGCATATTAATAAAGCACAAATGCTGCTGAATTGTCGATGTCGATGTTCCAATAGCAAACACTGATTAAGTATTTAGTAAAAATACAAAAAATAAAATTAAATAAAAATTTTAAAAGAAGAAAATACCCCTGTCGCAGCATCCTGCATAACATAGCGAATTTCCATTTACAAAAGTACGTTTTTCTCGGAAACTAGTTGATATAGAGTAATTGTAAATAAAAAAAAACCTTCTTTATGTGATTTTTCTGCCTCATTCTGCCAAATTTTTTTCACGAAAAATGTCCAAAACCCCGTAAACGTTTTCACGAAATTTCTTAAAAATAAGATGTTTCGTTCTTGAGTTATCGTGCGGACACATTTATATATATATGTTTACTAAGTGTCCGCACGATAACTCAAGAACGAAACATCTTATTTTTAAGAAATTTCGTGAAAACGTTTACGGGGTTTTGGACATTTTTCGTGAAAAAAATTTGGCAGAATGAGGCGGAAAAATCACATAAAGAAGATTTTTTTTATTTACAATTACTCTATATCAACTAGTTTCCGAGAAAAACGTACTTTTGTAAATGGAAATTCGCTATGTTATGCAGGATGCTGCGACAGGGGTATTTATTTAAAATTACTCTATATCAACTAGTTTCCGAGAAAAACGTACTTTTGTAAATGGAAATTCGCTATGTTATGCAGGATGCTGCGACAGGGGTATTTTATGTAATTTTTTCTTCTCTTTTAAATGGTGTAAAAAAATTTCGCAAAAATTTTTGAATAAGTTTTGACTTCCAATGTTCTCACCAAGTTTCGTAAAAATTGGATACTTCGTTCGAGAGTTATCGTGAGGACACATATATATTTAAATACATATACATATATATATATATATATATATATATATATATATATATATATATATATATATATATATATATATATATATATATATATATATATATATATATATATATATATATATATATATATATATATATATATATATATATATATAAATTTGAGTGAATATTATTTTCGGTTCCTAGGAACCTCAAAACAAATTTCTGCCATGGTCCCGGGTTTAAGTCGCGTCATGACAGTGGCTGTAATAGCTGAATTCCATTCTTGGATGACTTTCAAGTTTTCAAAAATTTTTGAATAAGTGGAAATTTTGGCAAAAACTAATTTTTTTCATGAACAAAACCAATATCCCTGGCATCCGACGTGTCTGGCTGACAAACTCATCCAAGGGTTTGGGACTTCCAATGTTTTCACCAAGTTTCGTAAAAATTGTATACTTCGTTCGAGAGTTATCGCGCGGACACATATATATATATATATATATATATATATATATATATATATATATATATATAAATTTTAGTGACTATTATTTTCGGTTTCTAGGGACCTCAAAACAAATTTCTGCCATAGTCCCGGGCTCAGGTCATGCCCCCCGCGTCATGACAGTGGCTGTAATAGCTGAATTCCATTCTGGAAATTTTATCATATATTTATGTTAACTTTCAAAATAATCGCCTGTATATGTTAAAAATTTAATACTTGTTTACATAAAAATCTTTGTTTACCTTAAAAATTTTCTCACGTAGACTGTATATGTATATACAACACACACAAACCGTACGCATAATGGTAGTACGGATAATGAAATGGTCCTGTACCTTTATACATGTATCACAATTATGTGATCGTATCAAAAAGGATATCTATCGTATGCATATATATGTATGTTATATACAAAATATCCATATTGTGTCGAATATGTTCTCAGACTGAGCTTAGATTCACACTTTATACGATAAAATGATCACATTATAAACAACATCGCTTTTCTCGGAAACTAGTTGACATAGAAAAAAAGTTTAAAGACCTTTTTTATGTAATTTTTTCTTTTCTTTTAAATGGTGTAAAAAAATTTCGCACAAATTTTTGAATAAGTGGAAATTTTGGCAAAAAACTAATTTTTTCCAAGAACAAAAGCCATGTTCCTGGCATCCGACATATCTGGCTGAAGAACTCATCCAAGATTTTTGGATTTCCAACGTTGTCACCAAATTTCGTAAAGCTAGCGGTTTTTACATACATACATACATACATACATATATATATATATATATATATATATATATATATATATATATATATATATATATATATTAATTTTAGTGAATATTATTTTTGGGTTCTAGGGGCCTCAAAACAAATTTCTGCCATAGTGCCGGTCTTAAGTCGTGTCATGAGAGTGGCTGTAATAGCTGAATTTCCAGAATTCTTTCTGGAAATTCGCTAAAAAATACCAATCTGGAATCCAAGGTTTGTTTACCAAAAGCTTGACACGAACTGTTATTTTAGATACCGTAACAAAATCATTTAATAATGTTTGTTTAAAGTTATTCGTTAATATTTGAATTTTTTGTTACTCCAACAACTTTGTATATAGTCATTAGAAGCATTATTTTTTAGTGATGGCAATTGAACAAAATTTATCTTATAAATTTTGTTCAATTGCCATGAGTTTTAGTAATGGTTTTGTCGAATGATGCATAGTATTAATCTTGATCTTGTCTTGAATAAATGAATGAATTGACCGAAAACTAAGTTCTAAAGAAACAGTTTCATTATTAAGTTAAATTTCAGCACTGTTAAAGAAAATTCAGTAACAGTATGTCCGCCCGTAAAACAATTTGACCTTTAGTTATTCTCATTACTTTCTATATATCCTAGTTGCTATGATACACCCGATAAGACTATCATGTATGTACAATATCTAACAATATCCAATTAAAAATATATAACAATTTAATTAATGAAGCTTTATTTGAAGTTTCAGACTTTCGACGGACAAAGAAACACATAGAATACGTTAAACATTACCCACGTTCGTTTTCCCCCACCAACTACCCCTCCTACTATCTCACTTTCCCCACTTATATAAATAAAATGAAAAGAAAAGTTTACTTTGTTGGATAATCTGGTTGTATAGTTGTCTGTTTAAATTGATGTTTATTTAACCAAACAGTGTACCAGACAATAGACATCATGTAGTGGGATTTGGAGTAGGTAATGGTTGGATAAGACTGAAGTTTTTAGTTTCATTAGGTCCAAATTAAAATATACAAATGTGTGGTATTCGACACAAAATGTGTTGTCCTTCGAAAACTTAGTGGTGGGATAATTGGAACTAGAAATAATCGATAATACGATTTCGTTAATAATCGCTAACATTCAATGATGGAAATAATTCGAATTATATCTAATTCAATTAAAATAACTCAATACTAAAGAAACTTGAGATGTACCTATTATGAATTTAGTATAAACGAATTTGACCCGATCCATAGGTACTAAGGTGCCGATCTCCCGCTCCACTCTCGCTCCGATATAATCTTGTTGTGTTCACATTACAGTGCTGATACCATAGTGGTAACTATTCGTTCTCTATTCACACTATAGTGCCGCTCTCGCTCCACTCTCGTTCCGGTATCGCTCCGATAAAATATTATCTCATTGTTTCTTGTGTAAGAATATTTTATCGAATCGGCAATATCAAAGTAGCCATAGTTCGTCATTTCATATTACACGACCTAATGTTATTCCAATTACTAGCAGAAATAATTCTGGTCTACAAAAATTCTATTTAAAATTAAAGAATTACTTTTAATAATTTCTCCAGTACTTAAGAAAGTGTCGATATCTGTCTGAATTTTATGCTAGATCAAGTGGTCGGAAAACGACATTGCATATTACACACCCAAATATTATTCCAGTTAATATCGGAAATGAGTCCAGGCTATAAGAAATCTATTTGGAGTTAAAGAATGGCTGTTTAACGAATGCTTAAGGAAGTGTCGACAGGAGGGATTAACCCAGTTCGGGGTCCTAAGCATTTTACTCTTACCGAGCACCCAAAAAAACATAACTCTTTGTTCATGGATTGTAGTATTCTTGGGGGAATTTTTTTGAAAAATCTTGTTTGTTCCAGGGGCTTGACATTTCATTCGCCGGTCCTGATTATACCCAACACTACTTAAAATCCTCTAGATGAGAATTTATATAAAAATATTTATCAAAATCACCACTAACAATACATATTACATCATTTGATCTTAATCAGATAACACTTTATTTTTTGTCCAATTCCTCTTAAAATAAAGTAACTGCGCGTGTTGTGTAGGTAAACAATTGAATATCATTTGAGCACTTTGAGTGGCGACTATGTCTGTATTGTGGACGTTCAATTTTTTTCCCTTTCTTTTGTTTACACAAACAATGCGTAATAATAAAATTAAAGCATTCTATAGAAATTTATTATATAGTTAGAATTGTGCGATCAATGGTGGTTGTAGACCTCGTTTCAACCCTATTTAAAAAATGTTCTTTTTTTCTCCACTCACTGATGTGATGTCATTCACAGTGGGCGGAGGGGTGTGGTACATTAAGTCCATACAAACAGCGACCACCAAAACATACAAATGACATTAATAAAATGGGAAAAGGTAAGAGGTAATGAAAATTAACTGGGTTAAAAGTAGGTACTTATGGTATTTTTCTTTATTACTTTTTTTTGTAAATTAAATTTTTATCGGATGTTTCAGACTTTTATACCATTTATACAATTTCAATATTGCCGTCCAGTTTGATGATTTTTCAGTCACTATGCAATTTTCTTTTTATTTAGTTTATTTGTTCGTTTTTTTATTTCTCAAATGAGTGAGTTGCCTTTACGGTCCCTCTGGCGACAAATTTCACACTCAGGATAAAAAGTTACACTTTAGTCCTTTGATGTATAATATATAGGTAAATATCTACTGTTTTACGCTTTTTTATAACACCCGCTTCTAAAGTTCAATATTCAAGCGTTGTGTAGTGGGCGTAAAGAGCAGTTTTCATATCATTGTAAAACAAACGACAGTAACAGTGCGCGAAAGTACAACTGTGCGAGAAAATAATGATATTCATTTGTCAATGATAATCATATTCAAATTAACATAGAAACGACCAACAAATTAATAAAAAAATAAAAACGATCTACAAATTAATAAAAAAATTTTTTTTCATATAACATTATAAAATAAAATTAACCCTACTATTTTCTAAAATTGCTTAAAAGTAATTAATTTTTTTCTCTCTATTAAACTTAGAAGCAGTCGTTATAAAAAATTATGTTTGATACGCATGCGTAAAGTGAGGTATCCAATAGGCTTAAACTGGCGCACTCGTTAAAGGGACTGACGCATACACAACGAGATCTCGTGCGCTTACCCCCACGAGCCGTTAGGTGAGTGGGGGTATACAGCGCACTCGATCTCGTTGTGTATACGTCAGTCCTTTAGACTCGTGCTCCAATTTAAGCCTACTAGAGTACCTCTCTTTACGCATATATGTATCGAAAATATTTATTTCCCTACATTGTAAAAAATAGGTTACAAAAATGCGTATAATTAATTTTGTATAATATTTTTTACGTTGATAAAATCTAATTTCACAAAATTTAATGAAAAATATTCAATAATTGCGAATTTTTAGGGTGTTTATCTTCTATATATCTACGCAATAAATCCATGTGTTTTTCATAAATTTTTGTAAAATTGCAGTTTCATTGACTGAATATTAACACTTTACAGTCCGAGTATACAGCATCTGCGAATACAACCGCACATATGTGTGCAATCTTACCGCAAACAGGTACCGATCAGCTCGAAACACCATAAACTTCTAATCGTCGCTCTCTTTCATTTTTAGTTGTTTTTTTAGGAGAGTAGAAAAACAAGAACTACTTTTACATTTTGTATTGTAAATCATAAACGGTACTTGGTACTTGAAGAATAGGTTAGTCTGCAAATATAGTGATACCTTAGGTTCAAATTTATAAAAAAAAAATGTTACAATACTTATAGTTCTTGTTTTTCTACTCTCCTAAAAAATAACTAAAAATGCAATACGACCTTATGTTTGGAAGACGACGTAATATTAAGGCTACGATATCACTTTTCCAATAGAAAACAATTTTCTAAAAACTAATTTTGACTGACTTAGTGGAGTATCCAACCATGTCTGATAACTTTTAAATTTTCTCTTATGGAATTTCAAAAAAATATTGTCGAATTGATATTTATCAATCACAAATTTAGAAAAAAAACAACTTCAAAGAAATTTGTAAGTTTTTATTTAAATAACATTAAAAATAGTAAAAAAGAGATATTTATTATTTATTACAAATATAAAATATTATAATCGTTTGAATATAAAAATGTTTGTTTGATAATTTTTTAAATTGTCGTTAATGACCATCTTTTTTTTTCTGGTTTCAGTATTATGCTATGGTATTATGTTTATGTTTTTTTACCCGCGGAAGGGATGATCTCCCGGGTGTTATAATAATAGTTAAAATCAAATATAACATAAATTTCAGTTCAAATTTATGGTTCCCGTCGCTTGATGTTGGATTTTTTTTTTAAATAATAAAATATCCCACTGTGATGAAGTGAATCTATCAATACATTTATTGCGGGGACACATGTGTTTTGAAATCAAATTTTTTTTTGTTGGTGTGATCAAGTGTTAGGATTTTTATTTTGGTACGGTGGTGATTACATTTAATGGTCTCTTGTGATATTAATTTATTTTCAAATGTATTTTTGTATAAGATTTTATCAGATGTTTCCGAACCCTTCGATATGAAAAAAAGTAGGTATTCAATTTTTAAAGATGATGTATCAACTCTTTGAGACATTGCTTCATAATAGGAATATGATTTAGTTAGAAGATAATTAAAAAATATTTCAATGACTCAAGAACGACAAGGTCTGGAGAGTAACTGATAGTTTTTTTACACCTGTACGCTTCATTTGAATTCCTTCGTCAGTCAGCAAGACGCGTTGAGAAGTTTTTAAAATTCTTGAAGGAATACTTTCAAATAATAGAAACATACTGTTAGATCTGTTTCAATACAAGATTTTGAAGTATACTAGCTTCAAATTCAAATTGACTCTTTCATTTATAAAGTATTTTCTAAATGAGAAAATTTTTTATTATGTACTTTTATCGTTGAGTAACAATTTATTTTGGGAAAATGTAGGTATAATAGTTTCAAATGGCTGAGTTTGCTTACTACCTATGCATATTATGTTTATAAATTCTTGCCTATGGAAACTAAACTGGTGATAAGACTCATACTAATCAAAATTGCAGAAGTTTCAGTAACAGTATTTTTTTTCTTTTTTTGCATTCTCGAGGCTAAGATAGGTACATACTTTATTCCCTTATAATGGAGACTAAAATATCAGTGATTTTTAACGCCTTGGGACTAAAACTGTTTTGCTTCCACTTTTAAACCAATCAGCAGCGAGATTTATCTTAAATTAAATGGCACAACTAGGCAATAAATTGCTTATTTAAAATAAAAAACAAATTCAAACTTTTAAAAAAAGACAAATGGTTATATTGTATTGTCCAATTTGATTAATTTATCCAAAGAATACTTCATATAATATTATTTCATACAATTTGAATGACATTTTTCAATAAATTTTTTCTTAATTTTTATAATTTTGAATTATCCGGAAATGTAAAAAGTAATATATGCACCAAGGTAAAATACTTCTTTTGATTTACAAACCCTCTGACAATAAACTTCACACTAAGAATTAAAAGTCACACTTTAATTCCTTGACGTAGAATGTGCAATTTTTTTTTTTACTGAAAACCTGCGTTTACTTCAATCGTTTGCTGATAGTGGTACTTTTCTGAATAAAAATATATTAAACAATGACTTTAGTTAGTTTACAGACATTCATTAAACCATTTTGGATTTGGAGCCACTTAAATAGGTACATTTTGAAAAATAAATTTTCAGGTTTTATTTATATTTAACTCAATTATGCTAAAGTTTTAGATAAAAAAGTAATATTTTTCGATTTATTAAAATTTTTCATATTTTTTGACTACCATTTACCTACTTATCTGGTTTCACGTTAGTATTTTACATTTCGACTGAGGGAAGCTCCAGCTTCATTCCACAACATTAAAAAAATTCTCATTTCGAACGAATTTTATGAATGGAAGTGTAGATTAATCTGTTGTTTAGTTTTAGAGAATCAAGACAAACTGAAATTTCATTTTGACCCCGTTCCAGAAAGTTTCAACGAAAATTATACATAAATTACACAGTTTAACTTCTTCAAATAAACTTTTACTTTTAAACAATAATAATTTTACGCGATACAAATTTCGCGCAAAAGATAAAATACCCCTGTCGCAGCATCCTGCATAACATAGCGAATTTCCGTTTATAAATGTTAGTTTTTTTGGAAACTAGTTGACATAGAAAAATAGTTTAGAAGACCTTTTTTATGTGATTTTTTCTCCTCTTTCCAATGGTGTAAAAAAATTTTACAAAAATTTGTTAATAAGGGGAAATTTTGGAATTTTTTTCACGAAAATTTGCAAAAAAAACTATGTTCCGAGCATCGAACGTTCCGAGCATTAACGAACTCGTCCAACGGCTTGGGACTTCCAATATTTTCACCAAATTTCGTAAACGTAAGACATTTCGTTCGAGAGTTATCGCGCGGATACATATATATATATATATATATATATATATATATATATATATATATATATATATATATATATATATATATATATATATATATATAGTGACTATTATTTTCGATTTCTAGGGACCTGAAAACAAATTTCTGCCATAGTCCCGGGCTCAAGTCGCGTCATAACAGTGGCTGTAATAGCTGAATTCCATTCTGGAAGTTCGCTAAAAAAGCCATATCACATCCGAACAAGCCAGCAACGAATGGTCGCGACAGTTTACGCTGTACATTAGTGCGCTTTCTCATATTTTTTTTTTTTTTTTATTTACTTCTTTATCTTATCATGTTTTTCGTGTTTACAAGCAACTCAATTCAAGGTTGAGCTAACATTAGCTGACTGGCTAGAGATGTAGCTACCGCTCGCTTCACTCGACAATACAAGCAAGCGGGCAACATTCTACCTGTGCGCTGTGTAAAGTGTTTGACAACGGTGTCTGGTTGAGTCGTCGGTTTCTTCATTGCCTGCTTACTTGCTTGGTTCCTTCATCGTCATCATCGTTGTGATCATCATCTTTAGTCTGTTCTTCGTGGTGGTCGCTTCGCATTTACTTAGTTGGCAAGTCGCGTTTTGCGTTCACGTATAAACCACCTACACACACCACCGTGTAGTAAGGTAGTGTTTGTGTCATGGAAGATAACAACGGTAAAATAGCAAGCCAACTACAGTCAGCACTCCTATAACACGATTAATTTGTAGTGTGTTCTATCAGATCCATATAGAAACTGCATGGTCAAAGTATCGAGTTGTAATTCATACGATTCTAATCAATTCTAATATTTTCGATATCGACATTTTTCAATAATTAAAACGGCATTTTAATAGTCTTAGTATGTTTGGAATCCCCACAACTTGCTTCGTTTACACCTTCAAAAATTAAATTATTTTTTCGCTACGACATGACACACAGTTTAGGAGATATTTACGATCCAAAGTTTTCGATAACGATAATTAATGAAAGAAAATTTTAAAAACAAGGTCTGTTCCTGACTAGATCAATGGGACTAACGAATCCTAAATTATTGCCAACATAACTATGATAAACAACTCGGTATCGATTATTTTCGATAACGAAAAGTAGGTTTTAACAGTCGCAATAGGATTGCAATACTCACAACATGCTTCGCTTAAGCTTTCAACAATTTCGTTTCTTATCGCTACGATATTTATGATCAAAGTTTTCGTTGACGAAAACTATGGACGACAATTTTTTTTTAAAAATGTTCTATTGCTGATCAGATCAATGGGACTAACGGATCCTAAATTAATCAGTTATTACCAGTTTATGTTAATAACTCGGTATCGATGATTTTCGATAACGAAAAGTGGGTTTTAACAGTCGCAATACGTTTGGAATACCCACAACATGCTTCGCTTAAACTTTCAAAAATTTCGTTATTTTTTTGCTACGATATGACACACTGTTTAGGAGGTATTTATGACCAAAGTTTTCGATAACGATCACTACGGACCACAAATTTTTTTTTAAAATGTTCTATTGCTGATCAGATCAATGGGACTAACGAATCCTAAATTAATCAGTTATTATCAATTTATGGTAAGCAACTTGGTATCGATGATTTTTGGTAACGAAAATTTCAAAAATTTCCTTATTTTACGGCTATGACACACCGTTTAGGAGATATTTATGCTCATAATTTCCGATAACGGACAATATCGTCAAATTATCAAATCATTTGAGTTGTTGAAATTTTTTTGTACGGCAATCACGTTCTTTGAAGGTCGTGTTATAGGAGAACTGTGGCAGTTTCATACCGCGTTATATTAGGGACACCGCGTTATAGGAGACTTGACTGTATATACTACTTACTGAACACTGTGTGCTATGCGATCCTTCGTTTCGTCTTCCTTATTTAAAATTATAAATGAGTTTTGAAAATGGTGAAATCCTTGACAAATGAGAGTTGTAATATAAAAGATAAACCACGTTTACGAAAATGTTTAATTACAGTCATTAGTTATGTTTTATTTCTTCCATATACAGTCTTGGCGCGTACTCGCATGCCAAGGAGTTAGATAGAAGGTGGTGGAGGTAGAAAAAAAAAACATTTAATGAGATTATTTTTTATAAGGGAAATTTATTTGTTTATATTTTTATGTGCCGTTTTTTCGACGTCCTTTTAACTTTATGAGATTCTTTTTAATAATCGTAAGTAGACATTTGAGAAAATTTTTATGTTAGCAGTTTGGATCAGACTAACACACTATCGGGGTACAATTTTAAACCGAATTCTCCTAGCCTCGAATCATTGCCGCTATTAATTGGAATAACATTCGGTTATGTAATATGAAATGTCATATTCCGACCAATTGCTCTACCATATAATTCAGATATATATCGACACTTGCCTAAGCATTTAAGGAATGTTTAAAAGAAATTCTTTAATTTTAAATGCTTAGAATTCCTGCAGTTTGAAACCATTTCGGCAATTAATTGGAATAACATTAGATTGTGTAATATGAAATGTCGTTTTACGGCCACTTCGTCCACTAGGTATATACTTTAGATAAATATCGACACTGTCTTAAGCGCAGGATAAGGTATTAAAATAACTTTTTTGCATTTTTTTATTTTTTTAACTGATGGCATAATATCTCAAGAATATTGTCTCAAAATTTCAAGTTGATTGGAGCAAAATTGACGAAGTTATAAGCATTTTTGTTGATACCTGGCAGATGTTTCGCTCTCTATATATCTCTTTCTCTCAGTTATAGAAATTTCAATGGAAGTACTAACGTGTTTATACCTGTACTGTATATTTTGTCAGTGTAGGGTACAAAATTTAGTTTAGCAGTAAGTATTCTATATCAGTTTTATACAAGAATTTTTAAGTGTTCAAAACTTTAAAGCGTTTTCCCCACAGCTCACGTTTTCAAAGTCGGTGCCCTTCATAACTTCAAAACTACAGCACCGATCCATTTGAAATTTTGAACACTATTTCTGTACATAATTTACAAGGTAACGCTGGAGAGTTTTTTTCAAATTTGTTAATAATTTTTATTTTATAATAACAAATGAGCCAATTTTTTTCGCAAAATTCGTGTTTTTCCGTTCTGTGTTCCAAAAAAGTGAAAAATTGAAATTTCGAAAAACCCTCCCAGCGTTACCTGAGGAAAACTATTATCTAACGAATGAACATTAATTTTTTTATTTCGGATGATCCAGCACCAAGTTATGAGGGGCACCGCAATTCTACTTTTTTCCGAGACACGTTCGAATAATTGCTGCCATTACTGTATTTTTTAATATTTCGTGGTGAAAATTCTATACAATATTCTTCGAATGTTATACTTTAATGTACTACTATGGTTTTAATAAAGAGATTTTAACTGTGTTGTCACAAAAAAATAAAAAAAAACATGCCTTTTTTGTACGAATTAACCTTACCCTCTCCTTAAGCATTAAAGAAATATTTAAAAGAAATTCGTTAATTTTAAATAGAATTCTTGCAGTTTGAAACCATTTGGGCAATTGATTCAAATAACATTAGGTAGTGTAATATGAAATGTCGTTTTCCGATCACCTGATGCAGTGGCGAATATTGTATTTGTATTGTAATTTCTTGGTGGGAGTGCTGTAAAAAAATAATTTCTCTTAAATCCTGAGCACTCAACTCGTGGATTTAATACACTACGCTAGTAACAGCTCAATAATTAAGTAATGACGCACAAATAGATCGACCATCGGAGACATTCACCCACTGTTTTGGTACAAATCATCAAAATTTATAATTCATCGCTATTGAAACGACAATTTCAAAACATTAAGAATTGTTATCGTGATTGTATTTAAAAACACATTTTCAACTGAAAAGAACAAAAAATAAATTCTTATCATTTAAAAAAATGTTTCAAGTTAAAACACTAAACTGTTGTAAATCTATTTACACAACATAGTCAGTTTCAAGAAACGAAAGGTGTTCCTAATATTTATTATGATAAAACTGTAAAATATATCCGATCCAGGGACATTTGATATTTTTTCTACATGTTTGTACACCTGTTTAGTTTTACAATGTGTTAAATAATATGTATAGAGGTACGTTTAAAGAAAAACACTGATTTATCAGAGAACTGAAAGAAAAAGGGAATTAAAAAAGTGTAAATTAAAAATGTATACAATGCCATGAATGGAACTTATATAAATAAAGTGTTAGAAATTAAGAAAATAAATAAAGTGTTAGAAACTAAGAATGTATGTGTCGTAGTAAAAGAATATTTATTGTTGATAGAGTTTATTTTGATTAAAAAATGATGGTATTATCGAATAATTTTTGGATTTTTTAAAGATTCAAAATTTACAGTTATTAAGAGCTGATTTCTGATATTTCCAATGACACCTTCCTGTCTTCCGGTCTGTATCAAGCACTGAACAAACCAATACGATGGTTAGTATCATTGCCGCGTAAAGTTATATAATCATTAGTGGTGAGCAAATTTAGTCTTGGTCTTGCAGTCTTGTCTTGGTGTTGCATTTTTTTTGCAAGACCAAGACCAAGACTATGTATACCAAGAGCAAGACCAAGACCAAGACTATAAGTATGGCTGCAAAACCAATACCAAGACTCAAGTGAGCAAGACCAAGACAAGAGCAAGAGAAAATCAAGACACTTGCTAAACTATTTAAATAGTTTCAAAGTATAATTAATATCTTAAAGAGAGAAAATTCTGATTCTGGAAGGAAAAAATTCGGTAATAAAAAAATGCAAGAAAGTGCAAAATTTTTTATCAATACTAAGACCAAGACCAAGACCAAGACTGCATTTTGCAAGACCAAGACCAAGACCAAGACTCAAACTGGTCTAGCAAGACCAAGACCAAGATTCTTAATGCAAGAACAAGACCAAAACCAAGACTGCCAAGTTTTGGTTTTGGTCTTGCGTGTGCTCATCACTAATAATCATAAAAGGAAAACGTGTTAGATTGACCAAAATCAATGTCTATTTGACTTGTATTGTTTAGAAATTATTACCAATTTGAATGTTTGAGTATGGGTTAAGTAGTATGTAATAAATAATAGTTCATAATATCTGAAAAGTTCGCAAAAAATCAACCCATTCTTTTGGGATAATTTTTCACGAAAGTCCTTCATTCGCGAATAAGAACTTGAACATGGAGAAGGAATATACTAAAAGTGAAATTTCGAAGATGTATTTTCAAACAATCAAATTGTCAGAAATGACAAATTTCATTAGCCTAATCAAAACAGTTAGGCAGACTTGGGAACCAGCTTTTTAACACTTTCATTGCCACACATGCAACATCCTGTGGTTCTTCATGCTATATAGCGAGGGTGATGTCGGGTCCCCGAGCAGGCGAAAATTTTCGTTCATTTTTTCCCTAAAAAATAGCTTGGCGAGTGAAAATAAAAAGCTCGTCTATATTTTCTCAAGCCCTCAATTGCCTGTCCGGGCCCCGTTTTTGGGCGAGCAAATATCCTCCCATTTTCATCGGGCCCCTAATCATGCCTCCGGGTTCTCCTTTTAAACCCGGGCGCCCGAGCAATTGCCCCATCTGCCCCACCCCCTCTCAACGGCCCTGCATGTGGTTAGCAGGTTCAATTTTGTTCGCCGAAGAGAACAGAAGCCATAGCCTAAGGGCATGTGGTGTTAATGTTGGTCACTAAAGAGGGGTCTAATCTTTCGTACGGGGGGTCTTAAACATGTTTAATAAAGGAACGACAATTTTTAAATTCTCGCGGTAGGAAATGATTTGTGTCATAATGACGTTAAAGCAGTCTCCACATTCTCGCCGAAGTAGGACGCGGTTCCTCGTCGAAGTTCCTCGCCGAGGTTGGCCGAAGCATATGAATAGCATTAAGACACCAACCGCGAAACACAACGAAATGACCCTCTACATTCTCGTTTCGTCCAACCTCGGCGAGAATGTGGAGACTACTTAAGACTACAAGGATTCAAAAAAGTAATAAAAAAATTCCTATCTTTAATATTATGTTACACTCAATGCTATTAAATATTAACAAATATTTTAACCCTGTTTTAAAAAAAAATATAATTAAAAATACAAATATTTTCTAAACAAGAATTCTCACCTAATTCAAAAAAATTTCAAAAACAATTTTAATGACTAATTGTAACACAAAATAAAAAAAAAACAATTACGAATCGTCTTCGTTATGTTTCTGTTTTTATTGCCTGTTGTTATTTTTAATTTGTTTTTTTCAAATGAAATAAATAATTACATATTTGAAAAAAATATTCTTCCACTCCATTCAATTCAATATTTCAAAAACAAAAAAACAACGAGAAACAAAACACACATCACGGGATATGTACACACATACACATTCACAAAATCACTACTAACTTGTATTTTGGTAACCAATCCAATAAATTAAAAGTAATTAACGGTCTTTAATGAATGTTTAAGAAATTCGTTGTAACTATTTATCTCTGTTTATAATCTTCATTTCAATATAAATTATTGTTTCAAAATTACATAACAATCGTCGCAGGTTAGTCGTGGTGCTTGTAACAATCGGTGCGGTTAATTGGCTGCAATATTGGGAGAACTACCGAAAGAACCCTGATTAGTGGGTTAAGGTGCAGTTGGTCAAATATAGAATTCAAAGAGTGGTTGAATTTTAGGTAAAAACTAAAAAAAGTCATGTTGTCAAGATGTTTTCCCAGTATTACGAAAAATAGATCTAATCAATTTCAATAATTGGAAATCGATTTCTTTTTATTTAAATTTAGTGCCAATGTAACGATTTTTTGTTAATTAAAAATTTAATCGTTGCGTGATGTTATAAGTAAACAGGTGCTTACAAGTAAATTAAAGTTGAAACAAAAATATTTCAAAATAATTTTGGTCATCGTCACCCATCAGACACGGTTTTGGAAACGTTTAAAAAGTGCATGGTGTATAGGAATTAATTGTAACCTTTACATACACCTCCGTGAGAAGTTAAATCCAAAAATAACAATTAAATTTATAACAAATTAAATTTCATTTAAAAACCCATAATTTTTAATGAATTTTCCTAGGATTTTCAGCTTTCTAAAATTTTATGACTTAAAATTTATTAGATTTTATAAATCTTTCAACCTATTTCGTTCAACTTATTTGGTAAAGTAAAAGGACTGCAAAATAAAGTGAGTTAGTATAGACTTACTATACCAATCTATGATTGAAGCCTCCAGGTACGCTCAAAATACAAGCAACTGCTATTCTGTAATCAATGTAACAGTGATGAGCAAATGCAAGACCAAGACCAAGACTTGGCAGTCTTGGTCTTGGTCTTGGTCTTGTTCTTGCATTGAGAATCTTGGTCTTGGTCTTGCTAGAGCAGTTTGAGTCTTGGTCTTGGTCTTGGTCTTGGTCTTGCAAAATGGGCATCATGACACTGGCCGGAAGTTTTTTTGTAGTCAAAATTTAATAATTTCAATCGATTGTAGGCCGTTTGTAGATGTTTGTAGTATATTTATTTTCGTTTGTAGCCCTTTACTTTATTTGTAATTAACAATCAAAATTTTGTACTGAAGTTAGCCGGAAGCAATCGAGAAGGTAATTTTTTTTGGTAACAATAGAAAGATTTTCGTTTGTAGTGTCTAAATATAACGGTAAAATGTTCGTAGGGTCGTCTGATAAAGCATAATTAATTAATAAAATTCACCAAGTGCGTGCCGGACACGCATTATCACAGTTACGTGCTCAATAGCTAATTTCTCACAATTTTTAGGATAAAATGTAGGGAATTTAATAGTACGTATCAACGGATTACTACTAGAACCACGTAGGTCGATTTTTCACTCTTTTGAGATAATTGACCGAAACATTATTTTCAACCGGTTTGGAAAAGTTTTATTGCTTTGTTGCCCCCGACCACTCCTTTAAAGGTTAGATCGGATCCAAAAATTGACCCCACTTTTATAGTATTGATTCCCCATTTTGTCAGCCCACTTACCAAATTTCAGCTCAGTTCGTTCATAAGGGGGCCCTACACATGCAAAAAAGAGCCACGAATTATTATATATATATATATATATATATATATATATATATATATATATATATATATATATATATATATATATATATATTAGTGATGGAGAACTATCGATAGTCCCGACTATCGATAGTTACGATAGTCGTGAAACTATAGTTATCGATACCCGATAATTTTTGATACCCAAGTTGGGCGGCATTTAGATAGCCGGCGAGCAAAAAAAAAAAGAAATAAGGTCGCCGGTTTTACGCTGGGGCGGAATTATTCCTTTTTTCCCGGAAATTCCCTTAAAATGGTTGTTTTTATATCTCTGGCTATAATTTCTACGAAATTTTTATTATCTTTAGTATTTATAAGTAAACGAAATGACTGAAAAAATGTATCGAAAACTATCGATAGTAAAAAAAAATATCGATAGTTTTCGATAGTCAAAACAATCTGTTATATATATATATATATATATATATATATATATATATATATATATATATATATATATATATATATATATTGTAACTAACACATGTAACTGTGATAATGCGTGTCCGGCACGCACTTGGTGAATTTTATTAATTAATTATGCTTTATCAGACGACCCTACGAACATTTTACCGTTATATTTAGACACTACAAACGAAAATCTTTCTATTGTTACCAAAAAAAATTACCTTCACGATTGCTTCCGGCTAACTTCAGTACAAAATTTTGATTGTTAATTACAAATAAAGTAAAGGGCTACAAACGAAAATAAATATACTACAAACATCTACAAACGGCCTACAATCGATTGAAATTATTAAATTTTGACTACAAAAAAACTTCCGGCCAGCGTCATGATGCCTGCAAAATGCAGTCTTGGTATTGGTCTTGGTCTTGGTATTGCTAAAGAATCTTGCACTTTCTTGCATTTTTTTATTAGCGAATTTTTTCGTTCTAAAGTCAGAATTTTCTCTCTTTACGGTATTAATTATACTTTAAAACAATTATATATTTATATTTTTAAACAATTATATATTAAATATTAATTATACTTTTAAACTAACTTAAATAATTTAGCAAGAGTCTTGCTTTTTTCTTGCTATAGTCTTGGTCTTGCTCACTTGAGTCTTGGTATTGGTCTTGCAGCCATACTTACACATACAAAAATGTAAGACCAAGACAAGACTAATTTTGCTCATCACTACAATGTAGTAACCGTGGTATCCGTGGTAACAATTTTTAGTGCAGTTTCAAATAATTATTATCAAAATATACCTAATACAGATAATAAAATTAATTTTTTTAAAGAAAAATTTGTTTGCAATAAATATGGTTTTGTTTACTAAATAATTGACATTTGATACTATACTTCGCTATACGTGCTTCAGTAAAATGTCCCACAAACTGACCTCATACTCTGTCTAACCTAATGATTTTACAGATCATTAAATATATCTCTTAGATCAATACAGAAGTTAAATTAAGAATCACAAAGTGATTGAAAAATTATCCGGATGGGCCGGGAATCGAACCCAGCATCTCGTGATAACTAGCCAGGTGTGCTATCCATTACACCATCGATCCTTTGCTCGACAGGCGCCCGATACAAACAACATTCAATATTTGAAATTGAAAAGTTGTAACTGCTTCGCGCATTATAGAGAGTACATACACATAGGTGATTGAATGTTGTCTGCATCGGGCGCCTGTCGAGCAAAGGATCGATGGTGTAATGGATAGCACACCTGGCTAGTTACCAGGGGATCCTGGGTTCGATTCCCGGCCGATCCGGATAATTTTTTCAATCACTTTGTGATTTTTAATTTACATATTATGTAGTTTTTGGTCATGTTAACCAAAGGAAGTCGAGTGCTTAAAGTTTCAGTTTAGCTGAACGATAAGTGAACATATGAATACTACGTGTGTTTTAAATGCAGACAAAAGTCTGTCATACGTAGTAGTGTTTCACAAAAGCACCTTCTCGTGGCTTGCAATGGTAACAAACTATGGGCTTGATCAAGTCTTTGGGTTCACTCTTCGCCGTAATGGCACACAGATGAGACTATGAGAGGATGAGAGTTATGAGATGAGAGAAAAGACGCTTAGGATATTTTGGTGTACCTTCAGCCCATTAACAATTTAATCAGCATACAATAATGTGTTGTGTAGTATTAATCAGGTGTTAATGTTTCTTGACGTGTTTCTAATTTGTTATCTACTCACATAGATTCTCATTACCTACCAAGCTACCTAGATCATTGGCCATAAAATGAGTTGATAATTAAAAATTTCATAAATAATTAACAAACTTTTTCTCAAATAATATATCAAAATTTTAAATATACCTACACTATTATTCACACCCATAAGTTATGTCTAATACACGAGTGCTCAGTGTACCAACATGCTTTTCAAAAAAAACAGTAGTACCAACCTATACAATGCAAAGTTATCAATTGTACCAGAAAAATTGTATGATTAATATTTTTCTAAAAAAAAAAATTATTAAAACAACCGGATATGATGTTAAATATTAATTATTTCTTTACATAAAACATAATTTCGACATTTATTTTATAATTGTAATTTATGTATGGAAATTTTTTTTTCAATTTTCAAATCGCCAACACACCGTTTATTGTGGGTATAGTGGGGTCTACTTTTGGATTTAGAAAATTCATAATTTTATATTTGTGCTAATTAAACAAGTTGTCAGGTGCAAGCTGTATTTGCGGAAATAGTGTTCCGTAATAGGAGTTGTTATTGTAAATTTGATGTACATAGTATATTAGTAATAGTAAATTATCAAAATCCAACTGTATTAGAAAAATTAAAATAAAATTGTTCTACATGTTTCGATCATTTAAATGATCATCTTCAGGAACTCAGAAATTCAATTGTGAAACAACTGAGACAAAAGCCCAGCATCAAATGGACATAACCTTTAACCATTTGTCATGTTTGACATCCAATTTCTTTAAAGGTTATGTCCATTTGATGCTGCGCTTTTGTCTCAGTTGTTTCACAATTGAGTTTCTGAGTTCCTGAAGATGATCATTTAAATGATCGAAACATGTAGAACAATTTTATTTTAATTTTTCTAATACTTTTCATGCAGGGTGTGAGAAAAATTTTGAAATTAGTAATAGTAATAGTAATAGTAATTTAATAGTAATTTCTAGAATTCATTTTCGAAAGAATTTACAAAAATACCCGTTTAAGGTGATATTAACATAATTATTGACTAACAACATTTTTATCAAAGCAAAATTTGTCATTTTCTTTTTGGGTACCAAGGAAATTACGTCAAAAAATTCAGTCCAGACAATCTTCGTTCAATTTATACATCTAATTTTTAATGTTTATGAATTTCTTTAGATTTTTCTGAACAATTCTTTTGACGGTAAGGATCGGCGACAGCAATTTTTTAAGTACCATGCATTTTGCTACATTACACCAATATTTGAAAACAACTTATTGTACGAAATATTATTTCCGCAAGTGCGATTTGTACTTGATCGTTTCTTTTTTTCTGTCCTATGTGGTAAGCTTATTTAATTTTCATATAAATCTTCGTAATCGAAGAAATTCTAAAATTTTATCGATTACTTCTCGATTATGGCATCAATTTTAAATCATTAAACTCGGTAGTACAGTCCATATCTCCTCGAATACAACAATTAGGACAGGCTGTTCAAACTTTAAATTACAACTTTTACTTACAAGCCATGATAAAAATTTTCAATTGTGAAGGCGTTCCATTGTTATCCCTTCAATTATTTATAACTTACACTCATGGACTAAAAACATTACCCACATATCGGTTGATAATATTCAAATTACTGACTTTTTTTGTCCATAGCTACAAAAAAAAAGAGAAAAAACAATTTCATATTTAATTATACATTCAAAATTTCTATTTATAAAAATGTTTATGTTTTATCTATTTATTTATCTATATTTATCTATGGCTCAGATCACCCGGTTGTGTTATCTATATCAATTGTAAATTAGTCTATTCACTATTTTAATTTTTTCTTTTATTTTACTCCATGTATCCCTCTATATATACATATATTTGATGTATGATTTATAATCAGATGTAAATAAGATGCATGCGCTCGCTATATAAGAGGTAGTATGTATCCAACTATAGATGTTTTTTGTATTGTTTTAGTTGTATTACTAGTTTGTATTATGTGTTTTTGTGTTATATATTATTTTAAAGTATTAATTAAAACATAAAAAGAACAAATATTATTCCAATCGTTTAATTATGAGTTGGCTGTTATGGCGGATTTCCTGAATTTTTTTTTTTCGAATATGTATAGTTAATAATACACATAATAATTTTTACTGAAAAAATACGCAGAGCAATTTAATAAGGTATAGTATCGGTTAAAAGTATGGAGGTATTTGTATTGTGGATTCGTCAACAGTAAGGGGTAGGGAACAGTTATACATAAAATTGCTTAAAAAGAAAAAAATTTTATTCAACCCATTATTCAAGTGAGGTGCCCCTTGAACCACGATATTCCTTTTTTCTTTCCCAGAATTTCGAATCTGAAGTAAGAGAAGAAGTTGATGTTAAATATTTTGTGTTTTTATATTTATGATTACAATTTACAGAAGGAGATAGGTGAAAATTTGCCATTCTTTGCCTAAAATTAAAAATTTTCATTTTGCTCAAACATTATTGAGACTCCAAAACAAAGTAACACGCGTTCAAAAATGTTCTCTAGAGCCTTGTAATTTCAAAGTGGATTCAAAATTAGTGTTTCTAAAACATGAAAGGTCTCAAAGAAAATTAGATACACTATTTAAAAGCGAATATTAACCGAAGCACTATAAGAAACTAATTTTTTAAAGAATTTCAGAATATAAAAATAAGATTAGTTTGAAATTAACCCCCAAAACTATCGAATAAGACTTATAATAAACAGTTGAACAGATCCTGACAATATTTCATGAAAATTAGACATGCTATTGAAATATCGATATGGTTACTTACAATTAGAGTTATTGGGCAAGCGAAACGAAGCACTATAAGGAACTGTTTTTGTACAGAATTTTCCGAATTAAAAAGCTGAAAGAATCTTGACCAAATTTCGTTCAAATGTTATTGAAATCTTCGGAAAAAAAAATGGAAGGGACTAAAGTAAATAAAAATATTTTTCTGAAACTATTGATGCGGGTATTTTCAAAAAAGGCCTTACGGTGCAAAAATTAGCCATGTTAATGAAATATGAAGATGATTATTTTAAAATATTTTGACGAGCGAAGCCAAGCACTAAAAATAATTGATTTTGTACAGAGTTTATGAATATTTGATTTAAAAGTAATTTTTCGTATAATTGTGTAAAAACTTTGAGAACCATCTTAACATTCACCAACTGTAATTGCACCACACAACCATCTTACAATCTCCAAGTTGTAATTAACATTTTTGTTAATACTGTTAATAATTATTAGAATTCTTTCGCATCAGATTAATAGAATAAAATATTTCACACTGTGGTAATACTCGAAGAAAATTTGAAATAATCGCTATATAAGATTTTGTTGAGGGAGAAATAAAGGAAAAAAACTAAATAAAATTAATAAGCAGCTATTAACACGGAGAACTTGTACGTATAATTGGTCTCAGAATTCCAGAAAAACAAACCAGCAAATAATAGCTAAACACAAAGTAGGTACTTTAAAATGATAATTGTAAGAATGTATGCAATTTTCATAAATTAAAAACTAACGACTCATCACAATTATTATAATGAATAGTAATAAAGTTTATCATATCAGGAGCTGATACGGCTTTCAAGCATGGAGGGGTCAGAATTTTTTTTAAAGGTTTCATAATGCCTTTTTTGATATGATTCGCTTTCAATTTCATCGTTCTTTTATTTTATTTACAGTTTTTAAGGCGCTGAAAATTTTTAGTATACCTGATGACGTCACCAAATTAAAAAATTCTTTTTTCTAAAATCGTACATCATATAGAAGTGGTCATTTTTGTTATCAAATTGACATAACTCCTTTTATGAATATGACTATTCCGATAGGAGTCTTTCTTCTAGTCAGGGCCGGCGAGAAGATGGGGCAGGTGGGCCAATTCCACTGCAACCTGAGTCTACAAAAGAGACACGCAGCCTCAGTTACGGGCCCGGACAAGATAAAAAAGTTTTGGTTTTTGTTCGTCAGCTTTAGAGTTTTGAAGAAAAAATGCTAGAAAATTTTTTGTTGTGTCCAGGGCCCGTAATTTCTCTCGCCGGCTCTGCTTCTAGAAATCTTACGTGCCAAGTTTTGGTAAAACACATGAACGGCTTCGGAAACCTATAATTAGCCTCTAATTTCATCATTTCGAAACCACTGGAAATTTTAGTAAGCCTTATGATATCATTGAAATAAACCGCGATTAAATTTGAATTAATCTCTGTTCGGGGAGGGAGATCATGACTCCCATGACCACCCCACTGTATCCGCGCCAGATCAAAATATGAAAATAACCGCAATTTTTTTGAAAAAAACTGAAAAACCGAAATTGAAAAAAAATTTTTTGTAAAAATGTAAACCGGCGTCGGTATACATAATATAGATAAAATTCCCACAAACGTAATAATTGTCTTCCGCAACTTTTAGCGAATTTCCAGAATGGAAATTCAGCTATTACAGTAGGTCTCATGGCGCGACTTGAGCCCGGGACACCATGGCAGAAATTTGTTTTGAGGTCCCGAGAAACCAAAAATAATATTCATTAAAATTTATATATATATATATATATATATATATATATATATATATATATATATATATATATATATATATATATATATATGTATATATGCATCCGCACGATAACTCTCGAACGAAATGTCCTAGGTTTACGAAATTTGGTAAAAATATTGGAAATGCCAAACCGTTGTACAAGTTCGTTAGCCAGACACGTCGGATGCCAGGAAAATGGTTTTTATTCTTGCAAAATATTAGTTTTTTGCCAAAATTTCCACTTAATCAGCAATTTTTGCGAAATTTTTTTACACCATTTAAAAGAGGAGAAAATATGACATAAAAAAGGTCTTTAAGCTATTGTTCTATGTCAACTAGTTTCCGAGAAAAACTAATTTTTATAAACGGAAATTCGCTATGTTATATGCAAGATGCTGCGACAGGGGTATTTTATTTGTATTGACGTATATTTTACACGTATCGATTTATTGAAGAAACTTTTGTGCTTCGTTACATCACCGAAATTTTCAGCGATCAATCACAGAGTGTTAAAAAATGGTCAAATGTGTGTCAGACTACGCAAAGCGTTGGTAGACATAACAAAAATTATAATAATTTCGTAGCATTTCGTGGTTATGACTACGAAAAGCTAAAAATCCGTTTGAATTTTTTTGTCCACAGCTATCGTTTGTTTGGTCATGTTTCTCATATAATTTCTATCTTACTATACAAGCCGTATCGTTAAAATTCATCAATGTTTTTATTCTATTTTTAAATTTTAAATCAAAAATCAAAAATCAACATAAATATTGAATACTACCATATTAATTTATGTATATGGGTAACAATAATCATGCAAATTGAATTCTACAACTTGTGCGGCCTGGTCTCATGCATATACAATCATAGAACTGTAGACTAAAAAAAAAATTTTGTCTGTTACAATATGACAGATATGTCAATATCATTCCGTGCAAACGTTTAATAGTTAAGTGTCAAATACAAGTCAATCTGTTCAAATTATTGTTGAATAGCTGTCATTAAAAGTCGAGCTGGCTATAGTAAATATAAACAAAAAATTATTGGCAGAAATTAGATTTTGAAATATGAAATATATTTGATTTTATATGATTCCAGTTGTTTTTTTTTTTTTGTTTTTATAAATCAATACTGATCGAAAAGGTTGCGGGGCTGACAGTATTTTCTTTATTTTTTTTTTGTCTTTAAAAAATGGCGGCGTCACAGCTGTTCAGAGTTGACTCTTTTATAGTGATTAGCAAATGCAAGACCAAGACCAAGACTGCCAAATCTTGGTCTTGGTCTTGTTCTTGCATTAAGAATCTTGGACTTGGTCTTGCTAGAGCAGTTTGAGTCTTGGTCTTGATCTTGGTCTTGCAAAGTGCAGTCTTGATCTTGGTCTTGGTATTGCTGAAAAATCTTGCACTTTCTTGCATTTTTTTATTAGCGAATTTTTTCCTTCTAAAATCATAATTTTCTCTCTTTACGGTATTAATTATACTTTCAAACTATTTAAATAGTTTAGCAAGAGTCTTCCTTTTTTCTTGGTCTTCCTTACTTGAGTCTTGGTATTGGTCTTGCAGCCATACTTATAGTCTTGGTCTTGGTCTTGTTCTTGGTATACATAGTCTTGGTCTTGGTCTTGGTCTTGCAATAAATGCAAGACCAAGACAAGACTACAAGACCAAGACTAATTTTGCTCATCACTACTCTTTTAATTTGCGCCGTGAAAAGTCCAGCCTCTTGTAATCAACTGAATTCAATCGGACAAAAAATTTTTATTAAAATAAGTCATTACGCTTTGCATATACCTATTTCTGATGAGAAAAAAATTTTTTTTACAATTTAAAACCAGAAAAAAAAATATTCACTTTTTTTTTTATAAACAAATTGTTATAAACAATATTTATAGTAATAATTTATGCAAAATTTTAGGTATATGCAAAGGCCAATATCTTAAAGAATATCTGTACAAAATTTCAAGTTAATACCTTAATAACTTTTTAATTTATGTTCCACGGTGCGGAAAAACGCTATTAAAAAGTTTTCGTTCTTGAAAAGTAGAGTTAAAAGCAGTTTATCGTTATCTAAGATAATCGTTCTGTTGGGATTAAAACATTAGAAATATATTCCTTAAGGTTCAAATTAACTTTTAAAGCGAAACAAAAAATGAAAATTTTGAAAGTTCTGGAGGACCCTCCCCCCTTAAACACTGAGAATTCCTAATACCGTGAAAATATTTGATTAAATAATATGATGTGCAGATTTGAATTAAATTTCCATCTGACAAATAATACAAGTAAATGATTTAAATGACGTCTGTACAAACCCATTGACCTATTTCTGCAAAATTGAAAGTATATACACAGACACATACATACAACGGGAATCAGAATACGAATACAAATATTTAAACGAACAAATAAAAAAAATTATGAATGAACCAAACGTTCAAGTCCCTCTGTTTAGTCATCCAGAAAAAATATGAATTGATATTAATAATATTTTTATGTCTCTGCGCCTTTCCTACCCCTACCCCCGCTCCTATCATCTCTTCGAATAATTCCGGAAAAGTCATCTTTTCATACGAAATAAAAAAAAATCAAAATTTATTAAGATCAACATAAACCCCTATTTCCACTCATCTCCATTCATTCGTGCGGCGACCCTCCGCCCCCGTGTAGATACCTACTTATCTACGTATCTATCACGCACTCATCATTGTTCCCGAAATTCCTTCCGTCCGTTTCCTCGCCCCGCACCACCTAATAACCGTTACCATTAATCTTTTTTTTAAGCTTCACCAAGTATCTAAATATATATTTAGAATTCAGCAAGAATGGACATTAAATTATATCCGTTATCATTTGTTCTTGTCAATATCCGTTTGCCACACAGACGAACGGCCAGACAGACGGACTGATACACGCGTAACATAACAAACACCAAACAAATGATGGATATATTCATCTGTCTCTATTTATTTCTCATTCACTTTATTTTTGTTGTCTCTGTTGTGTCTGATAATCGTTTTTTTCTGTTCGGTTAAACTTCGGAATTCTTCATCATTTCGATGTCGAATGTGTGCGTCGAATACGTGTGTCTACCTCGAGGGGGTGTAGGTGTGTGTGATCATTAGACACATCCAAAAAGTTTGCACAACCGGGGAACATCGGGGCAAAGTGTAACATCAAAATGTTAGTCAACTTGTTTGTCGAAGAAGTCTTTGATTGTAATAACTTCAAGTTGCTTTAAGGTGAATCGATCACTTGAAATTTTCCAAGTTTTGAATTTGAAATTTTAGTATATTATAGAGAAAGATATGATGGCTTCACTGACACTAAAAGCCAACTTTAAGATTTAAAAAACTGAAAATTATTTTCTTTTATGTTTTTGAATCATTAAAAAACTATTTTGTTTAATATTGGACGTTTAGTTATTGTAATAAATAGAAAAAAAATCTATAAAAATGTCATTTTATGCTAATACACCCATAATATATTTGTGTACGTGTTAGTTACTATGTGTGCGTACACGTCACTACCAGAATCAAATTCATTACTTTTAAAATTATTAAAATTAGAAGATTGAACAATAATCAAATATTAATACTGTTACATGTATTATAAAATTTAACTTATTTTTCTACACATAAATTATACACTAGCGGAAATAATAATTAAAGGATCAAAAATGATGGGTCATTGGTTGCTGAGATATCGATGATCAAAGACGAAATGATCCTTTTCCATTCAAAGTCCGATATCTCAGCAAAAAGTGGTTGTATAAAAGTCTGTAAAAAAGCAAATTAAAGCTAAATGAACAAGTTATCCGGTCCATTTGGTGGTTAAGTCGGAAAAATTTTTTCCAAGTCCGTGGATCAAAAAAAAAAAAAAAACCGAAAAAATTGCGAAATTTTTTTTTCAGTGTATTTATTAGGATTGCGCCACACACGTTGCTTTGAAAAATTTTTTATCGAAAGATCTCGAAACTAGAAACTTCCAGCTTTAAATTGCTTTGCTTATGACTCCGATACAACCATTTTTCACAAAGATACAGCCATTCGAAAAATCGCTAAAAATTTGGAATTTTTTTTTGATTCTTTAATTATTTCTGCTAGTGTATTTATTTATAAAGAAAAAAATAGACTCAGTAGTTCAATTGTCACAAATTTGTCAGTACTGATCGATTCACCTTAACTGTAGAATAAAATAAAAAATTCAAATCAGTAAGAATCTTTAGGTCATAGTTTTCTTCCTCGAATTTAGTGTTAAATTATCTAGAAAAAAAGTCAAATAAATCCAACTGCGTATTTAATCAAATTACAAAAAATTCAATAATTTTAAAACAGCACATGGACAGTTTCGTTCATAATAAACATTTGAATTTACTTCGCACCTAACCACGAGAAGGAAAACAAACAAATTTTAATGTGTACTGGACACAAATCAAATCTTATTTACAATCTCTAATCAAGGTGGTCGAAAATTTTCACATCTTAATTTCAGCTTCATTTATGCAATTAATTTTAAATCAGTTCTAGGAAAAGAGGACACGGGACACATTCCCTGAAAGAAACGTTACAGGTTTACATGAAGCGAATAAAAAACCCAAATTAACCATTTTTTCCGAGGCAATAGGAATTTTATAAATTACAAACATACTTCCAATCTATTTTTGAACGATTACACCGATATTTACAATTCTATTTTACTTTCTTTGTTATAATTTATTCATAATTTCCAAAATATTTGCTTGTTGGTCAAGTATGCTTAGCTAGCCCAACCCCTTTCACTACTCCTATCCGTCGTAGGATGTATATAAATATGCATTAGTATAATTTTCACTTATTTAATAGTGATCATATTGATCGAAACACGTCATAAGTGTTTTTTTTTTTTTAAATAAGTGTTACGTTTTGTACCAAGCCCTAAGCGTGTTTGTAAAAAATTGTGGATAGCAGTGTGTCAGTGAGTGGTCCGATACCGCTTAAGTGTGTCAGTCACACAGCAACTGTAGCCGGGTTCAGATCGATTGTTTTCAATCACTTTCAACAATAAGCGAATACATATATAGTAATATGCATGTACCCTAACACCGGTATACATATACACTGCACCCGTCTCCCTCCACGTACAGCGTGTGATGTTGGTACCTACACAACCGTACATTACACGCATACATCGATACGAGATCTATGTTGTAACATGTTGTGCGTTTGAAGGGGACAGAAATTAGGTCATTTGTGACGTAAGCTACTGTCCACATTGAAAAAGCTAGTACAGAGATACGGAGTTTGTTTCTGAATATTCTGTGTTTTGTATCAAGTAAAATGTTTTATTTATTAATAATAATAATTCGTCTAGTTTTGCATTTTACAACGAAATTCCATACTTAGTCCATATTCCCCTGTTTACAAATACACATTTCCTTTACACACACTGTCTGTTTCCCTGTTTGCGATTTAGGTACTTTGTTGTATCGCAACTTTTAACGTTAACAATGTTTCGTAAGTCGGTCTATAACTTTCGTTGGTCTATGCGTCTGTCTATCGCTGAAACTAACGCTAGCAACGTAGAGAAACGCGCATTACTGTTTATACATATTTGTTGTAACAGGTGTAACGTTATATCTTATCGTAATCGATCCTTTTTAAACACAGCATTCATAATGTACATTGGGTCTGTTGAATAAAAAGAAGTATTTATTTCCTATTTTCTTAGGTTTTACTTAAATAAAAACATAAGTGATTACTTAAAGGGATTCGTTAAAAAACAATTAGTCGATTTTTTTTCTTTATAATTATGTTCCTTAAGGTGTTAGACAAATTCTCCTAAAATTTTATTTAAAAAAAAAAATAAAAATCAAAAAGCTATGGGCATTTTAGTGCACGCACTTTACTATAATTCAATTTAAAAAAAAAAAAAATTAAATGCTATTTCCTCAAAAGTACATTTTTTGACATGGTTCCTCATGTATCTCAAAAGGTATTTGCGATATGGACATAAATCAAAGTGCATATTATTCCTCGATACCGTCATTTTGGCAAGAACTAGGATCTTTTGGTTCCGTAATATATTTTCAAAGTGGCGGCTGTTTATAGCCAAGAAAAAGCTGCAATTTTTGAAAATTTATTTTCAAAATGCGAGTTCTCGCTGGTTTTTTTATTTTTTTTTTTTTTCTTAGATCCTAGTTAGTGTCATAACTGTATATGTATATTTTCCGAAAATTCTTTTGATTTTTTAATTTTTTGATTTTAGTTCACTGGGGATTTCAGAACGCGGGGAAACATCAAGGTGGAAAAATCTCGTAGTGTCGACTTCAAAACCATTTATACTCAACTCATTTTTTAATTTTTTTTAAATTTTGTTTTTTGTTTGTAATGTCAAGAGATGTAGAAACAATGTTGTATATTTAGTTTTTTAATAAAATATTAATTTGTATAAAAAAAAAAAAAATAATAAAAATGGTCGATTTTGATGTTTTCTTTGGCGAAGCTCGCCTTAAAAACGAGTTTACCCTGTTTTAGAGTAAATTCTAGAGTAAACTCTTTTTTTTAAGTAATAACTTAAAAACTAGGAAGTAAAAGTAAATACTTCTTTTTTTATCCAATAGGCCCATCGACTACACGGTTGTTATTAGAGAACGCACACAAAATAAAACCGCCAATATGTTTGTTGGGGGTCGTTATTCGTATCATCCAGAGGTATCTTTATACACACACAGATAGATATTTCGACTGCCACGATTCGACTTTCGAGTGAGTGTTACACTGATGTGGTATCTATATCTTTTTGTAATAACTAACCACCAAACAGAACGCTAATAAATTGTTTGATCTTTTCGCCAGAAATAATATGTCTTTAAACAACATACCTACAACTAAATGTGTGTATGTGCCCTTTTAAATTGAACATATGATATGATTTTTCGAGCATTTCGAGGTTGGGAAACAAAAAGGGGAAATTGTTTGATGTTAAATGTTTTGTGTTTTTTTGTGTTTGTAGTTACAAGTTAAGAAAGGAGAAAGGTCTCTGCTATTTTTCGCATAAAATAATCATGCGAATTAAAAATTTTTATTCACACAATTGTTCTGTGGCTTGTGTTGTTTATTTTATTAATTATTAAAAAACTGTCCGCCATTTGCGACACATTTTTGAGCACCCGCTGACTATATATAGTCTAATGAAGCGCTGCATGAACTACGATATTCCTTTATTTCTTGAATAATCAATTTAACATAGATTTTATCGAAACGTATGTAACACAGAAATTTCAAATTTTACATACCTAATGTTGGGTCTTGATGACAAACACGGGTGTGTACTAGTGATGTCGGATGATTAATCGATTATTCGGTTTAGTCGACTAATTTTGTTTACTCGACTATTTTACCCTCGACTAAATGACTAAAATGATTAATATTTTTTTAAATGACTCAAAACGACTAATTTAACAGTTTCTGCATTATTTATTAGTCTCGAAAAAATGAAAACTAAAAATTATCTGTTTGTATGATTCTTTACTTTTATGTGAATAATACATTGTAATATGTAATTTTTTTTTTTTTGAAAAAAAAAAAAAAATTAAAAATAGTAGTCAATAATTAAATTTAAAACATTGTTTTGGAAAGAGTTACATAGGTTACCCTATTCATGAATTGAGAATTCGACTAAAAATTTAGTCTATTAATCGACTAACTGCATCTCCACTCGATATCACTAGTGTGTACCCAGTCAGCGATCAGAAAAAAAATTTCCTAGACTGAAATTGGGAGTCAAATTAGTCCAAATAAAGTTTTAATCATGTGAAAGTATCATTTGAAAGAACCACCTCTAAGGATTCTAAAAGTATTTTGCTTCCGAGACTACTAAAGTAGCGAAAGCATTTTGATCACTTTTGAAAAATAAAAAATTTTCTCCCTCCAAAATAAAATTTTTTACGCACATTTTACGTTTTAAAGCTTCCTGAACAATTTTAGGTTGGTCTGTAAGTCGCCATTTTGTACCAAGTGGCATAATTTCTGAACTATTCAATTCTTAATATTAATAGATTTGAGCGTTACTTTATGGTATTCGGTATTTGTAAATAATAAACAAATATTTTACTTGGCAAAAATACCACTTTTATTTTAAAACTGTGGGGGGTGGTCTATGATGAGGAAGTGGAAGGGGTGAGAGTGATAGAAGAATCCAAAAATCAAGAAAAGTCTTTTCTTGATTTTTGGATTCTTCTATCACTCCCACCCCTTCCTCTTCCACATCACAGACCACTTAATAGAAACTTTGGTAGTTGAATAAAATGCATTCCCTATAAATAAATTTTCTTTGATCTGGTACACATTGTAGCGAGCCAGGAACGGGAAATTAATAAATTCCATCACAAATATTTTAAATAAACCCTAAACACCAACTACCAACTGATTATAACAACATTCAACACTGCCATAACCGAAAAAAAAAAAAATTAAAAATATTTTCAAATTATACAAACTGACATAGGATCATCTTAAAAATAATCTATAAGGACATACCAAATATCTCCACTGAGACAGACAACTTTTGAAAAGTTGTCTTTTTTTTGAAAAAATGAAATATTCCAAGCAATTAATTATCTACAAAAAAAGACCTTACCTTTTTTTGTCTAGCGGAAAGCACCAGACGTATACAAATAAATGCAAAATAGTTTATATCGAGCCAGTGGATGATCATTGCAATATATCATTTGAATTTTTTTTCCGAAAATCAGAGAAGCAGAAGATGATTGGTTTTGATTTGTTGTTTGTTTTTTTTTTCGGATTTGAAACGAATATAAATGTCAAACAAAAATTATTATGCCATTAGTAATGGAAGAATTTTTTTGGCGGTAGCCAAAAATAAAATCAAAACTCTTTGTTTTTACATAAAAAAAAAAAAAAAAAAAAAAAAAAAAACGAAATTGTGTAGGTTTTCTGCGATGACTCAATATGTCATTTCATCTCTACTTTTTGGGGGAAAGATAGATGATTAACATTTATCATTTAAGCATTTAATTATAGGGTTGAAGGGCTACTCTTAAAACGATGTTTTTTTTATCTAAATTTTATCGAAAACTATGTTGTTTTACATTTTTAAAAAATTGTAATTTAGGGATGTTGGAACATGAAAATATATTAATAGACGGCATGCCAAAGAATGGATTTATTAACGAATTCCCTGCTGATTCCAAAATCGAAATCGTAAAAAAAGACGATTATATTATTTTGAGGTTTACTAAAATTAAGGCTGTAAAACTGATCAAAGCAGACGTTTTGATAGGTAGACCATAATAGAAATTTTGAAGTTTCAATAACAAAAAAGTCCGTAGGTCCTATCAGGTCCGTAGAAAATCATTTGCTTAACATTCTAGTTGGTAAAAATTGTAGATCAACTTGATGACATCATCAGATATATTTGAAAATTGAAATTTGATCCTCAAGTTACTAAAATTTCACCATCACCTTCATAAAAGTAAGTTCGTAAATAAATTATTTAAAAAAAAATTAAAAATTTATCTCAGTGACGTCATTAAATTTGTTCAGTATCTAATTGACTTATATTCATTTCGATATGATATATTCATATCGAAAAAGAAAAGATATTAAGAAAAATTATATTAATCCATTAATTTTCCAACAAGTAATATTTCGTAGCTTAATTTTGTTAACATAATGATAAATTAATTGATATTAAAAAAAAAAAAGAAAAAATTAAATTATAATCACTTGTACCGGGATTCGATCCTGATACCCCACTATCCGCACTCCATCGCGCTACCGTTAAGCTACAGTCATCATGATGAAACGTTCTAAATAACTTGATTATATCTTACTTATACTTTTATCCAAATTTTAAATAAAAATATTTCCTGTATTTTTGAGATGTAGACCTTCATATCGTAAATTTTTAATATTGATATTATGCTCTACTAGCAGACGAAATTTGATTGAAATCGGTGGCGACCATACCTGAATTTCTCCTTGTTAGAGGCCCTAATGTCAATACATAATAATAAAAAATTTCAACGAAGTGATGAAAAAGAATTATAAAACTTTCAAATACTTATTAAAATATTTAAAATAATATAATTTTTTTAGGTAATCATTCTGTTTATTTAATATACTTTTATTTAACAAATAATTACAATTGCATAAATATCTAATAAAAAAATTAAATAATTTTATTTCAGAATGCTTTGTGAATATTTTATTTCTCATCGCAATTAAAATTGCAATCATGAATACAAACCTCGTAACAATTTTTTCTCTTTTTTATATCTATTCAAATTTATAATAAGATACATATGTAAATAATATTATGTAATTAAGTTATTATATTATAAAAATGTAAATTCTCTAATTATCTGCAAACTGGATTTTGGTTAAAAATTTATGGTTATATGATGACAAAAAATATTCGTATTTTGCGAGCCAAAACTGGAATCAATTTTAAACTGATACTTTTAAGTTATCAAATTAATTATGGAGTATTTTAAAACCTTGAGGTGCAAATTGACTGTCAAACATTCAAATAAAATTTTTATCAAATTTAAAATTTTAAAATAAAGTAATAATCATTAAAACTTAACCATTGGAAATTCAAACAGTAATTTAAAATGAAACAGATACGTACGATTAAAATATTAAAATCATAATTACTTATTCTTATAATTTTTTTTCTAATTAATTAGAATAAATATGCACTTAAGATACACATTGTTTACATAATTTGAAATTAATGCGAGAAATAATTATTATTTATCAACTTTTTATTACACGTCGTTGAATTAATTCGTATTCTTCTTGGAGAATGTTGGCTTGTACCCGAGTAAAAAAGTTTTAAATTAAAACTACAATAAAAATCAAAATGACGAAAGAAGTTGCCCAAAAGATCACCAAAAAAAAAGGTAATACAATTTTCTCCGCTATATGGAAATACATTAAACCATGGATCTAGTTTTATAGTTCAATTGGTACGCACAGAGACAACACCAAACATTAACTATGATAAGGAATTTCAACTCTAATTTTTTCTATTTTAAACATACTTTAATATGTATCAGTAAGTACTGATTTATGGAGTTAAAGGGAATAAAAATCCTTTCCCCATACTGGTTGAAAACAAAAAAGTTTTAAATATTCGGCAATATAAACATTTCTTTGAATTTTATAAAGAAATTTTTTGATAAAAATAGCGATCATCATCCTTTTGCTTACAAGAAAATTTTAATCCAAAATGAAATTTGAAAGTAAAATAAGTACATAAGTAAAATGATTATAATCTTCTTAACTGAAAATATAAATCCATGCTTACCTCCCTTCTAAGAATTTTTATTTAATTTAAATTTTTTGACAAATTCATGAAATTTAGCGTTTTAATTTTGGTATAGATTATATTTTCATTTTCTCTGTTTTTACCTTTGCTATTTAGAAAGCCGAAAAGGACAAAAAAATTATTTTTAACCCTAGAATGTATACAGGGACAGTTATAGGTGTCCCATAGTATATTTTGAGATAACACTCTGTCAATTAATGAAATCTGAAAGGGTAACTAGGCTTGGAATATTTACAGGAAAATCGTTTACATTAGGAGGTTAACTATATAATGACTTTTTCTTATCCAAGTGAATTTTTATAATTTATGAAAAACCGCACACAACTAAATTGTAGGAATCATTTAAATAGCTTGTCTTTTTTTCAAAATTTTCCAAAAAAGTTCATATTTTATTGTCAATTTTACCAATATTTTGAAAATAAAATTCGAAAATCATTTGAAACCGCTGTTATTACACTGAAAGGTATCTGGAAGCTTCATTTATTCATCCATACACTCAGTCTATACATTATATATACAGGGTGGTAGTGAGTAGGTGCGAAATATTTTAACAGGTGATTGCTAAGGTAATCCTTAATGTAAAAAAGTTCATGCAAACCCAGGTCCGAAAACGCTTAGTTTCCAAGATACAGAGTAGATTACTGGATAGCTCATACCGGTTTTGTGGTAGGAACAGTAACGGGAAATTATTTTTTATTTTGAAAACTGATACATGAGCGACAAAATACTAAGAGATCATTTTTGTCAACATTTTATGGGGCATTTGAAGAAACATTTTCAAATTGGAAAATATTATTGCCTTTTTTTTCTTCAAAAATATGTCATCACATGGCCATACTGGCGCCACTGGTTTGAGTCCAAATATTTTGTCTGCTTCAGAATATAGGTATTTATCCTGTCATAGTGTGTTCCAAATTTTGTGTCAATATCTCGAAACGGTTTTGAAATATTTAAGAAAATATTAAATAAGATGAGAAACTGAACAACCTGTATCTTGGAAACTAAGCATTTTTGAACCTGGGTTTATATGAACTCTTTTACATAAAAGAACCTCAGCAATCATCTGTCAAATCTTTTGCACTTGTTCACTAACATCCTGTATACATATATAGTATGTTCATTGGTCCATGATTCTTGACTATTCATGAATAAAAAATCACATTGTAGGGTTAACGAAAAATTTTTTTAAACTCAATCTTATTTTCGCACGAAAAATATTTTCTAATTACAAGAATAAATTTATTCCAGTTGGAAAATTGAAATATTCTATGGAGAATTTTCATAAAATTAGATCTTTATACTTGCGTAGGTATATATTTAATATTTAAAGCGTAATTAATAAAATATTTTGTAATTTAATTTTGTAAGACGAAAAGGATATTTCATTAACGTATTTCTAATTAATGTCTGACAGTTGATTAAAATTTGATTTTACACTGACAATACCAACTCACTGTGTTACTGTGTTACAACTGACTCAGTTACTGATACTGTTGTAGGTTGAACTAATACGCGGTTATAGAACGAAGGCTACAAGATACCCCCGTATCATGATATATATCATTTAGTTTGTTAATAATGGAGGCAGAAGCTTTGTTATGATGGTTTCATTTTCAGCAAAACGTTTCGTTCACGTTTCCTCGTCTTCATTAAATTTTCCAAGAGATTCATCAAACATCAACTCAGAAAATGTACCCATTTTTTTTCTCTGTAGGTAATACTTATCTAAAATTATATTTACTATAAATTGAATTGAATGAAATTGAATGTCACATTTTTAAAATTAAAGTATCTACACGGAGAGAAAATTCCTATAAAAATTACTGTGCTCAGCACTACAATCGACGTGTAAAAGGCGAACATATTCAATTTTGTACGGTAAAAATATAAAAATTATAATTAGAGAATGTTTACAATAGAAATATAAATCGGCAGACTCATAACGAAGGTTGGCTGTATACATTTTTTTAAGAATAATAAAACAAATATGGAATACTATAAGGTAACGCTCAAATCAGTGAATATTAGAAATAAAAATATTGAATTTCTACGTAGAACCACACCTGGAACTCTTAGAGTCAATTTCTGGACGCGGTGCTAGAATCTCAAATTCGTTAAACGTAACTGTAAAATATAAACTTGAGTTTTCTGTTATTTCATTTCTATCTTAAGAAGCACTAATCATCTAAAAAGAAGAAACACATTTCGTACAAATTTGGTCGTTTGCGCATGTAACGATTAAGTTTGTAATGTCATCGCTTTCCAACATTTTTTCAACATAAAGGCAACAAACATATTCTTAAACAATTTCTGTTTCTCCGTTTGTTTTAATAAAATTGTAATTTTAGCTTATAATTATAATTTTTTTTTATCTTATATGTATGTATGTATACCTTTGTTTATAATTATTTACATTTACCATGATCATTTTTTTCCCGCTAACATTTTAATTTGTTTCCGTTTAAGGCAACAGAAAACAACACACAAAATAGCTTTCTAAACGACATACATGTACTTGATATGTAATTAATTTGATAATTATCATTTTGTTTCAAAAAAAGAATATTGCAAAATGTTGTACTAGCGGGTGGTGCACTGTTCGCTTGTACTATACTTAAGTGCCTTTAACTATACACATATTACGTAAGTCAAATAAACAATAATTTAATTGTATAGATAATTGTGTAATGAGGTGATTTCCCGGTACTTCCACCATACATAATATCTTTAACTCGACAATTCCCAAGCCGCGATCTATCGACAAAATATTCTTATTTTGTGCTAGTTTTTATCTTTAGGTACTCAACATATAAAAAATAAATAATTAAAAAAAAATACCCTTCTGTTTTTTTTTTAAATGGCGTGTCAATTATAGGTCATACGGGCCGTTATTTGTAATATGAACTGATAAAACGGTATGAAATTACCGGCAAAAAATCACTTTCATTATAAGCTTGATTCTTAAATAATAATTTGTTATAACAATATTAACAGTACCAACTTTTTAGACATTTTTATAACAGCGAAAATACCACAAGATACACTCACGTGCAATAAAACAGCAAATCGTTTGAAACAACAGAATTAATTTGACCGTTAACATAACTTCTGTGTTGCCAAATTAAAACCATGAATACTACTAAGTATTAACATTATAGTCGTAACACATTTATTTTTAAAATTTGTTATATTGTCTGTAAAAAAAAATCACAAATCACTGTCACCTAGAGGTGACACTGGGAATTCCCGAGTTAACTGGCTAATCAATGTTTCAGAGGCAAAAAAACTGATTACTGATTTGAAAATCACTGATAAGAAATTGCACAATATATATACACTGATGCATTGTTTAAGCGTAGATACTTCCCATAAAGTTAGTTATACACAGGTGTCTCTAATAAAATTGTCAACACGACCGACTTTGTAAGTGGTGAGAGATACAGTTTCAGTTAAACTTAGTGAATTATATAGAAGTACTAGAGGCGACGAATGCTACCGCTAAACTTTCCAAATTCCATATAATTCATGAGCTATAGCCAAAAATGCTCATAGTTCCAAATGTCTTTTTCTACCAATAATTTCTTATTGGTAATAGACGTGGTATTTTTTGTCTACAAATTAGCAATTTTTTATGGAAAATTTAAATATTTTCGTTGAATTTTTTTACGACTACCCGTCTTTGAGTTACGACTTCAATTTTTATATTACCTCCCACATGAATAAAGAGATTAAATAGTTACCAGTGAATAAAAAAATCGGCTAAGAGTGAATCGGGCTCGCACAGTTAGGGCACTGAACAATGAGCAGCTACTAGACCATATTAAACTTTTTTATTTATGTGTATAATCGCATTCAAATTTGCTTGCTGAAAAATGCATTAGTTGTCGCACATTAAGCTGAAACATTAGTAAATTATGTAATTATCAGTGTGAACCATTACACTGTCGAAGAAACTCATAGTTTTCTGAGTGTCTATGATTCACTATCTGTTAACTCTATTAAAATCAAAATTGCCGCTTTAGAAAAGTAGGAGATAAGGTGGAAGGGAGGAACTGCCGTTTCTAACAAATTTTGAGTTATAGAATTAAGACCATTGGCCAAAAACAAAATTTATCTCTTTCCAATTTAATTGAAAATAATTCCAAGACTTAACGTTATATCAAGTTTCAAATTCCTATTTTATATAATTCCTGGGAAAAATGTTTGTGACGAAGAGACAAACGGACATGAGAGTGATTTTGTAAGAGTTCCGTTTATTCAATTAAGGCACGGAATCCTAAGATTCAATCTAGGGGATCTAGGGGACTGCAGCTTCTGATTTAAGATCGCTTAAAATTTCCATACACGGAGAGAAAAATCATATAATTTTTTTCCTGTCGGGGATGGAACTTTTTACTGTGCTGTTTTACAAATTTTACGGAGCTAATATTACGGAAAGAATATTCTATCCTTTAAATTTTCTATGATTAATTATAATTTTTATATTTTTACCGTACAAAATTGAATATGTTCGCCTTTTACACGTCGATTGTAGTGCTGAGCACAGTAATTTTTCTATGAATTTTCTCTCCGTGTAGAAGTAAATCCTTGGTGTAATTGGTATAAGACCTATTAAAAATAGTAACTTTGCTAAAGTACAAACAAATTTTTTAAAAAAGTGTTCCTGTTGCTCCGATAACAGTGTTCTGCAGAAGTAATACTTTGATGACAGACACTGAAATCTTACCACAAAATTACTGAAATTTGACCGAGAAAACTACATCACATAATCTCAATCTATTGTTGGAGTTGATTTCCAACCTTTGTTCCAACTGTACCGTCCCAACATCCTTAATACATATTTATAATTTCATATTAAATTTACAATTTTATTAAAATTAAAAAGAGAGAAAAAAATTAACACACTAAAAAAGAGTGGAATTAATAAAATAAAAAAAGAAAATTATATTTTTAATATACGTAAGCACAAAGGAAAGGAAATAACAAGGCTACATTACAGATAAATGTTTGTATATTTGTATGTATCAAGCAAAGAAATAAAACGAAAAAGAAAAAAATACATTTCAACAAACATATGTCACTTCAACGGAGCAGAAAAGTAACTCCTAGAAATATTAACGTCAACAATATTGTATACATACTTTGTTTGTAATACGTAACGTTACCAGTCACTGTAAAAAATTGTATCACTCGGCTCAAAGGAACGAACGGAGAAGAAGTGTTGAATTATTTACTGTAAAGTTGAAAAATGTAACTATACAGTTCTTTGTTTCTAACTTGAAATTGATTCTTTTGATGATGTCACAAGAAACAAAAAGTATAAATTGCTTGGCGTGTTTTTCAACACGTCCGTGCCGTGCTGAAGATCTATTTCAAATAAAACTTTGAAACTACCGTACCGAGAGTTCTGTAAAATATTGAAAATAAATATAATCAACGAAGAGTGGGTTTACTATTAATCAGTCAGCTTTTTACAACAAAAATATTTCCTAAATAAAATGGAGGTGACGTGCAATTGCAGAACTTTTCCGTTCCGCTTTTATTTCTTGAAACCTACTAGGGGGGAGGGTTGGGGTCAGTAACTCATAAGGAATTGATATATAAACATTTATGAATGATAAGAAAAAAAAATTAATAAGACGATTCTGTTTAAAGGTTACAAAGAATTAAAATTGGAAAATTTTTTGGAAACAAAATTGTTGTAAACTGGAATTTCCACAAAATATATTTTTAAAAATTTTTCGAAATTTTTCCCCGGGTTTATCCGAAGTTACTGTGGTGTCATTTTAGAAAAATCGGTTGCCGATTGAAATTATGCTAAACGACAACTAGCTTGCTGCGAAATTTCAAAGCTTATTCAGTTCTATGATAAGGAAAATAATAGTATTTGAAAACTGTAAGTCACGTGACATGAAAAAAACAATTTTGCCATTAAAACAATTGGAACCTTCTGTTACTTATACCTGCGAATGGTCATGGTCCGAAAAAAATTGAAAAAAAATACAAATCTTTTCGATTTTTCCAAAAAGTTAAAAATACCGATAACTGCCGAACCATTTGATTGATTTCATTTTAAAAATAAATAAGACAATTTTTACGTTACGAACAGTTCGTCAATGGACATACGGGCCGAAACATGTCACAGACATTTAAAACTTTAAATAAAGTGGTATTAGTAAAGTAAAAATTGTCTTTTATTACCAGAACCATTGACCAAAATGTCAGAATGCCAATTTTTTTACGGTTTCGATAAATTTAACATATTATTCGTCTGCATTTTCAAAGTTGAAACAGATTGTAGAAATATTCTACAATAAATTTTTGTCGTACATATTAATTTAATCTATTTGTGTCGTTAGTTTCGTTACTCGAATTTTATTGTTTACAGTGTATAATTAAACAACTATCCCATAATAATATGATTCAGAGTCACACTTGTATTATCAATTTTGAAAATCACAATTAAAAATAATTACATTTCGTAGATGCGCATGCAACTTGCAAACCTATTTACATTATTTTATAAACAACTTAACACTCATTCCAACGATAAGACACAAACACATGATATAAAAATTTTTAAAATTCGAAACAAACATGGTAAGTACATTTGGCATGTTAGAATATCTATAGACGGTACTGTACCCACTGAATACATTTTATTGTACCTATCGGTTATTCTCTCATATGCATACGTTAAAATAATAAACATAACACATCAGTTGCCGGCACAGTGCTTGCAATAATAATTGTTTGAGAGTTGTGTTTCAATATAAAGAATGATTAGTAAATCATTTATTGCATCTATGTGAATTTATTACCTTGCTAAAAGAAGTAAAAATGAGTGGTTCTTGTAGAATTATTTCAAACAATGATCTTATTGAGGTAATTCTATTTATGTAGTGATAATTGAGATGGCTATAGTTCCGTATTGAACGACCAGATGGGAGTGAGTGTGAAGTGATACCCCTGTCGCAGCACCTTACGTAACATTCCGAACTATTTAAGAAAGATAAAATTTTATTGTTATAATCAGTTCTGGATAAAATAACAGAAGTATTACCTTTATCAGCTTTGGTAATGATGAGATTATCTTGATTAATTTTTTGTTTGATTGTTTTTCAAGTGTGGTTAAAATTTAACTTTGGAATACTCGTCTTCCAAAGTTAAATTTTAACCACACTTTAAAAACAATCAAACAAAAAATTGATCAAGATAATCTCATCATTACCAAAGCTGATAAAGGTAATATTCCGAGTTCTACACTAGAAGTTCTTTACGATGGTGTAATAAAAATTTAAAAAAAAAACATTTTACGAAACCCTATTTCAAAATGGTGTAAAAAAATTGGAATGTTTTTCAATTGTGGAAAATTGTGACAAAAAACCCATTTTTTTGACAAAAACTACCCAAAAGACCTTATTCTGAGTATCACACGTAGGTACCTGGCTGAATAATTCTTCCAAACTTTTGAGACATTAAACTCTAATTTTGGAAACGGTAAACATATTTTACGTCAAAACTTCTAAAACTACTTTTATTGAGATATTTCAAAAACCCGAGTTTTTTACTTATTCATTTCTGTTAGCATGCCCAGTTCTATTTGGATGCAATAATTGACAAAAGAATTAATAATCATGTATAGATGGAATACATTTAACAAGCCCATTTTTTCGTAAATTATTTATTTATGAATATTTGTAATAGAAAATTAAATTGAAATTTGAGTATAGAGTTTGATAAACATTTTATACAAACGTGTACGTATGTACAGTTGGCGACAAACGAATTGTAACACTCGTGGCAACAATTAATCCGAAATTCAGTTGACCAATTTATGTAAAATTAAAGTAAAAAATTGTATAAAAATACTAGACTAATTTAACACGTACCCACTTTAAAAACAAAGTATATTCTATCAATATTACTTTGATAATTTTTCCCAGCAGCGTAGTAGTTGCTTTCTCCATAACTGTACATTGAGGAAATATGTTGATTATTGAATGTTTATATTATAGGGTGCGTCATATAGTCCAGTCCGCAGTCAACATTTTATTCTATATTTTGTGTTTCACTTCATTCAGTTAGTTGATAAAAAGTAAATATTGAGCCCCAAACTAATAATGTAAATTTAGGCCCAATTTACATTAACGTTCCGCTCTCGGTACGATATCACTACGCTCTCGATTCGATATAATCTTGTTGTGTTCACATTACAGTGCTGATATCATGCTGTGTACCTATTCGTTCTCTATTCACATTATAATGTTGCTCTGGGTACACTCCCAGTTCGGTCTCAGTTCGATACAAATATCATTTTATAACAACTGAATGCAAGCGGAGTGGAGTGGAATCAAAAAAGTGTTTACACTATAGGTACAAGCCATAACAAGTCTGATATCGCTCCGATAAAATATTACCTGAGTGGTATTGATATTGGAGTGGCATTGGAACGGGAGCGAACCGCGACCGATATCAGAGCGGTGATGTGAATACACTCATTGTTTATTGTGTAAGAATATTATATCGAACCGGAAGCGGAGTGATGTCGTAGTGAGAGCGGAGCGTTAATGTAAATCGAGCCTTAGCTATAGTCATTGGAAAATAACCCTTTTAATTCACCCAAATATTTCAATCTACTCCGAAAGAAATATGTAGGTACATATATATGTTACGAAAAATTTTAGCCAAGGTTACTTAACGGATTTGGACAAGTGAGGTGTCTATCAATAAGACAACCCCTCAGAAGTGGCCTAACCGAACCCGACTTTTGAAATTCAATTTCGCTCCTCAGTTATATTGGTTCTCAAAGTTTGAAATCTATTTGTGATTTCTATATTTATATGGCTTTATCTTCTGTCACGCTTCATTTAGGTTAATAATTCATTTATTCCAAGAATTAATTTTGTTTCAATAACACTTCTAATCATTTTGAAATTTTGTATATCAAATTTACCCGCTTACTATGCAAAATTTTAGATTTTTAGCATCATTTTTTATTGATGTAAAACACAAAAATATTTCCAATAAAAGTAGATACATGACGTATTTTGCCATATACACGAGTATTGTTAACAAACTTCAAGTTTGTTGTTTTCAGTTGGTTTCCACCATTTTGACTCGAAGTCCAGAAAGTTCTTAATTTTTGTGAAAAAGATTAAACAATGATTCGATCCGATAATTCTACTACATATTATTGTTCCAAATAGAAAAAGCTATTTTTTAAGTTAGCTGACAGACAGATAATACTTTCGAATAAACTTTTATGCATCATACTATATGGGATTCAAATCTATCATGTGAAATTACCAAATAGGTCACTGGTAAGTATGATTATAACAAAACAGATGTAACTATTGCATTTTCTCATAGTGTAAATAACCTAGACCTGAGGTCTTTTTGTTCATTTTTTTTTTTTGCAATTCTCAGTTGGTTGTTACATGATATACGTTATATAATATGTTTTATGCTTAAAGAAATTAGAGCAATTTTGATTGCATAAATTCTATTAGAAATATTATTATTATAATTTTATATTCGTGTAATATAAATATAATTTTTTATAAAATATCATAAAACTTATTATTATAATAATATCATCGGTGCATTGACTCACTCAAACGAGTGAACGAATCTATATGTATAGTTTTTAACAAGAATAATTCTACAACTTTATGCCTAACATTCACAATTGCCAAGTGTTATGGTAATGTTAAGATATTTTTTAGCTTACCGGGCCCTCTCCTACCCCCGTAATATATATAGCACATAATGCTTTACACAAGAACTCTATTCAGAATTAAGGAACTATGCTTTTAAACCTTTCTTTAATGCTTAAAAAAGTGTCAATATTTTGCTGAATTACATGGCAGAACAAATGGTCGGAAAACGACATTTCATATTACACGAGCTGATGATACTCCAATTAATGGCGGAAATAATTCCAGGCTACAGGAAATAGATTCAAAATTAAAGAACTAGTTTTTGACATTTCTCTAATGCTTAAAAAAGTATTGCTTCTTTTCTGAATTACATTGGCATTGCAAATGGTGCAAAAACGACATTTCATATTACACAACCTAATGCCACTCTAATTAATGGCGGAAATGATTCCAGGCTACAAGAATTCTATTCAAAATTAAGGAATTGCATTTAAACATATCTCTAATGGTTAAAGAAGCGTTGATATTTTTTTTTTAAATTAAATTTTAGACCAAGGGAAGTTTAATAATTTAAGATATTAATTACTTAGTTTCTTTTTTATGTCACCGAAGGATGACATATTAATCTCGTTGTGTGATCATAGTGGGGGAAACATTATCATAGAGTTGTACATGCATATATTGAATAAACGCAAGAGGGCTGTATGCTCACTGTACCTACAAAAAGAGCCAAAAAATCATAAATTAACACTTTCACTGAGGTGACATTACTTAGTGCGTGTCAAAAACACGCACTTGACGAATTTTTTTTATTTAATAAACGCTACTAAATTATAATATGCCTTTTCATACATCTTTGTCATGTTATTGAATATTGAAAAATAATAATAAAATGGGTAAAAATCAATCACCTTTGTAATTTTCTTTCTTGTTTGCAGTAAGCTATTACCGAGTAACTTGGTCCTTTTACTTAGTGCTTCAATTTCAATACGAACTAAAATAATGAGGTTACAGCCGCAAGTTCCTAAATTAATTAAGAGTCAAATATCTTTATTCAATTAAAGTGAGAAATCAATATGGTGGATAATATGGTATAATGATAATAACGTTTTTTAACAGTTAAAAATAATGTTAAACACAAAAATTTACGATTTTTTATGCAATTAATGAAACCTCTACTAGTGGTGCTCTCTCTTACGCAAGTACCAACTTTTAAATTAAAAATACAGAATAACGTAAATAATATACTTGTTCCTACTTAGAAAACGGTGTACAGTTGCGCCTCAGACAATATTTATTTGTCTTTGTTTCTTTTGCGCAATTTACCGTGGGCGCGAGGCAAAGTTACTATTGTCATAGATCGTGGGTATCATCAACTATAGCAGTTGAATTCTTTGTTTAGATGTGTCGATATTTTATAGGCACGACAATATTCTACACAGATAGGTAGGTCTTTTGTTTCTAAAGGTGTGCTAACCTAAGCTAAGGTAACGTTCGTTCGCTCGTACTAAAAACACGAATTTTTTGAATAAAATATCAAATGTACAACAATATTATTAACTTTTTGTACCTACAACAGCTAAGTATTGTACACCTTTCACTAAATAGTTTGTTATTAAGATCATTTTTATAAAATACATAATTTTCAATAAAGATTAATATAAATTATGCGAGTTAATATCTTTATTAGTGAAAGCGTTCATGTTATTTCAATTACAAATTAAAGTAAAAGTATTTTTCGACGAGAAATTAAAACATGAACTTCATTAGAAAATTGTTAATTAAAAAATTGTTTCAATAATTTTTTATTATAATGTTTTCTAATTAAAAGTACCAAACAGGATTCAAGTGAGTTACGTCATGACCTTACATCCGTTTCTAAAAAACAGAATAATACTCGTCAAATAAAAATTTTTTTTTTAGTTTTAACAAAATTGAAAATATCCCTGTCGCCGTATTCTGTATGTATAACATAGCAAGATTCCGGTTAGAAAAATTTTCTCGAAAATCCATTTACATAGGATAATGTGAATCGGAAACTTTTCCTTCGAAAATATCAAAAATTAATAAATTAAACACGTCAAGAAACTAGCCAAGAGTGACATCATTACATTAGTTCATATGATTTCGCATACTATTTCGCAATTTCGCAATTTCACAATTTGTAATTTAATGTCCTTAATATTTTTTACTACGAGCAAAAAGAGTCACTATTTTGAAAATTAATACACTAATACCTATGGTGCCTAGACAGAAAGCGAGGGACGTTTGTTTATGTACCTTATTAGTGTACAATTTACATGGAACTGTTGACGCTAATACTTGTGGTAGCACTCAAAGTGTGCCACTGATGTCTCCTTCAAAAGCATAAATTTAGGACTGAACATGTTAAGTCTCAAAGTTCTAATTTTATCTCTGTAGGTATATAGACCGGAACAAGCTCATAAATAATAAAAATTCTGATATGCAATTTCCACCAAGACATTCACAACTTTTATCTTGTTTTTTCACATTTTTACTCATCAATTAATCTATGCTCATAATGTTCACTCAATTAAAACTGCGCGCAAAATATATTCTTCAAATAAAAATTAAAGAAACAGCTAATACTAGCTTCGATCAATTTAACAAAACTTCAAAAAAAATCGTGATTCTTTAAAACATAATAATTTTGGAATGTTTAAATTTAATTAAAAGTAAAACTAATAAATGTTACTTTCAATTCAAAACGAAAAATCAATTAAGAGTTCAAAAATAGAGTTGTAATCAACGCCACACGGGTCTGTCTATAATCGTTCACGATTTTTTTTCCAATTTAGACATTAAAAGAAAAAAAATACAAACATATAACCGATTCAATTTGCATATAAAACTAATTTTCGTTTAAATAACGAATTACATACGTTTGTTTTTATGACACTATAAAACTAGTGACATTTTCTTTTAAATGTACCCGACGTTACAAAAAATTTACAAATACATTTGAATAAAGTATCCATTGAATTGGTGTCTTTTGTTTTTTGTTACAAAATAAGTGCTAGTGGACGTTGAATAAAGATCGAATAAGTGTTGTCATTTGTTTAAAACTGCAATAAAATGAGATTGTTTTGTTTTATTACACCATCGTGTTTTGTTTAATTTTGAAACGTTGGGTATTGAAAATTAAAATGGTATTTATAGCTGGCAAATAGTTTTAAATATTGAATGAAGTGTATTATTATTTATTAAAAAGGATCATAAATTTATTATGATGAATAATATTTATAAAATTATAATAATTAGGTAATTTTAAATTTAGCCTAAAGTGTTTTTTATGCCTGAACGGGTACACGTTCTGTATTCAGTTATGAAACTATAGCTTTCTGGCAATAAAAAATTTTATGTATTAGAAATAACTTTATCGAACACTCACTGAAATGTGAAACAATAAAACTCAACACCACAGGCCTGCCAACAACTAACTGCACGGTTAGAAATCCATATTGTTGGGTTAAATGTCAACTTTTATTGTTAATTACTTTCATGAGTTCATAACATAGGTAAACATTATGAGAAGTGTGCATATTCGATTTTTAACGATCGCATTAAATTATACGTTTCGGATGAATTTGTTTTGATCATTGAAAAAGCGAGTTTAGAAGTTATGGCGAGTGTACACGCGCTATGATTCACTGGCGCCAGTAAAAGCAAAATCTATTTTTAATCATCTACTGGTGCGCAAGTAATGGCGCCAGAAAAATCATTACTATAATTCCTTCTTCAAAATCTCTTTTATTCATTCTATGTTTCTTCAACTACTTCCAACAATTTTTGTGGCACCGTCAAAATCATAAGACATATTCATCAAATCATTTATCATTAAAAGAACAATAATGTCCGCGTGTTCCTGTCAAATTAGATCTCAAAATTTATTTTCAACATATTTTTTCAATTTTAATAAAATGATCATTACATTTACGAAATTTGTTGTAACTCAAAAGTAAAAAAAAGAAAATTACGTGATAATTTATTTTTCGTTTTTACTTAAAAAAATATATTTAATTTTGTTTATATTTTTATATTTCTCTCATTTTGAAATTTAATTGTATGTCTTAAAACCTACGCATCAAGTTATATAAATATTTTATAATGACAAATTTCAATTTTGCTACCATAATTCGTTAAGCAGCCGAGTGATATTTGTATGTTTTTTTTTTTTTTTTTTTTTTTTTTTTTTTTTTTTTTTTTTTTTGAAAATATAATTTTCTAAATGTAAATAAATAAATATGTACAAAGAAATTAATTTAAACACATCGACATCACAAAATATTCATAAAAAAGATTTATATTAACATTTTCAGAAAAAAATTACTTAAATTATTAAGTAATAATGTTTGTCTTTGCCGTAGGAGATGGAAAAAATTATTACAATTTTTGTATATTAATATATTTTTGGAATTTAATGGTTTATTTTCTTAGAAAATACAGAAAATTACGAAATTGCCAGTAAAATATGAGACTGCTGGTAATGTTTTTTTGTCTAGAAAACTTAAATTTTTTACACTAAAATACATTTTAAATAGTAAAAATAGTTGAAAAAATTATTCCGTCGAGAATAAAATTCACTAAATGCGTATTGGAGACACATTAAGTCAGGGTTCCTTAGCGGTTAAAGTTCTTCAGAGTTTTCGTGAGGAAATTTTTTTACGGTTTACCATAAAAGTTAGCAATAGATAAGTATATTAGTTACTGTCTTACACTTACACATCATGTGTTACTATAACGGTCAATTACGTAATAATATAGTTAACCTATATTTCTTAAAGTTATCAATTTTAGTTTAAAGTTCTTAGCAAATGTTACTTAAGTGTTTTCTGATTATTTTGGGTGTACGCAATAATTTTTCTCAGTAATAGATAAAATAATTTATTTATTCATTAATCCAAACGGATAGCTTAAGGGGATTTTTACTCAAGAGTCGTTAAAAATTATGTACTTATCTAGAATTTTTTTCTCAAGAACGGAAGTAAATATAAATTTCAAATTTTGTACACGTATTTATTAAGTATTAAACTACACAAAAAAAAATTTTTTCAAGGAAAAATATAAAAAAGTATCCATTTTATAGATACTTCAGTGTGACGATCCGAAAATCCAATGCCTTGTTGGCGGACATCCTAGCGCCGGTAATAAACCACCGAAATCCAAAAACAAAAAGGATTTATAAAATATATGAAAAAAATGGCCTTTTGATTACGATTTTTGTCTTATTTTTCGCTCTTTAAAGTAAGTTTAAAAATAAAAAAAATATTGAAAGTGTGTCGAACTTAGGTATAGGTGCCGAAGAATTGAATTATCTTTAAAATAAAAAATTAAAACAAAGGATCCATCGAATAGTTTTTGAGTTATCGTGTCCACCAGTTCCAAAAATGTAGTTCCGAGATATTATAATATATATATATATATATATATATATATATATATATATATATATATATATATATATATATATATATATATATATATATATATAAAGAAACATATTTTCAAAATTTTATATTTAATACTTATTATTGCGTGAACTACGTTTTTTGAATTTTTTTTTTTATAGAAAGCTGGATTCGGTTAATGTGCAAGAATCTTGTTTTTAAATTATTTTCAGTAAAATCACTTTGAGAACATATTCTACACATGATTTACTATCAATTTCGGCAAAAAAATTGATTTTTTTTATCAAATCTCAAGTAAACCTTCCCTTAAATTACTTTCAGCAAAATCACTTTGGGAACATATTCTACACATAATTAGCTACCAATTTCTGCAAAAAAAAAAATTGATTTTTTTTAACGACTCTCAAGTAAACCTCCCCTTAAGTTTAACATTTCATATTTTCTGCCATTTCTTTAACGATTTAAAAGTGAATTTTTCTAGGGATGTTTTCTAATATGGAGATAATGTACCTATATATCGATGCAAAATTTCATTTAAACTACCATTTTCTATACTTCAAATTTCTCTTTTGGATTTTCAAAAATTTAGTTGGTTCATGTGACAAACGACAAACAGGTAGACATGAAAAAATCATAAGTTTTATTTTTCTTCAGAATCTTAAAAGTATCGAAATCTTAACCGAAATAATACTGAAAATTTGTAAAGAATTATCTTTCACTTTTACGCACAACCGAAAAAAATTTTTTTCCAGTTTTCCCATCAAAATTTCCCCTACAGTAACCTACCCGGAAAATTCTTTATTTATTTTCCCCAATGAAAATTCTGATAAGAACAAAATACCATTAATATTAAAAAGACACCATATTTTATATTCTTATAATAATAATTTTCATTTCTTTAGAAAAGTAAAGTAATAAGGTGTTGTCATCCAGGAGTGGTGAAATTACGGGGGGGGGGGGGGCAATAAACAAAACAACATAACACATTGCGACAATATTTGCAGTGTACATATCATAAAATGCTTATCATACCGACAATAAATATTTGAGTTGAAAAAGATAAGCAATGAGGAACAGACAACATGGCGAAGACAACAGTGGTGACAATACACAGCGCGGTCTAACGGAGGTTTGCGGTACTAAATTGTGTACTAGCAAAGGAATACGTTAACAATTATTCTTTTTTTTTCAGAGCATTGATAACAGTTAATAGCCATTATTAATTTATCATTGTTAATTATATTTATTTTTGTTTTTATAGTTCGTGTGACAGTTTGTTGAAAATTTCTTTTTATTTTCATTACACGTCATCGTGATATTATCGGTGATAGTTATCAATTTTCACAACTGGTACATTTTCTTACAACTGGTGTGCTTGAAAACTGGAAATGTTGGTATTTACAGCATATAAGATAAAATACGAACTTATTAAAACTTAATTCTGATTAATTTGACGTTTTACATCACTTTGAGAAAAAAAAATTTTCCTTTGCTTTTGATGACATATTATAATGATTATGACGGCGAAAATATTTTAAAAATCGTTTTGAACCTGATTTCCGAAACGACTTTGAATATAGTTGAAAACGTTGGAAAACGCCACTCTGCTGCGTGTGACCTTTTAAAATCTCTCTGTTTGCTATATTTCCATAAATAACTCAAAAATGATAGCTATAAACACACAAAACGATAAACAGGTTTTGAAATTTTACGTGGGTTTGCGTCAAAACATACGTTTTACAACAAGGTGAACAAGAAAACCATAGAAATTTTGATACGTTTGACTTGAAATTTTAGCTGTAGCTTCTTAAAAAGATTATCTATGGCAGTATGTGTATACAAGATTCTTGGAAAACTGATTAACAAATATATTTTTTATAAGCAAATTAAGGTTAATTTTTTCGCGAATATTCAAATTTTTTTTTAAACTGGCGCCATTTAACCATAAATCAATATTTATTTTAAGAATTTTGTATTACTTATGCGCGAGAAGTACCAACTTGGCGCACACATTTCTGTACGCAAAATTGCTGTTTGCCCACTCTACTCTTCCCGCATACTTTTTAGTTACTTTCCACACGCAAATTGACAATAAAACACGCAAAATTTAATCAAAACACGCAAAGCCGCCTCTTAATTTTTCATTTAATAAATATTTCATAATTATTTCTATAGAAATCACCAACAAAGTAATTTAAACGATAATTAATTCAGAAAAAAAAAGACGAACACTTAAAAATATTATTTTAAAAAGTAACAAAAATGTCCAAAATAGTGATAATAATAGAAAAAAGTATGTGAAATTCGTAATAGAAAATAGTATGTGCAACTCGTGTGAGATTGTCGATTGCCCCACTCAAACGAATGAGCGCACTCACTACGTTCGTGCGCTCAACTTCGCTTTCGTGGGCAATCGACAATTTCCCGCACTTATTGCACAATATACTATTGTGTACCACTTTAGTAACCACTGCCTACCATGAGTTTTCAAAAAAAAAAAGGCGTCTGAATTTGATTTGTGCCCACGCCTCCATTTTGTTTTGTAAATTGAGAGGAAAAATTTTTTGTGCATCCCAGATCACGTATAATACCTACATTCTAAAAAGTTGAGAAAATAATTCTCAAATAAAACTTTCTTTTCTGATATTTCAAAGTGATGTAACTCCTTAAGGAAGTTCCATTGCAAAAATTGCTTTCTTACGAAAGTTTTCCAAGAATTACAACTGAACCGACTTTACCTGAATAAATAAAATGACTGAATATTTATTCATACTTTAATTATTAAGCTGGTAAATATGTGTATTATAAAAGTAATTTTTATTAGCCCAGAAACGATCGAATTATGTTTTAAGCGATAAGTCTTTCTACTTTTAATGCATTTAAAAAAGTTTAAAATAATATTTCGTTTGATAACGTATTACAAGTCGCGTTAAGTGCTTTTGTTCAAGCGGGTTTTTGTTTATTATCTACAGACTGGACAAAGTGTCTCTTCAACGCAGACATACCTACATTATTTTACACAAAAAGTCTAAATGGCTTGAAGCTCATTTGAATTATTCCATTGATTGCCAGTGTCAACATTACTTTAAATTGAATCTCGTCGTAGACTACCACATTTTACCCCTGTCCAAGAATATTTTTCACCAATTTTAGTGTCACGAAATTGTTCAAGATTCCAGTTAGTCCAAAAGTATTTCGCGTATGATGCTTTAATAAGAGATACACTGTCTAATAGTACTATTCGTATAGTTAGTATAATTATAATAACTTGCGATGTGTTACAGTTATAGGAGTAAAATGCGATTATTTAAATGTAAAAGTATAGTACAGTGAAACCTCGTCTGCTATTTTGTAGTAAAAAATAATTTAAACCATGGAGTTTCAACAAAATATAGTATGGGTACTAAAATCATGTAGGAAACAATAACTTTTCAATTTTGTTTTTCAACTCTTAACACTTTTAAACAAACCTTTCTCTCTTATTTGGACTTCAAACGATGTTGGGAATCATCTACTACTCCCCTAAGCAATACATTGTTTTGTACACGCAGAAAGACTTTTTGCCTTCCGAAAAACTTGGAGTTTCCCACCCATACTATTCATTTCAATAGATATGACCCCAAACGGATTAATAGATATTAACCATCTTGTATGAAAAATAAAAAAACTTTGTGAAAATCGAACATAAACTCGTAATTATATTATTTGTTTTTGGTGAGAATTGACCAAAAAAGTGTTCTCATATTTTCTAGTATGAATTTTCTCAGAGTAAGTTGCAAAGTAAACGCAAATAGACCAAAAATATTGAGAAAACTGTGGTTTACTTTATTGATTAGAAGTAGTGATAAGCAAATGCAAGACCAAGACCAAGACTTGACAGTCTTGGTCTTGGTCTTGTTCTTGCATTAAGAGTCTTGGTATTGGTCTTACTAGAGCAGTTTAAGTCTTGGTCTTGGTCTTGTTACTGCTAAAAAATCTTGCACTTTCTTGCATTTTTTTATTAGCGAATTTTTTTCTTCTAAAATCAAAATTTTTACTATTTTTATCTATTAATTATACTTTCAAACTATTTAAATAGTTTAGCAAGAGTCTTGCTTTTTTCTTGCTTTTGTCTTGGTCTTGCTCACTTGAGTCTTGGTATTGGTCTTGCAGCCATACTTATAGTCTTGGTCTTGGTCTTGCTCTTGGTATACATAGTCTTGGCTTCCAAAAAATGCAAGACCAAGACTAATTTTGCTCATCATTAATTAGAAGAACGGTTCGCAAAAAATTTTGGAATTTATGGTATATAGACAGTCTGTTCAAGCTGTTATAATTATTCAACTGAACCAGTAGGGTAGGGCGGGGCTAGTTGTGCAACTTTTCAGTTAATCGGTCATAGCTCCTCAACCGTAAGTCCAAATTTATTGTTATGCATACTGATGTGTAGGTAATTTCTTCCTTTTCTAAAGTCCCCATAGTAACACTTTTTTAACAATTCACATTTAAGAGATACAGCTGTTTAAGTGAAGAAAGTCGGACATGCTCAACGTACCCCATAGGTGAGGTAAGTTGAGCAAGGGTAGGGGGTAAATTGAGCAGTTAGAAAACGTAGCCAAACCATGCCTTAGATGTTTATGAGACATAAAAAAATGATTATTTGACAATCAGTCTTTTATTTATAATGCTTTAGTGACATAATAATGAAACAAAAAGTAATTTCCTTTGGATATTAAATACAGAAAATAAAATTAACAAAAAATCAACTTCAACTTAGTATTTAAACTACAATCTTAAACTTAATGTTTGGAATATACTCAATCTTTCTACTTAATATCAGACTTTAACGTTTAAGTAATAAATCAAAAAGAATTTAAATTAAAAGAGAAACATTAAGTAGATATTAAGAACTTCATCATAATTGTCACTGTTACAATTAATGCAAACGAAAGTTCTATTGCTCAACTTACCCCACTCACACAATTTGATACAAAAGTGTGGTTATAAAAAAACTGTTTGAATTAGAACCAAATTCTTTCTAGATATCAAAATATACTAATTTCATAAAAGTTTAACACTTATTTGATTTAACATAGATAATAATTGCCTCGTATAGAAGAAATATTCATAGACAAAAATTTTTTACTTTTTATACGCAAAATAAATAAAGTGTGCGCATACGTCACTCGATCGACAGGTTGCAACTAGCAGTCGCGTAATGAGTTCCCCTCTCTTGCCCGCTTCTATCCGCCATTTAATGTATTAGCGTACGATGTATAGTTTCTGAGATATTTCGATTGCCCAACTTACACCTATGCTCAACTAGCCCCGCTCTACCCTATACAAGAAGACTCTTTGAAAAATACGTTGAAGCCAAAAATGTATTTAATCCGCTGCTCTTACTACTAATAGGCGCGCATTACAAGTAGATTCATCAAACTAGATTAAATATTTTCACAGATTCCAACCCATCATTTCCACAATTACATTCATTTTGATTTATTTTTATGTTGAAATTCGACCATAAAAACTTAATTACATGTTATCATCGCCACAAAAATATTCATATAAAAAAAAAAAGAAAAAAAAAATATTATTGCAAACATTAAAATTTGTATATGAGATAATTTTGTTTGTTTTTGTCAAGCAAAATATGGTGGAGTTAACCAGTTATCAATTCATTTTTTTTTATTTTATGAAATAACATAAAAGTAAATAAGAAATAAAATTTAAAAAAAAAACACTGGTCGAGCCAAAAACTATGTTGATTTTATTACTAATTAATGTAGTAATGAATCAGACATTAATAAGTATCCCTACCTCTATGTGTTTAGTATAATAAACAAGTTATCAAGTGCAAGTAGCCCTTGCACAAATAGTGTTCCGTAATGTGGACTTGATGTAATAGCCTAGAATAGTATGGGGGTGGACAAAATATTTTTCCCAGCGAATAAATTTTATTTCTGGAATCAGTTATAATTCTCGATTTCAAAACAACCATATTTTTAACTTGGCCAACTTACGCTTACCAGAAAGAAGCATAAATATTTACTGAATATATTATAATTTTGCCGCCTTTTTTTCTTTCAGTAATTATCAGCGACACTATTTATTATAAAGCCTATTAAATAGATAATAGGGCGAATGCGGGGGAGATGCCGCACATATTGAAAACACTTGATAATTCTTAAAGTATGCATTTAATTGATTTGAAATTTGATACATAATAAATGTAAACATTATTCTTTAAAATTATTTATAAATAATATGAAATTTTTAGTCATAAAGGATTCATAATTAACATTTTTGTAAAGCCTGCAAAACGGCGTCTCTCCCACACCTATGGGAGAGATGCCGCATCAAAGAAAGTGAGACACCGCATAGTTCATATTAAAGATTTTGCATTTTACACACATCTGCATACATGATGCATGCTATATGTAACCATTTTTGGCACTATATATATCTTAACCAGTCAACTTTTTTTTTTATTGTGAGTACCTTTCAAAACATTCAATACACAGGCAATCATCATTATTTTCCTTACTTTTACTAATATGATGGTTCTTCCTGATCTATTAAGGAGTCTTTTATATTTACGTGGCATAATTTACAGTCCAAAAAAAACTGCATAATTAAGGTATATAAGTCTATGTTTTTAACATGTAATATGATGCGGCATCTATACCAACTTTAAATGCGGCATCTCTCCTTTTTGTTGGGATAGATACCGCATGTTGCTATAGCAAGCATGGTGCGGAATTCCATCCTAAAATTTTATACAGTACTTTTAAAATATACCTAAATTAATAACAAAACTCATTTTCATTAAAACAATGAAATATACATTCTTAAATTCGAATGAATTAAATGATTGATAAAATATCATATTAAAAAACTTACTTTTCAATAATAAAAAGTTAGATAATTACTAAACTGATGGACTAATCATAAATGTTACCATATACAGCTTAAATAAGTAACTTATTTTAAACATATATTCCATTAATAGCGCTAGCTATTAATCAACGGACGAACTATGGCTACTGCGGCATCTCTACCGCACTTACCCTATAATTGGGTCACACACAATTGGCCCATTCAGTACAATCTTTGTATTAAATTTCAAATTTTCACGTCAAATAGTTTTGGTACGGAACACTAAAAGTAAAGAAAAAGTAAAAAAAAAAAGTAAAAAAAGAAAATAAAAAAAATCTAAATTAATACTAATTATAATTCTTGGAATGAGATACCAGTAATCATTTTTGTTGTCTAAAAATATTATTTGATTAGTGGATATAATAGATGGAAAAAGTGAATTTTGTTCTTTTATGGATGAAGTAGGTAGGTAAAGGTGTATTAGAGGAGCTTAACGTATATGTGTATCTGTGTGTGTGTGTGAGTGTGTACCTGTGTAAGTTAGATGTACAATGAACTGAAAGAAATAAAATCATTTGAATACTAAATAAAAAAAATATCGTACAGGTACCAAGTGTTCCAAATTAATTTCAATTATGTCAAAACTTTAAAAAGTATCCAATTTATTTAATATTTTATTTTTATTATGATGTCGGTGGAGGAGATGGGAAATTGGGGGCAAAGTAGGATTTGATAAGTATGTGTCTTCTTAAGGTACTCTGTCGATATTCATCTGGAAACTTCGCTTATTGATTGAGAAAAAGTAATTTTCAGTTGATAGTAACAAAAAGTTTTTACTTCGATCATGTAGTTTTAAGCATACGAAAATTTTTCGTTACATTTTAGATTATAACTGAATATATAAGCTCTCTACGATTGGAACACGCTGTAATTAATATTTAAATACGAAACAGGTAAGACGAATAGACGAGAAAAAAATTATAATCAGCTTATAAAAATGAAAAGACACCACTATTTAAAGTTCCATAATTATTATTACTTTTTCCGTGCTATTTCACAATCATTTTATTTTATATTTCTGTAAAATTCCTCTTTTTAATATGGACACGAAAAAAAGAGGAAAAACGACTTTTCGGTATTAAAAGATTTAATAAAGATAAATCATTAGTTGAAGGTCTCAACTGATTTATAAAAATTCGATAAAACATATCAAAAGTTAGTCTTTGAGGTTAGTCTATTCAATCCCAAAAGTACTTTTCTATATATAAAATTCAATTTTGAAATGAAACGTTGCTGTAGCTTCTAAATATTAATATAAAAATATTTTAACGAAATAAAAATGGGAAAAAAGTCATTTGTACTCGTCAAAAAAATCGAAAACTACATTAAATTTTAATTAATGAAATAATTAAAAGTTATTGGTTGTTTTTTAAAAATTTACTAACAACACTAATTCAAAAGTTAGAATGATATTTAATTTGTAGTTTTGTTTGGTTGGAAAAAAAAATCGACATAAAACATTGTTAACTGTATAACCGAATATACAGCAATATTTACAGGACTGGTTCCAAACAAAATTTACTGATTTATCTTATCAACGAAACTTTAAAAGGTATTTGTAACAAGAAGAAAAATACAATTTTTCCCCTTTATAATATAAATTATTTTTTGCAATTTTAATCGTTGGCTAAAGTGCATATTTTATTATTTTGTAATAGGTAGGGAGTAAAGTGTTACTTTTAATCCTTAGTGAGCAAAAATGTTTTAAGCCAATCAAGAACCAGGATTTATTAAGTTACAACACTTTGCTTGGTAGTACACTGCCCATTTTTCCAGAGTTATAAACTAAACAGTTCTATTGCAATGACCAATTTGTTCAGTTTGTCCAAAGACACTTTGTCATATTATTTTACATAATTTAAATAGTATTTACCTACATAATTATTTAGAATTGCAACAGACGCAATTAGAATATTTCTTTTAAGCCCTACATGTGATTGTTTGCTCGCAAGTAACTAATTTCCCTTTCGGAATTGAAAATCACATTTAGAAAAAAAAAATGAATCACAAAATGTATCTACTTTTGGGTTATTTATGCTTCTAGACTGTTTTCATTTAAAATTTAACTAATGAAAATTGTGATTTTCACAATTATTATAAAAAGTATACGAAAATTACCTGGGGTTTACAGCGTAATTTTAAAACAAAAACACTGAAAAAAATTCAAACTGGTTTTATACTCTACATATAGTTGTGTAAAATTACACTTTTATCAATGTAAAAATTTTTACACTTATGTAATTTTACATATCTCTGTGACCTTTTTAAAGTTCATACTTTAACTCCTTGCTGTAGAATATAATATTATTTTTTTTTTTTTGTGTTATTTCGTAATCGAAAATTTTTATCAGACTGGGACATGTTGATAAACTACATACAATGAAGGTAACGATTTTGAAACATTGAAGGTTCCGACAAAGACAAAAAATTTGCATCCGATATCACCACTCCATACTAAGATTTAAAATATCAATTCTAAAGTATCTACTAGAACTATGTACTTTTAGCAAATATACTGTGTGAGTTTTTCGAGAGTTGCCATTTTTATTACAGCCAAACCGTTGATTTAATCGAAAAATTGTTCAAATAAGAGTTGTAGATATCGACGGGGGTAATCGATTGCTATAGTCAGGAGCTTTATAGCTCTTATGGTTTTCAAGCTATGATACAAACTTATAGATTTTTAAATGGGACTATATATTAATTTTTCGACAAAACTGATCTAATGCATTAATTAACAACATAAATGAGCAAAAAAATTTTTTTACCCAAGTTAAATTTTTTAATTTTTCTTTAATTTATCAGTTAGGCGGTAAAAATATGCATATGTACTTGAGGCTACTTCAACCGATAGTGTTTTTCTTGGTTACATTTCCATTACATCCAAGAAAATAACCTTCTCCAGTACCATTTCTATCATAAAAATTTGGTTGTAATAGAAATGGCAACTCTCAAAAAACTCACATGGTATATATTTTTCTTCACTTTTTCTCAATAAAAATTTGTGACTATTTTAAAGCCGACCCTGCTTTGCTACCGCCTATTCAAATAATAATATGTGCATGTACGTACAAATACAAATATGTACCAATTTTTTGACAGACATGGCTCAACGTCACCATCATTGGTACCGTCGAACCCAAATCAAAACCACAGCAAATCTGACAATCCTATTTTAAGTAAATTACTAAAATGTTTTTGGGTTATGCTGCTTGTTGCTTGCCTTGCCTCATCTCGATTCTCACTCTCACTGGAGTTGTTATTATTTCTTTTCTATGTTTGTTGACGCTGTCAATCAAACAATTTCTGTTCCAAACAAAGTAGGCGGAAGCATCTTTTTCATATTCTTTTTTGTGTTTTCAAGTTTATTTCAACTGACGGATTAAAAGCAAATGTTTGTTCTTAAAAGTGAAATAATAACATTTTTGGTTCCAGGAATTTTTTGTTTCATTAAAATTATTTGGAAAATATGTGAAATTAATAATTTCAATTCTTTTCTTCGCTACTACCGTACATTTTCAGATTTAATTAATTTTAATTTTCTTTGGATTTATCAAATTATTAAAATTCGTCGATTTAATTAAGGAAAAAAAAATTGTTCATAAATTTAAATTTTATCAACATCTAAAAATAAAGAAAGACAATTTCATTAACAAATTAATCAAAGGAAATCCTCTATTGATTTGAGACTGCCAAGTACCGTAACAATTTGGCTATCTATTTTGAATTTTTGAACTAAAATTGAGCACTCAATTAGTGCTGGATTTACATAAGGACACCTGAAGCCTGTGCCCCAAGGCCCCCACACAAAATTAGGAATGAATTCCTCATTCCAACTTTTTTTTGCCCCCATAAATGTATTTTTCGGATAAAATAGCAAAAATGCAAAAATTTCTTTAATTTCTTTATTACCTTAACAAGGGCCTTCACAGAAGTGCCTAGGTGTCTTCCAGAGGTAAATTCGGCCCTGCTCTCAATAGTAATGAGTAAGTGCAAACTAAGACTGTGTATTAAGGTCTCAATTAGCCTTAATTTTGTCGGTATTAAAAGTCTTCATCTTTGTCTTGCAAAGTTCGATTTTGCTTCGGGACTGATTATGAAATTTCTCAAGAATACCGATGTAACGAACATTTTTGAGAAATTTTCAAAAATTATTATATATTATCCATTAATAAGCTACATTTAAAAAAAAAAATTCGAAGTTTCTTTGCGATGATCTTGCAACAAAGGTGAAGACTGAGACTAATATTGTAAGGTGAAGACTAATTTTACTCAGTACTACCGTCCAAACATTGAATCAAAGTAAATTAAAAATCCAGCGACAAAACTTATTCGAATGTGAGAAACACTCGTTTTAATCAAAAGTATTTCCAAGAATTTCTTGTTCTAATTATCATTATCATCCAGAAATATGTTAATAAAACATCTTCCTTATCGCTATCACAAAATTTGTAATGGATATTTAAAATTCCTCTCACTTAAACCCATGTTTATGAGTATATGTGTTTCTTTGTTTTCACTTAAACTTGTTTTTCTATTTAATTGTAATGTTTTGATAAATCTAACAAATTTTATATTTTGGTAGGTAATTAATTTTTTTTTAAATACCTGAATAACTGTAATATTAATAAATGTGCTGACAAAGATAAATCCGTCTCTAAGTTGCGCAAATACAGAAAACGGGAATCAACAATATATATTATCAATTTTAAAGAAGTATAATTTATAAGAATAGTATTGATAATTAGGGTGTGGACAGACCAGTCCAGCCGGACGTTTCGTTGCACGCAGGGTCGACCGTACGGTCAATTCAATACATGTACACATAAATATAATTTAATTGGTGCCGTCAGTTTTATATGCGAACAGTGACGGACAGAAATTCGGTCAGATATCAGGTAAGCCATAAAATACCTAAACAAAAAAACTGTTATGTTTGTTCAAAGTTGGTAAAAGCCCTTCAATACCATCATTTCTCGTTTAGTGTCGTATATTTAACTTCCTATAGGAAGTTATTGTAAAGGATCCGATTTTACGAATCGCTAATTTTGACATATCTCCACGTTTCAAGGTCACTAGAATCCGAATCCATCGTTTTTAGCGTGATGTCTGTGTGTGCGTTCGTTAGTTCGCTCGTGAATTTTTTTTCGTCTCGCATATCTCGAGAACAAATGATGATATTAACTCCGGACTAATTTCATTAGATGCGTAATCAAAAAATGAAGACCGGATAAAATTTTCAGCAAATTCGGATTAGCGGTTTGTTTTTTGTGGTAAAGAAATGGAATTAACTTTATTAAGATAACATATATTATATGGATTTTTTACCATAACGTTATTATATAATGGCCTAAGAACCTTCCTTGATGTTAGAAACGCCAGTATTTTATTATAAAATTTCAATAAAAAAAAAAAAAAAAACGAAGTAAGAAACTTTTTTTGAAATTTATTTTGTCTCGCATATCTTGAGAACAAATGATGTTATAATTTGTTTGATAAGGGTGGAGCGCCCAACCTTAGGTAGAGAAGGCGAAGCCCCCGGTATGGTGCAAGGGGCAAAACCTCTATCGGGGGCCCAGGGGAGGAGTCGCCTGAAATGAAAAAACAATTATTTACCTATGTACAGTAATCTCTAGTCGTTAAGGACACCCAATGGGAAGTTGACAGTGTGGGTAGACCTATCCCCCAAATTTTTACTGAAATAGTTTTAGAATTTGACCAAATTGGTGTAAATGTCTAACTTTGGAATGTGCCACGCGATACGATCCGATCAGGTTACGGTCTATTGATCCAATCGGTTTGTTAGATCTTTTAAACACAAATGATTGAGAATTTGTCACTGCACATCTTTTGTCATAGTCACAGTTATTCGTGTTAAGTTATCCATATCTATGTTTCAAAGAACTTAACCTAATATGTGTACTAATTACGGATTAATTTCGTTTGATATGCTTGAATTAAAATGTTTATCTGGCGCTAACACACAAACAGAATTCAACAAAACAATTTCATCTTTTTCGAAGCTTTTCAACTTCTAATAGTTGCATAATATCATAGCATCCATCATAATACAAAAACCCAAAAAATTATAAAAATAGTAATTTCTAATTAATAATATTTTTCTTTTTTTTTTTTTGAAAAATTATAAAATCTCAATTAAATTTTAAATTATTTGTCCAATTTTTCTGTACAATCGCGTCCAATCACCAACGTCTATTCACAAGTTAAATATGCAATTTAAAATTCATTTTTGAAAATATTCTAATTTCGAGTGAATACGTATCAATTTAAAAACTATTTAATTTCCTTTTTATTTATTCTTCCCGGAAGAGTTCTTTACTATAGGTAGTACACTCTATTAATTTACGAACAGTAATTATACAGTATTGTCAAAATTTACACACAATAAAAACCATGTAAAAATTGAATTGGATCAGATTAGATCAAATTTATTTATTGACACTAAAATTTTAAAAATAATCTATGCTTCTACAGTATTCAAGAGCATAGGCGCCCATACTCGGGGGCAAGGGGCGGGCGCAGCCCTTCTAGCTGACCATGTTTGGAAGAAAATTTGAAAATAGGAACTCGAAGAATGCAAAACGAGGTTTTCTCTTGCTTGTCAATGCTATCTTTGTGGCAAATATCTAGTATTCGGGATTCGCGGCGCCCTCCTAGCTGGTTTTGTTGAGGGGAAAGTTTTGGAAGAAATAAGTGAAAGGAAATGACCTTTTTTGTATATTAGAAATATTACTTTCCCCTGTTCCGGTTCCCCCTTCAAAACATCATATGGGCGCCCATGTTCAAGATCTATCTAACGACTTTTTCCGAAATATTACCTAGAAACCGACATTTGATAAATATAAACTAATTTATTAATACCTAATAAACAAAACACTACTGGTTTAGAATTGTACCGGTTTAATCAAGTTAGAATTAAATTGTAATAAATATCTGTATAATCGTTAAAAATGAATTCCTCCTGCTTCTAAGATGAATAGCTTTGTCCGTGGGTAGTAGTGTCATTTAAAATTGTAATTATTCTTTCAGGAAGGTATATCCTACACAGTAAAAAAAAAATTGTGTTAAAATTAACACATTTCACATGTCCAGAACGGTCCACTCAATTTTTTGTGTTATTTTAACACAAAGCATATGTGTCAAATCTTTACACAAGATTTGTGCCAATGATTTAACACACAAGAGGACACACATTTTGTGTTAATTTTTCAGATTTATCAGAGTTAGTTGTTAAACTTTTTTATTCAATATTTTACTTGCACTGCAGCTTAAGATATTTGAAAATCGTCAAAAATTATACTTAACGATTTTGTTCATATATTATTATAAATGAGACTCAAAGAACGCAAAGTAAGTCGGTCCGTTTTAAAAATTCTTACTTGTGTCCATATATATATATACCAAAATATATATAATGAAAAAGATGAGAGTAGTTCTTATTATTAAACAAAACCGAAAAATTATAAGTTTTAGTTCAGTTATTGACGAATATAGTTTTAAAAAAACGTTTAAAAATGAAACAATTTTCTGAGATTTTAAGGTTATTTTGTTACAGATTCAGTTACAAAAAATCATGTAAGCTTACTTGAGATTGTATATTATAATATTATAATATATAATTTTTCGGTTTTGTTTAATAATAAGAAGTACTCTCATCTTTTTATTATATATATTTTGGTAGATATATATTCTAATGTAACTTACGTACTTATAAAATTATTTTGCTTTACACAAAGATTGTGTTACTTCTTTGTTGTTCAAAACAGGTTAACATTTTTATTCTGTTAAATCGAAATTTGTGTTAATATTTTCGTTTAACACAAACATGAAATGTTACATTAGCGCAGGGTTGTGTTACTTATTTAACACAAAAATTTTAACCACTAGTTTTTTTTGTAGGTTTATTAAATTTTTGACAAAAGTGGAGTTTAGTTTTTTGTTTCAAAGATTGAAAAGTGCTACTAAATATTAAATCTAAATATCTAAATTGAAAGATTTATTAATAATGTAAGAACAAAGAATTTGTATCAAAAGAGAATGTAATATGACAATCCAATTACACTGTCTTTTGAGATTTTTTGCTTTATTTAGTTTAATTGAACACACAAATTAAAATAATTTTAAGCCATGTCGAGAATGAGTTTATTACATTTCTTATTGCCCTATGCTAACACTGAACATAAGTCACAAAATTTTTAGTGCGTCTTTCTTTTAAATGTTTAATGTTCATTAATTTTAATCAACTTGTTAATTAATAAATTTACTGGACTAATTAATTTTAATTTTTTGTGAATTCCAACTGACAAAAATTATTTAAATACCGTTAAACAAAACGTCTTCTTCGTTCAATATTTACAGCTTTGTAGTAGTTTTGTTCCTCGTGAATATCTATATTTTATTTTTGGGTGTTGTAAAGTCGCCGGGTCAATCGTAAAATACCATTATTAACAGTGGCGTCTCATAATTTTAAATTTGATCGGGGCATGCTTCGTTTACATTATATGAAAAAAAAAATTTTGTTAGAAATGAGAAAATTGAGAGAGATACAAAATATTTGCTTATAGAAAAACTTTATAACCGTCACCAGCCAGAACGAAATCCACTAAAATTAATTGAATCGATAACGTTAGCTAATTAAAATGAATCAATTCCACTCGTTTGGTTAAGCAAGAATTATTTTTAAAATTGAAATTGTAATTAAAACTTATTATCGTATTAAAATTATTTTATGCTACTTTAAAAAGACGGAAATACCGCGGTGTAATCGACCAAACCACTATTATGGTCATTTTTTGATAACGTTTTTTTTTTTTTTTTTTTTTTATGAAATTAAAAATAATCACTTTAATTTATAATTTGATATCAAAAAAAAAAAAAAATTTCTAGGTCATAAAATGTAATTGTGAAATAAATAACAGATTTTTAGAACAAAATTAGGAGATAATGTTTTAAGGCGATATTTTAGTCTAGAGACGTGAATTTTGGCTTCTTTTTTAGAAGAAGTAAAAAGAATTTTATTATAGTTTTTTCTATAATTTGTTTATGGACATTTTAAGAATAAACAAAAAAATTTTTGAAAAGTCAAAACGAAAATTCAGCATAATTATTGTTTTTTTTTCCTGGGAACAGATTTAGGCAGTCCAATACATAATTGGTCATTTTTCATTTGATTCCTTCCAGGACGATTTTCTCTTAATGACATATTTTTAAACGTTTAAACTTTAAGAATATGTGAAAAACTGATTATTCCAAATTTCTAAAATATAAAAAAATTCGTCAAGTGCGTGTTTTTGACACGCACTAAGTAATGTCACCTCAGTGAAAGTGTTAATTTATGATTTTTTGGCTCGTTTTTTAAGTACAGTGAGAATACAGCCCTCTTGCGTTTATTCAATATGCATGTACAACTCTATAATAATGTTTCCCCCACTATGATCACACAACGATATTAATAGGTCATTCGTCGGTGACATAAAAACCACCCAAAGTTGCAGAATTATAGTAATAGACTCTCTTCAGGCCTGATGATGAGTTATATAATTATGGTCTCGAACCGTATGTAGCGAAAAAATAAATATTTTTATTAAAAAAAAAACAACTTTCATAAAAACTGGTGATTTATTTTTTGCAAAAATTCAATACTTAAGTAATAAACTCTTTAATACAGATTAAACAGTAAAAATCTATTGCTGCTTAACACAGTAAGATTGTCTAGGTAATTTTTAATCAGCCATAGATATAATGCAAGGAATGTTTTCTATTAGTTTTAATTACATATCCGTTCTTTTTTTTGTTCAAATTTATTTGTTCAAAGGTAAAAATTAATACACTGCTAGAAAGAATGTTTACAGATGTCATCTTCAAAGGTGTATGACAGTTATTACTATAATTACTATGTGTAGTATTACACAGATTCTTTGTACGGATATTTATAGGAATATTAGAACGATTTACATTTCGTAATTTTTTTAAAAGAGTTAATAAAATGTCTTAAATTTCAAAATTCTTGAAAAATTTGTTAAATTAGACGTTTCTCAAAAGCAACACACTTAAGCTTACGTATGTTACATAATCTATTTTTTCTTAAGGGAGGAGTTCACGCCAGAAACGGCTAATAAACTAATTTTTTTCGAATTTCATTTTTTGTTATTATTTTGTTCTGTGGCTCTTTACAAACACGGTGATATATAAAACATGGCCAAAAAATTTTTTTTTCAAGTAGAAAAATATTTATTTGTGAGCCGCTGCACGGCCAAGCTGCTGCTCCTTTGCAGACAACGCTCGTCCCCCCCCCCCTCGCGATTTGATCAGTAATATTTAGTTTTGGTGTGTACATGAGTTTATAGTATGCACTGAGGTAATGTTCTTTTATTTGTATGCCTTTGTAGACGTTTTAATAAACAGTGAGTAAACCGCTTCCTTTGTTATTATTTTTGTTTTTACCGTTTCCCGAAAGTTGTGTTTTTTCCGACAAGGAAAATCATATCTCAACTTCTAGAAAAGATAGAGACTTAATTTTTTTAAATTTTGTTCACAAACATATTGCACATAAAGTGGAGTATGCTTTTTCCATTTGAACAATTGTAACTATTTTTAAACATTTTTTTTTAATAAAAAATTGGGTTCTATAATTCTTAGAAGTTTGGGATTACAATTTTATAGTTAATTTTTAAAATTACCGGAAACCAATACTCAGCTTTATGGACAAGTCCCTTAGGAATAAAATAATGAAAAAATATTTAAAAAATATTCATTCCTTTTTGAGATATGGCGCTCCTTGTAAACGCTTAAAAAAGGCCCCCTCCCCCCACAGGGAAGAATGAATGTTTCAAAAACAAAATTTTCTATTTGAAATCCTCCCTAATTTAAAAAAAATTCAACAAGCAAAATAATCATAAATAAAAAAGTTGCTTTTTTATTTGAACTCCCCCCTTAAGAAAAAGTACCTACATATTATATTAACACATTAACGGTTGTAAGCTATAATGACAAAACTTTTTCCATTAACACCTTGACGATCATAGACGTCATAAGACGTGGAGTGGAACTTTTCTAACTCATACACAACGTCGTACAACGTCAACAATTCCATATAAAGTTTATTAGCTGTCAAAATAGTGTTCCAGTTATTCATTCCGTCATAATTCTTCATAACTGTCATCGTGAAATGCTTCCATTTTAATTCAGAATTGAAAAAAAAATATTGTAGGCATGTAACATATGCCAAATAGATGTTTTTTTCATTCGTTGTCTCAACAAGCCTTATTGGACAATTGCTACGACTCGTAAAAAACACTTTCACTATGCAAGTCAAAATTAAATCAAAAGTTAAAATTAGATGCTGAGGCATAAATTTTCCTTGTTGCAAAATTTTAAGGAAAATAGTTTAACCCCTTATTGCATGAATTATGAAGGAGATGAAGAAAAAAAATTTTTTTACTGAAAATGTCTTTCACTTCTTTTATTTTAGTAGTTAAATTAAGAAATAAAAAATTAAGTCTTATTGTTTAAAAATTACTTAACGAAGCCATATTTGGCTTCGTATGCATTCTAGTACTATAATTATAATCGATATATGACTTCGTATGCGTTGAATAAAAAATACAATTATATTTTATGAAAATCTGTATGCAATTTTATTTGCCATTGTAACATAAATAAACTTGACACTTTCCACATTTGGCGAATGAACGGAATTTTAAGCAGTTTTGACATAATTGTCAATTTAGTTTTGTCCACTCGGGGAAATGGTCACCTTATCTGATCGCACAGACTTCAAAGGGAGGTGTTGATGCCTAGCTGCAGTTTTTCGTGCTTTTTTAATCAGTACAGGTGAGCCGGGTAAGCTAGATGAAGTATCTTTTCGGCTTGTTGCAGTACGTTTTCTGGCCACCGAAGTTGATGGACTGCCTTGGGTGGTGGAAGTACTGGGGAATCAGAAGCAAAATCATCGTCACTCACGAAACCATTACCAGGAATAGAATTGACATGCTGGGATGTACCACAAAAGCGATACGAACCATAAATGCCCAATAATAATTTGGCTTAAACGCATACGAAGTCAAATATGGCAACTTCAAAATAAGCCCCAAAAATCGAAGAAAACAAGAAAACACACATGAATCACAACTATTCCATGTTCTTGAATATATAAAGAATGTGTCTTGAAAATTTTTGATTTTAGTACTTATCGTTTTATTGTTTAGTTTTCACAAATAAAATTAGCACCAATTAATTGCATTGTAACGGTCGTACACTCTGAACATAACTTCAAATAATTTGACAACCCGCACTTACCAAAGACAACATAAATTACGTTCCGTCACTCGAAAGAGTATAAAGTTAGGATTTAGCATTAGTTTCAAAAAAAAAAAATATTTTAATATGTTGAAAAAAAAAAATAAAACTTAGAATCCATATATGGCTTTGTATGCGATAAGGGGTTAAATTTGGCATTTCGGTTTTTTCAGTAAACTTATTTATATTTCCATTATTCTTGGTACTTCAACCTGAGTTCAACCGGAAGCCTTACACTTTTTTAGCGTGACACATATTTGCTACCCACGAAAAAAATTTTCCTGATGCGTCGATAGAAATTTACACTTCAAAAAATTTAAAAATATTTTTCGTAAAATGAGACACCTTTAAATATTCAAAAATGAAATTTATTAATTTTTCTGTAAAATATATTTTATATAGAAATAAAGATTAAAATAAAATGAACATATTTTTATCAAAAGTATTTTATTATTTCTCATAAAATAATTTCTTCATTACCGCCCCCCTTCCATTGTATCTGTATTTTATAAGTCTGTACAGTGTTACTATATGGTTATAAAATATATGTGTTATATTAAAATTAATTAATAATACACAATTATTATTTGTATTAAATAAAAGTTTATAAAGCTCTTATGAAAATAATAATACGGTAATATTATAATATTAGAGATAATAAAGACAATGGGAAAATTGTATTGTCTTCCATTTTTTGATGATGATATTATGGTAGATATATATGGAAGTACCTACCTAATGGAAGAAGAGAGTATATGAAACGTTGTATATAGTACGTATTCAACCCTCTGTTGTATATGTGCTCTATGGTTTTTGAGTTATTATTATTGTTTTAAATTTTAAAACCTACCGAATATATCTTTTACTTTTATTCTATAATAACCGGAATCGACCAGTAAGCGATAATTGTGTCATATGTTATAGTTATTTGTTGTAGATTCGATATAAGAGAATTATTTAGCTCCCATTTTGGGTATAACAAGAACGATTTTATCGAAAATTTACCTAAACATGTAACGTAAGGCTGAAAAGCGAAGCTGTAAAAAATTGAAAATTTGCTTAATAGTAACTTTAAGTATCAAACCAAAAGTGTAAGGAGAGTGGTGATGGGGGTCATGATTCCCCTACCCGAACAAAACTTAATTCAAATTTTATGGCAGTTTATCTGGTGATGTCATAATAATTACAAAAATTTTCAATTATTTAAAATTCGTAAGTAAAATGATAAAATAACGAAACTGGAAGCTAATTATAGGTTTTCGAAGGCGTTTTTTACTAGAATCAGACATGCAGGATTACTAAAAAATGAAAAGGTAAAGGATAAGGATAGTAAAAATAAAAAGGTCACAGTTAAATTGATTCTTCGTGGTCAAAATCAGTCAATCACCTTTAATAAGATAATTTCAAGATAGTTTGTTTTGCGAAAAAGGGATTTTTGTTAATTTAGTGACGTCATTAAGTTTATAAAAATTTTTCAGAGCTTTAAAACCTACTGATGAAATGCGAAAATGATGAAACTCGAAGAGAGTTATTCATTTTCGAGGTCGTTCTTTCAATGCTAGCTTAACCACATTTTTTATCAAAATTTGCAGTGTTAAAAAAGCATTATGAAATCTTAAAGAAAATGTGAGCCTCTCTTAATTGCAGAACGGCATCCGCTCGTGTATTAAATTGTGTCGTTTAAATTAAAAAATTCAATTCTTGAAATTTAGAGGTATTCAATTACATTAGTTTTTCAAAAATAAGTGTGATTTTCGTCTACTGATCGTTTACGGTAACCAAATCTAACATAAATATTGTCGTATCACGATAAAAGATAAAAAGGAAATAAATGAAAATTTTATAAAATTTTCATTGTTTTTCATTCTTCGCAGACAATAAACGTGTAGAGAAAAAAATATAATGGTTTAATGAAATAAAAAAAAAAGTTTTACATGAAAAGAGACCGGTACGTAAAAGCCTTGCTAGTATATTCCGTGGAAAAATATAACCCCTAAAAGCTATTAATAATCATTTATACTTTTTCATTTTACTTGCAAACGCAGTTACTAATTATTCTTTACAAATTTTATAAAATGTGCAAAAAAAATTAAATTATTTTCAATCCATAATAATTATGTCTTTGGATATAGGTACATAGGTTATGGGCCCGTATAATTTGAGCTATGATTAACCTTTTGAAATTTTAAAAAATTAAATAAATGAAAAATCTAGTAATTTTTTTTTAACTTCAATTACATTCAAATTACTCTCCTAATAATTTTTTTTTATTACAACGCAATTGTTAGGATAAAATGATGTGGTTTTCAAAATTTGTACGATTGTGGCGAAAGTTATTGAAACACTACCAACATTTTTACAAGAATTGAATTCGTAGTCAGAGGACCAAACTTCGAAATGGAAACAGTCTCATCGAATCAAATTTTATATGGGGTTAATGTAATTCTTTCTAATTTCATTATTTGGTGGAACAAATTTTTACGTTTTTTGACGAAAACTTAAACGAAAAAAGTTTCGATTTATGGGTGTTTGGGTTGATATTTCTTAATTTTCTGAAGAAATGGAACTCGAGTAAAATTTAAAATGTTGTGATAAAAATTTTAAGTCGTTAGATTTATCATAACCTGCATGATAACTTTCTGAATCCCTCCCTGTTAGTTTGTAAAGGAAAAAATACCTATCTATTTCCTGTATGATAATTATGAATATAACACAAAATTATGTAATTATGTATGAATATTACGTAAAATACTTCAACCTATTCATATAATGCAGAAAAATTCGCAATAAAAAAAATTTCCTACCTAAAAAAGTTGGAAAAGCAGAATTTTTAATGTTCATACTCTTCATACATAATTTTAAAATTCAGAAGCGTAGGATTTTCAATGAGGTACCACAGCAGCTAAAAATAATCGAACACATATTTGCAACTAATTTACTATATTTGGCTACTAACTGTGGCTTTTATCTTGAAAAAATTTCCCAAGTGAAAACTTGCACTAGTAGTCACTTGTAAATAAATTTTAAACTATTTTTTTTTTTTTTTTTTACTGAAATTGTTGTCCAGATATTACTTGTGTGAACATTTGAGTTCCTCGTACTGTACATGCTTTACGAAAAAAATTTTTGCTCCTCGTTAAAAGTATTTCTCCGACAGATGGAATGAATGTGGATAACGATAGTAAATTATCGATGAAATACGAACAAAAAACCAATTATCGATTGGCAAATGCTAGGTACTTTTTTTTCCCTGCATCTAGCATACCACAGCGCCTACCTAGTACCTACCGATTGGATAATCATATAAATGAATTGGTTGGAAATGTAATAATTTTTCACATGTGAAAATGCAAAACAAAAGTTTGATTGAAAATTGTTGAGTTCGTTCCAGCCAGTGCTGCTACAGTACGCTGTCGGCCACATTAACACTTTTGACATAGACGTTTCTGGGCTGCAGTATAAATTGGTATCAAAAAAATGTTAAGAGTCTCCGTATAGTCTAAAAGTATGGGTCGTAGTAATATACAAATTGGACAATATAAAAGTTTGGTAACGTTGCTAGGTAATGAACTATCAAAATAAATAGTAATCAATTTCAAAAAATTAGATAAAGGTAAACAATTATATATTTTTAGTTTGTTTAAATTACTCGGAGTACACTTAATGTCATATTATTCCACACAATTTAAATACCTTGTATTTACTATTTAAATTTCAACATGTGTATGTTTTTTTTTTTTTTTTGACTGGGGTACAGATGATCACAAATGTTTAGACCAAATAGATAACGAATGTTTGTTGTTGTATCTATGTGTACCTATTGAACTATAAAACACATTGATAATTCAATGTTTTATTTCCGTTTGTAAACTTGAAAATATATTAAAGATGTTTGGGAGGTACCATCGGAGATAAAAGTACATGAAATTAGAAATTCGTGAATAATTGCGTTGTATAACAAACTATGAGGTAAATAAATAGTTATCTTTGTTAAATAATAGCTATCACTACAACTGATTGTACAATACATCAAACTATAGCTCTCAGCTGACTACAAGAGCTGAGTACATTCTGAGCATTTTTCGGAGAATTTCAGAATGCTACGAGACGATTGAAAATTTAGTAGAATGTTCCTCATTAAATACTAAGGCCCCTGTGAAAATTTCAAACCGATTCACTAAGCCGTTAAAAAGTTATTTAATCTATACTGTTTTCGAATTTCCATAAGAGTACGTGTAAAATTAGTTTTTTTTTTTTTATTAACTTTTTAACGGCTTAGTGAATCGGTTTGAAATTTTCACAGGGGCCTTAGTATTTAATGAGGAACATTTTACTAAATTTTCAATCGTCTCGTAGCATTCTGAAATTCTCCGAAAAATCCTCAGAATGTACTCAGCTCTTGTAGTCAGCTGACAGCTATAGTTTGATGTATTGTACAATCAATTGTAGTGATAGCTATTACTTAACAAAGATAACTATTTATTTACCTCATAGTTTGTTATACAACGCAATTATTCACGAATTTCTAATTTCATGTACTTTTATCTCCGACTGTACCTCCCAAACATCCTTAAATACTCAATTTTTATTTCGTATTAATTTTTTTCTAGCAAATATATAATGTGAGAAATACGCATGAGACGCCACTGGTAAATTTTAATTCCAAAGTAAAAAGATAGAAATTAGAAGGAGTACTATAGTTGCACCAATTTTATGTAATATCGTTATGAGTACTATTCATATACCATATAATATGTATGAATATTTATGGCTCATACAGTACCTTAATTGGTCACTGATTGAATTTTTATCAATATTTTTTATTATAGGTACCATCTATGACTGAATAATTTCATTCAATGGAATGATAAATGCAAGTGGGGATGTAGCTCAGTGGTAGAGCGTTCGCTTTGCATGTGAAAGGCCCCGGGTTCGATCCCCGGCATCTCCAAATTTTTTATTTTATAATTTTATATTTTTATAATAATGGTATTTGTATCTAAGTGACCGAGATTTATACTTTCCAATGAAAAATAGTTTTTCATATATTTCATCGTGTTAAATACCGTTAGAAAAGGCTCAAAACTAGAATTGTCCGGTGGAAAATAAACTAAAGCTTTTAGCAACTAACATATTAAAGAGGAAAATTTAATCATTATATCCCATCTTGAAAATGTACAACACAAATCATTAAAATTTCTAAAACTACCATTTTTTTTAATGTATATTTTTTAAAAGCATAATACACAGTACAACTAACAACCTTCAGTTTTTAATGAAGAGTTGCAACTATCTGGCTATAAGTGAGGAGTGACTAATCAAAAAGCATTATGTCACAAAAATGCAAAACTGAGTTAGGCATATCTTCTGATTCTTCTTATTGCTTTCTATCAGACTAGACAATTCAATTTCCGTAAAAAAAATTTTTACTCCATTAAAATGAAGAAAGAAAATAATAAATTTATTTAAGCCACGTTGTTTTTATACTCATATTTGATTCAAACAATGTTTTATCCATCATATAAAACCATTTTTCTTTTCATATAAAAACATATTAACGAAAAATCAATTTCAATTGAACTTTAAATCGTGTAATCTATAAAAATAGCTTGAAAAGGACAAACGCGTAAATGATACGTTGAATAGTTTTTGGTGATTTTCCAACATTTTGGTAATTGTGACAAAATACGTTTTGAAATATCACTCCACAAGTAGATACAGAAAAAAATCATAAAACTTAATTAAAATCAACAGGGTTGGAAAAATCGCAGCATTGCAGCAAGCACATAGTGCCGTGCGGGTGATGGGGGGGGGGGAGTATCAATCGGGTGATATTATTATTATAATGAACATATAGTGGGTAAAATAACACTAACAGCTTCAGACAATTCACAAAATAAAAATATCAGCACAGAATCATTAACCACCACTGACTCTTTATATGTATGTATGGAGGTGCATGGAAATACCTAGCTATAGAAATCTTCCACTTTTAGTTAAAACATTCAAATGTACTAGATACTTACAATATTGTTTTGTGTTATAGCATATTCTATACTATAAAACAGTATCATATAGAAATATACGAGTGCATGTACAGTGTAATACAGAAATGGGTGTTACATGTTTTAAATATATGTACACTACGTATACAAGAATTGACACCATCGATTCTCCAGCCTTTATTCTTTCCACAAAACAACTAGAAGCAGCCGACATATACAAATCTGTCGTGCGTAAGTTGTAATAAGTTGCAATTTACACCGCTACTGATTTAGTCAGCTACTGTCCGTCATGAGGTCCCCGTCGTAACGAGTATCATTGTTTTTTTAATCGACTCGTGAAATTTAAACAGAAAAAAATACGAATTGTGTCGTATTTAAGAATACGAATTATATTGAACAAAAAAATTCTCAAAATAAAGGGTAGTCTTTCTTAAAATAAATAAATTTATTTTAAATTGTTGGTTGTTGGTCACAAAAGGTCGGCCATGATAGCATATACTATACATATGCAAGGTCATCAGTCACCATACACCATATCGCACAAACACATTTGCATATTTGTGTCTATACAAGTATGTGTTTTGTTGTATTAATCATAATCGTTTGGTAGGGGTAGCGGTGTCTACGTCACTTGCCGGCGACAGCGGGTATAATAGTTATGAAATGTGCTAATGTATTATGTGATCCTTTCTGACAGTAAAATACAAACTCTATAAAACAAATATTGATTAATTAAATATTAAAACTTGTGAGGGTACTCCTGGTTTGGCCATATAAATTAATTGATTTATCCCATCAGCATTAGCATTTCCTCAAAAATGTGCGCTTACAATGATAATTGCATGTTAAACGACTTCTTGGAGCTATTAACTGGCATTCAGGCGCGACGAGAAGATGGGATAGTTGGGGTTGCAGCCCGGGCTGGAAGAGAAGGCCCGTAGTGATCAATAGAGGCCCGAAAAAAAAATAAAAACAAGCTTCCTTGCTCACTACTAATTTTTTGGGGGGAGAAATTTTTAAAAAACGTGCTTTGTTCTTGGGGCCCACCATTTCTCTCCACGACTCTGCTGACATCGAATCGATTGAATGAATCAAATGCATTATTTCTTGCAGAAAATCGCCAAATCTTGCCTTTTTGATATTTCTTTTTCAGTTTTTTATTTTTCAAAAAATAGTAAAAATTAAAATCTTACAATATTCGTAGTTTTTTCCGTAAAGAAACATTTGAGAGCACATTTTTATTTAGGTTTATGCTTTCAGAAAATAAAATTAAAAGAACTGAATTTAAAAAAACTCTAGTCTAAACTACCGATTTAAAGTACTGGGCTAAGTACTTTCAGCAAGTCCCCTATTATAAGTTTATATGGTTTGGTGTAAATTTTTGTAAACGTACTGTACATATATTTGTTATCATAATAGCTCCCAGTTATGTTTTAATGGTATTCATTTTATTATCAACATGCCCCTTACTACACTCATCATGTCTTCTTCTGCTCCATTCGTCTACCTATTCCTTCCTTCCTAGTGCTCGCCGTTGATTGCTGATGACGATACGCCTAGGCACCTACTGGTGGTAGCTAACGGCATCCTAGAAATTGTGTGAACCACGGAAAAACAACACAGAAATAGACACATAATCATAAAAATAAAAAGTTATTTTCCATCAAGCATTAATATTTTTTTCTTTTATTAATATTGAAAGTATTCTGCATCTATAAATATCACTATGCTATTCTTTTTTTAGTGTTCGGTATCAAAACTGGCAAAACGAAACAAACGCTTTGGTGTCTGTCCGTTGATCATAGGCGATTTTCTCTGAAACTATTCGACGCGAAAATTCGAAATTTAGCACAAAGGTAAGGTACGGCGTCCTAATTATAGATTTCGTTAAAATTGGATTTTTGTGGTTAATTTCAGGGAAAACCTGAAAAGTTTCAAAGGAAGGTTTGTTAAAATTCGAATTCAATGATTTATATAATTATATTTTTGTCCAGGTTTTTTTTTGTTACGCAACTTTTGAAAATTGCTGTCTCCGGCCCTTATTACCAGAAGAATCGGTCCTCAAAACCTGAAAAAATTCATAAATATTAAGAATGAGATATAAATTGTACGAAAATTATCAGGACTGAGTTTTCTTACACAACTTTCGTGGTATATGAAAAGAAAGAATAATGACACATTTTGCTATGATCAAGGTGTTGTTAGGCAATAATTATATTCTTCTATGTATATGTTATGTTGAGGGGTTATTTTGGGAAATTCATTAAACAATTTTAGAAGTTAATGAAGATGAAATATGATAAATCTACACACGAACATTTTGTTAGCATATCTATGTAAATAATAGATTCAAAGTACCTAATCAAAGAAATTAACAATAATATTTAGAAAATTTGTTGGCTTAAAATTGTTGAAAGAAAAATATCTCTTTCTTCCTGGTAAGCGAAAACAGGCCATGTAGGGAAAGAATAAAATTTATTTGTTAGGAAAAATAATTTCCATTCTTACATATGCTATACAATATTACATTAAATCCATAAAAACCACAGATCGTATGGAACACTATTTGCGCACGTACAACTTGCGCTTCACGACCTGTTTTCATCGGATGTAGAAAAACTAAGCAAATAGAGAAGATTTCCATAAAAAAGTCAACTAAAAAATATTTTTTAATAAAGATACAACACAATCCAAAATATCTGAATCGTATATATAATTGACTAATTATGCTGCATTGTGATTGTTAAAATGCCATTAAAATCGAAAAAAAAACTATTTTTAAATCATTTCCAAATAGTAATATTGGTTTTGTTAATATTTCATTGTGCCGTAATCAATAAAATATAAAGCAATTATAAAATAATTAAGGTCCCCACGAAACGCATACAGTGGGCTTCCTTTAAAGAAAAATCATATTTATCAAAAATATATTAAATAATATATTCATCTTTGTTTCTATCTTAAAAAAATATTTTTATAAATTATGAATATTTATTAGTACTTGGAAAATTTTTTGGGTCAATAAATAATATTGCGACGGTTCATTAAAAAGTAATTTTTCATCTAATATTTTTTTTTTTTTATAAATATTTATATATTTTGTGGTTGGAACGTCTTCCTGAATTTGATTAGTGTAAAATTTATAAAGTAAGATACCAAAAATGAAAAGTCAATAGAAAAGTAAGAATTTACATGTTAACACTGTAGTTTTAGTATTCAAAGACAAAAATTCTGCATAAAACTGTTATAAATAAGGACGCATATTAAATCCACAGTCTCAAAACGACTTCTTTGTTAATTTTTTCTTTTTTAACCCCTTCAGTACCGCCATATATTTCAATATTTTAAATAAAAAATTTATTATCTCTATAAGTATATAATAGCAAGTTTGGTATTTTTTGCTTAAATTATTTACAATATGGCTGCTCTTTACTATAAAACCTCCTGTTACCGATATAAGACAACCCACACTCGTCAGTTGAATTTTTTCTAAAAATTAGTATGACGAACTGAGCTCGTCATTAGTCCTAAACGGGTTAAATAAAAATGTTTTTTTTTTTTTTTTATTCAAAGAAATATTTTTTTAGCTACCGAAAAATATTTCTTCATTTCACAAAAATATTTTTTTTTTATTTCAAAGAGATATTTTTTTGATTTAAAGAAACTATTAACCTTTGATCAAAGAAATCGTTTTGTAACTACAACTACCTGTGATTCCTGTCATTTAATAGCATTATTATGTTATCCGAGGTGGCTGATTTGAGGGACGTCAAATATTTCCAAATAGAATTTTATTAGAAATCAAAAATGGAAAGTTTAAACCCATATTATTTTAATTCAACCAATCATCCTAATTCACATAATTTCAATTGAGATTTATTTGAAGAAAAATAAACTTTATTAATTTGATGACGTCATCAGGATTATTAATCATGAAAATTCGACATAAAATAATAGAGTGGTGAACTTGGAAGCGAATGGTTTCCGAAGTCGTTCTCCTCAATTTTAACAGAACTAAGCATATAGGACCATTAGAAAAAATAATTTAATCGAATGAGACATATTTCTAAAAAAAATTTTGTCATTTTGATCGCAGAAACCGTGATCCTTAACTTAAATGACTTCCATAAAGTTTGATTCGAGAAAAAATATTTTAATTTGACAACGTCAGATTTTTAATTACTTTAGAAGAAACTTCAAATCATTTTTATCTTCCTCCTATCATAAGTTTAACGACAAAATAAGAGAAGGGGCACTTTAATAGGTAAAAATATGCTCACAAATTTTCAGCAGTTTTCAAAAGCCTAGTAACTGTTAATTATACTAAAATAAAATTTGTATAAATTTAACAGCTATTTTAAATAGTAACTGTTTTATATTCATTAATTTCAACTAATTAGCTTAACGGGTTAACAAAGGAATAAAATACCTTAACGGTTTATAGCGAGAAAAAACATATGATTTACGAAACCGTTAACATTTCCAGAAATAATGTACATATATTGTTCCAAATTTTATAGCTGTTTAATATGATTACACTTTATTATGTATTAATATTTCTTTTTTCAAAAAAAAAATTCTATTTATTCATAATTACTGTGACTAATATCAAAACAATATATAAAATGTACAAGTTAGACACAGTAATTTTTTTAAAGAAAAGTTTAACATAATTCAATTGACTGACCAGTTGCGGCATTTTACATTTGGTCAGTAGTGTTGTAAAAGAACTCTAAAAATACGTATAGTCCAGTTAAAAGGTGACGAAACTATACAATCATAAAAGATTGAAAATATTTATTCTGCTACAAATATCTGTGTAACCGTAAAATGTTTATTTGAAATTTATTAGCCAAAGCTACACTAAAGAAATATACAAGTATTTACGAATTTTAAGCGCACCACAAAAGCGCATAACTGGGTATCTAGTTACGGAAAATATTCAAAAATAATGTGAAATTTTCAATTCGGAAAAATTTCAATCTTGTAGTATTATTAAAATAAAACTCTAACACTAACTGATTGATGGACAACGCTCAGTCTAAACCGATTGAACCAGAAAGCATGCAATTTTGCACAAAAATTCCTTTAGTAGATGAGCACTAAGAGAGGACTAAAAGACAAAATCGCTGCTTCGCTGAAATCGAGGAATTCAAGTTGTATATTAAAAAAAAATGACCAATTTACTGAACTAACACATCTGAGAAAAAGTATGAAGACAATATTTAACTGCATTTTTATAATACTTTTAAGTGTTATATGATTATATATTTTAAATGCGCATGTCAAACATACGTGTTATACGTAAAAAAATAAATTTTCGGGTGAACCTAATATTTAATCGAACTGGGTGTCCCAGAAATTATCAATCAGTCAAACCATGTTACTGTTAAATATTATTTTAAATATTTTGGAATAGTTTTGGAAATATATTTTTGGACTATCTGCAAAAAAATAAACTTAACGGTGGTCCAAAAAAGGAGCTAGACTGAAAAGCACCCATTTTAACTACAGATGTCGATTCTCCAAAAAAAAAAAAGAACGATTATTGGATGGATTTAAATCGAAATTAAAAAAATCGATTCAATTGAAATCGTCTAAAAAAACCGATACTGTGAGATCGATCTAAAAAATCGAAATTTGGAAAAGTTTAATGAAATTAGCTGATAATTTTTATTAAGGGACATAACTGCTAGTACATTGGTAATATCGTGTAAAGACGCCTTACATTATATTTATAAAGGCGATGAGTTAACTTTTCAATTATAATTATAGCAAATAACGCTATTGAATATGTAGCACGAATACCACGGAATGAACCGAAAGTTTATTCAAAAATTTCAAACAAACTGACATAAGAACGTTTTCTAAATAAATCGCTTTTGTGGGAAAGGGATCGTTTGCCAAATAGGTGGTCTTCCTTCCTTTTGTATTAATAGTCTTCTACTGTATGTAGTTATATAGAGCCATATGAGGGGTTCACTGATAACAACGAGTAAAACGTGACAATTAACAAATAACGTTTTTGGTGTTTCATTTTAACACATGTCTTTTTTGTAGAATTACAATTAAAATGAAATTATTTTTGGAAAAAATCGGTTATCTATCTCTTACTTTTAATAATCGATTCATGAATTGATTCAAATGAAAAAAAATATCAATTTTTAAAGTTTCGATTAATCGATTTAAAATGGACATTTCTAATTTTGACCGCATCCGTCAAAAATCTTACAAGTTGGACATTTTCGTATATTACGAAACACGAGTATTACAATCAATTGACGTATTATTTCTGGATCATCCGGTCGAGAATATTTTTTAATGAATTTAAAATTCAAGGAACGTAGAATGGAACTGAATGTAGTAGTAGACGTTCAATATATGTAATTTTTTTATTTTTTTTTATTTCTGGTTTATTTTTATTTTTATTTATTTATTTATTTTTTTGGTTGTTTTGTAAACACATGTTGTTTATCAGAATAGTAAACAAATTTTAAAACATTGGTACATGAGTATCATCACAAATAGACATACAGAATTATTTATTTGCATATTCATTTCAAAATACAATTAAATAAAATTTTATTTATTTTTTGTTTTGTTTTTGAAGTACAAATTATACATATCGAACATAAAGAAAGAGGAGATTCGGTAATGTGAGAGTCTGACTCGCACATCAAGGGTTTCGTTTACAAGTTAATCAGTTTTTAACGAGAAATGTACGCTGAACAGAATTATATAGTTACCATTAGATATCTGTCTAAAATCTATGTAAATAAATCGATAATAGTTCGAAAGCCAAATAACAATTTTATTATTATTATTATTATATTTGTCTGTTTTTAAGCGTGATCTCACTATCCCACTTTTGAAATTCAACGCCTCATTTCGGATTCCTTTTCGAATAAAAATATTTTCGAAATTATTTCATCTGGGGTAGATCCGGGCGAATGGTTTCTACCAATGTTAATTCCATAATAATTGATCATGACAGACAGACGGACAGGACCGAATTTACCTCTATGGAAGCGCCGGGATATTTTTAATATAGTGGCCCCTAAACACTTCCGATGTGGAGGTCTCGGATTACTTTTGTGGAGGCCCCCTAGGAAAAATTCAGAAATTTTTCAATATTTTTGAAATTTTCCGAAATATAGGGATGGCGAGCAAAAAAAAAAGCGCCTATCCTTTCTATTCTATTCCTTAATTTTGAGGGTTTATTCGAATTTGTGCAGGCACGTGCTCCAAGTACCCTTATGTAAATTCGGCTCTGCAGGCGGACATCGAAGTCTCACCAGAATGGTTTCTTTTTTACCTTTTGGGTAGTAATAGACAAAATTGGATTCTTTAATTACGAGTAATTTAAGAAATTTGATGATTTTCAATTGGAATTATTTGCCAGCACTTAATGTTAGTTGCGTATGCATATACCAAAGAATACGTTTCCCCCACTTTCATATTTCGTACAGGTGGAATTGTGACTAATATTCCAAAATTCAAATTATTCATGATACAGCGTATCACTCATATAAATATACGATAAGTGACAATAAGTAACATGATTGCAAGGTATTTTTTTTTAATTAGTAGTTTTTAATTTTCATATATTTCGGTACTTGTACAACTCAAAAAAATTTTTTTTTTGTAAAATGAGAATATTGACACTTGACTGTCCACATTTTCGGCATCCGAAAATAATCACAACAACCGCAGACGCCGATTGCGATCAATGATTACACACTATGTGTGCGATGTTACCCATAAAAAAGTATTTATAAAAACAAAATAATACTCTCTGTGTGTTGGTTTCTATAAACATTTTTAGAATAAACAAAACACTTAAAAATATTTACAAAAAATATTTTATATGTATTATTACTGTTTGTCTTATTTTTATAGTTATTTTTACCAGTTTATTATCTTACTTCCTGTTATTAATTTTATTAGAAATATCAATGTATATATACGTATATTTACTGCACATGTTGAATCATATTATGTATTTGTTTACCTATATAAAGTTTGTTTAAAATTATTGCCGGTCCTTGGGGAAGCTTACTGTAAAAGTGCTTGGACTGTATAGTGTTAAAATCTATTCTACAAGTATAACTTGCCTAAGAGTAGTTGATTTTCATTCTTTAGAAACATACAACTTCGAACCTCCTTGTTTAAAATCTATTTTTACATCTATAAAGTTAAAAATTTCCATTTTCGATTGGCATCTTTCGAATATCTACTGATTACTTACTTCATATTTTATGATGTAACCGAATACCTCATCCTATTTACACTGACTGCATCATTTTAAAAACATTTGTTTCAATTTTTTTCCCCATTAGAGTTCATAAAAATTTTCAAAACGCATATTTCTCTTACTAATTACGTCTCTAACGACTGCCATATGGTCGTATAATGTTTTAATTAATATCACAAAAGCGTCACTGCTTGTTTGTTACCAGTTTGGTGTCAACTTATGGCGCGATAGTGCACTCGTTATATGATAGACACTGATTTCTCACATTAAACAATTATGTCAAAAAGTTTATTACGTGTTGCAAACATAAAAAAAATTATTGTTCACAAAAAGAAGAAAATCAGAGTTGTACAGGACATGGTGCAAGATTGGATACACTGGAATATAATTTTAATTCGTTTGTATAGGGTTTTGTTCAGTTTTCACAATGTATTTCATCTTGTGATAATGGCTGTATGTGTCGTTGAGTGCACGGTAATTTTATGTTGTGTCTTGTTCAAGCTATAAAATATACCTTCTGTTCAAGTCATTAAAATTATTTTATATATTTTATAGTTTGCAGTGCATCTGGATGAGAATTTCTCCTTCCAAAGCTACACATAAAGTTTTATTAAAAAGTATAATTTCCCTTTTTTCCCGTAGAATATTCGTTATTATATAAAACTGATTTTTCTTAAATACATCTTTATGGTCGCTAGGTACTATACATTCAAAAAATTATTTATTGCTCTAAAAGCGTTTGTTAAATTTTAATGAACTTTGATATACACTAGCGGAAATAATTAAAGGATCAAAAAAAATTTCAAATTTTTAGTGATTTTTCGAATGGCTGTATCTTTGTTAAAGATGGTCGTATCGGAGTCGTAAGCAAAGCAGTTTAAAGCTGGAAGTTTCTAGTTTCGAATCCTAATAAATACACTGAAAAAACAATTTTCGAAATTTTTTCGGTTTATTTTTTTGGTCTACGGACTTGGAAAAAATTTTTCCGACTTCACCACCATATGGACCGGATAACTTGTTCATTCAGCTTTAATTTGCTTTTTATAGACTTTTATACGACCACTTTTCGCTGAGCTATCGGACTTTGAATGGAAAAGAATCATTTCGTTCTTGACCATCGATATCTCAGCAACCAATGATCACACAGAAAATTGAAGGTGTGTATTAAAAACTCGAATAAATTCTCTACAAGGATTAGCCATTGTTTTTTCAGAAAAAAATTTTTTTGCATTCTATACATGAATTTGAATAATTAAGAAAAAAAGAGCGCTTGGTGGCTTTTTGGAAAATCAAGCACTGAATTGAAAATTTCGAGAAAACTATTAATGTTAAGTGTGCCTGTTACAGTACAATATAAGTACCCACAAAACCCCACCAAGTTTCAATTTAATCCATTCAGCCGTTTTTTTGCTTCATTCGATTGAATTTTTGAAAAAATTAAAGGATCATTTTTTTGGTCTTAAACTTTCATAATCTTCAACAAAATTTAAAAAAACATTTTCTCAGGTTTTTTCACATTTTTATCAATAACAGTATTTAAATTTTTAAAAAAAAGAAAACTTCTTAAAAAATTTCTAACAGAGATACAGCCATTCGAAAAATCGCTAAAAATTTGGAATTTTCTTTTGATCCTTTAATTTTTTCCGCTAGTGTAGTAATCAAGAATTAGGTAGGTATACTTTTTTTGAATGGTGTAGATAACTCTATCAAAAAATTAAACACTTTAAAATTTAACGAAAAATATCCAAATAGATAATATAATATTCCCCCCAACCCCGTTACCTAAATATCGCCGTCAGTCTCATTTTCCTAGCTCTTATATTTTAGGAGAGAGTTGAGTTTGAAAAATTACAGCGTTCACACATACTTTCACCAATATCTCAAGGAGAAGTCGAGGTCACCATCAAATTTAAGTTACCCTTGTCACTATGCTTATCTTACTTTACCGGTTCAATATAGTATACACTCATTCGCTTGAGTGGGCAATCGAAAATCCCGCACGAGTTGCACATACTATTTTTATTACGAATTTGACATACTTTTTTCTATTATTATTACTATTTTTGACATTTTTATTACTTTTTAAAATAATATTTTTGAGTGTTCGTCTTTTTTTTTCTGAATTAATTACTTATTGTTTAAATGACTTTGTTGGTGGTTTCTATAGAAATGGAAAGTTACTTCCCGCACGCAAAAAAGTATGTGGGAAGAGTACAGTGGGCAAACAGCTATTTTGCGTACAGAAATGTGTGCGCCAAGTTAGTACTTCTCCGGCATGAGTAATAGAAAACTATTAGCTAAACTTGACTAACACAGGTTTACATAGAACTCCAGAATGTTCTTTTTTAGAAATTCTAGGGTTTCTAAGTATAAGTAACATTCTCAAAGTGGTTAAAGGTATAAGTAATTATTTATACTGAGTATTTTACCGACCTTTCAGAACTTTTTGATCGAGCGTGTATTTGTTGGAGAAAACCTTTTTGAGAAATTGTCTAAATAATAAATTTATTCCTGCTTCAAAACATAATTATAAATTCATTTCAAGTATTCCGCATCTTTGTATTTCACTTAAATATTTTTCTTCGTAAATATGTGAAAAATAAAAAATAAAAATCCAATTTAAAATTTTAACGCCATTCACATTTTTTATGTCGAACGTTCATTTGTTAGTTGCATAAAAATAAAACAATAGGGGAGAGGTAAAATTTGGTATTCTGTTCAAATTACACTCTTAAAATAATTTTTTTGTTTAAAGGTTAAAACTTTCATTGAATTTTTCTTTAAATTAAAAACTTAAAAATTTTTTTTTGATTCAAACAAATATTTATTTGATTTTTTTCAGTAGTCAAAGAAAAAAATTCAAACAAATTTTTAATCTTAAAACAAAGAAATCGTTTTGAGAGTGTAAGAACTTTAATTGTTATACAATTCTAGCTTAACTGTCTCTGGCTATCTTAAGAAATATAAATTCAAGGGAAATATGAAACAGTTTCGAAAATGCTAATCGTTTTTACGCAGATTTGTAAGGCTACAATTGAGGTTATTAGAGCGGCGATTGTTACAAAATTAAGTGCACAAACGGAAATATCATTTTAAAGATTAAAATTCATTCAAAATTCTAGCTAAAACGTTTCACGGTTATCAAATGAGCAACAAAAATAAATGAAAAAAATTCAATAAGAAGATTTCGCAACTAAGCATTTTGTAGAAAAATACTAAATTCTCAAAAGGCTGTTGAGGTTACTTGGAAACTGAGATACCATAACATGCACTAAAGAAATTTTGCATAAATTTGATCCCTCATTAGAATCAATACACTTTTCCCCTACACAATTTCCTGAACTGACATAATAAAATACCCCTGTCTCAGCATCCTGCATAACACAGCGAATTTCCGTTTATAAAAATTAGTTTTTCCCGGAAACTAGTTGACAGAGAGCAATAGTTTTAAGACCTCTCTTAAGTAATTTTTTCTCTTCTTTTAAAAGGTGTAAAAAAATTTCGCAAACATTGTTGATTAAGAGGAAATTTTGGCAAAAAACTAATTTTTTGCAAGAACAAAAAGCATGTTCCTGGCATCCGACGTGTCTGGCTAATGAACTTGTCCAACGGTTTGGCATTTCCAACATTTTCACCAAATTTCGTAAACGTAGGACATTTCGTTCGAGAGTTATCGTGCGGACAATATATATATATATATATATATATATATATATATATATATATATATATATATATATATATATATTTTAGTGAATATTATTTTCGGTTTTTAGGAACCTCAAAACAAATTTCTGCCATAGCCCCGGGCTCAAGTCGCGTCATGACAGTGGCTGTAATAGCTGAATTCCATTCTGGAAATTCGCTAAAACAAAACACTATAGAGAGATTTGTTTTTCTTTTATTCTAACCATGATAGATAAACGTAGTCGTAAGGTTAGTTAACGACACAAATGACGTAATTTTTCTCTGTTTTTCAACGTCGCGTCTGTATCGTCACCTTTGTACTTATATCATCATTTAAAATTCATTTGTTTTCTGTTGTTGTTGCGCTGTGGTAAACAATCACTGATTTAAAAATACCAAGCTGTATTCGAATTCTTAAAATAGATTTACATCAATTCATTACAATTTACCACTACTGCTGGTAACTGTTTGGTACCCGTAGCGTTTTTTGGAAAAGAAAAACCGATAAAAAATGAGCTAAAAGACAGACCTCGCAGCGTCATTAAATTAAATTCTTTGTCAACACCGTTTAAGTGTTATTTCGTCTAGACATGGCCGCGTCCCGTCCTTCCTAAACAAAAACAAAATACGATCCTTAATTATTCATTATAACTCGATTATCACGCCGCGCATACTTTAGTTTCTTCTGTTGTTTTTTATTTACCAAAAAACCAAAAAAAAAAACTGTTTAATTTTCATTTAATGAAAGTATTTCTCGAGAATAAATTATTTAACAAATAAATTTGTCGTTTTTAACGATTCTTGTAATGTACTGTTCAAATTCAAATCATGGAATGTTTATTTATTATGTAAGAGTATTTGACTATATTTTATTGCTTGGTCTAAAAAAAATTTTAAAGTTTTGATTTTGACATTTATTAATTTGAGCATTTAAAATTCTTACCGGTAACAAATGACACCAATTTAAGAATTGTATTTTACGAACAAAATTGTAACACAAAAAAATTTCCTCGTTGATTCACGAGTATCTAATTTCAAAATAGATTCTAATTTTATTCTTTAAGACTATAAATTAAAAGTAACCTTGTTACAGGTGTCACAGTAACAAAGCTACGAACTAATTATTGCCGTAAGTTACAAAATAAATATTGGGACTACTGATTAGTTTTAAAAAGAATATTCAAGTTTTAATGAAGCACCTTTGTTTAAATATTTCAAAACAATTAGTTGTGTTTATTAATTTATGTAACAACAAAATAAAAGTCATTAACAAAATGCATTTTTATTTTCATTTTGTAAAAAAGAATTTCAAATTATTTAACGCTCGTACGAAACAAAAGTAAAATTGGAATAGCAAATGTAGTTTTATTTTATGGACAAGATGAAAAATACGCTTATGTTACGCTAATAGAATGTGGCGCACAGCTTCCTCGTACTACTTGTACTCGTAGCAGCTTTTTATCCAATTATTAAAATGATTTTTTATACAAAAATTATTGTAAAAACTAAATTGGTCATTAAAAAAACTAAGTAATTCAAATTTGTTGTATATTCTCAAAAAGTAAGGTATGGTTCAACATTTTGTTCCCAATTGAAATTAAAAATCACAAAGTGATTGAAAAAATTATCCGGATCGACCGGGAATCGAACCCAGGATCTTCTGGTAACTAGCCAGACGTGCTAACCTCTACACCAACGATCCCATGCTCGGTAAGCGGCCGAGCCGGACACCCATTCAATCACCTATGTGTATTAGTACTCTCTCTGATTCGAGAAACAGTTACAATTTTTGACAAGTTAGCTGAAGAATAGTAAAATATTACGACTTTATTTATAAAAATTATTTATTTAAAGATTTCCACCAAATATTCCCATAGTTGAAATTATATTTTCGTCGTACGGTTAATGAAAATTTGTTTTAATTCAAAATATTTACAGGCTAAATTATTATAAAATAATAGCAAAATATATTTTACAGATTAACCCCCCCCCCCCCCTATTACTCCCAAAATTTGAGTGAAGTGAGACTAGTAGTACTACTTTGGTAGTTCTCAAAGCAAAATAGTTTAGCTGTAACTTAATTCGTACTTCCTTTATAATAGTTAAAAGATCTAAGTACTATATTGTGTTAAAAAGGGCACCCAATAATTTAATTTTATTTACAACACTAATCCTATAATTTTTGTACAGATTTATGTACTCATTGTTGAGCCGTCACTGTTTTTTGTAAAACAAAAGCCAGTATTGACTATGTTCATTTGTTTTAAACTATATTAATAACAATATTAATTATTTAATGCATAAAACGGAGACGTAAGATGCAATAATTGTTAAAATAAATATTCATTATTTTTTTTGTTCTTTTACAAAAGGCTGTGTGAGAAAATATTGGAATTTATTTACTTATCTAAAAATAACGAAATGGACATAATAAATGTTGAGGTGACTGAATTTTTGTACAGTATGGTCAGAGTTGTGCGTGTAATTTACTTCGGGTAGATTACACAGTTTTTTTACATACTGTGTAAAAAACTGTGTAATTTACACACTTGTTTTGATAAAAAAACTAAAAAATGTAAAAATTTAAAATTTTTGAATTTAATAGATGTAAGCCTTACTGATGGTATTCCATATTTGCGATTAAAGTATTTGTTATATTTGCAAAGTAAGTTTTAATAGTTACGTAATTTGAAAATTAAAAGTATAAATTGGTACAAACAGGAAAATGAAAGGATAGTTTTGATAGAATAGTTTATTTAAGAATTCAATATTAAAAATATTTTTATTTATTCAGTTAAATTTTATTAAAGGCATCAATCATCTTCATCATCAGTATCATCACTATCATCAGTGATTTTATTGTTATTAATTATTATAATTTAAAGAGAGATAAACATGTATAGAAATATTTTTACCGAATGAAAATTGTTTTCATGCGATAGGAATGCACGTAAGACAGCACAGCAGACAAGCTCGTAATATAGCTATCCCTTACAAGATCTACTACCTAATATATAGAAAAAGGATAGTAAAAATTATAATAACTTTGATAAATGACAAAATTTCATTTTTACATTCCAACTATATGAATCATTTGTATTTTGTATTAATGCGAGTATAGTAGTTTTTTTGATCTGTCAAAATCATTTGGAAATTTAAAGCTTTATAGTCAGTTGTGGATGGCCTTTCACCAGCAGAAAATCATTTTTGTGTGGACATTTTGTTTTTTCATGTGAACTTATAAACAAGTAATAACATATAAATCGTCAACATATTTTTATGATTTTTTACATATTTAACAATTTTTTAAATAAAAATGTAAAAAACTGATGTTTCACATCAGATGGTTTTCTTGAAACATTTAAACTGTTTTGTTCAAGAAACTTAATTTTTTTCGCAAAGTTAAGGACACCAGAATAAATAGTATTTGTCATATAACTAAAAGAGAAATTCAGAATTATTATACTTAACAATTTATACTTAAATAATTATCCCAACAATTCCAAGGTTAGAATATGACTTTTAATTCGTTGCGCAAACTACTTATTTCCTATCCGTAGGGAAGGTTATTTCAGTTTTAATGGATCACACTGTACATAATATAAGACAGATAATATGCTAACACGTAAGTATAGTTAAAATGTAGCTACCGGCGGGTGTAATAAAATCGAACAATAAGCTAAAATTATATAGATGCAAATAATATTACTCCTTTAATATTTGTAAAATCTGTTAGAATGGATTGCGATCGTCTCGAGAGAATGAATGCATATTCAATGTCATTTTATGTTACATTATAATGCCAATTTCGTACGAACAAATTTTAAAAATTATCGATAGGTACTGATCAATGTTCCCTCTAACGTAGGCACTATCAAAATTTTGCCTCGAAGGACCAAATTTTGACACAAAGAAAAATGTCTTGACAAGTGATATTTTCTGAATGACATTAGCTATTTTATAGGAACTCAGATTATCGATATTCACCAACACATCTAATTTATATCATTCTTTAAGCTATTAATTTAAACAATTGAACTATATGACGTCACCACGAATATCAGATTTTTAAAAGCTCCAAAAACCGTAATTCTGATATAATAAGGAACATGAAATTTGAAGTAGTTTGTAGGTTTTCGTTACAGCTTTTCCCATTTTTGACAAAATTAGAGTTATTGTAAAGACAACAGGAAAATCAAAGGCGGAAATTAAATCACATTTCTTGAACAAATTTGGTTATTTTTCGGCCCAAGAAACGTAGATATTTTTTTCAGCACAATATCTTGCGGGTAAAAGGTACGAATCGAAGCATATTAACTTGAATATAATATAAAAAAAAAAATTTCATTAAATTCAATCTAGCAGTTTTCGTTTTACTTAAACAAAAAGGCTACAAATAAACTCCATTTCAAAACTTGATTTTTGTATGGTTATGCATGATTTCTGACTTTTGACAGATGCAACTGTGTATTGGGCTTTAGATGACTTCCAGTGATAAATGTATATAGCTAACGTCTCCACTCAAACTGGAATAGGGAGAAGTGGCATGAAAGGGACGTTTTTGTTTTAAACGTTCTAGTAAATAAACGAGATAACAAATTAAATAGCTATGAACGGAATTAGAAACTTCAGTAATCTTTCTCTTGAAACAACATTCAATAATAAACATTTCTTTGTTATTAGTTGTAATTTTTCTCAGTTATTCAAAAAATGCATTTTGTCCCTTTCATCAATAGACTGTATTCAAAGGGACAATACTAAATATTATTCATGTTGTTCAAATTTCCACGTTAGATACATAAGATATACAGTTCATATTATTGCGCAGGTCATCTTACTGTTACAAAATTTTTCATTTAATTATTTTTGTTCAAAAATTTTAAAGAAGAAATTTTTAAAAAAATTAATTATTGACACTAAGAAGACATGAAAATAAAAAAAAATTGTGACATGTGGATATTCAAATAAAACTAATTCGAAAAAACTAGCCTTAAAGATACTCCCTTTCATAACTGTTTGCCCTGTCCCTTTCATAAATATCACAACCAAATTAAAAATTTAACCTCTAAATCTACAACTTTATTTAAGTGATATCTGATCTGTTGTTTTCCTCTAGTTGAAAGTAGTGATGAGCAAATGCAAGACCAAGACCAAGACTTGACAGTCTCGGTCTTGGTCTTGTTCTTGCATTAAGAGTCTTGGTATCTGTCTTGCTAGAGCAGTTTGAGTCTTGGTCTTGTAAAATGCAATCTCGGTCTTGGTCTTGTAAAATGCAATCTCGGTCTTGGTCTTGTTATTGCTAAAAAATCTTGCACTTTCTTGCATTTTTTTATTAGTGAATTTTTTTCTTCTAAAATCAGAATTTTTACTATCTTTAGGTATTAATTATACTTTCAAACTATTTAAATAGTTTAGCAAGAGTTTTGCTTTTTTGCTTTTGTCTTGCTCTTGCTCACTTGAGTCTTGGTATTGATCTTGCAGCCATACTTATAGTCTTGGTCTTGGTCTTGCTCTTAGTATACATAGTCTTGGTATTGGTCTTGGCCTTGCAAAAAATGCAAGACCAAAACAAGACTGCAAGACCAAGACTAATTTTGCTCATCACTAGTTGAAAGAATAACTAACTGTATATAACTACAAACATTTCAAAAAATACTTACAATATATCAGAAAACATTCCGAAAAATTAAAAAAAATTACTTAGGAACATTAAAAAATTTACAAGCACAGCATTTCCATGTTTTAAATGACAGTAGGTTGAAGTCGGGAACAAACATATCTGCATTGGTCCTGCCACACAACACAAATACGTTTGATTTGGCGGGATTTGTATTTAAAGCATAATTGGAATTGTCCCTTTCAATTCGTGTCCCTTTCATACCACTTCTCCCCTAAATTCGAAGACGCAGCAGCAGAAAAATGAAAACATAGATAAAAGTAATTAACTTGGGACAGTGTAAGTATTTACAACTTTACCTTTTCAAAACTTCAAACTTACAATCTTAGTAATTTAGTTTAAATTTAGAAAATTTAAATTTAGAAAACAAAAAAAAAAAAAACATAGAATTATACTCTCTAAAGAGTCTAAACAAAATCTAGAAAAAAAAATCACAAATTATCTTATGTGGATTAAATTGTAATTTTATTTATTCAAATGTTTTAAGCTGGCAAATGTTTCTATACAGAGAAAGACATAAGATAAAATGTTGTTACATCACAATCAGAAAATAGAGTTGTTTTTTGTGTACATGTATGAACATTTTTAGATGTATTGGAATATGTTAAGGTGCCTAAAACTGGTTTTAAGGTGTTTTACATTGAATATTGTAGCAAACAACGGTTAGTGTCGTGTTAAATGTTCTGTACTAAATGTGACATAAGTCAGTCATACATTTTACATATCATGCTTGCATAAATAACATCGTATCTACAGTTCGATACAAAATTCAATTGATACCTTATTAGCTATTTTAATTATTTTCGTCCAACTTTGGTTCTATATATAAAGGGGAGATTCACTAAAAAGAAAAAAAATCATTTCTTCATAATTATGTTTCTTAAGGTGTTAGAAACATTCTCCTAAAATTTTATTTAAAAAAAATGAAAAATCAAAAAGTTATGGGTACTTTAGTGCACGCACTTTACTATTCAATTTAAATAAAAAACCTTTAAATGCTTTTTTCACGAAAGTACGTTTTTCAATGAGAGATATTGACATAAATCAAAGTGCATATTATTCCACGATACCGTCATTTTGACAGGAACTAGGATCATTTGGTTTCGTAATATATTTTCAAAATGGCGGCTATTTAGAGTCGAGAAAAAGCGGTGATTATTGAAAAAATTATTTTCAAAATGCGATTTCTCGCTAGTTTTGGTATTTTTTTTCTTAGATCCTAGTTAGTGCCATAACTGTATATGTATATTTTCAGAAAAATTCTTAATTTTTTGATTTTGGTTCACTGAGGATTTCGGAACGCGAGAAACCATCAAGGTGGAAAAATCTCGCAGTGTTGATTTCAAAGCCATTTATACTCAAATCATTATTGAAATTTTTTTAAAAGAAAACTTTTGTGGTAATCTCAAGACATGTAAAAGCAATGTTATACATGTAGTTTTTTTTAATAAAATATTTATTTATTTAAAGTATAAAAAAGAATAATAAAAAAGGTAGAAATTTGATGTTTTTTTAACAAAACTTCCCTTAGGTATTTTCTTTTCTTTACTAGTAGAGACTTCATGGTATACGTAAATACTATAGGCGGGTTCTTTCCGATTTTCATTAATAGTGTAGAAAAAATGTCTTCTGTACCAGTATAATTTTGTTGTGTTGTGTATTAGGAAAGTTAATTTGAATATTGTTACTGAAGCTTCTTTTGATTCAGTAATTTTTTGTTTAATTTTTCTCTACGGATACTATCCATACATATATATTATTTATGCATAAATACATATCTCTTTTGACATATGTCATATTTTGTAAACATTTACACATTATAAATATTTGAAATAATTGCAAAAACAGTTTTTAATATCTGTTTGAAGTGTCGTTATCTCTGCCTAGCTCGTATTAAAACAAGTAACAACATACATTCACATTATATTACACAGTAATGTATTTTATATTATACCATGTAGGAGAAATTTTTGTTTATGATGGAACAATTCTATCTGACAGAGAGAGAACAAAAAAAAAAGATATTATGGGCGCAAGCTAAAAAGAACTTTTTTATCTAGATTTGTATTTATCTTTGTCTATCATATTAATAAATAGAAGTTTACTCACTCACCCATATAAAAACATAATTACTTGGTTTGGTTGGTAACTATGGAAATAATACAATTTGTGTTCGCCTCACCTCAGTTTCTGGAGGTCATTTGAGCTTGCGCCAATAATAATCAAGTACAAGTTTTAATATTAGAGAGAAGGTTCTTCTTTCCTCTTCTGCTATTTATTTATACAGGGAAGTACAATATTCTATTGAAACTGAAAAAAACAACAGAAAAATTGAATTTAGAGCATATTATAATCTATTTTTTGTGAGAAAAAAACAATACCCATCAAGGGCATAATGGGAATGAAAAGAGAAAAAGTAAGAAATTTAAACTTTTTCTAATAATTCTCACTAAAATTTTCGTATAAATTTTTTCAACTACTGGATGTTACAAAATTTTCTAACTAATTAAAAATCACAAAATGATTGAAAAAATTATCCGGATCGGCCGGGAATCGAACCCAGGATCTCGTGGTAACTAGCCAGGTGTGCTATCCATTACACCATCGATCCTTTGCTCGACAGGCTCCCAACACAGACAACATTCAATCACTTATGTGTATGTACTCTCTATAACACGAGAAGCAGTTACAATTTTTCAATCTAACTACTAATATAAAACTAACTAATATTTAACACTTTCTAAGAAAATAGGATGTTACACATAGATCATGTTGCTTTAATATTAAGATGTAGAAATACCCTAATATAACAACAGAAAAATTGATTTATTTTGTCTGGTACGAAATAATTTAGCTCCCCACAGTGTATAGTAACTAACAATATAGTCTACTATATGTACGTATACCATAATGTTTTATAAGATGGTTAATGATAAAACCATATTACTGTGTGATATGAATTTGTGTCAGTTACTGTGTAAATATTGCTAGTTCAAATTCCTAATTACTAATTACTAGTCGATTGTAACAAGATTTAAGAGTATATACAAAATGCTAAGAGGAAAAGAATATGTTGATAAAATTTATTTAAATTAAAAGAAAGACAATATATGAATAAATTGCTATTTTTTAAGGGGGGGGGGGGGGTAGATGAGTGAAAATATCACTCCCTTGTACCCGCGTTTGCGGTCCCACACACCTAATTTTGGTAAAAATAAAAAAACGGCCTCGGACACCCATAATTCGTTTTGAGTTTCATCATTCTATCATTTTATTTGCGGTTTGTAAGACAAAAAAAATTCCAGTGGACTTGATGACGTCATCACAATAAAAATTATTTTTTCTAATATCAGGTTTTACAAAAGTGTCTAATCCGAATTAGGATGATTAATCCAATTAGGGTAATTTAAGTGTAGACTTTCGATTTCGACTGCTATCAAAATAACAAAATACTTTTAGAAGCTTAACTGATTCACAGACCGGATGAGCGGAGGAGTAGCCGGTACTACAGCTCCGTGGGTCACGTTTAAATAGGCCGGTTGGAAGCCATTCACCAGGGGCCTGGACAAAGGAAGAAAGTGTTTTTTTTTGTTCGTCACTTATATTTTTGAAAAACTTTTTGTCCGTGCAGTCTGTCATTTCTCTCTATGGCCCTACCGACTCGACAGAAGTTTCTTTTTTAGCGGTAGAAATGAAAAGAGCGACTTTGAAAATCTACAGCTGACTTCATATCATTTTATTTAGGTACAGACTTCAAGGTCTTGAGAAATTTTATTAAATTTGATGACCAACACTTGATTCTATTTTGTTAAGGGGAACCACTAGTGTGACCGCCTGAAAAAAAGGTGATTTTTGGGAATTTTTTTAAAGAAAACTACTGTATGAAATGCTTTAATATTTTAAGGATATATCCTTTGATATATAATAAATTCATAATAAAATTTTTGGACCAAAAAATTGAAAATTCAGTGAGTTATTCGAGATCTCCCAAGGCTCCAAATGGAAAATTCCCACACTGTTGCAGTGATAGCGGCCTTTACACTGTCTGAAATCAAAAAAAACCAAAAAGCCTATTAAACTAGAAGGTATGGTCCGTAGCGTGAACCTCAATCGAAAAAAATAGTTGAAATTTAACAAAAGTTTCTAATTTTGCGCGAAAATTACATTCTTTATTCGATCGGAAAACTGGAGGTTCATGGTACGAAGAAATATATGTATAAAAGAAGCTGCAATAGGAATCAAAGCGACCGAATGATTTGTCTTCGAGTTATAACTGCAGCAAATTTGAAAAATGTAGTTTTTCGTAATTTTACCTTTTAGTTTTAATCACTGAGTATTTTAACTAAAATTATTTAAGATATACTAACTATAACGGTCATAATAAAGCTAGATCAGTCGTTTAAATATGTCAGTGTCTAGCTTCTCTACAACGTGACTGGCAGCCACGTCCAGAAATTCCCGAACTATCAACCTTCATACATTTCTTAATACCTCAAAGTTAACAATGAAAATCAGAATCCATTCTTCGGATGGCTGTAACTCAAAAACTATTTGAAACATGCATTTGAAATTTTAGTATGTTATTTTTAAAGATATAGACTATCGAAACATGCAAAAAAAATTTTTTCAATTTTTTGAAAATGTCACACTAGTGGTCCCCCTTAAATCAAGCTTTATCGAAATTATTTGAATTTGGATGATTGATTGAATTCAGGTAATATTTTGGATATAAAATGTTCATTTTTGCTGCTTAAATGTAGAAATTGTTTTTAGAAATATGAGTGATTCGGACAGAAGCCTTTATTCGGGTGGTCCCACGACTGTTTTCGGTATGAAACCACTGGTTATTACTGTAAAATAAATTCTAGATTTATATAATATTTTAATCGATACCCCCCTCTAGTAGTTCTCCAACAAAAACCTAAAGTAACGTAAAAGCCCCTATACCGGAACACTATTTTTAGGAGCGTAATAAAACTGGCTTATAAAAATTGACAAATAAATTAAACACCCATTTTTTTTTCTTAATAAGCATAAAAGCAAGTTTTCTTAATCCAATGAATATGTTTTTAAAAAAAATAACGCAAAAATTTTTATTTATTAATGTTTTTCTTTTACAAAATGTCGACACCTATATAAAAACAAAGAAATTCTAATGACACTAGGAGTTGGGAACCCATATACAAACAGACGTATAATATGAGTAATATGACACACAGAGTGACATCTAGACGCCAATGTAGGAACCATAGAATGGTTTAAGTATCAGACGTAAATAAAGGATGAAATTACTGTATTCAACAAAAATTGTTTAATATATATGTACGTATTTCTTTAATTAAGTAAGGAAACATTAAATGCGAGGTGAATTTAAATTGAAAAATAATCATTCTATTAATAATAATTTTTGTTATCAGAGGTTTCTTTCAGAAATAACTGCATTAATATATAAATGTTAAAACTGTTCCAGTATTGGATCGCGTTCCGGCATAGGGGCTTTTACCCTTGTTTAGTACGAAGTACATTGGACAACTTAAACAAATACACCTAAGGACACTTATGTAATGAATACTCAACCGTGATGATATAACATGTGTTATCCACGATGAAAAACAAATAGAACAGCTGTTTGCAGAAATATTCCAACATTGATATTTCGCTTCTAAACTGATTAAACTTGATAAAAAACCATGCTTCTACTTTATCCACACATAAAATATTTCCGGCCTCAAGACAAAAAAAAAATATAAGAACACCAATATTGTTTAAATCATAAAAACTTATCACAATAATAAATTAAATAATAAAAAAAATTTATATTGTTATTTAAAAAAAAAAAAAATTAAAAACTAGTGTAGGTGAGAAATGTATTTTGTTCAGTATAGAGTCATGCGCAGACATAGGTAATATTATAATATAAATGTATACTACTTTCAATATTAATTTATTACTATTGATATTATTATATTATTAATAATTTTTTTTATTTATATCAGTTTTAATGAATCGTATGAATGGAATCGATAAAAAAGCTCTTTCTGTACCTTTATATTAGACTTTATTTAATATAAATAAAATACCGTTTTAAAAATAACAAATAACAATAAAACAAAAGCGTACCGTAGACAAAAAAACATTTGAGAATCAATATCGATCCATAAATATTCAATTGTTAATAGTGAAATTGTATTATTTGGAAAAAGAACAGTGGCGTTACGAAAATGTTATTTTGTTCCCAAGCAGTTTCAAATACATCTTCAACTGGTTATAATTGTAAGTTCGAAAAATTCTTTTTACAAGAGAAAACAAATATTTATTACGATTCTAAGCTTTCTTAAAACTTTTTTCCAATAGTAATTTTTAGTTAAATGTATACCATTTTTTTTGTCCCGTTTGTGATTAAAAATTCTAACTAATAAGAAAATTTAACTTAAATTTTTTTTTTTGTTGTCAAAAATTTTTATCATTTTGACGATTTTACATACTTTAGACAAATTTTTAAACAAGCAACGTAATGCTTGAACGTTCCTGTATAAAAGAGTTAGCAGAGACCTTAAATTTTCTAAAAAAGTCAAAAAATTATATTAACCAAACCATACTTCCCGATTTAACAGAATAAAATTTGTCACCTTTCTGATGACCACGCAATTCGGACAAACTTTTTTAGTCAACCGGTCATAAATTTTTGCCACCTTAAAGTGAATTGACCACAATGTGGATTGATCACAAATTGGAGAACATCAAATAAATCCTAAAAAAAAGCCAAGAAATATTTTTAAAATAAATTAAAGCTAAATGCGCTTTCAAGAAGTATAATGTTATTCAAAATAAAAAAAAAATGAAATAAGAAAAAAAAAACAAAAAAAAAAAACAAAAAAATTCTGTACTTCGTGCACAACTAGAAACTGAAGAGAGAATTCAAATTTTCAAAAAAATTTTAATTTCAACATCAGAAATGGACGACTTATTGTCCTTTTCTGACTTCGACTTTTTAGAGGATGAAAATGTCCTCTAAACATTCTTGAATAACATTTTTTTTTAAAAGTACCTATGTCTGAGAATTAATAACAACTTTCAACATGTTTTTCTGGAAACTATTTTACTACATTTTTAAAGAGATTTTACACAAAGTAAGAATCAAATCTGAAACTAAAATTCGATCTTTTGACAATATCAATATGATTTTACCCCTAACAATCAGACATTGTAAAATCAAAATAGTTTTAAATTGCTCCACAATAGCTACGCCCCTGTGTAATAAATACATAATAATATTAAGTATAGATATTTATTAATAAATAGCGTTTCCTTTATAATATATATTTTGAAATATAATATAGAGCAGCCAGTAGTCTGTTTGGTAAATAGTTATATATACTTAGTTACCTATGTATAGCCAGGTTAATGACACCTTCATGCCGATACATTATATTTTTTGTGTTTTAAAATATCAAGGACATTATTAATTAATAAATTTTTTGTATTCATTAACATTGTTCAATAATAAATAAAGTTTATAAAATAAATATGTACTTTCACAAGTATACGCCGAATATTATTGACGTAAAAAAACTTTTATAACGAGACAGTTTATCGAATTTTGAAACGAAATTCAAAATAAAACCGTTAATGATTGGTTAATAAGAGGGTTGCTTAGTGATTTAAGATTTCATATTGTCCAAAGTATTTAAGGGAAGGCAAATAAAGGCAATTTCGAGTTCTTTTTTTTTTTTTTTGTAACACGGATTCTTTTAATTCGAATTTAAATTTGATTTTTTGTTTCATTTTCTTAAAGTAGAGATCTTTAAAAATATGTGCTATGTCCTCAAAAAGAAATTTCCAAAAATTTGAAAATTTTAAAAGTTATAGGCATTTAAATACGATAGGTGCCGGTATCTGGTATTATATTTCAAACTTTAAATGCATTTTCTTTGAAACTACATTTTTCAAGCTGGTTCAAATATCCAATGGACTTCGAAAATGTACATGCACCTTTAATTTATGTCTCTTTATGGTAGACACCACGGACATTACAAAATTTTAATTTTTCTTATTTTTTAAAGATAAAAGAACTGAAAAAATCGTCAAAAAAAAATATTTTTTTTCAAACAACTGCCATTTTTAGATTTTAATAAGTTTTTTTTTTTCATTGTAGTCCCTACTATAGAATCACAACTTTTCTAAATCAGAATCTTTTTCCCTTTTTTTGTTGCAAATGAACACAAATTCCAAAACCATGTTAGTCAGCATGTCACTTTTTTACATGGCTATATTTAAATCGCAATATATCCTTGAAATAAATAGTTGGTTAAAAAATGGACAGTATAAATTTAATGTTTTCTTTTTTTTTTTCAATTCTTATAAAATTTGGCTCCCTAGACTAGAAGACCCCTTTAAACATTACAAACCGATTACAATTTTTTCATATTTTTCTGACAAACTTGTGTTTAAAATCATTGTAAGGACAAAATTCACCACCAAATAAGTATGCTTTGATTTTTAACTCCTCATTAATTCTGACTAAAATTACACACTCACTCCATTTCGTTATCTGATCTCTCTCACTCTGATAGAATCTCATTTGTGGTGATGTATCGATTTCAATCACATCTAACGACTTTTCATCGACTTTTCATTCGCCACCGAACGGCGAAAAAAAAAGAAAAACAAAAAAAATCAACTTATAAATAAACGCATAAAAGAAAAATGAAGTTGAACGTAGTAGGTACGGTACTAACACCTTCGCTATCATCATACACTCAATTTAAAGTAATTGAATTTTTTTCTCTGCAGGTAGGTAGATGCCTAGAAATTTACCAAAGATGCGAAAATCATTTCACTACACTCTTAGGCCTGATCCACATTAACGCTCCTCTCTGGGTAAGATATTACTATGCTCCCGATTCGATAAAATATTCTTACACAAGAGACAATGAGTGTATTCACATCATCGCTCCGATATCAATCGCGGTCCAGTCCCGCTCCAGTACCGATCCAATACCAATACCACTCCGGTAATATTCTATCGGAGTGATATCAGACTTATTATAATACTTTTTTGATTCCACTCCGCTCCGTACCCAGAGCGGCATTATAATGTGAATGGAGAACGAGTAGGTATACCAGCATGGTATCAGCACTGTAATGTGAACACAATAAGATTGTATCAGAGCGAGACCGGAACGGGAGCGTACCGATATCGTCACTATAGTGTGGATCAGGCCTTAGGACGCATTTGCCGATGCGAACAACGAATGATGAAAAGCTGATGCTGCTTGTCATATTGGTTTTTTTTCTCTCAACCTGACATAGTCATTCTCTAGTACCTCTATCATTGGGGTTAGAAAATTGGATCACTAATATAATAATATATACCTATATGTACTATACCCAATATATCTTGGTGTGTGTGAGTATGTTTTGGTGTAGGGTAAAAATTGGGAATAGTAAACGATATAATATGATCAGCTGTTATTTCACTTTTGCACATGTGCGTTTCTCCCTCTTTCCCATATATTTCCAATGGAATGAAATTCGTTTGAGTTCAATAACGGGAGAACTGGTGAGGCAGTTGTAAAAGCGATAGTTTAGAAGCCGATCGGAAAGTTTATAACAATTGAAAGTTGGTTGTGCTTCAAATTTTCCTCACTGCTTGGCCAAAAATAACTATTACTTGTAAAAGAATTACAATTGGATTAAACTTTGAAAATTTTATAAGTTTAATTTTTTTAATATGATGGGAATTGATAGGGATACGTGATTTAAAAGTTTACTTGAAAAAAATTTTCTCCAGTTAAAGACTCTACTATAGCCACCGATTATGGAATATCAAAATTTTCTAGGCTAGATGTCCGTTTGCAAGTAATTTTCAGAGGCAACTCTGCACAGAGTTGATGGTTAGTGGTCCACTTGAGAGTATCTTCGAAAACTTTCGCTCTTCGGAAAGCTACATAACAACGTTTCTTCAACCGTAGACGGATAACATAATACATATTATAATATAATTTTTAATTGCTCATTTACATTTACTTCCTAGAGATACAACAGGCATTAAATTTTGAAGCATGACTCAATTTTAGTAAGCCCAACTTGTAACCACGGAGACTTATTTATAAATATTAGATAAACCATTAAATTAATTGTTTGACCGCCATTAAAGTAATCCCATCAGTCAATTTTTTTTGCTCACATCAGTCAATTGTTTTGCTTCAATTTTTTAATGTATTTTTAACACACAGCATTCTCTCTACAAACGGGGCGACCAATTTTTTATAGTGGATTCTCGCACACACTACGCCATCAAAAGTATGGAGACAGCTTGACCCACGGGGGTGCCCACACTTTTGACGCGGTACTGAACTTAATGTTGGGACACACTGTCGTGTCAAAAGTGTGGGCATCCCCTCTTGCCTAGATGTCCTCATACATTTGACGACGTAGTGTGTGCTAGAACCTGCTATAAAAAATTGGTCACCCTTTGGAAACATGGTTGTGGGGACCAGTGTCCTCACTCTAATTTTTATTAAAATGAACAGCTTTGACAATTTACTAAAAATAAAAATTTTATTCCAATATTTGGATACTTTCCTCTACTCAATACAAACACATAGGGAAGTTTTATTTTATGTTTTTTATTATAGAAATTACGGATTATGTCAACTAATAATCAAATTGTTGATCTAATTAAATCTAATAGAGGGATAAGTAATTGTATCACATAGGGTTCATAACCCCACACCCTTTACCCCTACATATGTATATGTACAACGAAACACAATAATACTGTGGTCACAGAGACTAATGCAATAAAAAAACCAATTAACCCGTATTGTAAGTGTTAATAAAATTTTTTGATAATTAAGTTTTTCTCACTTTAGAGCTGAATACTTAGAATATCAAAAAAATTGTAGAGATGTTATTGCAAACTAGTATACAGTTTATTATTATTAGCTTTTTCCTTCAGTACTCGAAAAAAAATCAATGATACAGTCAAAATTTATGCCTCACAGAAAGTGATTTATTAATACCTAAAATTAAATTCAGATTGGATTTTATTTATTTGATTAAAATATATAATTCTCGAATACACTTCAACAAAAACTAAGGTTATCTTATTGTTATGAAGATTTTAACACTCTGAATTGAAATAATGAAGTAAAAGTTTCCGGAAATGACGCACAGTATTAAAATTGACAAAATCACCCAAAACGTGATTGTCATAAATTATTTTAATTACAAATATTGTATAATAATATACAAATGATGAAGAAATAATAATATCAATACCAACTTTACATTTTCGTACAAAATATCGAAATTAGGCTAGCGACAAATACCGTATTCGGTCGTTAACCGAATACCAAATATTCGGCGAATGCTAGAAAATACTTCGGTATTTTGTATTTGTTTTTATACACCCTAGACTGATGAATAAAAAAAAATTGGTGCTAAATATTTTTAAAATATTCATTTAATTCCTTAAAATTCAATGAGCTTTATTAATTATTTTAAGATTGAAAATTTTTAAATACGTATATTAAACAGTACTCATATCATAATTATGTAGCTGTGTATACATGTATTTGTACAGTCACATTTCCTATTTTTTCAACTATTCGATATTCGACCAAATAGTTACCGAATGTTCGTCGCACGAAGTAGATGTATTGAAAATAGTTTAAACACGAAACTATATAGTATATAGAAGTAAAACATTGTAAACTGTTTATTACACGAGTTTTTAGTATAGTCACGATAGAGAGAGACAAATGATAATGATTTATCATTGACAGAACTAAGAAAGGTTTATTTATGTACGAAAATGTTCACCTGGAAATGTGTAAGAAATTCTAGCTGGAAATTTTAAATCATTAAATTTTTAATAAATATTTTTATTTTTCTTCTTGCCACCACATATATGAAATTTTTCCTATAAGTATATTCTTTTCTTTATTTTTTCCTATTCCTGATTCGTCTGTTTTTATTTTCACAAAAATAGTTGAACATCTGTGCGAAGAATATGAAACAACTGAATAAAATGAAAACAAACTACAAGTCACATATAATATAATTTAATATTGTACTCAATTAATTAAGTCTAGTTTATTTTATAGTTCTATGTACCTAGATACGTATAAATAGTACACCATTGTACATCAAAATGGAAACATAATATATAAAATTGTATGAAATTTTTGAATAGGTATTATTCAATCAGTGCTTTGATTGGTAAATAAACGTCTGTTTTAACGGTAGATATTTTTATGGTTTCGAAGAAAAAATTTAGAAGTCCGAAGAACATACAACAAAATAAATTTCTTCTTAGTCTTCATTAAGTTTTTTACGTTTCCAATCGTGTTTTATGTCCTTAAAAAAGACTTTTAACGTAATGTTCAGGCCCCTCTTACTATTTTTGATTTTTAAACCCCATTTGAGAATAAATACTGAGTTTTAAAGTCAAATATTTTTGTCGGTTTTCTGTCACTTGTAAGTTTTCAACCGTAGATCCCGAAAATTTGAATATTTATATAAATATTATAGCAGGTGATAAGTAGGTTAAATTAAAATAATTTTGACTAAGTTGTGTCAATAATTTTTGAAGATATTGGTAAGCAAATTTTCACCAGTCAAGTAACGAAAGATTAAGTGAGAAAATGGTACTTAGTTGATTTTTCGTGTGGACATTAGCATTGGAAAATATGCCTTAAGAAAGCGAGACTAAGCAAGTAGAGGAAATGCTGGAAAATGAACAAAATTTTCCTTTTTGTGTTATTGGCTCTACCTCATAGAAAACTAATATCAAAAAAATGTAGCTTGCTGGGAGCCCTTTGTAGGCCTGTCACAGCTTAAGGCATGTAGTCAGTCGGTGTCCGTCGCCGAACGCACAATGCATTGTATTACATTGTTAGACATTGTTACTTGAATTGGACAGGTTGGCCTGTCCCATAATAGCTGTTTTGTAGTAGTGTGTGTGAATACGCACACAGAAGCAAACACCATACCAACACCATTGCAAACAGTGTGTACCTACACACATAGTGAGGAGATTTTACGTCACCCACTGGCGACAAGTGGAACAGTTTGATAGACATTCTAGTTTCGTCCCTTGTTCTACCTAATGCTTTTTGCTTGACCTTGTTCACTTGAGCTTTGGTATTGGTGTTGCAGCCGTTTTTATAATTTCGGTATTGGTCCTACTAGATTATAAATAATACTAGTACTGGTCCTACAGAAAATGCTGATTGAGACTAATCATATTGTGGGCTTACACACGCAATGATTCACTGGCGCCAATACGAAATCGCAACAGTAAAAACAAAATATATATGTAAACATTTGCTTGTGCACAAGCTTCTAGAATGTATACACTTAATACTTCTTTACTTCAGCCATTTGTAGTCTGTACAGTATCAGTAACTATTATAAACTTTACAAATGTACAACCTTAAAAGTGGCGCCACTAAATCAGTACAAGTGTAAATGTTCCATTACTGATCACTATATACGCATAGTATTATTGAAATTATTTATCTATGTTTACGATAATCAGTAAAAAAATATTTGTGTCATATTTTATCCGGAAAATTGACAAACTCGAACATAATTTTACGATTGGGTTCAGTGCGTTGGCTCAGTAGTGTACATAATATCCCAATACAAGTACAATATAAGTACCTATATAAAAGGGACAAAATTAATATATTTAGTTTTACTGTAGATACATATACATATATACAATACTACATTTGTTTCAATATGTTGCCAAAGGGTTTTTGACGCCGTTCGTCGTTCATTGCCATCGTGTGCTCGTTTACTCTGACTAGAGCAAAGAGCAAACTCAACAACAATTTCTTTTTTTCTGCGGTCTATTCCGGAGAAAATTAAGCTTCGCCTATAAGAAAATTATTGGCACTTTATATTATATACGTCGAGTTTTTATGCACAAGATACGGGCGAAAAAAGGATATTTAACACTTCTTGCGACTTGTGTGAGTTGTCGTTTTTTTTTTTACTCTGTACGTAATGGCCGTCGATATAAAATGGTAATATAGAACGCTGCTATATTGGTATAATAAAATGTTGTCGTAAGACATTGGTATGGTTTAAATGTTTTTTGGTAGACCAAAATTATTTGATATATTTTACCAACGAAAAATATTATTTTTCGTAGCTAATTTTGATATTAATAGAGAGTATCGTCTGGTCAACGGGCGGATTAAACTAGGAGGGGATCGTATTTTTTTTAACCCTAGAATCATACGTACACGTCAAATTGACGACCAGACTTCTCTACGTGTTCCAGTACTACAACTTGCAGTTGCCTACCTGCTCTGAAACTTCTGTTATCTAATTTTTTTTGTTATGATAACACAGAGGACGTATCAATTTTGTTTATAGTTGCAGTTGTTTTGTTTATATTAAAACAGTGTGCGTAAATTTGACGACGATGTATGACTAACGTATGTTTTTTTTTAAAGATTTTGTACTTTATATATAAAAGTTTTCCTAATTTTTCTAAAATTTATTAAAGATATCGATGTTATAATTAATTTATTCAATAATAATGATAATGTGGAAGACGATTACAGCTGTTTGACTTATAGAGACGACCATTGAATCGAAAACTAAAGAATGCATTTCAAGTGATTTAATAAAAGATTAACAATTTATTTTGTGGGAAATATATTATTATTTTTTGAGATCTTATTCGAAAAATTACTAACAAATTTTAGAAAATTTACAAATGTGCCTAATCAGGAAATAACTACATATCTACGGGAATATTTGTGACCGAGAAATTTCACATTTGTAAAGTCCCACATGTACACCGACTCATAATAATTTATAAATTAATTATTTGAAAGACATGTCTTATGATACAATTGATGTATTTATATATTTTTTAATTTTTATAATGAAAATATGCTTCGATAAAAAGATAAAAAAGATTAATAAATATTTATATTAAAAAATTTTTTCCAAATGAAATTTTTTAAGATATTTTGTTGACTTTTGTAGTATTGTTATATACAAAAAATGTTTTTGCAAATAAACTCTAAAATTCCCCGTAAAAAGTCCATTCCTAAAATTGACGACGATGTATGATTAACGTTTCTCGTACACCAACGTATGATTCTAGGGTTAAAGATTATATAATGCTTTTGTGACGTAATAAATTTTAGAAAAATTTACCCAAGTTAGCAATTACAAGAACGACTTTGAAAACCAAAAATTATCTTCCAGTTATTCTGTAATTTTACTGCCGGATTTTAAGGCATTGAAAAATTTTAGTAAGCTTGAGGACGTCACTCGAAACAAACCGCATTCGAAAGTGATTTGAATTAGAGTGACAATGATTGAGTTAGAATAGATTAGGTATGAATTTTTAGTTTTTGCTATAAAAATAACCCGTCTGTTACAAATGTGGCTGAGGGCTGAACCAACAGAAGACTTTGCCAGCAGAAGACCCCCATTATCATCCCCCTGTACCCGCTATTACGTAAAAATTTAAGTTTCTGATACTTAAGTCGACTATGAAAAGAAAAACTATAATATTTTTAAATCAGCGTACGAAAATTTCAATTAAATTTGTTCTGTGCATTTAACGATGTAAAAACAGAAAAAAACCGAAACATGTATCCATACTTACTGCTTATTGAATTTTCCCGTTTACAACATTTCCATATTGGAAAATTGTCATTTTCACTCGAATTGAATAATAAAATCAAACAATAAAATATACAAACAATTGTTTCTGCATGTTTCGACAAGCCATTGTAACTATGTAGGAGCAGTGTTTTACTATTGAAGATTGTTAAAGTTGTATATTTCTCTCCAATTTCCAATTCCGGCAATCCGGCAATAGTTTTTCATGAATAAAACAATTGAAATAGATGGATAAATGTAAATCTAATAGAGTTCGACGGTGAAAATTCAATCTAGGATTATCTTCAGATGATTCAATTGTTTACATTTAACATTTTCTGCTTATTTTCCATTCAACTGCGTGCTAAAGGGTCATATAAATACATACAGGATGTACAGGGCCGGACTTACTAATAGACGAATAAAACAATTGTCTATAGTAGCGTTTCTCAACGTTTTTTTAGTCATAGCCTGGTAAATTTTAAGTAATTTATAAATAAAAATAACAAAGTGATTGAAAAAATTATCCGGATCGGCCGGGAATCGAACCCAGGATCTCCTGGTAACTAGCCAGGTGTGCTATCCATTGCACCACCGGTCCTTTGGTCGACAGGCGTCCTATACAGACAATATTCTACACATTTGAAATTGAAAAAATTTAAGTAATTTGATGTGGACCGAGCACATATCGGATTACATAATTATGACGATTATCAGTTTTTTTTTTTTTAAAATATTTATATTTAACACGAAATATCGTTTTCCGACCACTTGATCTACCAAATAATTTAGATAAATATCGACACTTTCGTAACCATTAAAGAAATCATTCACATTGTTAAGACCTTAATCAATGATTAACTTTAACTGTAGTTAAAATCTCTGATTATCTGTTGCACCAAGGTTAATTTTTGTTAACTGATTATTAAATCGTCCGTTAAATTAATGGATGGATATTGGGCAATTAAATATTTAATCAGCGCTTAGTCCATATTTGATGCTAATGCCCATAGTATTTATAATTATTAAAATTTATATTTAATTTTATTTCTACTATTAAAATATACTTTTGTGCAATTTCAAATAAAATTTTCTTTTTCTGTAAAATTTTGGTATCTATTTCATTTTTTCATTTTTAAATTGAAAACTGTCTTCACAATCGTCAAATCACAGTTTCAAAATGTTTTATAATACGTAAACATAAATTATATATTTTCTAGTATTATATAAATCAAGTAGGCGCTACCTATTTCAAAATATGCAGATTTAAATTTTTTAACCATGTGATATTATCAACTTACTAGCATTTGCTTCTCTTGTGTCTCATTTCGTGTCCTATAAAAACGAATCAGGCACCGTTGCTAGTCAAAATTAACCGTTGGTATATTTTAAATGGGGCAACAGACAAATCGGGGTTAGCTAATCTCTGATTTACTAATGGCCATTCAGTTCTGATTAAATTAATGTTGGTGCAATCGGCCATAAGTCGTGTAAAATTAAATGTCGGTTTCCGACTACTTGGAATACCAAGTAATTCAGAATATTCAGATAAATATCGACACTTTCTTAAGTATAAGAGAAATGTTTAAAAGTAATTCATCTACCAATGCAATTTAGATAAATATCGCCACTTTCCTAATCTATTAGAGACAGTTTTAAAAGCTGCTCTTTAATTTTAAAAGTAATTCTTGCAATCTGGAATCAGTTCCACCGTTAGTTGGAATAACATCAAGTCGTGTAATATGAAATGTCGTTTTCCGACCACTTGGATCTACCGTGTAATTCAGGTAAATATCGACACATTCCTAAGCGTTGAAGAAATGTTTAAAAGCAGTTCTTTAGTTATAAATATAATTCTTGTGGCTTGAAGTCATTTTCACTCTTAGTTGGAGTAACATTAGATCATGTAATATGAAATGTCGTTTTTTGACCACTTGACCTACCCGCAAGTGATTCAGACAAATATCGACACTTTCTCAAGCATTAGACAAATGTTTAAGAGCAGTTTTCTCATTTTCAACAGAAGTCATGTAGCCTGGAATCATTTCCACCGTTAGTTAGAATAGCATTATATCGTGTAATATGAAATGTCGTTTTGTAACCACTTAACTTACCAAGTGATTCAGATTAATACCAACAATTTTTTACGTAGGTACTACAGAAATGCTTAAAGGCTGTTCTCTAATTTTAATTACAATTCTTGTAGCCTGGAATCATTTCCACTATTAGTTGAAATAACATTAGGTTGTGTAATATGAAATGTCGTCGTCCGACCATCTGGAATATTATGTAATTCAAATAAATATCGGCCGCACTTTTTTAAGCATTAGAGACATGTTTAAAGGCAGTATTTAATTTTAAATAGAATTCTTGTAGCCTGGAATTATTTCCACTCTTAGTTATGTTGTGTAAGTTATTCAGATAAATATCGACACATTTTTAATCATTAGAGAGAGGTGATTCATAAGGCGATTTGTGGCTTTTACAGATGTTTTTTTTTCTAAAAATGATTTTTCGTTTCTTCTTTTACTTTTTTTGTTCTCTATTGCAAGTTTAGTCTTCAGATGTTTTTTTGTTGCTTCACATTTCCGTTTTTGTATATCATTTTTAGTGATGTACGTATTTCCTTTTTTGCAACCAACGAGTTGCTATATTTGACATTGTTTGATTTGATTGGTTTTGATCCAAACTAAAAGGTTTTTAGTTTCTTTTGTTTATGAAAAAATTTTTAAAATTTTTTCATTTTTTATTTTTATTGATTTTTATATTCTTGTCTTGATAATGGTGTTTTGAGACACCGAAACCGGTCGACATGTTGAAGATTGGTTAAAAAATTCTGTTTGGTTTTTTGCTGGTCTTAATATGGAGGTTTATCGCCAAATAAAGTCAAATAATGAAATTACAAGTTTAAATTTTTTGACGAAAATAGAGGTAACAATTTACTTATCGTTAGAGAAATGTTTAAAGGAGTAATTTGTGTAATATGAAGTTTCTATATTCATATTTTGCTTTACTTCCTGCCCAGTATCAAAATTTTCTAAAAGATTTTTTTGCAAATATTTCCCTGAACCCAACAACAAGTGTTGAATAAAATTACACTAAATCAAATTCAAATAAAGTCAATTACAAAGTGAGAAACAAGCCTAAAACAGGTTACAAAAAAATTTATAAAATTACCAAAATAAAAAAAAATATTTTTATTATGTATAATAACTCATTCATTTCTCAACAATTCATCTTTATACAACAAATTTAAACGGTTAAACAAAAAAATTTCAAATTTGTCTCCTCTCAAAAAACCACAAACAAACATGATAAATATCTTTCTGTCCAACATGCTTTTTTTGCTTCCACCAAAAACCATATAAAGTATTAAAGAATGTCCTATAAATTAATTTATTTAATAAAACTAAATAATAGGTTCTTTAAAATATATTTATAGTAGAAAAAAAGTTTCGCCAAGTGTGTGTTGGACATACATCCGATTAAGGCTCCTCAGTGGCTAGAGTTTTTATAGCTTTCGTTTGATATACCTACAGTTTCTTTCGGTTTCTTTAGCCACTTTTCATTTTTAAGCTTCATTTACGAAACACAAAAGGTGAAAGTTTATGTGTTTCTCATTCACATAATTAACCCTCGAGTAACACTTGCGCAAGTAACATTGCCGAATATATTTACCTAATTTTATAATAAACCATGAAAATATACTTAAATGCTCAATGAAATACAAAAATTAATAACAAATAAATACAAAATAATTAAATAAATAAATAAAGGGAATGGTCAGGATTCGAACCCAAGTACACTAGGTCGTCGGACCTGAGTCATACCGCTGAACTATTCTAAGATGTCTGACTGCAACTACATTTCCTATGCCTTTTCAAAAATTTAAAGTCGTGAATCAAAATTTTTCGAAATAATTTTAATTGAAAGTTTTATGAAGGACTATTACCTTTGTCCTTACTAATTTTGTCCGATTATTTGGGTCAGTTGTTTGAAAATTACGGGTAAGCGACAAGCTGTAGACAAGAATTGGCTCACTATTTTCCAAACGGGGTTTTAAAATGAATAATGGTAAAAGGAACTTCAACTTATCCAACATCCTGATATCCAAGATGATGTTGCACATCAGAAAAAATTTATCCCTATTTCCCAATCCGAGATAGTACCTCCAGCTGTTAAGAAAAAAGACGTCTACCGTGATCCCTATAGGAAATGTCCTGTCGGAGGATAAGTATCCTCTTGTGGTAACTTAAATTACAGATCAAATTGATATTATGGACAAAATTTGAGTTCCATAGAATGATGGGAACATGATTAAAATAGAATCTCAAGTTCAATGAGAATCTATACCTATGTATTTATGACTTTTTTAATCGAAACAGATTGAAGATAAATTGCAATGTTGAAAGCATTGGTGGTATTATAGATAGACCATCATGTGGGCTTTCTAGACACATTAAGCAAACCACAGAAAAACGCTTAGTTGCGATACAAATACCCACACAAGCGACTACTTTACTGCAGGCTCATGTGCTTTCTGCTTGTAATATTTGCGCAGGGCAGTCACATTGGCAGATACGTACTTACTGATAGTGATGAGCAAAATTACCAAGACTTGCATTTTTGCAAGACCAAGACCAAGACCAAGACTATGTATACCAAGAACAAGACCAAGATCAAGACTATAAGTATGGCTGCAAGACCAATACCAAGACAAAGACAATAGCAAGAAAAAAGCAAGACTCTTGCTAAATTATCTAATAGTTTAAAAGTATAATTAATACCGTAAAGAGAGAAAATTCTGATTTTAGAAAGAAAAAATTCGCTAGTAAAAAAATGCAAGAAAGTGCAAGATTCTTTAGCAATACCAAGACCAAGACCAATACCAAGACTGTATTTTGCAGGACCAAGACCAAGACCAAGACTCAAACTGCTCTAGCAGGACCAAGACCAAGATTCTTAATGCAAGAACAAGACCAAGACCAAGACTGCCAAGTCATGGTCTTGGTCTTGCATTTGTTCATCACTACTTACTGATTAGGATATGCTACATATAGCTTCCCTAAAACATTCACTATTTCCTTATCAATCTCGGTAGTCTGCCTTTATTTTCCTAATATTAAGTGAGGTCCACATGGAATAATATTGTAATTGTGAGGACAGACATGACGAAATCATAAGGACCCCGAAATGTACTACTTCGGAACCCCCCCAAAAAAACCAACAAACAACGCACCATATATATTATATATACCATAAGAAAGGAATGAACATTAAGAATATAATAATTTAATCTGTACAATAATTACATCATAGGTAGGTGCAGATAAATAATAAAAGTAGACTTTTTTGATGGCAGCATGCCACATGACCGTGGCCATCAAACCATCAGGGCCGGTCATTGACGGGCTGTGTGTGTGTGTGTGTGTGTGTGTGTAGGTACTGCTGACACGCATCACATGCACATCGCGCATCTTCCGTGCGCGAAGCCATCCACATACTTCGCGGCCTGCTATACCAGTGCTGGGTATATTATAATTTTATAATATGTAATCATAATATTCAATGTAAATGAAAGATGAGAGAGGAAAGGTGGATTTGAATCCATTAAGGGGGATTCGAAAGAAATTTCGTCGAAGAGTAGCTCTAAAAAATTTTAGACCAAAATTTGCAACTGTTTTCGTGTTATGGATAAGATATGTGTGCCATGTTCATGCCCATAAGTATGTAATTTTTTTTTTTAAACTGTGCTCCCGAGTTTAAAATCTTATTTTTCAAGTTATAAATAAGGTTTATTTATTAAGGTACCATCACAGTGTGATTCTGCCAAAAAATAGTCAATTTTCACAATTTTTTTCGAATGGATAGGATGAGGGAATGGGGATGAATTTTTTTTACGATTAATACCACTATTTGACAATACAAAAATATCTATTTTTATTTATTTCTTGTAATTATTATAATTTTTTGAAAAAAGTGTCTTTAAAAAAGGCCGAAATTCGGTGCCCACGATTGCGGCCACAGTTTTTATCCGAAAAAAAAAAATCAAATTGATTATGAATCTGTAGGTAACCCGTTATGTTCCTATGGAAGATTTTGTTTTGTGAAAATAAGAAATGGCAAAGCATCTTGTCAAAAAACGAACTTATTTGACGACTTAAGACTGAAAATACTCGGTTTTGGAAATCGGACGTCTCTGGTTAGCGAACGTGTCCAAAATTTTTATCTTCGAAGTCGGGAGACCTTACAATAAATTTTTGTCACACTCCCGGATGTAAATCTCACCATCACAACGGCTGTAGTAACTAAATTTTCCTTTTAGAGATTCGCTTATTTTTGGGCTATGTTGCGTTCCCGAATTACGTATACCGTTAGTCGAAATCCTTTAGTTTTTCTTCGAATTTCATTTAATAGTTCCCTTACATTCTTATAAAGTATCTTAATAAAACTTCATTTAAACATAAAAAGTTTTAAAAATTTGATTTAGAGAACAATATCCACCAAACATTTTGTAGTACTTTCGAATTATGTATTTTGCTCAAGAATACGTCAAACTTGACGACGTAACTCAAAACTGTTGGCGTAAAATTGAGGAATAGTATAAAAATATTATTTGACAAAACCCAAAACATATAATTCGGGAGTTACTTACTATTTTATCTTCTGATAGTACACTTTGGAGTCTTCAATTCTTTGGCGTTCTTTATAGTCCAAAAAAATCTTACAGTGAAGATTTGCAAAAAAAAGTAAAAGGTGGAAATTTCGTTCAATTTACAATGTCCCCAAAAACCAATACATTTTAACAGCTTTCCCCTATACTGATTCTTGATACTAGAATTATAGTAGTTAATATTATTCAGTGGTACCACTACTACCTTACTCTTAATTTTGTGTATTAGAGTAGAGAGATATTTGTATTATGGGCACTCTAGCGTCTCTGGCGGCAGTTTCGTCTTTCCTTATCTACGATCGTATCTTCACAAACGAACAGTTTTACTTGTAATTCAACATAATAAATAAATATATCGACATTTTTATTTCTAACGATTAGAATCATCATTGAATAAGGAAACTAAATACAACCACTGTCTAATAAGTGGAAACGAGATACTGATTTCAAATGGTGGAGAAAGTATTGTGCTTAATTCATTGATTTCTTACACTGGTATTTGTTTAAGAGATTAAGCATCATAGGTATTCATTGTTGAAGTGATTTTTAAAAAAAAAAAAAAAAATTGACTCAGGTGTTTAAAACTTTACTTGTCGGGTGGAAATTCTTGCTCACAGTGTCCCACTTTTACTAGCTGGGTTACCAACCTTTTGTGCCAAACTTATGTTTAAACTTTTCAACAACTCGAGGAAAGTATTTTTTCAATTTTTCTTTATCTTCTCAACTTCTGGAATTGTTAAATTGAGTAATTGTAGTTGGAAACTGTGTGTTGAAAGTTGATCTTTTGCGTGTGATCTATCAATTGAATGTGTCAAATGGCGATGAACTATTACATATTATTTATTGATGGCGAAAAAGAGTTTTATCAACAATTTAAAGAAATATTTGTATTTGTTTAAGGGGCGTACGATTCTTATTTGTATATGAACACAGCAAAATTTTTATATGATGAACGTAAAACTTTATTTTCTATATATTATTCTTGAAAATTTTTTGAAAAAAAAGAAACTGCATTTTATCAAACTGCCAAAATTCCTATTTTAAGTGTTTCTATTGAATATAGTGATGAGCAAAATTAGTCTTGGCCTTGCAGTCTTGCTTTGGTCTTGCATTTTTGCAAGACCAAGACCAAGACTGTAAGTACGGCTGCAAGGTCAATACCAAGACTCAAGTGAGCAAGACCAAGACAAAAGCAAGAAACAAGCAAGACTCTTGCTAAACTATTTAAATAGTTTGAAAGTATAATTAATACTGTAAAGAGGGAAAATTCTGATTTTAGAAGGAAAAAATTCGCTAATAAAAAGATGCAAGAAATTGCAAGATTTTTTAGCAATACCAAGACCAAGACCAAGATTGCATTTTGCAAGACCAAGATCAAGACCAAGACTCAAACTGCTCTAGCAAGACCAGTACCAAGATTCTTAATGCAAGAACAAGACCAAGACCAAGACTGCCAAGTCTTGGTCTTGGTCTTGCATTTGCTCATCACTAATTGAATATAGCAACCTGAGACTTGTTGCTAACTTAAAAGCAAATGCCACATTTTGTACATGTAGCGGTGATATTTCTTATAACAAAATCTTAATACCTAGTGTATCTCCTTGTCAAAAATAATTAAAGGAACGAGAAAAATTTTGAAAATTGTTACCCTTTCATCGAGAGGCTGTATCTCACAATCAGTCAAAAATAGTCTGATAATGATTTTTTGGTGATGAAGCTTAAAATGCTATTCTTTGATCCTGAAAATAAAATTTTTCTTCCTAATTTTTTTTATTGCAGAAAATTTTTTGGAATGAAAAGTGTATTATTCTTTTTTTGTTATTTAATTGACCCTGGTACTTTTTTGTAATAACAAATAACTCCTAAAGTAATGATTTTTAGAGGGCTTTAAAATAAAAAGATTAATGCTAAAACTATGCTCTAGCAAAGCATGTCCCATGCTTTACTTCAAAAATTTTTTTGTACTACTCGCACAATTTTGAAGTGAGGGAAAAAATTTCAAATTTTTTTTTTTTTCGGAAAAAACCATTATTCTGAGAAAGGAAAAGTTTTTGAATTCCTATATTAAAAGTAAACACCTGAAGTCTTAAAATGCTCTTTTTAGTCATTTTTGAACATTTTTTCGATATTTTTGACTAAGATACAGTCTTTTGAAACAAGGCCGAGAATTTTTAAAATTCTTTGCATTCCTTTAACTCTTTTTTATGTATCATAAATTGTAAAGAAGTGTGTTTTTTGTACAGTCGAAAACCCTGGGGTTGATTTTTCAATTTAATTAAATAATGATATTCGAGATTTTTAACTACTTTAAGAGGAGCTTAAAACATTTTTGTCTTTCCACTTTTCTAAAACAGCCACTTTAATATAAACAATTAGTTTAATAGTAAGATAAAACACGTAATAAGCTGGCTGGCTTATCCACAATCAGATAGTTCTAGAAATGTTCAACTTAAAAAGCATTTTCTGAAAAAAAAATCGAGTTTTTTTACAATCGGGAATCGTCTTTGTTAGACGATTGTAAAAATACAAATACACATTAATAAGTCATATTAACATCATTTAATGATTGAACTTGATCTTCAACATGCGTCCCCCTTCGCCCCCTTCCCCACTCCGCAACTAATGATCAGGCAATTCTTTCTGACATTCTACTACTATTGACCATTTAATATTTAAAAAAAAAAATTCAACATTTATAACAACCAACACAACACTACTAAAACAGCAAGCACAATATTATCTTTTTTTTCTCTCACTAGATACATAGCTGCGACGATCTTCTTCTACGGTGAACAGCACCGGTGCGAGGAGTGATCTTCCGTTGTCCGCGAGACGCGATTAAATATTATCAGTCGCTCGTCATACACCTGTAACTTCAATATCTCCCGACATAAACGGTTTGGTACCTACACACACATATGTATAGAATAATAGTAGTGATGGGCGTAAAATCGTAATAATTCGATTTATTTGTTAATACATAATATCACTTTCATATTTCGTACGGATGGAGTTGGGACTAACATTCAAGTAGAATAGTCTGTTATGTATTTCATTTATTATTACAAATATTGTAATACGTTAGTATTGTGCCTGTGTTATTATGCCTGTGATGATGCGTGTATGACGATGTGTGTGTACGTGGAAGGTAATGCGTGTTGATTATAATGTATATTATAAGATATGATGATAAGTCAATAAAGATAGTACTACGTAAGACGATGGCTTGCAAACATTATTATTAAAACCTATCCCGTAACACACTCATACAAATATACGGTAACAGTACATACAATTGGTCACATTATCTATGTCTATCTTTTCCCCAGTACAGTCATTCTTTATTAACATAATTATGTGTGATGCTACAGCAGACGGGTCTTGGCCAATAACATGGGTAATGCAGTCCCAGTGTAATGGTTTCACTAAACGTATAGAAGGACAGCATAATACATAAATACTTTTATCACTGATATCGTGTTTATTTTTATTGTTTTTGTTTGTTTTATTTTTTTTATTAAAAGTGTGTATGTTTGCACAAACTGAATCATTTTGTGAATTTATTTGTGCAAAGTCTTTTTAAATTAAATTCTTTACAAATAATGCCGGCCTCTGGAGAAGTTTACTGCGTAGACGTGCGAACTGTATTGCTGTTCGAGAAAAATACTTTCAAAGTTTTGTAACCTGGTTTTTTAATTTTTCGGTTTCGGAAGCTGTTTTCGACAATTAATCAATAAGTCTTTTTGTATGGCTACCTTTTTTGATAATAGTAACAAAAATTCAATTTTGTCAAATTTGATTTTTTAATTTTGATATGCTTCCATTTACAGCAATTTTTGGCACACCGAAAATGAAGATATGACCTTGGCGATGGATTTACCAGGTTGTACGCTAAATTTTACATAAAAATTTACTAAAAAATTAAAATCTTTTTTTTTGGTTAATAATCACCTTTTTGTACGGACCGTCACATATACATATTGTTATACACCAAAAAAGCATACTTTGTCCCTAACCTCATACACCCGATAAAATGGTATCAGCTTAAAAAAAAACTGGTGTATAAAGTTTCTTCTGTATGGCATTATTGTATCTAAATTACATATTTCGAATTATTCCCAAAATTAAATGTTAGAAATTATTTAAAAAACTGGATTTTCGATTATTTTTTAATACGAATTATCCCATCCCTAATAATTATGTCGGTAGATACCTACATGTATGTATTTATGTGTTGTACTGTATACAATCAGTGTCAAAATTGATTAAACTAATATCGTAATTAATGTTGAAAAAAAATATTCTTAATTAATATGTTATCAGTTAATCAAATAACTGAAATAGAAAGAATTTATTTTAATATTGATTAGTAATCAATAAATTTGAAATTTTATTCATAGTTGGACTATAATACCTGCGTTGTCACTGTTATTTTAAATCACCGTTATCTACTGTAAAAGTTTCTTTTTAAAGTGTTATCAAAATGTTTTTGTTCATCCAAAAGAGGGAACCGTGGCCACGATTAATGGAGGTTTTGAGCGATGTGTGATCCAGATTTGATTTTGTGTATTCGTATATATTGGTAACAAAGAGGTTGCCGTGGGGGTCATAATTTGCCCCCATATCGAGATACTATGTCATGAAGTCTGCTAATATTTGTAAGTGACTTAGAAACCGCAAATAAAATAATAGAATGGTAAAACTGAATTATAGGTTTTTGAAATCGTTATTTTCATTTTTACCAAAAATTGGGTAAGTACACGGAGAGAAAATTCATAGAAAAATTACTGTGCTCAGCACTACAATCGACGTGTAAAAGGCAAACATATTCAATTTTGTACGGTAAAAATATAAAAATTATAATTAATCATAGAAAATTTAAAGGATAGAATGTTCTTTCCGTAATATTAGCTCCGTATAATTTGTAAAACAGCACAGTAAAAAGTTCCATTGCCGACAGAAAAATATTTTTTAATTGTTTTTCATACAAAAATTACCATGCTGTCTTATAATATTTCAAATACTATCTGCTAATAGTAGAAAGAAAGAAAGAGAAGGTATCAACGCTGTCACATAGCGAGGCAGGCTGCAGAAGGTATCAACACAATCATACCTGAAGGTCACATAGCCAGGCTGGTGTGCCAAGCAACATAGCCAGGCTGGTCACTGCTGGTATGGTGTGGTGTGCAAACAGTATTCATTAGAATGTCTTACAGTACGATCACCGTTTAATTCATCATTTTGTTACTTCACTATATTCGGTATTAGAATATATTGTTGCCAATCATTTTGTATGCATCATAAAGAATCGAAGGTCGGAAAAGATCGATTGTTCCTCAGTGCGTACAGCCCAAGCAACATAAGGTTGCGGGTCAGATGTGCAAATGATAGAGTACGACAACAAGAATTAAACTATAACATATATGAATAAGAGTATGAAAAATTATATGATTTTTCTCTCCGTGTAGAACTCTTACAAAAAAGATTTCTGGCGAATCAGTCATATTTCCAAAAAAAATTTTCGTCATTTTGAGAGCTGAAATGAAAAGTTTACATCGGAATTACCCAAATCGACACAGCACTCAAACTCATGTCATTTCTACAAAGTTTGACTTGAGAAACAAAAATCTAATTAATTTTATAACGTCATTAACTTTGCTAAAATTTTTAAGAATAAACAGTATTGATATGGTCCTATGGAGTAACGGGTAAGAGAGTTAGATTTTCAATGAAACACAGTTATTACTGGTTCTAATCGTAGATGTTCCACTATGTTAGTATTTAAAAGTATGATATAAAAAAATTCAATACCTACATAGTTTAAAACCAAAAGAATTACCATTACTAGAAATGAAGGGTGGTCTATCAAGCTTGGCACGAACTACTTATTTTAGTTATTGCAACAAAATCATTTGCTGATGTATACATAATATTTTGATTATATTAACAATAGAATATAGTTGTCTGTACATTGTTATTTAGTTTTTGTAACAATAATATATTTACTTAAATTATTTTGTTTGTGTAACTATACAGTAACAGTTGAATTACTTGTTACTCCAATAACTTTTTGCAGTTACGACAACTAAGTAAATTTATTTAATTCCGTATTTCACTAACAAAATTAATATTTTTTTTAAATGTACTAACAAAATTTTTTTTATTTGTACCTACACAACAAACCTGAATGTCTTCCAAAGTAGGGAATTTAACATGGTGTGATTGCGGATAGTACAATTTTTGAACATCCTGTATAATATTGATACTTGAATTATGCACATATTTATTTATCTTTGAAAAAAACTTACAGGTAGCATATCAAATTTTTTTTTCACATTTTCAAACAGAAATTTTCTATATAATTTTACCGCAAACCAATAAAACAAACTTTACAATTGTTATTAAACAATTTTCTCGAATTTCTGAAAGTTTTCAATCTGAACGCGTTCTCCGTTGACATTTTGATTAATTTCAAGCAAGTGCGCATGGTGAAGTTGAAAGAATTTTTGTACCAGACCCAAAATAATATATTATGGCAACAAAATAAAAATTCTTGCTTTAATATTTTTCAATCAGTTTTATGTTTTAACTCGATTGAATCGTGCGTGATATAATAATATTTAATATACTGCTTACTTAAAATATAAATTGATCTATGGCTATATCGGATATAAGTATATAAACAATTTGTCCATTGTATGAGTTCAGTTCTTTTATTTTTTTTTTTTTACTCCGTATGATGAGTGAAACCAGTTATTTTTTTTAAAGAAACCGTTCCTATTTACATCACGTGTATTGGAATTAATATATTTGAGGTCAATAGTTGAATAATTGGAAAATGTGGATCATTTCTGTTTTTTTTTTTTTTTATGAGAAAATATAACATCAGTAATGGTGTGGAAATGTTAAATAATTTGAACAACAGCGCCGTGGCGAGGAATGGCCAATTCCAGGAATAAACCGCATTTTTTTCAAAATTTCCTCCCCAAAAAATAGGTGGTGAACACCTTTTCGTCCGGTCCCTCCTAAGACAGTTACAGGCCCTCTTCTCAAGCCCGGACCCCGGGATTGCAACCCCAGTTACCCCACTCTCCTGTAGTGATGAGCAAATGCAAGACCAAGAACAACACTTGGCAGTCTTGGTTTTGATCTTGTTCTTGCATTAAGAATCTTGGTCTTGGTCTTGCTAGAGCAGTTTGAGTCTTGGTCTTGGTCTTGCTAAATGCAGTCTTGGTATTGGTCTTGGTCTTGGTCTTGGTATTGTTAAAGAATCTTGCACTTTCTTGCATTTTTTTATTAGCGAATTTTTTCCTTCTAAAATCAGAATTTTCTCTCTTTACGGTATTAATTATACTTTTAAACTATTTAAATAATTTAGCAAGAGTCTTGCTTTTTTCTTGCTATTGTCTTGGTCTTGCTCACTTGAGTCTTGGTATTGGTCTTGCAGGCATACTTAATATAGTCTTGGTCTTGGTCTTGCTCTTGGTATACATAGTCTTGGCCTTGGTCTTGGTCCTGCAAATAATGCAAGACCAAGACAAGACTGCAAGACCAAGACTAATTTTGCTCATCACTACTCTCCTGTCAGTTTGTTGAACAATAATGGCAATTTTGTGAAAAGCATATTATGAGCATACCAAGGTTACTTGAAAAAATTTCGATCGATGAAACATCTATCAATACGGCGTGACCCTAGAGGAGGCATAACGGGACCCGAATTGAGGTACGGCTGCTCAAAAACATAAAGTAGGCAAATATAAAGTAAAATTATTTGTTCGGTTTTGTCAAAACGAACAAACAATTGATATAAGATAATTGTACTATTAATATTCAAATGGAAAAAAGCTATCTGTTAATTTGGCTGTGACAATAATAAGTATCTACTCTTGAATATATTTTTGTATATTTATTATTTGCGACATTCAAATGGATCCCTTAAAATTATCACATGAGTCACTAACAAAATACCAGTTAGCAACGATTAGCTAATAACGAACGTTTGTTTCACCTCACAACCATTACAAATTTCGTTACACTCTCACCCCGCTATATAGAAGTTTTCGTTTCAAAAATTGAAGTTGTTCCTCTATTGAATTTTAAATCAAAAATCAATATACATTTTTTTTACGTTAAAGTGTACAGGTTGTAAAGTGACTTCAAAGGTATGGGCACTCCAAAAACGAAAAAAGATTTGAAAAATACATTCAGCCATCGATTTTGTTTGATAAATCCAACATTGAATTCCTTCAAATATCTTAATCCCATATACAGTAGAGCTTCAGTTAAGTTAACATCAGTTTTGTTAAGTGACGTCACTTTTTTCTCACTAAAGTTAAGAGGATTTTATAGAAATAGAAAGCAACAATATTATTACATTATACATTTTTAAGACAAGGATATTATAAATTCTATAAAAGCTATATGCGTGGTAAAAAAAATAATTACATATAGTGTGATTCAAAGAAATTAGTTTGGATGTCATACGAGCATTCAAATTTAAACTTTTCTCTGCTGAATTTCAGAACTTCGTTTGTAACTTAAAGTTCATAAATGTTACTAATTATGTTTATTCAAAGTGAAAAATCGAACAATATAATAAAAACAAAGCGAAATAATATTAGTTCCAGATTTTTCATGACATAACTAAGATTGATTATGAGTTGAACTATAAAGTCATAAATTATAAAATCTTAAAACATAAAAACGTAAACAAATCAGTGGTGTTTATTAATAAAAATATTTCTCTATCCAAAAATAATTTTATAATGTTGAATTCTAGAATTTTGAAAAATTTTTTCAGATATATACAAAGCGAGTGATTTGATTGAAGGCTACTTACTCAATTCAGCTCTTCACTTAATATAATAAATAAATTTAAATAATAAATACCAAAATACTTGAATACCAGGTACTTAATAACTAATTCGGAGAATTTGGTGAATCCAAAGCAAATCGTATAGCTGCTTATATAGATTGAAAAATAGATACAGTGCTTGTCAATTGTCCGTTCAAGGAAAAAAAACTTCTATAGCAAATATATCTATAATGAAGAACTTTCTATAACAGCAATATTTTTAATGAAATTTATACATTAGTAGTGATGAGCAAAATTAGTCTTGGTCTTGCAGTCTTGTCTTGGTCTTGCAAAAAAATGCAAGACCAAGACCAAGACCAAGACTATAAGTATGGCTGCAAGACCAATACCAAGACTCAAGTGAGCAAGACCAAGACTATGGCAAGAAAAAAGCAAGACTCTTGCTAAATTATTTAAATAGTTTAAAAGTATAATTAATACCGTAAAGAGAGAAAATTCAGATTTTAGAAGGAAAAAATTCGCTAATAAAAAAATGCAAGAAAATGCAAGACTTTTAGCAATACCAAGACCAAGACCAATACCAAGACTATGCATTTTGCAAGACCAAGACCAAGACCAAGACTCAAACTCCTCTAGCAAGACCAAGACCAAGATTCTTAATGCAAGAACAAGACCAAGACCAAGACTGCCAAGTCTTGGTCTTGGTCTTGCATTTGCTCATCACTATACATTAGTATAAAATCCAATTAATCCACTGGAATCCAAATTATACAAACCTATGACTTGAATTATTATTTAGTCCCGATCATGTATTGAATGACCGCCACTGATCTCAATCTGCTTCACTAAAGTTTACCAAATTTTTCTTAACTTTAGTGAAGCTCCACTGTAATTTTTGTATAGTAACTACAAGTATCTACACGGAGAGAAAATTCCTATAAAAATTACTCTGCTCATACTACAATCGACGTGTAACAGGCGAACATATCCAATTTTTGTACGGTAAAATTATAAAAATTACAATAATATAACTATAGTTTTTATAATTTTACCGTACAAAACTGAATATGTTCGCCTGTTACACGTCGATTGTAGTATGAGCACAGTAATTTTTATAGGAATTTTCTCTCCGTGTATATCTAATATTTAACTTTACAACTTGTATAATCGCAATGTACCTGTTTGATTGGTCATCATCGTCAATGTTGAATGTAAGTATATAAATGCGCTTCATAAAAATAATTACAGGTTTAACTTTTATACAGGTTCTTGTTTTGAATATACCCACTACCTAATGGTACCTGTACCTATAGTTTAAGCAACTATAATACACACGATACGTCGCAGAGCTACCGATTTCTTGATTATACGATTATAAAAATAATCTAACATTGTTTTCTTCTTGTCTTTGTTTAACACTACAACCCATATATATAGCCATTTCGGTTTTTTTGGTTTGGTTCGGTTCAAAGTTTTGTGTCTAAATTTATTATTATTAGAGTTTTAAAAGAAAAATTATTTTTTTTGAAAATCATTCTAAGACACGGTTTTTTAGTATGTTTTAGAAATAAAATAGCAAATTTCATTCGATTGCAAATTTGATATCCTTGCTAAAGAGGTTGTAATTTTGAAATTGAAATGACTTTAATGGCTCAGAAAATGTTCGGATAAGGATCATTTTTTGCCAATCGACACGCTGATGATTTTACTGACCAAAACATGTAATAAAATAGTAAAAGCGGCCCCGAAAGTTTTGCAACACTGGGCCAGATTATAAATACTAATCTAGCGGACCTATTAAAATACATATTTAGAATAAGGAAGAACATAAAGAAAGAATCCATTTGTTTACTTAAATTCACTAGTTTCCCGCGTGGATCGCGAGTGAATTTTGATCGATTTCCTCTTCTAATTTAAAAAATTTAAAACATAGAGATACTTGTAGGCTAACAGGAAAATCACATCCGGAAATTAAATCACATTTTCTGAATGAAATTGGCTATTTTTACAGGAAAAACTAATATTTCGCACGCAAATTTGTAGTTATCAATTTAAAAAAGAAAGAAAAGACTGAATTTGATGACATCATAACGTATACAAAATTCTTTTATAACTACAAAGACCATAATTTTGATGTTAGAAACCCGAAATTTGAAACGATTCGTAGATTTTCGATGCTGCTTCATTTCTTTTTTGTCAAAATCGGAATTACCAAAACAATAGAAAAGTTATATGCGGAAATTTTCTGAACGAATTTGAGAAAAATTTGATATAAAATTTAATACTTTTAAACGAAAAAATTTTCAATTCTGTTATTTTTACGAATTTGAGATTGCAGACGACTTGACATTGTGGACTGCACTTGACTTCCAGCCTGTACTTTGGGAGCGTCTCCGTTAGTGATGAGCACATGCAAGACCAAGACCAAGACTTGGCAGTCTTGGTCTTGTTCTTGCATTAAGAATCTTGGTCTTGGTCTTGCTAGAGCAGTTGGAGTCTTGGTCTTGGTCTTGGTCTTGTAAAATGCAGTCTTGGTATTGGTCTTGGTCTTGGTATTGCTAAAGAATCTTGTACTTTCTTGCATTCTTTTATTAGCGAATTTTTTCCTTCTAAAATCAGAATTTTCTCTCTTTACGGTATTAATTATACTTTTAAACGATTTAAATAATTTAGCAAGAGTCTTGCTTTTTTCTTGCTATTGTCTTGGTCTTGCTCACTTGAGTCTTGGTATTGGTCTTGCAGCCATACTTATAGTCTTGGTCTTGGTCTTGCTCTTGATATACATAGTCTTGGTTGTGGTCTTGGTCTTGCAAAAAATGCAAGACCAAGACAAGACTGCAAGACCAAGACTAATTTTGCTCATCACTAGTCTCCGTTTACAGAAACAAATACAAATGCAAGAATCACAAGTTCACACAAAGATTACACAGAAAATACGAACTATATTTTAACCCTAATTAAATAAATTATATTCCTACACTCTATTTTTATAAAATCCGATAAAGACGTTACAACTGCGAATATCCTCAGTTATATACTTAAAAAGCAATTTATTAATATCCGATGATTACGAATGGTGAAAAACGACCCTTATCCCTTATTTTCGTTAAGTCTTTGTTTTACAATTTTAATAACTTACACCATTAATAGAGATTTATATTAAATAATAATAAAAGAAATATCAATTCCTTATCTAACGGTACAACTTATGCTATATCTAATGCTTCCACAGTTGGGTATACCTACCTATAAATATTATAAATATATGCAAAATGATACCAACTCACTCACGACGAGGCCCCATTCGATCGATGATGTTATGTCTCTTCATAATAAATTACACGTTTTACTTCGTATAATGTAGAAAGAAAAAGAAGACCTTTGGAAATATTATAATATCTATCTGATATTATAATCTAATATTATTTTTGAATGTATATCTATCGTCTTTTGTCCGTGCAGGCACAGTTAACGTAAGTAACCTAGGCAAAATGATACGATATCAGCTCGCCATGTTCATATTTCTTTCTCCAGTTCTGATGACTTTACAAAAAGAAATCATTTTTTTTTTGTTTCTTTTATTCGACTGTTTTTGTTTTTTATTGTATCAGAACGTCATCTGTTCTCGGAAACAAATGAAAGAAACAACTCTATTTTGAATATAATAAAAAAAATTATTTTGAAAATTTAAACCCTTTTTGGTTAGATTTGTTAAAATCGAATTTACAAAAGGGCTCAAAAATATAGGTAGGTATAGTTTTGAAAGGTGAATTTCCCCAAAAAAGGTCATTTAGTGACAAAAAATTAAAAAATTAAAAATTTACGGCTGTGACGTCAGCAAGTATTTTATTTAAGCATCTTTCAGCTGTGAGATAAACTTAATATTCAGTGACAGATAAAAGCTTTTGCTACCACCTTTTTATTTTTTACATATATAACTAAATCTGCTAGTTTCACCAAAGGCAAGGTTTTATCGTTTGTCAAATTTCTATAAATTAAATTTTATTACTTTAAAAATTCCATAAAAAACTCGAAGGAATTCATATAAATTGTTTTATTTAAAGGGAATAAAGTGCACTATTATGACGTCAAGAATAACATTGAATTACCCAGTCATTATTTATTTTTTATAACATTAAAATTAAGTGAGCTTATCTAAAAAAATCTAGTTTTAAGCAACAGGTCGAATTTCTAAAGTGAACCTTAATGTTTTAATGTACCTACTCTCAAAACGATATCTTCATTCAAAGTTTAAATTTTTTTATTTAAATCAAAAAAATGATTCTTTCTTTCAAAAAACAATTTTTTTAATTCAAAGTAATTTTTTTTTGACTATTGAAAAAAAAAATTCAAAAAAATATTTCTTTATTTAAAAAAAATATTTTTTTTAATTCGAAAAAATATTTATTTTGATTTAAAAAAAAAAATCAGTCATTTTTCAGTCATCAAAAATCAATCTCAACAAAGAAACTGTTTTGAGAATGTAGCAAAATAGAAAAATTTATTTCCTATAAAGTGTTTAGGAATACCTTTAGGAATAGCAGCTTAATGTTTTTTAGATGTAAATTTGAATTTTAATAAAAAAAATTTAAAAATTTTTTAAAAATATCTAAAAGCTTTACTATTTGCTTTGACAAGTAAAAGGTTAAATAAAATTATTTTTTTTACAAATATAAGATGTATAAAACATAAAAAAAAATAAAACATTTTCCTATTCATATGATTATTATAAAAGGATTTCCGACCTTTAAAAAACATTACGTATTTTTTTATACATTATAATGTCTGCATTTATATGTGTCTGTTGTACTCGTCTACTTAATGTGACCTTTGTGCAAAGAGAAATTTTTTTTGACAAAATGGAAAAACATTTACTTTTTCTTTTTCTCCTCCTAAAAAAGTACAATTTTACTTTCATTTCGTTGTTGTATAAATTTTTTTATAAAAGGCTTTATTTTGTCAAAAAGTAGTTTAATGTTTTAATTTTAGCAAATAGAAGTATTAAATTTTTTACAATAAAAAAGAAAATTCAGTAAATTTAGTATCAGAGGTGGATAATTACATTTTGTAATATTTTCGTACTGGTTCGTCTTTCAAACACAAGAGGTTCGTATTTCTTCGAATAAATTTGTGTTTGTCTCTCGAAAATTTGTTACCTAGCAATTTAACGAGACTAACTAACGGTCTTTTAGAAGGAAAAAAAAATAACAGTGTAGCTGGAGCTTTTTTGGATTAACACTTCTTCGAAACCAGTTTTTTTATCAAGAAAAACGTTTTAATTAAAAATCAGAGAGTGATTGAAATCTTTTGAAACTGCATCGACTCAGATTCGAACACAGGATTTTTTCATAAGTAATCAGTCGTTTTAGTACTAGGCCACCAATTCCGATTTCAGGACCAGTCCATCTTGATAACGTATTAATTACGAAAGAAATAGTTGTTTTAATTTAAGATGCATCTAGTTCTGAACATTATTAAGTATGGCGAACTCTTGGTCGTATCTGAAAATACATTAATATTCATAATTTGCTCACTTTTTACTGTCCACCTAAACTGAAACTTAATAGTTGTTTCGATTCAAAGGAATATTTCTTTAACTACTGGAAAAATAATGAAAAAAATATTTCATTCAATAATTTTTTTTTCTTTTTTTGATTTAAGGGGAGAGTCTTGAGATTACTTGAAAGTTGTTAAAAAAAAATCGATTTTTTTTGCAGAAATTGGTAGCTAATTATGTGTAGAATATTTTCCCAAAGTTATTTTGCTGAAAGTAATTTAAGGGAAGGTTTACTTGAGATTTGATAAAAAATCGATTTTTTTTGCCGAAATTGATAGCAAATTATGTGTAGAATATGTTCCCAAAGTGATTTTACTGAAAATAATTTTAAAAAAAGATTCTTGCACATTAGCTGAATCCAGCTTTCTATAAAAAGAAAAATTCAAAAAACGTAGTTCACGTAATAATGAGTATTAAATATAAAATTTTGAAAATACGTTTCTTTATATATGTTTTATAATATCTTGGAACTACATTTTTGGAACTGGTGGACACGATATCTCAAAAACTATTCGATGGATCCTTTTTTTAATTTTTATTTTAAAGATAATTCAATTCTTCGGCACCTCTACCTAAGTTCGATACACTTTCAATATTTTTTTTATTTTTAAATTTACTTTAAAGAGTGAAAAATAAGACAAAAATCGTAATCAAAAGTTCAAACATCCGCCATTTTTTTTCTTTCAGCAATTTATTGATATTATAGGTAGAGGTGCCGGTACTCTTCATATATTTTATAAATCTTTTTTGTTTTTGGATTTCGGTGGTCTATTACCGGCGCTAGGATGTCCACCAACAAGGCATTGGATTTTCGGATCTTCACACTGCACTATCTATAAAATGGACACTTTTTTATATTTTTCCTTGAAAAATTTTTTTTTGTGTAGTTTAATACTTAATAAATATGTGCACAAAATTTTAAATTGATATTTAAAATTGTTGTTGAGAAAAAAATTCTAGAAAAATACATAATTTTTAAGGACTCTCAAGTAAACCTCCCCTTAAGGAAGAAAAATCAAAGAAATTTTTAATCTTTAAACAAAAAACTCATTTTGTGAGTGTGTAAAATTGAAAAAGCTACAATATTTTTATGGTATTTAATACACATTAATTAAATTACCTCTAGAAAACATCTGTAAGTTAACTACTTGATCAAAGGTTAACACGATAAACATTTACGGTAATTCAGTGGTCATAATGAACGATAATCGACAATATTCCGACTAATAGTAAACAGACATCACCAAAGTAACAGTTATTCCTATTTAGAAAGTATTAACCACATTATTAAAAATAATAAATAAAATTTATATTTTCAAAGATTCTTTTCAAAGATGAAATCACCCATTTATAAAATAATTTTCAGCTCATAAAATAACATTGTTACATACCTAAGTATGTATGTACATATATACATATCTACAACTAGAGAATTGGAGAATTTAATCTGAACAAAATATCGACCACGTTTATTTACAATAATTTTAGGTAACGTTTAATAGATTTAATAAATCTTCATTAGTAATTTGATACTAATGAGATTGTACACATTAACGACCAAACTATATGTACAGTTCGTGCAAGCAAAAACCATACAATTATTAGTAAATTACTCGCTTCAACAACAAAATGTAATCAAGGACAGTAGCGACTGGTACGACAGACCGTAACAGGATCGCAATGTGACCGGATTGTGGCGTATCAGTCCGGTCAAATCGTAAAACGTAAATTTATTCAAGGGTTTTATTATCTACTTCAAAATTGATTGGTAGTGTCCGATCGAAATTTCGACTATGGTTTCGGTTTCGGTCAGTTTCAGCGAAAAATTGGAGTTTCGGTTTAGTTTTTGTTTTGGCAACAAAACAGCCGAAACTCCGTTCGTGTTTTTTACTCTCAATTAAGGACTAATTAATCTTGTTAATACCAAAGTTTACATTCACTATAATTTGTTGGAAACTTCATAACAATAATTATGTATCCCGTTCAGTACCGCATTATCGAATAGACAAATGAGACAAATGCCTAGGGCCCGATGTCTTTGAAGGGTAAATTTTGAATATTTGAATCAGTATTTAAAATTTGTTTTAGTTTTTCACACTATCAATAGGAGCCGCCCAAAATGATAAGGACCCGAACAGAAAGAATAAATTTGTTTCCTTTTTTGCTCGTCAACTCTACTTTTCGGCGAAATATTGATAGAAGTAGTAGCTTTAGCTGAGAAACGCCCGAACGTCTCAGAACCTCCTATAGGACAATCCGGCCCTAGAAAGAGAAAAAGCGGTCTCGGACCCAAGAGTGGGCTAATCCGACCCTGTCCAGAGTTAAATAAAAAATAGCAAGTAAAAAATTTATTTTTATTTGACTATTTATTTTTCTTAATTTTTATTAAATAACTAATTATTGCTCAAATACGGGCTTTTTAAACACACTGATATTAAAAGAAGATAGGAAGAAATTGCCTTGAAAGAAAGTTTCGGCTTCAATTTCGGCCGAAACTGAGACACGGACCGAAATTCGGTTTCGATTTCGGTTTCGGTTGAAAAACTAGTTTCGGTCGGACACTATTGATTGGATGGTTGACCGTATATAAAAATGAGCTTGCTATCTAGATCGGATTGGTGTGAATCTTCAACGAGTAGGTAATGGCTAAGGGTATACTATTTTTGCTGTTGTAAACTATTTTGAGTGTACAATATGTATGCACGTTCGGTGATTTACCGAACAAAGATGAAAAACAAATTAACTAACTAGTGCACAGCAAACACTGTTGGATAAACGTGTACACTACAGTTACATAAAATTTGGGACAATATCAACCATGCAATAATCATTTCTCAATGTACTTTCAAATCTCAAATCCAAATATAACAGTCGTTTCATTCCCAAATTTTTTTTTATTAATAACAGCTTCGTAATTTATTCTAAACCGACTCGAAGAATAACCGGGATAATATTTTTCACGACCTTAAACAAATTTACTAGTGATGAACAAATGCAAGACCAAGACCAAGACTTAGCAGTCTTGGTCTTGGTCTTGTTCTTGCATTAAGAATCTTGGTCTTGGTCTTGCTAGAGCAGTTTAAGTCTTGGTCTAGGTCTTGCAAAATGTAGTCTTAGTCTTGGTATTGCTAAAAAATCTTGCAATTTCTTGCGTTTTCTTATTAGCGAATTTTTTCCTTCTAAAATCAGAATATTCTCTCTTGACGGTACTAATTATACTTTCAAACTATTTAAATAGAGTCTTGCTTTTTTCTTGCTTTTGTCTTGGTCTTGCTCACTTGAGTCTTGGTATTGGTCTTGCAGCCATACTTATAGTCTTGGTCTTGGTCTTCCTCTTGGTATACATAGTCTTGGTCTTGGTCGTGTAAAAAATGCAAGACAAAGACAAGACTGCAAGACCAAGACTAATTTTGCTCATCACTAAAATTTACGGTTAAGGTTAGCACATAATTATGTTTGAATTCAATCTCTGACGACATCAGCGCCTAGTTCAAAATTTTTTATCACTTTTGCACTAGAAAGACGGTGCAAATTTCGGTCAGATCCCAGATTGTGACGTACTTCAGGTTTACTCGGCGATGGAGAGTCTACTCGACAGTGTACAAACGTAAGAGAATGACATCTACGTTCATTTGATCGTAGGTGGAGTACACCCGAGTAAAAAAAATGTTACATTGCCCCGTATTTCTGTCGATACTTCGGACAGACTCGGTGATGATATTACAGAAGGAGAACTATAAAGGAGGGGAGGAGAGCCGTTAGAGTGTCGTGTGAATTGAAGTTAAGGACTGTATTAAAAAAAATATATATTTTCAGATGTAGCAAAAGAAGTTTTTACTTCTATCATGTGACTTAAGCCCACCAAGGTTTCTTTAAAATGTAATTATGTACTCAAAAACATGAATTAAAATAATGGAAAATTGGGTATTACTAGTGAGATTCAACCATAAACTGATTTTAGAAGATGTTAAATTATAAAAACAAAAGAAAATACAGTTAAAGCTCCCTAATCTTGACAAGCACGTCCAGGACCATTCTCTAGTCTTGACATTCCCACTATTTACTACCCCTATGCGCATTGAAGAAAAAAAGAGATAGGTAGAAAAGAATATCAAATATACGCTATACGCGTCATTATTTACGAATTTAATTGGTTACGGAAGAATCATGGTGGGAGAGAATATTGTCAAGAGTAGAGAAATTATCCAGTCAAGATTAGAGAGACAGAAAGTTTATGAAGCGCAAATTTACGGGGCTTCTACTGTATAATTTTTCTTAAAATTTCTCGAACCACAAGAGTTATAAAGCTCTTGGCTTAGAAATCGATTGCCCCCCACTATAGTAGCTAAAATCTTTTTCTAAACGATTTGGAACAATTTAACTTTTTAAGTGAAAGAAATTTGAAAATCGATCCAGCAATGATTATAAGTTTATACCACCCAACTTTATGACAACGTACTACACACAGAGAAAGGTATTAAAATAGCTTTAAATTCTCATTAAACTTCATTCATTTCCCGTAAATATCTGTTTTTATTACAGCCATTCTCATTTACTATTTTTTTTAATCTTAAAAACTGATAACAATTTCATAAAAAGTCGACAATTTTGATTTTTTTTTCAAATATGATTGAAGAAACTAAATACATACTTTTTAAAAATTATTTTATGAAATTTGAGCTCAATGAGGTGTTCTTAATATCTATTAATGTGAAACATGAGAGAAACCTTTCATATTATTCGTAAGTGTCAAATATTGTTCGTAATCTTATTTGAAGTACACAATAAATATAGTAAAGAGTAAGGCAAGGTAAATTATGCTTATTAAATTAGGTAATACTTACCTCACCGTATAATTTTCCTTCATTTGAAAATCTAAACTCATTTTCACTAATAAAGAAAAAATTGCCCGAACACTAATTGTCTCAAAATTTCTTTTTGATGATGTAACTGCTATTTATTTACCTATAATATAGTTTATTTTGAGCGAAATCTCTCGTTTGTTTTTAATTTAGCCTCATTAACTTAATTATATATTCACCTAAATAGGTCTCATATTATCTAGGCAGAAAGTATAGTTTGTTTCAATGAATAAGAGACAGTTTATTGATATCAAAGCATTTTATAAGAATAAGAAGTCGAAAAGAAATACCAATCGGTTGCTAGGAAAATGTATTTACATTTAGATGTTTGGTAACTTCCATTTTCACAAAACAAAAACTCAAAAAAGAAAAAAAAATCAGATGGTTTTATAACTAGATGTAATCTATCTATATAGCTACATATAATAAAACTGTAATGAGACCGTTTCTGTACATAGAATATTTTTTTAAAAATTGTACTGGTACTGTAAATAGTTATCGATGTAGATATCAAAACAGTGACTTTTAAAATTTTTGTCTGTCTGTCTGTCTGTTCACGCATGAAGCAAAAACTACAAAATGGATTTTAATGAAATTTGGTGTGATGATAATTTATTACTTGGATCAACATCCAAGGTATCGTTTCCTCCGGGAAAATTACTTATTCCGACGCGAAAATAGAAAAACCATCTTGAACATGTGCACATATTACGCAAAAACTATTAAACGGATTTTGATGAAATTTTGTGTGGTGATAACTTATTACCTGGTTCAACATCTAAGATATTTTTTACTTCAGAAAAATGTCTCTTTCCCGCGGGAAAATACAAAAATCATTTTGGGCATGTGCAAGCATTACGCAAAATTATTGTTCTATGAAAATTCTATATAATTATTATACTTATATACTTCTCATTGATTTTATTCGCGAATGACGTCGCGGGTACAGTTAGTCCCTTAATAAATTCTTAACAAATCTATAAAATAGGAAAAGTCGTTTTTGTCAACCAGTCTAAACAATAGTGGTGAGCAAAATTAGTCTTGGTCTTGTAAAAAATGCAAGACCAAGACAAGACTACAAGACCAAGACTATGTATACCAAGAGCAAGACCAAGACCAAGACTATAAGTATGGCTGCAAGACTAATACCAAGACTCAAGTGAGCAAGACCAAGACAATAGCAAGAAAAAAGCAAGACTCAAAAAGCAAGACTCAAAAACCAAGACAATAGCAAGAAAAGACCAAGACTGCATTTTGCAAGACCAAGACCAAGACCAAGACCCAAACTGCTCTAGCAAGACCAAGACCAATATTCTTAATGCAAGAACAAGACCAAACTGCCAAGTCTTGGTCTTGGTCTTGCATTTGCTCATCACTACTAAACAACAGTTCACGTGGATCATTGACGTCGTGAAACGTCGAGTGAAACCTAACCAACTTACACACCACGTCGTAGGACGTCAACAATTTCATACAAAGTGTATTAGCTGTCAAAAAATTGTACCAATAAATGACCATCAAAGTGTTAAATTCTTCTATTGTCTCTTTTTCTTTTGACCCACTTGCACTTGACATTTTTGGATGGAATTGACTATACACCCTATATCCATATCCACATCATATAGGGGTGTTGCGCCCAAATTGGATAACATATGACTCTCGTTATCGACCGCCGCGTTAACGTCACACATATGAAAATTCGATTGTGTGGCGTAAAGAAAACTTCACTGATGGCGGTTTCCACCAGTAATTTATATTGTAAATTATCCCCCGTATTGTACCCTTGCGAAAAAAAATCATCACCTACTAAATGAGAATGTTCAATGGACGGTCAAACATATTCGTGACAGGAAATTTTTACTTCCATAATGTACACGCATATCACACGCACATACGCACACCGCACTCTCCCCCCCCCCACCACCGTAGTACCGCGTACATCGCACATATACACGTAGCGCGCTGGAAAAACGTAAAAAAATGAGAAAGACGGTGAGAGAGATACAGTACGGTATAAAAAGTTGTACCTCACTTTCGGTTTCAGGAGTATGAATAGTATCAAGAAGTGAGACACATTGTTTTCGCATACTCGTAACATATTTTGTATAAAAAATAAGATGTTTCGTTCTTGAGTTATCGTGCGGACACATTTATATATATGTTTACTAAGTGTCAGCACGATAACTCAAGAACGAAACATCTTATTTTTAAGAAATTTCGTGAAAACATTTACGGGGTTTTGGACATTTTTCGTGAAAAAAATTTGGCGGAATGAGGCGGAAAAATCACATAAAGAAGGTTTTTTTATTTACAATTACTCTATATCAACTAGTTTCCGAGAAAAACGTACTTTTGTAAATGGAAATTCACTATGTTATGCAGGATGCTGTGACAGGGGTATTTTTCTATTATTTGAGAATATTGATTGGTTTGAATACACTCAGTTCTGATTTTGAAAAGACAGAGTCAAAATGAAACCAAATTCTGACATAACAGTAACGGAACTGCTAACACAGCGAATCCACACTATAGATACTGAAATCAAGTGTAGGTACTTTTAGAATGACAAAAAATGTCAGAACAAGTTTCGAAAATATATTAATACACAATAGAATGTCTACTTTTTTTTAAAAAAATCCACAGCTACGGAAAACAAATCTTGTTTTGGGTTTTGGAGTGGATCGCCTTAATTTATTTGTAACTGAATTTCTTGTTTTTTTTTATTGAAAACTAAAAGTAAATTTTAATTATTATCATTCCTTTTAAAAATATGAAAATTACATCATAATTATTAATAGTTTTATGAATGATTATTGGTGATTTGGAAACGTCATTTATCATTTAAATAATCAACATCATTATCAGTAATTATTAATTAATAATTTTAAGAAATTTCAAAATAGCTTTTTAATTCTCTTATTTTTTTAGCACCACACTGATAACCTTTTAAACTGTAATTCATAAAAAAAGTCAAAAATAAATTCTCTAAATTGAGTATTTCTCAAACTCAGCAAATTAACTGCTTTACAATTCAGAATTCTTTTTTATATATATACATATATATATATATATATATATATATATATATATATATATATATATATATATATATATATATATATATTTTTTTTTTTTTTTTTTTGACATTTTTGTCAGCAGATATTTTCAGGAATATTTCATGAAAATTGTTAAATAACATAGGTATTAAAACCGAATAATGATCTAATTTTTGCATAAATTATGGCTACGTACCCCCTACAACTGACTAACACATCACTAGGCGTACGTGTACCACACTTTGAGAAGGACTGCTTTAAATGATAAAAGAATATTAAAAACAGAAAATATTTACATAAATGAAATTCGATTTAAAATTGGGAAAATTTTATTGACGTTAATTTAAAAAAAAAAAAATTATCTACTTAAAAAATCATTATTTATTTTCCCAGAAATGAATAAAAGTTCGTTCAAAATTGACAGTCTTCCAAAATATTATTGTTGATAAGTAAAATGAAAATTATTTATTTACAAATGTCAAAATGTCAAATGACTTTGATAAACCTTTCAAATATTGATCTGGAAGTGGTAAAAACGTCGTCAGAATTTCAAAATTCATCTATTTTTGTGTATTTAAAAAAAAAATTCACAATCTTACAAATAAAGCATTAATTTTAAGAAAAAAAATCACCCTTAAAGTTGTCAGGCAAAATTTATTACATCAAAATTTTACGAGCAATATCAAAACATACCATTTAACCCTTTTCGTTTCAAATCACCTCGAAAAATACACTTTTCTATGTACATATGTATACTGATGTATCAAAAAAAAAAAGAAATTTAGAAAAAAATAAAATTATTAAAATAAATAAAAAATAAAATTACATACAAATTTTCGCAAAAATATGGTCTAAATCGCCTTGAAAAATATATGGAAAATACATTAAATAACTGAAACATAAAGATATTATTTTTATTTAGAACTATTATTTTTGGTATTTTTAAATTTTTTAAATAAAAAAAAAATTCAATCTAAAAAGTATGTACAATTTTTTTGTGGAAATCTGTGTGTAAACTCATCTAAAAAAAAAAAAATTAAGAAAACAAATGTTATAAACTGAATAAAACTTTTTGTAAATTATATTATTAAAATCTATTAAAATAATAAAATACCCCTGTCGTAGCATTCTGCATAATATAGCGAATTTCCGTTTAAAAAAATTAGTTTTTTTCGGAAACTAGTTGACATAGAATAATAGTTTAAAGACCTCTTTGGTGTGATTTTTTCTCCTCGTTTTAATGGTGTAAAAAAATGTTGCAAAAATTGTTGAATAAAGGGAAATTTTGGCAAAAAACTAATTTTTTTCACGAAAATTGCCAAAAAACCATGTTTCGGGCATGCCTGGTTAAAGAACTTGTCCAACGGTTTGGGACTTCCAATATTTTCATCAAATTTCGTTAGAGTAGGACGTTTCGTTCGAGAGTTATCGTGCAGATTATTATTATTATATTATATCGTGCAGATTATATATATATATATATATATATATATATATATATATATACCTGTCGCAGCATCCTGCATAACATAGCGAATTTCCATTTACAAAAGTACGTTTTTCTCGGAAACTAGTTGATACAGAGTAATTGTAAATAAAAAAAACCTTCTTTATGTGAATTTTCCGCCTCATTCCGCCAAATCTTTTTCACGAAAAATGTCCAAAACACCGTAAACGATTTCACGAAATTTCTTAAAAATAAGATGTTTCGTTCTTGAGTTATCGTGCGGACACATTTATATATATGTTTACTTAGTGTATATATGTTTACTAAGTGTCCTGTTCTTACTACAAACCGGTTTCGGTTCTCGTATTAACTGCTGAGGTCATTTTATGAAAAAGTCTTACAAACAAAAAGGTGAAGACGCTTCATTTCTACAATATGACGACATAATTTGTTTTTAATTTAATATAGAAAAATATTTTTAAAAAACAAGAAACGGGACACTCTGTATCTGGGAAACTAAGCGTTTTCGGACCTGGGTTTATGTAAACTTTTTTTCGCACTTATTCACTAACACCCTGTATAATATGTTCGTTGATCTGTGAATCCAACTGACTGACTTATTAGGGAAAAGCGTATTTAGAAGTTGACTACAATTTCAAATCAATTTTATAATTATATTTTTGGGTGACGCTAGCTTTTGAATGGTAGTACCCGTTACCACGTATGTATAATATATAAAACACTCCCAATATATGTGACATAGTAAAGTTGATAAATTTGCTTTAATATAATTATATATAAAGGATAACATATTACAGTCCTTTTTTTTATTTTTGTGCCATGCTATTTCTGTTTTTATTACAACTTTAGCTATACATACTATGTACCTATGTGTGTAGTAACATTAGCCTTCTTTTTTATATTAAAAAAAAAAAAATGATTATGTGCGGTTATAAAAATTAACACAGATATTTTTATGCTGAGGTTCTTTTTGTGTTTACACCTGATTTATTATTACGTGGTCGGCAAATTTTTCATTATGAGTTTTTTTATTTCGTACTTTTTTCATTCGTTAGAATGGGGCGCACGATGATAAAGAAATTATGAATATGAAAAGTGTTCTAGTTTTAGAGTTTATTTTCTATCTCGAGTATCTTTCAACTACAGCGAAACCTCTTTTTAGGATGTAAAGAAATCACATAAAAGTCCCCCCGTAGAAAAAAGAGATATATTACATTGTCATTATAAAGGTTCGTGAAGTGCGAGATGGTACAACACTTATTTTAACGAAAATGGAAACACATAAGGACTTCAAAGATGTCTCTTCAAACTCCTAAAAAGTTCTTATGTGATGAATCGTATACCGTGCCGAGGGGGAGAGGGGTTATGTAATGTGGTGAAATATCCCGCTGCGGTATTTAATTTATTATGGTAAGAAGAACTAGCTGGAAGATGCTTCAAATGATTCTCTGGAATAGAATCACCTGGTCCTACAGTCCTCGTGTACTTATTTCCTAATTTTGTGTTTACAAAATCAAATTTTTAGGGTTTTTAGAACTTTTAAAAAAATATAGTACATGTTATGACGTCATAAAGTTCAATTTTTTCTTTTATTAAATTAGTAGCTACACTCACAAAACGATTTCTTTATTTAAAGAAATTTTTAATCTTTGCATAAAGAAATTATTTTGAAAGTGTACAGAAATGAGATAAATTATAAATCTTTTGGTAAAATCTAGGTAACTTATAAGGGCAGAATTTTTATTTTTTCTGTAAAAATAGATCTTCTGGGTGCAATTTTTCTGTTAGATTGTTCGACCAAAATTTATTCTACGATCGAGCGACTAAACACCACTACTATATATACTTAGTTTGTTCACCAAAACAATGGAACTTAAGTAAACAAACGCATGTTTCCCAGTGGCGGATTTACCAAAAGTACCGCTCTAGGCACCGTAAAAATGCCATCCCTGCCTTTGTCTAAAAAATTCCTATAAAACATAACTGACAAAAAAAAAACTTAAAATTCCAAATTTTACCACCCTCATCTGGCCCCAAATTTGCCACCCTTAAACTTACTCAGCCTGCTGGTACATCCACCATTGACCTTTCCTTTCTCTTGTTCCTTATTTTAAAGTTTTTTCTTGGCCCACCAATAGGAAACTTTCGGAACTCCTGCTCTAAAGTTACGGATTTAATTTTTAAATAAACACAATTGAAGAGGTGGATTCCAAAAGGCGCTAAGTTATTTTTTGTCTAATGTGAGATTTTAGTTGATGCAGAATGTTCAAGTCCAGCTCTACACGATTTTCGTAGTGCCACCCTTCAAAATGAGCTTAGTCTACTGTAAAATGAATGATGAAAAATGGAATGTTTTCCAAAAAGCGCTAAGTCAGTGACAGTTTTATTTCAAAACTCTCTAAGTCAAATTTACTCGTAAACCATTGCATTTTTTTTTTTCAATAATAGCTGGTGTTTTTTTCCAAATTTGCTTGTAGACAGATTTTCTGTTATGTCAAACACATGAAATAGCTAATAATGCACTGTTTAAAATGTTTCTTGAATAAAATATATCTGTATTTAAACAAACTAGGTTTCTTTTAACCAACTCAACCCAACTTTTTAAAGGTTTTTTTTTTTTTTTTTAATATAATCTATTGAAAATTATATGTATAAATAAGAACAAATAAATAACACCAATAATAATTATAATCTAAGAACTTGAAAATATGTAAACAGATTACTACATTTGCCTACCTAGATAGTTTTTTACATTTCCTGAAAAATTGCAAAAAGTGACTTAGCGCGTTTTAGAATCCACACCTTCAATTATTAAATTCCAAAAATAAAAATATTAATAAACTACAGGAAATGACAAATAAATCGTACATTTTCCAAATAATTCGTCAACAATAATTTTATCGATTCCAATAATATTAAACAGAAATAAAAAAATACAAAAACCAAATAAAAATTTATTAATAAAACACATACACACACACACACACACACACACACACTATGTCATAATCAAATAATTACAACTATCATACACATTATAATTTTTTTTTATTATGATGTAATAAAAATCAATAACACTTTGTCTTCCGCGCCACACCTTACCTCCCCGCGCACACCCTCACACACCCTCCTCATCAACTGTTGCGAGACTATAGTGCTCTCTATTAGTCTGCGGTAGCTATGATTCAACTGTTTAACAAAAAACAAAAAAAATCATGGCTGTTGTAGGTACCTATAACCAAGTAACGTAACGAATATTAAACAATGTTTTTGTAAACATGACTTTTAACAATTTTATTGTAGTCTCATTAATATTCGGTCGGGTAAACGCTCACCGATTTCCTGGATCATTTTTGTTTATGAATTTGTTACAAACCAAATACAAGGACCGCAACGGCGATGATTGTGAGGGTCACTGTTGTTGAATATTTTTTTTTTTTTGGAATAAAATTAATTCACGTAGTTATATATATTTGGGTACTTTTAAAATTTTTGATTTAAACGGATATGTTTCTGAAATTAATAACTGAAAAAATTATGATAACTTTCTGATATACCTACGGTTTTTAGTCCAACTTAGGTATAAATTTTTGGACTGGACTATAGTTGAAAAATTTTGGGACGTTTAAATTGTTATCAAAAGAATTGGTAATAAAAAAATGTGACGGTCTACATATAATTGAGTACAGTCTAACTAAAAAAAAATTATGAAAATTGGACTCTACAAAAGTTTGGTAACGTTGCTAGGCAATGAACTATTCAAAACAATAAACAACTTCCAACAATATTTATTGAAATTGAAACTAACGCTAATTGTCTGACTGACCGACAGGCAACGTACAGCCTAAACCAGTGGACTTAGAGGCATAAAATATTGAACAGGAGTTTCTTATGTAATGTGGGTAAGCGCCAAGAAAGAATTTTTTAAAATTCATTCCCTAAGGAGATTAAATAAGGGATGAGAGTCTGTGGGGAAAGACTGACCCACAACGTACAGGCTAAACCAGTGGGTCTAGAAGCATAAAATCGTGCACGGAAGTTCTTTATGTACCGTAAGTAGTGATGAGCAAAATTAGTCTTGGTCTTACATTTTTTGCAAGACCAAGACCAAGACCAAGATTATGTATATCAAGAGCAAGAGTAAGACCAAGACTATAAGTATGGCTGCAAGACCAATACCAAGACTCAAGTGAGCAAGACCAAGACAATAGCAAGAAAAAAGCAAGACTCTTGCTAAATTGTTTAAATAGTTTAAAAGTATAATTAATACCGTAAAGAGAGAAAATTTTGATTTTAGAAGGAAAAAATTCGCTAATAAAAAAATGCAAGAAAGTACTTTAGAAGAAAGATTCTTTAGCAATGCCAAGACCAAGACTCAAACTGCTCTAGCAAGACCAAGACCAAGATTCTTAATGCAAGAACAAGACCAAGACCAAGACTGCCAAGTCTTGGTCTTGATCTTGCATTTGCTCATCACTAACCGTAAGTGAGCACTAAAGAAGAATTTTTTTAAAACTTCATCCACTAAGATTGTTAAATGAAGGATGAGAATCCGCATGGAAGTTCGTCATTTTTGAAGTTAGAAATATTGAAGTTGGTGTTTAGGCTTTCATTTATAAATAAAAGTCAGCTGTATCAGGATAAAATGATGAACGAGAAATTGTATGGAAAGTACGTCATTTTTGAAGTTAAGGACTGAAAATTGATATTTAGGCTTCTGAAAAATTTCGAAAGTAGGTAAGTACCTATACGATACGTAAAAAGATACGTCCTGAGTGAGTTAAGGGTCGATTTATCAAAAGGGATCTGTCACGAATCGACTTGCAAACAAAGGTACCTACGAAACACGGATAAAAACTGGCAGGGAAAAAATCGATTCAGGGATATATATGGTGAAACACCTGTAATGCAAGAAAGTATTGAAGTATTTGAAATGTTATCGATCGGAAATCTCATCCAAAAACCTTAAAATGGTATCCATAAAAGTTGAAAATTTTAAAGTCAATTGTAAAAATTAGAAAAACTTGGAAGCACTGCGCCCCATTCGATTCCTGACAACTTTGTCCAGAACTTTAACCGAAAATGTACGATCTACGATGTTTTGCTTTACACTGGCTCGTCATCAAGCTCGTCATGCTCTCTTTGAACAAACTATATCTCAAATTATACACAACCAATTCACAGTTAAAATAATTATCTACGTCCTCAATACATTTTATACTTCTTGATCAAACAATTAATTAATATACAACACACACATTACGTATTATGTTATACAATAAACACTTAACCACTCAAAACGTCTCAAACATTGCTTAAACACCTCATATTTACACGCATAAATGATTATGGAAATAATTGGTAAATATTTCTAAACAGGTTAAATAAATACTCACACGACAATACAACAGAGTCATACATATTTTTTTTTTATTTTTATTTCTTTAAGTCAATATTTATTCTTTCATACTTAATTATTATTTGTTTGAAAAAAAAAATGCACAGAGAAAAAATAAAAAAATTTTAAAAAAAAATGAAACTCGGTGACAAAAGAATATGATTTGTTTGTTTTACCGTCATATTGTTTATTTTTAAATAAGAAGTTCAAGGTTGACATACATCGAAGTAGTCGAACTGTTCGATTCCACCCATTCCATGGTACCAAGCAATCAGTTACCCCAATAATGTGAGATATAACGGCGCTTATAGACTAACAGAAAATCGATTTCTTTAATGTCTATTCAATTCGTATTGAGTTAGGAGTGAGTAGGTATTATAAATATTGATATTAAATATAAATAGTTTTCATTCTTTCCATAAAACTAATATTAATTTAAAACGAAGTACACACAAGAAGTATGTCTTGTATAGTACAAGAGCTTTCGGACATTCTATTCAGAGAGTTTTGTACCGATTAATATTTGGTCTAGAAATATGTATCAGCAATCTGGTTGAATAACCACAACTTCATAAAGATTTTTTTTTGAAAATATACCGAAAATTATTCAGCCAAACTATTCCAGTTTTCCAGTTAATTCTCGGAAAACGAAATGGCGGTTCGTTATGGAATTGGAGTTTTTCAACCGGATTGTCAGCATAATGTTTGAAAGTATGTATTTGATATTTCGGTACAAAATTTTTTGAACAAAATTCCCGATTGAATAACGACTTGTTATTTGTTCAAAATTCTTAAACACAGTTTTTTGAAAAAATTCAGAATAATCCAGTTAATTCTCGGAAAACGAAATGGCAGTTCCTTATGGAATCGAATCTTTTCAACCATACTGTCTAGCATAATGTTTGAACGTATTAAAGATATTTTTGTACAAAATTTTTTGAATAGAATGCTGTATGGTTCTTGGGTTATATATTCAAGTAGGAAAATATAGGGATGCGAGTGTGGATGATAACTTATATGTTAGGGAATAAGAACAAAATATAACCCAGTGATATATATCGGTGTAACGGGTGTCCACTGAAAAAGTTGCTACAAGAAAAAAGAAATTAAGGAGACACGTTATTTTACTTATGTTGTTTAATTCTAAAATACTGAAAAGACTAAGTAGGTATGTGAAGGCGTAGAATTCTGTGCTTATTTTTCAGTCTAATAAATTTAAAACAAAAATTAGGAAAACTACATTCGAGTCCAATCGATCATTCTAACGGAACAATTTTCTTAGTTTTTTAGTATCGTTTTTTCAAGATCTTTTCTGAGATTACCTACCAAGACTTTCTTATTCTATCAAGAATTTCTTATAAAGAATGTACATAGAGATTGTTTTTAGCGTTGAGTTCACTATAATTATGAGCAAATGCAAGATCAAGACCAAGACTTGGCAGTCTTGATCTTGGTCTTGTTCTTGCATTAAGAGTCTTGGTACTGGTCTTGCTAGAGCAGTTTGAGTCTTGGTCTTGGTCTTGATCTTGCAAAATGCAGTCTTGGTCTTGGTCTTGTTATTACTAAAAAATTTTGCACTTTCTTGCATTTTTTTATTAACGAATTTTTTTCTTGTAAGTCTAGCTAGAGTTTTGCTTTTTTCTTGCTTTTGTCTTGGTCTTGCTCACTTGAGTCTTGGTATTGGTCTTGCATCCATGCTTATAGTCTTGGTCTTGGTCTTGCTCTTGGTATACATAGTCTTGGTCTTGCAAAAGATGTAAGACCAAGACAAGACTGCAAGACCAAGACTAATTTTGCTCATCACTGAGTTCACAGCCCGACACAAATACAAAAATTTTTCGGAAATGGTATAGGTATACTACCACAATTACTTTTGATCTGGTCTGGTTGCAGCATGAGCCAAAAAATGTAACCAAACTGTTTATTTTTTACCAATTTTTCTCCAATAAGATGTCGCTATACCACGGTTAGGCAATTTCTTTACAGGAAACGGAGTTTTGTTTAAAAATTTAACCAAAATAAAATACAATATGTTTTTTTTTTAATTTTGAAATATATAAAAGATTATTTTTGTCAGTAAAACCAGAATTGAGAAAATTTATTTTTGTATTTAATCTTTGTGTAATTGATCTATACCTAACTCTTGTTAAATATTGTGATGTAACATCTCTGAACTGGGACTCAGGATTATTTGTTATTGTCCCAGATAATTTACTGGCGTTCCTGAATTGCGAAAAGGAAAAATATACGCTAGAATCTCTTTCTCTCACTAACTTTTGAACAGAGAAAAAATTTTTAAAACTGTTCCAATAAACTTTAAGTCTCTCGCATACGAAACATACGGTATATATAACAAAGTTTTAGATAATACTTACAAAACACAATGCCTTTAAAAGAATCGTAAATCATTTGTGATCGTATTAAATTATTTTTCTACTGCGCTGGGAGTTTTTTTTCTGTGAAAATATGTTTATAATTTTGACTTAGAAAAATATATGTCACGTTTTATTAAAAAGGAGATGATATATATAATCAAACAATGATGGAAAATATATATTATATTGGATATAAATATAAGCTGCCATGAACACTGACAGTATTAAGGTAAGGTAAAAGCGCCAGTTCTCAGTCACTGACCCAATATCCGTCAAGTTTTATTTCGACGTTAAATAATAAAATATTGTGCGAGTCCAAATCTATTTGGTGACACATTTTGGGTTACGACTGTTAAAATCTACTTTCCGTTATCCAAAATTGTCGATATCGAATTACTTATTACCATAAATTCGTTATAACTGGTTAATTTAAGCTCCGTTAGTCATTGATTTGGTCAGTAAAGACACATTAAAAAAAAATACTTTTCATTACTTTTCGTAAACGTAAACTTTTGATCGTAAATATCTCATAAACGGTGCGTCGTAGCGAAAAATAACGAAACATAGTAACATTTTTAACTTCTGTCTCCACTTGTGAGAGTATTCAACTGACATTAGAACAATATTTGATAGTCTGAAAGTTAATGTTTGTGAAATTTGAACAAAATTACTGAAACGCTTATGTTTTAGCTCAGGTAAACACGAATTTGATTTTAGTGTAACTTAGGGTTTACAAATAATTAGTGATATTCTAATTTAAAACAATTGCTCATGTCTTAATATGACAACTACTGGTACCGTTACCTTACTACATTACTCTACAAAAAGTTTCAAATACAATTTTCCAATTTAAGTATCTCAAACAAATAATTTTGGTTAATAAATAAATTACAGTCAATTATAATGCACTAAATATCTACCTATAAGGGAGTATAAGTTGGAAAATATGAAGGGGAGATTTTATCTACTGTTCCCCGTTTTAATTTAAAGAAGTAACAAAAAATGTGGGATAGGCAATCCAAATGATGAAGTACTATTGATACTGATACCATATTGATTAAGTTACTTTGCAAAAAAGAACGGTACGTACCTGCCTGGTCGACGCTTCCAATAGGTATTTAAATTCAATTTGCCATCAGTACTAAATTGTAATTTTCGAAGATTAGTTTAATCTGATTTACTTTAACCTTTTATCATGGCATTGATAGTAGATATTAAAATTTTTTTCAAAGGTGAGCCTGATTTGAGAAGATGGTTTTATATAAAAAATTAATCCAAGCTTTTTGAAATTTAAAATTTTTTTATATTTTAAAAGAACATGAATTCGGTAAGGGGAAATTGGCTAAAAAAAAAGAAATCGATTTTTTTTTCTTCCTAATTATGTTCCTTAAGGTGTTAGAAATATTCTCATAAAAATTTTATTTTAAAAAAATTAAAAATCAAAAAGTTATGGGCAGTTTAGTGCACACTCTTTACTAGAATTAAAAAAGAAAACTTTAAATGCTATTTTCTCGAAAGTACATTTTCTAACATGGTTCCTTCTGTATCTCAAAAAGTATTTAAGATATCGACATAAATCAAAGTGCATATTATTCCTAGATACCATCATTTTGGCAGGAAGTAGGATTTTTTTGGTAACGGAGTATATTTTCAAAATGGCGGCTGTTTATAGTCGAGAAGAAGCGGTGATTTTTAAAAATTTATTTTCAAAATGCGATTTCTTGCTGGTTTCTTATTTATTTTCTTAGTGCCATAACTGTAGGGGAAACCTGTACAAAATTGTATACCCAGGTAAAACAGTATAGTAGGTCTATTTTTTCTATTAATTAAAATTTCCGAAACGCAAGCCGCTCAACAGCGTCCACCAATGACAGCTATTTGTCAACAAACACTTGTAGCGGTAAGCACGAACGTTTTCAAAATATTTCATTTTAGTGTTTTTTGATAGACTTGATCTTATTTTTGTGAAAATTCAAGGAAAAATAGTTAAGTTTATGTGTACTACAAGTTAGTCTCCAATCAGTGTGTGTGTTTTTACTCGTAATTTACAATATTTGTCTCAGCAAAATCGATTTGCATAGGTGGTAGTGAATTATCTGTTTACACATAGGTCTCCGGGTCAAAACCGTATCGGGTAAAACCGGCCTACATATTAGTTTGACTTGGATGTATGAATATGAACTAAACTGATTTTTTATTTTTTATTATTAGTTGCAAAAAAGATGCCACGTAATTATAATATTACTATTACTAGTAAAAAAATGGGATTGGAATAACATGAGAAAAGCCGTTGAAGCTATTTTTGACGGAACCATGGGGTACTTCAAAACTGCTCGAACATGTCAGGTCAACAAAAATCAACATTATACAAGACTGAGTCAACAAATTCAAACAAAAAAATGATTTGCGTTCTTCAATGCGCAAAGGTTTAAGATGATTTAAATCGATTCTTCAGTGTTGAGTATAGTATACGGTCTTGTCCATGTATTGAGGTAAAACCGTAATAAATAATGGTATGAATTTTTTGTATTATTTTTGTTTAATATTGGGATTATCCGAAATATGTTGATTTGATTATGTTCCTTAGGAAACTGACTAATCATAAACGTTGGCTTCATACATACATTTACGTTTTAAAATTAATGATATACAACGCTAAACCCTTAGTTATACGGTTTTGACCCGGTCTCCCCTATATGTATATTTTCAGAAAATTTTTGATTTTGGTTCATTGGGAATTCCACAACGCGAGGAACCATCAAGACGGAAAAATTCCGCAGTGTCGTCTTCAAAGCCATTTATACACAGCTCATTTTTGAATTTTTTTTTTTAAACAATGTTGCATATTTATATTTATTTGTATAAAAAACAAATATGTATTAAAAATGGTCGATTTTTCATGTTTTTTTTTTTTTTTTTTTTTTAGCGAATCTCCCCTTAATTCGTGAAAATGTTCTAAGGACTGTGATTCTTGCTTAAAAAAAAGCCAAAAGTTTTACTCTTTAAACTTGAAGATACCCTTAATAATTCTTGGTAATATTTAAAAAATTTTTGCATTTAATATATACAAAATAGTCACAATTTTATTGTATTGTTACTAATAGCTTGTTATGGCAAAACAGTACAAAATATATGCAATATTAATTTATTGTGTTCACTTACATTGTGGTTTGTGAGTGACGTGAGAATAATGCAAAATTACTTTTATTAAAAAACAATAGAATGAAATTATAATTATCTATTAGCGCACCTCTGGCTTTCGTTTTTTTTTTTTATTTAAATGGATGCTTTTGTTCTTTGTACCTATTTAAGTACTGTATAAATATAATATTCTCTTTACAATGTTTAAAACACGTGCTAATTTTATTCAATTGAACGTCTCTAATTCCCTCTACCGGCATGTTGTTTAATGTTATTGTTTTTTAATACGAATAATATTCAATCAATGTACCTATAAAACATTATTATTATCAATTAGTAAATATCAAATTATTCAAAAATATATTTGAATGGTTTCTTTAAATGGGATTAACATTTTTTGTTTCAGAATAGAATATGTGTGAGGATTTTTTTTAAACTCTATATTTAGTTATTAACGGTCAAGTCAAGACAAATTAGAGGGGACGGCCATTTCTACCAAATTTTGAGCTACATCATTGGGACCGCTGCACTAAAAATTGTGAAAGAAATATTTTTAGGATCCTTAGTGGTAGCTCTTTCAAGTGTTACCATTCACTTAGTGAATTTACTAAAACTGATCCCACATTTTAGACCAAAATAATTTTTTTGTCTAATGCTTGATTGGCAATATACAGGTTGTTAGTGAATAAGTGCGAAAGATCTTAACAGGTGATTGCTGAGGTTTTTTTATGGAAAAAAGTTCATATAAACTCAGGTCCGAAAATGCTTAGTTTCCAAGATATAATGTGTTCAGTTTCTCGTCTTCTTTTAATATTTTCCTAAATATTTCAAAACCGTTTTGAGATATTGATATAAAATTTGGGACACGCTATGACAGGATAAACACCCATATTTTGAAGTAGACAGAATATCTTCACTCAAATCAATGGCGTCCGTATAGTCATATGATGACATATTTTTGAAGAAAAAAAGGCACGCCAATGGTTTTTTTCCAATTTGAAAATGTTTTTTCAAATGTCCCATAAGTTGTTGACAAAAATGACCTCTTAGTATTTTGTCGCTTATGTAGCCGTTTTCAAGATAAAAAATAATTTCCAGTTACTGTTCCTACCGCAAAACCGGTATGGGCTATCTAATAGCCCATCTTCTCTCTATCTTGGAGACTAAGTGTTTTCGGACCTGGGTTTATACGAACTTTTTTACATAAAAGAACCTCAGCAATTATCTGTTAAAATCTTTCGCACTTATTCACTAACACCCTGTATGTGTGCGTCATAAAGACCTAACATTATGCCAAATTTCAACTTCCTACGTTACATAGTTTTCGGGAAAAACCTTTATGACTGACGGACGGACGAATGGATGGATACAAGAGTGATCTGAGAAGAGTTTCGTTTGTTCTCTTAAGGCACGGAAGCCTAAAAGTAAAAAAATTCTAGCTAAAGTTGAAGGTAACTGGTATTTAAAATTTACGTTAAACCCACACAGTTCGAACCGTACCTCTGGTTTTTTCAATTTTCGTATGATTGACTTCAAATTAATCATTAACTGTAGGTTTATAATGTTGAATTTCCTTAGTAAATGTCGCAGTATGTTTTGGTTATTTACAGAGATAATTTAACTCATGTGTATCAAGTCCCATAAGAATATTGTAGTTTTTTCACTTTTACCATGGAAAACAGTTAGGACAAATTTTAACAGCGCAAAAAATGGTACAAAACAGTTAATTGGCCATTTCACTGTAGGTAAACACAATAAAAACGAAACAAAAATTCCCGTTGGTAAATTTAACTGATTTCAGAACCATAGTAACAATGTATTAAATAATAATATGAATTTACTAATTTATTTTTTTCGTTAAATTATCTTACCGTATTGCACTTGAGTTTTATATTTTTCTGAATAAATTTGTGTTTACTACAATTCAAATTTCTTGCCTAAAGGCAATTTAAGTCGAAGAACTGTCAACCCAAAAACGCGACAGCGTAGCTGAAGCGTTTTTGTTAGTTGACAGTTCTTCGAGTTAAATTGCTAGACAAAAAATTTTCGTTAGACGAACCCAAATTTATTCGAAAAAATACAACCCTCTCGTGTAATAATAAGTGATAAATATCTAGACACTTAAAGCGAATCCCGATTATATTCTGAATTCAAATTAAAAAATAAGATTATTTTGGATCAGAATGCAAAGTTACCTAGGGCTACCTTCGGCAATCCTTTTATATAATTTTGAATGTATAAAGCGACCTATTTAAATAAATTCTTTCTCAAATTTTTCCAATATATTTTTTTTATTATTTTCCTTTACATTTTTACCAACTTTAAACATATTTTTTCAATGTTACCAACAAAAAATAATATGATCTGCCTTTGAAGTATGTAACACTTCTAAAGATATTTCATTCTGTTATATTTTAATGTTTATTTAAACTTTTACATCGTCAATATGTAGAAAAATCTATTTAAAAATTCTATTCAGTTATATTTACCAAACACTTCTCACACGAAATAATATCAAACATTGGAAAAAAAAAATTGTAAGTTATATTATTTAAATAAAAAAAAAAAAAATTGTGTTTATTTTTTTCTTTAACCTCATATTTTATACCTATATGTCGTATGTATATGCTATAAAAATGCATTTTATTTGCTTTTCGAATTACACGAAATTTCTCCTAACCCAACAAAATTATTATCGATTAGACTCACGTGAGCATAAACAGGGTCGGACTACTCTTTGAAATAAACATTTTAAGTTATTCTAATTTCTAGCCATAGCCGAAATCTACGAGCGAGTTTTTGAATCACTCCATCTGACTAATGCCATTCTTAATAAGGTCACTTTTAAATAATAAAAATTAATTTTTTTGAAAAGTCTTCGGATGAAATGAAATAGGACGGTGAAGAACTTGGAGGTCGAGTATGAGTGTATGGTCGCGAGCGGGTAGAACTCGCGAACTCCAAAAATGTCGCCCGCAGTACTAGGTAATCTACAAACACGAATTCCCAAAGATTTTCCTATTGAGAAATATCTTGTGTATGCAATATATTTTGTTATTACATAAATTTTATATGTATTAGTGGTACCGCAAAATCGTCTAGACCCGGACACTTTTTTACATTTATTGGTTAATTTTATATTTATACATATTTCCTTCATAGATATCACCAACAAAAGTATTACCATTAAAAAGAGTGTATATTATTTGTTATATCCATGACCAATTTGTTTCATTATAAGTAAAAATAAAAAAAAAATAAAAATAATTAGTAAGTGTCGGGGTCTACACCCTAAATCGGTCTTGACCCGGACACTTACTTAAATGACATGCAAACTAACCTCTCTTGTCGGGTTTAGGAATGTCTTTTAACCTGTCAAAGACTTCAAAATATTTTGTGGGAAGGGAGAGGAGGCAATACATAGTATGCCTCTCTATGAAGTAAACATAGGATTTGACACCAGAAGGAGGCATAAACCGCGTAATTCTGGGGGGGGGGGGAATATTAACTTGTGGATAGTGGAAGTTACAGCTTGTGCGAATCGCGGACATAGTGTAAAAAACTGATGTGTGCGAGTCTAAACGGATATACATATATAGCATGTATTTTTTATATATACATCAAATATAACTTCAATCATCATTAAATGATGCGCGATAAAATTCTGAACTCATACATATCAAAACTAAGACAGTATAACAATAATGACGAAAATTACATGTCTAAGTTAAACACACATTTTATTTCTTTGAAAAACTGTAGGATAGTAATCCTGTAAAATGAGATAGTAAAAGTTGCAATCCGAAGTTTTTATTGGTACAGCTGTTTAGAGAATGTTTTTCTTTCTCTAATGACGTCAAGAACAAATGTTTATTGTTGCAGGTTAATGTAGAAATTATTTACTTTTAAGATTGGTGCAAAGGTTCCGGGTCTAGACGGTTTTACGGTAATCAACCTTTTTTCGCAAATTTCTTCAGGAAATAGGTAGAGTGCAATTTGCACCTCTAAATTTTCTATTATTTTTACAATGTTCTGATTCTGTGCAAAATGAAAAACTCAGTATCGAAAGTCTACACCGTCTACACCAGCTTCAAATTTCAATTTTGCAACATCGAAATTTTCGTTTTTGAAGCTTTTAAAAAATTTCATAGTTTTTGAAGCTTTTAAAAAATCAAGTTCTCAATCAATTTAAAAAAATTCAATTAATAGATACAGAAATCAAAATGAATCAAATCGGTTAGTGAACCTTGGAAAATTTGGTGGCGAAATTTTAATTTTTCCTACAAAAGTAGCCATGTTTGTTCAAGAAATGTGACTTATTTTGAATTACCATTCGGATTTGAGGTCAGAGTGTTCGCTCAGTGATCGATCGTCTAGCAAATCGGCGCAAGCATCATTCTTATATATAGATTTTGTTCACTCAAAACATTGAGTTTGAGTTTGAGAACTTTCCAAATATTGTATTTACAATTTGGCCCATCGACTTAAATCTTTGGAAAATCCTACCTTGTACTAAACAAATTTGATATTACTGAAATACTAACCAAATACATTTTACCCTTAATCCCCCTCTGTGCGTACTCCATAAAATACAACACATGTCGGTTATTATAATACCGTTTTAACCTTAAATTTTTATTCAAACACTAAACTACATCAATTTTATTTGTCTTTTGAATTAATACGTATACCTACCTATCTGCCTACTTTCTACCAACCGACAAAACGTGAAATTTTTTTCGCTCGGCACTAATAATAGCAATAATTCACCGCTGAGCAAAATGAGTGGATTTTAACGTAACCTCAAACATATTCGTACATTTATAGGTATATACTCTTCTAAATTTTTTTTTTATTTATTCGATTCGCAAACAAATGACATTTTAAAAATCGATAATAATCGAACTTCATCTGCCCTTGTTGTGTTGAATTTATGTCGTATTTTATACGTAAGTATGTGTGTGACCTGGCTGATCGCAGTTTTATGTGTGTTTCGTAGTTTTTTTTTTTTTTTTATTTCTCTGTATGTGTCGTTTTCTTTTTTTCCCGGATTGTTTGTTATGTGACTGTGTATGAGAACATTTATCAGTGACATGTTTGTCATAACAATAGGAATCAATCGATGAATAACGAATATGTGTATGTGTATATATCACTATACTGATTTCTGTGTATGCTGATGTTGAAAGTAGAGTGACTGACAAAATTAGTTGTGATAATTGGATTAAAGGAAGAAATACCTTTGAAGCTAAAAGACAAATCAATTTCTTTTTATAAAATATTTAAAAAAAAAAAACATGAGATCGTTGCTTTGTCACTTTTCACAACAAAAATCGTATAAAACACGAGTAGACTTTCGACCATTACGCCATCCCTCAGGTGAAAAACACAACTAAAAACTGTTCTTTTAGGCGAAGCTATTTATATTATAAATAGCTCAATTCCATTCTGGAAATTCGCTAAAATGAAGTGAATAATGTATTTTATTTTATTTTAAAATTCGCTGTAGGTACCGATGCAAAATAATACAAAAATTTTACTTTTATCGAAACATTTGTTAACTTGGAATTTCCCTTACATTTGTTTTGATATACTTATATCTGCCTCTAATATCTCTAACATCCCCCACTAATACATTATTCACTTCATTTTTATAATATAAATAGCTTCGCCCAAAAGAACAGTTTTTAGTTGTGTTTTTCACCTGAGGATGGCGTAATGGCCGAAAGGTCGACTCGTGTTTATACGACTTTTGTTGTGAAAAGTGACAAAGCAACAATCCCATGTTTTTTTTTTTTTAATATGGTTTTTCACAAAGTAAACCTTTCCAGTATTAATTATTTATAAAATATTAGTAAAATACATTAAGATTATACTCCCAAAATTTTCGCAGCGATATTAAAATTGCTTCGAATGTTTTAGCGTCTGAACGTAAAATGCGCTCGAGAGTGTGTAATAGCCTCTGTGGCTTATTACGTTTGTGGTTTGAAGTATACGCTGTTTCAAATACAATTAATCATGAGTCAAAGTTAATAGATTAAATAATTCTTATATTCAAAACAAATCAATCTTCTATTCTTTTCTAAAAATAAACTGCAATTTTAAAATTTACGAAGTGCAATAATGGAAAGAGATAAAGCCAAGAAAACGGAAATTATTTAAATTTATAAGTGATGAAGTATGGTTAAATTTAGGTGAAATGGACCATAGTTTCGTTTTGATTATCACACACGGAGAGAAAATTCCTATAAAAATTACTGTGCTCATACTCCAATCGACGTGTAAACCGGCGAACATATCCAATTTTTGTACGGTAAAATTATAAAAATTCCAATAATATTGCTATAATTTTTATAATTTTACCGTACAAAATTGAATATGTTCGCCTGTTACACGTCGATTGTAGTATGAGCACAGTAATTTTTATAGGAATTCTCTCCGTGCATGATGAAATTTTCAACGCGTTTTTCTCCAAATAGCGTTTTCACAGGTGGGTGGCATTCTCACTCAAAAACTACTCGACCAAATTTTTTAAAAATTATGTCAAATATGCTGTATTATGTATATTATAATTTACCTTTGTGTAAATGAACCGTCTATGTGAACCAATGTCGGTGCAAAAATGTTTTTATAATCTCAAAATAGACGAAAATTTCATAATAATTTACAATATTTTTCAGATGTCTAGAATGCTAGCCATTTGGGAACTTGTGGAGTGACACACTACAATATAAGGCTTCTACAACCGCCATTTACATATAGGTACTTATATTGCCTTTTATTTCAATTATGGAAATTCTTACAAAGCAATACTACCTCTAATTTTTTATAATTTTTTTTTTTTTTTTGATTAGTAATTTTAAAATTACGAGAGGAACACAAAAAGTATAACAGATAAAACTATAAGAGTTTCGTGTTTTTGACTACGTAACCCTAAAAAACTGGAAAGACTCAGTTTTAAATTACAAATAAGTTTAGGAACTAGCAGCTCCGGTTCTTGTCTAACAGATCGCAAATTTGCTGCCGAACCCCAAAGAGGAGAGACGATAATGTTATTTGATTTACCTTCTGTTAATATTTTTGACGGTTACGGTACAAACAATGTGTGGTAGGTAACGTAGATCGAAAAGAAAATACAATACGATAGAGGACAAGGTGTTCCAAAAGCTGCTAAACGTTTTTCAATGTTAAAAATTTCTTATTTTCATTAGATTTCAACGTTTAGTGACGTTAACGACTTCCTAGTTATATCTAAATCGAATTAAACCAAATTGGTCAACAGCCTATTAAACATTCGTATCATGAATTGCTTTTTTTCTATATGCACTTTACCGTAAGCTAACTTTTGAACTACACGGTACTTCTTTGATGGTAATATACACTTATTGTGATTTGTTTGCTCCACCTTTTAAGACTTCTGTACATATAATATCAGCCCTAAATGTAACCAAAAGACTCAAAGAAAAGGTTACATAAACAATATTTTTATAGAATTTTGTCATTATCAAATAATTCGATTTTGCAACTTTACCTCCTCAAAAACACTTTAATATAGGCACGCATCATACCATATTTATAATTTTGTCAAATAGGATGGTTTTTTTCTTTCATTTACCATAATATAGAAATATTATTTACTTTTCAAATTGTTGTATTTACAGAAAATTTATATTCAAAAAAATTTTTTCTTTATTTTTATACAAAAAAGTTATCACGCCCAACAGTAGCATCATGACATATTGCTTTTATTTAAAAATTCCAAAAAGAAAAAAAAATTCAAAATTGTTTCAACAAAGGTGCTGTACAATGTAAATAAGGTAAACGTTTTATTTCGAAAAGATAACAAAAATTCAGCTAAGTCATACCAACGTTTATAAGAGGCATACGATACACCCATTTTAAATTTTCTGTCCAAAAAATACTGGTGGTCTTTTAAGGACGTAGAGTATATTACAATACAGGGGGGGGGGGTAAGTAAGATTCATCATTAGTATTAGAGTGATAATATGTTACTATTACTTTTAGCGAATTTCGAGAATGGAGTTCAACTATTACAGCCACTGTCATGACGCGATTTGCGCCCGGTACTATATGGCAGAAATTTGTTTCGAGGTCCCTAGAAACCGAAAATAATATTCACTAAAATTTATATATATATATATATATATATATATATATATATATATATATATATATATATATATATATATATATATATATATATATATATTCATATATGCGTGTTCAGGCGATAACTCTCGAAGGAAATGTCATACTTTTACAAAATTTGGTGAAAATGCTGGAAATCCCAAACTTTTGGATGAGTTCGTCAAGCAGACACGTCGGATGCCAGGAACATGGTTTTTGTTCTTGTAAAAAATCAATTTTTCGCCAAAATTTACACTTATTTAAAAATTTTTGGGAAATTTTTTTTACGCCATTTAAAAGCAGAGAAAAAATTACATAAAAAAGGTCCTTAAACTATTATTCTATGTCAACTAGTTTCCGACAAAAACTATTTTTTATAAACGGAAATTCGGTATGTTATGCAGGATGCTGCAACAGGGGTATTTTCCTTAATACCAACACACCAGCTAATACACACACACATATAATATATCTATATTGATGAGTGTGAACAAAATAACATTTTTGCATATTCTTTCTTACATTATCTCAAAAACTAAACAAAGAATCGTCTTCAAATGGAGGAGGGAATTTCGACGTACACTTTTACATCGATTTTCTCTGTTCTCATACAGCACATTCTGAATAATAAATATATAAAATTTGAAAATTTTGCTCAGAAAACTTAATCCTCGATAGAATTAGGTACGTTAATCTTTCCATTATCATGATAATAAATTTATCATTTAGATATTAATATTTTATGCCATTAGAATGAAACAGTAGTAGTTTTAATATAAATAAATTTTCTTCCCCGGAGAATTAATTATGGATTTACTCTATTTACAAATGAGGTTTAGTAAAATGTCACTTACTTGGATTGATAGTTAAAAAAAAGCTCATTTGCAGCAACTTTGTTTGAATATCGTTTTATTCTTTTTAGTTTTATTACATAAAATAGTGTTTTTTTATTTTAAATTTTTATTTTTCATCATTGCAGTTTTATTATGGTAATAGCTGTTATATTTCATGTTTGTATACGAATTTCCAAAGTCTATGGTCCCACGGATGAAGTTTTACAAAGATTTAAATGGCTTATAAATCTCTAGTTGGTAAAGAAAAACCAATAAATCTAACTTTATTATAGTTAAACATTTTCCCACTGAAAAATATCAAATTTAATTGAATCGATATTATATATCAGTGGCGTTCAACCTTTATCCCTGTGCGAATCACTTTCATATTATAATTTATCGATAATACGCTTTTACATAAACCAGATACTTTGGTCAAAATAACCAAATTCATTTAAGAAATGTGGTTTAATTTCCGTACGTGATTTTCCTGCTGTTTGGACAATTCTGATCTTATCAAAAATCAGAAGAGTAAAATCTAAAACATGTGCGCAGCTTCAAATTTAATAAAAATTACGATTTTTGGAACGGTCTCTTACAATTTGGTCCATCGACACAAATTTTCAAAATGATTTCTTTATTCAATGATTAAAAATTTATTTCAATCAAAAAAAATAATTTTTTTGATTCAGAGAAATATTTCTTTGACTTTGAAAGATTAAAAATTTGTTTGAATCAAAAAAATTACTTTTTTGATTCAAAGAAATATATCTTTGATTACTGAAAGAATATTTGAGGAAATATTTCTTTAAATCAAAAAATAATTTCTTGAATCAAAAAGATTATTCTTTGATTCAGGGAAATATCCTTTTAAACCAAAAAAAAAAAAAATCAAAAATTTTTTATTCTTTAAACAAAAAAATTCGTTAGGAGAATGCGGGAACCGCTAGTGATGAGCAAAATTAGTCTTGGTCTTGCATTTTTTGCAAGACCAAGACCAAGACCAAGACTATGTATACCAAGAGCAAGACCAAGACCAAGACTATAAGTATTGCTGCAACACCAATACCAAGACTCAAGTGAGCAAGACCAAGACAATAGCAAGGAAAAAGCAAGACTCTTGGTAAATTATTTAAATAGTTTAAAAGTATAATTAATACCGCAAAGGGAGAAAATTCTGTTTTTAGAAGGAAAAAATTCGCTAATAAAATGCAAGAAAGTGCAAGATTCTTTAGCAATACCAAGACCACGACCAATACCAAGACTGCATTTTGCAAGACCAAGACCAAGACTCAAACTGCTCTAACAAGACCAAGACCAAGATTCTTAATGCAAGAACAAGACCAAGACCAAGACTGCCAGTCTTGGTCTTGGTCTTGCATTTGCTCATCACTAGGAACCGCTAATTTAAGTTCTCTAAAACTGACGGTTGTATCATTTACCTTGGAAATAGTTCTATACAGTTAAATTCAAACGATCCATTTTCTATTTAATACACAAATTTCTTGTTATGACTCTGGTTATAAACCTATCGTGTACCATATAAGTAGTTATAAGTTGTAACATTATTTTGTCTTATGACTTTAGGAAATTTTTATTTCCTTGTCGTATAAAAATTTGTTATAGACATGAAAAATTCTTTGTTTACTTTTTTACAATATTTTATAGTTTTATAAAATAATAAATCACCATTTTATAACACGTATAGTAGTGATACAACTCATACTAGTAGATATATGTGTAGTGTGTCATATTACTTATATGTCATATATAGGTGTAAGAACAGACCTATAACATATAAATACAAAAGTGTAAAAGTTAAAAAATATTATTTAATATTGCATAAACATTTACTAACAATATTTACAATATGATTACAGATGTGTACAAAAATATTACAACGGGTAAAAGATCACGAATGCAACGTCACTCAAAGAAATAAAGTGTATGTGTTTTAATTCCGTTCATTGAAGTTTTTTTTAGATAAACAATACTTTTTGTTATCAAAACCAGAAGGTTTTCCAACGCGAAAGAAGCATGGATTTTCCAAATTTAGTCCACAAACCTCTAACAATTGTCTCAGTGTTTTGTTGATGGCCATGAAAAAGTCCCAGCGGAAATTGCAAACGTTTGAAAAAAATTCATCAAAATTTCATCGCAGCAAACTATCTATATATCAAATACACACATTGGTTGAAACGATTCGTGTGCCGCCTAGTGGAAAATGGTCCTACTAATTCAGAAATATTCGCGGGTGTGTGCACAATCACTCATCAAAGCTTCATCACAATCGGATGAATAAGAACACATTTAGAATACATTAAGTAAATGGAAAAGGCGATCCAACAACTTAATACAGTTACATTCACAAAACGATTTCTTTGTTCAAGCATGAAAGATATCTTTGACTTTTTTTCTTAAATCAAAAAATTATTTTTTTGACTGCTGAAGGAAACTTGAAATGAAACTGAAATATTTTTCTGAATCAACCAAATATTGATTTTTAAATCAAAGAAATATTTTTTTGATTTAAAGAAAAAAAAAATCAAAGATATTTTTAATCGTCAAACAAAAAAATCATTTTTGGAGTGCAAAAATATTCATCAAGTTTACGTTAATTAAATTTGAGTTTTTAAAACTCAAAGCCAATATATAACAAGTCGATGACGGTCTATTAGACAATACACTCCCAAAACGATTTAAAGGTTCAAAGATTAAAAATTTCTTTAATTTTGTTTTCCTTGACTCAAAGAAATATTTTTGTGAATTAAAAAAATTATATTTTTGAAATAAAAAAATATTTTTTCTTTCAGTTGTCAAAGAAATATTTCTTTGACCAAGAAATTTCTAATCTTTAAACAAAGAAATCGTTTTGAGAATGTACCTATATAATAGAATTCCTGCTTATTTGCGAATGCGTTTTTAATAACTTTCTTCATACAAAGAATAACTTCAATGACAACTGCCATCGAAGTTTACCTCAGTGCTATGCTAATAAATTTTTCACGATTACTGTAATTTGAATAGTATATCTTCGAAACCATTTACTACTCTCTATTCCGACTTAAATATAGTGGAAAATCAATATCATGCTCACCGGGTTCGATGGTATCCTGAAGGTACCGCACAAGCAAGTGGGTGGCTCAACATATAAACTCAAACCTATCTATATATCTGGAATAAACTATACATATACATAATTCTCCCGTACAGTGATAGTAGGTGGTCTGATTATTTTTATTATAAGTGATTTACATCACGCTATCATTGTCAAATATAAATAATAAAAAAATACCCCTACGGCAGCATCCTGCATAACATAGCGAATTTCCGTTTATAAAAATTAGTTTTTCTCGGAAACTAGTTGACATAGAAGAATAACTGAAAGACCTTTTTTATGTAATTTTTTCTCCTCTTTTAAATGGTGTAAAAAAATTTCGCAAAAATTTTTAAATAAGTGGAAACTTTGGCAAAAAACTAATTTTTTGCAAGAACAAAAACCATGATCCTGGCATCCGACGTGTCTGGCTGAAGAACTCATCCAAGATTTTGGGACTTCCAGCATTTTCACCAAATTTTGTAAAAGCAGGACATTTCGTTTTCGAGTTATCGTGCGGACACACACACACACACACACACACACACACACAGATATATATATATATATATATATATATATATATATATATATATATATATATATATATATATATATATATATAACATCGTAGAAAAATCCGTTTATATCAGTCACAAAGAGATTATGTAAGACTGATATAAACGGATTTTTCTACGATGTTCTATTATATTCTTAGTTGAAACTTGTTGTCCCCGATACGGTAAGTATTTGGGTCGCATTTATTTTTCTGCTTTTCTTCGCTCAATCTTATCACGTTTTTGACTTTCCCTATTTCTTATGGGGTTCGATATTTTAACTTTGTTTTCCATTTGTCATGTTTGACATCCAATTGCTTTAAACGTTATGTCTATTTGATGCTGTGCTTTTGTCTCAGTTGTTTCACAATTGAGTTTCTGAGTTCCTGAAGATGATCATTTAAATGATCGAAAGATGTAGAACAATTTTATTTTAATTTTTCTAATACTTTTCATGCAGGGTGTTGCAAAATTTTGAAATTAATCATTCAGTTCCACCTGCAGTTGGATTTTGATAATTGAAGATTATTTTCGGTTTCTATACGGAGAGAAAATTCCTATAAAAATTACTGTGCTCATACTACAATCGACGTGTAACAGGCGAACATATTAAATTTTTGTACGGTAAAATTGGATATGTTCGCCTGTTACACGTCGATTGTAGTATGAGCACAGTAATTTTTATAGGAATTTTCTCTCCGTGTGGAGACCTCAAAACAAATTTCTGCCATGGTCCCGGGCTCAACTCGCGTCATGACAATGGTTGTAATAGCTGAATTCCATTCTGGAAATTCGCTAAAAATGAAAAGAAAAGGAATGGAAAGGAACGAAATCTAAAATAAAAAAAATTTTCTACATTTCAAAAATATTGATTTATTTGTCGGCGCGCGTGGAGTTATAGAACAAAACAGCCGGCAGAAGAGAATTCGAAAACTACACGTAAGCACGTGACTTTGTGCTACGTTGAGTATCATGCTATATAGTTTGTCTGTAGGTATATATATACACGTTAGGCACGAATATAAATTTTTTCCTGTTATTTTCTCAACGGCGTGGCGGCGTATAAAATGTTTTCGATCAAAATAAATATTTGAAGTTCTAGAGAATTATTCGACAGACGCAGTTAGGAGAATTAATCAGGAGGGGTAGGTATAATATACATTTCATATATTTTACTTCATGGAACGTTTGAGTAAAAATTCGCCATGTAGGACTTGGAAACAGGGCCGACAAGAGGCTGGGGTAGTCGGGGTTACAGTCCTGAGATCCGGGTTTGAAGAGGGGATTCGTATCTATCGGTAGGAGACCTGGCTGAAAGTTTTTTTTTTTGTTCGTCACTTTTATTGAGGAAAAAATTTTTAAAAAATGTGTATTTTTTCCCTGAGACCCTCCGTGCTCTTCCACGGCTCTGCTCGCATAATTAGGGTTACGTACAGTGGGCAAACAATAGACTAAATTAATTTTTTTTTAATTTATGCGTATTTGAATCTTATCCAAATTTGCTTCCGGTAACTGACAAATGCATGAATTGTTCCAAATTACACTAAAATATTAGTAGATATGTTGTCTTTTCCCTTGTTAGTAAAATTTTTTTTTCAAAAATTACCTCACTGCCGAAAAGAAACCCTAGTTTTTCCGGTGATCTATGACTCAATTTGTACTAACTCTATTAAAATTAAAATTTTAGCTACAGAAACCGAGGAGATCAGGAAGCAGCAATCTTACACTAAAATTGAATGCATTTTAAATTCGGGCAGTATTGAAGAAACGTCTAAATGCTGCGAATGGAGACTTTTGCCTTCCTTTTATCAACTGTAAACGAATCGACAAAAAAAAATTCTTGAGCAACTTGAGAACCAATGGAGAACATGAACTCGATAGTTATTTAAAATTTTTACTTCACTTACAGCTGAACTCTTTTTTATGCGGTCTTTTTTGGGCGATTTTTTTTGTGCGATTTTTTTTATGCGGTTTTTAAAAAAATTGCCATTAAAATGCATAATATAAATCAAAATCAAGTGACAGTAAGAAACTTAAGCATTTACTATAATAACTTTCTTTGATAAAAATACTTTCTGACGGCTTTTAAGCATTTAATCAATACATTGCATAAGAACATAAGTTATTGCATCATTTAATTTTGTTACAGATGTATTTTTCAAAATTTTCATAATATGATAAAATTGAAATAATATGTTTCTATGTGTAAATTAATGCTTTATCTTGTTTATAGAAGCAACTTCTAAGGAAATTGCTAAGTTTTGAGCGTTTTGAATGTTTTTTCGTTGAAACCTTTTTTATGCGGTCCCGACCAACCGCATAAAAAAAGTTTTTTTGTACAATCTGAATCGAACTATACCTTATAGCTATTTATGATATTTTTGAATATATTTTTTTTTGGGCGATTTTTTTATGCGGTCCCTATCCACCGCACAAAAAATGTATTTGTATTTACAAAATATATCAACCTTCCAGATGATCATTGGTGCTATGGCGCTGGTATCGGGACCAACAGGACCTGGATTCAATCCCCGGAAACGTCTATCAGAATTCAATATTTGTGAACGGGAAAACCAATCAGTCAAACTCATTGAAATCTATTATCGAATTTTCGTACAATACGGATTTTGACTATTTACCATACCAAAATTAATTCGGAACACAGGTACTGCACTCTCCCTCTAAACATGTACAGCTCAACTAACATAAGGTTGTCGGTCAAGGTTGTACGCGCAGTAGACAAACACAACTTCTATCACACTTTTATGCATATATGTTATATGGTCAATTCTTGTTGTCGCACTCTTTCATTTGCGCATCTGACCGGCAACCTTATGTTGGTTGGGTTGTATACACTACCAACATGTATGGTAAACATACACATTTAAAATTTTGTTTATACAAAACAGATATAATAATATTATTACTGTAAATACCTAGAGGGTTAACCGCAGTACACCGCAACCATATTATAATTGCAATGTTTATACTTATGAGAATACAAACACCTTGGTCAATTGTCAACTGAACGATAAAATGGTTTTGTTTCAAATAAAATTTTCGCAATTTACGAAAATGTTATTTGGTTAGGAAATAAAATAAACAAACAAGCAAACAAAATTAATTTAAATCATGGTAAATTTTTTATTTGGCACCAAATAAAATGTGAATTAATAAACATTTATTGTAATTTTGGTTTTAATCAGTTTTTCTTTTTTTTCCATAAATATTTCAGCAAGTATTGATTTTTCACCAAAAATGGTTATAAACGAATTTGTAGCCTATAAAATTTTCTACAAAAAACTTTCAATAATGTTTTCGCGTAAAATGTATCGTTTCAAAGATATGCACAAAAATATATTGTTCACCCCCAATAGCTCTTTCTCGGTTACGTCTTAGAAAATCAAGATCACTTTTACTGTAAACCTACCTATATAAAATGTTAATAGTATATTATTCAACAAGCTGGTAATGATAGCTGTTACTCACGAAGATGAAATTGCGACACAAGCCGAGTTTACGAGGCGAGTGTCGTAATGCATCTGAGTGAGTAACAGCCATTGCAAGCGAGTTGAATACGATATTTTTTCTACGACTTTTTCCTTTTTGATTTAAATAAAATTGAATATAAATTTTAAATTAAAAGAATACAATTTTTAATCTATCTCTAATTTCATTAAATGTTTATTAATTTATGTAAAACATAAATTAATAAACATTTATTATAATTTTGTTTCAACTAGTTCTGCGATTGTTGTTAAACAAGTTCTTATAAATATCGCAAAAAGTATTAATTTTTCACCAAAAATAGTTATGAACAAATTTGTAGTCCATAAAATTTTCTACAAAAAACGTGCAATAACATTTTCTTGTATAATGTCTCGTTTCGAAAATAGGCGCAAAAATTAGTTATCCGTCCTTTATAGCTTTTTTCGATTACGTCTTAGAAAGTTAAGATCACTTTTACTATAAACTAACTATACAAAATGACAAACACAAAACTAGTTCTGCGATTGTTGATAAATCAGTTCTTAAAAATATCTCAAAAAGTATTAATTTTTCACCAAAAATGATTATGAACAAATTTGTAGCCCATAAAATTTTCTACAAAAAACATTCAGTAATTTCTTTCCGAAAAATGCATCATTTCCAAGATATGCGCAAAAATATATTGTCCATCCTCTAGAGCTCTTTTTCGGTTACGTCTTAGAAAGTTAAGATCAATTTTACTAGACACAAAATGACAAACACAACTGTTAAAATACTTTTAACAATAGGAAATATTCCACCATTAAAATATTAAACCGGATAGTTTGTAAACAGTTCGTGGTTGAATACGAAAACTTATTGAAGTCAATTATTGAAGCATTGTATAAGTTTTAGTTCACTTTTACGTAATATACATGTTTGTTTATGAAGTAAAACATTTTCGAAAGTTATCATCTTAGAGCGTCGTGATAATTATCTTACCACATCATGGTAAGTTGCACCATATGTACCTGTCCTCGTATAGATAAAAGACAGACTACATGTACGTGGGACAAACTTTATCGAAAACTCTACACGATGACCTTCAAAGTGTCGCATACGATTACGTGATAACTATACGTAAGTTATCGTAAGGGTACATACGTCGCAAAAGTTTCTAGACTAGAAATTTAAAATGAAGCTTTTAAGAATATTAAGCTTCTTAAGTGTACGACGTGCCTTTTAAAAATTTTGGAAAACTTAATAGCTGAATCAATTGCTTCGTCCAAAACTAACAAATTTTTTTTTTACAAATCGATAATTTAGAAAAAATTGACTTTCTTACTATTTTAAAAATAGTTCTTGAGTAATTTAAATTTGAGTAGATGAAATTTTTATATACATATGCCCACCTCAACAAGAAACATCTCTCTCTCTCTCTCTATGAATATATAAATAATATGTATATACTGTGTGAGTTTTTCGAGAGTTGCCATTTTTATTTCGAGCTATGATACAAACTTATAGATTTTCTAATGGGACTATATATTAATTTTTCGATAAAACTAATCTAATGCATTAATTAACAACATAAATGAGCAAAATAATTCTTTTTGCCCAAGATTAATTTTTTAATTTTTCTTTAATTTATCAGTTAGGCGGTAAAAATATGCGTATGTACTTGAGGCTACTTCAACCGATAGTGTTTTTCTTGGTTACATTTCCATTACATCCAAGAAAAGAACCTTTTTCAGTATCATTTCTATCATAAAGATTTGGTTGCAATAGAAATGGCAACTCTCAAAAAACTCACATGGTATATAGAGAGAGAGAGATGTTTCTTGTTGAGGTGGTCCACTATACTTAGAGAGAACTTAAAAACTAACGATTTAATTTACAACAATAAGTTTAAGAAAAAACACCCGTAAATTTTGTTTGTACATCCAAATACAACATCCATAAAAAAATCTACCAAAAGTTAACACCAAAATATCCTTGTTTTCCTCAATCCAGTTACATCCCGTACATGTATTGAAGCTTCTATGTAGCCTCCGGTTCACACATCCACATTTAAGACGAAAGTCTTGTCGACTAACTAAGTGCTGTCAGTTGATATCTTAACCGAACCCAATAGTGTTGGTAAGGCCATTTGCACACAAAGCGTCTCAAAGACATTACAAGAATGTACTTGAAAGGATTTAACTGAAAAAGTTAAAACACATTGCGATTGCAAAACTGCATTTGGTGATAAAAAATAATTTTTTATTACTCATGCGGGAGAAGTACTAACTTGGCGCACACATTTCTGTACGCAAAATAGCTGTTTGCCCACTGTACTCTTCCCGCATACTTTTTTGCGTGTGGAAAGTTACTTTCCACACGCAAATTGACAATAAAGCACGCAAAATTTAATCAAAACACGCAAAGCCGCCTCTTAATTTTTCATTTAATAAGCATTTCATAATTATTTCTATAGAAACCACCAACAAAGTAATTTAAACGATAATTAATTCAGAAAAAAGAGACGAACACTTAAAAATATTATTTTAAAAAGTAAAAAAAATGTCAAAAATAGTGATAATAATAGAAAAAAGTATGTGAAATTCGTAATAAAAAATAGCATGTGCAATTTGTGCGGGATTATCGATTGCCCCACTCAAGCGAATGAACGCATTCACTACGTTCGTGCGGTCAACTTCGCTTTCGTGGGCAATCGACAATTTCCCGCACTTATTGCACAATATACTAATCTGTAAGTATTTCTTGAGGTATGTACCATTTTGTATATTTTCATGTATATTTCCTATCTTTTTCTTAAATGACCGATTATTTTTTCTAAGACGAGTACCTAGTATAACATATGAGAAAGCTGGACTTCAAAAACAAGCGAAGTACCAAAAAAAAAGAAAAATTGAGTCAGACCCGAAAAAGGAATCTAAGTGATATTGCCAACAAGCTAGACAGCATGCCAAAATTTAATTTTTTTTTTTTTTGGCACATCCTGTTTTTGAAGTTCAGCCTTAATTTCTTTATCACTATTAGACATCTTCAGCAATGGAGCAATCACTACGGGATGCATGACAAAAAAGGACGCAACAAGAAAACGTATGGAAGCAATATGGAAAGATACAAACTGGAGGAAAATTCTTTATTCAGAAGTTCTTTTTTTCTATATTTTTTAGGCGGAAGGGGGATCTTCTCAAGGCACATTACTCACAAATAAAGAAATTCATGCATTCTTCCTTTTCTGATCGTCTGTTGTATTTTTAGAGGAAAATGTACTTTTGTGAAGGGGACGCTTGAGTCAAAATCGTTCCAGAGAGAATCGCTCTACAACTATAATTAAAATTATCATTTTGTGTACAATACGCTTGAAAATCGCTTCATAGGCGGATCTCTAAGCGCACAAAAATCGTTGATTGTGTGCGAACGGCCTAAGATATTCACATCGAATAGATACAACGTACGTATATACAGACAGTATTAGTGTATATTTGGTCCGTGAGACTGAACACACATGGGGCCTATTTTAACTTGCTCTCCTAAAACCCTATTAGATATGACATATCCATTCGTTTGCCCATTCCCCTATATCCCTAAATTTTGTTCATATCTGTAGGCATAGTTCAGTTATGTTCTCGACACAGTCAGTGTATCATTGTCACTCATCCCCCTGTCACTGGCACGTCACGTCATCCCTGAACTTGGTGATGGAGATGATGGTGTCATAAACTGTCACAAGGCATCATTGCGTCTATGCATTTACTCCAGACGACGACAATGACATTCCCTTAATACATATATTTTTTTTACAACGCAAAAAAAAAAACAGAATGCAGGAAAGACAAAATGTGTATATTTGTACAAAATTGAGAAACTAATTGGATATTAAAAATAACTTACCATTTTGTGATACAGGATGACCAAAATACCAATCCTTTAAAAGATAGTATTATTTCGAAGAGGAGTCATCTTTATAAAGGTTTTCGGATTTCCTAAAAGGACTTTTTCAACTTCTTGAATCGTAACTTGACGTTTCATTAGCCAATAACTTGAAGCGTAAATATCATTTATCATTTTGCTTTTTGATTATTATAATTACAAAAAGTTTTTAAAAACTCACGGCAAAAAAGCCTTAAAAAATGTCAAATAAGAATGGCTAAGATGACATACCTATTCCAAATTTCATTACAATATAGAATAAGCTAATTTTTATCCGGGATGTGTGACATTACCTTGCAAAATACACGACAGGCCATGTGACACACGACAGATGAAAATAAGCTTATTTTCCAGTTTATAATGAAATTTTTATAATAAACTTTTTAAAGCTTTTTCGTCCTGATTTTTTAAAACTTTTTTTTTGACACGTTTTAGATGTTTTTGTTTCGTGGATTCTCAAGATTTTTAATTTTGTTGTTTTGAGATAACAATTAATTGTACGGAACACTATTTACGCGACTACGATTGTACTTGACCGCTTTTTATCAAACCTGGCTTAGTTACCACCTTTCAAAATGGCTTGGACTCTCAATGGACTAAAAATACTTTTACCACCATTTTTAAACCTATCAGCAAGCGAACCTGAATTTAGAGCATTGTCAAGTAATGAACTGCTTATTTAAAATAATAAGCAAATTTAAAGGATTTTATGTTAAAAACTTGGTAACTTCTTCAGCACCAAATAATGAAAAACTGAAACTGAATTTATTGTTTTCAAATGACATTATGCATCAGCATCTTATTAATATTAAATAAATCCAAAGTTGTGTTTTGACCCAAACGAAAAGACACCTTGTGTAGTGATGAGCAAATGCAAGACCAAGACCAAGACTTAACAGTCTTGGTCTTGGTCTTGTTCTTGCAGTAAGAGTCTTGGTATTGGTCTTGCTAGAGCAGTTTGAGTCTTGGTCTTGGTCTTGCAAAATTCAGTCTTGGTCTTGGTCTTGTTATTGCTAAAAAAATCTTGCATTTTTAACTAGCGAATTTTTTTCTTCTAAAATCAGAATTTTTACTATCTTTACGTATTAATTATACTTTCAAACTATTTAAATAGTTTAGTAAGAATCTTGCTTTTTTCTTACTTTTGTCTTGGTCTTGCTCACTTGAGTCTATGTATTGGTCTTGCAGCCATACTTATAGTTTTGGTCTTGGTCTTGATCTTGGTATACATAGTCTTGGTCTTGGTCTTGGTCTTGCAAAAAATGCAAGACCAAGATAAGACTGCAAGACCAATACTAATTTTCCTCATCACTAACCTTGTGACACCATCCATTTTGATTATACATTTGGTCCATTCATTTGGGTGGTACTTATCAAGTTATCATATTCGTTTTCACATAGGTAATATTTCATATCAAATGGAGTTGCAGAAAAGATGTCTCAGTTTTTTTTTTTTTCGAACACATCAAAAACTTCGACGTACCTACTGGCAATTTAACTTCCGCGAAACATCAACATGTCTGCACATGTCGAAAATGAGAAAACAACATCCCGAAAAATATCTGTCTACTAAATCTTTATTTCAAATAATATATTATTATTACATATACCCAAAACATCAGTAATTTAAGGATGAAAAAGAGAAAATTTACTATTATTAGAAAAATAAATGTACATATATCGAAACATACCTACACCCATCTCTCGAAGTCTATTTCGACGAAGAAAATGATGATTGAAGATGAGAATCTTTTTATTATTTTCCAATATTTGTATATCTATTTTTTTTTCGATTTCCAACTACACTACCGCAATCTATCTATTCCATGCTTGCCAACAAGGGTATAAAACAATATTGTCAGACAACAGCCATAGCCCACCGTAGACTTCCTAATATTATTATATAGGTATTAGATTTGAACATATCTGCTGATGTCAATCAGATACCAAAAATAAATAACTGGTAGTGAGTTAGAAAATTGATAGAGCATATAGTGGTATAATAATAAGGCTTATTGAATCCTTATAGGTATGAGGTCCTTTTTTTCGATCATCATCATAATATACAGGATGAGTTTTTTTTGAGTGTTGCCTTTTTTGAGTACGATCAAACCATTATTGATTTATGCCAAAAATTGTTCAAATAAGAACTACGTTTTCGAGCCACAAAGCAAATTTGTGCTTTTTTTAAATGGCACTATATATTAATTTGTTCATGAAACCGATTTTTAAATCAAGTCCAAACTTAAACGAAAAGAGTGACCCAGAATTTCCCCCTTTTTGGGAATGTCATAGCTTCGATTCAGAAGTGGTCTAAATAATAGCTTATGGTGATAATTTAAAGTAGGAAAAAAATTTAATGTTTTGGAGATTTGACGAGTCAAGCCTGTTAATTAACTTGTACACGCCAAGATGAATCCAAAATAATTGGCAATCTCGTTCATTATGTTGAAGTTTCTCAGATACCAAAAGTACCATTTTCTATATAAAATTTTCTGTTCTTTTTGAATGTATCATTAATTTGTATTTTATCAAAAACGTTGTTCAAATGAAGTACAATCGATTTTGTAGGACGAAATCAGGATTTCTGCTGGAAATGTTCGATTAATCAGTATCATTACACTAAAGTCTTAGCAAATCTTGATAGACATTCCAAACCTTGTATTCAACAGCCTTTGAATTTCTAAGAAATGGTAATGAGCAAATGCAAGACCAAGACCAAGACTTGGCAGTCTTGGTTTTGGTTTTGCAAAATGCAGTCTTAGTTTTGGTCTTGGTATTGCTAAAAAACCTTGCACTTTCTTGCATTTTTTTATTACCGAATTTTTTCCTTCTAAAATCAGAATTTTCTCTCTTTACGGTATTAATTAAACTTTCAAACTATTATTTAAATAGTTTAGCAAGACTCTTTCTTTTTTCTTGCTTTTGTCTTGGTCTTGTTCACTTGAGTCTTGGTATTGGTCTTGCAGCCATACTTATATTCTTGGTCTTGGTCTTGCTCTTGGTATACATAGTCTTGGTTTTGATCTTGGTTTTGCAAAAAAATGTTAGACCAAGACAAAAATGCAAGACCAAGACTAATTTTGCTCATCACTACTAAGAAATATTAGGTTTGGTTATATTACTGAAATGTATTTCAGTAATATGTACTAAACCTCTTCACCAAGTCACGGCACTAGTCCAGAGAGAAGCCTTTTTTAACTTTTTATCTTTTTCTTAGCCATTTTCAACGCCAGAGATCGCCGGTTGGATTTGACTTTATGTGGATTAATAAAATAACGAGCTTAACCTCGTAAGATCTCAAAAACAAGAATTAGAGCTCAACTTGAAATTTCGTTCAAAACTCGAAATCATTTATACCACTGTTAAATAAAATTCATAAGGTCCCCAAAAATGCTTAGAAATTACCAAAGTTTATTTTCTGAGTTTTTACTAAAACTCTGATTTGTGGTAAAAATATTAATATCAATTTGAAGCTCCTTTAATCCACGGCGTTTTTATGAGTTTAATTTTTATTATATCCAAGAAGCGAACAGTTTCCTGCACATTTTAAATTACAACAAATGAATATTAATACAGTAGAACCTCTTTTAACCGGACAACAATGTCACGCAAAAATTTGTCCGGTTAAGAGAGGTGTCTCTGTTCAGAGATTCTACTGTAGTAACAGACTTCTTCCATATCTCAAATAATAGAAAACCTTATTATCTTTATTAGATATTATTTTATCATATGTGTCTCAAACTCAAAATATTTTATAATTTTTTTTTTTTTTTTTTTTTTTTGAGTTAATTGAAGCAGAATATTTTGATCAGTATAACGAAATTTCAATTAAAATCGAAATTCAAATTATGTAAGAATTTGTGGAAAGATTAAAAAAAAATCAACTTTTAATCCGGGCTTAAACCGAACAAATCCTCATCTTGTCAAATATATTATGTAAATACGGAAAAGGCATTATCACTCTTGTCTGACATAATAAATGCGCTAATACTTCTATTTTTATTTTTATTTACTTAAAGAATCTTTTTCAAAAAAAAGAAAGTCTTCTAGTGGCGCGGTTTGAAAAAACAAAAGACTTAATACAGTAAAAACAAAAAATGGTAGTTGATGACAAATTCATGATGTAACTACAAAATTTTTGACAGTTTTAATATCTATTTCTTCTTAATATGCTCACAAACGGCGATAAGAAATAGTTACTTTGACTTTTTTTCCAAAAACAAAATTATAAAAATGTCGTTAATAATATGGAAATATCATCGTATATATTATAATTCTTAAACAATGTGTTTAAAACATAATATATATGTAGGTACAAACTATCACAAAAGTTTGGGACCATACTTTTTTTTTAAATTTAGCATTTTAATTAGAGAAATGTTTAAAAGCAATTCTTCAACTCTAAATAGACATTAGATCGTGTTGTAATATGAAACGTCGTTTTCCAACCACTTGGTCAACCATGTAATGCAGATAGGGGAAACCTGTACAAAATCGTATATCAGGGTAAAAAAGTATAGTATAGGTCTATTTTTTCTATTAATTAAAATTTCCGAAATGCAAGCCGCTCAACAGCGTCCACCAATGAGAGCTATTTTTCAAGTAAGCACGAACGTTCTCAAAATATTGATCTTACTTTTGTGAAAATTAAAAAAAAAATTGTTAAGTTTATGTGTACTACAAGTTAGTCTCCAATCAGTTATGTTAAAGTGTGTGTAATTTACTCGTAATTTACAATATTTGTTTCGGCAAAATCGATTTGCATAGGTGGTAGTGAATTATCTGTTTACACATGAGTCTCCGGGTCAAAACCATACGGGGTAAAATCGGCGTATATATGATTTTGACTTGGTCGTATGCATATGAACTAAACTGATTTTTTATTATTAGTTACAAAAAAGATGCCACGTAATCATAATATTACTATTACTAGTAAAAAAATGGGATTGGAATAACATGAGAAAAGCCGTTGAAGCTATTTTTGACGGAACCATGGGGCACTTCAAACCTGCTCGAACATGTCAAGTCAACAAAAATCAACATTATACAAGACTGAGTCAAAAAATTCAAACAAAAAAATGATTTGCGTTCTTCTGTGCGCAAAGGCTTAAGATGATTTAAATCGATTCTTCAGTGTTGAGTATAGTATACGGTCTTGTCCATGTATTGAGGTAAAACCGTAATAAATAATGGTTTGAATTTTTTGTATTATTTTTGTTTAATATTGGGATTATCCGAAATATGTTGATTTGATTATGTTCCTTAAGAAACTGACTAATTATAAATGTGGGCTTCATACATTTACGTTTTAAAATGAATGATATACAACGCTAAATCCTTAGCTATAGGGTTTTGACCCGGTCTCCCCTAAACATATTCACTTTTCTGAATATCAGATAAATGTTTAAAAGGAATTCTTTGCTTGTAAATTGAATTCTTGTAGTCTGAAATTATTTTCGCCCTTAAATGGAATAATATTAGATCGTGTAATATGAAGTGTCGTTTTTCGACCATTTGGCCGACCATGTAATGTAGATAAACATAAACACTTTCATGAGTGTTAAGATAAATGTTTAAAAGCAATTCTGAACTTGTAAATAGAATTCTTGTAGCCCGGAGTCATTTTTGCCGTTATCTGAAATAATATTAGGTCGTGTAATATGAAATGTCGTGTTCCGACCACTTGGTCGAGTATGTACTTCAAATAAATATCGACACTCAGAGCCGGATCATCGCATAAACAAACGTTGAAGAGTCCAGTGCAACTGTCTATAAACAATATTCAATGAAGAAAATTCCTAGGACCCTAAAGTGAATTAAACCGTTCCTGTCTCCAATAAACGCTGTAAATTTTTAGAAATTTTGCCCTAGTCCTAGACTCAGATCTAGTGACGAGCAAATGCAAGTACAAGACCAAGACTTGGCAGTCTTGGTCTTGGTCTTGTTCTTGCATTAAGAATCTTGGTCTTGGTCTTGCTAGAGCAGTTGTCTTGGTCTTGGTCTTGGTCTTGCAAAATGCAGTCTTGGTATTGGTCTTGGTCTTGGTATTGCTAAAGAATCTTGCACTTTCTTGCATTTTTTTATTAGCGAATTTTTTCTTTCTAAAATCAGAATTTTCTCTCTTTGCGGTATTAATTATACTTTTAAACTATTTAAATAATTAAGCAACAGTCTTGCTTTCTTTTGTTATTGTCTTGGTCTTGCTCACTTGAGTCTTGGTATTGCTCTTGCAGCCATACTTATAGTCTTGGTCTTGGTCTTGGTCTTGCTCTTAGTATACATAGTCTTGGTCTTGGTCTTGCAAAAAGTGCAAGACCAAGACAAGACTGCAATCATCATTACTCAGATGTTTTCATAAGAGCTGCTGTAATAGCTGAATTTCCAGAATGGGAATTCGTTAAAAAGAAAATAGTAAAGTAAGTTGACCCCCAACATTTAACATTGATTAATTTAATATTTCTAAATACTATATGGCACCAAATTTTTGACCGTTAGTGTAAATAATCTGATTTCCCTTATGTATATTATTTTATTATTATCTTTCGTAACATAAAAAAATACTTTAACTAATTATGACTATTTTTATCTAATAAAAATGTCTTTTCCTCTCTCTAAAAGAACTCCAAAATAACATTGAATGACTCTATTTATAAAATATGTTCGTTAAACAGCGCTCTACAATGCCGAACTAACTACTTATGTGATATAAAATAAATTTAAAGCAAAAAAATAAAAGAAATTTCACACATATGTATTATAACTAAGAAGTGTTGCTTCTCTAGAGTGTCATTCAAAGAAATTTAAAACAGTTTTTTGTGTTTTTTACGCATCGATCACAAAGAAGGCGTTATTTTACTTCACTGTTGTTAGTAGTCACTGGTGGTATACATATGTGACTAATTATTCTGTCACTAAAATATCCATAACGCCTGGATACGCGCATTACAAAATCATCAGAATGTTTTATGGTTTGATTTGCTCTTTTCAATTATTCAGTGCCATATTCCGCGGTTTCTTCTAATGTTTTTTTATTTTATAATTATTTCAAATGCCGCGTTCGAATTAAGTGTATCAATCGTATCGTATTCACAGTTTCTTTTCTTTAGTACCTACAAAAAAATTTTTGTAGGAAATGTAACTTTTAAGTAATGACAAATTGACGAGATCAAAGTGTCAAAAAGATCAATGGATTTTGAAGTGAAGTGATGTCGATAGATCATTTCGAAATTTTTTCTAATTAGAATGAATACTAATTACTTAACCATAAGGAAGGGTTTTGTAAAGACAGTAAGGAAAATGCAAAATAAACAGTCATAAACGGAGGGGGGAGCAAGGGGTTATGCATCAGAAAAAGGAAATCAAAGTTAAGCAACGTAAAATTTCTCCAATTATTTTATTTGATACAATTTATTAAACTAAACATGACAATTCAAACTTCACAGAATTACCTCAAACGGATTTGGTGTTACCATTTGGTAACACAAGTATCACAGTTAAATTTTTACAGTAAGGAAGCGTGTTTTGTGAGAAAATATTTTGCTAAACTATTAAAAAAAAAGGTCGCAATTTTCGTATTCTACAATAAGAAAAGATTTCAAACTTAAACAAGAAGTACGTTCTACTTAAGGGGAGATCATCAAGACCAAAACCATTTGGAGAGGGGAAGAATAGTTTTCAAAATTTATGGACGTTCTGTAATGAATGCAGCTTTGTAACCTTACTACCATTAACATTTATGACGAATTAGCGTTAATTTGCGGCTTCGGCTACGTGGTATGACATCAAGTAACTACCGAGATTTTTGCTTTTTCTTGGAATTTTTTGTTGGCTGGAATCGACTACTTTCCCGCGGTAAAAAGTAGCTTAGAACTTTCTGTCTCCAAGTTATCTCTGTGCAAAATTTTAAGTCTATTGGTTAGGTTATTGAGGGTTGAACGCAAACTAAACAAGCAGTATTATTAAGTAGGATTAAGAATTGGGTTTTGCGTCCGTCCGAGGCCAAGGTAAACTTTTAAAATTTTTAAAATTATTACTCAAGTTGTTAAAAAACCACTACAATTTAAAAAAATGAGTGCAGCATTTCATTTAATGCAGAGATTCCGAAAACGTTTTAAGCTCGTGATACTCTTAATTTATTAAGATTTATCCCAAATATGCTAGAATACGTTTTATTACATTTTTTTCGCTCTTTAAGACGCTTGACGACGTCCCTAAGCGTCGCGGCAAACTCTCTGAGAACATGTGGTTTATGAATCTAGATTAGAATGCAGCTACAGATTATATCATTTTTCAAGTCGTAAATAATTTCTGGATCTAAATTTGGGTACTGAAGAAACATAAAAAACATTTCGTTAAAATAAATTATTCCAACCTTTTTCTTGTCACCACATCCAAAATCTATTACGTTTTTAAAATCAATTAAGCCCTCATTATCACCATTTTCACAGAACATCATCATTAGTCTCAATATGCATACGTGAACTCACCCACTGTCACATATGTATGTTAAAACATTCAACAATAACCTCTCGGCATTGAGTTTTGTACAAGTGAAATCTGATATTATGAACAAATATCCGTAGCTTGTCAAACGGTTAATATAGCACATTTGCTGTGTTGTATAGGCTACAACAGGATGTTTTATACAATTTCGGCAAAATAACATACAAAAAAAAATTCACCAAGTGTGTGTTGGGTACGCATTACGTTAGGGTTCCGTACATAGTGAGTAACTATATGTAGAAATTTTTACAACTTTCTGGATAAAATATAGGAAAACTAGCTCTGTTACAAGCAAATTATGGGTCAAACTGCATTTAAATCAGATATTCCGAAATTCCGTACAAAATTAGCTATTAGTATCTACTCTGTGTAGATACCTATACCAATACTTCTATAGGATTAATTCTATGTTTCACCTTTCCTGAGCAAAATTTTGTCAACATCTCCTAAGGTTTTTTTTTTAAATTTGAGTCCTGTTGAACACTGAGGACAATTTTGACCTTACCTTAAACTAGATACTCTGCAATTTTGTATAAAACCAATTCCTTATAGTGCTTCGTTCCGCTCGCCTGACGATTTTTATTGCCATATTCATATTTCTAATTTTGATACCATGAGACCTTGACTATGCCATTGATACCCATATTAGTAGTGTTAGGAGCACTGGGAAACAATTCTGAACTCTTCTCAATTAGTTTTGGAGTCTCAACGTTGGAATATTTCAACGAAATTTGGTTAAGATCCATCCAACCTTTTATTTTGAATGTTTTTGTGAGTCCCCCATGACTCTAAAGTTCATTTTTTTTTAGATTCAAAATACTATTTGAGCCAAATTTAATCAAGATGCGCCTAGCCGTTTATTCTGGACCATTTTATAACCTTATATAAGACATGCGGTGAATTCTTGAAACTGGCTGAATAGTTCTCGAGATTTTCGAGTTGCCGAAAGTAATGGAAATAATTCTAGTTAACAATTCTTAAAAAGTGTTATTATCATTAATTACGTTCAGATTTTTTTGGATCCATATTTAAAAAAATAAAAGACACACCATTTTGGAAATTAAAAGTGGTTCCTAAATTTCATTTTAAAAATCCTTTCTAACAATATCTCACCTAAGGCGGTACGTGGGGGCACCACTTTCCAATAAAGTACCCCTCTAAAAATTGGAAAAATATTTTTCATTGCTTATTTCATTATGAATTTCATTTTCATAGTTTCAAAACGTGGGTCACCAGACAAATTTAACAAAACTATAAGGGTATCGTGATTTTGACTATGGAACCTTAAAAACACCTCCCTTTTAATTTTTATTTTTCAAAAGGATAAAAGCCAATTTATGTCTTTTTTGTTCGACCCCGAAAAAAAAAATGTAAAAAATAAATTTGAATTGTCAGTTAATAGTTATCATCGGCTCTATGTTTTTTGACATTTACCCTTAATTAGACTTGTATTAGTGGAGAGATTTATTTATCGTAAGCAGAAACCCAATCCAACGGTATCGGAGGAAACCCAACTGTTTTTAATGAACGTAAAAACGTTTTTAAAACGATCAGTATTTTCGTTAAAAAATTTATCGGTGTTTAGTCAAATTTCAGTCAGGTTGGTTCATTTTAAATTATCGGCAAATATTTTAGAAACAATTCGAAACACATTAAAACTGAATATTTTTTTTTAAAGATATTTCCTTAATTTCATCCATAATCTATTCAGTTTCAGTCAACCAGAAAAATGAAAATAGCCAGTGTTTGTTTATTTTTTACGAAAATTTAAGCAAAATATCGCACAGAATGCTCCCTCTTGCAGAAAACTGGATAAAATAAACTTTAAAATACGGTTACAAATTTTTCAGTTCACAGCATGGGTACGTTACGTAATATATATTTATTATTAATTAAAAAGAGATATATCTAGTTACGATACTGAAACAATAAAATAGGAATGATTTAATATGATTACACCTTAGAATATTAAAAGGGCAGAGTAGTAGGTAAACGCTTATAGTGTTTGAACAACAGTTTACGAAGTCAAGAATCAATACTTTTCTGTATAAATTTTCAAGCACTTTTGTTAAGAATATTAGTAAATAATTGAAGACATGAGTGGATGAAGGTATTATGTAACATTATTTTTATGATTTTACAATAAAGGGTTTGAAAGTTTGTATTTACATATACATACTTCCCATGCAATAGCACATGTTTATTATTGAATTTCTACAAAACTATTGGACCTAATGTAACCAAATTTTAATATATGATACTTCAGCATAGAATATTTCAAAATTTTGTAAAAAATGGCTTTTTGAAAAAAATGTTACATAAGAGTTAAATAATTTTCTTTCTACATGTATTTTACAGTTTTATATGAGTCATTTCAGATGTTTTTAGGTACATACAAAGAAAATTTATTTTTACACCGACTAATAACGATAAGCGTAGGTATAATATAGTATGAATAACGTATAATATAGTATGAATAACGTTTTGAACGTTTATGGATATTTAGAAAGTGCGAACGTTCTTGGACAAACATCGTCTTATAATTTATATATGGTGAATGTCCAGACGTATACCTAAAAACTGGCACTTTGTACTGAAAAATCGAAGGATCGAAACTTGCAGCTAATTATGCTCGAAAGGGTATTTTTAAATTCCACCAAGAAGATGGCATCAGTTTCCCTCTTTTTCGTCCAATGTAATTGTCATAATGATGTGGGTGGTGTCTATTATAAACAAGCTGACTGAAAAACGAACATTTGAACATAAATAAGCTTGTCTTTTGTCTCAACATTACTTTTTTTGTCATTGATACTCTACGGTATATCACCTCTTTTGTGTATATTTATACGTATTTATAAAGAAGTTACGTTTTTAACACGTCCGGGGACTCTGTACTGCACGGAATAATACGGGTACGGGACTACAATACGTTTATATATACGTATATAGGACTGATAGATACAGTATCTGTATGCATACATATATAGTAGATTAATTAAAGCAGTATAAATTGGCTTAAAAAATTTGAATTTCTATTCGCATCGTTGATTGAAAAATTGATTTAAACTGCAAATCCTGTCTAGCACGTTAATAAACCATTTGTTTTGCCATTCTGGGAGTATACAAAGAATGATGTACCCACTCGCTGTCATGAAATTCAGTTCATGAGTGCGATAACTGTGCTAAAATGATACTATGATAAGTTCAGTTGCCGATAATTCGAATTTTGATCGTAACATTAAGAATGATGTAAATTAAAAATCACAAAGTGATTGAAAAAATTATCCGGATCGGCCGGAAATCGAACCCAGTATCTCCTGGTAACTGGCTAGGTGTGCTATCCATTACACCATCGATCCTTTGCTCGACAGGCGCCCGACACCATAGAACACTAGAAGCCGACTAATATCAACGAAGTGTAGCTTGCTTGGAGCTCTTTGTAAGCCTGTCACAGCTTTAGTCATGTAGTCAGTCGCTGTCCGTCACCGAATACACATTGCATTGTATTACATTGTTAGACATTGTTAGTTGAACAGCACACATTTCTCTCTCAGGTAATACGTGTGTTGTAATAGTGTTTGTAAATACGCACACAGACGCAACCATTAAACCAATACCATTGCAAATAGTGTGTATCTACACCAAAAGAGTGGGGAAATTTTACGTCACCCACTGGCGACAAGTGGAACAGTGTAATTTGGTTACTAGTATGATCCCTTGCCCGACACAGACAACATTCAATCACTTATATGTATGTACTCTCCGTAATGTGAGAAGCAGTTACAATTTTTTCTCGACAAATTTGAAATTGAAAAATTAAGAGTGATATTTATACAGGGTGTAAAGTATATAAATCTCGCTACAAAGACAGTGGGTCGATCTCACCCATGTATCTAATTAATATTTGCCAATAAATTTGGACAAAAACTGTTTTTTAACAGAAAAAGTTTGGGTAAAAACGGGTTCTGACAATCTCATCTTTGTAAGATACATTTTTTGTTTTTCAAAAAACATCTAGGAAACACATTCACGACCTAAACATGTTTACAAAATTTTATTGAATTTTAGTCAATAAAATTATTTTCTACCATGGATAGTAAGAAGGTATTTATGCATAATTTAAACAGGACCGTACTTAGAAAAATTTTAAAACATCATGTAGCCAGTCAGTTTGCGATTTTCTCAAACTACTAGTTCCGAAAAAATTTTTGTGGTTTTAGTGTCACCCCTAAAAAGGACGAGAGTTTTTTTTTTGCACCCTGTATAAAACAAAAGTCCCCAGGGTTTTGAGTCGGCGAGCTAAATTGTAAATACCAAAACAATTGGCGAGCCAAGAATTGGTTCAAGTGAGATATGTAACAGTGATCTCCAAGCCTGCTGATCGGGATCAATCGATCGATTCTAGAGCGAATTTTCTGCTCTGACTTTCAAATTCAAAATAGTGGTATAGCCTAATAGAAAAGTCACACCCGTAAAATACGTCAATATAAGTCACATTTTCTAAGCAAACATGATTAGGTACTTTTAGTGGAAAAATGAAAATTTCGTACCAAAATTCACCAGCGTAGCTAATAATAGAACTTGGAAAAACTAAACGTGATGACGTCATCACGTATAGATAAAATTTTTTAAAAACTTCAAAGACCATAATTTTGATGTTAGAAACTTAAAATTTGAAGCTGCTTATCGATTTTCGGTACTGCTTTTTTTAATTTTTGACAAAACTGGAATTGTAAAAACAATAGAAAAATTACATACGGAATTTCAATCATATTTCCTGAAGGAATTTGGCAAATTTGCTTGGTAAAAAAGATTACACACCGCTGATATATAAAATCTGTGTAATAAAAATATAGGTATTGCTAATAAAATTTAATATTCTTCAATACAAAAATTTTTTATTTACGAATTACTTGGGAGCCGCACTTTAGGAACCTTTAGTATTTATAACATTTCAAGAATGATTTGTGTAATACAAATTTTACAGAATAGAAAATTCCCCTGTCGTAGCATCCTGCATAACATAGCGAATTTCCGTTTATAAAAATTAGCTTTTCTCGGAAACTAGTTGACATAGAATAATAGTTTAAAGACCTCTTTTATGTAATTTTTTCTCCTCTTTTAAATGGTGTAAAAAAGCTTCGCAAAAATCTTTAAATAAGTGGAAATTTGGCAAAAAACTAATTTTTTACAAGAACAAAAACCATATTCCTGGCATCCGACGTGTCCGGCTGACGAACTCATCCAAGGGTTTGGAACTTTCAATGTTTTCACCAAATTTCGTAAAAATTGGATACTTCGTTCGAGAGTTATCGCGCGGACACACACATATCAAGTCCCGGGCTCAAGTCGCGTCATGACAGTGGCTGTAATAGCTGAATTCCGTTCTGGATATTCGCTAAAATCAATTCTGTCTCCCAGATCGGATAAAAGATCATAATTATTTCTTTTCTTCTCTAAGGTAATTTAAAATTTTCAATAAAGCTTTACGTAGAAGTAAAAACAACTTTTTTTTCAAATTTCGGAAATGTCAAACAAATAATTTTGAAAAATTAAATTTTTTTTCATCAACGCTTTATTGTTCCCAAAAAAAATTGCTGCGTTGATTGGACATATAGCGAGACAATGAATGCGTTCGTTCGTGTATTCGGTTAGTTGGCGTTATTATTGTTGATTTTAATTTGTATATATATATATATATATATATATATATATATATATATATATATATATATATATATATATATATATATATATATATATATATATATATAAATACAATTTTTTTTTGTAAAAAAAAATTGTTATTACATTGCCAGAAAGCTGAAACGAAATAATCAAAACAGAATTATAAAATTTCTCTCCCTATTTAAAAAACAAAACAAAAAAAAATTAGGTAGGTACTGTGTTTGTTTTAATTGAACACTGGTTTGTTATCAACGAAAAATTTTTATTTATTAATTTTTTTCCTGATATCGAAAAAAGCCGACAACACAACTGTAGTACTTTTCCGTCCCGCTTTATTTACAGTCTGCTAAGAGGTGAGGATTAGGATCAATAACTAGAAGCATTTGTAAATAATATTCAAATACCCCTGTCGCAGCATCTGCATAACATAGCGAATTTCCAAATATTGGGCACTGATGGATCTCATCTAAGACCTGTATCCATTTAAAATAGTTTAGCTTTCTAACAGTGAAACAATTTTTAAAATCAGTTGAGTAATTAATTTTTGGCGCTTTTGGGTCAGGACCCTAACGGGTCTCATATAGTGTAGCATATATCCATTTAACAATATATGATATTATTACATTACATAAATATAGTTTCGATTTTTTTTCTAGGTATATGCAAATATATATAAATTATATTTTCTCTCTAAAGGAGGACATCATACAAAAATTTCCTTTCCATAACCTACTCTTAAAATATCTGGCTGATTTTAATTTAAAAAGATGAAACAAAGCTATTGTTATTATAACGCATACATACATATTGAATAACTAAGTAGCACTTCTTTTATCTAGAAAAGAATTGTTAAAACGATGAAGCATTCATTTATTGTAAAAAATTCAGCAAATATCTTAATTTTTCTCAAGAGCCAGTTCACTAGATCAATATTTTAAAAACTTATCTTATGCAATCTTTTACCCTCTTTTCAATGGTGTAAAGAAAAATTTAAAAATTTTTGAATTCTGGCCAAATTTTGCAAGAAACCAGTAAAAATGGCGAAAAATCGCCAAAAAACCTACTTCTGGACATCCGACGCGTCTGGCTAAGGAACTTAGCCGAGCCAATCCGGATTCCGGCTCGCATACGAAATTTCATAAGCATTAAACTTTTCATTCGAGAGTTATCGCGAACACACGTAAATACATATATATATATATATATATATATATATATATATATATATATATATATATATATATATATATATATATATATATATATATATATATATATATATATATATATATATATATATAAATTTTAGTAAAGTAGATTTTCGGGTTCTAGAGGCTCCAAAAAAAATCTCTATCATAGTCCCGGACTTACCATAAGAGCTGCTGTAATAGCTGAATTTCCAGAATGGAAATTCGCTAAAAGAAAACTTGTAGAAGACAATTCTGTTCTAAGGTGTCAGAAAAAATTTAAATTTATTTTGCGTTTTTAGGGGCACATGGGAACATTTTTAAGGAAAGTTATCGAAAACAAAGTTGTAAATTACAATTTTTAAATTTCTCGAAATTTTTAAAAAAAAAAAAAAAAAAAGTATTGTCGATTTAGGGTATGCTACGACGTTTATCTTGCTACAAAATTTCAATTCTGATAAGGAATATACCTAAAATTTTTCGAAAAAACACAAAATACTCAAATACTCAAAAACCTCCAGAGTCACGTACCAAATGGAATCTTTTTTAACAACTTTCGCGAAAGTTTAATCAATTTTTATATTTAAAATATTTTCCAGTTTTCCCAAAAAGTTGTATAGCTTTCCTGTTCATAAAGTTCTGAAGTTTCGCTATAGTGTATACGGAAACGAAAATAAAATTATAAACTTCTAGCATAGATGTTAAACAGAATTGGCCCTAGTATTGACTCCTGCAGAACACCAACGATGATGGCTCGAATATGTAATAATGCAGGAAGCCGTACACCATGCCGCTAAAATTGATACTAAAATCAACTCCCAACCCCCAACACCAAACAGAAAGGAAAATGTTTTCCATATTTACCCTTTTTCTTTCGGATCTGAAAAAAAAAGTAAAAAAAAAATTGATTAAAAACTAATAATATAAACGAAAAACAAATAGCCTGTTAAATTAATTTTTAATAACGCCTATCAAAATATTGGAACAATCAAATTAAACCTACAAAAAGAAAAAAAAAAGCAGAAAAAAAGTATTTTGTAAATACTCTTCGCGATCAATCTTCAATTTTATTAACCGATATTTTAAACAAACACAATCATTTCTCTATTTAGTTTGGTGCAGAGCAAAAAAAAGGAATTTAGTTACTTGAAAAAAATACGGAAAATGTACTCAAACATTAGTACCCGAGTTAGAGATGGGATCTTATCAAACGCAAAAATTTCACATAAATAAATTAAGGTAAGATTTGCCAAAAAAAATTCAGAATAATGTTCTTTAAAGTGTTAGAAATATTCTCTTAAAATTTTATTTTAAAAAAATGAAAAATCAAAAAGTTATGGACATTTTAGTGCGAACACTTTGCTAGCTCTTTTCTGGAAACTATGTTTTTCGACATAGTATATCTCAAAAAGTATTTGAGGTTATCGACATAAATCAAAGTGCATATTAGTTCATCATTTTGGCAGGAACTAGGATCTTTTCGTTCCGTAATATATTTTCAAAATGGCGGTTGTTTATGGCCGAGAAAAATCGGTGACTTTTGAAAACTTACTCAAAATGGGATTTTTCGCTGGTTTTTTATTTTTTTCTGAGATCCTAGTTAGTGTCATAATTGTATATATGTATATTTTCAGAAAATTCTTGATTTTTTGATTTTAGTTCAGAACGCGCCAAACGATTAAAGTGGAAAAATCTCGCAATGTCGACGTCAACACCATTTATACTCGGGTGATTTTTTACTTAAATTTTTTTTTTTTTTTTTTGTAATCTCAAGACATGTAGAAATAATGTAAGTAACGTAAAAGCCCCCATTATGGAACGGTAGCTAATACTGGAACAGTTTTGACATTTACATATTTATTTCTTTAATTTAGTGAGGAAACATTAAATGCGAAGTGAATTTAAATTGAAAAACAATCATTCTATTAATAATAATTTTTGTTATCAGACGTTTCTTTCAGAAATAACTTCATTAATATATGTAAATGTCAAAACTGTTCCAGTATTAGATAACGTTCCATAATTGGGGCTTTTACGTTAGTTATGAAAAAAAATCGATTTTTGATGTTTTTTTGAGGAAACTCCCTTTAAATAAATTGTAGCAATAGTTTGACTTCACAGTAGTTTACAAATTATAAAAAATTTATCTAAGCAGAAATCCTTTTTCTTTAATAATTTTTTAATTCTCTAGTCTTTTTTAGATATTATAGACTTTTTAATATATTATTTTGTTCCTGATAATTACAGCTCACGATACAGAATCCTAGTCCTACGAACCTGACTCACTCTTGGCTGATTTTTATTTCATAACATATAACTTTCTTACGAAATAACTTTAAAAATTTCTTAAGATCTTTTATTAAATTACTAACCTTACTCGATTTCTCAATTCACTAATCGACACTATCCAATCATGCCCATCACTAAACTCACAAAGAAGCACACCAGCAAAAAATACAAATCGATTATTTATTAGTTACGTAACGTCAACGTGAAACAAGTGAGTTATTATCAATCGATTATAAATTGTTTGCATTGTCAACATTTGTTTATTTTGAAATATGGAATGGTTAGATGTGGTACGGTAGATGGGCAAGGAGAGTTATGGCAGATACAGCACCACGGTGTGTGGTGCGGTATGTCACCGTCAAGGAAATGACGGATTGATTATGTGACACGGCACCGTCACATTACGTTTCGTGTCGCTACGTTGTTGAGATCGATTTCGGGAGTATCGCTGTTTGGTAAAAAGAATAGAGATTTGATATTTTAAATAAAAAAAAGTAGGTTAGTATAGTCGATGGTAAAGTAAATGGGTCAGACGGCGACAAAAATATAAAAAGTGAAGAAACTGAGCGGCTATAGGGCTCATACACCTAAGAAATGTGTATACCATCTTGTACCTTTACATGGTGATTAATATATCTTGGAAAATATGAAGTCACATTCACACCAATATAAATAAAGAAGTTACTTCGAGTTAAGCTGCGATTTAAACTCTTATTTATTGTTAGACTTGTTACAATGTTTTGCTGTTTTTTTTTTCTTCTATATTTTGCTTAAAGGATTTTTTACAAGTGATGTGCTATGAAAAAAAAAAACTTTTTGGGGAGAAACTACTTATCGTAATGAAAAAAAACTTTGGTCATTAAAGTACATATAATTAAGTGTAAATTTAATAATTTTTTCTCTTATTTTTGATCAGCCATCTACCCTTGTAAGCCTGTTGAAGATCACAGGCACAAAAAAAAAACCTTGCCAATCATTCAAAGGAAATCTAAGTCCGATTGGATTCAAATTAGATTCATTCTCCTTTATTATAGTATTTTTTGTAAGGCTATCTAGAATCAGCCCTTAGTACAAAAAAATCGTTTTTTTCAAACGCCTGAAAAGTTAGAAAACTGAGCAATTTTTCTTACTTCTTTATTCAAAATGAGGCCAAAAAAGTGTGAGGTCTAATGGGCTGATTCTAGACAATCTTACAGAAAATACCATAACAAAGAGATTGAATCCAATTTTAATCGTTTGTACCGTTTTGAATTACAAAATTTATAGGTATGTGATATTCAACAGGCCTATGAGAGCATATGGAAGAGCAAACAAAAAAAATTCAAGATACACTTAATTATACGTACTTTAATGTCCAAAACTTTTTTTTGGTGGTAAATAAATGGTTTCTCCAAAAAAAATTCCAGAAAAAGTGTTTTGTAGCGTATCGCTTGTAAAATATACCTTAAATGTGGTTACGTATTGTATTATCCACACAACAAAACTTTTCCGTCAAGAAAATTTTTGCCTCCAATCCAAAAGTGAGCTTCACTGGCCTAATAAATACTCGAATGATCAAAAAAGACACTTAACCACCCAATGACTAACGCAAATATTTCCCATAAAACTTCAAAAAAAAAAAAGTATTTGAACAAAAATTGTCAACGTAATATCAGAGTTTCAATGCAAACAGTGCCTGATGATGAACGCAAACGCTTTTTTACCATGATCATTATTACTACGTTAGATAGAGACGGGCGTATACAAGAGATATAGGGAATGACAATGATGACGATGATGATATTGATGTCATTAATTGTTTTTTAACGAGTATCATATTTTATTTTTTAGCGAATTTCCAGAATGGAAACTCGCTATTCCAGCCTTGCTCATGGTGGAAGTTCAGCCCGCGACTATGGCAGAAATTTGTTTTGAGGCCCCTAGAACCCAAAAATAATATTCACTAAAATTTATATATATATATATATATATGTATATATATGTATGTATGTATCGGTTTATGTATGTATATATGTATCAGCACGATAGCTCTTCAGGAAAAACTGCTAGCTTTACGAAATTTGGTGACAACGTTGAAAGTCCAAAAATCTTGGATGAGTTCTTCAGCCAAGCACGTCGGATGCCAGGAACATGGTTTTTGTTCTTGCAAAAAATTAGTTTTTTGCCAAAATTTGCTATAATTTAAGAGTTTTCGCCACTTTTTTTTACACCATTGCAAAGACGGAAAAAAATCACATAAAAAAGGTTTTTGAACTATTATTCTAGGTTAGCTAGTTTCTGAGAAAATAAGAAAACAAGTTCTGGACCCACCATCCACTACCGGGGCGGTTCTAGAAACCTCCGGCGGTGGGTGGAGACTCATATTTGTTTAAAATATTGCTTTTAAATAAAATGATTTTTTGAGTTTGTTGGTGCCAAATTGATTTATTCTGAAACTAAAATACCCCTGTCGCAGCATCCTGCATAACATAGCGAATTTCCATTTACAAAAGTACGTTTTTCTCGGAAACTAGTTGATATAGAGTAATTGAAAATAAAAATACCCCTGTCGCAGCATCCTGCATAACATAGCGAATTTCCATTTACAAAAGTACGTTTTTCTCGGAAACTAGTTGATATAGAGTAATTGTAAAAAAAAATCTTCTTTATGTGAATTTTCCGCCTCATTCCGCCAAATCTTTTTCACGAAAAATGTCCAAAACACTGTAAACGTTTTCACGAAATTTCTTAAAAATAAGATGTTTCGTTCTTGAGTTATCGTGCGGACACATTTATATATATATATATATATATATATATATATATATATATATATATATATATATATATATATATATATATGTTTACTAAGTGTGAAATTTCGTGAAAACGTTTACGGTGTTTTGGACATTTTTCGTGAAAAAGATTTGGCGGAATGAGGCGGAAAATTCACATAAAGAAGGTTTTTTTTTACAATTACTCTATATCAACTAGTTTCCGAGAAAAACGTACTTTTGTAAATGGAAATTCGCTATGTTATGCAGGATGCTGCGACAGGGGTATTCTTTCATTTTCTCTGTTTTCGTGTTCGTGTAATGTACGTTTCGATGGTGAGGTTCGTTATTGAAACTTCGACTATCGAACGTAATCAGATATCATTTTTAATTTTTTTTTTTACTTTCTTTTTTGGTTGATTTATTTCTAAGAAGTTTGTGATTTTTAGCCAACAGTAATCAGTAAACAATTTAACGTATACGTAATTTAAAAAAAAAAATTGTGTGTGGACCACACGGCCGAAGTGAAAAAACTTCTATGACAATTTCGTAATCAATTCGAAGTGACGTAAATATGACGTGCGAAATCAATAATTAAAATGTGGGAAATAAAATGCCATCACAGGCTAAACCCAGAATCCATAAAATCTCAAAGAATATGTCGCAGTTTAATGATTCAGTTGAAGTATGCTTAAATTTTTTTCCCGAATTTATTATTTTACGAATAATTTATTTATTGTTCATTTACCATAAAATAATTTCTGTCAGAAAGTTGGCTTAGAAATACAGATACAAATATCTCTAACATCAGTTAACTGTGATTTCAGTTGTTTTAATTTTAAAATTCAATTTGATTTATCTTCATTTCCACCGTAGGTTTTATTGAATTTCAATAGTCTAACAGGAACAGAAATTAACTGATAGGTAATAATAATGAAAGTAAGAATGCACCTATACTATGTAAAATATAGGTTTATTGTTGTTATCATTGAAGAAAAAATTCATTAAAAATAAAATTTATCGATACTGATACCGGCCTGACGAGAGGGTGGGCTATCCGGGGGGCAAGAAGGGGCCCGTAACGGTCGGTAAGGCCCCGGAAAAAGTATAACACTCTTTTTTTTACTCATCATTTATGTTTTTGGGAGAGAATTTTTAAAAAATATGCTTTGTTTTCGGGGCCTGGTATATCTGTCCACGGCCCTGTAGATACTGACATGATACATTTGGTGCCAATATTATATGCTGAGTTGAAGCTACCATAATTTTAAATATGACATAGAGAATATTGTATATAAATTAAATAATGTGAACAATTTAAAATATTAATCACTTAGCAATTGTCGGCTAACCACTAGCATTTGAAGGGTACAGGGGAAAACAATCAGAGTCACAAAAAGTAAATTTTTCAGGAGAGGGTTTTTAAGCTTTAAAGTGTTAGCACGGGGTCAATATTCTGCATACTGCCAATATAACTGCATGAATTTTGGCATTTTTTATTGTTTGTGATTCTGATCGTTTTTCCCCTATACCTTTTATTTGTTTCACGTTATAATCATTACAAATTTCATTACAGCCAAAGCATTATCACTTTCATAACAATTTCGACTAGAGCTTGGATACCCGTATTCCGGTACTACCGAAAAACCGGAATACCGGAAATTTTTAAACATTTTGTAAAACCGGTATTAAAATTTCAAATACCGGTACTTCGGTTTCTGTATTAACAAAATCAAATACTTTATATATTACATAGTTTGAATATTTTTTTACGTTAGATTTACAACATAAATTTTATTACAATGTCTTTAGTTTTGCTTAATGTTTTCCATATGTGCAGAAAAAATCTATAAGAAAAAATACAAAATCATATATATTTAAATTTTTAAAATCGAAAGATTAAGTAGTTTGTTATTATTACCGTTGCTAATTAATTTTATTAAGTGATTTTTAATGTTTTTTCCTTTTCTCTATACTATCTTCATTCAATACCGAAAAAATACCGAAATACCGGAATTCCGGTATTTTAAATGCTAATACCGAATAAATACCGGTATTATAAAAAGACACCGGTATTCCAAGCCCTACTTTCGACCATTACAGATTTCATTACACTCTTACACGGGGCTACCCGCGTTATAGAAGTTTACATTTCAAAAAAAATTATTATTAATATTTATTGTGTCCGAAAATTACGAGGTTAAAATAGATACCTAAATAAATCTCATTTCAAAGTGAATTTCCCAATCGTCATTTTCTCATTTTCCATTTGCACGAGTGAAGTGTACGTGTTAAATTTGTGAAATTTATTCTATACAAAACACTACAAAAGTTACGTAAGTTTTAATTATCACGAGGCTTATATAAACCAAACAATAACATCTCTATGACATTTTGACGTTTTAAATTTCATTACGATATAAGAGATTCCAGTTACTGCAATTTCCCACCTCTTTCATTCGAATTAAATACATATCTACATACGTATGAATATTATTAAGTTCAAAAATTAATTAAATTTAGCATCTGTAAATAACACAAATTTTGAATTTCTAATTAAAATACTTTTTGGTAGTAACAGAAATTTTTGAGTAAAGTTTAAAATAAATTTAATTTTATCAGGTATACCCGCAAATGTTCGCATCATGGTTTATAAAATAACAACAATATCAAATTTTCAAACAATCATTTTGTGTCTATATAAGTGTATATTGACAGTAGTAGAAAAAATTATGAAAACGGTAGTTCACACAGTTTAAAATCAAGGGAGAAGGAGTATCAAACTTGGGAATTACAGATTTGGGAGAAATTAATATTTACTGTAGAGTTGCTTCGCCTCTGTACTGTACCAATAATAATTTGGGCCAATGCGGCGTTTTTTGAGAATTAAATGCCCGAAAAGATACGAAAAACATAGTTTGTATTGTTCACAACAGCAGCGTATAGCCCAGTGTGTAAAGTTACGTTGACTTATGGGTACAGCTGAGAGGTTCAAGGTTCAAATCCACGCACCTTTTATCTAATTTTTTTTAATAATATTAATAGATTTGAGCATTACTTTACGGTATTCCATATTTGTAAATAATAAACAAATACTTTACTTTGCAAAATACCACGTTTATTTACGTAATAAACGTGGTATTTTGCAAAGTAAAGTATTTGTTTATTATTTACTAATTTTTTTTTTGTAATATTGTACAATGCTCAATTACATTGCACGATGTTATAATTTTTTTTTCTTTTTGAAAGAATTATGATATGTTTTTCTTCATGATATTATATTAAATTATTTTTACTGTGAAATTTATTTCGTATCTCTTGTCTTTGAAGTTATCTATTGTATTTAGCTAACAAATGTTTTAACAAATGTAATACGCTTTTCACACTGGACTACAGCTAACTGATATATAAGGTACATGCTATGTTTTTCATAACTTTTTGGACGTTTAATTCCTAAATAAAGACATATTGCCCCAAATTATTGTTGCTACATTTCTAAGGAGGACCTACTCTACAGTATAATATATAAATCTGGCCCAAATCCGTGACTCTCAAGTTTAATACCAAATCAATATTTGGTTTCACTGTTCAGCTACTTTTCTCGTGTCCTGTACTTTTACTTAACGGAACAATAATAATTCATATCCTTACAAAACAGTAACAGTATCATGTCCTACATAGATCTCTGTTATCCTTACATTTATACATGGGATAATAATTGTTTTATGTGAGTCAGCAACAAACCAAACATATCACATTCAGGACTCCGCCAGGATGTTATCAAGGTAGACTAAAGAATAAGAGTACAATAACCTGTGTACTGTAAATACTGTATGTATCTTCCTATCATGTAATTGGTATTAACCTGATAGTTTCTGCAAAAATTTGCGGGAATCTACGGTAACGAAAATTATTTTTCATTTATTATTACACGAGAGATTTGTATTTTTTCAAATAAATTTGGGTTTGTCTAATGAAAATTTGCTACCTAGCAATTTAACTCGAAGAATTGTCAACTTGTAAAAATACAACACAGCTGGAGTTTTTTGGGTTGACAGTTCTTCGAATTAAATTGCTTTTAGACAACAAATTTCAGTTGTAGAAAACACAAATTTATTTAGAAAAAATATATAATTTGAGTGTAACACGGTAAGACAATTTAACGTATATAAAATAATATAATTCATGTTATAATTTAATATTTTGTTACTATGTGCTTGCAGTTAGTTAAATTTATCAATAAAAATTTCTGTTTCATTTTTATCTTGTTTATTTACAGTTAGATGACCAATGAAACGATTCCTACCATTTTTTTTTTCGCTGTAAAAATCTGTCTTAATTTTATTTTTACGACAAAAGTGAAAAAACTATCATTTTTTTACGGAACCAAATATACCTACTTGAGTTAAATTGTCACCAAAATACTGAAATATCTACTTGTTAGGTTCATAATTAGTTAATTAATAATTCTATGAACAATTTTATGAAATAAAGTTTCTATTCACTAGAAGGAAACATAGACCAAAATAATTGTAGCAAAAATTTGTTAAAGAGAATATTATTTTATTAATTAACAAACTAACTACTTTTTACGTACCGGGATTATCCTTAGATTGAGTATATATAGAGAAAGTTAAGTTTCTAGACAAAGCAAGTGAAACCACTTTATTTCCGGAATCCAGAATATTTCTGAATTTCTCAAATCATAATAAAATTAAAAATCTTAAGAACTCACATTGAAAGCTGCAAATTGTGAGATGGTATGACAATATTTCAGGATTTCCACAGTAACAATAAAATTTTAAAAAATTTTAATAAAAATTCGTCAAATGCGTGTTTTTGACACGCACTAAGTAATATCACCTCAGTGAAAGTGCTAATTTATGATTTTTTGGCTCGTTTTTTAAGTACAGTGAGAATATACCCTCTTGCGTTTATTCAATATATGCATATACAACTCTATAATTATTATATTATATGGTTCCCCACTATAATCACACAACGAGATTAATATGTCATCCTTCGGTGACATAAAAACCCACGATGAAAACGCTTCAAAAAGTTTAAAACAGAATTTCCTGGGAAAATTTAATTATAACGAAATTTGTAATTCTAAATTCCAGGAATTTTTATTTGAAAATTTTTAGAGCGGTAACATATAACAAATTCCTACACTTTCTAATACCTGACTAAACAATAACTTTATTTAGACCCTTTTTGGTCGTATGAATCCAATCTAGTACCAAACACTGCATCCGATACTCTTCAAACTATCCCACACAAAATATAATAACCATATTTGTAGAACTAGAAAACAAGTACACAAAAGTTGACGACATATCTACTAGAGGTATAAATAAAATACATAGAGAGCATCACAAGACTGGCAGAGTTTGCATCGTTTGAGCGAGCGTAAGCACTTGTAACGATGTAAGTTAATTTCCGCTGTAAATGGTTCGTATTGTCTCAATTGTTGACTTCTCACTTGTCGTTTTGTTACAATACTCATACGTTTGTAAAGTATAATACCCCTGTCGCAGCATCCTGCATAACATAGCGAATTTCCGTTTATAAATAGCATATTGTACAATAAGTGGGAAAAGAGGCTTATTTCTCACGCATTTTACACTATACTTTTTCTACGAGCACACTTTCTTTCGTAAAATTTAACATAAATAATTAAAATAAAATTTAAATAAGTAGTAAAAATTTTTTAAATTTATAATGTCGGTGTTAATAAATTTTTGCCAAAGCATACTTTGAAACTATGGAAACAATAATAAATAATCAACATACATATATGTATATTTTTAGTGTTATTTCTATATATTATATATTAAACTAACGGAACAGCCTACTTTTTTATTATATTAAGGCGTGGGAAATAATTTCCCACTGTATTTCAGCACAGTGTGGGCAATTGTTAATTTTTACATATAGTTAGCCGTGCACAAAATGTTACTTTTAATAGTAGGAGTAGAAAAAATTCGTTTTTCTCGGAAACCAGTTTATATAGAATGATGGTTTTAAAACCTTTTTTATGTAATTTTTCTTCCTCTTTCTAATAGTGTAAAAAAATGTCGGAAAAACTTTTGAATAAGTGGAAATTTTGACAAAAAACTAATTTTTTTAACGAACAAAAACCATGTTCCGACCATCGGACGTGTCTGGCTAACGAACTTGTCCGTCCAATGGTTTGGGACTTCCAACATTTTCACCAAATTTCGTAAACCTAGGATATTTCGTTCGAGAGTTATTGTGCGGACACATATATACATACAAACATATATATATATATATATATATATATATATATATATATATATATATATATATATATATATATATATAAATTTTAGTGAATATTATTTTCGATTTTTAGAGACCTCAAAACAAAAAAATGCCATAGTCTCGGGTTCAAGCTACGTCATGACCGTGGCTGTAATAGCTGAATGCCATTCTGGAAATTTGCTAATATGGACATTGTCTTAGTCCAATGCACAGAACATTATAGAAACAGTCTACATATAAAAATCTGTCGTTCGTAAGTTGCAATGAGTTACACTGCTTTTGATTTAGTCTGTTACTGTTTGTCACATCGCTCACATCGTTCTTGTCATTGTTTTTTTAATCAAGTGAAATTTAAACAGAAAAAAATATGAAGTGTTTCGTATTTAAGTGTAAAAATTTTATTGAATAAAAAAATTCTCAAAATAAAGGGATATCTTTCTTAAAATAAATAAATTTATTTTTAATTGTTGGTTGTTAATTATAAAGGTCGGCCATGATAGTATATACTATATAATATATGCAAGCTGCGTAGTCATTCATCACCATACTGCACTAACATATTCGCATGTTTGTGTATAGATACAATGATGTGTTTTGTTGTAAATATGTATCATAATCGCTTGGTAGGGGTAGCGGTGTCCACGTCATTTGTCGGCGACAGTGGGCACAGTAGTTATGAAATAGGAAATTTAGATCTATCTATATCTATGCTACAATGTTTGTTACATTCACCGAAACATGCTTTTATCATAAGTATACATGTACATAATGTGTTTTATTTCATTAAATGTTCTGAAACAACTACAGAATTAAACTCAATTAAAACTACAAAAATTCACAAAGGTCGGATTGGAGACGCACTAAGTTAGGGTTCTGCAGTGGAACAAGTTTTTCACGGCTTTCCAAATAAAATATAGAGTATTTAAGTAAAATTTATACTGCTTAACTAAAGATTAATAAATATATTCGGCAAGGCATTCAGTTTAAGGGGCTTCTCCTCCGTGTGACAGCCTGTTTTCTAAGCATTTTTTGGGTATTTATTTTGACGAAATTTATTTTGGTTTGTCTGAAAAAAAAAACGGCGTTTTAATCTGTAAACCTAAATGCTCCGAGTGAACTAGAATCATTTATAAATATTTAAAATTGGATTTTTGCCAAACTTCTGAAAAAAAGTTTGAAATTTTATGTTTTGTTTTTTTTTTTTTTTTAACTTTTCGTTACGAAAAACAAAAATAGAAATACTCGGAATTTTTGGATGATTCTAGTTTACTGCGTACGCCTACATGTGCCCAGTTTACCCTATAAATTTCAAGTGAATCGATCAAATTTTTCTCGAGATATGATGGAGAAAATTTTGAAAAACACAGTTTTGAGAAAATATGTTTAAAGTTCCAAATACGGCTAAAAGTATGAAAATCTTAACTTACCAACAATCTTCGATGCCTGGTCCACAAAGTACTCCTTTCTGTTCCTCTTGGAAGTCTTTCAAAGTGAATATTGTTTTCAAGTGGGAATTTTTTTTTTATTCGAACTCATCACACGCGAGAACCTCCTTAACTCAGCCATAATTGTTATAGTAGGTAACTTATCATTTTTTAAGTACAATATTTCACAAACGAGGTTTAAAAATAAAAAGTGGTTAAGATAATTTCGTCCTAAACTTATTTTCTCACGATGCCACGTACTGCTAGTCCCATTTCGCTCACATTCGGGAGGTATTTGTGATCCCCTTAATTTATGATGGTCAACTTTCCCCCAAATACTTTAGACTGATTATCTATCAAATTTCTTACGTCAAACAAAGAAAAACTTTCGAATATATAATAAATAATTATATTTTAAAAATTTTTAGTTTTCCCAACGGCATTTTCGGTATAACTTTTTCATTTATTTTTTTCGGGCATACAAAAATTTATATTACGTACTTTTGTTTTTTTTTCTTGTTTATTCCCAAATGTATGTCTGTGGGTTGTCAAACTACCCCCCCCCCCCCCAAAAAAAAAACAAAAAACAAAAAATAGAACAAATATGTATTGAAATGAGTTTTGATCGGTTCGTATGAAAATAATTTATTTGAAGGAGACTTGGGTTTTCTTTTCGTTGTTTTCACCTTCACCATATTCTTGGAAAATTGAAAAATTTATTTATACAAGTTTGAATGAATAAAAATGTATGTATTTTTTTTTTTTTTTTTGTTTCAGGAAAACAAAATAACAACAAAACTTTTGTGAAAATTTGTGTGGTGGAAAGTCTATAGGTGGGTAATAGGTAACCAAATGGTGAACCCTCATGAATTTTCAAATAAATGTTTGCAAAACTATTTTTGGTAAATTTATTTATCTGTATAACTAGTGGCGACGCATTAAAAAGATTCAAGTGATTGAAACTCTTTTACAGGTGTAAACAGGTGATATGTCACGTTAACTGGTTAACTGGTACCATGATCGTCTCGCAACATTCATGACCCTGTGCCTCGAAAATTGTAGGTATACTTTTTCCAAAAACGAAAAAATTTACCAACGGTTTAACAACGCGTTAGCAAAACCATTTGCAAACGCAAGTTTATGCAACACCTGAATCCTGTTCAAAACAACTAATCGTGTACATCATAGATCAATTTAACAACAAACGGTGAAACTTAAATAGAGACTCAAGTGGATCATAATATCAGAACAATAAAAATTTAATGAATATTTACAATTAAAAATTGTATTATATGTATTACGTTATCCGTCTATACATTTAGAGAAACTATAGCTAACTTCAAAACTACATCACTGCTTGCATGAGGCAGAGTCAAAAGTTCAAAAACGCATCAGACGCATCATAACGAAAAATCAAAAATTCATGTTTGCATTTGATGCGTCAAAACAATGCATCAAGAAATTTGGTGATGCGTGTCCAAGATGCATGTCATCTGTATAATGTAGAATTATAACTACTTGCCATATTATGTAGGTATTAACACCAACAGGAATAATTCCGAAAACCAAATTGTTGAAAAAGATGAATGTATTTACCTTTGTTTAAACTATTTGAATACATCTTGCACTCAAAATAGGTATGTAATATTTTTTATTCAAATAATTTCAATATTTTCAATTTCAAGTAAGTTCAAGTTGAAATTCAAAGATAATATACCTATACATTTATACAAGGACTGTATTGCTATATTATCTATAGTCTATCATGCTACATTATCTGTATTATCTATAGCCAAATCAGAGGCTAAATGATGCCAATATACCGTTCAAAAACATCTAATGTGCATCAAATTTCAAGAGAGCGTAGTATTAGACGCATCAGAAAAGTCATGATGCTGCATCGATGCGGTAAAGTTTACATTTTTGAAGTTAACCTAGCGCACTGAGAATGTATTACCTATGTTACAGGTCCAATACCCGTCTACGATAGCATCACACATATGTGTGATCACTGATCACGATTGGCCTCTACGGTTGTCTTGGCTATGACATACATTTTGTGTCAACAAACTGTAAAGAGTTATAAATCTGTTTTACGCCAATTTAAACTATTATGTAAATTATGTGAACTCAGTGCGTAACTTGATTTTGCGGTGCAACCACCACTGTAAAATAAATACAGATACATACAATATTTTACCTACATTACGTACAAAACATTCATTTAAAATCAGCCATCATGGTTGCTGTCAGTTTTGATATGTTTTTCCCCCAACCCGCAGTATTAACATAATATATACCTATGTGTATTTTTTTTCTGTTGGCCAATGTTCATTCTCCCGGTTAAAATATTATTTTCAACTTTTGTTGTAGGGTCAAGTGGGGTAATTGCGAGTATGGTCGCTAATTTTATAAATTCAATTGCATACTGCTCATTTACTTCTTAGAAATTAAGAATGAACATACATGTCTGCCATTATAAAGCACATATGAGGCTATTATTTTAAGTACATATTGAAAAAAAAAGATATAAGTATTCATAAACATGAGATTTGAAATTAGGTACCATGTCTCATTGTTACATTTACCCCGTCAAAAGGGGCAAAAGTAATAATCATAGATAATTTTTTAACAGTGTGTATAGACTGGATTCTGGGACAATAGCAATAAAAAAGAAAAAAATAATAATTTTTAGTTTTTATTTAATTCAATGAGATCGGACAATTGTATCACAAGTTTAGAAGTTTTCATTTTTTCAAAAAAAAAAAATGTTTTCATTTCTTAATTAGGTAGGAAAATATTTTGAATCAAAATTATGAAATAATCATATTAGCGAACTTAAAATCAAATGATATTATTCCACGTCTAGTTATTTCAGGGTTAGGCAATATCTGAACGATGGAGTCAGACGTAACTAGATTAGTATCATCCATTATTGGCCATTCAAAAAAAAATCCCTTGCGTCATACAAATTTTACCTCCCAACATTTTACCTTCTGTACAACGCCTACGTAGTGCTTAATTCCTTTTTTGAGTAAATGTAATAATGCGTATATTAAAATTACCCCAAGATAGCAAATTTCTGGGGCAAATTCAATAGCGGCTATACCTTGTAAGCTGTAGTAGATATGATAAAAATATATAATTAATTTATCTTTCTAGCACAAGGCAACACCATTAGACAAAATAAAAATAAAAAAACTTACATTAGAAATGTAGATGACACTCGATGAAAAGTTAGATTATAAATTTTTGGAGCTACGTTTCTTGAACACCTGCCGCGAAATGTAATGGTTACTCATTCGTCCGTCAGTAAAACAGTGTTGACAGGTGGTGGTTAGCTTTGAGTTAAGGTAATTTTTTCTTCATATCAGAAATGGCAGCCCCGTTTACAAAACAATATGGCTAGACATAGTATGTTATCACATTTACCCCGTTATTGCAAATGCCCCACTTGACCCTATGAGAAACAACTAAAATATTTACTAGAGTCAACACAAAGTGTATGTTTGTTTTTGAAACTTCACTTTCTATGAAATGTTATTTCTACATATTTTTCTGTATGAAAGTTTACAGTATTTCACACTGTAAAAGAAATGACAAAACCATATAGATAAAAAAAAAAAATATAATTTTAAATTTATTTCAATCAAGTACCACTGTGATCGAGTCGAAACAGGCCCGTATTCACAGCGGAAGTAGTCGGACGAAATATAACAAATAAATAGTATATTTGTAAATAATAAACGAATATTTTAATTCTCAAAAATACCACTTTTATTTTGAAACTGTGACAATATTGTTTCAAGCCGTCAGTTCATTTTCAAACAGAAAAAAATTACATTCGATACATGCCTTATATGCTAATTTTATCTACTGCCTATTTATCTAATTCTGTTTGAAAATGAGCTGACGCGACGGTTCGAAACAATATTGTCACAGTTTCAAAATAAATGTGGTATTTTTGGAAAGTAAAATATTTGTTTATTATTTACAAATATGGAATACCATAAAGTAACGCTCAAATCTATTAAATAGTATATTACTTAACGAGAGCCGTGAATTTCATTTTTGTGGCATCCGGTGCAGTTTTAGAATCCAAGGCTGAAATCTTGAAGCCTGTCTGAGCTTTAAGAACACATTTTCATAATAAGCGCAAAATATTGACAACCCTGGAAACGAAAATGGCTTTTGTGGCACACTAAAAAAAGTTAATGGGTTTCACTTCAAAAAATATTTCTACAAAAAGTAATAGAAAGTATTTAAAACTTTTGACCAATATTAATTTATTTAATATAAGCAGCTGGAACGAACGACTGGACTAATTTTTGAAATATGAAAATCACAAACAGATTGTTTTTAGAAGTGGTACTAAAGTTTTGTTCGTAAGTGTATTATTATGCTTTTAGACTAACGATAAACCAATAACGAACGGTACACTATATACAATTGCATTAAGTAACTCTTTAGCTCCTCCGATCACAGCGACAACTTGATGCAGATAAGTTTAGTTTACTTTAGTATATTTCCTTTATCAGCTACTATAAGTACATGCAATAACTAGGAGAATTACAAATTTAACTTACAATAATTTATCTTAATTATCTACTTAGAACTCATATAAATTTGATATATTATAACATCAGTTTGGAAAGTTAAATAGTTCACTAAAATGCAATATGTTTGAATTGTTTGTGTACTAGGAAGTTTAATATTAATTTATTGAGACCACGAAAATCGGAGTTAATTTGAGACACAATACAATAATTTAAAAGGAACACTCATCGGAAAGGTTTGAAATAATTGTTATAGAATTTTATCGAAATTGTAGGGATTCTTTGTTAAAAATCAATGGGGACTGCGTTATAATTTTTTTTTTTTTTTGGTTGTTTTCGTTTTCTTTTAATTTTTAAAATTTGCTAGACTTAAGTTTCTTGAGCAAAAGGTGTGAGAAATAGAGAAATTAAGAAGAATATCACAAGAGTGAGGAAAGTCATGACGCATATCCTATATGTACTTAATACAGTATACTCAACAATGCAATTTTTATATCAAATTGATCAATTTGTCTAAATAGCAAAGTAATGGATACTTTGACGACAACAATATTGTTAGATTACTGCTTGAGACTATTCCTCAAATTTTCTTCCCAATTTTTTCCAGGCTGGAGAGTAAAAAATACTATATTACTGATCAAGTTTCGTAACTACTATTTTTGTGATCCCTCTTGAACTGATTTCCCACCCAATTTCGTATAAGTAGAAACGTAGATTTAGTATCACGTAAATGCCCTACAAATTCCCACTTTTTGAAAGCGAAAACTAAAAATTTCTTCAGATTACTAGCAACTGCAAATGTAAGAAAGCAGTTTTTAATTTTTGTTCGTGTAACCTGAAAAACAGTTACCTCAAAAATCCGGTATCTCGACAGAGACCTCTATGTCCATCTGCTTTCGAGCAACAATTAATTTCATGTAAATTTTTTGAAGCAACTACTTAAATACTGATAATATACACCAGCTTCAATTTTCTTATTATGAGTTCAACTTCCTAAATGAGTTCACACGATGTAAAAAAAATTACGTTAACATTCCATTAAATTTTTTGATTTAAATGTAATTAAATTGTATAAAACAAATCAAAAAAAATCTTCACAGACAAATATTTGTAATTCTTACAATTATCCAAACAATTTCGAAATTATGAATTTCGCTTGCTATCTAATATTATGTGTAATAACTGTTTTACTTAAAAATTAACACACAAAGCCTCTAAGAAAATTGATTCTAATGATAAAATAATTGTGATTAATTATTATTTTGGTTAATTAAACATAATCATAATACGTAATTGTACTAATTTAGATTGATTTTGTCAGTGAGAACCAAGAACGTTGCTAGTAAAGCAACCTAAGTACTTGGTAGAACGTATAGAATGGAATATACATATAATATGAAATTTATAATCATAATATACATAATTACTGTACAGACAGCAGCAAAATATTATAGTTAAAATTCACTTAAGGGGGGATTCTAGTCTAGAGGCTTTTGAGGTGATTTTACGGGCTTTAAAAAAAAAAAGCAGTAAACCTTTTTAGTATTTATTTTTTATTACCAGCTTTTTATTGATATTTGAAAAGTATAAAAATGTATAAAAATTTAAAAAAAAATTCAAAATTGAAATCGGAGCGGGCCGACAAAGTGGGGACTCAAAAAAAGGTGTCTCCTGATTGACGTGATTCCAACCCTCCTGGTGATCTGAAATATAAAATTTTAGTTAATTCTTAATAAACAATAGGATGTAGAGTCAGCCGGATGTAGCCAATTTGAAAAAATCAATTTTTCCACAAAATGGCGTCCATTTAAAAATAAAATCATTTTTTCGCCACTTTTTTCAATTTTGGAAAGTATTAAAAAGTTGATAGCATTAAGAAGATCTGTAACAAATTTCAAGTAAATCGGTGCATTAAAACTTTAGGTACCATGTCAACCGTACCGAAAAAAAGCAGTTTGGAGTAATTTATATTAAAAATTTGAATTTAACACTGAAAAGATACACAGTACACAGGGAAAAAAACACCATAACTCCGAAAATAATTCGAATTTCAGTAAATCCTTTCAGAGGCTTGTTCTTAAAGGTCTGAATTTTGAAAATATGAAAAAAAGAGATCGATTTTTAGAATTTCTAGAAAATTATTATAGAGCTTGAAGTTCCAGTTTGTCTAGTAAAATGCGGATCTACTAATTTTTGTCGTGGACTGCAACACTTCAATATTTTCATTACGTTATGAATATTATATAGTTCTTTTATGTGATCATATTTGTTATTTGTCAGTAATTATTCCATTTAAATACAATAATATATATATATATATATATATATATATATATATATATATATATATATATATATATATATATATATATATATATGTATGTAGGACCAATTCTTGTATAATTTTTTTTTTATTTTATGAGTTCATTATTTATACTATTATATAGGCCATTGTTTTAATTTTCTAATAGGTTTTACATGTAATATATACGCCTTATTATTGTCATGTATAAAATTATAAATATTAAAGGTTGACACGAGTAATTTTAACTCTGGAATGAGGCGCGCAGATGAGGGAAGACCATATAAAAACTTTTGTCATAATATTTAATTCTGGGAGAAATGTACCTGCTTTTTCAAAAAAACACAAAACACCCCTGTCGCAGTTGCTTAAATAATTCTATTTTATTTGAAAACTTTAGATACTCTGTATGATTAATGAAATAATTCGACAAATGGTCACCACACATACCATGTCCAGAGGTACAATTACTCTTGTCAATCAATATACCATGTAAAATTCTATATTCTCATGGGTTTTAGTCTGTACAAATATCTAAGTATGTATTATTTTTTTTATTTTAATACAATAAATTTTTATGCAATCTTGTTATATTAAAACATTAGACTAATTGTTTTTTAACATGAAATTTCTTCATACTTTTTGTTTTTTTAGCAATCTTTTGTTATGTTATGTTTTTGTTTTATCAAATATTATATGGAATATTTTAACATAGGAATATAAATGTTAATTCGTACACTCTCAAAACGATTTCTTTGTGCAAAAATTGAAAATTTCTTTAATTTTTCTTTCTTTAAATCAAAAAAGGTTTCTTTGAAATAATACCGTGATTTCATTACGAAAAAATTCATATTTTTTTGAATTATTGTTTTACTTCAATGAAATTTTTTCTTTAATTTTAATAAATTTCCTAATTTAAGAAAAAAATAGTTTTAAGTGGAAAAAACTAATTTTTTTAAATTGAAAAAAAACAAAATTTTTAGAATAAAAAGAAATTTTTTTGATCCAAAGAAGTTTTTTTTCAATTTAAAGAAAAAGTTTCTTTGTATGATGTTTTGAAGAATCAATTTTTTTAAAACTAATCAATTGCGTTCTTTGAAATTATTTTCTGAGCATGCGTAGTCACATAAATATGTCCAGAATACCTACTGTTATACACATACGAGTAGCACATTTTAAGATGGCTACATAGCTACATGTGATTGAAGCGAAATAACCAAACAATTTATTGAAATGGTGATTTGTTTTTAAAATAAATCAGAACTGATTTTAGAAAGATAAAAACAACATTTTAAGTTGAAAAGTGTTGGGAGAAAGTATTTCACTATATGGAAATAATTTTAGATATTAGTCATTAAAAAGGTTGGTACAATTTGAAATTTTTCTAAATAAGTATAGGTTAACTATGTTAATAATTTTAAATTTTTTTATGAAAATAGGATTATATATACGTGTCATATTTTAGTTAACCTACTAATTATGTCATAATTATGTGCACTCTATATTGTTATTTATTTCAACAGTTTAACAAATGTGTTTTTTGCTTAAATACAATTAAAAACATTATAGGTATATAGACTGACAAATGAACAATTCGTTTTCTTTGAAACAAAAAAAATTACTGCTTTGAAACAAAGAATTTTTTGTTCTTACGAGCATGCGCAGTTACGTTTATCTGTGCGAAACAGTTAAAATGGCTGCAATATACAGTAGAGTAAATTAACCAGAATAATCATGTAAATCGTTAAAATAATGATGTTTTTAAAGTAATTCAGAGCCATATTTCATTACAGTGAAGTTTATTTTAGTATTGCTATATTGATTCTAGTTAATTTGACATTTTTTATTTATTTTAGTTAATGTACTTACATACGCACATTGTTAGAGTGGAATAAAAAATTTGAAATAAAATGGAGTGATTCCCATAATTCTTTTCAAATTGTGAAAATGAGCGCAAACAAAGGAACATTCACGAGCAATACGTGCAAAAATCAGTACAAATTAAATACATGTAAGTATTATTTCTTTTAAGTTTCTAAGTAATTTTATTTTACTTTAAGGAGTATTATTTGTTTGAAAATTTTTTGTTGAAATTTTAGATCAAGCCTTTTTAGGCTCTGGATACACTCGGTTTAACTGTGAGTTAGAATATTTACGATTTTTGTGCGGAAATGATAATGCACTGTGTATCAAAGTGGTCGAGAATTCAAACTCGGATGTAGCAAAAACCGCGAGGCGCAACACTAAATCGTCCGAAAATAACTCGAAACAAACTATCTCAATTCGGAAGGACAGTTATATGGTGCTGGGATAACTGGCTAATGGTAAAAGTCGATATCTTTAAAAATTCATATAGAAAAATGATTTTTAATTTTAAAAAGCGTTTTTCTCAAAATCGTGTTTCTAAAATTCGTACGCAGTAGAACTCAACAATTTTCATTTAAGGTCCGTTTTTTCGTCAAAAGTCCATTTTATTGTTTCAAAACAAAGTCAAATTTGAAAAAATCGATATTTTTTAATGTCCATGTGTGCTTTTGTGACAAAACACATGCTGACAGTGAGAAAAATTTTATTTTGTTCTACATACCGACGTTCGTCAGTTCTACTGCGGACTAATTAGTACCTTCGAAAAAAGTAATCTTGGTTTGAAGTGCTGTACATAGCCATTTGGTTTTTAAAATTACAAAAAATAAAGCTTTTCTAAACTCTAATATATAATCAGTAAGTGGCTGAAAGGATTTTTTGGTTACTTTTAAAGTTTTTTCTGAAAGTATAAATAATGATTTTGAAGATTTCGAGTAAAAACGATTGTATAAACATGGATCTGTTTTTTGACTGGGTGCAAATGATCATAATTGACTAAACCAAAAAATAGCTAGTTTACTTACTATTTACTACTTTGTTGTTGTCTGTAAGTGTATTGCACTCACTATAAGACATATCTATGACTTAAAATTTTTCTGTTTGGTACTCCTCTTACCTTTTTTTTATTTTTGTAGGAATTTTTATAAAAAATAAACGCACATGGACTAGATGTACATCACCTTTTACTGTTTCGGTTTCGACTGCTAGTGCCCAATCATCTTTTGATCCAGGGCTATCCAGAGCTAGATTTACATAAGGGCACTTGGGGCACGTTCTCCGGGGCTTTCACACAATAGGGGTCTCCACAAATTCAAAAATAATGAATAAAATAGAATTATTTTTTACTTGTCAACCTCATTTTTTGGAAAAATATTAGAAATTTTCCAAGGGGGCCTCCACATGGGAAGTGTCCCGGGGTCTCCGCAGAGGTAAATCCGGCCCTGGGGCTATAAATGCACATTTAATTATCACCAATAGGTACTGATTTCGTTGTCAAAACAACAATTTTTGAATTTTTTATCTATCACATACAAAAACCGGTTCGAGCAAGAATTACGCGGAAACTTGAAACTGATTTTATTGAAACTTGGAAGTTGGTAGCTTATATCCAAAATCTAGTCTTGGTCTTGTTACATGGACAAATTGTTCTATTAAACTTCTAAACTCAATGGCTTAGCTACCAAAATAAAAAAAAGTTACAGGCTACTGCTCCTAAAATTCAATTTTCAAAATAAATCTTTTCTGATAAGTTATTTTTTTTACTCTAGTTAATTTTTGGCCTGCGTGGTCCTTTTCTACTCAGCATACCTAATAATTATGTATTTTTATAATTTTGATATATACTTTTTAAAACTGCGATGTAATTTCAACAAATAAATAATTTTCGTTGTTTGTTTTTTTTTATTTTATATCCCTACTTATTTTTTTTTTTTTTGTTCAGACAATTATACGAAATGTAATAGTGTACTAAAATTTTTCTTTCATTTAATTATTATTCTAGTAGTAATTTTTTAAGTAAAAAATAAAAAAGTAAAAGAGAAAAAAGAATTATTATTTGTCTAAAAAATTTATTTTTATTGAACCAAATAAAAAGTTATTTAAAGCAAAAAAAGTTTTTATTTGAAACCTTAAAAATATTTTATTTTAAAGAAATCAATTTTTTTGAATTTAGAATTTGCTCTTAAAAAAATTCACTTTTTTTCTAAATTTGAAGAAATAAATTTATTAATTCAAAGAAACTAATTTTAAAGAAATCTGTTTCTGTCATCAAAGAAATTCACTTTTTTCAATCTGAAGATTAAACTTATTTAGTCCAAAGAAATAAAATTAAAGAAATTTCTTTCTACCACTAAAGAAATAGTTTCTTTGTGCGTATTGAAAGAAATTACTTCTTTAATTAAAAAAAATTTTCTTTGATTCAAAAATTTCTTTTTGAGCGTGTATGTAAGTTATTTTTTAAAAGTATTTACCTATATTTAATTCATTTTATGAAAATTTTGCAACTATGTGAATTGAAAGTACTTGTAATCTCGTGCTACAAACTGTCAGATTTGAAAATTCCAAAACAGCTATTCATAACATACAAACATAATTATGGAAATTATCTTTGGTAATATACATTGTTAAAAATAGGTCAAAAATAAGAAAAGACACAAAGATGAAATTCATTCAATTAGTTAAATTCTATAGTTTAAGTGAACAACTACGTATATCGCACGTACTCTTTCTCAACCTCGTATCTGAAAAGTCCCAATTTTTGGAGACACAAAAGAAAAACGTATTTAAATCTGTGTTTTCATCATTATGAACTTAAGATTTGCTAATGCTAATTACACCCCTTGATGTTGGCTACCTACATTTTTTTGTGTGTCCTAAAACATGCAGTTTTTGATATACGAGGTTGAGAAAGAGTACGGGCGATATGTAACAATAGTGATTAACCGGTCAATCGGAAACTGAATTTTAGTCGTTCGCCCATTCTGATTTACAAAATAAAAATAGGGATGTAGCCTAACAGAAAAAACACATTAGAAAAGTCAGGCATATACTTTAGCATCAGGCAAACAAAAATGGTCATTTTTACAGGAAAAAATGAAATTTCGCACGCAAACTACCCCAAGTTTATCAACGGATCTAATTCATTTCAATTTTGTAGTCTAATAACTGAACTTAAAAAAAATTGAACTTAAGGACGTCATCACGTTTATATGTTTTTTTTAAAGCTTGAAAAACTGCAATTTTTGGTGTGAAAAACCCGAAACTTGAAGATTTTCGTACGTTTTTCATACTACTTTTTTTTTATTTTTCACAAAAATTGTAAAAGCAAGAACATTTCTTGAAGGAATTTAAGAAAAATAACATACATAGTACAAAAGGCCAAACACCATTGATATACGAAATCTATGTAATAACATTAAAATATGTTGCCTAGAAATTGTTTTCGAGTTTCGAAGGCCGCATTTGGCTCGCATGTTATACTTTGGAAACCCCTGCACTATATTAACTCAAGATCTTCTAAAACTTAATAATTTCTTATTTTTCTTCTATAATAATTTTCTAATAACAATTTTCTATTTTTCTTCGATTAAAATATCAAAAGTGAACTTACAAGTGTTTTTGCCTTTGTTTTCAATTTAAAATAATTTGTTTTTAAACAATTATTTCTCTTCTGATTTGTTCTTAGTCATGAATAAATAATATTCATCCAAAAATAATTATAATTTTGTTTTTCATTTAATACAATGTAAATACTAAAGTAAACCAATTATTATAATTTGAATTATACTTCACATAATATTTGTTTATACGGGGCCGAGCCGTTTATTGAATTATATCATGCAATTTTTCAATTCATTTCAATCTTGGACAATTTTCTTACCTACGTCTTGGTTAAATAACGTGGTTTATACAGCTTATGATTATGGATGAAAAATAGGTACATACTCACCTAATCTAGTGATTAACTTATAACTTAACTACTATATTTTATAATGTATAAGTAGAATATTTTGTCATTATAATTTTCGTTTGGTTTTTTTTTTTTTTTTTTTTTCTTTTTGTAACGCGATGTTATGGCATTTAGTGAACGTTTTGGCATGGATTAGATTTTTTTTTTTAAATAATTTTTTATATTTTATCGTATTGTCAACAAGATTATTTAAATGAAATAAATTATGGATTAAGTAGGAAAATTATGAAACATTATAAAAATATTTATCATTACCTATATCAAATAATGGTTTGTTTTCTACTGATACGATTCGTATAACGAAACGTTTGAAAGTAGCCAAAGAAATCATATTGCAAGAAACTATAAAAAAACGGCAGCCACTTGGAGCTCAAATCAAAATTGGGATCAATTACACAATGAATTATTACTTATACATCCGAAAAGTTTATGCTGAAGATCCTCTCCTCTTAAAAAAATCCTTGACTACGTGACATTTTTACCTTTTCATGACCGTTAACAAAGAATTTCATGTTATTTTTTTTTTAAACAATTTATTTTAAATAAAACCAATTTGTTACTTTTTATTAGAAAAATAATTGTAATATTGGATATTTATTAATTCAAAAAATATAGTCATTTTGAAATATTATATATTAATTTAGAAAATCAATAGAATGTAACATAACAAATTTATATAGCATGAATATTGAAAGTTTATCCAAAGACATGAAAAGTACAAGTTAAAAATTTACTCCTAAGCAGTTTTCAGAACATGATCAGAAAATGATAGAAGAAGAAACTGGAATACAGTGCCATCTGTGCGTAGAATAAAAATGTATTTTAAGACAGATAGTCACATTTGCGTTTGGTTTTTAAAACTGGAAATACTGATGTGTTTTCAAAATTCAGTCAATTCGTAGATACATTTCAAGTAAATAAAATTTCCAATGAATTCTTATATTATCCAAAAATAAAATTATCCTAGACGTCGTTACGGTGAACCACAACAAAAATTTTGGCCAATCTTTAAAATGACGATATTGGGGTTGCATGTAGGGTTGCCAACTGTCCCGATTTAATCGGGATGTCCCGATTTTGGGCTTATGTTTTCCGCGTCCCGACAACAGTAGTGGCGGGACGCTAATTGTCCCGATTTTTAACATCTACAATTTTTTTAAATTTTTAGTCCCGCCAGTCTCGCTATTGTTTTCAAATTATCGCGCTTGCATGTCATGACGGCCAAGAAAGTAAGTATATTTGCTGTACCTACTGATAAAGTGTACGCTGTTTACTGATTTATAACTTATACAGCTTCCAGTGTTGCCAGATTAACTCATTAAAATTCCTCCAACATTAAAATCTCTCTAACAAATGAAAGAAATTATTTGACGTACATAAAATACGTCAATGCCAAAGACGGTCAACATTATGAAAAATGTTTTTCTCCAAAAATAATACAGCTGATATGCCAAAAAAAGAAATTAAAAATCTAAAAATTAAAAACTTGATTTCTAATTTAATAAAATAAAATAAAGAAATATTATTGTAATATTTTATCTTCAAGAAATTGTTTTGTTTAAAGGTTTGTAAGAACATGGTTTAAATATGTAGCTGTTAGTAACAAATAATAAAAATTAAAGAAAAGAATATCTATTCATAGAACACCCGGTATACGTACAAACACTTATCGTGAAACATAATAGCGGCTAATTGATATAAATGATCGAATATGTCAATTTATTTTTTGATCGAGTACAAATTATTGATTAATATGTCATTTCAGTGTGTTTTTTGTGGCCATTCGTTTTCAGAAAATTTGTGACAAAAAAACAACAACATATACGTAGGTAGGTACCTATCTATACCATATCCATGTATTTGGAAAAGTTTGTAGATATTTATTGAAAAAAAAAAGAAAATTGATGGAAAATAGAAATACTTACATGTTAAAAGGCTGTAACAGTGCTGACATCTTCAATTCGGATCGCTTTTATGGATATTTTCACTTGTAATTTTCTCAAGAGTTGTTCTAATCGGTCTGGAAAATAATAAAAAAATATTTTGTTAGTTCCAAGTAGATATTTCAATTTTTAAAATAGAAAAATACAAAAATTTAATCAGTCAACTAGTGATGAGCAAAATTAGTCTTGGTCTTGCATTTTTTGCAAGACCAAGACCAAAACCAAGACTATGTATACCAAGAGCAAGACCAAGACCAAGACTCAAGTGAGCAAGACCAAGACAATAGCAAGAAAAAAGCAAGACTCTTGCTAAATTATTTAAATAGTTTAAAAGTATAATTAATACCGTAAAGAGAGAAAATTCTGAGTTTAGAAGGAAAAAATTCGCTAATAAAAAATGCAAGAAAGTGCAAGATTCTTTAGCAATACCAAGACCAAGACCAATACCAAGACTGCATTTTGCAAGACCAAGAACAAGACCAAGACTCAAACTGCTCTAGCAAGACCAAGATCAAATGATCAAGATGCAAGAACTGGACCAAGACCAAGACTGTCAAGTTTTGGTCTTGGTTTTGCATTTGCTCATCACTAATCTCAATAACACTTTATTCAATTTCACGCACATTTTTACAAAAACTGACAAAATTTTAACGACATTCAAAATTTTAACGACGAAATTCAGAATCCAAAACTGATCGTAAACAACATTCTAGCTCGTTAGTCAAAATTTTCTTCCAATTTTCAGAAATTCAACAAATATAAAATTACTTCATTAAAAAATTTTTTTGCCAAATTCGGATAATTCATTTACATGACTAAATAACAAAACGATTACAAACAGATTGTACTTCTGATACTCTTCATAGAATCTAACAGAATTATGACGTCACAGAACTATGCTGTATGAAATATTTTTGATCCGTTTTTACGCAGGCTGGTAACTGTTTGTTCGAAATTCAAAAAGTCCTACACTGGTCTTCATTTTTTTTATTAATAATATCCAATTTCCTTATAAAATTCTTCAGTTAACAATTTAGAGTTAATTTTTAAACTTTTCATATAAATTACCAAAAAAATTTTGTATTGTATCGCCTTAATTCATAATAGACACAAAATTATAATAAATATCTATTGAATTAACCCATTATATCCCAGCATATTAAACCAAATATTGAAACATAAGTATAGTGCCCTTTGTCCACGAAATTTAAAATTATAAAATAACAAATTACAAAGTATTATAGCTTCGTAATCTAGTAAAATTGGAAAACCTCGAAACTCTACGACACTGACTGAATTTTTCAAATTGTTTTTATCTACTATGAAATTAAAAAATACCGTCTATAGGTAAGCTATGTTCTACATACAGCAGCACGTAAATTTGTACCTTACACACGACTGTGTGTAAGGAACCAGCGCTTACTAGACTTTCATTAATCCTTATACTCTATATCCTAGCGTATTAAAAACCTATAGCGTATTAAAATCTGTAGGTAAGTACAATATTAAAAAATAAATTATCAAAATCCAACTACAGGTAAAAATTAATGAGTAATATCAAAGTTTGCGACAACCTGCATGAAAAACATTAGAAAAATTAAAAGAAAATTGTTCTACATGTTTCAATCATTTAAATGATCATCTTCAGGACATCAAAAAACTCAATTGTGAAACAACTGAGAAATAAGAAAAACATCAAAAGGAACATAACCTTTAAAATCAATTGGATGTCAAACTGACAAACGGAAAAACAATGTTAAAATAGCAAACTCCATAAGAAATAGGGAAAGTCAAAACGTGATAAGATTGAATGAAGAAGAATAGCAGAAAAATAGATGCGACCCAAATACTTACCGTATCAGGAACATCAAGTTACAACTAAGAATTAAATAGAACGTCGTAGAAAAATCCGCTGATATTAGTCATAAAGAATATTTTGACTTTTGATGTTTTTCTTATTTCTCAGTTGTTTCACAATTGAGTTTTTTGATGTCCTGAAGATGATCATTTAAATGATTAAAACATGTAGAACAATTTTCTTTTAATTTTCTAATATTTTTCATGCAGGTTGTCGCAAACTTTGATATTACTCAAGTACAATATTTTTATCTAATAACTAAAGGTTGGCAATTGTTTTTGATAGGTTCCAGATTTTACATTTTATGCGTTGTATACACTGTATTTGTACCAAATTTATACTGTTCATTGCGAATTTCATATTCGCTGTAAATATAGTATGCAACGCAGTTGTAAGACATATTACAACCTCAATTACGTAATATACCTACTTCTGAATATACTGACACGAAATATTGCCACGAGATTTACTATTTAAAAATACTGCGTCTGTTTCATTACTGTTGCTTTAGAAGGAATAATCAGGATTTTCTTTTAGAATTTAGAATAGAATAATATTCTGATTGTGAGTATTTTTTGTAAAATTTTATACGGACAGGCTTTAATGGGTTACATAGATATCTAATTATATAAGTATTGAAATTCTAAATATGTCAAATGTTGGATTTGTTCGGGACAACCGTTATCTGTATTGTTGTTTGTGGTTTAACCAAACCTAACCAACAATTGTTCGAAATAACAAAACAAGAAGATGAAATGGATTAACATAACAATGTATTTATTTATGTGCCTATCTGTCCGTCCGTCCGTCTATCGATGCGGCCGTTAATTTTATTTCACAATTAAATATTGTTTGGCATTATTGTGTGCTGAGACATTAAATTTTGCTTAAAATCACACCAAAAAAAATTGTGTTACAATGGTAACTTTATCAATTTCGTAGGTTTTTGAATCAAATAAAACTAGACAATTACTATTTTTTTGTGTGGCAGTATCCAATTTTGTACATTTCAAGTCAAAAAATTTTGTTCCATCTGAAAGGATGCAAAATTGAGGAAATTAAGAAAGCTTAACAGTATCCGGACCGTAAAGGAAAATGGCGTGCCCTGGAAATAAATCACATTTTTCAAAATTGTCCTTTGGAAAAACCAGTGGCGAACAAAAAAAGTCTCCTTACTTTTTTCCGGACTCTCTATTCAAGCCCGGACCCCGGTACTACATTACCGACTGCCCCCCTCTCGTCGGGCTTGACTGATTTAACCGACTTTTGATTTACTTAAATTTATGACATGCCAACGGTTAATCACAAAAAAAATTTTAGGTGTAAAAATGATGAAGGTGGGGGTTAAAATTGAAAACTCCAAAAGGTACACCTTCAGAAGTGTACTAACTTAATTCATATGTAAAATTTCAGTACTTTAGGTTTGTTTGGGACGAGCTATAGTTGTCAAGCTCATCGAAAAGCATGAAAAAGATTGAAATTTTGGAGTAAAAACGGTGGACGTGAGAGTTAAAAATTAAAAACACCAAAAAACATAAACAAAATAAGTAAAATTTCGTCACCCTATGTTTTATTTTGAGAGCAGTGCGTTTATTAGACCCTAAAAGCACATGAAAAAATTATATTTTTCTCTTTCTACGGCCTTAAAATTACTCCGGGAAGCCGAATTTACTTACACACTATATTCAGTTGGTTCCCTTCACAACCGTTCTGGAACTTAAGACAGATCCCAATTTTGACCAAAATTTAACCCCACTTTTACGGTATTATTGCACTCTAAACTATGTTCTAGAAGTCGTGAAGACCTTCAACATAGTGCTATAGTCTATATTTTCGAAGAAAATTCGACGAATAATTGCTACCTATATATAATATCTTCAACTTACAGTTATCTTCGTGGAAATTCAACTTAGTGCTATCATTGGAGGCACTCGATTCCTACCAGAATTTGGTCAAAATTCCATAAAACTTTTTGTGTTTGTCATATGCTTTCACTCTCATTTTTGTCAAAAACTAACAGTAAACATTTTACGAGATTAATGCGGAAAATAATTTATCACTTTCGTGGCTGTGTAATTATAAAAGCTGAAAGAAAATGTTAATTTCGACCAGGGGCGTAGCTACCGTCGTATCAGCCGTATCAATGATACGGGGCCCCCAGGCTACAGAGGCCCCAAACGTGTGTAAGAAAAAATTAGTAAAATGTTATCCACAATGTCACTTAATCTCGTGCTTCCCGGGAAAAAAAACATAAAAAAACTGTCATACGTGCCTATAATAGAGTTCTCACTTCAGAAAAGTCAAAAAAGCAACCCCTTTTTTCCCGGGTTAAGCGTGCTCCCAAAAGTTGGCAACATGGGTAACTTCAAAAATGAAACTTCGATGGGGCAGGAACGGCTATCAGACTTGTCACTATTGTCTACAGAGGCAGAAATTTTAGAAAAACTGAAACCGTCTTCAGCTATAGATGATTTAATAAATCAATTTGCCGGAAAAAAGGCAAGAAAAGTGTATATTTAACTTGAATTGTTTGGCTAGGCTCAATTTCTAGGAGGAAGCGATAACTTATAATCAATAAATATTTTATTTAATTTAATGCAAGCATTTTTGTTTCTTTTGTGAGAAATCGTTACCCGTCATTTGGATCCCCCAACTAATTTTGATACAGGGCCCCTCCAAGGCATGCTACGCTACTGCTTTCGTCACAATAATTCGCGAAACAAAAATTCAAACAATTCCCTAAATCTCACTATACCTTTCGGTTTTGAATGTCCTTGAGCAAAAAAACAGTTTGAATAGATTGGATCAATATTTATATGTCCGATCCAGTACCTAAACAATATAATACTAAATACTGATATACATAGACAAACACTCAACTTGGCTCAACTCACTGGCTAGAGCACCACATATAGCCCGCTATAATATTACACATACATACACTGATATAACAAACAGATTATGAACTTGTCATCTCATTAGTAAGTTTAACGATAAATCTTCTGCCTTCCTTCACACCTTAATGATGTATACCTATACGATAGCGAACATAATATAAGTGTTCCTAATGTATTGTGGTATAATAGATATCGTGTCCCATTATGCTGCATATATTATACAGGGTGTATGATGCCATTAATGGTCATCGTGTATTCATTCACGATATAGAAAAGGTCATTCAAATGTCATAGAGAGATGAATTCTAGCGAATAGGAGATAAAAAAGTATATTGTAGGTACATGGCCACATAAAATGATTGAAAATGTGCTATTGATAATAATGTTTAAATTGGTGTGCAAAAGTGTTGTTTACTAGGGCAGAGGTTCCCAAAGGGCGGCCCGTAATGCCAGATCATCTGTAATCCCCAATTTTTAAAATATTTTTCCGTTAAAAAAATATCAAATTCTCAGTATTGTGGTCTTTTTGGTGTTTTTTCCCCAAATTTGTTAAGGGGAGGTTTACTTGAGATTTAATAAAAAAAATCGATTTTTTTGCCGAAATTGATAGCTAATTATGTGTAGAATATGTTCCCAAAGTGATTTTTGTGTAAATAATTTAAAAACAAGATTCTTGCACATTAACCGAATCCAGCTTTCTATAAAAAAAAAATTCAAAGAACGTAGTTCACGCAATAATGAGTATTAAATATAAAATTTTGAAATTACGTTTCTTTATATATATTTTATAATATCTCGGAACTACATTTTTGGAACTGGTGGACACGATAACTCAAAAACTATTCGATGGATCCTTTTTTAATTTTTTATTTTAAAGATAACTCAATTCTTCGGCACCTCTACCTAAGTTCGATACACTTTCAATATTTTTTTTTTATTTTTAAATTTACTTTAAAGAGCGAAAAATAAGACAAAAATCGTAATCAAAAGTTCAAACATCCGCCATTTTTTTTTCTTTCAGCAATTTATTGATATTATAGGTAGAGGTGCCGGTGCTCTTCATATATTTTATAAATCTTTTTTGTTTTTGGATTTCGGTGGTTTATTACCGGCGTTAGGATGTCCTCCAACAAGGCATTGGATTTTCGGATCTTCACACTGCAGTATCTATAAAATGGACAATTTTTGATATTTTTCCTTGAAAAATTTTTTTTGTGTAGTTTAATACTTAATAAATATGCGCACAAAATTTGAAATTGATATTTACTTCCGTTCTTGAGAAAAAAATTCTAGAAATATACATAATTTTTAAGGACTCTCGAGTAAACCTCCCCTTAAGGAAGTGTGATTTAATTTCCGCATCCAAATCGAAAATCTATGAGTAGCTTCAAATTTCAGGTTTCTAACAGAAAAAATGTGATGTATACATGATGACGTCATCAAGTACAGTTTTTATTTTTAATTAACGGCTACAAAAATAAAAATGAATTAGATCTGTCGAGAAAACTTGAATAATTTGCGTGCGAAATTTACATATCTTTTTGTAAAAATCATTCAGAAAACGTGACTTATTCTTCGTATGATGTGTTCTCTCCAAAATTTGCTCTGTGATCGACGGGTTGAGTACCACTATGATATATAATTTGAATAATCGAAACCACGAAGTGTAAGTGAACAAACGCACTTTTTCTTTGTGTTCTTTCTTGTTTTGCAATTTTCTGTATTTGCAATTTAGCCCACCGACACGAAATTTTTGGAACCCCTGTACCAAGGTATTATATGCGTATAACATGTAAATCGCTTTAGAAAATGTACAGAAAAATTGTTTGCTGAACACTTGGTAGTATTCAGCAATGCTAATGTTTGCTGAATTCTTGGTAGTAAATAATGTATTTCTAAATTGTATCAGTAAACTAATAGAAAATCATTTGAGAATTCAAGTATTTCCAAATTTTCTGGCTATAACATTACAACATAACACAGGTGTGTTGGATTCAAGGACTTATTGCGATTTAAACATGGCTATAGAAAAAAGTAATGTGATTTTTCTGGGTTTGTGTTCATTTGAAACAAAAGAACAAATAGGAACCTGGTCTAAAAAGACGTTATTATTTATGGTGGTTGCTCCAAAAAAAAATTTCTTAAACTTTTTTTTTAAGTCTTTCATTTTTCAAAAATAGTAAAAATTGAAATTTGGCAATTCCCATTACTTCTACCACACACAAATATATAGGTACTGAGGGTAGATATACTGTGTGAGTTTTTCGAAAGTTGCCATTTTGATTACAGCAAAGCGTTGATTTAATCGAAAAATTGTTCAAATAAGAGTTGTAGATATCGACGGGGGCAACTGATTGCTATAGTCAGGAGCTTTATAGTTCTTATTGTTTTCGAGCTATGATACAAACTTATAGATTTTTAAATGGGACTATATGTTAATTTTTCGATAAAACTGATCTAATGCATTAATTAATAACATAAATGAGCAAAAAAAATTTTTTTACCCAAGTTTAGTTTTTAAATTTTTCTTTAATTAATTAGATTAAATCAGTTAGGCGGTAAAAATATGCATATGTACTTAAGGCTACTTCAACCGATAGTGTTTTTCTTGCTTACAATTCCATTACATCCAAGAACAGAACCTTTTCCAGTACCATTTCTATCATAGAAATTTGGTTGTAATTGAAATGGCAACTCTCAAAAAACTCACATGGTATGTTAAATTTGAAGTCGATTCGATTAATAGAAGGCGAGGTATCATGTTGAACACTTTGAAAAAAGTATAGTTTCGAGAAAAATGCATTTAAACTTTTGAAATCAAAGACTTGATTCCTGATCCCACCATATTAAAATGACTATAACTTTGTAAATTTTCAAAACTTTTAAATTTTCTTTTACGGTCATATAAATTGAGTTTTTTAAAATTCAACACAACAAAGCTGATTAATTTGACCTAAAATCAGAATATTTATAGAAATAAAATAAAAAAATTACAAAACAATTCCAAAACTGATACACCAGTCTAAGTCGCATAGTTTAAAAATTTTATAGTTTGAACTAACACGATTCGATTAAATTTTTAAACTCTTTAATAATATCCAATCATATACCGTCGTCCCTCAACTTATTGACAATTTAACTTATTGACAATGATCGTAGTTTACCTCAAGTTATAGACAAACCATCTATATGTACGCATTGCCACACTACGACACAGCACGTATGACCTTGGGTACATACATATGATTTGTCTATAACTTAAGGTAAACTACGATCATCGTCAATAACTTAAATTGTCAATAAGTTGAGGGACGACTGTATACCTATAACATTTTATATTAGCAATGAATATAGCAATACATTATTTCAAACATTATTGTTAATCTGTCATTGAATCAGTCGAAGAAATCATCGAAATGATTAAATTATGCAATAAATACAATTATTATACATAAATAAACCATAGAGGCGCACTTGTAAATGTTGGATAGAGAGAACGTTAAATTTTATCTATATATGCATCTCAAATGCAGAAAATACATATCTATAAATATATTAAATACGTTTAATATAGAATTAAATACAATTAATAACAAAGATAGATTTAACGTAAAGTTGATATATTTGACAATGATATCATTATTGGTATTATTATCTAAAATATTGCTAAGCATAGATATAATAAATAATGATATTTTCATGTTGATTATTATTGTTATTCATCGTACCGCATTGGCGAAATTGTTGTAAACCGAAATTATTGTTAGCAAAATAGGGCCATTTGTTAGTCTTTACATCATCCTTTTTTCCTAGTTCTCCATTTTTTCTATCAAATTGTTGAAATTCTCTTTAAAAATGAAAAAATCAGTTTCGAAAACCTGTAATTCGCTTTTAGTTCCATCAATTTATCATTTTATTAACGATTTTTAGCGCATCCAGAATTTTAGTAAATTTAATGACATTAATAAAATACAAAAAAATTTCCTTTTCTCAAATTATGCCTTATGGGAATGATCTAAATTAGGGGAGTTTTTCACTTTTGCCTTCTAAGTAAAAACTTGACTAATTTCATGGAAACCTATTTTCTAGTGACCCTATACGTTTAATTTTAGTAAAAGAGTGACCTTGAAAACCTATAGTTCGCTTCCAACAGTATCATCCCATAATTGTATTTACGGCTTTTAACGCACTAAAAATTTTTAATAAACTTAATGACATCATAAAGTTAAAAATTTATTTTTTCTCAAATCGAAGTTTATGCATGGAAATGATTTTAGTTAGAATAGTTGAATGAATTACGATAACTTTGATAATTTTGAAAAGTCTTCTCGAACTGATACAACAAAGTTGTTTTTTTAATGGCCCAATTTTTGTTAAAAAGAATTTTAAAAAACCTTCGAAAACTGATAATTTGTTTTTCTTATGATTTTAAAAGCCCTGAAATATCTTAGTAAGCCTGATAGCCTCATCAAATTAAAAAATAGATTATTTCTCAAGTCAGGTTTTACGAGAGTAATTTTACTTGAGCTAATTAATTGATAGAATTAGTCAAAATGATACAATTCATTTTTTTAAGCTGACTAATTCGACAGAGTTAATTTTCTGCCATAATTCTTCTACAATTAACACATATATTTAATTGAAAACTCGTAAATGTATCCGACAATTTACCCTCAACTGTACTATCTTATTTTACACACGAATATTATATTTCGAATGATAAATAATCAGCCGGTTTACATTTCAAATTCGAGAAAGATTCGTTAACTTAACTATCTATGTATTATTATTTAAGCTAGTCTATTTAAGCGATATTATTTGACAAGTTAAATATTGTTAAACTACATACATAATATATAGGAGAGATACCTTCTAATTCCACATTCAAGATACGATTTAACAAGAATTACTAAATATAAAAATATTATCAGTATCAATTCAAAATGATCTTGAAATATTTCACACTAAAGACGCAACAATTTATGCACAAAATACGCCAAGAGACTATAACCTTATGAAGGTGAAGGTTGAGAATACAGTCAGTTCTCAAAGTTCATGTTCGTTTAAAGTTTTTGTATTCCTTTGCACGTGAATTTTGTTTTCTTTTGTTACTGACAAGAAAACTGAGCATCGACTGTACCTGGAAGAGAATGTTTATGGTAAAAACAAAAACAAAAAAAAACCTCGCGATGTAACTGTTAAAAAAAAGAATAACTTTTTGAATAATAGAAATATAAGATGTAATTGACAGAAGTGTGAATTGATAGATCCTGATTGGATAAGGCTCATTTATAAATGATATCAAAATGTTTTTTTTTTTTTTTTAAATTATCCACAAAGAGATATATACTGTGTGAGTTTTTTGAGATCTGCCATTTTTATTACAGCCAAACCGTTGATTTAATCGAAAAATTGTTCAAATAAGAGTTGTAGATATCGATGGGGGCAACCGATTGCTATAGTCAAACGCTTTATAGCTCTTATGGTTTTCAAGCTATGATACAAATTTATAGATTTTTAAATGAGACTATATATTAATTTTTCGATAAAACTGATCTAATGCATTAATTAACAACATAAATGAGCAAAAAAAATTTTTTTACCCAAGTTTAATTTTCTAATTTTTCTTTAATTTATCAATTAGGTGGTAAAAATATGCATATGTACTTGAGGCTACTTCAACCGATAGTGTTCTGGTTGATTATATTTCAATTACATCCAAGAAAGGAACCTTTTCCGGTACCATTTCTATCATACAAATTTGGTTGTAACAAAAATGGCAACTTTCAAAAAACTCACGTGGTATATCTATTCGTGTACCAGGAAACTTTTTTTCGATGTAAGTATATTTTTGAATATGTTCATTGGTGGATTTACCAGGAGGTTGAGTAGGCTGGAGCCTAGGGCGGCAGATTTTAGGGGCGGAAAAATGTAGAATTTGAAGTTTTTTTTCTGCTCGTCACCTACTTTTTTTTAAAAAAAGTGTAACAAATTATTAAGAAAATTTCTCTTTATCTTTTTAGGGGTGGCATTTTTCACGGTCCGTCACTGAATATGTTATTCTTTATCAAAATCTACGAAACCCATATTTTTTTATATACGAACTCGCAGGTTTGGCGAAGATTTCCGCCCTTCAAATATTTCTAAATGAGTAAGAGATAGCGAAAAATTTTAAATTCGTGCTAGAAGACGTACCTGACCGTACGTAATTTGCTCCAAACTCACCATCAAAATGTTAAGTGAGTGACAATTTGAAAGGAGGTTAGAAATCACTATCAGAGAATGTAAGAAAGAAAATACTAAAATTTTAATGCCAAAAAATGGAATTTACGTCTGAATAACAATAGACCTACTTTTGCTCGTTTTCGAAATATCAAGCTTAGAATGGTTGCCAGAACGAAACCATTTTCAACAACAGCCATTTTTAAATTTTTTGAAGATTTGAAATTTAAATAAGATTAGTAAGGAATTTTTTGAAAATCAAAAGTACTTCTCCAACACCGTCGAAAAAATGTGTTCGAAAGAATTAAAATTTACCGGAAACTTCCCTCCAAAAAAAACGGAATCCGTAGATTAAAAAAAAAACTTGACCACACAAGAACTAACTGATTGAGTACACCAGAATTACTATCCCTGTTCACAACTTTCATTTACAAATTTACATGATTCAAAAATGTTCTTAGTTCATATTTCTAGTGTACACTATTAATATTCCAATAACATAATATTATATCCCCAACTTTTAACAGGGATTTAACATTTTTAATAATTAGTATTTCGGTCTGACATATACTTGAAAAATAAATTGAAAACCTTTTTTTACGGTCTGCTTTGGTAAATTAATCAAAAAATCTCTTTTTGACGTTCAAATATTTGTTTCTATATTTGAATAATTTTTAAAGGTTACTATGTTAAAAAAATATTGTATCCATTTCAATTAAGTTTCAACCACTTTGATGATACAACGTGATTCAAAAAATTTCAAGTTTTGTTAGTTCAAAAAACTCTTAACTGTTCAAGATACTATGATGAAAATATTGAACAAAATATAGAATCCAAAACTTTTTCTTTAATGCTTAAACTTTAGAACTATTTGAGAGTGTCCACTATGCTAAGACGACTTTATTTTAACCATAATTTTTTGAACGACACTGTAACAATACATTATTTATCAAACTAGTGGATGCTAAATAAATTTTTTTTTATTTAAATGTATTTACAATTGTCAGTAAAATATGAGTCTCATAAATATAATGCCCAATCACTAGGTTAATAAAGAAAATTATTATATTCTGTAGAAAACGAATTATTTGTCAGATGTGTGAAAGTCTACCTGATTGAAACCAAAATGAATGATTATCACTTAACAATGAAAAATTTTGATTAAGTAAAAATTGAATAATTTGATGTTGGGGCAACAATTTTTGTGGAATTTAAGACACAGCGTATTCTAACAAAATATGCTCCTCGTGAAAAAGAACTCGTATTAATTTTAGTGGTAAGATCCAAAAAAATAGTTCTAGTTGATATAAAAACTTTTGAAACTAGTATTTGCAACATGATTAACCCATTTCCTAGTTTAGTCTAGGAAACCAATTATATTGAGATTAGGGACCCTAGTGAGTAGCCATTTTTTTTATTATCAATTGGAAACTTCAATAATTATTGGAAAACCACGATAAGAACCAATCGCTTCCCTCGATTTGTTAGAGGCTTGGTCAAACATACCAAATTTTGATAAAATAGAAAAAAACAAACCCGGAAACCTACAATTCTTTTCTGTTTTATAATTCTATCAGTGCATTTACAGTTTTTAAAACCTTAAAGTATTTTAGTAGGTTTTTAAGTCAATGACGAATTTTGATAATCTTAGCGACATCATTAAAAAAATCTATTTTTTCCGAAATCAAGGCCAAAATTTAGATGTGAATTAAAAAAAAGCCTATAAATAGCAAATTTCTAGTAAATCCAACAATATTAAGCTAAATCATCAAAAATATCCAGTTTGCGTTTAAAATATATTGTTAGACGGCATACTGTGGTAGTACCATTTAGTTTTTTTTACGATAATCAATAATACATTCACAGAGGTTAACACAATTCCAAAAAGAAACTTATGTAAAAATTCCCAAAAACTGTTTTTATTTTTTATTTCCCATTCAAAATTGTGTAAATAAATCCATTTCGAAACAAAAGTTTTTGTGATACATTTTAAAAAAGTTGCAATTTTTTGAATTGCAAACAAAATGCTAATGTGGTCAATATGTTATATAGTCTTTGGTTTTGTATTTTTAAAGAGTGGCGGTATTTTAACTGAGTGTAAACAAGATCCTTTTGTTTTCATTTTTTTTTTTTTTTTGTTACATTGTAATTTCGAATGTTAACATACATTCCCCAAAATGTATACTGCTAAAAAAAAAAGCAGCGCATCACACTAGGAATGATATGCAGTGATTCTTTTGTTGTACAGCTGCGTACAAAAGAATGTGAATGCGGTAATTTTTAAGTATGAGTAGTTGGAAAAGGAAAACAGAGTGACGAAGTGTTCATATTTTTTTGATTGGTAGTGTATATTGTACGTTGTTTATGTGGTCTGTTCGTTTTGATCCTACCTATATGTATATAAAATCTAAAACTTTTTGTGTTTATATGGCTTTTTGTGTTTTATAAAGTTTCGAATACACGACGTATATGTTAAAATTATTTGTATTGTTAACGTTATATTTAGAACCTTTAAAAACAAAAACTATATCAGTTTTATCCCAAACTATAGTATAAGGTTTCGAATATATATTTATTTTTAGCTTAGACTACTTCATGTATCAAATTTCAACTTGTTTTTCCGTAACATTTGTTTCACAATGAGTTTCAATAACCAGGTCAAAGTTTTTTAACTAAATTTTTAACCTCTTCTATACATAACATACATTATAGTTCGTATGAAAATTGGAAACCGAATTGGAAAGCCATTAAATTTTGTCATTGTTGTTAACAAATTCGGTGAACTTACGATTTTCCTCCTTAAACATTCTTAAAAGTTGAATTCACCGCAAGGACGCGAAATATTTGCAAATGTTCACAAAAATGACGAATTTCCTTTTAAAAATTTGCCGCTGCAAACTATAACTCATTTAGCACCCCTGTAAATATGCCACTGGCTATAACGATCTTTTAGTAGATGCCTTTGAAGTAATCGATTAATTTTTATTAGCAGCGTCCGACTGAAAGTCAGTTCTGTCACCTTCAACCGGAACTGGAACTGAAGGTAAATAGACTAAATAGAGTATAACTAAATTATTCTTTTATCTTTATAAATTTAGTCGCACGACCTACAGTCTTTTTGTTAAGTTAGCAGAGAGTCCATTTTGCTGAAAATGCGTCATAACCACGCGCTGCGCTTATTTTAACTCCGAAGTTGAGATAGAAATTAATCCACAATTTGAAAAGTGAAAAACCGCACTTCGAGCAACATTACGTTCATAAATTACAAGTGTATGTATTTTTCTCGATGGTTAAAAATACGTTTTGTTATTTTAATTTATTTTCCATCTTAGAGAGATGACTAGACTTTACCCGCGGCTTCACTCGCGGGGCTTTTGAAATTTTGACATCTAGTTAAGTCGTATAAAGTGTACTTTCATCGCGTCGCTATTGAGAACTGTTACTTTTGTCTTGGGAGTTTTCCCACAGAAATAAAATATTTTTCTCGGATAAAAAATAGACTATAACATTCTATTTTTTTTATAAGACTTCCCACAGGATTTAGATATTTTCCCGGGGTCGAATGTAACCTATGTTTATCGTTGTGTATTGTTCTTTCTGCTAACAATATGCTAATTAATTGTCCATTTTATAATTTAAATGTCAGGGTGACCAAACTCGGCCCGGTGGAATGTATGGAATTTGTTAAGAATTGTAGACGTGCCAACGGACGATAACTGGATAGTTACCGGTTGTTTATTTCCTTATAGGATACAAATAAAATTTTAAAAAGTAAATAAGTAATTTCATAGTAGTCGTCGGTAGAAATATTATTATTATTGGTGGTATCTATAGAAATACTTATTAAAATTGTAAAATACAAACTTTAGTAACAAATGAAAAGATTGGTCGTTTAATACATTTTCCCACGGGAATTAAATATTTTCTCGGGATAAAAAGTATCCCATAATCGTCTCTGTTTCGCAAAATACGTCTGTGCAAAATTTTAAGTTAATTAGGTAAGCTGTTTAGGCGTGAAAGCCAGTCAAACAAACAAACAAACATTTCGCATTTATAATATTAGTTAGGATTACTAAAAAAACTGCCATGAAAAAACAGGCAGAAACGATTTAGAAGGTTTAATTTACAAATTTTTATGGATCATTTTGGTTGATACGACCCTTGGCTTCGATCAGAGCTTCAGATTAACATTGATTACTGGATTAGTAGAACAGTTTAATGTATCCAAACCTTTCATACATTCTACAATAAAGCCTAAACAACTAACCTTTCTGAACTTGGAGATGAATAAATATTTCAGTGTTTGTTTGTTGGTTGCATTTCATTGCACGAGGTTGCAAAAATATTTATATTTCAACTACCAAAATATAACATGTTGAGACTTGACCGCTCGCTGGACCGCTCCATATTACCCATGTTTAAATTTCAAAGAAGCATATCAAATAGTATCATAAATTTCAAGCTGAAACAATATATGGAAATTTTTCAAAACGATAATTCGTATTCGGTGGTGTTTATTGGCTCATTGTGACTATACGTTCCGATAAATTATTTGGCCAAAAATCGATATTGAAGTTTTGGATGTTATAAAAAATAAATTTTTATTTATATTAGTCAGTTTTTTACCAAGAATTTCTTTTTTTTTTTTTGGTAACAGCAGGATTTAATAAATCAAAGTGTCCGTTAAAATTTCTTTATTACCTTAAATTAGAATCGAAACACAGACCTACATTTTATAACAAAAATTTTCGGATGTTTTCAAACTTGCTTAATTGAATTAAATTAATTTAAACATTTTTTCTGTTTTATGGTAAAAAATGTCTTCTCATCTTTTACATGATTAGAACATAATAAATCACAATAAATTGGCCCCCAAAGGTTCTGTGAATGCATCATTTAATTTTACATGTGAACATAGATGTCTCACTAGGCGTATACTTTTAAACAACAACAAATGCATATCCATCTTGTTATTTAAGAGAGTCTTCTAGTCTAAAAAGCAAAAATCTTTTAAGGACATGTAAAAAACTTTTCGTACCAAAAAAATGAAAATTCAAGAACTTATAGCGATTTCAATATAGCCATGACGATTTTTTTCGAAGTTTCTAATTTTTTTAAATTATTAAAAATCAAAATTTTGCAATATCCGTAGTCCGTACCATAAAGCAACATGTATTGAAGGTACATGCCAAATTCGACGAAGTCTATTCGATAAATAGAATTCGAGATATTATGTCGACCAGCTTGAAAAATGCAGTTTCAAGAAAAATGCATTTATTAAAATTTTGAATTTTAATACCAGATATCGGAATCTATCGTATTAAAATGGCTATAACTTTATAAATTTTCAAAATTTTTAAATTTCGTTTTGAAGACACATTTTTAAAGGTCAATATTTTTAAAAAATACAACAAAAAAAAAATATCGAATTTTGAAAAATTCTAGACTAGAATTCTGCCTTAAGGGGGGAGGGTCCTCCAGAACTTTCAAATTTTCCATTTTTTGTTTTGCTTTAAAAGTTCATTTGAACCTTAAGGAATATATTTCTAATGTTTTAATCCCAACAGAAAGATTATCTTAGATAACGATAAACTGCTTTTAACTCTACTTTTCAAGATCAAAAACTTTTTAATAGTGTTTTTCTCCAAACAGGTTTTTTTTTCCGCGCCGTGGAACATAACTTAAAAAGTTATTAAGGTATTAACTTGAAATTTTGTACAGATATTCTTTAAGATATAGGCCTTTGCATATACTTAAAATTTTGCATAAATTATTACTATAAATATTGTTTATAACAATTTGTTTATAAAAAAAAAAGTAATATCTTTTTCTTTTTGATTTTAAATTGTGAAAAAAAATTTTCTCATCAGAAATAGGTATATGCAAAGCGTAATGACTTATTTTAATAAAATTTTTTTGTCCGAATGAATTTAGTTGATTACAAGAGGCTGGGCATTACCTAAAAGTTTATGAGTGAATACACCATAAAATGTACTATACTATGTAATTTCATTTCATCCAACAAATGTATCCAGGTTCTTAAAAAAAAATTATTAAAAAACCTGTTGTCTGGAGGACCCACTCCCCTTAAGCATTTCTTCTTATTATTTACCCGTTTTAGTGTAACACCCGGTATATAGATATAGGTTTACTCAAAAAAAGATACAATTACCAAGTTTAAATAAATCAAACCGGGCATGTTTTTCGTTATATTTTTAATGGCGTCAGTTGGATGCCACATGTTAAACAGACTGATCGGTTGCAAAATATTTGAAAAATGTTGATATTTAAGTGAACTGAAGTAAGTTTTATTAACAGAAATATTTTTGAGGGTGGAATGCTAAAAATAATGTATGTTAATTAATATATTATTTTTTTGAATGAGTTTGGAGAATCTATGGAAGAATATAACTTTACGGCCACCTATCGTTTTTGACATACAGCCAAACTTAAAGATATTTGGGCCGCTTCGCTCTGTTGCCATAAAATAAAAATTATTTATAACAATAATTTTGTTGTTTTTTCGTATATTTTTGTTTATAAAAAAAAGTTACAGTTCATAATATCCGCAATATGTGGTCGCTCTCTCAATGTACGATGTACGATATTGTATGTAGTTAAAATCATTGGAACAAAAATTTCTTGAAAACTTTTTGTTTATATTTATCGAGTGTAACATCTACTTCCCGTTTCGTGTTTTGTGTTTTGGTATCTGTTTTGAAAACAATAATGTGTATAATATCGCATATAGGAACTGGATCAGTTTTGTTTTTAACAAATTCTGGTTGAGGCAAAGTTTCTTTAAAAGAATTTATAAATACTTAAATATTCTATAAGGCATAAGTTTATTAATATTAAAATTTATACAAAAAGAAACAATATGCTGTTAATGGGATATGGTACGCAGCTTCCTGGTAGTCGTAGCAGTATTTGGTTTAATCTTTAACCCTAGAATCATACGTTGGTCTATGAGTCAAGTTAATCATACATCGGCGTCGTTTCGACGAATGGACTTTTTACGGGGAGTTTTAGAGTTTATGTGCAAAAAACATTTTTTTTACATAACAATACTACAAAAGCGAACAAAATATTTAAAAAAATTGGATTTGGAAAAATTTCTTAATGTAAATATTTATTAATTTTTTTAATCTTTTTATCAAAGCATATTTTCATTATAAAAATTAAAAAATATATAAATACATCAATTGTAATAATTAATTTATGAACTATTATGAATCAGTGGACATGTGTGACTTTACAGAATGTGAAATTTCTCAGTCATAAATATTCCTATAGATATGTAGTTATTTCCCCATTAGGCACATTTGTAAATTTTCTAAAATTTGTTAGTAATTTTTCGAATAAGATCTCAAAAAATAATAAAAATTAAAATATTCGCATTCTTTAGTTTTCGATTCAATATATTCAAACTTCAGTATTATGTCGTCTCTATAAGCCAAACAGCTGTAATCATCTTTCACATTATCATAATCATTGAATAAATTAATTATAACATCCATATCTTTAATAAATTTTAGAAAAATTAGGAAAACTTTTATATGTGGAGTACAAAATCTTTAAAAAAAAATATAGGTTAATCATACATCGTCGTCCTTTTGACGCACACTATTTCAGTATAAAAAAAACGACAATAGCTATAAATAAAATTTATATGTCTTATGTGTTATAATAACAAATAAATTAGATAACGGAAGTTTCACAGCCAGCAGGTACCGACAAGTCACATTATTGGAGCAGGTAGAGAAGTTCGTTCGTCGTTTTGACGAGTACGTATGATTCTAGGGTTAAGATGAGTTTGCGCTTAAAAACTGCTTATCTTATATTTAATATCATATATATAGGTATTATTGACGTCATGTATGAAACAAAAGTAACAGTAAGACAAAAACAAGGTGAACCATAAACCAGTGAACATATTATACATAGTCTGTAGACTGACTGCATCAATGAATAAATGTAGTATCCACATACGCTCAAAATACGACCACTTACTATTTTGTAATATTGTAATCAATACAATAATCGTAGTATCCGTAGTAACCTTTTCAAATAAAAATTGTCAAAATATAATATTGATAGTAAAATTTAATTTTTTTTAAGAATAAACTACATAATTTTGAAAACAAAAAGTGATATACGTCTTATTTTCTAAGTGCGTACGTATACCAATTATGTTCTGCAAAAAATATATCCCTGTCGCAGCATCCTGCATAACATAGCGAATTTCTGTTTATAAAAATTCGTTTTTCTTGGAAACTAGGTGACATAGAAAAAAAGTTTAAAGACCTTTTTTACGTAATTTTTTATTCTCTTTTAAATGGTGTAAAAAAATTTCGCAAAAATTTTTGAATAAGTGGAAATTTTGGCAAAAAACTAATTTTTTGCAAGAACAAAAACCATGTTCCTGGCATCCAACGTGTCTGGCTGACGAACTCATCCAAGGGTTTGGGACTTCCAATGTTCTCACCAAGTTTCGTAAAAATTGGATACTTCGTTCGAGAGTTATCGTGCGGACATATATATATATATATATATATATATATATATATATATATATATATATATATATATATATATATATATATATTAGTGAATATTATTTTCGGTTTCTAGGGACCTCAAAACAAATTTCTGCCATAGTCCAGGGCTCAAGTCGCGGCATGACAGTGGCTGTAATAGTTGAATTCCATTCTGGAAATTCCCTAATAGAGAACACATTACCTATATTCCCCATATCGCACCCGTCTCACCCCAAAAAGAAACTCCCAACAAACTGGCTTTATGCTTCAGTGGCGTAGTGAACACAACCGGCGCCCAGGGCACGACATTTTATTGGCGCCCCTGCAGAAAAAAAATGTTGCTTTTTTCCTCACAAAAAACAAATGACGAGCAAAAAAAACCTCCTACCTAATTTTTTTGGCGCCCCCTAAGACTACCGCCTTTGGGTACATTTGGCGCCCCTCTGCGAGTGGCGCCCGGTGCATGATAGACCCCCTTGCACCCCCCCCTCGCTACGCCTCTGTTATGCTTTGTCTAGTACAGTAGTTCCTAAACTTTTTTGTCAAAGATGCAGTTAAACAGTATTTAACGCTTCAAACTGTCAAATAATTGCAAAAAATTAAAACTGAAAGTATTTGTTTTGTTTTTTTATTTAGATTTTAGAAACTACTTGGGTTTTACAATAACTCTATCTTTTACCATTTCAAATCATGTTCGGAAATGAAACAAATATAAATTTTTTTAAACTTGTTACGTGTGGTGTAAATTGTAATATGTAGATTTGGTTGTTACAACTACCAAAAAAAAGAAAAAAAAAAAAATTCCAACAAATTTATTAGTTAAACTAAAAACCAAAACGAGCCAACCGAACTGAACAACACATGTAAAACAAATAAATTTTGTTACCAGATTCCCTAAATTACTAAATCCTTTGTCGTTAGTCGTATATAGGTACTAAAAATTCCTCTTCACTAACTAACAATATTGTGTAGTACAGTGACACTCCAATTTACGAAGCTGTGTACATCGCACCACCCGGACACATTTATGTATGTCATCCATTATACAGAGCGTTCATAAAGTTCCGGAACAGCTGAAAATCTCAGTTAATATTGACTTTATCGAAAAACAACCCGGACAAAAGTTTCATGAGGAACTAGAAAATGACCTTGAATTTGACCTTGAACATGACCTTGACCAAAATTTAGAGGTCAACTTTGTTTTTTTAAATGGAAACCCCTATTTTGGACCTCGGATTCGGAAAGAGCGGGAAATTCTACGTTCAAAACCATATTCATACTTCATATCCCAAAGTCGTGTGAAGGTCAAAAAATTGAAAAAAAATATGATACTGGTTGGTCAAGGTCATGTTCACGGTCAAATTCGAGGTCATTTTCTAGTCCCTCATTTCTTCCCATGAAACTTTTGTCCGGGTTATTTTTCGATAGTCAATATTAACTGAAATTTTGCGGAACTTTTGCGGAGCTGTTCCGGAACTTTATGAACGCTCTGTATAGCTGGTAGCTAAACTTAATACCAAAGAAATATATATGCGTTAAATAAAGAGAGTTAAATAAGAAAATAATTAAACTGAATAAAGAACAGAATAAAAAATCGATTAAAATAGGGCCAGTGTGAATAATATGAAACAGTATTAAAAGTTTGCATCATTCCTAGTATGGATTGGTTATCTGCGTTTTCGTGTCAATAACTGACTTAATATTCGATTCCATCAATAATTTGGTACGTGGATGATAGTGCTCTTGCTTGGCTTAATTAATGGAACCAAATTTCTGTAATTTTGAGAAAATTTTTATCGGACTGCGTGACAACAGGTAGGATTACGTTTTTTGTTCGTATCTGTATGCACGATTTTATAACCCACTGTAGCATCCAAAGAACTAAATGGGTTTTAATAAATAAGGTGTCATTATATTTGCCATAATCTAGAGAGTGATATTCTAGATGTATGAATTGTTAAGAAATGTAATAGGTACTTATAGTTTTGACAACAAAATTTAAAAACCCAAGAGTTTAAAAAGCGAAATAAATGGAGGCATCAAATATTTTTGTTCAACTTGTTGCGTATTTCTGACTGGTTTACTTTTCTATTCATTTTGATATTTTTTAATTTCATCTTGCTTCTATTTTTTTAGTTTAATTTTTAAGTAGTCGGGTGATTTAATTTTTTTAAATAAATGGTTAGAAAAATATGTTTAATATTAGTAACGGAAATAGAAAACTGACACACACCTGGTAAAAGAAATTAAAACTGACCCTCTAAATGAATTATTCATGAGTTATGACAAAACTAAACTGCTTTCCAAGACCAAGAAACTCTTTCATAGTAAATTTCATCAAATTCATTGACATTTTCGCTTATGGATTTTTGATTTCCCTTGTCATGACTGAATTAGTTTTTTTTTCGAACGGAAGTTCTAGAAACATCGTTTTACTATTCATTCACTAGTTATTTTAAAACCAGGGCCGGATTAACCCTGAGTCCGCCTCTAGGCACCTTGAAAAATGCCGCCCTACCTTTTGTTTCAGAAAAAGGAAATCTTGAAAAGGAAAAAAAAACGTCAATCACAAATTTTTCTGCCCTGCTTTAAAAATTTACTTCCCCTTTTCCTACCTTTTTTACAAACTTTCTATTAAAAAAAATATGTGACCAGCAAAAAAAAAAAACGTTAATTACTCATTTTTCCGCCCTATTTTAAAAATTTACCGCCCTAAAAATCTCCCGCCCCTAGGCCATGGCCTAGGGTGGCCTATTGGCTAAGCTGGCCCTGCTTAAAAGCTAATGTCTCTTCCAGATATTTGAAAAATTAAATTTTTACCCCAATTTTTGAATTCATCCCTTCACACCGTTTTTCCGCAGATAAAGAAAATACGTGTCGTTTATTTTTTAGTATTCTACAACATTATTCGAATTTTGAAAATAGCTGATTGTTACAAATTTAAATTTTAGAACAACCACAAATACATTCAAATATGTACATACATAATATTAATAGATTTAAGCTTTACTTTATGGTATTCCATATTTGTAAATAATAAACAAATACTTTACTTTGCAAAATACCACTTTTATTTTGAAACTGTGACAATATTGTTTCAAACCGTTAGTTTATTTGAAAATGAAGTAACGGTTTGAAACAATATTGTCACAGTTTCAAAATAAAAGTGGTATTTTGCAAAGTATTTGTTTATAATGTACATACATAGTATCAAACGTACGACAAGACAGTATAGTAGGTGGTTGAATTCTTGTTATTTTTTTTATAATTAAAATACAGTCAGATAGCATGCTTTATTTATCTATAACAATAAGTATTAATTTTATTCAAATAGAGCTTTGTAATGTAAAATTTAATAATAAATAAATTAAATAACTCAGAATAAAATAAAACTAATTGTAAGAACGTTCAATCATCCAACATTTCATTTACATCAACCTAAAAACACGTTTCGATCATCTAAAAACTCTTTTTTTTTACAAATAGGTACTACCAAATATTCACTTGACTCTACATTAATTTCCCTTCATTCCCCTACACATATACACTTGCACATGCAACCACGGTAACATAATAAAATCAACCATGCCAAACAATTTCATATAACACGCCATTCACACTGAGTCCGTTCGTGGATATGTCCCGTTTACCATACTAGCTTGAAATATTTTACAAAACAACACTGTTTAGAAACCAACAACTTCTTGGCCGATCGAGTGGACAGTTCAGTCAGTCCGACAATCTCTTCTCTATGGTCCACTAACCCAACCGTAGAGTCAGTTGTGTTTGTCGAATTAATGATTATTCTATAACTGTACGAGAGATATTGGCGCGCTACAGATTCTGGCAAACAAAACGTACTTAGTACCTAACACTAAAACAAACATGTTGCTGGCAATTAAAAACATGATCCACATGACCTAATTACGATGTGAATGGTGATAATCAATGACCGATGAAATCGAATCGTTTTATTGTAAACGGAAAACCGATAGTTAATAAATTTTAGATTTTAAATATTCCCGACAAGACGAATAAAAATAGTAGGACATTTTGTTTCCGAGACTACTAAAGTAGTGGAAGCATTGTGATCACTTTTGGAAAATTAAATATCTTTTTGTTCCAAAATAAAAATTTTTACGTACCTTTTACGTTTTATAGCTTCCCCAACAATTTTGTTTTGGTGTCTGTTCGTCCGTCCGTCTGTGTGTCGCCAGTTTGCACCAAGTGGCATAAATTCTGAACTAATCGATTGTTTTTAATGAAATTTTCAGAAATTATAGAGTTGGGTTCCTAGATGGTGCCCTATGAATTTAATCGAAATCGGAGTAACGGTAGCTATGCCGCTACCATGTCATTCCATTGATATACTAAATTGCACCAAGTGGCATAACTTCTGAACTATTCAATTCTTTTTTATGAAATTGTCAGAAATTATGCAGTCTGGTTTCTAGATGGTCCTCTACAAATTTCATTGCATTCGGAGCAATAGTATCCACGGCGCTACCATGAAATCCCATTAAATGTCAATTTCTTTCAAATTTTGTTGGAAGTTGAAAACTACAGACCACGCATACGGTCTCACATACGTTTTATTGCAATCGCAGTGCAATGGTAGTCACTGCGGAAGCGCAAAAGTGAAGTACATTAAATGTTTGATTGCACTTAAAATATATCCTTGTACAAGTTTGTTACGATAGGAGGAAGCTATGTGCCACAAGACTTGGTAGTATATTTTATTTTTGTCAAATAGAATTGTCGAGGAAAATAGATTTGAAATCTTATGAAAAAAATTATCTCTCGAATAAAATTCCCTTTATTTTGATAATGAGACCGATCACCTAGAAACAATACTTTTGCCTATAGTGCAGTATTGAAATAGTCTTAAAAAAAAAAATTTTATTCTCATCTGTTCAATTTCCTTTGCCATCACTGTACTACAGTAAACGTTTTTCTCCCATAGATGAAGTAGACTTACTCAAAATATCTAATATAAACTCAATTTTGTGAAAATATTTAATTATTTAACAAAATTTCGTTAAATAACCGAGGCCATACGATGCCGAAGTAAATCAAAATCATACCTACTTATTCGGTAGTTATGATGAGTAGGTACTCCGTTCGTCATGAAAATGTTTAATCCTAATTTCTAGGGTATCATCCGTCCGGGACCGGAGGGAGCATTGCCTCATTCATCCATCTATACCTATTTCAAATACTGTATTTAATGTTTATGTCATTTTAATATTAGTCCAACGCCAGTCCGTGCGGGCCTGGTGCGTTGTGACGACCGTATCCTGTTCTAACCTTCTCATATTCCACAGAGATTTGAGAAATAACCGCAAAATATTAAAACGAAATATTATTGTGTATTAAGCCGCCTCTACATATACGCAAATGCCGACGAATGCGAGCAAGTAACATGAATAAAGACAAACACAAACAAATATGCTCATTCAAGTTCCAAATATACACAATAATTTAAATAAGTCTAGTAAATTTTCAAATAGAAAGACATCGGAATAACCTTAGGTACCAAAAAATTAAAAAGGCATTGGTTCATGGTTTCAGTTTATACTCGTAAAAGCAAATATCGGTATAATTCGTCCAATTTAATAACCGATTTAATTGTGAAAATTTCGGATTTTTTTAAAATTTTGCAAGATTGTCACTATCAGATTTCGAAAAGTTAGTTTTGAAATAGACGGTCCAAAAATATATAAGCAGAATACATATTTTGAGGAAGCAATTCTTGGTAAAAAAAGACTTAGGGTCAGACTCAAGACGTTGTGATTTCTAGCTCTAGCAACAAAATTTCTCTCACAGAGTTAGACGCGTCATTTTTTTTTTTTTTTTTTGATAATTACGTAAAAACGACCTGAAACATTCCACAATACACCTAAACTTTTTTTTATGAGGTTTTTAACAAAATGGTCATAAAAATGTATAATGTAAATCAAAATCAAGAGAAAGTAAGAGACTTAAACATTAACTATAATAAGTTTCTTTATAAAAATACTTGTTAATGGTTTTTAGGCATTTAATCAGTACATTGCATAAGAATATAAGTTATTGCATCATTTAATTTTTTTACAGATGTATTTTTCACAATTTTCATAATATTATAAAAATTAAATAGAATGTTCCCATGTGTAAATTAATGCTTTATCTTGTTTAGAAAAGCTACTTCGAAGAAAATCGTGAGGTTTTAAGCGTTTTGAGTTATGTATTTTTGATGAAACTTTTTTTATGCTGCCCCGATCCACCGCCCATAGCTATTTATGATATTTTAGAATATATTTTTTTTTGTGCGATTTTTTTTTTATGTGGTCTCTTTCCTCCGCAAAAAAAAAAGTTCGACTATATTCAAATCTTTTCCACTTTTTTTCCGTGAAATAATTTCAAATTATCAATTGAATTTATTTTGAACTGTCTGTATCAATTTATTCTTTGAATAATTTTTAATCCTCCACATACTTATAACAAACGCAAACAAACTGCTCGATCGTGTTTGTCCAAATTTAGGTATAACTATGTGTATATTTACTTGATTATGTTTGTTCGCATTCGTTCGCGTTTGTTCGTTAAGAGTGTACCCATAGCTTTAGAATTTTGTTTGTGTGCAATATGTATGTACATATTAGTGTTATTATTAAATACAGATATCAAATATCACACATTTGGGAGTAAAAGTTATAGGCAAGTTTAATTTAAAATTATAAAATCGTATATAAAAAAGTTTTTCTATATTACACAGTTAATTATATACCGAGTAGAAAATGTTCGGAACCATAACATGGTTTATAACCGTAACCTTTTATAAACATTTTATGTGAATTTAAGATACTTTATAATATTATAAATTGTCCTGTATAACTATAAATATGATCCTATTTAAATGTTTAGCACGTTTAACAATAAAATAAAACACAGATTTTCTTGTTTTCGGAAAAACAATAGTGCATTATGTACCGGGACTCGTAAGTACTCAAAGCTGAAATTCTAAACTAGAAATTTTCAACAATAAATTTTTTGCAAACTATTAAAATCTTAAAACTGTTCTTGCAGTAAGCTTAATACATCAATTCACATAATTCATATTATATGCACTAATTGTTAGGTATTGTTTATATTTACGCTTTAATAGTTCTCAGTTATGATTATTACTTATAAATAAACGGTTTTTCTCACATTAATTGCAAATTCTTTTTGCATAAAATAAATATTTTAAAATTTGAAACCGTTATTATTTAATAAGTGTATTGTTATCTGTATTTAACTGGAATGCAATAATTTTTAATAGTTCATTCATAATTAGTTACTAATGATACAGGAAATTTTAAGTTACTGTAATTATCTATTATATAGACTAGGGAAATTATTTGCTTAATTTACACTCTTAAATATCAGCAGAACATATATGTGTTTGTATTCATTATGAGTAGGTTGAATTTTGGAAGTTTATATCTTTCATAGAACACTAGAAGCCAACTAATATCAAAAAAGTTTAATTCGCTTGGAGTCATTTGTAGGCCAGTCACAGCTTAAGGCATGTAGTCAGTCAGTGTCCGTCGCCGAACGCACAGTACATTGTTAGACAATGGTTAGACATTTTTACTTAAATTGGACAGTTTGGTCTGTCCCATAATACGTGTGTTGTAGTAGTATGTGTAAATACGCACACAGAGGCAACCATTAAACCAATACCACTGCAAACAGTGTGTATCTACACGCCATAGTGGGGAGATTTTACGTCACAAACTCATTACAAGTGGAACAGAGACATAGACAATCTAGTTTGACCCCTTGATATCTTTATATCCTGACCCAACAAATTTGAATTTTTTCCGTACTACCTACCATGGGCGCCCATATGGTGAATTGTCCGGGGGGGGGGGCTGAACTAGGGGGAAGGATGAGGAAAAGTGAGTTGTAAGTAGGCGTAAGAATTTCCAAAAAATTACATTGACGAGCAACAAAAAAAAGCGCTCATTTCCCTTTCTTCTGCTTATTTCTCTCTCCAATATAATAAGTTAGGGGAGAGCCGCGAATCACGAACAGTGGATTTTTTCCACAAAAATATCATTAACGCGAGCCCAAAAAAACCTCGTTTTCGTTTCTTCGAGCTCCTTCTTTGAAACTTTCTTCCAGACGTGGTCAGCTACGGAGAGGGCGCGGCCCCCCTGCCCCCGAATATGGGCGCCCATGCAACATCAATTTTTTTTTTTTGGAAATAAACTTTAAGATTAAATATTAGAAATAAACAACTACCTTATATGCCCACTAACAAAAAATTTGCAAAGATGTGGCTTACGTACTCTTATTTTGTAAATTCCCAAAGGTTTTTAATTCTGATTAGACATTAATTTAACGAAATTGTTGGTAAAATTTCTAATTGTCGCCATTTAATTAATAAATACTATAATTATTAAATCTCCAAACGAAAACTAATAATTATGCCCACCAAAAATAAGAAATATAGAAGGTGTCCGAAAATTAAAGTAACATTATTGTGTAATATGAAATGTCGTTTTTCGACCACTACTTTCGCTACCATGTAATTCAGAAAAATATCAACACTTCTTTAAGTATTGAAAAAATGTTTAAAAACAATTTTTTAATTTTAAATAGAATACTTGAATGCTGGAATTATTTTCGCTATTAATTGGAATAACATTAGGTTATGTAATATGAAATGTCGTTTTCCGACCACTCGGTCTATCGTGTAATTCAGCTAAATAACGACACTTTCTTAACCATTAGAGAAATGTTTAAAAGCAATTCTTTAATTTTAAATAGAATTTTTGTAACCTGGAATCATTTCCGCCTTTAACTGGAATAAAATTAAGTAGTGTAATATGAAATGTCGTTTTCCGACCACTCGGTCTATCTACCATGTAATTCATAAAAATATCAATACATTCTTAACCATTCGAGAATTGTTTAAAACCAATATTTTAATTTGAAATAGAATTCTTGTAGCATGGAATCATTTCCGCCAATAAGTGGAATAAAATAACATTAGGTCGTGTAATATGAAATGTCGTTTTTCCATCACTTGGTTACCCATATGTCCCTATTGTCAAGTTAACTCCTCAATTTCTTTTATTTTTTTAAATAAAAAATTACAATTATAAACTTTTTTGTAATTTATTGTAATTTACAGATCTTCCTGCAAACCGGTGAGATACTTTTTGGGGCCCGGTACCGATCCGCAGACCAGTGATTGGAAAGCACTGCTCTAGAGTCTAACCGAGCAATAAAGTAGTGCTAATGTAGTTAAAATCAAATTTGTAACTGTTTCTCGTATTAGAGAGAGTACCAATACACATAGGGCGACTGTCGAGCACAGGATCGTTGGCGTAATGGCGAACACACCTGGCTAGTTACCGGGAGATCGTGGATTCGATTCCCGGCCGATCCGGATAATTTTGTCAATCACTTTGTGATTTTTAATTTACATAGTGCTAAGTTAAAATCAAATTTGAACAATGAACAATTCAAAAATGTTACCTTAATTTTCGGACACCTTTTAAAAAATAAAATAAAATAAAATTGTTACAAATAAGACACACCAACGGACGCACAAATTGCTCATATACCTGTGATCAATACAATGAAAACTACAACGCAGTAGGAAAATACGTAGACAAATTTTTCTCTGGTCTGTAATTTTCCACATTATTCGTAGTAGGTACGAGAAAATATTATGTCATTACGCTTTGCTTTAATAACAAGCGAAGAAATACATAACCATCTACTTTACCTGAATATTACCTTACCTGAATACTCCACTATCCAACATTTTCCAAATAATTTATTCATTTAATTTCGTTACTTGAATTTCACTAATAACGACCTCGAACGTAATTTTATTGCCCCGCAGTAGTTGCGTGACTTGTTTTACTCTTATTTTACTTTTTCATATTCTCCGTGTACTTATATATTGTATTTTAATGAAAAATAATTATGTTTGGATAATAACAGCAGTCAGTAGTAATGTCTCATTGATAATGACGGAAATGATGTAGAATATTGTATTTATTTAATTATTTGTTGTTGCTTGCTGAACCCTTTGTGGTTGAATCGCAACATGGATGATGAATCATACAAAAAAACAGTTGCACTACTGCTGAATCAGCACAACTTATCTAGTTATCTATTCTGTTATCTTTTGCAATATTTCACAGAAATCAAAAATACCACTTTTAATATCCTTTGTATTAGGGAGGAATTGCCTACATTGTACCAGTACCTCAATAGTATCATCTTAGTGATGGCAACACTGAAGTAAAGTGCTTAGCAACATAAAACACAGTGAGTTAAAATATCTGGGGTCGAAGAATACTCAATTCATTTCTGGTAAGTTCTTCAAAAGTACGTTTACTAACTCTCGAACGAAATGTTCTACTTTTACAAAATTTGGTGAAAATGTTGGAGGTCCCAAACCGTTGAACAAGTTCGCTAGCCAGACACGTCCGATGCCCGGAACATGGTTTTTGGGGCATTTTTCGTGAAAAAAATTAGTTTTTTGCCAAAATTTCCGCTTACTCAAAAATTATTGTGAAAGAGGAGAAAGAAATCACATAAAAAAGGTCTTTAAAATATTATTTTATGTCAACTAGTTTCCAAGAAAAACTAACTTTTATAAACGGAAATTCGCTAGTTTTTTCAACGCTGCCCCAGGCGCCACTTCAGCTAGATCCAGCCCTGCGTGGAAGACCATAAATGTATTGGTCCAATAAAAGAACTATATGGAATTTTCAGTATTCATTTAGTTTCATTACAGGCTTGGAGAAAAAGAATGTTTCAAAAACCGAAAAAAAAACGTAGAAAAAGGAATAATTTTTTTTTTAAATAAAACAGTTTTTAGTGAGGAATACTAGCAAGTTTTTAATCTGTTCAAACATGAAAAATCATTTTCCTAAATCAAATAGGCACATCAAAATTAGAAAGTGCAAATTCTAAAGTTCCTAATTTGTACCTTAAAAAATTTAAGATACAAATTAGGAACCATTCATAGAAACTATACCATAAGGTACAATTTAGGAAGAAGCAGCTTCTTTATTATTATACTGATGGAAGCTTTTTCTTAAAATTCCATAAAGTTAACCAATTATTATTTTTAGCTTCTAAAAGTTTTCTTAACATCTATATTTTTTGAATCAATTCTACACTCTCAACACAATTTATTTGTTCAAAAAATAAAAATTTCTAGGAATTCTTCTCTATGAATCAAGAAAATTGTTTTTTTTGATTCAAAGAAATATTTCTTTGACTATTGAAAAAAAAAATTTAAGAAAATATTTCTTTAAATCAAAAAGATATTTCATTGAATCAAAAAAATATTTATATATTTTTATTTATTTATTTATTTTTTTTGATTTAAAGAAAAAAATCACAGAAATTTTTAACGATTTCTTTGTTCAAATATTAAAAATTTCTCTGAATTTTTTTCGCTGATTTAAGAAAATAGTTTTTTTGATTCAAAGAAATATTTCTTTGACTACTGAAAAAAAATTTAGAACATATTTCTTTGAATCAAAAAAAAAATTTTTTTTTTTGATTAAAAGAAAAAATAAAGAAACTTTTAACCTTTGAACAAAGAAATCATTTTGAGAGTGTAACAAAACACCGGTGAGTACAATATAGACAACTTTCCCCTACATAATATCAACCAACCACATATTTTTTATTTTTTGATAAATTTTCAACTCTAAATGACAGTTATTAATACAATCGAGCCTAACGCGGTGCGGTTTGTTAAAAACAAAAATGTAAATTTACTGCTGATTCTGTTGGTGAAAAGCGTGTTGTACCATTTTATAAATATTTTAATTATGATTTATCATGTCAATTAATTCGATGTTTCATCTTTCTCTACCACCCACAGTGTGTTCCTCTCTTCTTCGTCCTCTGTTCGCTTTTGATATTTTTTTTCTCTGTTGGTTTATCCACTCCCCTGGTAATTGTAAATTAATTAGTAATTAAAAAGAGTTTTTCAGACAGAAAAATTTGGTGTTTGTTTTTTTTTTTTTGGTGTCATTGTGATTTTCGTAACAACCAAAAAAAAAGAGATGATTTTTTTTTTTTTTGGATGATGGATTAGAAATCTATTTTTAATTTCATTGGAAAAAATTTCGAATTTTAACGTGCGTAAAAATGATCGTATTAGTGTCAAACTTATTGTATTAACGGAAAGCTTGGTATTATAATAATTAAAACTCATTTATACTTAAGAAAAGCTTTATTGGTGCCTACGCAAATATTAATCCAGGAAATCTTAAATCGCAAACAGAAGTAGGTATCAAAGAAGAAAATGTATCTCCTTTATGTATACACTGATATACTATATAGATGAACCAAATATTATGATGATTTCTTATTTTAGTATATTTTCTAAAATGAAGTGTTGTTTAAGAAATTTTTCCCCCAATTAAATTCCAACTATTTTACTCATGCTACTATACCTATACCGGGTGTTTCAAGCAACTAAGAACATGTAAATTTTAAAGAAAGGTAATTAAAAGTTAATAGCAGCAAATTTATTATAATAAGTAAATATTCAGTTAACACTAGGGTTGCCAACTGTCCCGATTTTAGCCCTATGTGTCCCGCGTCCCGACAACAGGAGTGGCGGGACGCTAATTGTCCTGATTTTTAACATCTACATTTTTTTTACATTTATTAGTCCCGCCAGTCTCACTATTGTTGTTTCTAAATTATCGCGCTTGCATGTGATGACGGCCAAGAAAGTTAGTATGTGTAAACTGTACTCTGTCTACGGATTTATAAATTATAGCTTACAGTGTTGCCAGATTAACTGATTAAAATCCCTCCAAAAAATGGGAGAAATTATTTGACGTACATGAAATATGTAAGCAGCGTTCGAGTAGTCTAAAAGTAATCAATGTCAAAGACGGTCAACTTTATGAAAAATGTTTTTCTCCACAAATAATACAGTTGATATGCAAAAAAAAATTAAAAATCTAAAAATTAAAAAACTTGATTTGACGATTTTGTAAAAATTTTACGATTACGTAACTAAAAATAAAAATCTTTTAAAATGCACCAAATCTTAAAGTAAATATACTTTTAAGAAAAAAAACTGAACGTATTGTAATGTATCTAATAAGTAGTTCTGTACAATGTTTAAATTTCTAGTGGAAATTTTTACCACTTTTTTTTATTAATGATGAACGTTTGTTTTTTTTTTTTTAACAGTCCCGATTTTACTTGCCCCGTCTCAATTTTTTCCCATTAAATCCCGAAACATTCATTGGTAGAGTTGACAACCCTAGTTAACACTGAAATTTACTATTTAATACAATTTTTTTAAGGCCCCTAAAAGCCGAAAATGACGTTTACTAAAATTTATATCTATTTACAGTCGTCCCTCAACTTATTGACAATTTAAGTTATTGACGATGATCGTAGTTTACCTTAAGTTATAGACAAACCATATGTATGTACCCAAGGTCATACGTGCTGTGTCGTAGTGTGGCAATGCGTACATATAGATGGTTTGTCTATAACTTGAGGTAAACTACGATCATTGTCAATAAGTTAAATTGTCAATAAGTTGAGGGACGACGGTATTTACTTACAAACATGTAAGAGTCCAAAAAAAAAAAAATGTTGAACTATAAATAAAGCACACACATAATGATGTGAGAGGCGTCTGTTATAAACAAAAAGTCTGAAAAATGGACGCTAAACCATATTATTATATGTAATTGCGTTTATATGTATGAATACATGCGTGTCCTCACGATAACTCTCGAACGAAATATTGGAAGTTCCAAACACTTTTGGGTGAGTTCTTTAGCCAGAACACTTGCGACCCCCGAAATTCAAAAAAAAAAATGAATTTTTTGCAAAAATTTGTCAAATTTGACTGGATTTTTGAGAAAAAGTATTTTTTGTAATCGGAAATTTGCTGTATTATACAAGATGCTCCACCAGGAGAATTTTTAATCCAATGCATTATTTTAAATGCTGTAAAAGTACCTAATAGTTTTTCGATTGTGACGCAAAAAAAATTTTTTTGAGTGAATGGCCTTAATTTTCAAGTCTGCAGCAACACGTTTTCAGTCAATAGATTTCGGTAGAGAAATAAAATTTGAATCACATTCCTGTATTTTACATTCCCTGATTGGGAACATCGAAAAACACAAACAATTCTCTACACCTACTACGTCTAATAAACAAATATGCATATTAGCTCAAATACATACACCTATATGTATACTAGATATATATTAAGAATCCGTGCTCTTGCAAACATTAAATTTTATTATATGTTAAATTACAAATCCGCCTTTACATACATACATACGCTCGTACGGGAGGATCTTTGATATCTTATTTTATTCGCACCGTGCAACATTCATATAACACCGCCGTGACTACCTATAAACGAAGGATTCTACTACAACATATTATCGTTAATATTTTATTATCCTTGATTCCCAATGATAGTCCTGGTAGTTAGATAACGGATGAGGAATAACTAGACTAGTAGTAGTAGGTAGTACGAGGTGATATAATATTTTACACTACCTATCTATATAAACTTCGTATACGACCGTGTACAGTCGTGGACAAAATGAGTGTAACATTAAGCGAAAAAAAAAGATTGCTTTTGTAGAGAGACAGTTACATTGAAACTGTGGATTCATATGAAAATAGTCATGAATATCTTTACCTTCCTCAAAAATACTATTTAAACTAGGTCAACGAATCAGCGACAAAACGTACCAGCGACCCAGACAAAACGTACCATTTGATATTTCTTTAGACATTTAACTACGAAAAGTATCCTTATAGAAGATAGCTAGATCATTTTAACATGTACATGTCACGAAATCGTCTCCGTCAGTATAAAATTATATATACAAATAAAACACTTTAAGTATTACAAAAATTTACGAAAGTGAAAAAATAACGTTAAATTTTATAAAAACAGCTATATGTATGTATTTTGTATATAAATTCAATAAATTTTCAAAAGGAAATTATCAAATAATTAATATGGTATAATAACAATTTTGAAAATGCAAAAAATCATTAAACCATTATAAAAGATGCATCAAATTCATTTTCTTTTTTTGTAACCTTATCTATTGTACTTATCACTGGCAGTAAAAAGTCCGGCATTTTGAAACAAAAAAAATTTTCCATATGATTTGTTTAAAAGGGTTAATAAAAAATATAAAATTTAAAAATTTAAAACCAAAGAGAATTATAAATAATATTAAAATTGAAGAAAATTATTAAAAATCGCACAGAAAAAATATATCAGAATTTGATAGTAAAACTTACGCCTCAGAAAACAAATTAAATTTTAAATATTGAATATTTTGTAACTAATATCGCATCCCGGTGGACTAGGTCATAAAATTTATTGGCACACGTGTTCATAAGAAATATACATTAATAACATAAAACAGGAGATGAAGTATGCACTATTAGTTCAGGTACTGTTTTCAAGAAACCTGCTTTCTTTTTTTATTATATTTTATTTTAAAGGGTTGTTCACGTGATTTTTTTTCAGAAAGACGTTGACATAGTTTAATTAATATTTTTGATGAATATAATCTGTGTGTACCTACTGAACTATAACACATATCTATGGAGATTATAAGATTCTCTATTATTTTTTTTCAATAGTGTACTGATTGTCTTATCCATAATTGTAGGTAGATTTTTATTAAATTCAGCATAAATTAAAACTCACCTAGATTCCAAATTAAAAGGAAATTTAATTAAATCAGACACATAGTTTTATTAAATTATGAGTATACACTTCCGTTCCAAGAACGCTAGCCCCGATATCTAATTTTCTATACTACTATATCAGGCCCATAGGTACGTTGCATAAACTGCAGATTATAGGCTTGTATTTAAAAAAGTTATAACAATTTAAATGAAATTTAGAAAATAAAAATGTTATTATGTTAATAATATAGTGCGGCACTACAATATTTTCTTCGACGACTGTACCTATATAAAAGCTTACCGTAACATATTCTTGTGCGCATTTTGACAAATGAATTCCCGTATCTAGAATACGTGTGTAAGCCGCAACGAGGATAAAGTTTTGAATTTGTTTTTCCGAAGAAAAATATTTTTAAAAATTCATAAAAAATCAATATCCTTTAGCCAATTATATAGTGATTTGTACATTACGTTGTAATTTCGGTATAAAAATAAAAATTTAAGTATACTTTATATAATTAGTTTGTTGTAGATTTGTAATAAAATAAGTTTTAATTTTTGAAAAATTTTTCATTCTATATGTACCTAGTATTGTGCAGCAAATTTATTTAATGGTAGATATAGGTCAAATCAACGAAAAACGGTTAGACGTCATTAACAAATGAAATAAACAAATAGTGAAAGAAACAGACAACTAGGTTTGTCTAATTTTACTTCATTTCTTGCATTGGTTTGATATGATCTATATGATAACTATTATAACATTTTATGATATGGTTAGGGTTGCCAACCGTCTCGATTTAATTGGGACCTCCCGATTTTGGGCTTATGTTTTCCGCGTCCCGACAACAGTAGTGGCGGGACGCCACGAGACGAGGGGTGATTTCAACCCTTAAAAATGTGTAAATGCAAAAAATAATGTTATATTTGTTACTAGAACTTTTTAAGGTACCTATAAACAAAATTTCATCGATTTTTAAATTTTTGAGTTCCAACTTTGAGGGGATATGTCACCCCTTAAAAACGTTTTTTAGCAGCAACTGATATTTTTCATGTTATTAGGTAGCCACCCTCTATATAATGACAAAGTTTCAGATTTTTTTGAATTTTCGACTTCTTGCCCTTTCCTTGTAAGTAACTCAGTCCTTTGTAAAAATTCTTATTTGTTTCCATATATATGTACCAAAATATATATAATAAAAAAGATGAGAGTAGTTCTTGTTATTAAACAAAACCGAAAAATTATAAGTTTTTTCAGTTGTTGACGAATATAGTTTTATTAAACGTTTAAAAATGAAACAATTTTCTTACATTTTAAGGTTATTTGGTTATAGATTCAGTTAAAAAAAATCATGTAAGCTTACGAGATTGTATATTATATAATACAATCTCAAGTAAGCTTATATGATTTCTTGTAACTGATTCTGTATCAAAATAACCTTAAAATGTAAGAAAATTGTTTCATTTTTAAACGTTTAATAAAACTATATTCGTCAATAACTGAAAAAACTTATAATTTTTCGGTTTTGTTTAATAATAAGAACTACTCTCATCTTTTATATTATATATATATATATTTTGGTAGATATATATTCTAATGTAAGTTAGGTACTTACAGCATTCGTTTGCTCTACACAAATATTGTGTTACTTTCTTGCTGTTCAAAACAGTTTAACATTTTTATTCTGTTAAATCGAAATTTGTTTTAATATTTTCATTTAACACAAACACGAAATGTTACATTAACGCAGCGTTGTGTAACTTATTTAACACAAAAATTTTAACCACTGGTTTTTTTTACGCAAAACACAAATTTTTTTACTGTGTAAGTTCATACAATCTCATATCTATAGAACAAGATTAATATTTCGGTCAAATTTTCCATCATATTTCTTTGGGTCAACTAATAAAATTTTGTTGCGTATGCCATAAATAAACTAATTAAAATATTTTGCTGTTCCGTGATTTTTATTTACTTCCACCAGAAGTAATATACTTACGTTATATACCACAACCAATGCTGTAGGCACACATAAAGCTCTGTTATATACAAAACACATATAACAGAGAAAAATACCCCTGTCGCAGCATCTGCATAACATAGCGAATTTCCAAATCTTGGGCACTGGCGGATCTCATCTAAGACCTGTACCTATTTAAAATAGTTTAGCTTTCTAAGAGTAAAAGAATTTTTAAAATCGGTTGAGTAATTAGTTTTGGTATTTTTGGGGACCCAAGAACCCGAACGAATTTTGTGCAGCATAGTTGTATCCATCTAAAATAATTTAGTTCTCTAGCAGTGAGAAATTTTTTAGCATCGGTTCGATAGCTTATTACTGGCGTTGTCGGATCTGCAAGATCCCGGTGGACCTCATTAAAAAATCAGCTCGACCGTATATTCTAGGCGTACTTTATGTAATATATATATATATATATATATATATATATATATATATATATATATATATATATATATATATATATATTCAAAACCCGTTGTGTAGCATTCTACGTCGCAATAGTTTACCTCGGTAATAGTAAAAAGGTTTCAAAATCGGTCAGTTATTTTATTTTTGACACTTTTAGGTCCTACTGACACTTCAGACCTTACATAACGTAATCTATATGTATCTAAAATAGCTTAGCTCCCCAACAGTGAAAAAATTTTCAAAATCGGTCGGCTAGTTTATTTTTGACGCTTTTGGATCCGATGGACCCTGGCAGACTTTACATAACGTAATCTATATTTATCTAAAATAGTTTAGCTCTGTAACAGTGAAAAAATTTTCAAAATCGGTCGGTTAGTTTATTTTTGACACTTTTGGATCCCATGGACCCTGGCAGACCTTACATAACGTAATCTATATTTATCTAAAATAGTTTAGCTCTGTAACAGTGAAAAAATTTTCAAAATCGGTCGGTTAGTTTATTTTTACCACTTTTGGGTCCCATGGACCCTGGCGGACCCTAAATAACGTAATGTATGTCTATCTAAAATAGTTAGTTCCCCAACAGTGAAAAAATTTTCAAAATCGGTCGGTTAGTTTATTTTTGACACTTTTGGATCCCATGGACCCTGGCAGACCTTACATAACGTAATCTATATTTATCTAAAATAGTTTAGCTCTGTAACAGTGAAAAAATTTTCAAAATCGGTCAGTTAGTTTATTTTTGACACTTTTGGGTTCTATGGACCTTGGTGGACCTTACATAACGTAATTTATATTTATCTAAAATAGTTTAGCTCTGTAACAGTGAAAAAATTTTCAAAATCGGTCAGTTAGTTTATTTTTGACACTTCTGGATCCTATGGACCCTGGCAGACCTTACATAACGGAATCTATATTTATCTAAAACAGTTTAGCTCTGTAACAGTGAAAAAATTTTCAAAATCGATCAGGCAGTTTATTTTTGACACTTTTGGGTCCTATGGACCGAGGCGGACCTTACATAACGTAATCGATATTTATCTAAAATAGTTTAGCTCTGTAACAGTGAAAAAATTTTCAAAATCGGTCAGTTAGTTTATTTTTGACACTTCTGGATCCTATGGACCCTGGCAGACCTTACATAACGGAATCTATATTTATCTAAAACAGTTTAGCTCTGTAACAGTGAAAAAATTTTCAAAATCGATCAGGCAGTTTATTTTTGACACTTTTGGGTCCTATGGACCGAGGCGGACCTTACATAACGTAATCGATATTTATCTAAAATAGTTTAGCTCTGTAACAGTGAAAAAATTTTCAAAATCGGTCAGTTAGTTTATTTTTGACACTTTTGGGTCCTGTGGACCCTGGCGGACCTTACATAATGTATTCTAAATCTATCTAAAATAGTTTAGCTCTGTAATAGTGAAGAAATTTTTAAAATTGGTCGTTTAGTTTATTTTTTACAATTATGGGATCAGTAAATCCTGGCGAAACTCATACAAGTCTAGTACTCTAACAGTATGAAAAGGGTTCTAAGGATCTCATATAACTTATGGCAGTCCGTAAGCTTCTTGCGGACATCATTTAATTAATTAATTCAAATACTTTAACTTACTAACTGTGAAAAATTTTTTAAAATCGATTGGTTAATTAATTTCTGGCCTTTTTAGGTCCCGAAAACCTTGACCTCACATAAAATACCTTAAATCCATTTGAAATGGTTTAATTTTTTAACTTTATTAATTATTAGTGGAAAAATTTTCAAAATCGATTCAAAATATTTTTCTGTACATACGTACATTGTACATATTTTGTTTTGTTTCATATTTATTAATATTTATATCATAACATAATCTTCAATTTCTTGTTTACTTAAAAATTCAATAAAAAAAAAAAAAATTCTTCATTACATTAGCTTAGAAAATCTGTTTAATTTACATTTTTTAACATGGGATAGAACCATGCTATTTATAATGCAATAAATGAGAAACAAAACTCTATACATGTATGTGTGTTATATCACATATATGTGAATAGTTTTCACTTGTTCTCACAAAATTCTTTAATAAAAAAGTGAAATATTTTTATACTTTATAAAGAACTGAGATATAAATATAAATTACTTATTAGACTAACAAAGAAAGAATAAAAGTGAAAATTTACATTTTCTCGAAAAATACTTAAAATAGAAAGAAAATTATAAGAATATTTTCTTCATAATTTTTTTTTTCCTTTTCAACGATGTAAAAATTGAAACGCCTTATGATAGGATCGAATGATAAAAAATGGCCAGAAAACCTACTTCTGGGCATCCGACGTGTCTGGCTAACGAACTTAGCCAAGCCAATTCAGAATCCAGTCCGCACACAAAATTTCATAAGCGTTAGACGTTTCGTTCGAGAGTTATCGTGGGAACACATAAATATATATATATATATATATACAAATTTTAGTGAATATCATTTTCGTATTCTAGGGACCTTAAAACAGATTTCTGCCATAGTCCCGGACTCAGATTGCGTCATGACACCTACTGTAATAGCTGAATTTCGAGTTTTCGAAATTCGCTAAAAATACGATATACTTAGTTCAAAGGTTTTACGCAACTTTTTTATTAGCCAAAACGTCAACATTTGAATAAATTATTAGGTGAATATGTACAGTGCCAATCCATCACGAATATCCGAAATTTTATTCACTTATTATTACACGAGAGGTTTGTATTTTTTCGAATAAATTTGGGTTTATCTAACGAAAATTTGTTGCCTAGCAATTTAACGAGAGAAATTGTCGACTAGCAAAAACGCGACAGCGTAGAAAACAAATTTATTCAGAAAAAATATTAAACTCAAGTGTAATACGGTAAGATAATTTAACGAATAAAATAAATTAGTATAATTCATATTATTATTTAATATATTGTTACCATGGTTCTGAAGCCAGTAAAATTTTTTTATTTTAAATAATTTGTTGCCTCTATTTTCGCCAAAAAATTTAAACTTGTAATTTCATTATTTTACTTTATTTGGCGATAAACCTCAATATTAAAACCAGCAAAAAACCAAACAGAATTTTTTAACCAATCTTCAACATGTCGACTGGTTTCGGTGTCTCAAAACACCATTATCAAGACAAGAATATAAAAATCAATAAAAATAAAAATTAAAAATTGAAAAATTAAAAAATTTTTTCATAAACAAAAGAAACTAAAAACCTTTTAGTTTGGATCAAAACCAATCAAATCAAACAATGTCAAATATAGCAACTCGTTGGTTTCAAAAAAGGAAATACGTACATCACTAAAAATGATATATGAAAACGGAAATGTGAAACAACAAAAAAACATCTGAAGACCAAACTTGCAATAGAGAACAGAAAAAGTAAAAGAAGAAACGAAAAATCATTTTTAGAAAAAAACATCTGTAAAAGCCACAAATCGCCTTATGAATCACCTATTCAAATTAGTTCCATTGACTTTCGTCTAAATTTTCTGACAATGGATTTCTGACAAACCGATCGACATGTTGAAAATTGCTTAAAAAATTCTGTTTGGTTTTTTGCTGGTTTTAATATTGAGGTTTATCGCCAAATAAAGTCAAATAATGAAATTAAAAGTTTTTTTATCGTGTTTACCTACTATGAAATGACCAATGAAATGTTTTGTACGATTTTTATCGCTTTAAAATTCTGCCCTAACGTTTTTCCACGGTAAAAGTGAAAAAAACTACAATATTCTTATAAGATTTGATACACATAAGTTAAATTATCATTGGTAAAAAGTCCAAAATGTAACTTGACGTAACAATTTATTGATTCAATTGAACGGCTGCTAGAATCGCTACCGGCTAATTTCGGGTTTCGAATTATAAAACATTCACGCAAACAACAGTACTAGTCAAACGAAATACGCTCGGCGCACATACATATAGGTGGCACTAACACGAAATGTGTATAAAATGTTTCTCGGTATAACACATATAATGACTTGCTACTTTTTTATAAGGCTTTTATGTTGCGTATAAATTTGGTGTTACTATAGCACAGTTGTGTTATGTGATGAAAGAACCATTTTTGTTTACATTTTTACGTAAAAAATTGTAAAATATGTAAAAAACTGTAAATAACCGTAGAAAATTGTAAAAAATGTAAAATACTTAAATCATTTGTCATTTCACTGACAAACAATTTATTTTGACGGTTATTACTTGTTTATAAGTTCACATGAAAAAATGTGTAAACAAAATGTCCACACAAAAATGATTTTCTGCTGGTGGGAGACGATCCACAACTGACTACAAAGCTTTATATTTCCAAATTAACAAATTGAGTTTTGACAGATCGAAAAAACTACTACATGTTTATCTCTCTTTAAATTATAATAACAATAAAATCACCGATGATACTGATGATGAAGATGATTGATGCCTTTAATAAAATTTAACTGAATAAATAAAAATTTTTTTAATATTGATTTCTTAAACTGTTCCTGTTCGTACTCATTTATATTTTTAATTTTCAAATTACTTAATTATTAAGTTTTACTTTGTAAATATGTATAGCCAATACTTCAATAGTAAATATGGAATACTATCAGTAACGCTTACATCTATTAAATTTAAAAATTTAGCTTTTTACATTTTTTACAGTTTTTTTTATCAAAACAGGTAGGGTCAAAGCCCCCTTTGTGGAATGGTATCTAATACTGAAACAGTTTTGACATTTACATATTTATTTGTTTAATTAAGTAAGGAAACTTTAAATGCGATGTGAATTTAAATTGAAAAACAATCATTCTATTAATAATAATTTTTGTTATCAGACGTTTCTTTCAGAAATAACTTCATTAATATGTAAATGTTCATAATTAGATACTGCTCCACAAAGGGGGCTTTTACCCTATGTGTAAATTACAAAGTTTTTTACATGTAAAAACTGTATAATTTACCCGAAGTAAATTACACGCACAACTCTGTAACTATAGGATGCCCCGTCTATAAAGTTGTTTTAATCTTGTAAAAATCCTTTTGTCTTGTAAAATGTTTTTTCTTAACTACTCGAAAACTTTAAAATAATATATCGGCTGCACGCAAAAGTTTTCACCTAAACAACCCAAACCCTAAGGTAATAATAACCAGTTGAAAATGTACTAAAACAATTTTTTCGTAACGAAAAAAAAAGTATTGGTGTCGTAAGGGGAATTAAGAACAATACAAACGAGTTGGATCACGTGATAAAGAAACAAATATTTCGGGAATAACAAATTGAAATAAAAAACTGAAGTTTTGTATCACAGAAAATAAAAGAGACTTTGGTTAAATATCGGTGTAATCATTTAAAAGTATATCGAAATTATATTTAATTTCGATCCTTTCTTCCTGCCTAAAAAATTATAACGTTACGTCGAGCGTGTACTCTATGTCCGTCAAATGTCTCACGAAAATGGAATTGAGTTTCTTGTTTCTAAAAAAAATCTAGAACCGTATTGGCTCCATCGTATGAATGCTAAATTTCAAACTTCATAGAGCATATTTGTGGTTGTTTCTCTGCTGTCACGTGGGCACCAGTTTACCATCATTACCGGTAGACGGTAATAGTGTCGTAAACGCATCGGAACCATCTACAGTCTGTAACACACATCGTGTAGAGCCAACATCGCAGAGGGGAGCCATCATAATGTCCACCAGAACAGCTCGCTTATATGTATAGAACCCAAGTCCTCAGCGTAAGTGTAGAAAATTGTAACTAGTGGTGAGTCCAGAGTGTGCCCGACACGGCTTAAGACATGTAGTCAGTCGGTGTCCGTCGCCGAATGCACAGTACATTGTAATACATTGTTAGACATTGCTACTTGAATTGGACAGGTTGGCCTGTCTCATAATAGGTGTTTTGTAGTAGTGTGGGTGAATACGCACACAGAAGTAAACATCAAACCAACACAATTGCAAACAGTGTGTACCTACACAACATAGCGGGGAGATTTTACGTCACTCACTGGCGACAAGTGGAACAGTTTAATAGACATTCTTGTTTGGTCCCTTGATAGAACCTAACGTCGTGTGATGTAGGTTTCACTTTTTCAAATATTTATAGGATTACGGCAAACTTTTCTCATTTTTCAAAATATTCTCTCTTGTTTAGATGATTTTCTAGAATGTACGGAAATTATTCTTCATTTAATAATACAACTTTTTTTTTTTTTTTTTAAAAAATGTATTTCTAGCACATTATTAGTGAAGTGTGAGATTTGAAAACAAAAAATCGATAGACCGCTTACTATAGTAGCACCCATACGTGTATTTTAATATGGCACATGTGAACGAAAACGTACATCAGAAAGAAACCTGAGGAAATAATAAAAAAAATACAATTATTTCATGTTTGTTCCCATTTTTTTTTTCGGAACAGTTAGATTCCCTGTAATTATTAAGAGTTATTTTTCCACCATTTTCTTCACATACCTACAGATACCTACATTGTGAACGAGATTGTGACCTTTTTCATTTTCGTATACCGACAACACTCCTTCCGGTTATCTCGCCGATTCTGTTATTTAATGTAAATTGAAATAAATAACTAAAATTAATTCGACTAAATGAAAAATAAATTATTAGGTCAAATAAATGAAATTTTTTCCTCAATGTTTGTTAGGCCATTGCATTCCGTGAGCGTAGAATCATGACAAATGGATAAAATATTTCTTACGCATTTGTTTAGATAAGAGCGTAGATATTTATATACAACAGAATGATTCAAAAGTTTCTGTCATGCACGTTAATTTAATTTGTGAAATTTTCACTTTTGAAAAAAATTGAAAAATTCTACGAACTAGCTTTCGATTGATTAGATCACGGCTTCCTAAACTATGGGTCGTGACCCCATTTGGGGTCGCTTAGCGAAATCTTACGGTAATAGCGAATTTTTCTTTGTATGTGTATATATTGTTATCTAATCAATAAATCCTTACAAAAAACTTAGATTGCAAAATACTTAGGATTAGAACATTATCGGAAAGAAGTAACCAAAAATAGGAAAATACAGAACAACGAATAAGTAAAATGCAGGTGTTTGGGAAACGAAATCACACGAAATGACAAATTACAAAATGGATTTATAAAAATTTGGGGACTAACAACAACAGTGGATGGGGCAACCTGAACAGTGTGTATAATAAAGCATTCTACAATTGAATTTACTTGCAAATGTAATATAATCAGGTGCGGATTTGCCTTTAAGAGGCTCTTGGGCACTTCTTATTTGGACACCCCTGAGTACTTGACATGTGGTGGCCTCTGAGCACTACGTCTTTTTCCATTTTCCTCAAAAAATATATTCAAAAAAATTACATTTTTATTCTACTTCTATCTGAAGGGACTTAGTATGAGTTTTGGAATTATGTGAAGGCCTTATAGACTAGCTTAACCGATGGTCCGATTTCCTAGAGGTGAAATCCAAGGTTAGATGTATGTTTGTTTAGAGGTGATATGTTCATAATATGTATCTAATTTTGAAAGAAAAGAAGCCCCCTGTGTGACCCACTTATGACAAGTTACAAACTTTACACTTCAACCAGTAAACAACACCAAAATTTTATATGGATAGATTTTTTTTTTTGTTTTATAAATGAATTTATTGATTGAATAAAAGCCAGTTTTATTGATTGAATAAAAGGCAGGAGTTAAACCGTATCAATTTTATGGAAAATGTTTCCTAAATATGAAAGGATAAATCTGTTCTATAATGAGTTTATTCAGGCTTTTTGCTTAAAATGTAAGAAAAAATCCCTAGGGATATAGCTACTTGCTTGATTCTGGTTAGTGATGAGCAAATGCAAGACCAAGACCAAGACTTGACAGTCTTGGTCTTAGTCTTGTTCTTGCATTAAGAATCTTGGTCTTGATCTTGCTAGAGCAGTTTGAGTCTTGGTCTTGGTCTTGGTATTGCTAAAAAATCTCGCACTTTCTTGCATTTTTTTATTAGGGAATTTTTCCTTTTAAAATCAGAATTTTCTTTGTTTACAGCATTAATTATACTTTCAAACTATTTAAATAGTTTAGTAAGAGTCTTGGTCTTGTTTTTGTCTTGGTCTTGCTCACTTAAATCTTGGTATTGGTCTTGCAGCCATACTTCTAGTCTTGGTCTTGGTCTTGGTCTTGCTCTTGGTATACATGGTCTTGGTCTTGGTCTTGGTCTTGCAAAAAATGCAAGACCAAGACAAGACTGTAAGACCAAGACTAATTTTGCTCATCACTAATTCTGGTCTTGAGTCCTACTGAAAAGAGAACGCTCTATAAGTCATAAAAGATTAAGCTGCCAATTTTCGGGTTGATAAACAAAATTAACCAACTGGTATTTTGATGACTCAAAATATGGATTTACGATATTAGGATATTACATAAATAATTATTTATTTACTGCAAAAGCATGACTTTCTTTGACTGACCAATCCTTTATTCAAACGTATAAAGCCCGCATCTGGCATCCACTTTATGTCCGTACATTTTATTTATACATTAAGAGATTAATAAAATAAAAAATAAAAAAATTTGCAAAATATTTTACTGTCATTTGAAACAAGTAAAAAGAGTCAAACGCAAATATTTCATATTGTCAACCGTCACATTAACCAATCGTATAAGTAATACATTGTAATTATAATCCTATTCATCGCGACAACTATTTCCTAATCCTGATTAATTATTAGTCGCTTAATAGTACTAGTTGCGATATATCCAACATAAACTAACATATGTATTACTTACCAAACCACAGATAAACATATGCTGCGGTATACTGTAGCTATAGATATACCATCTTCAAGCTATAGTTAGGTACATTTGAAATAATATTTGAACGAAACTGAATAGAAAAATCGATCAAGAGCGAGTCTGGGCTCGCACTATTAGAGTTCTGTACAATATGTAGTCATTTATATGAAGTTAAACTACCTCAGAAACTTTTAAATTGTTGAATAAGGCTAATTTATAAACTTTTTCAAAAATTGGGATTGAAAGTTCGAATTATAAAATTCAGTTACTTGAATATTATTAGATTTAGACCAGGGGTCGGCAACCTGCGGCCCTTTGCAAGCTTTCATGTGCCCGCCGAGCAATATAACTTTTCGAACAATTTGCTCTGCCTATGCAGAGTTGAGCATACTTTAGGTATAATTTTTCCGATGTTTTATAACATTTAAATAAAACTGTTACTAAAAATTTTTCCTCATGTTGATTTTTAATAATATTTATATTAAGTGTTGTTAAAGAAAAGAAAATACCCCTGTCGCTGTATCCTGCATAATATAGCGAATTTCCGTTTACAAAAATTAGTTTTTCTCGGAAACTACTTGACATAGAATTATTTTTCAAAAACTCTTTTATGTGATTATTTTCTCCTCTTTCCAACAATGTAAGAAAATGTGGAAAAAACTCTCTTTTTCCACAAAAATTGTTTAGGCAAAAATGCCTAAAAATCCATTCCGGGCATCGGACATGTCTGATTTTTTGGACTTCCAACATTTTTACCGAATTTCGTAAAAACGGGATTTTTCGTTCGAGAGTTATATAAATTTTAGTGAATGTCATTTTTGTCTTCGAGAGACTTCAAAATAAATTATTTCTATCATAGTTCCGGGCTCAAGCAGCATCAAGACAGTGACTCTAATAGCTGAATTTTCGATTCGAAGATTCGTTTAAAAAAACCTACTTAAGCCACATACCACATTGAAAAATATTTGAGTGTGCGGCTCGCTAAAAATTATTCTTTTTAAAAATGGCCCGCCTTCCAAAAAAGGTTGCCGACCTCTGATTTAGGCCATCAAAAATTTATGTATGCTCCTCACTTATTAGGACAACTATAGACTAATGTAATTTTTAATTCGAAGAAAATTAGAAAAATTTATTGATTTCAGTAGGTTAAGTAACACATAGATCACTTTGGTCATATTTTCTCTACAGAAAGAAGCCGATACTTCATCAGTTATAAAGCAGCACAATAAAGAAATCATATAAATTTAAGACTATGGGTTTTTGGACGACTACCGCTGAAATATTTTTCTGTACAACTGTATGATTATAGTAGGACCGGATCTAGAGGTCTGCAAGGTTTTAAGAGCGCCAAAATGTGGAAGGTGATGTTTTTTTTTTTTTTTGCTTGTCACTTGCTTTTTACAGGGGAAAAGTAAAAATATTGGTGCGCCAAAATATTGAATTTGGCATTTTTCTCGGGGAGGGCACCAACAGCAAAATTTGCTCCTCCCTCGTAATAATTGTAGGTCCGGCCCTGAATTATAATGTGACTGAACTAGTGAAGCAGTGACGTCAAAATAGAAAAAAAAGTTATAATAATAATAACAACAAAAATCCAAATTTTATTACTTTTGATAAAAATTATATACAGAATAGATTCTTTTTCTATTTTTTAACACATAAATCTAAAGTCGTAAAATAACGGCTTAGCCGAAGCGTATGGCAGATACTTATAGATTGGTAGCATACAAGAGAGTTCATATGTATTATAAAAAACTGTTGGCCATAAAGAACTTTTTAATTTTTTATTTTACTGAAAGTAGTTATGTGAGAAATGTATTTTTTATTTCTTCGGGGGTGGAGGAATAACGACCCTGGGGAACTGACGCTGCTTTGTTTTCTTCGAGGTATCTAAAACAATTGAATTCCCGAAGGATGAAATTATTTTGTATAACAATTAAATTTTGGAATACATATACATTTTCTTTAAACAAACTATTGATTCATTTAATGCACTTATTATGTTTTTACTGCATTAAATGTACAAATACAACAGTTATTTCCATACCCGGCACATAGGAAATTAACAAATACGTGGGGTGCGCCATAAGTTCTCGGCCTAACATGATTAAACTTATTTAAAGGTGACGTAATTTATACTCACAGAAAGTATTAAGTCTCTAGTAATCATAAACGCAGTGGACGAATTTACATGTATTTATTTATTCTATTGTAAAAGTGTAAACTCAATAATGTCGACCGTTTCAAAAATTGAATATCGTGTAGTCATAAAATTTCTGACAAAAGAAGGACAAACTCCAGAAGAAATTAAGGATAGATTGGATGGTGTATACGGTAAAGCCGTGCCAAAGGTTTCGTTTGCGGTACGAGTCCCTCAACGACGATGATCGTTCTGGACGTCCGGCAGATTCGATCACTTCCGAAAACATCACTCTTGTAGAATCGCTACAAAGAATTTGCTTATTATTATAAAGGCATTGGGATGCTTATCCCACCTTATAATAAGTGTATTGTAATAGAGGCCCGTTATATAGAAAAATAAATTCTTTTCACTGTTCTCTCTGTATTTTTTAATACTCAGGCCGAGAACTTATGGCGCACCCTACGTATGTATTGAATTCAAGCACAGGGCCGTGAAGAGAAATGGCGGAACATTTATACGGCCTTGTAAACCGACACCTTTTAGCATTAGGGAAATGTTTAAAAGCAATTCTTTAATTTTAAATAGGATTCTTATAGTCTCCACCATTAACTGCAATCATATTAGGTCGTGTAATATGAAATGTCGTTTTCCGACCACTTGGCCGACCATGTAATTCAGATAAATATCGACACTCTTTTGAGCATTAGAGAAATGCTCAAACGTAGTTCTTTAATTTTGAATAGATTTCTGGTAGCCCGGAATCATTTCCACATTCACTGGAATAACATTAGGTCGTGTAATATGAAATGTCGTTTTCCGACCACTTGGTTGAATATGTAGACAAATGAAACAAATCGCTAGGGCCTGGTTTTTTGAAGGACACGGTCAAAGTGTCTATTTTGAATATTTTAATCAATACTTAAGATTTTTTTTAATTCCTCGACATTATTTAGTTTTCCATATTATACTAAAGTGGAGATAAAATGTAGTCTGTTGGAATATCGTAAGAAACAGCTCTTAGAGTGAAATTAAAATTTCTCAGCTCCATTTGTAAAACGTTCAGTTTAAAATGAAATAATTTTCGCAATCGAAAACTCACTATGAAATACAGTATACTACGACAAAGGTGTTTTCTCAATACCCAGGGCCACAATTGCGCGTTACATTGGCATCTTACTTTCAAATTTCCTACGATTACAATCCGATGATAATCCCTGTACTTATTACGTGTACACAAATAATTAAGTAATAACCTGAATTGTGTAAATAATAACAAAACTGATAAAAATTGATCGAAAATGTTACGGGGCTGACAGTATTGTCTTTATTATTTTAAGGTATTAAAAATTGTTTTATTTTTTTTTTTTTAGACAAAACATTTTGATGCGATTTTAGATACAAACATTAGGTAATTATGGATACCTATATACGAGTATACCCTTTTATATCGGTATATATTGAATATATTTTAGATATGCTTGTATACATTTCTTGTCACAACTTGTTTGTCTGACTTTAATTTTTATGTATTGTCATAGTATTGTGTAAGGTATTTTTTGATGTTACAAATAAATGATTTATGTGTATTCTTTCAGTGAAATGTGAGAGAGACATATTATTTTGGTTTCGTAAAAATATTTTTTTAAATGACAGCTTATTTTTTTTATTAACAAGTTTTAAGTTACAATCAGTCAGTCAAATTTTCAACAATTTTAATTTTAAAAAAAATTAAAATTTTTGTTTTTTTTTTTTAAATAACGCTTTTTTGTAACTTTAAACTAATTTTTATTAACAGCTGATAGTTAATCTATACATATAATAAAATTGTAACGAGATCATTTCTGTACATGGAATATTTTTTGAAAATTGTACTGGTACTGTAAATAATTATCGATGTAGATACCAAAACAGCGATTTTTAGAATTTTTGTCTGTCTGTCTGTTCACGCATCACGCAAAAACTATTGTACGGATTTTAATGAAATTTGGTGTGATGATAACTTATTACCTGGGTCAACATCTAAAATACTTTTTACTCCGGGAAAATTTCTCATTCCCACGGGAAAATGGAAAAACCATTTTGAGCATGTGCACACATTAGGCAAAAACTATTGGACGGATTTTAATAAAATTTGGTGTGGTGATAACTTATTACCTAGGGCAACATTTAAGACACTTTTTACTCCGGTAAAATGCCTCATTCCCACGGGGAAATAGAAAAACCATTTTGTGCATGTGCACGCATTACGCAGAAACTATTGGACGGATTTTGATGAAATTTGGTGTGGTGATAACCTATTACTTGGGTCAACATTTAAAATACTTTTTACTCCGAGAAAATTCAACATTCCCACGGAAAAATAGAAAAACCATTTTGAGCATGTATACATGCATTTACACAATAATTATTATTCTTGGCAAGTTCTGTATAATTATTACACTTACATACTTCTCATTGAGTTAATAACAGTGCTTTGCGCGAACGACGTCGCAGGTACGGCTAATAGAGAATATATCGATACAATTTTTAAAAAAAAATGTATTTACCCCCAATTGTTAACGTTTTAAGTTTTGAAAATATAAGTACGGTCCTGTCAGCACCGCAAGATTTCAAACATTGCTGATAAAATAACAAAAAAAAAATACTTTTTTATTTTTATAAAATATTATACATAATGTGAAGGACTGATTAAACTATGTCGATTTATGTATAACCAAGTTTTTAGTACCTAAGTAAGTACTTACCATTACATAAATATTGCTGCTAACTATGGCTTCTAGACTATTATTATTAAACTATTATAAAATAAGTGACATTTCACGATGCCAATAAAACGTTCAGCAAATGGCGCGCATATAGCGACTTAAATACAATATATTGTAAGTGAAATGGTCGTTCGTTTGTTATTATGTCTGTATTTATATGCGCAATTTAAGATGGAGTAATTTACACCTAGTTATTTTATTCAGAAACTATATCATATACACATACATAAATATATCTTGCATGGCCATGAATAATTTCACATCTGACTGGCGCAAATGATTTGAAAAGAGTCATTTATGTGAAATACATTACCGAGATTGTGTCCCAGATAGTGATGAGTAAAATTAGTTTTGGTTTTGCAGTCTTATCTTGGACAAAGACCAAAACCAAGACTATGTATACCAAGAGCCAGACGAAGACTATAAGTATAGCTGCAAGATCAATACCAAGACTCAAGTGAGTAAGACCAAGACAAAAGCCAGACTCTTGCTAAACTATTTAAATAGTTTGAAAGTATAATTAATACGGTGAAAAGAAAAATTCTGATTTTAGAAGGAAAAAATTTGCTAATAAAAGAAAATGCAAGAAAGTGCAAGATTTTTTAGCAATACCAGGATCAAGACTGCATTTTACAAGACCAAGGCCAAGACCAATTAAGACTCAAACTGCTCTAACAAGACCAAGACTAAGATTCTTAATGCAGATTGCCAAGTCTTGGTCTTGGTCTTACATTTGCTCATCACTAGTCCCAGATCACTATAGGTTTCAGAATATTAGCAACGCAGCTTTAATTTTTGTATTTAAGTGTAGAATAAAATAAATGAAGCACCAGTATTTGGATTTTAAGCTATTAGGTCGTTTAGGCACGAATGTAATAGCGGTTCAAATCTATATTACTTTTTATTTTGGCTCTTGTTTGCAAAATTCAAGGTTTCCTATAAAAAAAATTCTCGTCTTTAACAGTCTTGGTGGTGCTCTCTTTTATATAAATTACTTGTATAGTTGACTAATTTTGTAAAACATTGAAGGGGGGGGGGTATTCAAGTGTAAATGGATGGGATTTATTATGAATAAAGTTTTAAAATAATAAACAAATATTTTACTTCGCAAAAATACCACTTTTATTTTGAAACTGTGACAATATTGTTTCGAAAATGAACTGACGGTTCGAAACAATATTATCACAGTTTCAAAATAAAAGTGGTATTTTTGCGAAGTAAAATATTTGTTTATTATTTACAAATGTGGAATTCCGTAAAGTAATGCTCAAATCTATTAATATTATAAAGTTTTAAAATGTTGAAATAGGGCAATCTGAACATCAGTTTTGTTAGCTTCAAAGTTTTTTAGCATTCAATATTCTTCAAGATTAAAAGAAATTACATCCTACTAGCAATGTTGGAAGGAAAAGCTTTAAGCACCACCGGCAGCGTGGAAAGGTGTTAATGTCAGTACGTAATACTTATTTTTAATAAAGCCATGCCAGCAAACTAATAAAAAATAAAATATCATTTAAAAGAATTAACAGTTCTTTAGCTACAATTTTCACTTACTTATTTTTAGAGAAGCTCAATAGTAATTAAATTTAACATCTCAAATTTTCTTTAAAAAATACGCAGTTTTTTGTCGGGCTAAAAATGGAAATATTATCTGACCTCATAAAAGTTTTCATTTCTAAATTTTTCATCGTTTTCTGCTAAGAACGTATTTACATTTAAAGCTGTGTAAAACAGTTTATAACACTAAATTATTTATGCGCAAAAAATATTTTTACAGAATTTTTGGTTTTGGAGAAATTCAAAGAAAAATAATTTTGAAGAGGACTCTTTTTTGAAGATGATGGCTAAACTGTAACACTCCTAATCCCGAAAGCTCAGTTTTACGTTCATCATAGACCCCTTACAACTAACAAAAAAAAAACAAATTTTCTTTTATTTTTCAAAAAATGTGCTTTTGTCATTTTCTTCTTAATCCAACCGACCTTAATCGTGATTTTCTATAACAAAACTTTATCAAACAATTTGATTTTAGCCAAAACGCCTGTTAAAAAAAACAACATATTTTGATAATTTTGATAGCGAAATATAAACGATACGAATACTACCTCAATATATTAAATTTTAGTTTTTTTCGATTTCCTTCAATTATTGAACACTTCAATTTTGTGAAATTAATAATTCAAATAATTGTTTTCTATTGTGTAACGGATATCAGCTTGCATTTATATATTGTATTTATTAAAACAATCCAGCCAGTCAGCCCTCATAAAATTTACCAGTTGGCCAGTGCATTCGCTGTACCTACATGATTTCAACAAATTAATATTAGTACTAATAATATCGTATGGTGGTGCGGTAACACCATGGTAATGGTGGCGCAGGCAGGCTATTGTTGTCGCCGTTATGTTAGCTCAATTATGATTGCAATAAAATAGCATAACAAAATTTAATAAACTTTGAATACGTACTATACACATAACCAATATGTATATGTACGGTTGAAACTCCTTATAACGATCATGAAACACTGATATAACCCTAGAATCATACGTATTCGTCAAAATGACGAACGAACTTCTCTACCTGCTCCAATACTACAACTTGTCGTTGCATCCTTGCTGTGAAACTTATGTTATCTAATTTATTTGTTATTATAACACAGCAAATGTATAAATTTTGTTTATAGTTGCTGGCGTTTTGTTTGTATTGAAATCGTGTACGTCAAAAGGACGACGATGTATGATTAACCGATGTTTTTTTTTTAAAGATTTTCTACCCCACATATAAAAGTTTTCCTAATTTTTCTAAAATTTATTAAAGATATGGATGTTATGATTAATTTATTCAATGATAATGATAATATGAAAGGTGATTACAGCTGTTTGACTTATCAAGACGACATAATACTGAAGTTTTAATATATTGAATCAAAAACCAAAGAATGAATTCAAGTGACTTAATAAAAGATTAACAATTTATTTTGTGAAAAATAATTTAATTTTATTATTTTTTGAGATCTTATTCGAAAAATTACTAACAAATTTTAGAAAATTTACAAATGTGCCTAATGAAGAAATAACTACATAATTATCTACGGGAATAATTGTGACCGAGAAATTTTTCCGACTCATAATAGTTTACAAATTAATTATCTGAAAGATATGTCTTATGATACAATTGATGTATTTATCTATTTTTTAATTTTTATTATGAAAATATGCTTTGATAAAAAAATTAATAAATATTTATATTAAAAAATTTTTCCAAATCCAATTTTTGTAAATATCTTGTTCGCTTTTGTAGTATTGTTATGTAAGAAAAATGTTTTTTACAAATAAACTTTAAAACTCTCCGTAAAAAATCCATTCGTCAAAATGACGCCGATGTATGATTAACGTTTCTCGTAAACGAACGTATGATTCTAGTTTAATAAGTTATTTAAAAAATACGACTATGTTCGTTCAGTAAGTATCCTGAGACATTTGGCATAGGTCACGACCCAGGATCTACTAGAGAAAAGCATTAACCTTCGCTCCAGTCTCAGGTTTTGACGATAAAAGTAATTATATTATGGGTAGATTATTAAAAAATGAACTTTCAATGCTGCTTTTTGGAAAGAAGAGATCTTGTGAGACTATTTAATTATGCAATTTTTCATTTTTTTTAAACGATGGTGACTGCCCATCATAACTCTTAAACGCCTCAACCGATTTAGCTGCGTATAATGTCGCTAGATTTCTTGCGTTACTCCAGATAACTAGGACAGGCTAGGTGTCGTCTTAAAAAAATCCTCGGGATGGGCAGTCAAGATTAGATTAAATTATCTCTAAAAGGTATGGAAAAATGTCGTCATCAATTTCAATGTGTGTGATATCGTTAGAGTCCTTACGATACTCTGGGTAATACTAGCTCGTGGGTAATACTAGCTCTCGCTTGACGGCTCGTGGAGGTATGGAGCGCACTCGATCTCGTTGTGTATACGTCAGTCCCTTAGACTCGTGCCCCAATTTAAGCCTACTAGAATACCTCTCGTTACGCATATGTATCGAAAATAACTATAACCAGTTATGAAAAATCTAGTTGCTATCGATTCATTAACTATCAGAATAGAGCGCCATAGAAACTTTTACAATGCTGATTTGAATAAAATTTCAATAAAATAAACTTTTACTGTACGCGGCTATAAAACATGAGACTATAGCAGCAATAAGTAACCATAATTTGAAATAACTTATTTGAAATAAGTAATACATGTTTCGCCACATTGGAAATAGCAGTCAATGTGGAACGTTGCAATAAATTAAAGTCCTGTAAATATAGCAAGCAGCATGCTCTCTCCATTCGAGAGGAGATCGATAAAATAATTATAATATGTATATACACATGTTTCCATTTGTCCCCGGCTCAGACTCTAACGCCCTTTTTTCTTTTTGATTAGCGTATCGTTAACACTAGCACATAACTTAATAATCGAATATACTTATGTATTAGTTATTGTTTAGGTACTTTATAAGATTACGTCTCCGTAGCGTACGTCTCTCATGCGTACAACTAAAATTCGTCTCTGAAGCGTACATAAATTTATATCGCGTGTCCCAAGCGTACACTTTCCAAATAAATGACGTCATTTCAACTGGACATATTTTATTAAATAATCAAACAATAAAAATAAATAAATCAGTATTTTTTACATGTTATTATTTATATAATAATTTTAGTAATAACTAATAGTATATTAATACAGTGATGGAAAATTGATTTATTCTTTTTTATTTTTAAAGTAGAATTATTTTTTTGTACCTTTTGTATCAGAGTTGATTAAAATTAATTTATTAATAAATATTTTTCCCGAATTTAATAGAGCTAGAATGTTATGAAAGTTTTTGTGTCAAAAAAATTTTTAATTACATTTTAGTAGTGATACGTTAGTCGCTATTAAATTTATTTTAATCAACCCTGATACAAAAGGTACAAAAAATAATTCTACTTTAAAAATAAAAAAAAATAAGTCAATTTTCCATCACTGTACTAATATACTATTAGTAAAATTGTTATATAAAATAATAACATGTAAAAAATACTGATTTATTTATTTTTATTGTTTGATTATTTAATAAAATATGTCCAGTTGAAATGACGTCATTTATTTGGAAAGTGTACGCTTGGGACACGCGATATAAATTTATGTACGCTTCAGAGACGAATTTTAGTTGTACGCATGAGAGACGTACGCTACGGAGACGACACCCTTTATAATACATAAAATATATTAAATGAATCAAAATTATATTGTATGTTGTTCGCTTTTGAATAATAAAATAGTCGAGAATTTAAATTATACAAGAAATTAAGCCACAGAAAGCAAAATTTTTGATTTGGATGCAGCTACGGCATGGAAGGCACTTCCGAAATTGCCGACAAAATAATAAAGACGGTACAATTTACATTAACACTCGGCTCTCGGTACGCTTCCATTCCACTCTCACTCCGATATAATCTTGTTGTGTTCACGTTACAATACTGATATCATACTGGTACTTATTCGTACTCTATTCACATTATAATGCCACTCTAGGTACGCTCTCAGTTCGATACAAATATCTTTTCATAACAACTGAATGTAAGCGGAGTGGAGTGGAATCAAAAAATTGTTTACAAGCTATAACAAGTCTGATATCGCTCCGATAAAATATTACATGAGTGGTATTGATATTGGAGTGGCATTGGACCAGGAGCGAACCGTGACTGATATCGGACCGATATCAGAGCGATGATGTGAATACACTCGTTGTTTATTGTGTAAGAATATTTTATCGAATCGGGAGCGTAGTGATATCGTACTGAGAGCGGAGCGTTAATGTGGATCGGGCCTAAATATGTTGGGGAGAGGTGTACCAGGTGTAATAAAAGGTTAATTGAAGTTTTGTAATTATAAGTCAAATTCTTATTAACATAACAAAAAATTGCTTTGAGTAACCAGGATTTGAACCCAGATACCCTAGTTCACCAGACCAGAGTCTGATCGCGACGATACTGACTATAAAGAACTTCTAAAGTTATGGATCATAATTTTCCGAAATAATTTTACTTAAAAATTTTTATAAAGGACTAAAATTTTGGGTAGACGACGAATGGCCACTTTGAAGCTCAATATTTTGTAAATGTCGAGGGCTTAAAATAAAAATGGTACAAAGAACTTCATTTTTGGAGCTCTTTCTAATGATACTTCAAGATATGAAAAGTACTTCAAGATATTAAGAAACTAATTTTTCTGTCTAATATTAACAAAATAAATACTTACACCCTGTAGCATATATAAATTCAAAATTTCTTTTCATAGGCCGAAAGATAACCGAAATATGGGAGTGCGATGGACAGACAGACAGATATAGTCAGGGGCGAATTTACCTCGGTGGAAACCCCGGGGCACTTCTAATGTGGTGGTTTTGAATACTTTGAATAATTTTGTGGAGGCCTCCTTGAAAATATCCAAAATTTTTTGAATTTTTCCGACAAATAGCGTTCGCAAACAAAAAAAAAAGACGACAAAGTGCTTATCTTTTCTACTCTATTCCTTAATTTTGAGACATTATTCGATTTTGTGGAGGCGAAATTATAAATAAGGGTCTTTAAAACCATAACACTCACTCGGATTTCGTCCATATTTCCATTTAATATTTATAGCTCCTAAGGAAAACAAATATTTAGTACCTCATTAAGTGTTATGGAGAAAAATAAGGAGGTTCTAATTTCCTTGTCGCGAAAATTTAGAAATATCAAACAAGACATAATAAAGATTACAGTAAAAATCTAACAATCTATCTGACGACGGATCTTATTTGCGTTAATTTGGGATTTGCATAAAATTTTAAAATTTTTATACAATTTTAAAGTTTTCCAAACATTTCTCAACTAAATAACCTATAACATTTCCTCGCTAAATGTTAAACTTAGACATATTTGACAATTCTACGTACACGGAGAGAAAAATCATATAATTTTTGTAGATAAAATTTCAGCAAAATTACCATGCTCTCTTATAATGCGTGCGCGATCGACGACCAAAGTAAAAAATATATTACAGCATGGTAAAATTTAATGTGCTAACACAACTTCTATCACAATCTTATGTATATATGTTATAGTTTAATTCTTGTTGTCGTACTCTTTCATTTGCGCATCTGACCGGCAACCTTATGTTGCTTGGGCTGTACCTGTAAAAACTTCGAAGATGCCCGATCTTTTCCGACGTTCGATTCTTTATGATGCATACAAAAATAATTGACAATAATATAGGTATTCTAATACTGAAGATAGTGAAGTAACAAAATGATGAATTAAACGATGACCATCCGTCCTGTAAGACATTCTAATGAACACTGCTTCAACACCACACAACACTACACCAGCAGTGACCAGTTATTTGCAACACCACCAGTCTGGCTATGTGACCTTCATATATGATTGTGTTGATACCTTCTGCAGCTTGCCTCGTTATATGACAGCGTTGATACCTTATCTTTCTTTCTTTCTACTATTAGCTTCTTTTCTTCTATTTTAAGACAGCATGGTAATTTTTGTAAGAAAAACAATTAAAAAACATTTTTTTGTCGGCAATGGAACTTTTTACTGTGCTGTTTTACAAATTTTACGGAGCTAATATTACGGAAAGAACATTATATCCTTTAAATTTTCTATGATTAATTATAATTTTTATATTTTTACCGTACAAAATTGTATATGTTCGCCTTTTACACGTCGATTGTAGTGTTGAGCACAGTAATTTTTATATGAATTTTCTCTCTGTGTAGGTATTATATGTTTACAATGATGACATTACAGAACTGTTATTAGGGGTACAAAATGGAATGAAATTGAAGAAACCGTGACTGCCGTTTATGACCCTGACCTTAGTAGAATGACGCCAACCATGTACATATTATGCGTACGTATAAAATCATAGTTTATTAAGATGCTATTATTATGAAATAATCAGTGGCGGTGTGACTTCACGTACCTCACACTGGCGCGGTAGTCGGCCGTCACTGTTTGCTCCGCATTTAATAATGAATGGTAGGCGCTCCACCAGGCGCTGTTGGGTTGGTAGCTGCCAGCTCTTGCTGCTACGTATGTACATATAATAGGTACATATTTGTTTTGTAAGTTACTCATTTGCATGAACTTATTAAAAATTATAATGCGTGTCGTAGCCAGTCTATCGCGGTAAGGTTAATGAGCTGAAAAAATAGCTGTTGTATTTAATGTATATTGCGTATGTATACGTATAAATACTGGTAGCTTATATTACCTATTGTACATGTTTCCAAACGAGAGGAGTTAATTATTTGGCGGGGCGTTACATCTACCGAAATTTTATATTCTTAAAACGCAAACGTATAGAGCTGAAGACCCTAGGTAACCCTATTTCGTTTAGAAATAGGATGAAGGTATCTCTAAAAATAGGAAAACTTGGGTATAAAATTATATCAGGGATAGATTAACGGGAGAAATGGGGCCGTTAATTAATTCTTACATGTATTACCGTGGGAAAGTTAAAGGCAGCTTCCTTCCTTAAGGGGTTAGGTGGATTTTAGAGGTTAAAAAAAAGGTATTTTTACTGTTTTGTATTTTAATATTTACAATCATATATTTTATTTAAACAATTCAGCATATTAAAGATACATATTTAAATAGTATTTTGTGAAACTTTTATTTAAAAATTCCGAAAACTCAGCCGTTGGTACCTCATCTCCCTTGAAGTTTTAAAAAAAAATACTCTTGCCGTGGACAGCATAACTCATTATTGGTTCATTTGAAATCAAAAAAACAAAAATATTTCGTTAGTACATGGATAAGTCTCGTTATTGGACGAAGGAAAAAAAATTAAAATTTGAGTTTTTGACAGATTTGAACAAAAAAAACACATTTTTTGGTCAAATTTTCGCCATGTATTGGCTCGAAAAAATTAGTTGTAATTAGTTCAATGACTAGATAATGTTATTTCAAAGATGTGTGCAAAATTTGAACAAAATCGCTTCAAAACTTTTCGAGAAATCATGTCCACCGACTTAAAAAATTAAGTTTTGAGATAAACGCGTTTTAAGTTTACTGCGCTGCACTGACGTGACCTGATGGGCGGAACTTCCGAAGGGGTTAGCAGAACCTTGGGATATTTTCTTATAAATTAATATTTTTTGTAAATTTTTAAAATGTAACACTGGGATATTTACAATAAAATTACATTTAAATTGCTATAATTATTCAAAGGTTCGAGTTTATGTTCCTAAAACTAATAACGATAGTAGAAAATATAATTTTGGTCTTTATAAAAGCGTTAAAATAGTAAAAAATTAATTTAAGTAGTTGTTATAAATTGAAAAAACTCGAAAACTTTAATCCTGTTTCTCTCAATACTGCTATTTTAACAATATCTCACTGCTGAATTGGAGGGACGATATTTGAATTTTTTTAACTTTATCTAATAAATTCTTTGAATTAATGATATTACATTGTATCATTGTAATTATTTTATACACTTTGTTAAGAATAATTCCAAATTTTTGTTTTCCTTCTCGATAAATTTTTTCACATTTCATTTAGTTTTTATTGACTTTCTAACAGTATTAAAATTGGTACTTTCAGCCATTGTGCCGGACAGTCTTCAATTCTCATTTAGTGTCAATTCAGTTAAATTTGTTAAACAACATATAAAAATTTACGAAAAAAAAAATTAAATAAACATAATTAAGAGTTGAAAAGTTGTTCTACAAAAAAAAATTGGTATTTAAAAAGTCACATCTTTCATTAACGTGAGTGAACTGATGCCTTATCAATTGAAGCAATTAGCAGCTAAGACAATTTTGTCGTTCTCATCCGCTGCTGATAATCTTACCGCAACAGGTTCACCAACAGTTGACAACCTGACTGCCTTGTTTGCCTGCATGCACTCGAGTCACTGAATTCATACATCTGTAAGATTGTTCTATCTATACCACACTTCATAAATTTACAGTGTACCACAAAAAAAAAATTAATTTGTACAATTTAAAAAATTATTTTTATCTTTTTTAGCCGATTTTATTTATGTATGTGTGTATTTATGTAATAAATGAGGTGTCACTAGATTTGTCTTAATCTCGAGTGTCGTATAGAATGCATAAAGTGTCAGGAAGTGGCGATTATCAACCACAGTAACGTCGTATGTGCAAAGTTTTTGACAAGACGGAAACAAGATAAAAAAAAAATTAATAAAAACATACATGTAGTAACAAGTTGAACAAAAATATCTGATGCCTCCGATATCTTTACATATTATACCTAGATTTTTCGTTCAAATTACTAAATAAAGATTTCCGGTTTTAACTATTTTAGGAGGAATCTCAAATAAGTCCTAGCTTCGTCCTTTCTTAAGGTACCATCACAGTGTGATTTTCCGAAACATAGTCAAGTTTCACAATTTTTTTTCGGATGGATAGGATGGGGGAACGGAGATGAATTTTTTTTACGATTAATATCACTATTTAACAATACAAAAATATTTTTTTTATTCATTTGTATTTATTTTTTATAATTGGTATAATTTTTTGAAAAAAGTGTCTTTAAAAAAGGGCGGAAATCGGTACACACGATTGCAGCCGCAGTTTTCATCCGAAAAAAATCAAATAGATTAGGTATCAATCTGTAGGTAAGCCGCTATGTACCTATGGGAGCTTTTATTTTTTTCTTTAAATTTAAAAAAATGGCGGCTGTTTGAATAAAAAGTGGAAAAATAGGAAGATTTCAAAAAAAAGCTCCCATAGGTACATAGCGGCTTAGCTACAGATTGATAATCTATTTGATTTCTTTTTCGAATGAAAACTGCGGCCGCAATCGTGTATACCGATTTCCGCCCTTTTTTAAAGACACTTTTCAAAAAATTATACTAAATTAAAAAAAATAAATAAAAAAGAATAAAAAAAAAATATTTTTGTATTGTTAAATAGTGGAATTAATCGTAAAAAAATCATCCCCATTCCCCCATCCCTACACTACCGAAAAAAATAGCGAAAATTGACTATTTTTCGGCAAATTACACTGTGATGGTACCTTAAACTATATCTTTAATAGCAAGTTAAAAGACAACAAATTAAAATATTAGTCAGATAGGGGCCACTTTACCATAAGTCAGTTTAGTAGTAAAATAAAACAGGTATCCTTGAAACTACAATGCCGTTTTAATAAAAAATAACTTTTAGGCAATTCCGAGACTAAAATACACACTTTAGTCCCCCATAATAGGGAGTAGAATGTCACTTGTAGTACCACGGGAATAATTTTAGTTACGCTTTTAAGCCAATCAGTAAACAGAATTTATCGAGTGTCACCAATCAGCAAGTGAACTTTAACTTAAAGTAGCGTTCCTAGATAATCAAATTCAAACTCGTAGATAAAGAAACAGTTATATTGTATTGTCCAATTTGATTGATTTATTCAAAGTATACTTGATGTAATATAATTTCATACAATTTGAATAATATTTAAATATTTTTTCTCATAATTTTTATAATTTTAAATTATCGGAAATTGCAAAAAATAATAAGTATATGTGCCACAGGATTGAAATGTCTTTTTTTTTTGAAGCCTCTTATGATTCCTCCCTATAAATCACACTTTAGTGTTTTCGTCCCTTGGTGTATAATATACTATTTATGAATATTGAGCACATATTAGTTAACATACAAATACTGGGACATTCTGTATGTAACGTACATCCAATAAAATTTACTGATTCGTATCTGACTGGCTATATTCAGATTAATTCATTACTAAAAAAAAGAATATATTCTTCTTTCATTATAATGAAAGGAGTTGTAAACTTTTTATTTGATTATATATTAATAAAAATTTCAAATAACCAATTTGGTATTTAAATCTAAGGATAGATGATATTAACCTAATCGTCTTAAATTGTCATATTGAATTTAACAAATAAAGAAGTATATTATTAGATAAATAAAATTATTAATCAATATAAAAATTATTTAATTTACATATCTATGATAATAATTGGTTAAATTCAAGTAGTTAAGTAAGTTAGCAGTAAAATACGTTACACCTTTTTTTTTTTTGGTGGTTATGAATATAAAAAGGAATTATTATAGTGCGATAATCAAAAATTGTCTTCTCTATTTTTAGCCACGACGAAACGGAGCAGGTGTACCCACTTTTGGGGTATGCGAGATGATTCTTAGCCCGGTGTGATGAAAATTTATTCAGCCGTTTCCTGTATGGTACACGATTTCCAAGGTAAATATCAAATTAAAAATTTTAAAAAGTCACTTTAAAATTGCGGGATTGTTCTTAACCAGGATTGTTACTAAGACTTCCAAAATAAAAGTATGTCCGCCATATTCAGTTCTCATTTCATTCATCAATTTTAGATTATTTTCGGGCAGACGTTCGAGGAAATTTTGACTAGGTATGATCGTTCCATCAATATGATAAAAGTTAAAACTAATATCTATTGTATAGTATATTTATTTAGTTTATAAATGACGTCATTATCATCTTTTTTCAATTTATGACGCTAACTGTCTTGTTCCTCGTTGTTGGTGTTATAATAGTATTCATATGCCTCGGCCAACCTCAGCGAGGAACTTCGACGAGGAACCTCGTCCTACTTCGGCGAGAATGTGGAGACTCCTTAAGGTATCATAAAAATATGAATTAAAATGGGTGAGTCAAATAAAAAATTATTGGTAAAAATTATTTAATAATACCTAATTTAATGGCACGTTATCTTTTTCTAACTTTCATTCAGTATACACAAATCCGTGAGTGAAATTTTATATAATTTGGCAATTGAAAAGAATGAGAAAAAGAATTAATGGAAATAAACTTAATTTATATACTATTTTAAGGATCAGTATCGTATAATTTTTTTTAAAGGACAGCTAGCGTCATAAATTGAAAAAAGATGATCATGACGTCATTTCTAAACTAAATAAATATACTATACATATATGCTATACTAGCAGATAATGTAAATGATTCAACTTTAAACATTCACGCAAATTTTGCATACAAACTGGTTGACAACGAAACACCTTGTTCTATTCCTACACCATTTAAATTTCGCACGAAAGTTAATGCCTACGATTTTTTCAGCGCTCTTATTCGCTTCCATATTAAGCTCTTCAATCAATAAAATTAAATTATCATTTTAATTCATTTAAATCACAACAAAAATTACTCAAAAGTCTTCAAATTAAAACTTAAATAAAACCATTTCTTTCGACCATCCGATAACTGTAGTTACCTTAAGAAATTCGAAAAAATATTCGTGTAAGTATTCGATTTTGTTTGATTACTCAAAGGCTACAACAGAGAGAGGAAAACTTTTGAAATTTTGGAGACGTGTTTGGTGGTATCAAAATCATGGTGTCAAGGTCATATACATCAGGTGTTCTCAACTTTTCAAACTCTGAGCCCCCCTTCATTTACGGATTAAGTTAATTTAGACTTATATATCATAAATTTACTTACATTATGTTTGAGTAAAATGACTTTGAACTTAGGCTAGACATACTCTGGTAAGGAATATAAAATTATATTTCTTCAAATACAAATTTTTATTACACAAATCATCGAAAAAGTCACAAATCAGCTAGTTTCTCACCCCTGGCCGGACGCTCACTTACATTTTATTGGGTTAATAGCTATAAAGAAATTTCAATGATGGTATGTTTGTGTCCAGGATCAAATTCAAATTTTTGTTATTGTAAATATACATGCATAAACAACTGTTTCAAAAACTACAAATTTTTTTATTTTGTTTTAATTTGTAGACGCACCCCCTGGAATTCTTCTACGCCCGCAGGGGGGGGGCGTCCCCCTGGTTGAGAACCGCTGATATACATCGTTTTGGGACGATGTGGGTAGCGACAACTATCCTTTTTGGGGGCGTTCAAGGTGACAGCTTTTTTGGAATGATTATTTAATAATATACTTACATCGTAACTGCGTGAGACTAAAAGTTTAGCGAATTATTAAATTCAAACTCCATAACACCAAGTAAACCGTTTTCTCTATTTTTCTTTTATTACCATTTGTTCTGGTTTAATTTTGCCAAAATTTGGACACCGTAGTGGTAATATTCCATTTTTTTAAGTAGCACTTCATTTTCTTGAATTAGTAGTGTAGTTTGCTGTAAGTTAATATATTATATATCTTTTGCTACTTGAGAAAGGGAAGATTAAAATAAATATTAAAAAATTTATGTATATCTATTTTTTTTTTATTAAAAAGAAAATTTATTGTAGTAGAGATTGGTTTCCATCGTGAAAAAAGAAGTAGACGATAAATCAAATGATAATTTGACAATCTGGAATGTCATTATTATTTTCTTGTCGAGAATTATATATATGAAAAAGAAACAAGAAATAAAAATATCATGGATTCGAATCCAAACATTTATCTTACAAAAATTTTGGAGTTTTAAAGAAATTTTATTCATTTCTTTTTTTTCGTAATACATCTTAACGAATTATCAAATTTTTTAAAATTATTATGTTAATATTTTGAATATTTATTTCGTGTACCATCGTGTAAATAATTACATAAACAGTACGACGGTATACATATTATAATACCACATAACAGCTCTTCGGGTGATTGGAAATTAGGATACGTTCCGGTTTTTCTGGGTTTGTTTCGGCATTAAATCCTTTGTCCAAATGTCTAAACTAATTCTTTTACATATGATAGTTATTCAGCACCGGTTTGTTAAATTCAGAACAGTTGATTTTTATTTGAAACGGAACGATTTTTGTGAGTGTATGAGGTAAGGGACGTACATATTCAACACCACTGCACTTATTATTATGATTTTAACTTTCTCGAGAGAAAATTCATCGGGAAGATATCCGTGTTTTTTCTGTCCCATTTATGCATTTTACTTATTACTTACAACTTATTAATTGTGTGTGAATGAGCTATTAGACTCACATTTACGAAAATAAAAGAAAAATTTGTGGATCACCTAAAAGCTTAACGTGAAATTCAATTCAAAATTTTGTCAAGCTTTTTTTTGTATGTGAAAATATGGACATTCTACGCATGCTTGCTGTGTTAAGAATAATATTCCCAAAACTGTATCGTTTAAAATACTGTAATTTACAAAATATGATTAGATTACCTACCTTAAGTTTACTTTTTTAACTTTTAAAAATTATCAACTCATATGAAACGATTTATAAAAATAATTAGAATTTCAATAAGCGTTAATGAATTTTAAATAATGATGAGTAATTTTCATATATAAAATATTTATGTCGCGTTTTTTCTTTGCTTTTTTTTTTTTTTTTTTTTTTTTGAAAATTAAATAATATAATTTCTTAATCGAAAAATTAATTGATTTATGATCAAACGATTTAACATATTTATTTATAATAATAATAATTTTACACATATTTTCTGCTCGCTATTGATATGTTAAATAATTTTTTTTTACTATTCCGTTAATATTTAATAAATTATTTAATATGCTCACTAAGCTATTTATCTTCGATTTATCAAATAAGCAATCGAATAATTATTAAATTATGTATGCGAAAATTTTAACAAGAAATGTTTGAAGCTACGATATTTCGAAAAATGTATGTAAGAACACTCAACTATAAAGGAAAAAATGGCCCTCAATAAATGAAATTTGGAAGTAGATGTTTGATATTAAAAAACATCGTACTTGGAAAAAATGTTCATCAACATTTTTCAGAAAGAAAAATTATGTTAATTAAAATTCACATAGTGTTTGAAAAAAAATTGTCAAACTGGATCGACTGGGACTCAAACCCGGATCTCTTGGTCCCGGTCTTTAAAAAAAAAATATGTTAAAGACGTTTCTCTGGCTGAACTCTAAAAAATAGGTCAAATTTTGTACCAATTGTATACATTTTAAAATCAAAACAAAAACCCCTCAGTGTTAAAAAGAATATATTTTTCAAAAATTTTGTCTGACACACTTATTTCTGTATTTCCTGGAAAAATACAAAAATAAATTTACATCAGGCTAGTACCAATAAAATTTTATTACCATTTAAATACTATTATCCACCTTTTTCTGGGCTATTTATACCTATTTTCGGTAGCACTTTGTTATGAGAAACAAAAAAAATTTTAGAATTCTTTTGTAAATTTTAAAACTAGGTCAGTAGCGTCATCCATCATTGGTAATTTCATCACTTCATATTCCAACAATGGTTATTTTTATTCCTTCTTCCGTCTCAATAAAATTAAACAGGTTAGTAAGTTAGTGTAAAAATGTTTTTTTCTTTTCAGCAGTTATTTCATTTATTACTTTATTACTTTATTTTCGTAAAAATATTCATAATAATGCATTTTATGCCATTTAAAAAGACATTTTAGGTCTTACTTTTAAACTAATCTATACCTGTCGAAAGGTGAAAGTTGTAAAATTTTTGTTTTGGAAACGAAATATTTCTTAACTTATTGTTTTTTTAAAACCGTAAAAGCCCACATACATAGATGGTTCAAAAAAAAAAAATTGAATGCAGTCATCTCAAAATATTGTAATTTTCTTTTTTCAAAAATCAGTGACAATTTTTTCGTAATCGTACAAGCGTATCGCCAGAGACGACGTTTTTGTTCAACAATTTTAGGCTACTAAAGAGAGAGGTCTTAAAAGAAATTTCTATTACAGTACCGACCTCAAGTTTCACCATGTAACTCGCTGTAATAGCTGAATTTCTTTAAGAAAATGAGATAAAAATTTAGTATTTTTAAAATGAAATAATAAAAGTATAGTTATGAACAAAGTATAATGTTGGAATCTTCTAAAATTATATATAAGGAAAATAAAAAGGGTATCGAAAATAGCATATATAGACAGGGCCGTCTTAGCCAATAAACACAGCAGAGCATTGTACTTGGGTCTATGAAAATCTAAACTTGGACTTTTAAAAAGTAATGTAATCTAATATGAAGAAAAAAAAAATTTTTTATTACTCATGCGGGAGAAGTACTAACTTGGCGCACAGATTTCTGTACGCAAAATAGCTGTTTGTCCACTGTACTATTCCCGCATACTTTTTGGCGTGTGGAAAGTAACTTTCCACACGCAAATTGACAATAAAACACGCAAAATTTAATGAAAACACGCAAAGCCGCCTCTTAATTTTTCATTTATTAAATATTTCATAATTATTTCTATAGAAACCACCAACAAAGTAATTTAAACGATAATTAATTCAGAAAAAAAGACGAACACTTAAAAATATTATTTTAAAAAGTAATAAAAATGTCAAAAATAGTGATAATAATAGAAAAAAGTATGTGAAATTCGTAATAAAAAATAGTATGTGCAACTCGTGCGGGATTGTCGATTGCCCCACTCAAGCGAATGAGCGCACTCACTACGTTCGTGCGCTCAACTTCACTTTCGTGGGCAATCGACAATTTCCCTCACTTATTGCACAATATACTATTATAGTTTTTATACAAAAATGCTTAGGGCCTACTACAACCTTAAAACGGTGCTGCGTATAGAAATATTTGATTGAAAATGATTTGTTACATTGCAAATTAATTCACCACGTATTATAAAAATTGATTTATTTTTGGCATGTGTGAATAATATTTTTTTTATATGAATTTTATTGATTATCTTGTTTATCAGTTAACAGCTTTGATTTTCAATGTAACACTTCAATAGATATTTCCCAAAATTTCATATATTTTTTATGTTTTTCTTCTGTATTATATTTGAACCCTTTTTCGACTGCATCTACTGTCTTAGTTAAGTAAACCCAATTGTAAATGTTAGTCAATCAAATAACAGAAAAATAGTTAAAATACTATACTCAAAATAAAAATGCTTTTTTTCCAGAAAACACAAATAACTTATACATATATAACAAATATTTTCTTATCAGATCAACTGCTAATGACATTAAAGGGTTCAATTTTGCGAATACTATAGATATTTATATGATAATTTTGCACATAAAAAATTCTTAGATGTCTTAACGATTCAAAAACGAAGATGATGGATGTGATTATTCCCCAAAAATTAAAATATTTATAAGGTAGAAAAATATTATTGGTAAATAAACTATAGTAATAGATGTAATTAATTCAAAAATTATTATAACAAAAGCTTAATTTGAATTAACAATTTTGAAAGTATTTTACTAAACTCTATGCTAGAGAATCTTGCTAAATTATTTTGTAATTATTTTTTTCAAAATAATAAACCTTCTGTGGTCTTTTCTGTATAAAGTGTGTAAACTTTCTTCAAGTATAGATAACTGACTTGGTCGCTTACTCAATCATCAATTTATTTTAATAATAAAATCAATAAATAAAAATAATTTTTATATTTCAATAAATTTTAATAAATTAAAAAGTGTTCAACAGAAACCCACAAATAATATTTTTGAATAAATAAATTGAATCGTACAGAAATCAATACGGCTAAATCCATTTTTTAAAAATTTATTTAAAATTGATAAATGTGTAAATTTCGTATTTATCAAACAATTTTCACACAGCTTCGTTTTCTTTACATGAAAAAGGGACCTAGAGGTTACCATTTTTGTTGCTTTTGGAGAGAGGAAAAATGAATTTTTTCTGCTTTTTGTTCTAAACGACTCAGTATTATCAATTTAATGATTCATCATACGTACCTTAACAAACGTAATTTAGTCTCGCGGATGAAAATTAAAAAATTATCAACTGGGAAAAACTGATTTTTGCAAAAATTCAAAACGAATTTGTTTTTAACGGCATTTATTGGGGATATAATTATTCTTGTGGTGTTTTACTAATATTTTATCAAAAGGTACTTCTCCACTTAAGGTATTAATCATCACAGTGTGACCGGCCGGAAAATAGTCAATTTTCGCAATTTTTTTCGGATGAATAGGATGTGGGAATTGAGGTGAACTTTTTTACGATTAATACCACTATTTAACAATACAAAAATATTTTTTTTATTTATTATTATTTATTTTTTATAATTATTATAATTTTTTTTTAAAAAATGTCTTTAAAAAATGGCGGCTGTTGGTGCCCACGATTGCGGCCGCAGTTTTCAGCTGAGAATAAAATATCAAATAGATTATCAATCTGTAGGTAAGCCGCTATGTTCCAATGGAGATTTTTTTGTTGAAATCTGAAAAATGGCAGCGATTTGAATAAAAAACACAAAATTTAGACCTTGTTTTTAACAGTTTTCGGTGTGAAAAAACAGGAACATTTAAAAAAACAAGCTTCCATAGGAACATGGAGAATGGAATAAAGAATATTTTGTCAAAATTTCTAACTTATAGCTTGGAAACTTTTCCCCTGAGAGTGTGTACCGTTTTTAAAAGGGCATTTCGAGACAAATGCGTTTAAAGTTTGTCTCGAAATTGTTTCAAATCATTGTTTCAACAAAAATGTGATACTGTGGTGATAACAATTGATCTTATATGTTCACTGCACTGGTTGTGGAACGACTGAATGTAAAGTGGTATAACATCCCGCCAAATAAAGACGCCTATCGATCCACAGAATTTTGTATTTAGACTGAATCCATTGATCCATGGTCGTAGCGACCGTAACAATTCGAATTTCAATTTGAAATTTTGAGAGAACCTGCATATCTGTATGTACATTAAGATAAGACAAAATAAAAATTAATTTTTTCAAAATTCTACACTGTGATGGTATCTTAAACGGACACCTATATATAATGCGGCCCATACACGGTTCAACTTGTTGTAGTACAAGTTGAACTGTATGCCATACACTATTAAACTATTAATTCAACTTGTTGTCCAACTTCAGTTATTCACAATTTTTGAAAAAGAGAGCTTTATGGATAAAATTATGGATAAAATTCTTACCTTAGCAGTAATTGAAGAAATTAGTAAAGAAAGCTTGAGTACCTAAACGAAAAAAAGAAAGTGGAGGAAAGAGTGGTTGGGAAAAAAGTTTTCTAATGAAAAACTATTTTAAAAAATTAGTGAATGTGAACCAGACGATTATAAAAATTATGTGCGAATGAACGAAGAAATTTTTAATGATATTTTAGTAAAAATAACACTAATAAGCAAAGAAGATACGATTATGCGTGATGCAATTTCTGCAAAAACACGCTTGGAAATTACATTAAGGTTTCTTGCAATGGGAAATTCTTTTGAAAATTTAAAATTTTCAAGTGCGGTATCACCGCAAGCTATTGGAAATAACAAACAAAATCAAATATTTAAACTTTCCAATTGTTACCGCTGTAAATATTTTGTTGATTACACCCTTTACACCATATATGTACTGATTTTGTTGTTCAACTACCCTACACACAGTACAACATGTTCATAGACCATTTGCTCCGCCCACGTAAAATCAAAATATTTTGATTTTATTTCAACCGTTTATGCAACCATCAAAATAGTTGACCAACTGCCCCACACACGATTCAACATGTTATACAACTCAACCAAGTTGTACCACAAGTTGAACCGTGTATGGGCCGCATAAGATTATTCAGAGACAACATTATTCATGTCTAAATACCTGTATAGGTGTACTTAAATCGATATTTGTATTGAATTATGTTTTAATAATGTACCTATTTAATAATTTTGTAAATTTATATAAAACTTACCTTGTTATTGTTTATTCACACTTTCATTTCGTTTGCGTAAATCCTAAATAATATAAATTATTAATCATTTAAAAATACTTTTTTTTATAATTATTCTCTTATTTATTGCCTTAATCTGACTTAAAAAAAATATATTGACATCCCATTTGCATACAATGGGCTTGTAATACCTGAACAAAAAAGGTGAATTTTGCCACGCATTTATTCAACTAAATTATTATTATTCTCACTTTCACAAATCTTACAAAATATGCATTTTGTGTTACTAATAAGCTCTACCTGTAGGTAATAGAAATTTGGTAAGTGTATTTTTAAGGTGTAGTTATTTTGACAAATAAGACGATTTTTTGAAAGTGGTTTACAAAAATCGTTGACAACAAATGTATATTGATTGAAATTAATCGATTCTTGATTGTGATTGAATATAAAAATCATTTAGAAACCGATTACAGAGATTCGATCAGATAAATCATGTAGAAATTTTAGAATGATAAGATCTGTAAAATACTTTAAAAATCATATTTTATTCTTACAAATGTATAAACAACATTTATAGTGACATTTTCACTTTTTTCTTTTAAACACTGAAATATTTTATTTATACATATTTTATTCCAAGCTTTAAGAATTCTATTTAAAATTAAATAGTTGTGTTTAATCATTTCTCTAAAGCTTGAAAATATAAAGATATTTTTTTCTAAATTACACGATCAGCTAAATGGTCGGAAAACCAAATTTCGTCGGAAAACCAAATATGAATGCAGTTTTCGAGATTATATTCGAGATAATAATCCGAGATTTTATTGGACCGTTACTGAACGAGTTTGAAAACTGAAAAAAGTTTGAGAAACAATGATTTAGATGATGTTTTATTTATTTAAAAGAAAAAAAATTAAATATAGGGTAAAAGCCCCTATACTGGAACGCGATCCAACCAATACTGGAACAGTTTTGACATTTATATATTATTCATTATAAGTTATTTCTGAAAAGAACCTCTGATAACAAAAATTATTATTAATAGAATGGCTATTTTTCAATTTAAATTCACCTCGCATTTAATGGTTCCTTACTTAATTAAAGAAATACATACATCTGTATATATATTAAACAATTTTTGTTGAATACAGTATTTTGATCCTTTATTTACGTCTGATACTTCAACCATTCTATATTTCCTAAATTGACATCTAGATATCACTCTATATGTCATATTACTCATATTACACGTCTGTTTGTATATTGGTTCCCAACTCCTAGTGTCATTAATATTTCTTTGTTTGGATATAGATGTCGACATTTTGTAAAAGAAAACCTGAATAAATAAAAATTTTTGGGTTGTATTTTTTTAAAAACATATTCATTGGATTAAAAAAACTTTATTTCATGCTTATTAAGAAAAAAAATGGGTGTTTAATTTATTTGTTAATTTTTATAAATCATTTTAATTACACACCTAAAAATAGTGCTCCGGTATAGGGGCTTTTACGTTAAGTATATTTTAATTTTTTGTACAAAAATAAAGTTTTGAAACCCGTAATTGGGATGACAGAAATCGAGATGAGCGCCATTATAGATTAATGTTACTAAAAAAATCATTTTCAATACTAGAATAAAGTTTGTCGAAGTTTATTGAAGCGTGTATACTCGTAAAGAACTCAATTGCTTCATATTGCCAACTAAATTTAAAAATAACAGAATAATCTTTCCATATTTACTAAAAAAAAAAAATCTTTGACACTTAGATTATCGACTAAACTAACTATCGTTATGTCTTTAATATCCTGTACTGATATTTATATTATTTAAATGTCCAATAAAAGAGATAATCCCTTCAATACCTTTCAATTAAATAAAATATTTGACGAGTCTACGACGCTGCTGTAGCCAATGAGGGATGTTAATCCCCCTCTTGGAAATATTAAGGTGAATCTTCAATAAAAAATTGACAAAAAAAAAAAAAATACTCTGACACTATCTTTTTGGATACGACATTTTCCCAGTTGTTTAACTTCATAAAAAAATTTCGCAAGTGTGGTTCTCATTCGCTTAACTCATCGCTTTTAGATACAATCAAATGTTCTTCTTTACAAAATGAAGTTGATATTATATTAATTTTTTTCATGGTATACAATTACTCTTTGATTACTCCAATTAAAAATAGCTTATAATTTCATAATAATGTTTTACAAAACAGCAAAAAAAAAATTGTTAATGTGAATATTTTTCAAAATTATAACGTTCCACAACAACCAAGCCTTGTTTACTTTATTATTAACTAACTGATGAATTTCATTCATAACGTTTATCTTTATGTAAAATCATTTATTACTTTGGTGGTCAGTCAATAAATTGACGGGTCATAGGGTCAAAGCGTATTAATGTAAGACAGTAATTGTGCCTTTTAATGTAATATTGTGAAAAAAGAATTAAAATTGGATGCAAAAAATAACAAAACAAAAGAACTTCAGTAAACTGAAATTCAGAAACAAAACAATTTATGGTTTTGAAATATTCTTTCCACTTCATCGTGGAAATTCCATTTTTTTCTATCTTGCGGCGTTTTCGAGTAATAGAATTTTCACCGGAAGCCATACATACATAATATTAACTAAAATAACACTGTACCATAAATTTTTTTACAATCTCATCTGCATGCTAAATGTAATTTTTCGCAGTTTAAAACATTCTGCAACTTTCTCCAAGAAACTGATATGTACTACTACGGGTTTTTTCGCAAGTTTTCTTTAAATAGCCAATTTCATTCTACATAAGCCAAGAAGAACAAAAATAGCTTATTTTTTTCCGACTTAATTTGCAAATATTGAAATCTATTAATACGTTGACGGCCATGAACGCCGTACGGCGTCAAGTGAAACCTGACTAACTGCGACACAACGCTGTGCCACGTCAGCGATTCCATATAAAATACTAGTTGAGCATTTCACCATAATAGCTGTTATGATCGTCAATGTGTGATAAATATGGTAAAGTGATAAGAACAGTTTTTCATATTTGCGGATGATGCAAAAACAACTAAACAGATTTTATTAAAAAGTTGCTTTATTCTTTAAAAAAGCTTAGTCAAAATTTTGCATAAGGAAAAATATTCATTTAGAAACGATAAATAAAAATTCCAAAACGTTAGCAAAAAACGATTATGGAAAAGTGAATGGAGCGAACCACTCACTATAAAAAACTGACTTTGTACAAAATTTGCGAACTAAGGATGATCGATATTAGAAAAACATCGATGTTAACATCGATTCAAGAGTATCGATATACGATATATATCGAGAGAAAGACATCGATGTTCGAAAATATCGATGCTTACGTAGCAAAATAAACAACCATTATAATCTATTATCTTATTTATTAAAAATTAACATTGCCAGTATTTATTTGGTACACTTTACAAAAAAAGTCACTTTGTTAGAAGTTTCCCATTTAATTTGTTCCTTTGTTGATATAAATGCTGCCCAGCTTTTGAAAAAAGCTGTTGAAGTTGCTGTGAAATATAAATATTTAATGGCAATTTTTTTCAAGTTTGGATAAGTGAAGCCTAGAACTTGCTATAAATGTAAGGGATCTTACTTTAAATCGGTTACAGGACTTTTTAAATACTAAATAGGTTAGGGTAATATCGATGTTTCGATATTATTATCGTAACATCGATGTGTCGATGTTATCGAGGACATAACATCGATGTTTTTACATCGATGTTTTCCCCCTAAACATCGATGCTTCTCTACCATCGATGAATATCGATAATCCCTATTGGGAACATTTAATTTGACCCATAACTAATTAAGTAATTTTATGCGGGTAAAATTGCAGGACACAACTAGTTTTCTATAAAATCCTAATTTTTATGTTAATTACACGAATACAGTCTACATTCATTTGCAACACTTCACTTTTAAAAAGTGCAAAAATTTTCAAAATAGGTCTGGAATTAAATCAACTTACTTATTGTGCATAATATTTCATTGTTGTTTATAATAATAAATTATGCATATTTATTTCATCAGAACCATAATAATATGTATGCAAGTGAGTCACTATTTCTTAAACGAAAACAATAAATTGTGTTTGTGTCGCGAAAATAATAAATTTATTGGTCAGCAGACTTTTTATTTAACAATTAGAGCACGTTTAACGATACGACGAAAAGTATCCAATTCATTATAATTTATATATCCATATGACTATGTAGCCGGCCACAAATATACAATAGGTAAGTATAAATTAAATGCTATTAATTTTCAATGAATTGTTAAAAGTTGATTACGACGTTGACGCCACAAAGGGAAGAGCAAAAGGAAAAAAAGTTACTCAAGTTTTGCGTTTACGAGCCAAAATGTAAATATCAAAATATTTGAGAAGCCAAAAAAAAGTTAAGTCAAGGACACAAAGGAAAACTAAAAGAATTTTCTCCGCTGCACGGAAAAATATTGAATCATAGACGTGTTTTATAGTTCAAAAGGTACAAAAGGTCCATAGATGCAACAACAAACATTACCTATTTATCCGTTTCACTCACTTAGAATCATCTGTAACCCATAGCCAAAACCATATCCATGTAAAAAATTTAAAAATAAAATTTCTATTTCAAAAAATGCCGCATATTCTAAACAATTAAATTGAATGAATGTACTTATACGTATTTCAAATTTCATCACGAAATATTAATTGGCAACATTTTTTTAGGAATAATGCAACTTTTGGCACCCATTTTAGTGACATTTCACCAATAGATCTGACTCACATCATTCATGTAGGGGAGATCGGGGCATGTTGACACAGTTTTTAGTTTTCGATTTTTTTAATTTTTTTGTATTACAGCTATTTACATGCTTTTTATACTCAAATATAACTTGATTATTAGGCTTCATTTTGACACCTATAAAAACCTTCCTACTATCATACCTTTTTAGATACTTAACTTTTTCTTGAGTGATGTCGCCGTAAAGGGGGCATGTTTATACAGTACCTAGGGTAAGTTTACACACTTTCTAAAATGGGGAAAAATAGGGCTAACAACTGTAAAAAAAAAAAAACAAATAAACCTACAGTTATCATATGTGTAAACATACCCCATGTGCCTTGTGTAAATTTGCGCCTTCGGCATATTTTCAACAAAATATAACCTACAAATTTTTTTTTAATGAGATTAGCATTTAACAAACTATCTCAAAATAGCCGTAAAAGAACGGCCTAACAAGATAATCCATTATGAATTGTAAAGATCTAATAGTATAATTACTATTCACATCAACATAGTAATGTAAAAATTTACTCATTTCAAAAAAAATCACAAATTCTGCTCTACGTTGTTTGTTACTAGGTAATAGCACTGGTTGCAAACTGATGTACTTGCAAATGGCAGTCTCAGTAACTTGTTTGGCCTGACAAGTGCTGCGCTCCGATAAACGGTTTGTGAGTTATAAGGATTGTGTAAACTTACCCCTGTACCAAACTTGCCCCGGTCTCCCCTATCTATTAATTTAAAAAAGAATAAATTTAACTTGATGACGTCATCATGTACACCAAATTTTTTTAAAAGCTCCGAAAACCATTGACACTACATACTTACGATGTTATTCTAATACAAGCTGTAAGCGACTGGTTCACATGTTGTGTAACAGGCCACAAAACGGCCCAAGACAAACGACACAATTTTGTATGTATACATTGGTATCTGTACCGAATCGGTGTTGTAGACGAACGGACATCGGAGTTGGCGGGAGGCAATTTGGGAATCCCCTTTGTAAAAAATAAATACCCCACGTCTATGATGGCCTCGTGACCTAATTCGTTTATTTGATATAGAAAATTGCTTAAAAGACAAATTCTTATTATAATTTGCACATATAAAATATCTAGAGTAATTTTCAAAACACAATTAACCTATACTGACGAAAGTTACTTTTATCATATAGTAAATATAATATTATATTTACTATATATGCTTTTATCTAGTGTTCGTGGAAGAAAAAGTACCTATAAAATTCTAAAATCTGATACATAACTAGATAACACTAGTAATATTTACGTTTTAAGCAAAATTTGTCAAACTAACCAGTTGACGGTCATTGACGTTGTAAAACGTCAAGCAAAACCTGATTTATTGCAACACTACGCTGTACCGCGTCACCGATTCCATATAAAGTGTATTAGTTGTCAAAACAGTGTATCAGTTGGTCATTTTGTCATAATTCTGCATGACCGTTATCGTGTTAATTATGTTGTAAATGTATTTATATTGTAAACACAGACATACAAATTGTTCCCAAAAGGCGACCTATTCAAAAACATCACTGATAACCTTTTGAAAAACTTTGATAAGAATAATTCTGTCTCGTCAAGAAAATAATTAAAATGTGTAATGACCATTTACTTACGTATTCGGTAAACAGTAATGTTTTATTTGTTCCTTAAATTTTTGTAATTAAATGGTGAAGCTCTTACATTCCCAATTTTAATCACTAATTCTTACAATAGAGGTTTAATAAGTGTTTTCGAAAAAATTGAGTATATATGAAAAACATTAAAGGCGTAGTAATTTAACGAGAATATCTTCAACTAGTCAAAACTTGACAGGGAAGTTTGAGTGCTTTTGAATTAATAGTTCACCAGGTTGAAATAGTTTAAGACAACAAATTCTAGTTGTAGGAAGTACAAATTTTTTCAGAAAATGTATATAACTAAAATGCATAAAATTCGTAAGTATTACTTAACCGGTTGACGGTCATTGACGTTGTAAGACGTCAAGTATCAGTTGGTTATTTCGTCATAACTTTTCATGACAGTCATCATGTTGATATTTTGTTACTATGGTTTTAAAATCAGTCTCTATCAATAAAAAATGTTTACCTACTTATGAAACGACGATGGAAAGTTTTGTACCATTTTCTCCAAATGGTGCAAATATTTATCCTAATTCTTTTTGCCACGGTAAAAGTGCGAAAAAACTACAATCTTCCTATGGGATTTATGGAATACACGAGTTAAATTGTTCCTTCAAAATAAATTGCCTAATATTTTCGTTCCTTATCGACGCAATTTTGTAACAAAATTACTTTTGTCAAGGATTACTTAAGTTCAATTTCATAAAATTTATTTATTCCATATTCCAAAGTAATGTTCTTTGTTTTCAGATTTGAAAAACAAATTTGATTGTTAATTGTTGAAGCAATAAATTTCGAACAAACGAAATACTATTTTTTGAGTGAAAAATGAATTTAAAATTTAGTGTGTTTGTGACAATCGTCACCTGTTTTGCGGTAAGCGTTTGATGTAGAAAATTAAAAGGAATTTAGGTATATCAAGTTTTATCTACGACAGAAATAATAACAAACAATTCTTTGTAATAAAGACACCAACTGTTTTAATTTATTTAAACTATTATATCACAATATTTCAACGAATTTAAATTGTAAATCTATGCATTCTTTAAAAATTCTTTAACTGCATTTTTTGTAATGTTTGCAAAACTAAATTATTTCATCGAAACAAAACATTATTTTTAACCATTTCTACTACTGTTTTCAGTTTCCAATTAACACGAATCAATTGAGACAACGTCGCAGCCCCGAACCATTTATTGCCGCGAGTATACAAAATTTTCTAATGACCAGCGCCAATAATTTCACCACGCAAAATGACACAACAAATCCCACGGTGATTTTCGATTCACTACATCATAAAATCAAATCGTATCGTCAGGATAAATCGTCACTAACAACAGAAGAGAGGAGATTGAACGATACAATTGACGAGTATGATTTACTTACGGAAAAATTGATGCAAGGAAAAACTACGAAGGCGGCAAAACGTGTACGTAACGCAGCGAAAAAATTACGTAACGTAGCGTTCCAACATGGCGAACAGTTAATTCGTATTGCCATGAAAGCTTACAATCGTGATATCAGTTTGAGTACGGAGCATGCGTTGAGTAATGCTATGATAGCGCGAGAGAATGCATTAACGGACACCTATGTGCAAAAAATTAATGATTGTCTAAAAAGATTAGAAATTCAAGAAGTTGTGTCGGATGTTGGTGTTGAAAATTCTAAAAAGTTGTGCCATAATAATTTCTTGGCTGCTACCTCGTCAGGTAATGTTTTTCGAAAATATTAAGGGTACCCAAAAAAATTCTAAACCCGAATTGCATCCCGCGGTCAATATTTTATTAAAGATGTAGTTGTTTACAAATACTTACATACATACAATTTATTCATTATTTTATCTAAAATAATTTTCCAAAATAATTTTTTCCAAAATCATTCATATTTTTATTTTATTCAAGTTTTATTTCATCTATTTATTGTATTTTAATAAAAAAAAATCGCCAAGTACGTATTCGATCTGCATTAAGGTAGGGTTCCGTAGTCAGTACTCAGTAGTTTCTTAAACTATTTTTATTGTTTTTAACATTAAATAACTCTTTATTTAATTTTTACTGGGACAAAATTTTACCGGGAAACCTATCCGTAGCTATTTTTTTTTTTACAACTTTTAGGGTTCAGGAAAATTTAGCACATTCAAGGTTTTTTTTTTATAAAATACAATTTTGAAAATTTACTAAATTTTAGATCTTTTCAGATAATGATTTTTAATTTTTTTTTTTTTAATATATTATTAAACAATTTTGTTCAATAATATATTAAAAAAAAACCATTCTTTTGTTCAACCATTTATGGAAATTGTTTACATAAATAGCCCTGTGTTGATAATCTTAAACTACAGGAAACTAGACCACAATAGCAAATTAGAGTTCTAGATTCAAAGAAAAATGAAATTAAACTGTTTTCCCGGTAAAATTTTCTCCAAGATATTTAAAATTAAAAATAATAAAAAAAAAAAAAATTAAGAAATTACTGATTACGAATCCTAACTTAATGCAGACTGAATACGTACTTGGCGATTTTTTTTTATTAAAATACAATAAATAGGTGAGATAGAACTTGTACAAAAACAAAAATATGAATGATTTTAGAAAAAATTATTTTATTGCAATTCGTGTGTTTCCCTCTTTACCTTTTTTTACAACTTGAGGGTCGGGTCGACATTTTTCAACCGCGGGATGCAATTCGTGATCAGCCGACACGTCCTTAGGTTTCCGAAGAAAGAATTTCAGAATCCTTATAATTTCATGTCTGTCAATCTGGGCCTATGAACATAAAATTTCGGCTTAATTTTTTTTTTTAATTTCTTAAGAACCTCTCCCTTATTGAAAAGCGGGGATAACAATTTTTTTCACGTAGGTACCAAATTGTGTGGGGTTTATTTGGAAAGGGTTCGTGAAATGAAGTTTCATTTTTGCCCCCCGTTTGCAAAACACTGAGCTTCGAAGTGGCAAATAGCTTGTCTTGCCGTAATTTTTAAACTGTTGATTCCAAAAATTTGAAAAGTGTTACAGATACTAACATTTGCTAAAAACACTCAATTAACATTATTTAAAACACTCAAGTAACTTTCGGAGAAATATTCAGAAAAATTTGCAAAAATTCAAAAAGTAATTTATAATTGAGAAAATTGTCGCCCAACAAATGAAATTTTGCATCGAGGTATGAGTCAGTATTTGAAAACATTTTCCATATATCCAAGTCCCAATCATTCCGTTCAAATCATAGCGAAAAATTTGTGATTTGTTTGCAATTGACTACACGAAACGTAAAAATTGCAAAAATTTTTGGGTATTCCTTTGGCTATAGTAACTTCAGATATTTTCACATTTTTTCAATAATTTTCTTTTTCTTTTTGCTACAGTAATACTGAATTCGTACGCCACAATGAAAACGGCAAATCACACGATTCTCTCCGCACTGGATATTTTGAAAAATTGTTCGGAAAAATTTAAAAATGAGCCACTAGTTGAATGTCTCGAAAGCGAAGCGTATCAGTTAAGTCAAAAAATTTTACGATCATGTGCTGACATTTATATAAAAACGCTCGAATCATCAAATTTGATCCAAAATCAAGGCAGATATTATATACATTGTTTACGAAATATTCGAATAAATATTGATAATGATAATAATGAGCTGTTGTCCAGATATGATATTAAACCGGGACAAAATTGTGCCGAATTGAAGGAGGATTTGGGTTAAACCAAAAATGAAGTGTATACTCTTGGAGTTGGTTAGTCAAGTAGAATATTTATTATCAAAATAGGTATTTACTATAATTGTCTTTTATTAAGTGGACGGTTACGTCAGACAATGTAATAAATATTATATTATTTGATTATACGTTTGTTTTATTTTGTGGTTAAGGCTATCCAACGTGTGTGGTTTATTGTTAACTTTTCAGATATACTGCGTACAGATTGGAATGATATGACGCGAAAAAATGTTTCGCGTCACAAAGTTGATTACAGTACTTTTACTACCGTGGTCAACTTCGAAGCAAAATAATGGGAAATAGTAAATTCCATACTGAGCCCACCCGCTGAGTTAAGTTTACAGGTATACTCCACATCAACCCCGCTCGGATGTCTTAATCCTATGTGTAAACTCCACACCAACAATAAAATTAACAAGGATTATTTGAAGAAAACGACAATTTTAAAGAAAACGACATCTCTTTTTTGTGCACCGCCAAAAAATTTCTCCACTATTTAAACGTTTTTGATTATAGTAAGTGAAACCATTCACTTTTAATAATTAACTTAGTTTCCATTTTGTACTTGAAACAAAAGGCAATATTCCCACAATTGTTACTATCACTGTTAGGTACTGATAGTGATACTAATGACGAACCAGAACCACTTGTATATTTGTACATTTACAATTATCCCTTTAAATATAATTTGGAAATTCCTTAATTACACCCGTCATAAACCATAGGTCATAAAAATAGGTCAGTGTGGAGTTTACATATTAGATTATTTTTACTTGCATCAAAGAGAGGTAGGTATAAAAGGGCCATGAGTGTGGAGTTTACCTATGCCCAAAATAATACAAAATTTGATTTTCAGGCTTCCCAAAAAAATTACTGTAATTGATAATCTTATTCTATATAGTGTGCCCAGTGATTTTATAGTAAATTTTAGTTCAATCGATACCTCGAAAATTGAGCTGAATATCGAAATTTTTTTCCCTTTACGTTTTATTCAAATTCCCAACATATATCAGCAAATTTTTGACAACTCGATAATCGTATTATTTATTACCTTCTTTATGATTACCAGGAAATGACATTTAATACTTGAATAACTAAAATATTCACTGAAGCTTTCTTTTTCTTTCTCTAATTAGAATCATACCATAAAATGTATAAAAATTTGATTTAATTTTTAATATAAATTTTGAACACCACATTTAAATAAATTACACCATTTAACTTAATATAAAATACAAACAAATCGTTTTGTTAATACGCAAATTCATCTTAATACACATTGTCATGATTCGTAATGAGCTTCATCCCAGCAAGTGGTGCATAAAACCAGCAAGACATTAAACTCTTTTTGCTCTAGAGTATCTCCAACAATCAATTCAGTGCAAATAATATAGATACTTACATTGAGTTGGATGAATTGCAACGATGTTCCTCTTCCATAATTTTTGTGTAATTTATATTTTGAATTAAATGCGCAACAATGTTCTAAAATAATATTCAACTTTTGATTCAGATCGAATTTTGTGTAAGTAGTAAAAGAAAACACAACAAAATTATTTTTTTGAAATGTTTCGTTTATTAGATAAAAATAATTACAAAATATCTTTACTATACAAAATTTTAAAATTTTACATTTGGAATAGACTGTGCGATTAAATGGTCTCTAACAGATTCGTGGTATACAAATATTTTAGACTGCACTGAAAAAAAATTTTGTTATCACAACCGAAAATATATTTAGTTACCGTAAATAAATAATAATGTTTCTATTAAATACAACAAATTTGTTGGAGTAACACATAATTCAATTATTAAGGTATAGCTATGTAGTTTCAAAAACAAAATAACTGTAGTAAATATATTACAAATTTTTTTAGATATCACAACTAATTTTTATTTGTTTAGGTATCTTTATTTATAGCACTGTGAATTATAAAATATTGTTAAAGTAAGTATTTCAAGTTAATTAAAATTTGTTTAGTAACAGCAACACTTAAATTTGTAGGAGACTAATAAATTTTGTTGCTTTATTGAAAATATGTACATTTGTTCCGAAATACATATACATATACATAGAAAATAAAATCTACATGAGAACAAAAATTGAATTTAAAAAAAAAAAAATTAAAAATATTCTTAGGTTTTATGAATACCGTAAAAATACCGTAAAATGATTACTGAAATTCTGTTAGAGATCATCTGATCCGCTGTCTGATTAGGAAATATTCCGCCAAAGGCAAAAAATTATTAGACATCTAGAAAATTTTTTTTTATTAATTATTCCGATCGAATATCTTAAAATTCCGGGTTGTACGAGGACTCATTACTTCTCGCCATAAATAGTAAATTTAAATATATACACTTATAAATATATTTTACGGTTGATATAAATACAGGTTGCAAATATAGAAAAAGCTTGTTAAATTGGCCTTAATTTTTTTTTATAATTTTTAAATCAAACTTTCAAAATTTTGAAAAAATTTTAAATTATTGAATTTTTTAATATTTTTTTTAAAATAATTTTTTAAATAAATTATTATTAAAATTAATTTACACTTTTTTACATAAAATTTTACATTTTATATACTTTGTAATTTTTTAACCTTCTCCGATACCATGTTGGCAGTTGATCGTTCATTTAACCCCCATCGGTTTTTGAATGAATATAGCTCTTGTGCCATTCTGAAAAAAATAAAAATAAAATAATTTTAAACAAAGAAATAAATCAAAACTAATTTTATAATGGAATAAATATTATAAGGGTCCAGTACCATCAGTACGGATATCCGAACCATCACCCACATTGGTTATAAAACTATAATGGAATTATACTGTGGTGCTTGACATAAGAAGAAAATGTTGCAAATCAAACAGAATCTGATCCTTTTTGTTCAGAAATCATGACTCATTTGAATTTTGGCGTGGACGAAGTGGTACAATTGCGGGCAATGATTCGGCCATCTGCATACGATGGAGTCAAGTCTTAACCTTACAATAAACCAGTATTCAAAAAATTTTAGATTCATTGCTATTTTCTCTAAATCATTTCATGAACATAATATAGCTTTTTTGCGCTTCCTGAAAAACACATACTTCTGAAGACTAAAAAATCTGCTAAATTTTAAGGTTCTAAAGCTAAACAGTCTGTACGTCAACACCCGTTTACACCAATTGAAAACAAGATATATTAAAAAATCCAAAAAACAGAAAATGAGAATCTTTGATATGCGTTATCGTTAGAAGTTGAGGTTTTCTTTACCACTTGTTACTTTTATTGTATCTCATTCACTTAAACTTCTAGTCATGAATCCAAAAAATTTTCACAAAATTTTCGATTACAATTTCTTTGATTAATTGGAATTAACACACTATCAAAACGATTAAAAGTCTCTTTTATTTATTTATTTATTTTTTTTTTTTTTGTTTGGATCAGAGAAATATTTCTATGAATTAAAAAAAAAGTTTTTAAAGGTTTTTTTTTTCTTTTCTTTTTTTTTAAATATTTCCCTGATTTTTTTTTAGTAGTCAAAAAAATATTTCAATCAAAGAAATTTTTTTTTTGGTTCAAAGAAAAAATTCAAAAATTTTTAATGTTTGAACAAAGAAATCCTTTTGAGTGTACTGGCACGAGGATTGCCGTGAAAATTTAAATTTCCTAATTTTGGAAATTTTAATAATTGGCATATAGTTTGCCGTGTAAAATATAAAGGTTAAAAATTATTACTATTGATAAAGTTTTCCTAGAAACTTAAAATAATAAAATAAAAATGAGTTTAGTACTGCAATTCAAAAGATATTGTATAAACGTGTTTTTATTTGATAACGATATAACTGGAGTCATTCGTTATAATATATTCTAAATTCAATTCTTTAAAAAAATTACCGGTCCCTGAAGAAATTTACTGCGTAAACATGCGGACATTAAAGTGTTAAGAAAGAAAATTATCTACTTAATAAATTTTTAACGCTGACTGACTGACTGACTGACAACGCACAGCCTAAACCGTTGGGTTTAGAAGAATGAAATTTTGCACAGGAGTTCCTTATATAACGTAGGTGAGCACTAAGAAATAATTTTTAAAAATTCGGACCCTAAGTGGGTTAAATAGGGGATGAAAATTTGTATGGAAATACGTCATTTTTGAAGTTAGAGATATTGTATCTTATTTAATAAATCTTGAACACTGACTGACATTCTAAAATGTTTCCGATGGGTAAATCCATCGGGTGGGTATACGGCAGGTATTAAATAAAATGAAATAATCCAATTTCGGTCTTTAAAGTAATATTTGCAAAAAAAAAAAAAATTTGACTAAATATAAAAATAAGTTTTCCTACAATTTTTCTTTTTTTTCCTGTAAAATCCTACAAAATCTACAACTCCACCATCGATATTTAACTCATTTCCATTTTTGGAAAGCAACGAATTGTTAATTTGAATATAAAACATCACACAACAAACGAAAGTACAAAAAAAAGCACAGCATTAAAAATGGAGACGATATAGAACATAAAAGCAAACATTAATTTTAAGCCATCAATCTTTTTCACGGTGCCTTCCCACCCGCTCGTCTGTCCGCTTGCCTTCACCTGTATGAAAGATTTTTTTCTCCACATTTATGTATATCCGCGTTGGAAACACCTTTAAACATCTCAATTACGACAGTCACTCACTCAGTCACTCATTCAACGAACAATACATATACCTACATAAAACACGACGAGTAAACGATTATTTGAAGATGCATGGGACGCACTCGCAGCACTCACACACACACCTCTAAACGTGCGTTGAGCCAAAAAGAAAAGAAAAAGTTCACAAAATCCCATGTTGACGACGATAGATGATAAATGAACATTCAGTGCCTAATTACCTTTAATAAGCATCAAAAGAAACTCGAATTCTATTTTTTCTTTTTAAATATTTATTCACTCGGTACCTGTAATTAATGTAACATTTACATACAGGGCAATAATCAATTAATTACGAAAGTTAACACCCTACACGGAGAGAAAATTCCTATAAAAATTACTGTGCTCAGCACTACAATCGACGTGTAAAAGACGAACATATTAAATTCTGTAAGGTAAAAATATAAAGATTATAATTAATCATAAAAAATTTAAAGGATAGAATGTTCTTTTCGTAATATTATCTCCGTAAAATTTGTAAAACAGCACAGTAAAACGTTCCATTACCGACAAAAAAATAATTTTTAATTGTGTTTATTAAAAAAATTTCCATGCTAACATGCTAATAATAGAAAGAAAAAAAACAGAAAGAAGGTTGGTTTTGTTGGGATCGCTGTAATGAAATGTACCTCAATCAGCGAGTTAGTTACATGGGTTACATGCGAACCATAGGTGTGGACTGTGGAAGAAACTTTGTCAGACAGCTCCCACCAAGCACCTTGATGCAGCTTAGTAGTCAGTTGCTTTTACACTCTCTTAGGATGATGTCATCGTTTAATTCATCTTTTTGTTATTTACCTATCTTTAGTATATGTATTACAATATATTGTTGGCAATAATTTTTGTATACATGTTTTTACAGGTACAGTGCAACCAATATAAGGTCGCGAGTCAGATGCGCAAATGAAAGAGTACGACAACAAGAATTAAACTATAATATACATGCATAAGAGTGTGATAAAAGTTGTGTTAGCACCACATTAAATTTTACCATACTAGCACATATTTTTTATTTTGGTCGTCGATCGCGCACGGATTATAGGGGAGCATAGTAATTTTTCTGAAATTTTCTCTACAAAAATTATAGGATTTTTCTCTCCGTGTATGATATCGAATATAATACACTTTATATGGAAATGTTGACGTCCTATGCCGTGATAATTATGTAAGTTTCGGTAAGGTTTCACTTGACGTCTTATGAGAGCAATGACCGTGTGAGGTATTAATCAGAACCCTTTTCGCCCTGCGAACAGAGATTAGTTCAAATTTGATCGTAATTTATCTGATCTCTCATATGGTTTATTCAAATTTTCGATAACTTAAAAATCGTAATTTGTAAAAAAAATTTCGGCTATTTTGATAGCAGAAATGAAAAATTTATATCCAAATCACCCCAATTCAAAAGGCCAATATTGTTTGTTTTGAGAAAAAGGGAATTTTTTAATTTAGTGACGTCATCAAGCTTACTAAAATTCTTTAATTCCTTATTCTTTAAAACCTAAAATTCTTTAAAACCGTTATTGAAATGACAAAATGATGAAAATAGGAGAGAATTATTGGTTCTCAAAGTCGTTGTTTTAATGTTAACTTAGTTGGATAAATTTTTTTTTTTAATTTGCAATATCGAAAAATCATGAAACCTTTAAAAAATGTGACCCCTCCTAATTTTAGAGCTAGATCCACCACCACAAACCATAGACCAATTAACATATTATATATAGTCTATAGACTGAGTGTATCAATGTATAAATGAAGCCATAAGACACGCTGAAGTTAATTTTCCTTTGTATAGAGTCACTAATAATTAAGATTTTCATGTATTGTTATTACTTAGAATTGTACATGCTAGGTTAGGGTTAAGCACTAGTTGTAGGTACCTAGAATTAAGTATTGTAATTACGTAAAGCAGTCTCCACATTCTCGCCGAAGTAGGACGAGGTTCCTCGTCGAAGTTCCTCGCTGAGGTTGGCCGAGGCATATGAATAGCATTAAAACACCAACCGCGAGACACAACGAAATGACCCTCTACATTCTCGTTTCGTCCAACCTCGGCGAGAATGTGGAGACTCCTTAAAAATTTTGTAAAATATTGTACGGTTTTGAAAAAAAATCTATTTCGTATATTTCGTATTTCACTCAAGTTACGACCAACAGTTACTTTGTAATCGGTGTAATAACCGTGATATCCGTAGTAACCGTCTTTAATATAATATTAATATTAAAATTTAAATTATTTTGAGAAAAAATTACAAAATTTTGAAAAAAAAAATTAGGTTATATTGGTTTTGAAACGAAAAAGCTCAAGTCCAATAAATTGAACATACTACGGTATCAATCCGCTGTGCATTTGCAAACATAACATTATTCTCAACGCTCAAATACTGTGCACTTATTCCATTATTGAACATAAAATTGCGTCTTTTACCAGATGGACTTTTCATTATTTAATTTAAAAACATTAAACAAAACAGATACGTTTGAAGTTCCTAATATACACACTTAAATAATGATCATCGCTGTGTCTGATGTCCTCCGATGGCCAGTGTTTTGACCTCACGATTCAAACAGATTAATTATCAATTTTTATTTTTCACACTCTTTAAGATGGTTGACTGACGCAACAGGGTGTAAAAATAGTACCAGATTCCATAAAAGTCCATCAGTTATTGTCGCGAATTAATAGCTTTGTTCGTGCAACAGTTTTGAAAGTACAAAACTGTACGGAGCATGCGTATTTGTTAAATGAGCGTTCGAGCAAAACTAAATTTGTGATTTGATTGCAAATCTAATGTTCTAGCAGCTTAAAAATTAAATTTCGAACTAATACACGACAGCTAGAAAAATTCACCAACTTTTAACAAATTTGTCGGATTGTACTTGCGCAGTAGATCTCAAATATATTACTGTTTAAAATTTAAATATTTTATTGTCTGTTAAGTTAGATATATTGTTAGGGAACTTTTATTTCAGTTATTTTTTCTTGTGAAATTTTTTTGAAATATTTTTTTACTAGGTACAGGTAAATAAATTTTAAAAAGAAATATTCATATTTAAATACAGTTATAATATGCCCTTTTTATCGTTTAGAGAGAAGAAATTAATTCACCATAATATTTTTCATTAGGTTTTCTTTCTCTTATTGTACAAAATGAATGAAAGATCATCCAGCTCCAGTACGTTTAGTTCCAGTGACTTGTCTAATTCGAGCGATGATGATTTACTTGATTTTAAAATTAATAAAATTCGATCAAAAAATGAAAATTACTTTGAAAGTACTATTCAATTATATAATAATAAAGAATTTATTGAGCATTTCAAAATAAATAGACGTGTAGCTGAAAGTCTAGCAGAACATTTTCAGCTTAGTGAATATTTAAAACATTAGTTGGGTGGGAATGGAAAATTAAATGTGCTTATTGGAATGGAAAATTAAATGCAATTAAATGTTTTAATATTTTTTTGGATATTTTGCAAATATTTTAATAACCAAAAGCATTGTTAAGTTACGTCAAAAAATGTCAATCTTTTATAACCTTATTAGTCTATAACCACTATAAAATATGTATGACATCCATGAGGCCCGTGAGTCCAAGACATGCCGGACACGATTAGAGTGACATCTGGTGGTTCTTAATTAAACCTAAATCTCGAATTCACCGTTCGAGCGTCAAAATAATTTGAAACTAGTTTGTTGTTGAACATGCGCGGTAGTCATAGTTTGAAAAATCACTAATTAGTTTGAAATTGGTTGCACGAACAAACCTAATATTATCGTTAATTTTAAGATTTTGTTCTTTTTTTATTATCTTCAACGTTTAGAATTTCGTAGAACGATGTTTAACAACGAAAACTTTATGAATTCGTGATTTCTGTCATTGTAAAGGTGATCTACCCGCATTTGATTGATTTACAATTTAAGAAACAGCGTCATTTTTTAAAAAACTATTCTTGAAAATAAAAGGTTTAGATTATTATGTTGTTAATATATTGATTAAAAAAAGAAATATTTTATCTTGAGAATTGCGAGAAATTCTAGCTATTGAACTACGACGAAATCCTGACTTAAACCGATTGAACTAACGCTTGATATATTCTTTTTGTTATGTTGCCTTTTATAAGATTATCTAGAATCAACGCTTAAAATAAAAAATATCGATTTTTTAGAACGCCTAAAAGGTCAAAAAACAAGGTTCTGATGAGAAATTTGGATACTATGTGTAGCAAATACTACAAAATAACATCCAAAAACCATTTATCGACCACTTTAACGAGGAAAATACTACCAAATTCTTAAACCGTTTTCCCTTGAACCTTAATGTTTCTCAGTTTTTCAATTTCTAAGAGATTGGTTGACATAGCTTTACACTATCCAACTAAACAAAATTTCCTTCCTTTTCTCTCACAGGAATGATAAAACCAAACGAGTGAGATAAGAAAAAACAAACCTGTTTCCACTGTGTTTTTGCATTAAGCGACAAAAATTTTTAATATTTTTTTTTTTTTGAAGGAAATGTCCGACTAAAAAATTCACCTTCATATGGAGATTTGTGTAATTAAGTTATTATAAGCGGATTTTATTTTAAAAAAATATTTTATAAGAATTTTTATGAGTGTAAAATATACACGGACTGATAAAGTCTGTCCATAAAATCATGTTCATTATTATCTAAACCTATTTGTTTCGTACATTCGCTTTTAAAACGAACATAACATATAAAATAAATGTGTCAGAGAATGATACAACTATCTTTTATTTCAGTTTTGCATATAAAAACTTAATATTAAAGATATGTAATTCAAATGGCATTACTGTTATGATTCAAAAAGTAAATAAAGTTTTTAATAACAGGTAATAATTATTGGAAATATTAAATTTATATATAGTATATCTATATATGCATGTAATTATAAAAAAATATTTATAACGACTTAAAAAACTGCTCACATTTGCTGTTTTTATGGACGAAATTTCTTAGGCAGAAGAGGATATTTAAGCGAAAGAAGATATTTTCACTGCAGTTAGTTTGATGCTTCTTTCTGTTTAGCAAATATGTATATAAATACTAACAATTACCCGCGGCTTCGCACTCCGATGAGTTCTTCAGCCAGACACGTCTAATGCCCGGAATCAGATATTTTAAGCATTTTTTTCTAAAAGAAAGAAGAAAAATATAAGACATTTTTGCCAAAATTTACCGAAATTCAAAAATTTTTAGATATTTTTTTTATACCATTGTAAAGAACGGGAAAATTCACATAAGATAGATTTCTGAACCATTATTCTAAATTAATTAACAACTTTAAATTATGCATGATGTAAGGAAAATAAATCTTTATTTTATAGGAAAGGGAAGCCTCATGTATTTTTTTTAACTGAAATACGCACTTGTTTTATGTGATAGGAATTTATTTTTTTAAATGTAAGTCCTGGGAAATTCGCTATGTTGTGCAGGATGCTGCAACAGGGATATTTTGAAGTTAAATTAAAAACTATGGGAATTTTAAACGATTTTGCGTTATCAGAAACGCGTTTTGCAATTGTATTTCTGTTTTCCCTTGTATTTAAGTCACTTTCATCAGTCATTCTAATTCTACTTCACTTCTTCTAATCGTAATATGTACTCCCAAAGTACTGGGCTCTTTTTAAAAAAAATTTGTAATACCTGTATCTTAAAAAATATTAATTAGTTTTGTACTGTTATAAAAAAGAAAATCCACAACTGTGAAACATATTAAATATGCAAATTAGTAATAACATCTGAAACACTTAATATTATTCAAATTTTTAATCTTAAGTAATTAGTCACATATATTATATATTTATATGTATGTCTATGGTATACCTGGAAAAAAATTATTTTTTTGGAATTCTATATTTATTTATAATATAAATTTAAATTAATAAATAATTAACACTTTGAAACAAATTACTTCCTTATCAACAAAGAAACAAATTTGCTTCAAGTTTCAGATGAGAAAATAAAATCATAGACACAATTTATCTAGATCATGTAATTAAGAATGTTTGCACAAAAATATTTTTTAAGAAGTAGATACAGTAAAGCATGATTTAAGGGGGTTCTGGTTTAAAAATTAAAAAAAAAATAGATTTTATTTTATTTATTTATTTTTTTTGCATAATATCATGGTCCGAGGTAGAGATCACAAACTGCTCGAAACAAAATTTCAAACTTTAAACTCGTTTTTCTCGAAACTATATTTTTTGAAACGGTTGGCGATATCTCAAGTTCTAGTGGATCGATTGCTTTGAAATTTTATACAGAGCTTCTTAATATATTTAAAATTAGTTTATAAAAACTTTGTCAATTTCCACTATGAATAAGATTTATCTTTTAGTGACTTTTGTGGCTTTTGGTGATTGTCACCTAAAAGCAACCATAGAAATTATGTACCTAAATAATGTATGTCGTCACTCTTTATGTTCACATTTTAATAAAAAATATTTTTTTTCGAATACCAACTCATAAATACCAACGTTATATATTATTTTGGTGTTTGTCACTTTAAGGGAACCACATAAAATATATATTTAAATAATATATTTTGTCATTTCTTTTATTCCCTTTTTAATAAAAAATCCTTAAGAATATACAAAATATCCCTTAAAGCATTTCCTAATGACTAAACTTTGGTTCATTTCCCTAGCTTATCTAGTTCACGAGATAAATGAGTTTAAAAAATTCCTTCAAAATTACATTTTTTTATTATCTCAAGAATGGTTCAAAGTCGAGGTCCAAAAACCATATGTGTTATTTTCTTAATGACACCCCCTTCCAACTACAAACACTATTTTGAAAATATCTCTCGGGGGCCATTTCACTATACTTTTGACGCTAGACCCTTTGGCCGTCAAGACCATAATACCCCCTTAAATTAAACTAGTGACTAATAATATCTATTGCTCCTGTCACGTGCAAGTTAATTAGGACGCAGTTATATATGCCCATACTTCTTTAAACTGTGGACCTTTTTGGTCCCGCTAAATAGGAATGGAAGTCTAAATTCTGGCAGAACGTTGGTAGTTGCGGAAACAGAAACGAACATCTGTTACATCGCTATATACTTACTCAAAAGTAATTTATTCTCTTTGATTTTTATTATTTAGGAGTTGAATGACCTATTTGAGTTTATATATAATCAAATTCTGAGTTTTCATCTTTTGTAAAAATATTGAAAAAAATACATTTCACTAATTGAGTAATAAACCGTTTGATCTTTCGTTACAAAACGACAATTAAGTCACCATTTACAAAATATACAAATTAATACACAACAAAAATCTAACTTTTTGCCATTTTGCTGTCAATTTATTGAAATTTTCTTACCAAATGTTTCGCCGCGCCGTTCGGTGTGTGGCATTGGCAAATAATCAAAAAAACAATTTTTTCAAAAATCCAATTCCAAAATACAATTTTAAATATAATATTTCATTAATGTTTTTTAATTAAACATCAAAGTGGTCATTTTTATTTCGATGCCTTGAGCAATACCTAATGTACGCACATACTGGGAATCAAAAAACGACTGAAAATTATTTTAGAAAAAACAAAATTGATTAATATTATTAATTTGTAAATATTAATGAATTTTGATATTTCAACGAGTTTTATCTAATTTCATATGTTTTGATTCTTATCTGAGTTATCTATGAATAGGTACATACAGGGCATACACACAAACATGCATTTACATATACTGTTTCGGTACAGAATGTTACAGATTTAGTCAACATGAACAATATTCTCAATAACTAAACATCTGAATTCAAGAATTTACTAACAAATTTCGTCTGCTAGTAGAACATAATATCAATATTACGGGGGACAGGTCTACCCACACTGTCAACTTCCCATTGGATGCCCTTAAAGACTATTGCAAATGAATAACTTTTTCTTAAATTCAGGGGACTCTTCCTCTGAAGGGGACTCCACCCTTATCAAACAAAAACGCGAGACAAAAAATATTTCACAAAAAGTTTCTTATTTCGATTTTCCGTTTACTTTTTTTTTTTTCTAAATTTTACTAACAAACACACACACAGACATCACGCTAAAAACGATGGATTCGGATTCTAGTGACCTTGAAACGTGGAGATATGTCAGAATTAGCGATTCGTAAAATCGGACCCATTACAATAACTTCCAATGGGAAGTTAAAAATTTACAATGTTAAGGTCCACCTCTCAAAAACAGAGAAAGTATTTTGATTACGAATAAGTTACGAAATATAATAATATATTTCGTAGCTTAATTTTGTTAATATACCTAATAAATTAATTGTTATTACAAAAAAAAAAAAGAAAATTGAATACACTTGTAACGGGATTCGATCTCGGTACCCCACTCTGGCGCTCGACCGCTAAGCTACACTTATTTCGATCAAACGTACTAAATAACTTGATTATATCTGACCTATATTTTTGTCCAAATTTTAAATAAAAGTATTTCCTCTGTTTTTGAGAGATGGACCTTAATATTGTAAATTTTTAATATTGATATTATGCTCTACTAGCAGACGAAATTTCATTGAAATCGGTGACGACCATACCTGAACCGTTCCTCGTAAGTGAAATTTTATCAAAATTAACCTAATCATATTCTTTTCAATTTTCATTAATAGGTAAAACAAATCAATTCTGCCTTAGAAACCAATAAATGTTCCCCTTTCGTGTATAATTTTTTGGTTTGTGGGCATATCAAATTTTATTTCTGTTCTAAATGTCTTGTTATATTTATTGTTTAAGATGTCTTTCACTGCTACTGACAGTCTCTAAACTTATATGTATAAATTCGTTTCTTCTAAGATTTTTCCAACTTCTTAAAAACCAATTTCCATTTCACAGAAAACAAATTTTTTTCGATTCAAACAAAACAAAACCAAAACAATTTTAATCTTTGAACAAAGAAATCGTTTTTAAAGTGTCCAGTGTAGTGTAAGTGGTGACACACGATCCAGACTCAGAAGCCACCGAACAAAAATGTCACCGTGTCAACAAAATATGTAACTTCTACATACATAGATGTCGCGCATCTGTATGTACGACCGTGACGCCGTTGCGCGATATTAAAATACTAGAAGCTTACAGTTAGTTTTTAGTTGCAATCATTAAGTTAATGTTAAGTCATCCGTAATATTTAAATTTCCAACTACTACTATCTCATCGCATATTATTCTTTATCTTTTAATATTTATATAGTTATAATTCTATTAAAAGAGAACTCTAAAACGTGGCGTATATTCCATAGATGTATATTTCGAATTTAATAAAATGAGCTAGAGGGAGGTAGGTATTAAACTTGAAATTCCTATCAGTACCTATTGTAGTAACAATAATTTAGGACAGTGAGTTTTTGTTTAGGAATAAAACACTCGAAAAGTTTCCAAAAACAACATGTACTTTATATTTTTGTTGTTCACAACAGTGGTGTGCAATACAGTGTGTAAAGTTAAACGACTTCGGGTGCACAGAGAGGTGCTAGGTTCGATTTCACACACCTTCGATAATTTTTTTTTTTTGCATCATATGAAAAGTCATCAAAGCCTTAAAATATATCCAAGATTCAACCAACTACTACATTGTAAAATTGTAACCAGTGCAATAACCGTGGTATTCGCAGTAACAATTTTTAGTGCCTTTTCAAATAAATTATTACCAAAATATAATATTGATATAGTGAAAATGACTCACTAACATAAATTCATGTTTTAGGCAAACTCGTAATATAGCTATATCTCACAAGTAGTGATAAGCAAAATTAGTCTTGGTCTTGCAGTCTTGTCTTGGTCTTGCATTTTTTGCAAGAGAGCAAGACCAAGACAAAAGCAAGAAAGAAGCAAGACTCTTGCAAAACTATTTAAATAGCTTGAAAGTATAATTAATACCGTAAAAAGAAAAAATTCTAATTTTAGAAGGAAAAAATTCGCTAATAAAAAATGCAAGAAAGTGCAAGATTTTTTAGCAATACCAAGACCAAGACTGCATATTGCAAGACCAAGACCAAGACCAAGGCTCAAACTGCTCTAGCAAGACCAAGACCAAGATTCTGAATGCAAGAGCAAGACCGAGACCAAGACTGCTAAGTTTTAGTTTTAGTTTTGTTTTTTTTTTTTTTTAGGAAAAACTGCAAAATTTTGAAAGAAAAAATGGTAGTGGTTTTGTTTTCAAAATACCGACGTATGTAGACAAATCACATCTTGCTTAAAATATGGTCTTGTTTACTTAATAATAAACAGCACATTATGCTTGTTATATCACACTCCGTTTGATGCTTCACTGAAATAACTCATAAACTGTCATTACACGCTATCTATTTACTATAATACAATAAATAGTTCTCTACAACTTTTTTTCCAGTGGTTTGATCAACTCTATAGTATGTCATCTATATACTGTCATATTATTGATGTCAACCGGTATATAATTTCAAATTTTTGTCGTCTAATTTGATACTGATATGGCCATCCATGTATTACTTACTACTCTTTCTATACAGGTACCACGGAGAAGCACTAATATATTTTCTTTGATGATTTATAAACAAATTCATCATTGATCGATCGATCAAACTGATAATATTTTATTAAAGATGTATTTAATAGATTCAACAACAGAAAAAAAAAAAACAACAAAAAACCACTCAAATATCAGCCTCGTACTTATGTTACAGTAGAAATCTAAAATGTCACATTTACATTATTATAATTAACATATGAAACAAATTTTATTTTTTGTTAATTACTTAGTTACCTACCGATTGATGTGACAAGTTTCCGAAATTGTTGTAATATTATAAAATAGGTTGATCAAAATATTCTCACACACATGACACCGTTTATTTATTAGGATTAGTATTCAGGCTTGCTAATCGTCCAATTTCTAACCGAACAGTTCAACTATAATGTTATTTGTCTAGATCCGATTCCTCGGTATGTTCCTGTTTCGCCTGTTCTCGTTTCGGCTGAAATTAAAAAATTTGGTACGCTTTGGTTGCATTTTGTCTGGCCACATGTTAGACGGAAATAAATAATTGTGATTCGCCTGATCTACTTTATAGGTAAAAAGAATAAGACAAATTCAAGAAAGCTATACTTAAATAATGAAATAACAGTAGGAAGATGTGAATATAAAGATTCGAGTGATATTTTAACCCTAGAATCATACGTAGACGTCAAAACGACGAACAAACTTCTCTACCTGCTCCAATACTACAATTTGTCAGTACCTGCTTGCTGTGAGATTTCTGTTATCTAATTTATTTGTTGTTAAAACACATAAGACGTATTTATTTTGTTTATAGTCATTGTCGTTTTGTTTGTATTGAAATAGTGTCCGTCAAAAGGACGTCGATGTATGATTACACGATGTTTTTTTTAAAGATTTTGTACTTCACATATAAAAGTTTTCCTAATTTTTCTAAAATTTATTAAAGATATGCATGTTATAATTAATTTATTCAATGATTATGACAATGTGAAAGATGATTACAACTGTTTGACTTATAGAGACGACATAATACTGAAGTTTTAATATATTGAATCGAAAACTAAAGAATGCGTTTCAAGTGACTTAATAAAAGATTAACAATTTATTTTGTGGAAAATATTTTAATTTTTATTATTTTTTGAGATCTTATTCGAAAAATTACTAACAAATTTTAGAAAATTTACAAATGTGCCTAATGGGGAAATAACTACATATCTATAGGAATATTTATGACTGAGAAATTTCACATTCTGTAAAGTCACACATGTCCACTGACTCATAATAGTTCATAAATTAATTATTTGAAACACATGTTTTATGATACAATTGATGTATTTATCTATTGTTTAATTTTTATAATGAAAATATGCTTTGATAAAAAGATTAAAAAAATTGATAAATATTTACATTAAGAAATTTTTCCAAATCCAATTTTTCCGTAAAAAGTCCATCCGTCAAAACGACGTCGATGTATGATTAACGTTTCTCGTAGACCAACGTATGATTCTAGGGTTAAGAATAAAAATTAAATCTAGGCACACAGCTTCCAAAATATACTCCCTTTGGATAGAGTATAATTCCACTACTTTACTAACTTGGTAGGTACTGTCAGTGCAAAGTAGGGGCAAGACTTGTTGGTTGCTGCGCTCATATTGCCTCCGTAATCTAGTATTTAAGTTACAACAGATATCAAGATCATACTATTCGAAGAGTTGCGTGCGACTTCAAAAAATTTTTAATGGATGCAAATGTTGAAAGCTACTGGAGTGACGAGAATGAAGACTAGACAAGGAGTATAAAGTTTAAAAATGTTGAAACTTTTGGAATTATCCAAATAAAGTTGACTAATTTCATAATTTTGCCTTTTCATAAAACTTTCCTATAATAATGATATCGATACTCCTCCTTTATTCATCATTTTTTCGGTTGGAAAGATAACCTGCTTTGAACACAAAGTTTGAATTTTTGAGGGCAAGGACTTAGTAGATCGCATATACGATAGTAATACCAGAAATAAACGCAATAATTTATTTGTTCAAAAGAGAAAGAAAAAACTAGAATAAAATAAATTAGATCTCATCAAACGATATAATAATTAGAGCAAGAACGGAGAAATAAAAAAAAAAGAGAAAAGGTTACATAAATATAATATGACAAAAAAAGAAAACACATTGGATATTTAGTTTTTGCTGTTTGTTACAACGGGTTTGGCCTTTTTTTTCGGTAATTATTTTGATCAGAGGAAGAGAAAAAAACTACGAATGAAACAAAGAGAAAATTCATTGCCATTACCTTTTCCCGAACGTGCCCTGACAAGTGTAAATATGTCTGTGACTCAAAACATTCGTCATAGCTTTAGACTCAACAGTGCATATTAATATTAAAAATACCCGTGTCGCAGCATCTGCATAACATAGCGAATTTCCAAAAATGGGTCACTGACGAATCTTATATAACAACCTGTATCCATCTAAAATAGTTTAGTTCTCTAACAGTGAAAAAAATTTCAAAAATCGATTAAGTACTTTATTTTTGGCGCCGTTGAGACTCCCGGATCCTGGTGCACCCCATATAACATAAACTGTATTCATCTAAAATAATTTTCAAGAAATTTTCAAACTCAATGATGACACGTTCTTGAAAAGTTGGTTAATTTTTATTTTGAAAAATGAAACCGATATAAATATTGTTAATAAAAATAAAGAAATTTAGCTTATCTTATATATAATTTTTTACGCTCTTTTCGATGGTGTAAAAGAAATTGAAAAACTTTTGAAATCTTGCTAATTTTTGCAAAAAAACCATCAGAAATGGCGAAAAATGTTCAAAATTTTTGCTTAGTGAAAGTCATTTTCGGTTTCTTGACGCCTCAATAGTAATTTTTGTCATATTCCCGGGCTCACAAGTCATTCCATGACACCCACTATAATAAATCAATTTCCAGAATGGAAATTCGCTTAATAACGAAAGAATAATCTATCAAAAATTATTGTTAACAAAAGTAAACGTCTTCTAATGTGAGAAACGTCTTTTCCTTTTAGAAAATGTGAGTATGTTGAGTCTGAAACATATGAAGTATTTTTTCATGTAAGCTAGTGTTCTATTGCAATCTCTATGAACGCTTGCGCAACCTAGAGGTGAATATATTCTTATCAAAACTTAGGTGTAGGTACTTATGGTCAGCCAGCATAGATACTTACAACAACCGTAGGTATTTCTAGTTATTGGATGTGAGTGGAACATACAGTAAATTAGGTTAGTGGCCAAATTGCCAATACATTTTCGGAATTAGATTCCATACATCAATTTATTCGATGTTCTGCATTAGTAAATTACATTCGGACGTCACTGGTCGGATACAGTGGAACAAAATGGAGGAGGCCAAAGGAAATTTTTCGACATTATAATTAACATAATTACCTTCATAAAGGAAATACCTACATATATGTCGTTCCCAAAATAAAAATTTGAAAAAACCCAAAAAAGCTACTAAATAAAAAAAATAGATGTATTTTAGGTGTTACTTAGGTGTGTTTTGAGAAAATATGAAAAACAAAAGGGACCGTTAACTAGATTTTCGTACAACTAACCGTTCCTTATAGATAAAATTTTTTTTGTTTTTTTGGTAATTTAAAGTATGAGGATGTGTTCTTCGGCCATGCTGCTAACAAAAATCGTATTAAATGACCACCCTCTGTCTCTGCACTTAATGTCATCTAGTCAATATATTTAAATTTAAAAAAAAAAAATAAATTAAAGTAAAAAAATGTTTTTTCAAGAAAAAGCATTTATTTAAAAATGGACTAAAAGAAAAATAAAATAACTTTTTAGTGAAGTTTGAAGTAATATGCAACATAATCTATAAAAGCTTGAAGCTTTATCATTAATTATTTCTGTTTTGGATGTTTTGAATATAAGTGTAGCTATTTTACTTTTCAGTAGTTACCAAACTTAATTATGCCTTGTAGTATATTGCTTCAAACTTTACTAAAAAGTTATTTTATTTTTTAGCCTATATTTTAATCGGTTAACTTACCCTAATCAAATATAACTATGGAAACAAAAAATTGCAACGTAAAATCAATGGACAATATTTGACAATTCGAAATGTCAAAAAGTTGCACAGGACTAAAAATCAAAAATTTTGGTTTGGGGTAATTAAGGGCAAAACTAATTATATAATATTGTATTGTCATCAAGGTTAGATACGTATGTAAAATTTGAAACCTCTAGCTCAATTAGAACCTGTTTAAATTTTTATTCCAAGATTTGATCTAAACCAACATACTAACATAGCAAATTAAATAAAAGTTTTTAATAAAAAATTAAGCATTTTGTAACCTATTTGTTACCTACAGTGTATAATTTCTTATCTATTCCACGTGTTCATACTTCAAGTAACAATTAAACTAAATCATTTTAAAATAATAAAAGACGAAATCACCGTTTAAGATATGAAGATGAGTAACCTCGGCATTTATTAAAAAGTAATTTAAAGTATTTCTACAATATTTAAAAAAAAAATGAAATAAAATGAAAAAATTGCCATTATTATCTTTGTTACACGAAATATAATGTTCATTACAGTTAGAAAAGTAATTAAATCTACGTTAACTGAAAACAATCCAATTGGCCCGAAAAGAAAAAAAAATCAACTTAAATATTTTTGTTCATAAAATCATTTATTTAATGGATATCGCACAGATATCCGTTCTACTCATATTTTTTTTTTATAAAAAATAAAAATTCGCCACGTACGTATTGGACACGTATTAAATTAGGGTTCCTCAGTGGTTTTCAAAATAAAATCTAGCCAATCTAGGGCACTTAAATACATTTTTCATTGTTTATATAAAATGTACTGAAGCAAATGAGGCTTCAAAATGAAACGTGGTCTAAAAGAACCGTCTAACGATATCCCACACAATAAAGTGCCTGGAATTATTAAAAATGGTTATGGAAACCTCAAATTCCATTTATGAGCTCCTTCTAATGATATGGCACACGATGTAATTCGTAAAAAAAGTTTTCATTTCCAATATGTCAAATTACTTTGAGAAATTAAGAAATTAGGAAAAAGAAAGTAGGAATTATGAGAGTGTGGCACACGAACAGACAGACAGAAAAACAGACAGACGAACATGTTGAAATGATACAGAATCCGAGATTAAATTTAACAGATTAGAGAATTGCTTTATGGTACAGCTGAACGTTTTTTTTTATGCGGTTTTTAAAAAAATGGCCAAAAAATGCATAGTATGAATCAAAATAAAGAGACAGTACGAAACTTAAACATTTACTATAATAACATTCTTTGATAAAAATACTTTTTAACGGCTTTTAGGCATTTAATCAGTACATTGCATAAGAACATAAGTTATTGCATCATTTAATTTTTTTACAGATATATTTTTCAAAATTTTCATAATATTATAAAAATGAAATAAAATGTTTCTACGTGTAAATTAAGGCATTGTCTTGCTTAGAAAAGCTTTGAGTTATGTATTTTCGATGAAACTCTTTTTATGCGGTCTCAACTCACCGCATAAGAAAGTTTTTTTTTTATTGGAATCTGTCGAATGACGATATGACATCGTGTTGAAAAATCAGACTATTCTTAAAGTGCATTTGTTGAAATGTCATTCATGAGCTGAATTTTGTAGATCTGAAAATACATACAATTGATTTGATTTTTCAATTCATTTACAATGGGGTATTTGACAGTAGCTGAAAAAATATCTATTTTGATTTTTAAATAATTACTCGAGTCAGAATGATACTGAATATTGCTTTTATATAAGTTATTTCATTCAAAAATATAAAAATTTTAATTAAATAAAATTACAAAATTTACGTTAAAAATGACGTAATCAAAAACATCAAGCAAAAGCAGCTTACGTCACAAGCTCGTTTGAATATGTAGGTATTATATTGTAGTTAGGAAAAAAAATTGTTTACTTTTTCGGTAACTATAAAAAAAAATTTTCTTTATTATTTTTCATTACTAGACCTACTACAACTACTCAATGTTTTAGAGCCAATGACGTCATACGATTTGAAAGAGACAGAAAATATCGTTTTGGCGATCTTTCTAAAAACTGAAATTTTATCGGTGATTTTTATTAAAAATATAGTACAAAATAATTTAAAAATGTGTTTTTTGATTTTAGTAAGAAGTAATAGACACACTAAGATGGTTTCTAAAAAATTGTCAAATACCGCATTCGTCAGTTATTTTATGACGTTTGTATACTCTAAATTGTAATATTCATTAACTCATTCACCCATTTTTTCATATTTTTACCACATTTTAACTGTTTTACAGATGTAAAATTTTCTCTCCTTCAACAAAATCTCTTTGTTTTGGACCTGTGTCAACCCAAATACTAACAGTTCTAATATTTATCTTTTTTTTTCTTAATATAGCACTGGTTACTATATATAAAACTAATGTTAATGCACCATTTTGTCAGCCATTTTTCTGAAGCTCCTCCTTTTGGACAGATCCCAATACCGAACTAATCTATTCATAGCTATTTATGACAATTTTTAAAATATTTTTTTTGTGCGATTTTTTTTTATGCGGTCCCTATCCACCGTATAAAAAAAGGATCAGCTATATTTCATATTTGCTACTAATAAATAAAACACATCAAAAGAGTTGGTTGCGATAATGATCATATTGATCGAAACGTGTCGTGAGAGTTTCTAAAATAAAAGTTGTATTTTTTTCCCAAATATACGAATGACGATTAAAATCTATCGGAATTGAATCAAATCGGAACATAAATAAAACACTGTGTATATCAGAGAGTTACAATAATTAAAAATAGGTAAGTATATTATAATCAAAAATTGACGGAATGTATTCAGGTAGGTAATTTCATTTTAAATTAGTCAAATGAGTTGTGCTCGCATATACCGAACGACACACCGAATGATAGGTCTTCATTGAAACCAATTCGTTGCGGAACGAACCGCGCGAAGGAGAACAAAGCCACCGAGGAGCATTCGGATTCACAGATGCAAAACTTCGGTAGATCTCACCCATTATTAACATACTGCCTATATTATATCAAGTACCAACATAGTATTTTCAAAATAAGCTTAGGTAAACAATGAAAATACTTATGTCGAAATGATTTTTCAAATTAACTTTCTAGTGGAGTAAAATTATTTCGTATTCAGATTGGGCCTAAAATAAATAGCTGGTCAGACCTCAATCAAAGTTTGCTTAAATAGTAAGATACTGACAAAATGAATATGAAGACTCTTTTATGTGATTTTGCTTCCAAGACTACTAAAGTAGCGGAAGCATTGTGATCATTTTTGAAAAATAAAAATTTTTTTCCCTCCAAAATAAAATTTTTTACGCAAATTTTACGTTTTAGAGCTTCCTGAACAATTTTAGTTTGTTGGATGTAAGTCCGTCTGTGTGTTGCACCAAGTGGCATAATTTCTGAACTATTCCTAGACGGTCCCCTATGAATTTAATCGGAATCGGAGTAACGGTTGCTACGCCGCTACCACGTCATTCAATTAATATACTAAATTGCACCAAGTGGCATAACTTCTGAACTATTCAATTCTTTATTATGAAATTGTCAGAAATTATACGGTCTGGTTCCTAGATGGTTCTCTACAAATTTCATTGCATTCGGAGTAATAGTATCCACGGCGCTACCATGAAATCCCATTAAATGTCAATATCTTATTTACTGCTAGTCCCACTTCACTCAAATTTTTAAAGTATTTTGGGAGTTAGTGTCTAAAATACTTTTACTATTATTTTATAATTTAGCCTTTAAGTATTTTGAGTTGCAACAATTTTTTATGAACTTTAACGGTATACGAGTATATGTATATTAGGTAGAATACTGTTTTGTAGTCTTTTACGAATACGAGGAAGCTGTATGCCTCACCTCTTTGGCAACGCATTTTATCCTCTTTCCAATGATGTAAAAAAATGTCGCAAAAACTTTTAAATTTGGGCAAATTTTGGCAAAAAATTGCCCCAGAAACCATGTACCGAGCATCAGACGTGTTTGACTGAAAAACTTATCCAAGTCGCGTCATAACAGTGACTGTAATAACTGAATTTTCGATTCAAAAATTTGCTAAAACCTCATAAGAAAGATAGGTAATACTAGAAACTATAAGATTATCTAAAATCAGCCCATCAGACATCATATATTTTTTGGCGCCATTTTGAAAAAAAAAAGAAAAATTTCTCTGTTTTTTAAACTTTCAGTCGTTCTAAACAATCGAATTTTTTATTTTAAGCACTGATTCTAGATGGTCTCACAAAAAATACCATAGTAAAGAGAATGCATCAAGTTTTTTTGAATCATTGGCACCTTTTTTTAGCCTTTGACTTTCAACAGGCTTACAGGGGCAGATGGATGGTCAACGAAAAGAAACAAAATTTCGAGATACACTTAATTATATGTACCTACTTTAATGTACACTTTTTTTTCATTAAATAGTTCGTCTAGAAAAAAATTCCAAAAAAGTGGTTTTTTTAGCATATTACATACTTGTAAAGGATCCTTTAAAGTGTAGAAAATAGATGTGCTATTGTGTTGTACTAAACGATCTCGTGTAAATATGGTATTAGAAATTCAATACACTTCAAGCTATGTTGAAGATACTATAAAATATCAGTATATTATGAACGGGCATTTATTTTGTTGATTGCGCTGCGCTGGTCCGTCTACTACTAACTGTTGCGAGCAGATAGATACTCAAATAAATATTATAGCAGCACAAAACATTATTATTCCTTGACTGAACAAAATATAATAATAACATTCACGCTACAATTATGATAATTCAAAAATAATACAGGAACTTCGCTACTAAAATAACTCATTAAGAATTCAAAATTAATAATAACAAAAATAATTTAATGCATTCGTACAGCATGTTTTATAAATATGTACATATTTGAAAATGTACATATATAAATATAATGAAATTTTACAACATGATATTTAAACTTATATTAAATAAATAAATACAAATTTTGAATTAATTATTATTCACCCCAAGGTTTTTGTTAAATTTATTTCCAAAACCGTTTTCATTTAGCGAAATACCAGAATGAAATTCAGCTATCATTTATAGCACTATCATGGCGCGACTTGAGCTCGGGACTATAACAGAAATTTGTTTTGACGTCCCTAGAAACCGAAAATAATATTCCCTCATATATGGGGCATTCTTTCTGAACGGGAGATCCCCTGCTGTCCAAAATTTTTGGTGCTTAAAATAGGTGTACAATAGCTCAAATTAAAGGTTATAAACTCTACTTTTCAAATATGAGTGGCAAAATTGACCTCACACAATAATGGCTTCAATATGACGGCTGAAAAGTATAACTGCATTTTTTTGCGGACAATAAACGTTCTGTAACGTTTTAAAAATTTTTTCATAAAACTTTTTTTGGTTAAAAATGTACAGTTTTCATTAACGTTTTGAGGGCAATTTAAAAATATATAGAATCTATACAGGGTGTTCCATTTAACCTGGAATTTTCTAAGTCTGACCAAAAAAATAGTATTTCTGAAGAGGGCATCTTTCTGTCCTAAAATAAGTTCGCCTCCGAAAATCTATGATTCACTTCTAATTTCAACATTCATGCGGTTTCTAGGACACTGAAAAATTTTAGTAAACTCGGTGACGCGACGTGATCAGATTAAAATTTTTTTTTAAATCACTTTTTTTCGACGCCGAAAATTTTTGCATCTTATTGTACGCTGTCGATTCGCGACTATCATTAAATAAACGTACATTAAAATGACATAGTATTCGCTACCGTTATTTAAGATTGTAGAAAAGTTAGTTGATATGGTTAAGAGCTCGTCCGAAAGAGGTCGCTGCGGTATTGAAGAACTATACGACGGAGCTATATTAGCGAATTACCAGAATGGAATTCAGCTATTACAGCCACTGTCATGACGCGACTTGAGCCCGGGACTATGGCAGAAATTTGTTTTGAGGTCCCTAGAAACCGAAAATAATATTCACTAAAATTTATATATATATATATATATATATATATATATATATATATATATATATATATATATATATATATATATATATATATATATATATATATATATGCGTCCGCGCGATAACTCTCGAACGAAGTATCCAATTTTTACGAAATTTGATGAAAACATTGGAATTCCCAAACCCTTGGATGAATTCGTCAGCCAGACACGTCGGATGCCAGGAACATGGTTTTTGTTCTTGCAAAAAATTAATTTTTTGCCAAAATTTCCACTAATTCAAAAATTTTTGCGAAATTTTTTTACACCATTTAAAAGAGGAGAAAAAATTACATAAAAAAAGATCTTTAAACTATTGTTCTATATGTCAACTAGTTTCCGAGAAAAACTATTTTTTATAAACGGAAATTCGCTATGTTATACAGGATGCTGCGACAGGGGTATTAGATATTATATACAGAGGACGACACTAAAGCAACGTTCAATTCATTCATCATTGAAGCGAGCAAAGAATCAAATAACATCTTATGAAATATTATTTTATAAAAGATTATTTATATTTTTCTTATCATACACATAAAAGTACGGAAAGATACACTTTATAGTAAAAATGAAACTGGTGTAAAAGATGATAGACCATCCTTTGGTAATAATACAAACATATAATTTTTTGGCAGTGACGGTTCTACAGTGTTTGTGTTACAGTTTGGGAAACGTAGGATGACACATTTTGCGCATCTCAAGTCTCATCCTACATTTTTCAAGCTGTATATCGATTTAAAATCGAATGATGGGACCTATGGTCATCAACGTGTGAATTTGGAGATGCCTAATTCGTTTCACAAGAATACCAAATTATGTAAAAATATTGGTTTTTGTATATATTTTAACTCTGTTGCAATTTTATAAAATTTACCACGTGAGTTTTTTGAGAGTTGCCATTTCTATTACAACCAAATTTTTATGATAGAAATGGTACTGGAAAAGGTTCTTTTCTTGGATGTAATGGAAATGTAACCAAGAAAAACACTATCGGTTGAAGTAGCCTCAAGTGCGTATGCTTATTTTTACCGCCTAACCAATAAATTATAGAAAAATTAAAAGATTAAACTTCGGTAAAAAAAATTTTTTTTGCTCATTTGTTGTTAATTAATGCATTAGATCAGTTTTACCGAAAAATTAATATATAGTCCCATTTAAAAATCTATAAGTTTGTATCATAGCTCAAAAATCATAAGTGCTATAAAGCTCCTGACTATAGCAATCGTTTCCCCCCGTCGATATCTACAACTCTTATTTGAACAATGTTTCGATTAAATCAACGGTTTGGCTGTAATAAAAATGGCAACTCTCGAAAAACTCACACAGTATATGATTAAGAAGGAAAAGCTTGAATCGTATGAGAAAAAAGTTTAAGAATATGAAAATGTCGACTACATGCTAAAATTTTTAATCTTCAAAAATAGGGTATTTGATAGTATCAAGAAAAAATGATTAAAACAGTTTTTAATGCAAACTTATAATAAAGAATAATAACAATTAATTATGCTAATTTATCCTATTATTATATAACATTTTCAAACATTCTAGAGGGCTTTGGAACATTCTAGAACCTTCTACTCCTTAATTGCCTAACATTTTTAAATTTTTCTTTGTTGAATCTAAAATTTTTTGTCAGGAAAGATATTTTACGTAAAAAAATTTACTTCCAGCCAAGTATTTTAAAAAATTTTATTTTTTAAACTTCTTAGGAAATTATTCCTTTAAAAATAAGTCCTGAAAAATTCACTCTGTTACTTAGGATACGGTGTGACAGGGGTATTTTCATAAACAGAAAATATATACATCCATAATATATTAAATATGAATATTTTAAAATAATTTGTCAAAATTAGTTCATAGTGCACATAATTCAATGTACCGCCACTGTTTAATACCTATATTTTTCGTTTTCTTTCATTTTATGATAAAAGTAAAGAGAGACGCAAATATTTACAATTCACAAACTGTATCTAATTTGTAGCACATAACTTTTATATTATTACGAATTTCTGCACGATATGGCTTTGAAGAGCGTCTACCTTATAATACTTATTGCAGAAATATCATCAACTTCAGATCAATGTATGTTTGTATATATAAAGAATTATACTTTGGTGTATACCACACACTGCAGTATCGTGGGTATATCGCACCTCGGCGCAACAACAGAGCCACATCTTATATGGATTTGTAGGTATAGTGTGACCCTGTTGTTGCCGAGGTACGATATGTACTTATATATATACGAAGCAAAAACCACGATGAGTACATACAAATAATATATAATTTTATTTTATTCCATATAATAATTATAAATTTCATTTCTGACCGTATAGAAGATACTTACCTAGATTTTTATAATTTTGCAAAAAAAATTTCAATTTAATTTCAATTCAAAGAGGAATACGGAAGAGTTTTTGAAAAAAATATCGATGTGGTTAACATTCTGGATTCAAAGACACCCATTTCTGGACCGTGTATGATGGAAAAAATTGAAAAATTTACGCCTTTTTGACTTAACAAATTACATCATTAACACCACTAAAAATTGCTGTAAACTGCTAAAGTTTTTTACGGTTAACCGATTGCAAAATGAAGGTGTTTTTCACACAAGCGGTTAGTGATGAACAAATGCAAGACCAAGACCAACACTTGGCAATCTTGGTCTTGTTCTTGCATTAAGAATCTTGGTCTTGGTCTTGCTAGAGCAGTTTGAGTCTTGGTCTTGGTCTCGGTCTTGCAAAATGCCGTCTTGGTTTTGGTCTTGGTCTTGGTATTGCTAAAAAATCTTGCACTTTCTTGCATTTTTTTATTAGCGAATTTTTTCCTTCTAAAATCAGAATTTTCTCTCTTTACGGTATTAATTATACTTTCAAACTATTTAAATAGTTTAGCAAGACTCTTGTTTTTTTCTTGCTTTTGTCTTGGTTTTGCTCACTTGAGTCTTGGTATTGGTCTTGCAGCCATACTTATAGTCTTGGTCTTAGTCTTGCAAAAAATGCAAGACCAAGACAAGACTGCAAGACCAAGACTAATTTTGCTCATCACTATTTGAGAAACGTTATATTTTTAACTTCTCTGGAATAGAAAGTTATTCCTTCAAATGTTACACAAAACGCTCCGACAGGGGTACTTTTAAAACATGCAAATATCCAAATATTTAAAAAAAATTTTCACAGAATTAGTGAAACACTCCATTAAAATTGTTTAACCAAAATTATTCACAATGCCATTTTGCTTGTGTTACATACAATAGTTTTTGCAATTCTGAATTAAAATGGAAAAATTAAGGAAAAATGGAAAAATTATTTCAGATTTTTTGCTTTAATTCTGTCATCCTATAGAATTGTATTCGTTCTAAGCCTGAATTTTACTCTTCAGCTGCCCTTTAGACTAATGTAAGGGGACGAAACGGTCAGTTCAAACATTTTAGAGTGCTCAGAGGTGCCTCGGAGAAAAAAGCTACAAAAATTTTTGAAAATTGTTTCCACTTATATAGTTCTCCAAGAGTATCATTTTTAAATCGTTTGTGCAAAAAAGAAAAAGAATACTAGGTAGGTACTCCAAAAAAATGTTAAAGTATGCTTTCTTACGAAAAAATTTTCATGTTCCCGAATTTTCTCTAAAAGTAGAAAATATCTATATAAAAATTTCATAATCTTCCTATTCCTTTACCATATCTATATAAATTTTTCATGAAAATTCAGTAATTGATTCACCAAACATCTTACATTTAATGCCCCGGTAAAAAGCTCTTTTATATTACTACCCACTACAACTCTATCTTGTATATTCTTCACATAAAGATAACGTACGCTTTAAAGTAAAAATTCTATTTAGACATAATTCAGTTTACATCTATGCATTAATAAAAACACAGGTTCTACTTCTAACTCCGTCTAGTATACAGTAAGTACATAGTAATAAAATAAATATTCATTACCTTCAAAGAGTAAAATAGATTATAAAACCAAACTTTCAGAGTACATACTGTATTAAATTATTATTACTTTAAAGGTAGTTTAAAGGTACGTTCACACTAACACGTTTAAGTTTGAATACTTGATCGAATATCTAGACTATGAAATAACAAAAAAACTATTGTATTAGTATGCACCTACCTTTACATTGTAAAATTACCTAAATAGCTCGTAAGTACATCATTATTATCTACGAGAGATTTCGGCGTTGAAGTTAAAATTTCAAGTAAAATGAAACATAGTTGAGACTGAATCAGATCGAATCGAAGCTACCTTTTCTTAAACTTTCCTCTCAATAATGCTTTTGTAATTTTATCTGTACTAAACTTGAAGGGCTAAACTCAATAATAGCAAAATATTCAAGTATGTACATATTATGTACCTCAATAAGTATTTACTCTTGAAGAAAATTCGACTTCTTCATTTTCGTAAATTTAAATCGACACAAAAAACACAAAAATGTTCAAAAATCGTCAAAAAAGTGTAAATAAGATACTTCATACTAGAGATGTGCCAAAATCGTGAATTCAGGCGTGACCCATCGTGATCGTGAATGATTTTTTACGATCGTGCGTGAGTGGGCGTGATCGTGACATTTAATTTCTTGTCGTAAATAATTCGTGAGTCACGAAAAGTTGAAGACTATGAATAAAATTTTTTAAAGTAATTTATTATTTTCAGTTTTAAGGAATAATAACTTAAACCGATTTGATTTTTTAACTACAAAAAAAATCTTTTTATATACTGCTTTGAGTACAAGTAGGTAGAAATCCAATAACCCTTACTAACAAATTCCATTTCTTTACCAAGATGCTTGGAGTGTATACAAAATGATTTACAATTTAGAAATGTCCAACAGTGTTGATGATGTTGTTCTAATTATTTCTTCCGTTTTTAAATAATTCCTTAAATTTTTAACAAATTCTTAAAATTAGCCTGCATCTCTCGCGATGTGTGTATATACGGTCTCAGTCAATGGGTATAGTAGGTAATAGTTGAAAATATTAGGTACAAGGTCAGTTTTACAGTTTTGAACAGTATGATCTATGACGATTCCATGAAGACATAACATAAAGAGCATATGGGTTAATTTAAAAGAATATTATCTTTTTCAATATTTTAAGTAGTGTTATTATTTTCATTATTTTTTTAAAAATTTGTTATTTATATATTTATGGGTACTAAAAAATATTTTGTCATAATTTTCTTAAAAAACTACATATTTGGTTTGGTTTTCCGAAATGTCATGTTTATATACAAATACAATACAATAAGTAAATTTTCTCGTTCGTGATCGGACGTGAGTGCAAAAGCTAATTCGTGACTGTGCGTGATCGTGACTAAAAATGTACTCACGAGCATATCTCTGCGTTCATACCTGGTTCTATAATTAAAAACGTAAAGTGAATTAACACCATGTTAATATCTACGCCGTGAAAACTATTTTAAAACACAACATCAGTGACATCTATACACATAAAACCGTAGCACATACCTTTATGTGCGCTCACTCATACGATGAGTACAAATTTTCACATTTGACTCAAAACATTATATAATAATAAATTATAGTGCAAAATATCATATTTCTCAACATTCAAAATTCTAATGAAGTGGTTTTATGTAACTCGATGAGCAATTAACTACCTACATTTTACCTTGCTTGGTATTGTTATAACGGAGCTCCAGATACCATGCCTGGCACTGGAGCTATGTTAGGTTGAGCTGTATGCATATACAAATGACATTAACAATAAAACATAAGTATTAAAGTCATAGAATTGTTAGAATAGTATGTTAAACGAATTTCATATAAAATGAACACTTTATGTACTCCTTACAAATCAGTGGCGAATAAGCGGTATCGTTAGCCGACAGGCAACACTGATTTTTTTAACATTAGAAATTCGTTTAATACGTTCACTGACAATCTAAAAATATAGACTTTATGAGATGGCCAAATATTCTATGTTAAATAAGTAAATTCTTATATTTGTCACGCGATATCGCATGATTGGCAATGAAAGTGTTAAACTAGAATTATTGGTATAAAAACTAAAGGTTTCAGCAAAACATAAATTATTTGTAAATAGTTTAAAAATTCAAATTCAAAACCTAACTATGTGATTTTTTCGTAAAATTTCAATAGAAAACACCAAATATTGAAGGATTTCGTAGTAATTTGTTCCGGTCAGTGAGAATTACATTAATGCCATGCCATCACGTCCTTATAACCTGTAATGACAAAACACTCAATTGGTACACTGTTTTAACAACTAATAGACTTTAGACGGAATTTTGGACGTCTACGACGTTGTGTTTGAGTTTGTACGGTTTCCTTTGACGTCTTATGACGCCAATAACCGTCAAGGTGTTAAAGTATTTATGAATAAATGAAGTCTCAAGATACATTCAAGGTATGGCCAGTTGCTATTTTGTCAATTTTTAATGCATTTTAAAATGATTGTTATCAAAATGCAATATTGGTAATAAAATATAACTTTTTGGAGAAAAAACTGCAAAATTTAAAAAAAAAAAATAGGATTTATGGCAATGACAGAATGGCAATGACAGAGTCAACTTTGGCTTTCACTTTCTTACTTGGCAAATTTTTGATGATACCATTTTTCACTACAATTTAGAAGGGTCACCGATACCGGAAATTAGAGGTACTGACCATAATATACAAACAAATATGTAATCAATTCTCCGGCTAATAGTGGATTTATACAAGATCAACTGTTTATCCGTTTCAGGAGAAATCGATAAACAGTTTACGGGGGGATTAGTCAGTCTCAAACGTAGTTATTTTTTAGTTTTTATTGTCTGATTGAAAAGTATTAGAAACTAATGTTACTTCTGTTACAGTAATTATTTTGAATGTTACAAAAATAGGTGTACAATGTTGCAATGTCATTTTAAAAACCACCACCACTGATCATTACAACCAAAACATTTGTGACTTAATGTGAAGTCGTTAATGGAACACGAGATACTATGTATAGTATGAGTATGTGTTTAAAGACTTATTGTAAGCATATATCTACGTCTATATAATGTATTTATATACTCAGCTCTCCTAATACGGAAAATATAGATAATGACGTATAATGCTACCTTAATGACATTGTAAATTAAAAATTTCATTTTCAAATAAAACATGCTGTAATTATGTATTTTAATTGTGTATGCATTTAATTATTATCGATTTTTTTCGGAAAACTGGAGTAAAAAACACAAAATGATTCTAAAGTAATATCAAGTTCAATAATTATGTCATCTAACCATTCTAATCGAAATTTCGTCAATTTTCAGGTCTTTTTTGTGCGATTTTTTAATATAGTTTTTAAAAAAAGTACACGGAGAGAAAATTGCTATAAAAATCACTGTGCTCATACTACAATCGACGTGTAACAGGCGAACATATCCAATTTTTGTACGGTAAAAGTATAAAAATTACAATAATATAACTATAATTTTTATAATTTTACCGTAAAAAAGTTGGATATGTTCGCCTGTTACACGTCGATTGTAGTATGAGCACAGTAATTTTTATAGGAATTTTCTCTCCGTGTAGTCATTAAAATCCATAATGTAAATCAAAATTGAGAGAAAGTAAACTTAAACATTAAATTTTATAACTTTCTTTGATAAAAATACTTCTTAATGGTTTTGAAGCATTTAATCAGTACATTGCATAAGAATATAAGTTATTGCATCATTCGATTTTTTTTGTAGATATATTTTTCACAATTTTAATATTATAAAAATGAAATAAAATGTTTCCACGTGTAAATTAATGCTTTATCTTGTTTAGAAAAGTGAGGTTTTGAGCGTTTTGAGTTGATATTTTTTAATACATTTTTGTACGATTTTTTTATGCGGTCCCTATTCACCGTATAAAAAAAGGTTCAGGTGTATGTTGCCAAGAGAACAATTTCTAACATTGTGATTTACATAGGTATATGATCTGCAAAAAACATCTACAAAAGTTCTAGTCTGACATCTAGGCGTCTTAAAATTATTTGCCCGAAAAGTTCCCTATATACTGTACATATTATATAATTTCAATGAAAAACTACCTTTTCAGTAAAAGCGCTATAAAACCTTAAATAAAAAAACTGACAAAATTTTCAGAACTGAAAAATTCTAAAGTATAAGTTACATCAATTACGTAAGTGCATGATTCTTGCGCAATTAATAGGTAAAACTATTCATGGCACTATACAAATTCATCGATTATAAAATAGATTCATGAAAAAAAACTGTATATTTTCGACATAATTACATAAATCGTTTTGAAAGGAAATCAAATCTCTTTAGAAACAAGTTTTCTAATAAAAATTGACAATAAAAGGGTTTCCGTCATAATTTATTTCGTATATCCGGTGACACATTATACATTTTTAATATAAGTAGCGTATAAGTAGAGATATTAAAGTAATAATCAATCAATCAGTTGTAAATTCTTTCAAAAAAAATGCACTACAGAAATAGTTTTTCAATGTAAGTATTAAATTTCATCAAAAAACATTGTGTTATTAGTAGTAAAAAAAAAAAAAAAATTGATATTTTTTACGCTTTAGTAATAATAACAATGAATGAATACTTAAATGTTTGGTTTACCTGATTTTAAAAGGTCTCTGTGTTCTGTTAAACTGATTAACCATATATTTTTCGAAAACAGTTACATACATAATTGCCATAAACTGAACAAGTAGCTAAGTCAAGTATTAAAATCAAGTTTCAAATATTGTCTTAACAAAAATGAGGCATGTGACGTCATCAGGTATATTCAACCACGTTTAGACTATTGAAATTCCTAGTTTGATGGACGGAGGTATAAATTTTTCAAATGCTTCTCTTCACTTTAACCCTAGGATCATACGTACACGTCAAAACGACGAACGAACTTCTCTACCTGCTCCAATACTACAACTTGTCGGTACTTGCTTGCTGTGAGATTTCTGTTATCTAATTTATTTGTTGTTATAACACATAAGACGCATTTATTTTGTTTATAGTCATTGTCGTTTTGTTTGTATTGAAATAGTGTCCGTCAAAAGGACGTCGATGTATGATTACGCGATGTTTCTTTTTTAAGATTTTGTACTTCACATATAAAAGTTGTCCTAATTTTTCTAAAATTTATTAAAGATATGCATGTTATAATTAATTTATTCAATGATTATGATAATGTGAAAGATGATTACAGCTGTTTGACTTATAGAGACGACATAATACTGAAGTTTTATTATATTGATTCGAAAACTAAAGAATGCGTTTCAAGTGACTTAATAAAAGACTAACAATTTATTTTGTGGAAAACATTTTAATTTTTATTATCTTTTGGGATCTTATTCGAAAAATTACTAACAAATTTTAGAAAATTTACAAATGTGTCTAATGGGGAAATAACTACATATCTATAGGAATATTTATGACTAAGAAATTTCACATTCTGTAAAGTCACACATGTCCACTAACTCATAATAGTTCATAAATTAATTATTTGAAACACATATTTTATGATACAATTGATGTATTTATCTATTTTTTAATTTTTATAACGAAAATATGCTTTGATAAAAAGACTAAAAAAAATTAATAAATATTTACATTAAGAAATTCTTCCAAATCCAATTTTTTTTTTTAAATATTTTGTTCGCTTTTGTAGTATTGTTATGTAAAAAAAATGTTTTTTTGCAAATAAACTCTAAAACTCTCCGTAAAAAGTCCATCCGTCAAAACGACGTCGATGTATGATTAACGTTTCTCGTAGACCAACGTATGATTCTAGGGTTAATACAACTGAAGCTGTAAAAGTAACCGAAAATAAACTTCTGTATAGTATCAAAGGGTCATTCATAAAAGTTACATGTACAGAGGGGTGGTAGGGTAGTAGTCTAGCCTGATGAGGAGGGGGCTGAAGATCCGAGCAAACGTGACGTCATGTTTGAAAAAATTTATCTTACAACTGAGATACCTTCCCAAGAAAGCATTCTTTCAAAGAAAGCCTATAGACCAACAATCTAAAAAAGTTTCATGTCATTTAAAATATAAATAGGTCGAATCAATTTCGAAATCCATACACAATCACATCCGAGGTTATTCAAATTATTTTTCTTGTATTAAATATTTAATTTATAACCTAGATTTTTATAACAGAACCAAATATTTTTTTATTCATTTCAAAAATATTTTTAATGTTAGAATAATTGAAATGGATAAAGTTATTTGAGGTTAATTATTAAAAGGAAATTAAAACTAACAAGGAAACAAAATGTACAAAACAAAAAAATTTGTTTATAAATTTTTTTGTTGAAAAGTTATTTCTTGTTTTGTTATTAAAAAATAATTATTAATGGTTAATTAAAAACCAAACCAATTTTAAAAGGTAACGTTAACTTTTGTTTTAAACAAAACTTCTTTTTCTTATTCATTGCTAGTTTTTTCGAATACTTTAAATAATTCATGAAATCAAAACAAAAATTAAAAGTTTAACAAAAATTTCTTTTAACATTCAAAGCTTTCTACGTCAGACAAAATATTTTAAAGTTTCTTTTTACGAAATACCTTGCATTTCTTAAAAGAATTTATTTATCTAACTTAATAAATATATTTAATTATTCAAAAAAAAAAAAAAAAAAAAAAAAAAAAAAATATCCCTTCAAGCAAAATGAAATAATTTTACAAAAAAGGCTAATGACATCAATTTAATCAAAATCATAGGTACTACAGTTTGAACGGCAATAAACTCAAAAAACTCAAACTTATGTTTTTTTTTTTTTTTTTTTGATGATAAATGAATATCAAATTAAAAAACCGAAGGGCGCTACCACTTTTATTCTTCATTTTGATGTAAATCATTAATTTACATTTGTATTTTTTTGGTGCTACTATAGTATGTGGTCGATCCGCTCATCCTGCGGTCAATCCTATTCATCTCAGAAATGTTTTTCAAACAGACAATTGTCTACTTTTAATTATTTCAATATAATATACGGTAGCGCTTCAGTAAAGTTGACATCAGTTTTGTTAAGTGACGTCACTTTTTTCTCACTAAAGTTAAGAGGATTTTATAGAAATAGAAAGAAACAATATTATTACATTACACATTTTTAAGACAAAGACATTGTAAATTCTATAAAACCTGTGACTGTAGTAAAAAAGAAACAATTATATATAGTATGATTTAAAGAAATTCGTTTGGATATCATAAGAGTATTCAAATTTAAACTTTTCTCTGTTGAATTTTAGAACTTCGTTCGTAGCTTAAAGTTCATAAATGTTACTAATTATCTTTATTTAAAGTGAAATTCGAACAATATTACAAAAACAAAGGGAAATAATATTAGTTACAGATTTTTCATGACATAACTAAGATTGGTTATGAGCTGAACTATAAAGTCATAAATTATAAAGTATTAAAACATAAAAACGTAAACAAATCAGTAGTGTTTTTTAATATAAATATTTCTCTATGCAAAAAGAATTCTAGAATGTTGAATTCTAGAATTTTGAAAATTTTTTTCAGATAGGTATATATGCAAAGCGAGCGATTTGATTGAAAGCTAATTACTCAATTCAGTTATTTACTTAATATAATAAATAAACTGAAATAATAAAATAATACCAAAGTACTTGAATACCAGGTACTTATTAACCAGTTCGGAGAATCGATTTTTTTAGTTTATAATTTTATTACATTTAATAAACATAAATTTAGATATGTGAAGTTCTACCTATAGTGGAACCTCCGTTAACCGGACATCATTTTCACGCCAAAAATTTTTAAATCAAGTACTCCGAAATTCTACACAAAGTCAGTTATTTATAGTTCACCCCCTTCGTTCACTAAAGGATTTAAAATTAGCCAGTCCCATATTTCAATGGTAATTTTCGCGTGAAATGCGGTAAATGAAATCCGGTTAAGAGGGGTTCCGCTGTACTTGTTGTCATTTTTATTATAAAATTTTATTAATTAACCATATCAGTCACAACTTGATACTGCAATTTTTTAAGTCTGACTTATGTATACAATTTATTTATTTGTGAGATTATATAGTATTAATTCTTTTTTTGGTTTTCCAAACGAAATAGATGGTCGACCGTGTACTATAGTAGCACCATATGTATATTCTTTTACAACACACGTGATATATAAACGATTCATTTGACTCCTAAATACATTTCAATGATATTTTTATACGATGTACGAAGTTTTCTACATATACGCTGAAGTAGATTGTACAGTTAGTATAGGTACTAATATCTGAGACTTTAACTTTTACAAACTTAATTGTTACTTAATATCGTCGGGGTCTGAACTCGGTGTGTGAGCCACCGTTGCACGTTCGTTGTGAGCGAACTTCATTTTGAACGATTCAGTCAATTAAAATGAATAATGTGTTCTCGTTAAATTTGAAAACGATTTAAATATATCATATGATTATGCATATAACAGTTACGTTGTAAATAAATGTTTAAGCAAGACATATTACTACATTAGAGTGCGTTAAAGGTGCATTCAATAATTATACAAGTGCAAATATTTAACCGAAATTTTGAAGATATATTTAATTTTGGATTTTTTTAAAAATTGTTTGATATAAAAGTTTATAGGTCCATTTTTGGAATCAGTCACTTGGTACGACCACATGTAATTCAGAAAAATATCGGGGCTTTCTTAAGCGTTACAGAAAGGTTTAATAGTTATTTGTGTATTAAGAGCGCAAAATGGTGGTTTGCCGCTCGATTGAGAATGTTGACGCGCGACGCCGCCAGGCGGAGCGCGTTAATCTCATGAGAGCGGCAAGTCATTTTGTGCTCGAATTACACACAAAATTTTTTCTACAATCTTATAAAATTTTTTTTTTTATTTAAAAGATACTTGAAAAAATAATAATGGACGTTAATATTTACTTTAATATTATAATTTTTGCAGGTTCCGAAATATATGGAGGTGTACCTACTTGAGAAATCAGTGTCACTATTACATATTTCCATCATATATGTACATATTTTTTTAAATATTTTATTCTATTTATTTATTAATTATAGTTATTTATTATTTTTAATTAATATTTTGCAGTTATTTTGAAATTTAATAAAATTAATATTTCACTTGATATTACGATTAACATAATAATTTTAGAATCTGTTTATTTATTTGTTACCATAGAAAATATAAACAACGCCTACCCGATTTGTAATTAAATATACGTTGAGTGAGCGACAAAGTATTATTTTTCCGCTTTAAAGCGCAAAGTAGTAGTTTGTTGCTCAGCAACGAGAGTCTTCGGCAAATAGATATTTTGCGCTCTCTTCACAGAGCGCAAAAGCCTTCTTTCCACTAAGATTGTAGAAAAAAGCAGTTATTTAATATTAGATAGAATTCTTGTGGTTTGGAATCATTTCCACTATTAACTGGAATAACATTAGGTCGTATAATACGAAATGTCGTTTTCCGACCACTTCGTCTAACATGTGATTCAGAAAAATATCGAACTTTTTTTAAGGATTCGGGAAATGTTTAAAAGCAATTCTATAATTTTAAATAAAATTATTGTAGCCTGAAATCGTTCCGCTATTAGTTGCAATAACATTAGGTTATGTAGTATGAAATTTCGTTTTCGGACCACTTCGTCTCACTTGTATAGGTAATTCAAGAAAATATCAATACTTTCTTAAGTATTCAAGAAATGTTTAAAAGCAATTCTGTAACTTTAAATAAAATTCTTGTAGCCTGGAATCATTTCCACCATCAAGTGGAATAACATTATGTCGTGTAATATGAAATGTCGTTTTCCGACCACTTTTTCTACCTTGTAATTCAGAAAAATATCGGGGATTTCTTAAGCGTTACAGAAAGTTTTAAAAGCAGTTATTTAATATTAGATAGAATTCTTGTAGTTTGGAATCATTTCCACTATTAACTGGAATAATTTTAGGTCATGTAATATGAAATGTCGTTTCTCGACCACTTGGTCTACTACACACACCGGCATACAAAATATCTGTAAAATTAAAACCAACAATTTAATTTCAAGAAAATATTAATCTTATTTAAATATTCACTTAAAATTACATGTTCACAAGTCGATATACCTTCGGTAGCAAAAACAAGTAACCATATAATATGGCAAATTTTTGGAATCTTATGTCGTCTAAGAATAATTTAAGTTTAAGATTAAACAAATAGAAAATTAAACACAGCATTTTAATACCGCCTGGTTCCTCCCGTGCTCTTATCAAAGCTTCCATTTGTCTTTCTATACTCAGAATGATGTCATCTATAGTCTCCTGGGACAGTCTTTGCCATTCGTCAATTACGGCAGTTTGAAGCTCGACCATATTGAGAAGAAGCGGCATTTGAATTCGAAAGTGACAGACCTCTTAAAAAGATTTGTATCAATAATAAATAAAAGCAATTTTATGGAAAGTCAATTGATTCATTATATGAAAAAAAAAAACAGCCAACTTTGTTTAACAAATAGGCTTTTATATTTTTTTTATGTTCCGCTAATTATGCCGGTGTGTGTATGTTATTGAGATAAATATCGACACTTTTTAAGTATTAGAAAAATGTTTAAAAGAAATTAGTTAACTTTAAATAGAGTTCTTGTAGCCTGGAAATAGTTCCACCCATTAACTGGTATAACATTAGCTCATGTAATATGAAATGTCGTTTTCCGACCACTTGGTCTACCATGTATTTCAGACAAATATCGACACTTTCTTAAGCACTAGAGAAATGTTTAAAAACAAACCTTTAATTTTCAATACAATTCTTGTAACCAGGAATCGTTTTCGCCACTAATTGGAATAGCATTAGGTCGTGTAATATGAAATGTCGTTTTCCGACCACTTGTGATTTTTTGTTCTGTCGATGACGTAAAAGTACTAATCTAATCCACAATGCGTCAAATTTGAGTTACCTTTACAAAGAATTCTAAAACGAATGTTATTGTTCTATATCATTGAAATAGAATATACAAAACTTTCACAGCATCTTTAATATTTCAATCACAACGTAATTGTGGTTTCTAACGAATTCGATAAGCGAATATAATAAGTATCTAATAGCGAATTTTCGAATATAAACCTTTCCATTATAAGCATTTATCCGAATTATATTATCATCTATATCGACGATATAGACTCAATTGGGAAATGGATAGAATATTTTAACAATAATTCAAAATAATACGAGAACAAAACTTTTACTCAAATCAAAATTTTCAAATAAATCAAATTCCTTAGGTATATACCTATACAATAAAAATAAATTATATTATGAAAATAGTATAATATTATCCAACCGTAATTTTCATTATTAATAGAGAATCTGTTAATAAAATTTAACGTTGAATATGTAGTTAATATTCAAAGTTTTGTAAAAGTTTTCAGTATAAATTTTAATTATTATTATTATAAACATATTATTGAATCGTATGCATGGGATACTCGTTTTAAAACAGAAGGGTCAGGTTATTTGCTAACGTATAAATATCTGTATAATGTTTTATAATATATCAGGCGTTTCCAAGTTTTGCGTCGATGGGCCTAAATAAAAGTATGTAATGTAATAGTATTAAAATAAATACCCCTGTCGCAGCATCCTGCATAACATAGCGAATTTTCGTTTATAAAAATTAGTTTTTCTCGAAAACTAGTTGACATAGAATAATAGTTTAAAGACCTTTTTTATGTAATTTTTTCTCCTCTTCTAAATGGTGTGAAAAAATTTCGCAACAATTTTTGAATAAGTGGAAATTTTGGCAAAAAACTAATTTTTTGCAAGAACAAAAACCATGTTCCCGGCATCCAACGTGTCTGGCTGACGGACTCATTCAAGGGTTTGGGACTTCGAATGTTTTCACCAAATTTCGTAAAAATTGAATCCTTCGTTCGAGAGTTCGATAGCGCGGACATACACATACACGCACACACATACACACATACATACATACATACATATATATATATATATATATATATATATATATATATATATATATATATATATATATATATATATAATATTTTAGTGAATATTATTTTCGGTTTCTATAGGGACCCCAAAACAAATTTCTGCCATAGTCCCGGGCTCAAGTCGCGTCATGACAATGGCTGTAATAGCTAAATTCCATTCTGGAAATTCGCTAATAAAAATTAATAAAAATATTCGATACAGTAAACTTCCGGTTATCCGAGCCTCCGGATTATCCGAAGTGATCTAAGGCCCGTTTTCTTTTTTTTTTACCGTCGCTTGGCTAAAGTTTTCGTAACTCTTGGGATAAAGTGCATATAAGAACACTTTTTTTCTTGGTCTCAGTAGTAGGAACCATATAAACATTGACGTTCAAAATTTTGCAAACGAGGCTTAATAATGAAAAGTGGTTAAAAGAATCTCAACTTCATTTTAAGAGATCTTTCTAATGATATCCTACGCGATAGAGTATACGAAATTATTTTTAGAATTATTTACGAAAAATCAAGAATTTTGTCCATTTTCCACTATTTCTTCCAGGATGCTTTTTAATACCGAAACATACCTTTTTTGAATTTTCAGAAATTTACTTGTCTGTATTTCCGAAAGTTACCAACACAGTTAAGCCGAAATATTTTTAACCGCGTAGTTAGCAAGTGCTTAGGTCACAATTTTTTTTAGTTCTTTTTCATCGACTGTGTCCTTTAAAAATTACAGAGGCGAGGACAATTTTACGAGCGTTTTTTAATGGTATTTCACACGATGTGATACCTAAAAAAGTAAATTTTCATCCCCACCTTCCAATATAGGCAAGTAGGTACTTCAAAAAGTGAAGAAAAAATTTTTTTGCTACCAGTTACTTGATATCTTAACCTGTTTTATGCGACGCATAGACTAAAAGATGTAAGCCGAGAAAAATAAAGTACCTACTGGAAAAGAACTCTTCAGTACCTATATTGGTAGGGTACTGGAAAAGAACTCCTCAGTAGGTACCTATGTTTCCCCTGAAAATTTTTTTCTTTTGATATTCACAAAGATAAATAAACAAAGGAATTGACCAATTTAAAAAATGAATTGAATTAGTGTTATTTATTAAGGAATATTATGTTCCAGATTTCATAAGAAAAAACCATAATGAATTATGTCCGATATATGAGCCAAAGTCAAGGTAGGCCACCAATGCAGTATCTAATGAAATCATATAAGTATTATTTTGAATGAATAAAAATTGAAACACTCGTAAATCAATTAGCTATTAATTAGTTTATTTCTCGCTATTTGATTCTAATATTATAATTTTAGTGCGGCTATAATTTGTTACATTAATAACAACCCTGGTACCTATGTACATAATAATCAATGTTATCAATTAATATTTACGCGGTTTATGACTTCCCGTTTCTATTTTCCTATACCTACGATTTATTATCAAAAATTGCATAAATAATAAATTAAGGTACAGTATACGGTAAAAAAATACATCGGTCCCTCAACTTACGCGGACTTTTATAGCGATGTGTTAAATTTTCGAATTGCTTCTAAATTCGGTCTATCATAAAGTGTACCTGTTTTTTAGTTTTTACTATGTTTGTTTATATAAATGATACTTTACGTTATCGAAAAATTGTATCGTAAATATCTCCTAAACGGTGTGTCGTAGCTCAAAAATAACGAAGCGTTTAAAGGCTTAAGCGAAGCAAATTGTGGGTATTCCGAATATATTGAGACTATCAAAACCTACTTTTCGTTATCGAAAATTATCGATAGGTATCGAAAATAAGGATATTTTTAAAACTTTAATATGTAAATTTCTACATATTCAGTATATTTTAGTAGCTTTTATTTCCAGTATTTTTCCTTTTATAATGACGGATTCAATTTACGTGAGTTTTTATACGCGTAAATTGAATTCCCGTGGAACGGATATTCGCGTAAATCGAGGGACCAATGTATTCGAACAAAATATTTTTTTGTTTCCTATCAATTTTTTTTATTAGAAGGTAATTTTTTCGTTCACTATAGATTTCGTAATCTTAATTTGACCAATAATTCACTATTTACAACTTCCCATTTCGAAAATTTTTTTCCAATTATAATTGCAATTTCGTTGTGACCAATCGTCATATGTCCAAAAAAAAAAAAATTAAATTATTCCTGTATCATAAGAACACGTAATATATTATGTGGAGCCTATTTTCAAGAACCGGTTAGTTCAGAATATTAATTGGTACCGATATTTTGTGTCAAGTTGGACGTCACGAGAGGATTCAGATGCGCTATTAGGGAAGATTTAAAAGCAAAGGTAAATAAAACGTTAGAAATGAACCTTCCTTTTTTTTGAAGTCGGCTAAAAATCTGTGTCATCGGAATATGCCCGACATGTTTCGACCGATTTTTGGTCATCCTCAGGGGCGAGAATAGCAATCAAAAATTCAAAAGACATTCAACATTTGTTGTTTGTTTTTTGTTCTTTGAATTTCTGATTGCTATTCTTGCCCCTGACGATGACCATAAATTGGTCGAAACATGTCGGGCATATTCCGATGACAGTGATTTGGATATTTCTATACTGATTTCTAGAACTTTTTGGTGTTTGATTTTTGTGCAGTGAAATTTGCCTGAAATTTTATTTGATATTAGAAATATTGCCGAGAGAAAAATTTTGGTACCATTCCCACAGATTTCCAATCCCACTCTTGTCCAATTTATTAATCTTAATTCCGTTTCGGAAGTTACATAATTATGCCATATTCCATTTAACATGACGTTGCCAGTTGTTACCAGATTATAGGTTAATACTTCATTTATTCCAAGAATTAATTAATTTTTTTTTTCAATAACGCTTTTCCTCATTAATTCGAAATTTTGTATATGTGCTCAGACAGATTTACCTGCTTACTATGCAAAATTCTATGGCAAAAATATTTCCCATACGAATACATGCATTTTACTACATGTTGGGTTTTCCTAATCAACATGAAACTTCATGAGAATTTTTTTTATTCTAAAGCCTATCCAATGTTATTGCATTGCTTTCAACCAAGTCTTAATTTCGGCCGGAACGCAACGAAACAGTGTTCTAGCACCACCCCGAAATTTTTTTTTTGATCAATATCTTTAGGAGTGGTAGAATTGATTGTGAGAGCAGAGGCATATGGTAAGTCAACACGATATTTTTTTCTAGTCAATCCCATTTGTAGCCCATTCAGGAGAAACTAAGCAAAGGCGACCTCTTATTTTGCTCGCTTCTGTTTTTTGTGTCTTATTTTTTTTGGGGGGGGGGGGGGGGGGTGTATTACTTCTATTTTTTGGGAAAGAAATTGTAGTTACTCCTGCGTTCCGGCACCTAAAATTTTAAAAATTAAGCCCTGATAGTTTCAACTGGTTTTCGCCATTTTGATTCCAAGGACTCAAATCGTACACGGCGAGAAAAATCATAAGTATAATTTTTGTAGATAAAATTTCAGAAAAATTACCATGCTCTCTTATAATTCGTGCGCGATCGACGACCAAAGTAAAAAATATTTTACAATCATGTTTTTACTGTGCTGTTTTACAAATTTTACGGAGTTAATATTACGGAAACAATATTCTATCTTTTAAATTTTCTATGATTAATTATAATTTTTATATTTTTACCGTACAAAATTGAATATGTTCGCCTTTTACACGTCGATTGTAGTGCTGAGCACAGTAATTTTTCTATGAATTTTCTCTCCGTGTATGGTTCGAACATTTTCGGCAAACTGCTATTTGAAATCAACCACCTCCGTGTATATAAATTTGAACATGATCAAATTTACAAAAAAAAAAAAAATCATTTTGTTTTTAATGTTACTATCAAATTCTAATGTATATTTTTTTAATTAAAAAAAAAAAAAATCAAATAAAAATACAGCAGCCATGTTGTACGTGAGAGAGAATTACTGAATGTTGTTGTTTATAATATGAAGAGGTATCTGGCAAGAGAGGTACACAGGTACCATACCTCCGATATAAATTTTTTAAATGAAATTTGATAATAATATAAAAATGAATATTTACTGATTTATCTTCGTCGTTTGAATACTTTGGTTTTTTTTCCATTCTCAATGCATGTTAATATTTAATTTACTTTAAATAATACTCATATTTCAAAAAATATTGTATGTGTATAATACGTAAGTTACGGTAAATTCCGTCCGTATGGTAAATGTGTATTTTTTGTGTTCAGTTGATATTGAAGATTAGATTGAAATATTATCATAGTTTTGATTGTAGCATTTTTTTAAAAGTTTTTTTTAGATATTTCGTGTGAGTAATTCATTCATAAGTAATGATTTTTTTTTATAACATTTAAAACAATTAAAATTCACATAGTGTTTGAAACATTATCAAATTGGGTCGGCTGGGGCTCGAACGCGGATCTCTTGGTTGCTAGCCAAGCGCCTTACCAATTAGGCTAAACCCGTGAAACATTATTAATGTATGGCGACCTTTTGTTCGTATTTATACATACACCAATATTTATTACATCGCATAAAATATTGGTGTATGTATAAATACGAACAAAAGTTCGCCATACATTATAATGTTTCACACGCACTAGATAACATTTGAAATTAAAAAATTAAAATAATTACAAAATTCCCCCGGTTTTAGTATTAGTTATAAGCCCGAATGCTTAGTAGAGTTCTATCTAGTTCAAAACGGGGACAGCAGACTTTAATAGGTTTTCTCAGCTAGGCATTTCGCTCACCTGGGGAAAGAGTTCTCTCTGCCACAGGTGTGGCTTGAAAAACGAATATTTTTACTGACAAACTCACAGCAAAATATTTAAATAAAACATTAATCAAAAAATTTACTCTTGGGACGTCATCGGTCAAGGACGTTTAACTGTTTTTACGCTATAAAATTCAAAATTTTAATCCCCGAAACTTGAAACCTTGTGTTAGTAATAGGTTTTTAGAATCGCTATTTTCATTTTTGCTAAAATTAAAGCTGTAAAACTAACACAAAATATCGAGTTTGAGAATGTGATTTGTGACACATTCACACAAAATTTCGCTCTTGACGACAAAAATGAAAACTGATAAATTAAATTACTAAAGTTCTACTAACATAGGCATAAAATATTTTTTAGAATAATTTTTTATCAAAATAAAAATACTGAAATTTGTGCCTATGATATCATCAACTACACTCAGCCATTTAGAGGCTATAAATTACAGATTTCTCCTAACGATTTTTTCATTTTTAAAGAATTTTAGACCAAAAGCTCGAAAGTAACTAAATTAATACTTTTTTGCTTTCTTTTTTTTCGAATATACAGCTGAACTCTTTTTTATGCGGTCTTTTTTTGTGCGATTTTTTTTATGCGGTTTGTAAAAAATGGCCATGAAAATGCATAATGTGAATCAAAATCACGAGACAGTAAGAAACTTAAACCATTACAATAATAACTTTCTTTGATAAAAATACTTTTTAACGGCTTTTGAGCATTTAATCAATATATTGCATAAGAACTATTACATCATTTAATTTTGTTACAAATGTATTTTTCAAAATTTTCATAATATTATAAAATTGAAATAAAATGTTTCTACGTGTAAATTAATGCTTTATCTTGTTTATATGTAGAAGCAACTTATAAGGAAATTTCTAAGTTTTGAGCGTTTTGAGTGATGTTTTTTCGATGAAGCGGTCCCGACCAACCGCACAAAAAGTTCTTTGTACAATCTGGATCGAACTATACTTTTTATAGCTATTTATGATATTTTTGAATATATTTTTTTTGTGTGATTTTTTTTTATTGCGGTCCCATTTACCGCACAAAAAAAGAATCAACTGTATAAGAAATTGTTTATTTTATTTTTATTTTTTATGTATTTATTTATTTTTTTTAAATATAAGAAAATACATATACCTATTAAACAATTAACTGTTACCCACGGCTTCGCTAACATAATTTTCGTAATGTAAAAAGGAAAAATTATTGTTTCGTGTCTGTGTTCACAAAATCCCTGTATATTTCTTATGGAGATTTTCGTACCCAGAAAACGGTCATATCTTGAGAACAGTTTGGAATTTTAAATATCTGATAGTTTTTTTTTTCGATTCGTACCCTAATTTTAGTTATATATTATATAGTCTTCTGTTTAAATAAAAAAACAAATATTTTTTTCAATCACTGCCGCCATCAAATTGCCTACCGTTGTTTTGGAATATAACCAGATCAAATTTCGATACTTTCGCGATAAAAATTACAAATTTACACGGAGAGAAAATTCCTATAAAAATTACTGTGTTCATACTACAATCGACGTGTATCAGGCGTACATATCCAATTTTTTATGTACGGTAAAATTATAAAAATTACAATAATATAACTATAATTTTTATAATTTTACCGTACAAAAATTGGATATGTTCGCCTGTTACACGTCGATTGTAGTATGAGCACAGTAATTTTTATAGGAATTTTCTCTCCGTGTACCTTCCAGTATTTACACAAAATCATTTCGAAAATATTAAATTCAAAATACACCTTTACCAATCACGTTCTCATTCTATTCATCTTAACCTTTATATTAAAAAAAAAATCATATTTTTTTTGTTCACTTTTAAAACAGGTAAATTATTTAATACATGTAGAGGGCGTTTCATGTTACTGTTCAGTTCCAAACGGCAGATACCTTCTAATTTATTATTTATTGTCTTTTCATATATTAAAATTTTTCCAGTATCAAAAAACAACAGCCTCACAAAACACCGTTCAAATTAATGTTAATAAAACGTGTCTCTCTGGTAAACGAATCGAAAAGAATGTTTTTTCATCTTTTTCTGCAGCTACGAACTGACTGACTGGATGCTTAATTAATTGTTTAAATTGTTTGATTCGAGTCAAAAACGGGATACTACATATTTTTCGATACAAACGAAATGTGCGAGCATCGAAGCAAATAAGCAGCAAGTGAATTACGAAGGTAGAAAATGACAAAGAAGCCGTTTCGTTTTTAAAATTGTGAATAAAATGAATATCATCAAAATATATTTTTGCAACCAGACGTACCAGTGTTTCTCAAACTTCCTCAGTAGGGAGGCTTGCTCGTACTCGTAACAAACTTTTGTTCAATCTTTAAAGTGATTTTGTGCATCTTAAATTTCGTGTTTTATAATATTATTAACGTTATGTTTGAAGCAAGAATAACTGCTTCTAAACTTTTTCTAATCGGCTATATAACTATGAAAATTATTAAAAGACTGACTGTAATTCTAACAACGAAATCCCTATGAATTCGTGATTCTCGTCATCGCATGCAGTGATCTACCTGCACTTGCCTACTTTGGAATTGTCAGTGTCGAATATTATGCAATTTAAGAGTCTGTGTTGTTTTCTTAGAATTTTTTAATTCATGTAGAAAGTAAAACGTTAACATATAGTCATATTATTAACCAATTAATTTTAATATTAAAGAAAACAAAAAAATATTTTACCTCCATAGAATTGTGGAAACCCTCAAATATACCAGGTGTTCTATTTGGATGTATACATACGTTTTACATGTTAATTTTTAACATTGGATTCCCATAAGGAAAAAGTTATGTCACAAGAGTGCTTTGAACACACTAATAATACTAATTTAATATTATAACTACTGTTACTATAGCTTTAACAATAACAATGCAGTAAAATAAAGAAATGAATGTCGCAATTTTCAAGCATTTAACATTTTTACATAATAAATATTTGTGTCATCTGAGGCTGTAACTTCTAAAAGGCATTTTTTTATTTTCTTGAAAATACATATTAAAATAATAAAAATACCAAAAAAATATTCTGTTGAAGAAATAGTGCAGATAATTTGGTGAAAAAAAATTATTTTATAAAAGAAAATTGCCAAAAATAGAAATATGTTTATCCAAAGCGCTCTTGTGACATAACTTTTTCCTTATGGGAATCCAATGTTAAAAATTAACATTTAAATCATATGTACACATTCGGCCGGTACACCCAGCATACATACCATCAAAATTTGAGCAGAATTAAACTAGTGGCGAATAAAATATTAACATTTAATGGAATTTCATAATAGCACCGTATGCTACCACTATTCCGATTGCGATGAAATTTGTAGGAGACCATCTAGAAACCAAACCGTAAAATTTCTAAAAATTTCATCAACTGTTTAGGAAGCTCTAAAACGTAAAATGCGTGTAAAAATGTTCATTTTGGAGGTGAAAAAATTTCAAATTTCAGAAGTTATCACAAAAACCGTGGTTTAGTAGGAAAAATTCGAAAATGTTATTTCTCGAAACCCGTTACTCGATTCAATAGTGTTAGAATACTAAAAATGTAGAAATCAGAAAGAAATCCGATAGCAAAATTTTGAAAGTTTCAAAAATTAAAACCATATAACTCCCACAAAACAAGTTACTGCTGGCGGACATTACATTCCAAATTGTCCTCAAAAAATTTTATCAACTAAAAACATGAGTGATTCAAATCGAACCAATTTTCTAGATGAAGATAAAATCATTATAAGCATCATTTAAAAAAATATAATTATTTATTTATTATATTTGATACGAATCAAACACAAAATCATCAGATAAGATTGAACAAAACTTTTATTTCAATCGTTTGTTTAAATTCTACATATAGCTTTAATCTAGATTTCAAAAGGTAATACATAAATATAGATGAGATTTCTCATTGATAAGTAGGTACCGATCTCTTTGTGTTAAGGGCAATCTTTTAATTTCTTACTCATTATAATTTATAAAATACCTTCAATAATAGTGTAGGGTACCAAAATTTCATACATTTTTTTTTTTAACGAAATTGAAAAAGTGGTCGATTTTTGCCCAATGGGCAACAAGTAAAAGAGAAGTTTGTTACTTTTCATAGTTTCAGATGCACCAAATTCAAAAGTACTAATTAAAAAAGTGTAATTCCAAAGAAACACTGAAAATTGAAGGGAATCATCTAACTCTAGACTCTAAGAGTCTAGCCAGTTAATTTTTGGCACAGGAGCACTTGATGTGAATAGACAGAACCACAATTTTTTTATTTAATGATGTCGAAATATATAGGGTATTTGATTTTTTTTAAAAATGAATTTTGTACCACAAAGAAAATTTTTTTATAAGCGCAAAATGTGACTAACTTTATAAGGTTATAAAAGTTAACATGCCATTGTCAGAGAGAGTATTATTTATAATTTTCAGGGAATTATTTGCAAGCAATCAGAAAATACGCTACAAAAAAATTTTGTCTTTAATATTTAAAAAAATTAATATTTTTGAATTCTGCCCACTTTTTACCGGACAGTGGGCAAAAATCGATCATCTTTCAGGGTCTCTTTTAGAAAAACTTATAACTACCATGAAATACTGTAAATCTACGCTGAAATGCTGATTCGACTGAAAAGCGTAAGTTTACTTTGTGAAATTTTTTTTAAACGTTTCTTCTTTGATTTTTTTGAATAAATTTGTGTTTATAGTATAATTATAATTAAAATTTTACGCTGTCGTTTTTTCTGTTAGCTGACAGTTCTTCGGGTTAAATTACTATTTTTAAGCAACAAATTTAAGTTATAAAAAAAATACAGATTTATTCAGAAAAATATAAAATTCGAATGTACTTTATACGGTAAGACAATTTAACAAATAAAATAAGTTATTATGGGTGCAGTTCATATTATTATTTAATATTTTTTTACTGTGATTTTTAAATCACGAAAAATTTAGATACTACTAAAAATCTTTATTTCATTTTTATCGTGTTTACGTACAATGAAATGACTAATGAATAATTTTCTACAATTTTTTTCGCTGTAATAATCTGTCTTAACTTTTTTTTAGTAATTTATTAAATTTTAGTTATACATATTATACTAAGTATATGTACCAAATAATATTTTTTTAAAAATTGTCATGTCCCCAACACACCGATTAAGAATCACTGGCCATTTGAAAATTGTAATTGTGATAAATGATTGTAATAAATAAGTCAGTTTACTCACCTTCATAATAAAATTAATTGCAGTACTCTCGTCTTCGCGAGGTTCACTCGCCGGTCTCTGGTGCTGCCACCACATCAGATGACGGAGAATGGTTAAATAATTTTATGTGTGTGTATAGTAGAGTGAAGAAGGAATTATTTTTTTTTGTTTAAGAAAAAAATTTAAAACACAATTGTATTAAATTTCACAATAATGGTTTTATTTCTCTTTTCTCTCTGATCATGACCAGACGTTTACAGATCTGGTTTTGGTTATATCCACAGTGGGTAGAGCCAGTTATGTATAAAATTTACACAAAAAATAATAATAAATTCAATAATTATTAATTTATAATACAAAAATAAAATTATCAAAACAAATAAATACTTTTAAAAAATGACTATGTACAGTTATAATACAAAAAACATACAAAAATCAGAAATTTTTTCGTTATTTTCAATCTCTTTCTTTATTTACTATATATAAATTTATTTTTTTTTTTTTAATTTTATTTTTTTAATTATTTATTATATGGAACATAATTTACACTGTCATTTGATTTTGAGAAACTAAAAGAAAAATTTTTAATAGTCAAAGTCCCTCCTTCAGTTCAGCACTTTAAAACAAGTGTCCACGTGTCGAAGAATGGGATATCACACTAGATAGGCTTGCACGGCCGGATGTTGGGTCTGCGGGTGGTGGTGGGGATGATGTTGTGGAGCGCCGGTGGGTGGCATCCGTCGTCCCGAGCCGCCTCGCTCTAACGTCGAATAATCCGAATCTATACTAGAATAAATATGATCACTAAGAGGTCGACCAGTGGCGTCGCTCGCCGCCAACGATTGCGTCACAGGATTCTGAAGTGGTTGCGCCTGTGACTGCTGTGTCGTCTGGGCCTGCTGACGTCGCGCGGGCCTAGGCGATGGCGTGGCCGTCGTTGCTGACGAGTAGTTGGCCTCGTCGTGGTCCTGGGACTCTTGTGACTGGTGCGCCGCCCCATGGTGAGCTGGACTTCGTTGCAACGAGTTGTTGGACGAGTAAGCGGGTGGGGCACCGTCACAACTCTGTGCCGCTCTAAATAACGGATGTGCACTGATGTGTGCATGGAGTGCCGGCGTCTGAGCGGTCGTCGGCTTTAATTTCTCGGGGTACGAGTGCCCGTGCGTGCCATTCGACACCACACTTGAGTCTATCGTGTAATTATTTATATTCCTACGGTAATTGGTGTGATGGTGATGATGGTGGTGCTTGGAACGTGGCTGGCCGCTTGGCATCGCGTACCGTAACCGTTCCCAAAATCGTTTGTCACCCCATCGAATACGTGCGGCAGTCTTCAGGTAGGGCCGCAACTCGGGATCGAGCTCGGCTTCTGGTAACGGGGACGTTTCTTCAATGACCACCAGTTTGAAGACACGTCCTTTGAGCGCTTCGTGTAGCGCCTGTCGCAACTCAAATCGCGACCACTCTGTCTGTAGAAAGTTACGTGACAGAATCAGCAGAACTCGTCTGCTGGCCTCGGCTGCTTCCAGGACTGCAGCAGCTGGTGCCGCGTGCTGCAGATACGAGTTGGCGTGCGGTAAGTCACGATGATGTAGACACAACTGTAGTGCCGGCGTGCCAGTTTCCAGCTCGGCGGCAATTGAACGCACCACAAACTCCTCATCTTTTGGGCTGTAGCACACGTAACCGTCGTAAAGTTTATCACGATCTTCACAATGTTTACTCCCGGCTGCGGTAAAATGGCACAGACGCACGCCGTAACGTGAAAACAGCCACACGCGCACAGTCTCGCGAAACACAAACGTCAAAATCAGCACCACTAGCAACACCAGAAACAACGTCAACGTGATAACCATCATCGGTAAATAGTCCGACACAAGCATACTCTCGATCACGGAACTGCCGGCATAGAAATCACTACAGGCGGTGTCGTTTAAATTGATTTCACGTTTGTACGGCGGTTTTGAGTCCGTGTTGAAACAATAAATGTCCGACGTATCGATCACTTTCGCCGCATTTTCACTCACCCATGTGGTTAGTTCTTGTAAAAATTTACACCTACACGACCACTGATTGTTACCGATACCAAGTTGCACTAGATGTGTGTTTAACGACAATTGCCATACCGGAAAATTTGTCAAACGATTACCATCCAACCGCAATATTTGTAACGATCGAAGCGGTTGCAAAGTCATATTGCCAATAAAAGCGATTAAATTATTTTGTAAATATAGTTCTTTTAAATGCGCTAAATGTTCAAATTCGTAACCTTTCAATTCACTTATACGATTATCCTCTAAATGTAGTGTTTGTAGCATATTCAGTCCATTGAATGTGCGATTTTGGATCGTCTCAACACCACTCCCGTTCACATACAGCACTCGCATATTTTTACGCCCGATAAACACATGATTTTGTAACTCGCGAAAATCGTTCCCGTCCAAATACACTTCAGTCGCGTCCATTGGAATGCGATGCGGGATCTCGTTGACATTTTTCGACGAACAATCCACAATATTCGTGTTCCACGTTTGATCGTGGTAGCAGGTGCAATTTTGCGGACAAGTCATCTCACAATCGCACGCATCGAAATCGCAACAATGACACAGCGCAAAACAGTGCGTTTCGTATTTACACAAAAAATCGCTCGGTTTCGCCTCGACCAATGGCATGTGGATCATGCCACGCGAGTACGTCATACGACACATGATATTATCCAAATCCATAACGCGGGGATGTTGTCTTAGCGCGGTCATATTGTTGATCATTTGGAGCCATTCCATGGTACAGTCGCAATGAAACGGATTTCCACCGATATAGAATTCTGGCAGGGATCGATTTATCGGGACCGGTGACAGTCGTAATCCGTTCAATTCTAAATGTACCAATTCGTTCGCGTACATATCCACTCGGGCCAATTTCGTCTTGTCCAAAAATGTGTTTGCGTGCACGTTGCGAATAAAATTGTTATTGATGAAGAGCAATTCAATACTGTTTGGTATCGACATTGGCGATATCTCCGTGATACGGTTATGACTAGCATCCAGTGTTGTAACACTAATTTCATCCTGAATTTTATAATAGTTGCCCAAATGTTCGATAAAATTATTATGAATATCCAACCATTTTAAACTGCTCGGTATGAACGCATAATCGAACCACACCAAATGATTATCCGATAAATTAAGCCACAATAAACTCGCGAGTGTCGCAAACACACCATTAATATCCGTCAAAAAATTCTCATCCAAACGAATCGCTTCAATTTGTGTGTTACGATCAAAAGTACCACGTTCGATACTCTGGATCTTATTTTTCGCTAAATTCAACACTTGTAAATTTGGTAGATCCCATAGCATACCACGCGTTAAATTGCCAATATTATTCTCGATCAAACGTAAACCGGTCAATTGTTGTAGATTTTTAAACGATCCATTTCGAAAATCACTAATTTGATTTTCACCCAGATCCAACGTTTTCAAAAATGATAATTCTTTTAACGCCTCGGGCACTTCCTCCAATGCGTTTGAACTCAAATCTAAATCTTTCAGATCGGAACAGTTACGAAACGCTTGCGGATGAATGCTGGTTATTAAATTGTTATTCAACGTCAGTTTGCTTAACACGAACAAACCGTTGAACAAGTGCGGTCCAATTGTATGCAAACGATTCTCGGCCAAATTTAATGTATGCAAATTGTACAACGGTAAAAATGCATTATCTTCGATCAACCCAATGGAATTGTTGCGTAAATTTAAAATTTGCAAGAAAAATAAATCCTTAAAAGTGCGCCCATCGATTCGGGTCAAACTGTTATGCGACAAATTCAACACAATCAATCGGATCAAACCCGTAAACGTGCCGGCATCTACATGATTACTGGAAAGTTGATTACCGGACAGATCGAGCACCAACAGTTGCTCCAAACGATGAAATAGACCCCGAGCGAGCGAAAATAGCGAATTATTTTGCAGATGGACTTCACGCAATTCCCGTGATCCAGCAAACATGCCCTGCGGTAACGTCTCCAAACGATTACTCGAAAGATCCAGTATTCGCAACGACACCAATCCAGCCAATGCCTCGCCAGAAACTTCGGTAATATTGTTGTGACTTAAATTTAGATGTTGCAATCGACGAAATCGCGAAAACACGGATCCTTCGGGTAAGATGGATAGTTCGTTGTAGGAGACATCGAGTACTTGCAATTCGGAACCTCCACATGACGGTTGTTTCGGTTTCGCCGCATCACCCAATCCCAAACGTTCAACGCTTCGCAACCGATTTCGTGTTAAATTCAGCGTTTGTATATTCACCAGCGGACAGAAAATATCTTCGGGCAACGCACGAATATTGTTGTTCGATAGATCTAGCGAAGTTAATTCACGTAGACCCATCAGACTACCGGCAGCCAATTCTAAATATTTGTTCGAACTCCATTCCGAATTGTACGTGTTAATCGTGAGCTTCTTCAATTCACGCAACCCATCGAACGCTTCCGTTGGTATATGCAAAAGTTTACATCGATCGATAATCAATTCGGACAATTGTTGCAACTTTTGGAAAGCTCTCGGTTTTATCGAGCTTTCAAACAATAGTACATCACTACATTTAACACGCAATTTTGTGGTCGCCTCGGACGGCATTGCGCCAAATTCGCCGTCCAATTTACGTAGATGGCATGCAACGGACGTGCGGCCCGAAGAAGTGTTATTGCCATCCGGCGACCAGGAACACTGATCCGTTGTTAGATTTTCCGGACGTTGCGCTTCGACGAAAAAAATGACTAGTATAAACAAAAATGTGGAAAATCCGAACTTAACAATGTCAGTTTCCATAATGATGGTTTGGTGGTGTGTGTGTGTGTGTATAGTTTGGAAATTGCGAAAAATTTCACAGAATACTGATAAATTTTGCTACGAATTTAAAGTGATCGCTGATTGAAAAATTCGGGTCATGTCAGCCGTCGTGGTCGTCAGTGCTTCGTAATCGTTTTATCACAAATACTGGCGTTGTGTTGTCTTTGGACTGTTTCAGTCTTCATTGCGTCGTAGTGCACTTTTCATTTTCGATGAGATAAAGTGCACAGATTTTTTTTTCGTTTGGGAATCACAGAAAAACATTTGAAGCACACATTGTTTATTTCGCTTTTTAAATTTCATTTGTTTTCACATATTTAAAAACTTTGTTTTAGAAACACCATTTAATTTTTTAATTGTTCAAAACACTTTGTTTTATTTTTAATTAATCACAAACATATTTAAAAACTGGATATTTCTTCATTTAAATTAAAAAAAAAAAAAAAAAAAAACTTTATTTTCAAACAACAGTTATTTTATTGGGCGACCTGCGAGCGTTTTTTTGTTTGTCCTATGTACGTTGTATCACAATATAAACACAAACTAAAATAATAACGTAACCAACAAAAGCAAGCAACGAAGTTCGTTTAACGGGGCCCGTGTTGGATGTTGTGTTTGACTAAAAACAACGAACAGACGAGCAACGACAACACCATTAAAACATCCAAACATCGTTACGTTCAAATCGTCACTGACTCGAACAACCGAGTGACTGCGGTGTATACCAGTTTCAAGAGTGGGGTTATTCGAAATAGTTCACATGATGGCCGCGCAGCGCTCTAGGATGGACATTCGACACAACAACAATGACGGTGAGGGGCACATGCGCCCCGTAACGATAATATGATGGGGTGGGGGGCCCATATTGGTGACTTGACGGTGGAGTGGGGCTTGGATCATGCCTCCGGCGAATAAGATGTGTATGAATGTGTATGCCTTTGTGCAAACTACCACTATTACCGTAGTATGTACTTACTACCTGCTTGCTGCCAGAAATGAATGTTTGATGTGCAGCAAGATGGAGCAAGAACGATGAAGATCACACAGACCCACGGAAGACCCTCGTGTGTGTGTGTGTGTAGTGTAGTTCACTTGTTCGTTGATAGTCTACTTTTTCCGTTTTATAGTAAATATCTTGCCATTCTTGTGTGTTACATCATGACTTCTAGATTTTTTTCCTAATTCCCTTAGGCTGATTTTTACTCTTTCATCTAAATGTGTATACATACCGTCTAGTTTTTTTTCTCTGTTCCAGCATAAAAATTTTGTTGAATTAAAAGATATTTTTTCAAATTTGCCTGCATATTCTATGTAATGATTGAAGAAATATTCATTTAAATGAATTCAGTTTAACGAACAATCTAAATATTTTTCTTAACACCAGGGGAAATTATTAAATTTTTTTGAAATGATTACCAAACGAATGTTTTAACATAAATTAAAATTATAACGGAAATTAAAATCGATAGCCTGAAGTAATTTAAAATATTAGATGCTTCTTGTTGGTATATGTATTTGTCTTGCGTGTAGTAAAAATATTCTAATATTTAACTTTGTCACATTATTACGTTTCTTTTTCTTTTTTTTTTTAATTACTCAGATAATAATTAGTTACAAGCAATCAATATAATATAATAAGATGTATCGACCTTATTTTCTTGGGGTGACAACAGGAGGAATTAAGTAAAAATAATGTAACTTTTGAGACATTGTCGTTATCAGAAATAAAACATTTGCCGTTGCCTTTGTAAGAAAAATTACGAAAAATCTTTATATAGACATTTTGGCTTTCTTCAAAACTATTTTTCTGTAAGTTTTTATAATTAATTTTCTGTTTAAACAATCGGATTAGAGAAGAGAAATTTGTAGTTACTAGATGTTAAGTAATTTATTAAATTCCCAAACTAATAGACCGGATCCGATATTTTTCCGGTACAGTCATCCGGTACCTAATATTATTTTCTTGTATTTTAAAACTAGATGTGCCTCTAAAATATTCGGCACCATATACTCTTCACTCTGTGTTCTACACAAGGAAAGAGTTATTTAACAAAAATAAATTATTTTTTTCAATAGTCTCAAAAAATATGTATTTTTGTTAATAAAATTTTATTTAATGCAAAAGATTTTTTTTCGAAAGCAGTTTTTTTGTATTAAAGAAATATTTTTCTGACACTGTTGAAAAAAATTATTTCTTTGAGTCAACGAACTCTTTTTCTCAAACCAGAAAAACATGTATAATATTTTTTGTTTTTCTTAATTAAGATCTACGTAAAAATGTCTTAATATTAATAAAAAAATATCGTTTCTAGTCAAAAATAGGACACCATTTAAAAAAAGAGTGAACGCTCTAATTCAGAGGTTTCCATAGTTTTGCGTCGACAGCTCAAGTTACAAATACAAAAATATTTGGTGAGTCAAGAAAAAATTTTAAAATAAGAAAATGCACAAAGAAAAAAATGTGTTTGTTTACTTTGTTGTAAGCTTTGCCATTTTGACGAAAAAGTTATACATATAACAGTAGTGTCCAATCCCTTGATTGTAGAGCAAATTTTGGTCGATTTATTATTATTAGGTATTCCCAGTAAACAGCCAAACATGAAAATCACATTCGGTAAAGTAAGTCACATTTTTTTAATAAATTTGGCAATTTTTACATCAAAATAGAAAATTTGGTACTCAGGCTACTAAAAATTCACCAACAGCCAAAAAAACTCCAAAACCGTAATTTTGATATTAACAAGTCGAAGCTCCCCATAGAAAATGCAGAGACTACATAAAATCACAGACGAAAATTAAATCACATTTCCTGAATAAATTTGATTATTTTGACCAAAAAAACTGTTTTATATAAAAATAGATCACTTATAAACTATAATAGATAAACATATTTGGCCCGTGGACCGCACTTTTGGAACCTCTGCTCTAATTGATCAACAAACAATTTTTAAATTTACCGTTCAGAGAAAAAAATATATTAATCATAATAAATAAACAAAAAAAAGAAAAGACACAAAAGACATAAAAGAAATTGTAACAGCTCCAGTCTATATCTATACAACAACTCTTCACAAAGAAAGTATCTAATTTTTTAAAATATGATTTCAGTTGATTTTTGAAATGTATAGACCGATTTAAGAAACATTCATTAAGAATAATGACTTAATAAAAATTTCTTAAGTTTTTTGCTCTGTTATCTGATTGTTGTCACAAAAAATTTACTTTTAAATTATTTTTACAATTACAAAAACGACATACCGGGACTTTTTTGTTGTTTAAAACGATTTTATTATAGTTAATTCTATCATATTTAATTTTAGTTTTAACTATAGAAAAAAAATTCCTATTTAGAAAATAGATGATTTAAAATAAAATACATTCATTTCTTTTTCTTAATTTTCAAATGCTTTCTTTCAGTTTTTGGTCTAATTTAATCTTTTTGTTAGCCAAAAATTTATTCTAAGCCCCTTTTGAAAAATGTTTTCTATAACAACAGTGGAACACATGCATGGTAGAAGCGCTGGGGACATAATTTTTTTCAAATAGACGTTTCGTAATTTTCTGTTAATTTTCATCAACGAATTTCCATCCATTGAAGTATATTTAAGTTACAAATAAAAAAAAAACGTATTTTCATTCCAAAAATGTAATAATTTTTTGTTATAATAGAATTTTTATTAAAAATGAAATTACTGGTGCCATCTATTAGCCGGTAGCATAACTATTCCAATATTCAACCATACGCTGTTCATCGCGCTGTGTATTAGACCATTGATTTTCAAACGGTGGTACCAGTAGCAAGCCGTGCAAACACATTCCGTTTACTCATCCCATAAAACGATGAATGTTTATACATACTACATAGCACCAATGAACAATTGATTGCCGCTATAAATTTCTTATGTGTTTATTTTATCGGAATAGTTAGTTACATCGTTTGTGCTATGTAAATATATTTTACATTTTAACATATTTTTCAAACTTTTTATTACAGATTATTCAATGAAATTTTTCTATTATAGAAACTAATAAAATAAAAACAGAATTTTAATATAAAATAAAAATGGTAATTTTAAAATTTTATAATAATTGTACAATCTTTATTGTTTAATAGACAGTATTTTATTGTAACAATACGTAACGGTTACTTTTATTCAAATTTTTAAATTAAATATTTTACATTGTTGTACATTTTATTTTTCAATATTTGGTTTAGTGGTAAGTTCTCTTTGTGATAAAAAAAATATAATTTCAAATTTGTGTAAAAAATATACAAAGTATAATTTGAGATCAAAATTTCGAATTTTCGGCGGCCATGCAAGTTGAATTTTAGCAATTTGAGGACGAGCTTTTAATTTTTGCTATTATAAAATAAAAATACCAAACAATTATATCAGAAAAAAACTAAACGATATCGAAAATTAAGCCCAGAGTCGTTTCTACGATTAAAGTTATGGATTGTTTGGACCAAAAATGTTGGATATACTTAACAAAATTGTTTCTGGGGCATTAGGAAAGATTTTTTGGCGAGCAAAAAAGAAACAGAAAGAGTTCAGTGTACCATTGTCTATAATTTTCACCCTAAAATCTATATCCGAGAGAGACAGCGTCAAAATTGCTCAAAATTGCTCAACGCGGTACAAACCTGGGCTTGAACTTGATTGAAACCGTTCGATCAAGTTCTAGCACCTTCCAGGGATTTTATTTTTGATCATTTTTGATCAGGGTTTTAAGCCTTAAGGGCATATGACATAAGGAGAGTTTTTTTGTCCGTCAGCCTCATTTAGGAGAAACGGTAAGCCACGACTTTTCTTGTTCATCAATTTTTGCGAAAATTTAGTTATCGCACCTAAAATTTTAGAAATTAAGCCCTGGTATAGACCAATAAATTATTTCTTCCTCTTTTCTTCCACCTTCCAAACAACTTTCCAAAATTTTAAGGCCAATTATCCCAAGACAGTAGACAAGCTTTTATTTAGTTCAGTTTAAAGCTGCCAATGTTATTTAAAAAGTAGAATGAATAATTTAACGTCTGTAAAACTTAAACAATACTTTTGATCATCTGTCTGTAAAAATTGACTATTTTTTATTTTCATGTCTGTGTCAACAGAAATTTCAACAATGGCTAAAGAAAATTTTCGAGCATAGCTTAACTCAAACATTCCACTAATTAAATATTTATTTCGTTAGTTTTCGAACTTACTACACAGGATTTATTCCTTTTTACTTGTCATAATAAACGGGTTTTTTTTCTTTCTTTTTAACATCAAAAAATAGTGAAACTAACCTAACTTTGATGTATTAAAACAAACATATACGATCGTTTATTGTATATCAAGGCAGGTAAGGTAACTACGACCGAGTTGTCCTTAATGCTGCAAGCAAAACACTTTCCAACCGTCTGATTAACCACTAAACAATTCATGGCGTTTACTTTACGTTTTCCCGTAATAATTCTCTAAACATAAATTCATTTATTTTACAGCATAGTACAAGTAAATATAATACAACGGGATATGGAAGTACCGCTTTATAAAATTATGGTACCTATATAGTGTACGATGTACATAATACAGTAGAAACTCCTTAAGGAAATTATTTTAGGACACCAGCCCCGGATCTAGGGGGGGGGGCTGCCCCGGACGACAGTTTTCGGAGGCGCCAAACTCATAATGGGTCGGTCAAATGGTCCAAAAAAAAGTTGGTTCTCGACCATTTTAGAATAAATTAATATTCTCCCAGTTGTTTTTACTGTATTTGAGGTGTTAAAACAATTTTTAACCCTAGAATCATACGTACACGTCAAAACGACGAACGAACTTCTCTACCTGCTTCAATACTACAACTTGTCGGTACCTGCTTGCTGTGAGATTTCTGTTATCTAATTTATTTGTTGTTATAACACCTAAGACGTATTTATTTTGTTTATTGTATTGTATTGAAATAGTGTCCGTCAAAAGGATGATTACGCGATGTTTTTTTTTAAGATTTTGGCCTTCACATATAAAAGTTTTCCTAATTTTTCTAAAATTTATTAAAGATATGCATGTTATAATTAATTTATTCAATTATTATGATAATGTGAAAGATGATTACAGCTGTTTGACTTATAGAGACGACATAATACTGAAGTTTTAATATATTGAATCGAAAACTAAAGAATGCGTTTCAAGTGACTTAATAAAAGATTAACAATTTATTTTGTGGAAAATATTTTAATTTTTATTATTTTTTGAAATCTTATTCGAAAAATTACTAACAAATTTTAGAAAATTTACAAATGTACCTAATGGAGAAATAACTACATACCCATAGGAATATTTATAACTGAGAAATTTCACATTCTGTAAAGTCACACATGTCCACTGACTCATAATAGTTCATAAATTAATTATTTGAAACACATGTTTTATGATACAATTGATGTATTTATCTATTTTTTAATTTTTATAATGAAAATATGCTTTGATAAAAAGATTAAAAAAATTAATAAATATTTACATTAAGAAATTTTTCCAAATCCAATTTTTTTAAATATTTTGTTCGCTTTTGTAGTATTGTTATGTAAAAAGAAATGGTTTTTGCAAATAAACTCTAAAACTTTCCGTTAAAAGTCCATCCGTCAAAACGACATCGATGTATGATTAACGTTTCTCGTAGACCAACGTATGATTCTAGGGTTAAATTATCTTAAATCGTTTAAGCGTAGTGGCCAGTTTTGTTATCCAATTTGATCTGATTTTTTGGTTAGCAGCCTTTTAAGCCAATATACATATTTCATAAACCGTTCAACCTAAAAGGTTTAAATAAAAACAATTTTAATGGTTTTCTTTTTAAGTTGTGTCCATATTTTGCCTATTTTCGTCCATTCCACAAGAAAACTTCATCTAAAGTTGGATATCAAAATTTAGCAAAATTTATTTTTTATATTTTTTTTTTCTTTATAGAAGAAGTGTTTTAAACAGCTTAATACTTATTTTTTAAGGAAATAGTCGTATATGGGTACAACTATCCAAAAAATTTCAATTTTGAAACTTATATCTTTTAATTTTTACAAACTTCCAAAAATTGACTTTTTTCAAATTTTGGAACTTTAAGCCTCTATATCTCTGATGGCGCTGATGATAAAAATCTGAAATTTGCACAACTTATAGTGTTCCCAAAGTATTAAAATAAAAAATCAACTTGTATATTGATCCTTTACGAAACCCTCAATTTGTACCATTGCCGCAATAGGAAAAATAGGAATTTTGTAAAGAACTTATATACTTATGGGTTTTTTTTAAGAATTTATCTCAAACACTGGTGGGAGAGGGCACCACTATCATGTTTCTGCCCCGGTTCTAAAAAATTGTAGATCCGGGACTGTAGGACGTCATCAAGAATAGCATGGACCAATATTTGAAATTAGTTGAATGATGGGGGTTTAAGAAAAAGTTTGTTTCAGAGTAGGGTCATTACAAATCTCTGTATTCGCATTTGTAGTATTTTTTAATCCGGACACAGTTGCGGATTTTTCCATGCCGCAATTCCCAGTCTCAACAGCCACGGTTAAATGAAGTTCTACTGTATTTTTAAAGTTATAATTTATAATTTTTGTATTCTTAGAAAGAAGTCTTACTGTATTATGAATTTACAATGAAGGGAAAATATGTTGCTATTACTTGCTCATTATTTTAAATGGGAATGAGGAATTAGTTTTTTGGTTTAGATTTTTTTTTTGTTGCTATTTTTTAAAATGTGATTTTTTTAATTTTAATTGTATTATTACAAACAATATACACTGCTTATTGTAAATACACACGTATATAGGCAATAGACATTCATGCTCTGATTACTTGGTTGCCTATACTCATAAAGTTATTATATTTTTAAAGGGAACATGTTAATTTAACGGTAAAGCGTTAAACAAGTAATATGTTTCCTTCATAACATTATTATAATGAATAATGAAATCTACTTAATAAATCTCTAATAACACTGACTGACTGACTGACTGACAGACAACACACAGCCTAAACCGTTGGCTTTAGAAGAATGAAACTTTGCACAATTCCCTTTTTCGCAACACAAACCAAACTGAAGTGATTTAAATTAGGGTGATTGATAGAATTAAAGTAATTTGGGTGTAAATTCTTCATTTTTGCTATAAAAATGATCCACTTCTTTTTATAAATGTGACTGATCCAACAGAATACCTACTTATTTCTAGGTACCCTATTTGCTTAATTTTGATAAAAATGAAAATAACGACTTCGAAAACCTATAACTGGCTTCCAGTTTCCTCATTTTAGTATTTAAGAGTTTTAAGCAACTAAAAAATTTTAATAGACTTGATATCACTAAATTAAAAAAATCCTTCTTTCACCAAAACAAGCCAAATTGAAATGATTTGGATTAGGGTGATTGGTAGAATTAGAACTTTTCATATTTGCCATCAAAAAGACCCTTTTATAAATGTGATTGGTCGGACAAAAATATTTTCTATGTGTCTAATTTTGGTAAAAAAAAACTCAATAGCACTTTACCAAACGACTCAATACGAATGTTTATTAGTTTGTTTCAATTTTAAATATTACTCTTTTAAACCATTTTTTATCGGTATACCCCACTTTCTTTTTTTCTGTTTCTTCAGTAATTACCGTTAAATAATATTGCCCAAAAAAAAGAGCAGTACAGCAAAAGAAAAACCTTTCATCCAATTGAAAATGTATTCAATAATCAATTTTTATTCGGCGAACAACACTTATCGAGGGAAAAAAAATTAAAGAAAAACATATTATTATTGAATGATGTTCAAAAAAACATAACTAGGTACCTTATGTTTCCTCCGAGTGAATCAATTCCCTTAAGCTTCAAAGTGTTTTCGTTTTCGCGTTGCCTTGTCGTTCGTTTCTTAATAGAATGAAATTCAAACAACAAAAGATAAGTAAAGTCAGTCGATTTTCCTTCCAAGTTGTTGTAGTAATATGCTTGCCTTGCCACCTTTGTGTTTCTTCGTATACAACCTCTCAGTTGTACGTAATCAGGAACGTACAAGCACTGGTCCAGTGTACAGTAAGCATCCGATAATTTGGACAGGAGAAATTTAAGGAAAGAAATTCGGAGGTACTTTTAATTTTCTTGGTCTGCATTTAAGACTTCCTTTCTGTAAGTATAAACATATACAAAAAGTAAGAAAATTAAAGTTTCTAGGATTCTTTGCAGAATTTTCTGAAAACTTGAATATAGTGATGAGAAAATGCAAGACCAAGACCAAGACTGCCAAGTCTTGGTCTTGGTCTTGTTCTTGCATTAAGAATCTTGGTCTTGGTCTTGCTAGAGTAGTTTGAGTCTTCGTCTTGGTCTTGGTCTTGCAAAATGCAGTATTGGTATTGGTCTTGGTCTTGGTATTGCTAGTCTTCCTTTTTTCTTGCTATTGTCTTGGTCTTGCTCACTTGAGTCTTGATATTGGTCTTGCAGCCATACTTATATTCTTGGTCTTGGTCTTGCTCTTGGTATACATAGTCTTGGTCTTGGTCTTGTTCTTGATCTTGCAAATAATTCAAGACCAAGACAAGACTGCAAGAACAAGACTAATTTTGTACTAGAACCACTAGGACTTTGTTAAGGTGTTGCATCACTTTTAAATATCAGAAACGAAGGTTTTATTCGGGAATTTTTTGTGTATTATAAAAATACGTGATCACAAAAAAAAAATATTTCTCTATTATAAAAAAATTAAATGGCGGTGCGAGCGCAGCTCGAACACAGACGCTTTTGTTCGAAGAGGTTCATGGTGAGCAGCATATCAATTTTACACAAAAATATTAAAAAATATTGCTTTATTGTAAAACGGCAACAGTATTTTTTTTAAGTAAATTTGTTAACCAATATCAAAAATTTTGTGTACCACTCTAGATAATTCATCTAAAAAGGTGCGCTAAAATTTCAAATCAATTGGATAAAAATTGTTGGAGTTATTTTGCCCACCGTTTTGGAAAAGATAGTTTCGAAAAAAACGTATGTAAAGTTTTAAATCGTGTTTATGGTTTTGTGTGTTTATATCAGGTCAGTCCAGACTCATTTACTAAACCAATAGACATTTGAACCTGTCGAAACCTGTCATCATTTGACTAACATATTATTCAGTTCATCACCAACTTTCGTAAATATCGAACGCATCTTAGTACTTATAGAAGATAAATATAGATAATCAGTTAAAACATGCTGTGCTACATTTTTTATTTTCGTGTGGTGAATCTGCCAGGTCTGCAGCGATAGAAATTAATAGTGTACATGGTGAACACAATATTAGTGTAAGGACTGCCCAGAAATGGTTTAAAAAATTTTAAGTTGGAGAAAGTAGCATTGAAGATGAATCCCGTTCAGGATGTCCTGTTAGTTTTGATGACGGCATTCTTCGAAATCTTGTGGAGTCAGAGCCACAATTAACAGTGGATCAGATCGCAGAAAGGATGAATTGTGTTTAATTGTGTTTTTTTTATATTTTTAAAAAATTTATCAAAAAAATACGCACGAACTTATGGACTGACCTGATACCTATAATTTTTTGAGTTACTTATGGAAATATACCAAAAGTAATGAAATAATGTAATAAAAGAAGGTTATTGAACGAGCTGAGAGATTCTAAAATATTTTACGCAATGGGGCAGCATTTTTAAAAGTTTTCAATCCCTCGAAGTCGTTTTAGAAATTAAATTCAAAGGAACATTAATACATCATTTAAGTCAATACAAAAAAGGGAAAATTTTTTTTATTTTTTTTCACAAAATGCTGTAACGCGTATATAGTCAGTTTTATGATTCATCGAAAGTGGTAACATTAGAACAATTCTGTAATTTTCAAAATTCGACCGAGTAAGGCTAGAAACCTCTTCTAATTAACTTACTATGTTTGTGAATACATATTTTCGTTTCCAAATTTGCACTCCAATTTTAATTTACTACCTATTAACCAGTCAAGCTGAAATTTATATGAAATTCCGAATAAATTCGATTCTACTGTAAACGGTATTATATACAGTAAAATTGACGTAGCGGCTACGATCGATTAGATTCTAAATTGAAATGGCATTTTTATTTATATATGTACATAAACCTGCATATATACCCTATGTATTTCTTATAACCTTCGCCCACTCTGTCGACGAAAAACATCAAAGAGATGATTTTTCCAAGTATTTTCTTTTGTCCAATATTTTCCCATCGTTTCTCAGTTATCAGTCAAATGAATGAATGTTGGCTATTGGTGGATATCTTTGTTTTATTTTTACCTTTTTTTTTTTGTAGATAAATGTACGAATTCTTATCTCTTCTTATGAATTTTCTTTTGGGGAGAATTTATTTGTAATTAAGTTAACGTTTATGAAGCCTTATAATGTATGAAAATGCAGGTGGGTTTCTCTTTTTGATTTTGTTCAAAAGGCAGACATCGAAGGACAAAAAACACACCGTAAAAAGGAACTACTTTACTCCTAGGGGAATAACGTTACACCGTAAATGAAAAGAGACTCAACACTGTCTAGTAGACAAACTAATAATCATCTCTAAATAGTTTTGGTATATTCTTCTTGGTAGTACCATCTGTCACGACACTTAGGAGAATGAATATTCAAATCACCATTTTTTTCTGGTTTTATCATAGCCAGTCTTTAAAGCCTCATTTTTTCTAAAATTTTTATTCAGAAGAAGACATCATCGGACCATATCACAAGGTAAATATGGTCTATAATCTGATGTTCTTAAAAAAGAAGTTCTTATGCGATAAAAAAAAAAATAGTACCAGTTTTAAAACAAATTTTGTAACTTATAACATTTTGTACTTTTGAAAATTCAGCATAAATTTCTTAAATTAGTTAAAAATATCATAAATCTAATAATTCTAAATAAGTAAACATTGTGGTTAGTTGCGTACCAAAAGCGAGTACCTCTGCATTTTCTAATCGTTTTTTGCAAACGACAGTACACCAATGTAAAGTAGGAGGTATTAACTCCCACCTTATACGATGGAAACTTGCTGGAAATGAATTAATTAAAATTCTATGCTTGTGGAAGTTCTATTTCGTTAAAATACTCGAGAATTTTAGCAATATGAGAAGCCTCAATATACAATGAAAATTCTTAACTCAAATTTATTTTCAAATGTGTAGATTTGTTTTAAATAATTACTATTATGGTACGCCTTTGATACACTGAGCTTTAGGATTATTTTATGAGTGCAGACTGTCACTAATATATCATTATTTTAGTGTTTAAGGGGGACCACTAGTGTGACCGCCTGAAAAAAGGTGATTTTTGGGAATTTTTTTCAAGGAAAGTACTGTACGGAATGTTTTAATATTTTAAGGATATATTCGTTAATATATTATAAATTCGTGATAAAATTTTTGGACCAAAAAATTGAGAATTCAGTGAGTTATTCGCGACCTTCCAAGGCTCCAAAAAAAAAGTTCCCCCACTACTACAGTAATAGCGACCTTCACAGTGTCTGAAATAAAAAAAAACCAAAAAGCCTATTAAACTAGAAGGTATTGCCCGTACTATGAACCTCAATCGAAAAAAGAAGTTGAAATTTAACAAAATGGCGGAGTCTTCTAAAAAAAGTTTCAAAATTTGAGCGAAAAAATTAAATCGATCGGATGATTTATCTTCTAGTTATAACTGCAGCAATTTTGAAAAATGTAGTTTTTCTTTACCATTTAGTTTTAATCACTGAGAATTTTTGCTAGAATTATTTACGATGTACTCACTAAAACTAGATGAGTCGTTTAAATGTACCATAGGGTCTAGCTACGACACAACATGTGACTGGCAGCCACGTCCAGAAACTTCCGAACTATCAACCTTCATACATTTCTCAATACCTCAAAGTTGACAATGAAAATCAGAATTCGCTCTTCGGATGGCTGTAACTCAAAAACTATTTGAGATATGCACTTGCAATTTTAGTATGTTATTTTTAAAGATATAGACTATCGAGACATGCAAAAACAATTTTTACATTTTTTTCAAAATGTCACACTAGTGGTCCCCCTTAAAAAGCTACGGTTTATTCTAACTCTTTTTTGTTCTAATACTATTAAAATACTATCATGCTGAATGTTGGTTTGCAAATGTCTCACCATATAAATATAACGGGAAAACTAAATGGACTGGATGAAAGACGGACGAAGCCATTAGGGGAGCCATTTAACTATTTGCAGTATCTATGCAATAAAGAGCCACCTATATATAATGTATAACTCTGTCTTTTATTATAAGTTAATACAAAATATGCTAAATGTTTTGGTAATGTGTTTATTTATTATTTGAATATTGTCATAACATAAAGTCGATGTTAGATGTGTAAGTTATGCGAAAGAATCGATACTGATTGTGAGTATAAAATAACATACTCGAAAAATTTTATCATCTAATATCGACTTTATGCCGTTCACCGCAAAAATACAAATAAAAATCTGTTAATTTGCATAAAATTTTCAAAGCGATGCAATGTGCTACCGTCAGTAAACAGCGTTGGACCGGATTATTTGAAAATTTAATTAATTTTTAAAACATTATCAGTATTTAATTTGTAATTATGACTGGTTCTATGTATATTTTTTTGTTGCCCTTTTTGCCCCTTTTGTATTTATGAATGATTATTAAAACTTTTCTGTTGGGTGAAAATTTATGCGCGAAAAAATTTCCATTTTCAAAGAAAATATAACAAAATAAAAAAGAATGAATTTTAATGAGAATGTTTGAAAATAATAAATGAATCGCCGAATGAAGCGGAGTACATGGTTCAGTTGAACTTTTAACCGGTCTACTCAAGCGAGTGGAAAAACAGTAGAAATATTTTATGAAAATTCATGAACATATATTATGTAGGGTAAGTGCGGGGGAGATGCCGCCGTAGCCATAGCTTGTCCGTTGATTGATAGATAGCGCTATTAATGGATTATATGTTTAAAATAAGTCACTTATTTAAGCTGTATATGGTAATATTTATGATTAGTCCATCAGTTTAGTAATTATCCAACTTTTTATTATTGAAAAGTAAGTTTTTTAACATAATATTTTATCAAGCATTTAATTCATTAGAATTGAAGAATGTATATTTCATTGTTTTAATGAAAATGAGTTTTGTTATTAATTTAGGTATATTTTAAAAGTACTGTATAAAATTATAACTTGGAATTCCGCACTATGCTTGCTATAGCAACATGCGGCATCTATCCCAACAAAAAGGGGAGATGCCACATTTAAAGTCGGTATAGATGCCGCATCATATTACATGTTAAAAACATAGACTTTTAATTATGCAATTTTTTTGGGCTGTAAATTATGCCACGAAAATATAAAAGATCCATTAATGGATCAGGAAGAGCCCTCATATTAGTGAAGATAACAAAAATAATAATGATTGCCTGTGTATTGAATGTTTTGAAAGGTACTCAGAAACAAAAAAAAGTTGACTGGTTAAGATGTATAAAGTGCCAAAAATGGTTGTTACATATGGCATGCATCATGGTATGGAGATGTGTGTAAAATGCAAAATTTTTAATATGAACGATGCGGCGCCTCACTTTCTTTGATGCGGCATCTCTCCCATAGGTGTGGGAGAGACGCCGCTTTGCAGGCTTTACAAAAATGTTAATTATGAATTCTTTATGACTCAAAATTTAAAAATATTTATAAATAATTTTAAAGAACAATGTTTACATTTATTGTGTACTAAATTTCAAATCAATTAAATGCATACTTTAAAAATTATTAAGTGTTTTCAAAATCTGCGGCATCTCTTCCGCATTCACCCTATGTGTATGATAGAAGAAAATATTTTGATGAAAATTTAATTATAAGAAACAAATTAATATTTAAGGAAAAATTCCTTTACGAAATTTTAATAGTGAAATGATTATAACGATATGCTTGATGAGAATATACATCTACCGTGTATCTCAAAAGTGCTATAACAAGTGTTCTGAAACACGTTTATACCGTAAAAAGTTCTTTAAACTTTCTAATCAGTAGTTACTATAATATGGATATCGAATAGAAATTTGGCACACTGGTAAAAACCATTTGTCAGTATGAGCCTTTGACCGCCCCCCCTGCTGTACACGCCCCTGAACTGTGTTGTATTCGATCTAGTAAGATCATAGAGCGTTATACACTATTATAATTATTACTAAATAGACAGTACGTAAAACCAGTTTGTAAAAGTTATTCATAGCGATGCTTAGCGGAGTGTGATATGAGAAATAACGTACTGTTATTCAGTAAACAGGACTATATTTATTACAAGACATTTCTTTATTAAAATATTTTGGCATTAGTTTATTGAAAAGGGCACTGAAAATTGTTATTACGGACACGACAGCTATTATATCGATTACAATATTACAAAGTAGCAGTTGATTAAATCCTTAGCGTGTCTTGATGCTTCATTTATGTGTTAATACACTCAGTCTATAAACTATATTGGCCTATGAACAAGATCATAAATGGATTTTCGACTAAATCTACAATCAAAGGTGTTAGAAAATTTCTAGGAATATCCAGAGAGTATTAAAACACTAAAACATAAACTTTTGTGACGTCTGGTATAAGTTCTGTATATGTACTTATTAAAATAAAGTTCAAAAAGGTTGTAGAAAGTTAAATTATAATAAATAAATATTTCATTTTTTTACGTTGCCGTTCGAGAACATAGAGAATGACAATTATTCTGTGAAGTCATTTGTTAATGAAAAAATATTTTGAATTCGTTTGAATTCAACCATTTTATTTCCGGATAATTTAATGGATGGTATGTGGACGTAAGAATCTACCTAAATATCTACCAAATTATTGTTATTTCGAATATTTTCGAAAGTCGAAATATTTCTACTTTCCATTTTCTGTAGATTTCAATCTGATGTCATTAACCTTTTCCTATTATTAATAATACGAAATATTTTTTCATATAAGTATATTTAGGATGTAGTTTTATAATTATTATTTCTACGCGGTTTTATTTAATTTTAAAAAGTAAGAAAAAGTACGAAATTTAAACAATAATTTGCAATAAATTTTTCTGCTGACTGTTCCTAACACATTTTATTATCAAACTAGCTGTACCCGAGACATCGTTTGCGCGATGAATTGTTATAAAATCAATGGGAAATACCTATTTGTAAACAGTTTCAAAAATAATAGTGGTATTTTGCGAAGTACAGTATTTGTTTGTTATTTACAAATATGGAATACCATAAAGTAACGCTCAAATTTATTAATATTAGAAGTAGATACCTATATAAATGTAATAATTATACAGATCTTGAATAGAACAATAGTTTTTGCGTAATGCATGCACATGCTCAAAATAGTTTTCATATTTTTCCGAGGAAAGGAGACATTTTATCGTAATAAAAAGTATCTTATATGTTGACCCAGATAATAAGTTAACACCAGACCAAATTTCATAAAAATCCGTTCAATACTTTTGGTGTAATGTGTGCACATGTTCAAAATGGTTTTTATGTTTTCCCGTGGGAATGAGACATTTTCCTGGAGTAAAGGTTATCTTATATGTTGACCCAGATAACAAGTTATCATCGTACCAAATTTCATCAAAATCCGTCCAGTAGTTTTTACGTGATGCGTGAACAGACAGCCACAAAAATTTTAAAAATCACTGTTTTGATATCTACATCGATAAATATTTATAGTACCAGTACAATTTTCAAAAAGTATTCCATGTACAGAAACGGTCTCGTTACAGTTTTATTATATGTATAGATTATCTAAGTATATAATGTATTGCAAGTTTTGCAACAATAGCTACTAAAGAGTGAAGTAGCTATTTGCAGCTACTTTACTTCCTAGTAGGGATGTCGGATAATTAATCGATTAATCGGTTTAGTCGACTAATTTTGCTAACATTTAATCATTTTTTAATCGACTATTTTACCTTCGACTAAATGACAAAAATGATTAATTTTTTTTAAATGACTAAAAACGACTAATTTAATAATTTTTTTGTATTATTTATTGGATTTCAAAAAATGAAAAATTAAAAAAAAGATCTATTTGCATGATTTTTCATTTCTATGTAATTAACAGATTGTGATTATGTCATATCTTTTTTTTTTCTTAAAGAAAAACTGAAAGCTAATAATTAATTTCAAAAGAAAATATCATAGTTACATACGTTACTCTATTCATGAATTCGACTAAAAATTTAGTCGATTAATCGACTATTCTATGCTCGATATTTTCGACTAATGACTAATTTTGTCAGAAAAACAACTTTAGTCGATTAATCGACTATGTTATGCATTGCCTCGAACCTTTCTCAAAAATTATTTTATTATACAAAATATTTCTGTTACTTAATTTTTTTTAAATATGGCTTCAAATTTTTTAAGTGGTAGTGTACAGATGTACATTCATCTATTTGCATTATTAGTACAGTCTATTCATGATGGTTAATGGTTGGTAACTTCAGTGTTTTCTAACAATAGAGTTTACAATGTCAACATGTTGTATTGTTTCAATATTCATATAATGTACCATATATCAGACGTCCGAAATTGATATTATAGGTACCTTTAGCTTTTATCATACCTGCCTAATACGTAATATATAATAAACTAATAGCCATTAACATTTAGTTGGCATTTCCATAAGTAAAGAAAAAATTGTTTTGTTATGCTTATTTAGGAAAATGAAAAACGAAAATTTCCTGTCAGAATTAATATTTATAATCTTCACTGTTAAAAAATTTTACAACATTTAATGTTGGCATTTAATTGTCAACATTAAATATTGTAAAATTACATTTCGAAATGTTTAGAACATTTTTATATGTAAAATTACATTGTAGAATGTTTTACCTTACATTTCGGATGTAATTTTACTCCACTCAATGTAAATTAATTACGTAGGTACGACATGCAAAATTACATTGTCAACTCAACTGACGCCGTCAATTGCGCTGAAGCAATCACGTGATACCGGTAATTTACATCCAAAAGATCAGTAATTTACATACAAATACAATAAATTTTCGTTTCAAAATGTAATTTTACTATTTTAGCATGTCAAATACCACTTTTATATGTAATTTTAGTATCAAAGTATTTAAAGTTACAGTGAATATTTATTTTTACACAAAATTTCATATTTTACAACTAAATTATTTAAATTTACTAACACATTGTAATTTTCAAGACACATATTGTAAAAAATTACCATATTTCTTATTGTAATAATACATATTTTTTAACAGTGTTCTTATAAATATTAGCCTGATAACTGGGAGTGCCTACTTAATTTTGTTTAGGCAGTATTGGTTGATACTTTTAATCAATTTTAATGTAGCAGCGAACTTTATTCCTCACGGACCCTCAGAGGCTTGTTTCAACAAACACTGAAAATTTCAATCCGAGTGAATACAGTGTTTTGAAAATAAAAAAAAATTCAATGCAGAATTGAAATTCGGTGTTTAGGGGATGTCTTTACTAAAGTTATAAATTTGGTCAACTGAAATTTGCCAAGTCTGCCACTGATTGTGAGAGTGAGATATGTTTATTGTGTAGAAGAACATTAGTCCTGTCAAGTAAGGCCTGAAATGGCAATTTTTCAACCCCGGTCAAACTTGGGTGAAATATTCCTAGGCATACTAGATTTGACTAGGGATAGTTTTAAGGGGGTTGCGAACCCAACGTCAGGGTGAAAAAGGGGTGAAATTGCTCTGAAAGTCATATTTTCACATTTTTCGCATAAACTATTATATATATTGAGAACTGTTTCAAATAAAAGTTGTAGAGAATGTTAAGATCTACAAAATTCGCAAAATCGTGAAAAATGGACTTTTTATTCTTAAATTTTATGTTTATTAATATTATGAAAAAAAAGTTTTAATTCCAAACTTTAAATTGATTTTGCGCGAAAACTGCAATAGATCTAAAAAAAATGTTTCGTACAAAAGTTGTAGATCTTAACATTCTCTCCAACTTTTATTTGAAACATTTCTCTATATCTAAAATAGTTTACGCGAAAAATGTGAAAAAATGGCTTTTGGAGCAATTTCACCCCTTCTTCACCCTGGCGCTGGGTTCGCAACGCCCTTAAAACTATCTCTAGTCAAATCTAGCATGCCTAGGAATATTTCAGCCAAGTTTGACCGAGGTTGAAAAATTGCCATTTCAGGCCTTACTTGACTAGACTACATACTAAAATTTCAAATCAATCGGTTAAATGGTTTTTAAGTTATCGTGCACGTCGATTACAAAATTCCAAAACCAACCAAATTCTTTTTAAACTCGAATTTTAAATTGTGGTAGAAGTTTTGAAACGTAGAAAAGACTAATAATTTTCTGGAGTAAAATTAATTATGAATTATATCTCTCTACATCTGCTTTGAAAGAACTATAGTAAAAAGTGTTTCATAACCAAATAAGTTACTCACCTCAAAACACATTTAAAACTATAAAATAAGTTTAAAGTGCACTTTCAATCTGAGGTTACATTTTCATATCTTCGAAGAAGTTTGACATTCGTGCAAATAAAATAGAGTTTTTCGTCCCACGGGAAAGTTCTCCCCTACTCATAGATAGATACAAATATCCATAGAAGTAAGTACAGACTGATATATGTCTCCATGAAATTAATAAACTAAAATTAATAAACTTCTCAATTTAGTACCAGTATATAGTTTTGTATTTATTCAAGTATTGCTACAATATGTGTAGGAATGTTTAATCGTAAGTATGTAAGTATATACATACGTAATATATTGAGTGCACCCAAAAATCATATTCATTAATTAAACTTCAGTTTATTTTCATTAAATGTATTCTTTCATTCTGAAGAGGATTGTTACAAAAACCTTGAAAAAGAAATTTGCGGATTTGTACCAAAGTATATTGTACAACTAACAACACCGGGGATTCCCAGAGTGCAACTCGAAGACTATAAATGGTCCACAAAATCAAAACATACAGTCTGCAATGTCATATCGTTTGCAATTTCAAATTCGTAAAATGATTTACCTACATTTTTTTTAAATCACTATATTGAACCGTGCTATGGGCTGGATTATCCATAATAATAAAGTTTTTCCCCTTGAGAACCCACTTTTTGTGGGTCCTTAAAGGAAAAAACTTTATAATTATGTACATTTTTCTTGGTAATAAACCTATAAATGTAACTATATTATATATAGTTAAAAATTTTTTCGTTAGAAAATATAAAATTTTATCTAAGTCGTGTTCAACCTTTCTTTCCGTGCGAATTGCATGTCTATTATAATTTATTCGGTAATTTATTTTTAAACAAATCAGATTCTTAGGCCAAAATAACCGAATTTGTTCACGAAATGTGATTTAATTTCCGTCTGTAATTTTTTTGATAGATTTACAATTTTGGTTTCGTCGAAATGTAGAAGGTAATATCAAAAACCTATGAACAACTTCAAATGGTGTTTGAGGCTTTTGAAAAATTTTGTATACGTGATGACGTCATCGAGTTAGCTATAAAAATGATGTGAGCTAGATCTGTTGGTGAAATTTGAGTAATTTGAATGCCAAATTTCCATTTTCCCTGTAAAAATGACCAAATGCGTTCAGAAAATGTGATTTATTTTCGGATATGATTTTTCTGTTAAAATTAGAATAAGAAATCGGCTAACATTCGCTCTGCAATCAACGAGTTGAACACCACCAATTTCATTTTTTCTCTGGGCGCTTTCTTATCTTAAAATTTTTGTTTGGCTCACCAAATATTTTGATATTTACAATTTGCCCCGTCGCGTCGATACAAAACTTTTGGATAGTATTTACAATGCTATTGGTCTCGCAGCCTTATCTATAACCGCAACCCATTCAATAAAATCCTGTCTATCGAATATATTTATCTTACCTCGAATCGATTTTCACTTCGGTTATGCGATCTTAAACACACTAACTTTTTTTTTTGCTTAATTAACCGTTGATTTTCGAACAACCAATATAAATTGATGTACGTATTTTATTATAGAATTATTACACAATGGATTCAATGTTACTTTCCAAATATTCATAATGGAATTGTCGTGTAAATTAAAATGATATGGCGCAAACAATAAGAATAATATGATAGTTAATTCATTTGGAAATGTCTATTGTATTTTCTACACGAAAATATAGATATTAACAGTAGGTATGCGTAACATAGTACAACAGTTAAGTACAATGAATCGCTAGTTGATGCGTATACAAGTGCAAATATATGCCTGATAAATTTTCTTTAATTATTTTCAATTTTAAAATATGTTTAGAGCTTCAAGTGTTTCTGAGGTTTCATTGTTTAGAGAACTATGACAAACTATTAAAAAGATTGTCTTAAAGTAATATCATAGTATTTAAGAAAAGCTCAGAGTATCGAATTTTCCAAAACTTATCTACTTTTGAAGAAATAACTTCTTATATCATCGAACAGATATGCTAAGTATTTTAGTTTAAAAAATAAAACTTTCAGTGCACTTTGACGATAGTAAATTTCTTTACGTTTTTTGATGAAAGCTTGTTTCAGTATTGTGTCCGAATTTGTATGGACGTTACTGTACATTTATTTGCAAAATTTAGGTAAATAAGTATTTACATAAATATTTTTGTTAAGAGACATTTCAAATTCAAAAAATTAAAAAAAAATATATTAGGAAATCAAAGTTTGTTTCTTCTTTTTCTGGGAGTCATTTGACTTCATACGACCCTGCCCTTATCGAACTTTTTCTTGAAAAACAATTTACATACCTATAGAATAATGGTTCGAAAACCAGTTTTATATGATTTTCTCCACTCTTTACAACGATGTAACAAAAATTTCGACAAAAATTTTTAAATTCTAACAGAAAACTGGCTCTTATTTTCCTCGAAAACCAGTTTACTAGACTACTCTTTTCAATAACGTAAAAAAAAATTGGGTAACTTGCGAATCTAAGCTAATTTTTACAAAAAACCTAACTTTTTGACGAAAATACACACAGAAAACCTTATTATTTGTAGGGACAGGATATTAGGATTTTAAAGTCATCAAAATGAAAAAACAAATATGTTAATTTTCTGCTACCGGTTTCGAGGTAATTAACCCCATTATTATAAACACTGAGCAGTGAATCGAACATATTAACATACCATGTGAGTTTTTTGAGAGTTGCCATTTCTATTACAACCAAATTTTTATGGTACTGGAAAAGGTTCTTTTCTTGGATGTAATGGAAATGTAAGCAAGGAAAACACTATCGGTTAAAGTAGCCTCAAATACATATGCATATTTTTACCGCCTAACTGATAAATTAAAGAAAAACTTAAAAATTTAACTTGGGTAAAAAAATTTTTTTTGCTCATTTATGCTGTTAATTTTAATGCGTTAGGCATCATGACGCTGGCCGGAAGTTTTTTTGTAGTCAAAATTTAATAACTTCAATCGATTGTAGGCCGTTTGTAGATGTTTGTAGTATATTTATTTTCGTTTGTAGCCCTTTAGTTTATTTGTAATTAACAACCAAATTTTGTACTGAAGTTAGCCGATAGAAACAATCGTGAATGTAATTTTTTTTGGTAACAACAGAAAGATTATCGTTTGTAGTGTCTAAGTATAACGGTAAAATGTTCGTAGGATCGCCTGATAAAGCATAATTAATTAAAAAGTTATTTAATAAACTTGCGCATGCGTACCATTTTAAATTTGCTCCATGTGAGTTCGTTATTTTAAATTTGGCGCATGTATAGGTTTTATTGCATTATATTATTCAAAATTTAATAGATTGCGTTTATGATTACAGTAAAATTTGATCTAAAAGTTTTTTTATTATAGTGTTCGCACATGTTGAATTAATTCACGAATTTGAAATTTTTGTCAGCCCCTAGGGAAGAATTTTTCCTTATAAAACTCAACAAATATTTTTACAATACTATTGTCTAACATTATAGTAGTATAAATGTTCAAATCCTTTTGAATTTTATAAACGAAATCGAATGATTCAAATGAAATTCAAAATTCAATCTGACCTTTCAATCAATCGAAATTGGAATTGTACTTAAATTATGAAAACCATTTACTTGTATCAACTACTAATAAAATTTTCCCAACAAAATTCTATTTCGTACCTCTCACCACCACCACGCACATCGCTTGACAACAAACAAATTTGTCGTCCCGATCAGATGATGCAGTAGACATAGAAAAAGAATAAAAACTATTTTCGACAGCCAGTGACACCGACACGTAGGTAACGATTTTATTCCCTAATGGAATTTCACACAAAAAGGAATTCTCGTTTCCATAATATTTCCAATGCAATTGTTTCCTACTGTACGAATAGAAAGTGAAAAAGAAAAATAGAAAAAGAATGCGTTTTCAAACAATTTTTGATACTTTTATTCCGAAACTTTCTTTTTTTTCGTTGAAAAACAGATGACATATTGAAGAACGGTTAACACCCCTTCTTACCCCCACCCGTGACATCCATACACGCGTCAATAATCGAATGATGTTGGCAGGTAGTTATTAAACCAAAGATCTCATCGATTCGATCGATGGTTTCGATGACTTTTTCTAGTTTACTTCTATGTGGTGATATGATATGATGTAGCAGTAAAGGCAGCACTGTCTATATACAAACAGTTAAGTATTAAATTGAAGTCTAATACGTCGAATTATGTCAAATTTTTTGTTATTATTATATAATAATATATTGATTGATGTAGGGGTGACCAGATTCAAATGTTAATTTTGATTTACCAAAAGCTTTATATATTTAAAATATAATTTGTTAACCTCTTGAAACGTAATTTCGAATTTACATAACAGGTAACTTGACGGTGGTAACATTTACCATTCCGTCTTGTTTTTGTGTTTGTTTTTTTGCTCGTCAAGAATATACTTGGGGAAACAGTTTACTGTTGGTGCTTCAATCTCACGGGGAATTCAAACAAGTACAGCACATTAAAAAGTTTCTTTTTTTGGTTTTTTTTTTGCTTGTCAGCTCAAAAAATTTTCTGACAAACGTTGATATCCGGTTATTGAAAATTGATGAGTTTGGCAAGTCTGCGAGTAGGTATACCTAAACTTTACAATGGAAATAACATTTCTTGTCATTTAAATTAAAAAAATTTCCCAAATTTTTGTAAATGGAAACCGAACTGTTTGTCAATATTCCTACAAAAAAAATTTTAAAACAGTTCATACAAATCCTTCAAATTTTTTATTCGTTTTGATATTTTTCTGATTTACCGGCTTTATGCATGCTATTTCCATGACAAAATGTTTTTTTAGGGCGACTAGAGCACAATCTATTTAGCAACTTTCAGAATGACACGGTCCAATGAAAAGTTTCTGCAGCCGCCATTTATTCATATATTTGAAAATAAAAGATATGTAGTACCAGTTTAAGATCCTAGCTGGTAAGTAAAATACCAAACTTCAAACACAGTAAAAAAAATTGTGTTCTGAGTAAAAAAAACTAGTGGTTACAATTTTTGTGTTAAATAAGTAACACAACCCTGCGTTAATGTAACATTTTGTGTTTGTGTTAAATGAAAATATAACATAAATTTCGATTTAACAGAATAAAAATGTACAACAAAATGTACAAAACCTGTTTTGTACAACAAAGAAGTAACATAATATTTGTGTAAAGCAAAAGAATGTTATAAGTAAGTAAATTAGATTAGAATATATATCTACCAAAATATTTATAATAAAAAAAATGAGAGTAGTTTTTATTACTAAACAAAATCGAAAAATTGTAAGTTTTTTTCAGTTATTGACGAATATAGTTTTATTAAACGTTTAAAAATCAAACAATTTTCTTACATTTTAAGGTTATTTTGTTACAGATTCAGTTACAAGAAATCTTTTTTCGGTTTTGTTTAATAATAAAAACTACTCTCATCTTTTTTATTATATATATTTTTGTAGATATATATGGACACAAGTAAGAATTGTTACAAAGAACTGACTTACTTTGCGTTCTTTGAGTCTTATTTATAATAATATATTATGAACAACATCGTTATAATTTTTGACAACTTTAAAATATCTCAAGCTTCAGTGGAATTAAATTAGTGAATAAAAAATTTTGACAACTATAATAAATCTGAAAAATTAACACGAAATGTATGTCCTCTTGTGTGTTAAATCATTGACATAAATCTTGTGTATAGATTTGACACATATGCTTTGTGTTAACACAAAAATTTGAGTGGACCGTTCTGGACATGTGAAATGTGTTAATTTTAACACAAATTTTTTCACTGTGAAAACATCGAAATTTCCTTGTTTTGCAACCCTTCAAAATGTATTTCTCTCCTTATTTCGTTAAGAAAAAATTTTTTTTGAAGATTTATTTTAAAATTTGTAAGCCCTGTCCGTTTTTTCTATCATATTCGATATACCAAATTAACTTCATCATTGTAACTTTCAATATAACTTCTTAAGTTTTAGCTGGCACGAAGATCCTCTTTCGACTTCCTCTCTATATACACTTCAACAGTGGATCAAAAACATCGAAATACGGAAAAAAATACGTATTAGAAAAAAGATATATCTGTGTGATTGATGAATCACTATTGACCAAGTTCAGCTCCGACATAACTCTAGCCTGAGGGTGGCCACAACTAACTAATTCTCATATATAATAAATATATCTTCACCCTCCCCGCCCTCCAGTTTCCTCATACCCTAATGTCGATTCTGTAGCGCGTATCCCTTCTAAATATATCATCTTCGAAGATGTGACTGACATTGCCGTGGAGGAGGAGGCCAGTTTTCAAACTGTTACTCTGTTGATTGATCGTGTGCCAGCCACCAAGTATTGGCACTTAACGTGGTGCCGGAGAATCGATTATGGAGGCGGCAAAAGATGACGATGATCAAATTACAGCGTTTTACCAGATCCCATTAAGAAACACGTCGAGCCTTCTCATAGATTCATTTTAAAAAGTCTATTTAATTTGAATGTTTCATCGAATTTTTTGCGCCCCAATTCAGTCAGTGAGTTGTTCCCACAGTTAAGTAGTGTTTCAGTTTGAGTCATTAAATAATAATTAACCGAATTTGGGGAGATGTGTTCGTTATAAGTGACGATGGAAATTTTGATAAATTAGATTGAACGCTTTCAAATAGTTGATTGATTTATTAATGCAAATTGTAAATTAACAAATTTTTGCTATTATAGGAAAGAATCGAAGAAGATCACTGAGGAAAAGTAACAGATACAAGATCAGCCGTTGTTAGGAAGGTTATACTACGCCAAAAAGTGACTTTTGGAACTTATAACAAGAAATAACTAAGCTGTATCGGTAAAAATTTAGCGCCAGAATATTTTTTTGGGATAAACTTTATTATTTTCTAATATATTCAAAATTAATGTTTTCTTTTTTGAGTTCTTACAATTTCACCTGTATAGTAGATTATTTTCATTAAGAATCAGGGCAAAATTCAAACGATTGAGCAGAAGAAATTTAGAGCAGATCAAAAGAAAATTTTCAAGAATACTTTGAAGAAGAAATTACATACCTACTTTGAAGGAAACGGAGATACAAACAAGACGAAAATACATACTGTAAAAAGGTTTAGCAATTTTTTAATTTTCGATAATCAAATATCGTGATATCGGGTATCAGTTTGGGGGAGAGGGATATTCTTCCATAAAATTAATTCAAAGGAATTTTCAAATTGATGTATTTTTCCAAAATAGACATTACATGTGTCGTATAATTATAGAAATAAGAGAAAAACGGGATTTTAACTCTTTTTCCCAGCCTATATTTTCCAAAGTACGAATTCCCAAAGTACGGTTTGCGGGCGAAATGTGGCCCCCGAACTCCAAAAATGCGATCCGCTATGCCAAATCGTCCGCAATTACAATTTCATATAAAGATTATTATTTTATATACATTCTTGTCATAAAGAATCATGTTGAAATCTGTTCGAAAATATCAAATTTTTATGGAATAGATTTTGTTATTACATAATAGATTTTATACATATATCTGTGATATTTAACCTTTGTTTCCGTGCGAGTTACTTTTCTATTACAATTTACTATAGGCGGTCTACCTTCATACAAATTAGATTCTTAAGTCAAAATAACCAAATTCGTACAAGGAAATGTGATTTAATATCCACCTATGATTTTTCTGTTATCTTTACAATTTTGATTTTGTTAAAAATGAAAAAATTAGTATCGAAAACCGATGAGCAACTTCAAATTTAATGTTTCTAGAATCAAAATTACGGTCTTTGTAACTTTAAAAATATTTGGTATTTGAAAGATTAAAAATTGTTTTAATTTTTATTTTTATTTGAAATAAAGAATAGTATACGAAAGCGAAGTTGAGCGCATGAACGTAGTGAGTGCGCTCAACCGCTTGAGTGGGCAATCGACAATCCCGCACGAGTTGCACATACGATTTTTTATTACAAATTTGACATACTTTTTTCTATTATTATTACTATTTTTGACATTTTTATTACTTTTTAAAATAATATTTTTAAGTGTTCATCTTTTTTTTTCTGAATTAATTATTGTTTAAATTGATTTGTTGGTGGTTTCTATAGAAATAATTATAAAATATTTATTAAATGAAAAATCAAGAGGCGGCTTTGCGTGTTTTATTGTCAATTTGCGTGTGGAAAGTTACCTTCCGCACGCAAAAAAGTATGTGGGAAGAGTACAGTGGGCAAACAGCTATTTTGCGTACAGAAATGTGTGCGCCAAGTTAGTACTTCTCCCGCATGAGTAATAAAAAATATTTTTGGACTCACAGAAATATTTCTTTATTTAAAAAAATTTTTTTTTGTTTAATTTAAAGAAATATTTTTTTGATTCAAAGAAAGCAAAATCAAAGAAAATTTAATCTTTGAACACAGAAATCGTTTCTAGAGTGCATGAAATTTAAAATAATCGTAAGTTCTTCCACAATAATTTCGTTAACACATCACAGTTCAACAGGTTAAAGATAATAATTATAATTACATCTTTTAATAATATGAATTGTAATTGTAATCATATAGTTGTGTAAATAGTTCATAAGTAAATATACACGTAATGAGAATATAGAAAGCTCATTCATATAAGGTGAATGAAAGCAATTGTGAATAGTTGAAATTAAATTAATTGCAATTGCATGTTTATAATCAATATTCAATATTAATTCGTCTGTATTATCGAATGCAAGACGCAATGAAATTAATTGCATTTAACCATGTTTGCCATTATTATTAACCTACGGTCCTATACAGTCATCTATATACAAATCGTAGTGTTTGCAGTATATAAACCTTATCCGAGTAAATGGTGCAATAGGTCCATTTTATTCAATCAGATTGTTCTATTGTTGGGACATGAGGCGATCAATATAGACAGTGTTCTTGTACTAATGATATGGTAGGTTCGCGAGTTACGCGCCATAAATCGAAATGACGTAATTCGAAACACTTTTTAGGGTTGCGAATCTCAAATGCGAAAACGGAAGCCTTATAAGATCACTCTCGCGTCCGTTCCAACGGTTTTCCGTGCGTCTGTCACAGAGGTTTTTCTCAAAAGCGATGTAACTAAGAAATTTTAAATTTGACTTGATTATGAAGATTCAGTCTATGTCACCAAATACCAAATCAATATAATGTTGATTCTAAGTTCATCCTTTTGTTGGGTTAATTTTTCACACTTAGAATCAATTTGGCTTAATGTTAGGTTTTGATGACGTGCACATACAGGGTGTTCATAAAGTTTCGGAACAGCTGAAAATCTCAGTTAATATTGACTTTATCAAAAAATAACCCGGAAAAAAGTTTTATGGGAAGAAATGAGGAACTAGAAAATGACCTCGAATTTGGCCTTGAACATGACCTTGACCAAAATTTGGAGGTCAACTTTGTTTTATTAAATGGAAACCCCTATTTTTGACCTCGGATTCGGAAAGAGCGGGAAATTCTACGTTCAAAACCATATTCATACTTCATATCCTAAAGTCGTGTGAAGGCCATAAAAACGAAAAAATATGATACTGGTTGGTCAAGGTCATGTTCAAGGTCAAATTCGAGGTCATTTTCTACTTCCTCATTTCTTTTTTCCGGGTTATTTTTCGATAAAGTCAATATTACCTGAGATTTTGCGGAACTTTTGCGGAGCTGTTCCGGAACTTTATGAACGCTCTGTATGTAACCAGTCCAGTGATCTTAATGGCGCAGTTGAAAATTTGCTTTAAATCACCGGTTCCCTATTGACTTCTAAGTTTCTAAAACCAAATAGCCATAGATTGGATATCGGAAAACTGCGCAGGTATTTTTCGACAGTATGGTTATAGTTGTACACGGAGAGAAAATTCCTATAAAAATTACTGTGCTCATACTACAATCGACGTGTAACAGGCGAACATATCCAATTTTTGTACGGTAAAATTATAAAAATTACAATAATATAACTATAATTTTTATAATTTTACCGTACAAAAATTGGATATGTTCGCCTGTTACACGTCGATTGTAATATGAGCACAGTAATTTTTATAGGAATTTTCTCTCCGTGTGGTGACGTAACTCAAAACAAATAACGTAAAACTGAATTCGGCACTATTCCGCAATTCTTCTAACTCGAAATTATATAACTCTAAATGGCGTAAGTCGAAACTTCGAAAATATTTTTATGATCATGGTACATGTTTTCGCTGGACATTGATTAATTATTGTCCTTGGGACAATAAGTTGACCCTTTCAGCAGCTCATCTTAAGCAGCTCAATCCGCTCCTGAAGCCAGAATTGATCGTAGAGCTAAACTAACTTTATTAAGCGAAAATTTCGGCTAGAAGACAGAGTCAAATCACTTTTATGTATGGTGAAAGTCTTCACAAAACGTTGTTCTGATACTCCCAGTCGATCGAGATACTTTAAAGTCGAAACTTTATTTCACCATTTGCCCGTACGGTCCATTTACTTTAACCAATTTTTGTGTTCTAAATGTTCATATTACTTAATATTATATTAGATCTGAACACATTATATTATCATTGTAACAGACGAGAATCAGAGCGGCGAGGGAAGCGCCTAACTGAGTTGATTATTGTAGATTTGTTTCTATATATTGACAATATATTACAGAAATAATTAATCTGATATTACTTCCTTCAGTTGATATGTTTGAATGTTATGGAAATTGTAAATATTACAGGTATACGAGACGTCCCATTTGAATGTATACATACGATTTACATGTTAATTTTTAACACTGGATTCCCATAAGGAAAAAGTTATGTTACAAGAGTGCTTTGAACAAACTACATGGAGAGAAAATTCCTATAAAAATTACTGTGCCCAGCACTACAATCGACGTGTAAAAGGCGAATATATTCAATTCTGTAAGGTAAAAATATAAAGATTATAATTAATCATAAAAAATTTAAAGGATGGAATGTTCTTTTCGTAATATTATCTCCATAAAATTTGTAAAACAGCACAGTAAAAAGTTCCATTACCGACAAAAAAATAATTTTTAATTGTTTTTATTAAAAAAATTACCATGCTAACATGCTAATAATAGAAAGAAAAAAAACAGAAAGAAGGTTGGTTGTGTTGGGAACGCTGTAATGAAATGTACCTCACTCAGCGAGTTACATGCGAACCATAGGTGTGGACTGTGGAAGAAACTTTGTCAGACAGTTCGCACCAAGCACCTTGATTTATCAGACTGTGTTACAAGCAGCTAGCACAGCTAGTAGTCAGTTTCTTTTACACTCTCTTAGGACGATGTCATCGTTTAATTCATCTTTTTATTATTTACCTATCTTTAGTATATGTATTAGAATATATTGTTGGCAATCGTTTTTATATACATGTTTTTACAGGTACAGTGCAACCAACATAAGGTGGCGAGTCAGATGCGCAAATGAAAGAGTACGACAACAAGAATTAAACTATAATATATATGCATAAGAGTGTGATAAAAGTTGTGTTAGCACCACATTAAATTTTACCATGCTAGCACATATTTTTTATTTTGGTCGTCGATCGCGCACGGATTATAGGGGAGCATGGTAATTTTTCTGAAATTTTCTCTACAAAAATTATAGGATTTTTCTCTCCGTGTAATAATACTAATTTAATATTATAACTACTGTTACTATAGCTTTAACAATAATAATGCAGTAAAATAAAGAAATGAAGGTCGCAATTTTCAAGCAATTCACATTTTTACATAATGAATATTTGTGCCATCTGCTGTAAATTCAAAAAGGCATTTTTATTTTCTTGAAAATAAATATTAAAATAATAAAAATACCAAAAAAATATTCTGTTGAAGAAATAGTGCAGATAATTTGGTGGAACAAAATTATTTTATAAAAGAAAATTACCAAAAATAGTAATATCCAAAGCACTCTTGTGACATAACTTTTTCTTTATGGGAATCCAATGTAAAAAATTAACATGTAAATCATATGTATACATCCGGCCGGGACAGCCAGTATATGTATTCTCTCAAATATATTACATACATCTGATTGAACTTTGATTGGTGAAAATCGATTACACAGCTTAAGGAGCATTGTCGGTCCACAAACAGAATTATATGTAATTTGATTCGAGAAATTCTTGTGGCAAGGACGTCGCCAGCCACGAGGTTAAAGGGGGGCAAAGTGAGAAATAGAATTACAGAGATTCTATTTCGTCCGCTACGTGGTTTTCCTGCGAGGTTTTGAAATGACATGAAATAACAATGCATGTAGATTTGTAAAGTGTGTGCGCTTATTACCTATCACTTCGCTATCACAATACTGTGAACCGTGTAAACGATGTCAATGAAAGTTTGCAATTAACTATGCGGCTATATATATAAAATATACATACATCTGTCGCAGCATCCTGCACGATATAGCAAATTTCCGTTATAAAAATTACATTTTCTCGAAAATCCAATCACATAGGATAATGGCTTATTATCTTTGCAATGGTGTAACAAAAATTCAAAAAACTTTGAAGAAGAATTTTGGCGAAAGACTAATTTTTTTGAGGATCTTGGCATCGAAGGCGTCTGGGACTAACGAGGGAGCGGACGCATTTATAAAAATCACTTTTTCTCAAAAACTAGCTTACATAGAACAATGGTTCAAAAACGTATCTTATATTATGATTTTCTCCCTTTATAGGGAATTATATGTGGACTAACTCCCACATTTTCTTGAAATTTGAACGAAGTAGAACTAGCAGTAAATAAGATATCGACATTCAATGGGATTTCAAAGCATGGCTGTTGTTACTATTTGATCAAAAACAATCAAATACTTGCAAAGTTATTCCACTTGGTTGAATTTTCAAATGCATAGATGGACAGACACGAAACTAAAATTGTTCAGGACGCTTTAAAACGTAAAATACAGGTAAAGATTTTCATTTTGAAGGGAGAAATTGCGATGCTTCCGCTATTTCAGTAGTCTTGGAGGCTGCCTCCTTACCTCCTTGGTGATCTGCTTACCTAGTGAGCTTAAAATACGTAAATCCGACTCGTCCATTGTTGAAAAAAATATTTTTTTTTTTTTTGAGTTTTTGGCCTCTTCAATTTCTTCTTCCAAATTTTCCTAATCTATTTTATCGGTACAATAGATTAAAAATCTATCTATTATCATCGAAGATTGACGAAATATGAATAGACATTTTCAAGATAATTGATATGGTCCTTTTTCCGGGCCCTAACTGTTGAAGAAATAGTTTTACAAGGGAATATTGTTATCCATTAGCCATACATATACACAAATAGTAGCAAATAACATTTAAATTTTTTTTTTGATTCAGTCTTCCAGCAGGAGTATTTGAGGTGACATCGATTGATGAGTTACGAAATGGATATTTCTTGACCTTTGTGTGCATCGTAAAATGAAAACGGGGGACGAACAATGAAATTATCCAATCAAGGATATGATACAGGGGTGATTAAAAAGAAAATTGATGAAGAGTTTTGAAAAACGATATAAGTTAATGTTTGGAACATAAATAGACAGTTTAGACATTGTTGAAATCAATTTTTAAAAGAGAAAGTATAATTTCTAAATGCAGGGTGATATTCTTTTGATGAAATGTGAATTTGGTGAAAATTTTAGACCAGGATTTAGAATAAAATGTAAAATCTAAGGAGTTACATAATTTTAAGAAAAATTATTCTTTTGGTTTAAACTCTAGAATGATATTAAAAGAAAATAGGTATGACTGCTGAAATAGCATCGCATTTTGGAGTTTTTCAGCTCGATCAATAAAATTTTTTTCTACTACAGGTCGGTTATGTTTTCATAAATAACTCCCATATGGCATTAATGGCAGGTCTAAACACACAAAATGATAAACACATTATGAAATTTTACATGTATTTTGACGGAACTACGTTTTCCAAAACGACCGGCAAGAAAACTCTAACAATTATCACCGGATTAACTTGAAATATTATCTGTAGCTTCTTGAATCGATTATTTAGGGCAGTGCATAGAATTTTTAAAATTGGTTAAGAAATAAATTTTTATAAACAAATTAATATTGATTTTTACATGGATTTTCAAAAAAAATTTTTTAAACTGGTTTTATTTATGGATAATGATGAGCAAATGCAATACCAAGACCAAGACTGTCAAGTCTTGGTCTTGTTCTTGCATTAGGAATCTTGGTCTTGGTCTTGCTAAAGCAGTTTGAGTCTTGGTCTTGGTCTTGGTATTACTAACAAATCTTGCAATATCTTGCATTTTTTTATTACTGAATTTTTTCCTTCTAAAATCAGAATTTTCTCTCTTTACGGTATTAATTATACTTTCAAACTATTTAAATAGTTTAGCAAGAGTCTTGCTTTTTTCTTGCTTTTGTCTTGGTCTTGCTCACTTGAGTCTTGGTATTGGTCTTGCAGCCATACTTATAGTCTTGGTCTTGCTCTTGCTCTTGGTATACATAGTCTTGGTCTTGCAAAAAATGCAAGACCAAGACAAGATTGCAAGACCAAGACTAATTTTGCTCATCACTATTAGTGATGAGCAAATGCAAGACCAAGACCAAGACTCGGCAGTCTTGGTCTTGTTCTTGCATTAAAAATATTGGTCTTGGTCTTGCTAGAGCAGTTTGAGTCTTGGTCTTGGTCTTGGTCTTGCAAAGTACAGTCTTGGTCTTGGTATTTTTCTTGCATTAAGAATATTGGTCTTGGTCTTGCTAGAGCAGTTTGAGTTTTGGTCTTGGTCTTGGTCTTGCAAAATGCAGTCTTGGTCTCGGTCTTGTTCTTGCATTAAGAATATTGGTCTTGGTCTTGCTAGAGCAGTTTGAGTCTTGGTCTTGCAAAATGCAGTCTTGGTCTTGGTCTTGGTCTTGGTATTGCTAAAAAATTTTACAGTTTCTTTCATTTTTTTATTACCGAATTTTTATCTTTTAAAATCAGAATTTTCTCTTTTTACGGTATTAATTATGCTTTCAAACTATTTAAATAGTTTAGCAAGAGTCTTGCTTTTTTCTTGCTTTTGTCATGGTCTTGTTCACTTGAGTCTTGCTATTAGTCTTGCAACCATACTTATAATCTTGGTCTTGGTCTTGCTCTTGATATACATAGTCTTGGTCTTGGTCTTGGTCTTGGAAAAAATGCAAGACCAAGACAAGACCGGAAGACCAAGACTAATTTTGCTCATCACTGCTTTTATCATAAGCTCTCACAAACAGGACTCTACTAAATCCGAACCGTCCTGTAAATAATTTCCAAAATACCATTCATTCCTGTGACGTCAACATGTTTATGTTGAAGAATTACCATTTATAAGTGTGTTTCGTCCCAGAATAACTGACTCCACTACAGATCTGATGTCGTGACTGATGGACTATTACATACTGGACGTATTATGGTCAAGAATGACTACAAAAGAGTGGGAGATGAGGAGTGGAAGTGCGGCGTGGCGGAGGGGGGTGTATTAAACGTGGACGTTTTATGCTGTATTTTGACGATTAATGATCACGAAAATGCACTTGCACATACAATTTAACACAATATAACTCTGTAAGATTAGATGTCGTTTATCTACTCGCTTTGTGTTGTGAGGTTTGCGCTCCAGTTACTCAGCCCTCAGTATCGACGCAGTAAATTCTGATCTTGTTGCTATTTGGGTACGTGGACGTATGTAGCCAGCCACACTGGTTGAACCACAATTAATCACTTAATCAGTTTCCCCTGCTTGGTGCCGCGACTAGTGAACCGCAGACAGTTCAACCGCGACAGTTCAACCCCGACAGTCCAACTGACGACAAATCAACCTAACGAGAGATCAACCTAACGACAGATCGACCGATGACAGATCAACCGACGACAATTCAACCTAACGACATTTTAACTGAAGAAAATTTAACCGTTGTACAATTTATTAACTAATAAGAACAAAATTATTTGAATTTTATCTAGCAATGAAATTTGCCTCCCTTGAGACTTGAGACTAAATAAGTATTTATGTAGTTTCAAGTCTCAAGGGTGACTTTTTACACAATTAAGGGTACACTATTTGGTTGGGTTGTGTTTGATTTGGTTACCTTTCGTTGAATTCGATTAGTTTAGGTGTTGTCTGGTTAGGTTAATCTGTTAAGTTGTATTTGGTTACGTTAGGTTGGGTTTGTTTATAATTTGTTGAATTCGGTTAGCTTAGGCAGGTTTTGGTTAGGTTATTTAGGATTTGTTTACAATTTGTTGAGTTCGATTAGTCTAGGTTGGGTTTGGTTAGGTTACGTTATATTTGTTTATAGTTTATTGAGTTGGGTTAGTTCAGGTTGGATTTAGTTAATTTATATAATAGTGTTAAGCAGTTTGAATGTCCTGTGGTTTAACTGTTCTACGGTTCAATTGTCGTTTGGTTTAACTGTCGTTAGGCTGAACTTTCGTGAAGTTGAATTGTCATTGGCTAATCTGTCGTTAGGTGGAATTGTCGTCGGTTGATCTGTCGTCAGGTCTAACTGTCGTCGGTTGAACTGTCGCGGTTTAACTGTCGTGGTTGAACTGTCCTCGGTTTACTTGTTACAGAACCCCCCTGCTTCGATGCAATATTAATTACCCATGCCAATCGGATGTACATATTACGAATGTAGGTATAGGTGTTGATTCCTATGATGTGACGGGTCAAAAATGAAAATTTAAATAGGGTACTTGACTGCAATGGAGAAATGATTCTAAATGCTTTGATCTTACGTATAAATTAGTTCATTATTGTTAAATTTTTAAAAATCTTCAAAAAAAACCATTGTTCAATTTTAAATGAACAAATTGGCGGGAAAAACGACTTGGCGTAGTGACGTATACAATGACGTCACGACTTAACTCAAACAGATGTCGCTTTCATTCATGTCAACACTTGTCAACATGGTTTTAAATTTGTACACAATATTCAGCAGTCATCATATTCAATTTTTTAGTGGTATTTACAACTTTCTGCTTTGTTATCTTCTTCATTTATCATCACTGTAAGATTTTCATGACGCCTTACAAGTATTAAATACACTTTAAGAAAACAGTTTGACGTAACTTTAAAATTGTAGCAAAAAGTTAAGTTGATAAGGATATTTTACGTATTAAGTGACGATGTATTCCTTCCATCAATCTTTTTTGAGTGCAAAATTAATTGCAAACCAAAAAGTTCAAAATAAATTACAAAGAAAAACAACTTCTCTTGGCAATTAGAATTGTAAAAATGTCACAATGAAAATGCAATTTGTTATAGATATGAAAATGCAAAATGTCACAATGAAAAAGCAATTTTTGTTTTTCCGTCCTAAGTGTTCCAATAAAGTGAAAAATTGAAATTTCAAAAAACCAAGCCAGCGTTACCTGAGGAAAACTATTATCTTACGAGTGAACTTTAATTTTTTTATTTCGGATGATCCAGCACCAAGTTATGAGGGGCACCGCAATTCTACTTTTTTCCGAGACACGTTCGAATAATTGCTGTCATTACTGTATTTTTTAATATTTATTCGTGAAAATTTTATACAAAATTCTTCGAACGTTATACTTTAATTTAGCACTGGTTTAAAAAATAACAAAAACATGCCTTTTTTGTACGAATTAACCTTACCCTCTCCTTAATGAAAGTTTTTGTAACTTTTCGATTATTATTAAAATGGATACTGGAACTAATTTGCGACACATTGTTTTAGATTCTTGTATAACCCACCAAGTCTAGAATAAATAAAAACTACAAATACTACGTTACGTAGAAGTCGATTGAAACTTATTTACTAACAGTAAAAAAAAAATCAGAAACACAACCAAGAAACACAACATTCTTCGTAAACCTATCTACAACATATACAACAACCACTGCAACAATCTACAAATATTTGCCCTTTCGCTAATTAAAAATAGAAATCTGAAGTGGATTTTTTTTCCTGTTTTTAAACATAAGATTTATAAACGCAAACACATACCCACACATCGACGAGAATCTGTGAAAAGCAAAAGCAGCACTGCCAGCCAGCAGAGAGTGAAATAAAAAATATAAAATCGAAACAGACTGCAGTAAGAGTAACAAAGAACGAAATACACACGATTGTATTGTGAAGTGCTTGGTGCGGGTTGAGGGCAGGGGGAGGCGAATGGATGTTGTACGTGTGTGTATGTGAAAATACGAACCATTGAAACAGGAGCAGCAGCATTTGTGTTTTCCACTGAAATGAATATCAGTAAGAGAAAATGTTATTGTGCCATGGCAAAGCAGACCAATCATGTTAATTGGAGAGCGCTTCAGTTTGTAATACTTATCCCATTCCTGTATTATTTCGATGTATATGTGTGTTTATGTATTGTGGATTAGGTATAGATAATCTTGCTTAAAATGGATGGAGGCTATAAATTCGAAAATTTAGAAAAATTGTTTAATTTGATGCTATAGAAAACGAACTCGTCAAATTGGGGTTTTAAAATCTAAAAAAGTATATTGTATAATAAGTGCGGGAAATTGTCGATTGCCCACGAAAGCGAAGTTGAGCGCACGAACGTAGTGAGTGCGCTCATTCGCTTGAGTGGGGCAATCGACAATCCCGCACGAGTTGCACATACTATTTTTTTATTACGAATTTCACATACTTTTTTCTATAATTATCACTATTTTTGACATTTTTAGTACTTTTTAAAATAATATTTTTAAGTGTTCGTCTTTTTTTTCTGAATTAATTATCGTTTAAATTACTTTGTTGGTGGTTTCTATAGAAATAATTATGAAACATTTATTAAATGAAAAATTAGGAGGTGGTCTTGCGTGTTTTGATTAAATTTTGCGTGTTTTGTTATCAATTTGCGTGTGAAAAGTTACTTTCCGCACGCAAAAATGTATGCGGGAAGAGTACAGTGGGCAAACAGCTATTTTGCGTACAGAAATGTGTGCGCCAAGTCATCAGGTACTTCTCCCGCATGAGTAATAAAAATTTATGAAATTTTGTTTAGATGTATTTTATACAGTATCCTACTGTCCTAGTAATAAATATTAATTTTTACGTCCCTACAATTTTTAGGAGTGAAATCACCACTTTAAAGTAGCTACGAATGCAAAAATTTTAAAATTGACAAAATTTCAACAATAAATTATTGCTTTTTGCTTATTGCAAATATGAATTTGTGTTTTAATTCTGCGGGGGTTGGAGTCAACGAGGTTGGAGTTAAAGAAAAAATTAAAACTCTGTACCTATAGCTTTTACTACTTTTAAAGTTTCAATTTTATAGAGATGTTTCACTCATTAAAATCGTTTTTATTAAAGGCTTTCATTTAACTTGCTATGTTAGCATGTTTGTTTAGATCAAATCTTGGAATTAAAATTTACACAGGTTCTAATTGAGCTAGAGGTTACAAAATTTTCATACTTGTATAACATTGATGACGATGCAATATTGTATAATTAGTTTTGCCCTAAATCGCCCCAAATCAAAATTGTTGATTTTTAGTCCTGTGCAACTTTTTGACATTTCGAAATGTCAAATATTGTCCATTGATTTTACATTGTAATTTTTTGTTTCCATAGTTATGTTTAATTAGGGTAAATTAACCGATTATAACATAGGTAAAAAAATTATTTCTTTAATTTCTTTTTAAATTAATTGTAGTCAGACTAAAAAGTAGAAAATAAAGTGAAAAAATGTTTTTTAAGAAAATTTTTTATTTAAAAATGGGCTACAAAGAAAATAAAAAAATTTAAGTGAAATTTGAAGCAATATGTAACATAATTTATAAAAGCTTGAGGCGTTTAATTAGGTTTGGTAACTACTGAAAAGTAAAATGGCTACGCTTACATCCAGAACATCCAAAGCAGAAATAATTAATGATAACGATTCAAGGTTTCATAAATTATGTTGCATATATTGCTTTAAACTTCACATTTTATTTTTTTTAGTCCATTTTTAAATAAAAGCTTTTTCTTAAAAAAAAAACATTTTTGTACTTTAATTTATTTAGTACCAATACTGATATATAAAGAGTTCTTGTGGACAGATTAAAGCGACATCCTGCAATAACGTCAAGTAAAATTAGCATAAAAGGCAAAGGAAATCAACTTCATCAACTTATGTCAACTATATACTATCAAAATAATATTCTTTTGGATTATATAAATTGATCCTTACGATTCTTTACTCTGATGATGACCATTTAAATGGTTGAAACATGTTGTCTTGACTTCTTTTGTCTGTTATGCTAATTTTACTTGACATTAACCTGCAATTGGATTTTCAAATTTCAACCAATTCCAACAAATCCCAATAGAATTCTCTTAATATAATTTTCATGAACTTTGATAGGTTTTATTAGAAAACTAGTTTAGACCATTTTTCGTATATATCTGGCAATTTTTCCTTCGATAAAAAAATACCAACGAAACCAACTTAAATTGAATCATCTATAACGTGTATCCTTGTACAGTAGCTACATATTTATGGAAAAATCAACATAAGAATTCCTTGAAATTTTTGCCGTTGGTAAAATCTTACTTTTTCTTTCAGTTTTTCCTTTCTATACATGTTCGCATTTTTTGTTTATTTAATTAAACAAGGGTTACAATATTTTCTTTTTTCTTTTTCGTAGGAAAATATATATTTTATTAGGAAACGATACTTTACTCGGGAAATTAAATTTCATTAATGTTATTTAGTAATAAGTAGCTCTGGATTAATTTTGAAATTTATTAGCTATTTAGTGTTTTTGGGCTACAAATCCGAACCAAAGCAAGACAAATAATCTGGAATTATATGAAAGTTTCTTTTTTAAATGAGATTTGTTGCAAAGTAGACAAGATTGTTTTACAAACATTTTTGACCTCCCAGTTTTAAATAAATATCAGAAAATGTTATTTAATAGTTATGGCAACATTAAATCTTAAAACTGGTTTGCTAAGCTCAGAACTATCTGACAAGGAAAGGTTCCCAGGTGTCCGCCTCCGATTTCAATGCCGCTGAAATATGTTATTCTACGTCGAAATCTAAGAGACACGTATTTTGTTTTATCGGCGGAAAAACGGTTTGAAGGGGTGAAATCACCATTCAAATATTAGTCCAACTTCAGAACCACTTATTGTGACATTATTACCCACTGTTAGTGTGTTAATATTAAAAATGAGTGTATATGTAAACTAGCATGAAATTTAAGAGGGTGACTCACCCCCTCTCCAATGTTGCTCAAAATGAATTTTGAAATAAAAGATTTCATTTCTACGTTATTCTAATTGTCTTAAGCTATTTTCCATAAAGAAGAACTTCTTGAACTACCCAAGTAGTACGACTATTCGACACAGTCACCCCCTAGTTAACTACCCTTAGACTTAATATTATGACACTGAGCAAAAACAGGTCAATTAGATTTTTTGACTTAGATTTCAAATCTGTAAACAAAATTTTTATATTTTTTAATTTTCACCTCCTTCTTGCAAAGCTAACCCAAAATTTTAACCCCCAACCACCCTTGTTGATGTAAATTGAACAAATTGCACATCAATAGATAGCTCTTTAAAAAAGAGCAATATCGCCAATTTAAACTTTTGCTCTATCTCTTACTGTTTTCGAGATATTAAAAAAATTAAATTTTTACCCCAATTTTTGAAGGGTGATTTCACCCCTTCAAACCGTTTTTCCGCCGACAAAACAAAATACGTGTCTCTTAGATTTCGACGTAGAACAACATATTTCGGCGGCATTGAAATCGGAGGCGGACAGCTGGGAACCTTTCCTTGTGAGAACACATAGAAATCAGGGCAATCTGTACCGTTTTCGTTTAGCAAAATCCAAAAAAAGAGGTCAAATGATTGATATAGACTCAAAAGAGTTTGTATTGCATACTATACCGTACAAATACCTTAATTGTAAATGTCAGCGCAGAGTTGTAGCGCAAAATGCCCATAAATATTGTAAAATAAATAATTTAAGCTCGGTAGTTTTGCATTCCATTTGCTGTGACGTGCCCCTCAATGCCCCCATGTGTCGTGCAAACCAGAGCATTTATATAAAAGAAAATGCTCCCATACTTTCCCACTTTTTTATATACATATATATCAAACTCATGGATGTATAGGTTTATAAAATTTTAATCGTAATTTCTTTTTAACCTTTTTGTTGATTTGTACCGTATGAAAGCTTTCTGTTCCCTTCTATAATTCTACATTTATAAATAACCATGGCCGTATCCAGTAGAGGGGCTGTGGTGTTTTATAGCATCTTTTGTATTTGTCAAAAAAATTCACGGTACAAACAATTCAATACCGTCTTCCCAAGATTTTTCCTTATGGATTTCTAAAAAAACGAAAAAAGAAGAAGAAAGTTAAATGAGGTCACAATTCAAAGTAGAAACCTTGAAATCCCTGACTTCATCACAATTAACACACTGAGAGAAAAATGGCAACTTAAAATTAAATACGATCATTATTGTTTCAATAATATACAACTTAAAAAAATGTATTGAAAAGATAGGGAATTTTGTAGGAAATCAATATTATTCAACTTTAAAATAAAGTTGTTCTACATTGAAACAATAAATTTCAATTCACTGTTGAGAGATTTACTTTGTGAAACTCCATTTTAAATATTGAAAAATATTTAAAGTTCGATTACTTTGTCTATTTCACGAATTAAAATTATTTTTATTTTTACTGAACGCGTTTTCAACCTTTCGGTCATCCTCAGATCTGAGGATGACCGAAAGGTTGAAAACGCGTTCAGTAAAAATAAAAATAATTTTAATTCGTGAAATAGACAAAGTAATCGAACTTTAAATATTTTTCAATAATAAATTTCAACCTTACTAGATTTTCGTTAATGTTTTAAATTGAATCAATATGGTTTTTATTGATATTAAGTTGTTTTTTCTCGGGGTGCATGTCTTCACGCCCGACGAAAGGGCGGGGTAGCCGGGGTTTCAACACCGGGGCCCGGGCTTAAAGAGGTGGCCCGTAGCTGTTGGCAGAGGAACCGGGAAATAGTAAATATACCTTTTTTTGCTCGTCACTTATGTTTTTAGAGAAAAATTTTTAAAAAATGTAGTTTATTCCCAGGCCCATCATTTTCTTCTACGGCCCTGCATGTCTTACATGAACTGAATAATCCTTGCATAAGTAAGGACTCATTCGATGAGAAATCTCTCTAAATATGTTCCATTCCGGAACGTTTTTAGCTTTCATTTCATAGCTAAACAGTAACTATAGTAACTACTTCTACAAAATCTTAAGTATCTGATAACATAATCAGTAGAAGTATACTAGATATCGAAGTTAATAATAAGGAATGTAGTTTTGGGATAAGAATCTTACCCCAGTTCGTATTACAAACTGCTTACAAAAATATGTTAGTAGATTTTCCCCGGTATTCATTACCCCATTCATTCTACACCCACTCCCCCCCACCCCCGTAAAAATTATTCTGGTTACGCCTATGTGTCCGTATGTATGTATATGCTGTATATATTGCTTTTGTATACATTTTTTCAATATAAACACTGCACTTATGAAACGTAGAAGGTATACAAGTACTTGACAATCATTTGAATCACTCAACGCATACGTAAATATTACATTTTCATAGTAACATTCTGAACTAAACTTGACAAGAATAATTTTATCTCTGGATCTCGCAGACAAAAAACATGCATAATATATGAATATCTTTAATTTTGGTGACTGCGCATTTTATTTACAGAGGTACATTTATCCGTGTCTTAGCGTATACAAGTATGGATTTCTATGCTATGAACTATTTGTACCCATATATGGATATTATTTCATTTTTACGCATATTATTTTTAATAGAATATTTTATTTAAAAAATTTCTCATGCAAAAATAATGATTAAATGTTTTTACATTCATTAGAAGGTAAAAAAAAAAAAACAAAGATCAAAAGTTTATGTAGTGACATTGTTGCGCTCTTTTGATACGGTTGGCTAATTTTCGACACGAGTCACAGACATATTATGAAAATAAGAGTTTATTTAAAGAATTTTTAAATGTGATACTAATATTACTTTTGATACAACTCTTTTAAAATTTCAGCTATTTTAGGTACGCCATAGGGACTGTGTTTTTTTGTATCGTTTTATCAAAATGAAAAAATTAATTATGTCTGTTAAATTCCTATACTTTATCACGCAAAGACAAGCTGCTTCATCAAAAAAATTTTAAAATTTGGTTTCAGATAACTTTGACGAAACTTCCATAGTGATTATGGACCACTGGGTAGTAAGGTCATAGTGATTATAAGTCACTGGGTAGTAAGGTCCGGTAGACGAAAATTTCATTTTCGAAACTTCATATTTTTTCCATTTTTACCCCAAAAATAGCATGACGAGTAAAAAAAAGGAAGCTCCTCGACCTTTCCTCAGGCCCTCAATTTAGCTTTACCTTCCAAAAAATTTCCGAGTCCCCTTTTTGGGGTCCGACTTTTGGAGTCGAGGAAATCTCGCATTTTTGTCAGACCCCTAATCACGCTTCACACCTCCCAACCCCCTTTTTAGGCCTGCACCTTCGGATAATTGCCCCACCGGGCCTACTCTTTCGCCGGCCCTGATTATAGACCACTGCGTAATGTTATAGTGATTACGGATCACTAAAATCGTAAAATTTTTGAGCGGATTTCTTTTCATTGCCTTTTCTTTTTCAGTTTTATACAGGCTACTGACCCAAACTTCCCTTTCGGAATGGGCGGGAATGGGAAAAAAAATTACTTCCTGCGACATCTCTATTTTAGAATCGTTTAACGAGAGAAGCCACTCACTATAAATAACGTATCTACGTAATAATAAATTCGTACAGAATTTCGGAATAACGTAAAAGCCTCTATACCGGAACGCGATCATATGTCCGAACAGTTTTGACATTTATATATTAATGAACTTATTTCGGAAACAAACCTCTGACTACAAAAATTATTTTTCAATTTAAATTCACCTCGTATTTAATGTTTCCTTACTTAATTAAAGAAATAGGTACATATATCTATTAAACAATTTTTGTTGAATACAGTATTTTGGTCCTTTATTTACGTCTGATACTTAAACCAATCTATGTTTCCTACTTTGACGTCTAGATGTCACTCTATGTGTCATATTACTCATATTACACGTCGGTTTGTATATCGGTTCCAACTTCTAGGGTCATTAATATTTCTCGGTTTGGATATAGATGTCGCCATTTTGTAAAAGAAAGACATTAATAAATAATAATTTTTGGGTTGTATTTTTTTAAAAACATATTCATTGGATTAAAGAAAACGTTCTTTCATGCTTAAGAAAAAAAAATTAGTGTTTAATTTATTTGTCAATTTTTATAAGCAAGTTTAATTACACACCTAAAAATAGTGTTCCGGTATAGGGGCTTTTACGTTATGTGATTTAAAAGTAATTAAACCAGTAATTTTTACGCAGACGAAACCGTGGGTCACAGCTATAGAATATGTATACTAACAGTTGTAATATATAAAACACAAAAATTAGACACCTGAGCGGATGGGGAGGGGTTACCAGGGCCGTGGAGAGAAATGACGGGCCCCGGAAATAAAGAACATCTTTTATTAAAAATTTCTCCCCGAAAAAATAAGTGACGAGCAAAAAAAAAGTTTTTACCTTTTACCGGGCCTCTACCGACCGCTACGGGCCCCCTCTTCCAGCTCGGGCCCCGGGGTTATAACCCTGGCTACCCCATCCACTCGTCGGGCCTGTGGGTTACTAGTATCCTTATGTGAAAAAAAAAAGTATCCCGAAAAGAAAGTCGTTAGATGAGAACCTCGCTTTAGAGATCATTTTATCAAAAAAAAAAAAAATCAACATTTTAATTATTTATCAAGGAGCCAAACTACTATTATGATAGCATTCCGACTGTAATCAGAATTTTACGTCATCAAACTTGGCAGAGAGGTGGAAGGTTATATACGTATTTAGAGTTTATGTTGGTATGTGTAAGGTAGTGGATGTTTGTGTGTGTAATACTCTGTATGTATGTAGCGGTGGTCCAAGGTGGGAATGCATACCTATACTCGAACAACCGTATGCATGTACCTGCTACTAATAATGTAACAACGAACAGTCACCACTGTGGCCACGACTTAACAATGAATGTGTACGCTTGAAGAGCCGATGGACGACTAATCAGTAAGCAGTATAAATTGCTACTTACTGCAACTTTCCGATTACACTTTTTTGTATGTAGGCTTGATCTATCTCATCTGTGTTATTTCTAAACTTTTTCTGAAGGTTCATTTTAAATACCATGATAAACATCATTTCCACTTACTAATTAATCAGTCCGGATACGCTCCAGGAACACTAAACAAGAACTGGTGTCCCCTCTATAAAATATTGGCATTAATAAAACACCATTCAACCCATCTCACCCAATTTACCCATTAAAATTCACTTTATAAAATAATCATTGCATAAAATCATTTTCTTCAATTTATTCATTTCCCGCAGTAACCCATCCTGTACCGGACTGTACAGGATCAGCGCAAGCAAGCTGAGAGGAAGCGTAATTAATGGTCAGTATATATGTATATGTATATGACCATCAAAATTATTTAATGTTTAGAACGTCTGTGTTTTATTAGGGGTGTCCATTATTTAAATATAAATTGCATATATCCAAATACGAATTTGATTTACTTACGTATACGTTTTGTTTGGTTGATATGCGGGTGCATATGGGGCGGGGTGGCGGAGGGTTTGTGGTGGCAGCCAACATGACGGTAGGTATGTGTGTAGTTGGCATTAGATTTTCTAAACAAGATTTATTTGGGATGCATGCAGTATTACTTAATTTTCTAATTTGTATATTTAGGACTGTATATGGTAATAATTATTTAAATAGTGTTTCAGTGTAGGTTTTAATATATTTCCAGGAACCAAACGTTATTTAAACGATTCAAATTGTTTAATATTTAATATTTTCTTCAATAGTTAGCAAAATTTGCTACTACGCCTTTATATCGTCAAAACAGAGGCCGATTTGCTAAATTTTTTTCAAATCTAGAACAAATCTAATCACGTCTTTCCGGTCTTCCTGTTCCATTTCTTTAAATATGAAATTAAATAAAAATTCGTTAAGTGCGTGTTTTTGACACGCACTAAGTAATGTCACTTCAGTGAAAGTGTTAATTTATGATTTTTTATTAACTCTATAGTTGTTAACTCTACAGCCCTCTTGCGTTTATTCACTATGGACGTACAACTCTATAATTATTCAATATGGATATACAACTCTATAATAATGTTTCCCCCACTATGATCACACAACGATATTAATATGTCATCCTTCGATGACATAAAAATTAGTATGACAGGGGAGTCCTACAAGTAAAATTTATTCGTTATAAGTTGTCGAGGATAAAATTGTTGCAGATTCAAATTTTTACAAATTATATTTTATAAAATTTTGCCTCTGGTTGAAGAAGTTAAATGAGAAAGTTCATATTTTAAGCTACTCTCAATTATTGTGACGCAGTTTTGAAAAAAAACGATTGTTGATTAAAGGTATACCTACTACTAGTTCCATCTAGCTGCAGTTTTCTAAAAAAAAATTCCCCCCCCAAAAAAAAACAACGCTCATTGAATTAATTTACCCCTTAAAATTTCCTGTATCATTCTTCGTTCACATTCCAACGCTTTTTTGTTTCAAAATTTTACGGGCTCTTTTACAAAATATTAAAAATTTCAATAAATCCAGAAACACTGAAGAAAATGTGATCAAATATTTCTGTTCCTTCTTATGCTATAGTCTTTATGGGCGAAAAGGTAAAAATATGGTACAAACGCTTCGAAATAACTGTATATTCTTGAAATTGAAGTACCTTAGGCCAGTGTTTCTTAAACTTTTCCTATCTCGAAACACTTTTTAAATTCTAAAATTTTTAAGAAACACAAGAATAAACTTGAATTTTACTAAATTTATATTTTATGTTTATATTTGAGACTTGTTCCATCCTCATCGCTATTTTTTACACTTTGAGTATTTATAAAAATTATGCCTATTATACAAAATTATATAAAGTGATACTCTTTGGCTAAGATGTGACTGAATTTTCAATAAAGATATCTATAACACTGGAAATTATTGGTGACGTCTGGTTTAGTATTTGTGTTCAATAAACATGGATGAAGATACTTGTTACAGAAAGGTGAAAATTTATGAGAATGTATAAAATATATTAAAAGAGGATTGTAAATAACAATATTATTTATGGAAAATTTCTGAATTATATCAATAACTGACGTTTTGGAAGTCAACATAATTTATTTCATTGCCGAAATACGACTTCAATGGAGTAGTGAGCATTTGCAGGAAATTATTCTCAAACAATAGATGCTCTAAAATCGTCTTTCAGGTAAAAATATTCATACGTGTTTTATTCAAATTTAAAATTATTTCACATTGAAAGGAACACCGTTAATTTTCTCTAAATTTCTTTTAACTGCTGTTTTAAATTATATCACACCAATAAGAGGACACGATTTTGTTTCTCCAATCTTCGTTTCATAATTTTTCCGCAGAACACAGTTTCGGAAACACTACCCTAGGCAAAATATTTCATTTTTAAATGATACCTATAAAAATATATCTCACTTTAAGGGGGGAGGGTCCTCCAGACAATAGGTTTTTTAATAATTTTTTTTAAGAAACTGGATACATTTATTGTATCAAATGAAGTTACATAGTATAGTACATGTCATGGTGTATTCATTCATAAATTTTTATGCAAAAAAAAGAAAAAATGGCGGCGCTACAGCTGTTCCAAGTTGACTCTTTTAATTTGCGCCGTGGAATGCTCAGCCTCTTGTAATCAACTAAATTCAATCGGAGAAAAAAATTTTATTGAAATACATGTCATTACGCTTTGCATATATCTATTTCTGATGAGAACATTTTTTTTTTTCACAATTTAAAATCAAAAAGAAAAAAATTTTAACTTTTTTTTATAGACAAATTGTTATAAACAATATTTATAGTAATAATTTATGCAAAATTTTAGGTATATGCAAAGGCCAATATCTTAAAGAATATCTGTACAAAATTTCAAGTTAATACCTTAAGGGGAGGTTTACTCGAGAGCCCTTAAAAATTATGCATTTTTCTAGAATTTTTTTCTCAAGAACAGAAGTAAATATCAATTTCAAATTTTGTGCACATATTTATTCGGTATTAAACTACACAAAAAAAAATTTTCAAGGAAAAATATAAAAAAGTGTCCATTTTATAGATAGTGCAGTGCGGCGATCCGAAAATCCAATGCCTTGTTGGTGGACATCCTAGCGCCGGTAATAAACCACCGAAATCCAAAAACAAAAAAGATTTATAAAATATATGAAGAGTACCGGCACCTCTACCTATAATATCAATAAATTGCTGAAAGAAAAAAAAATGGCGGATGTTTGAACTTTTGATTACGATTTTTGTCTTATTTTTCGCTCTTTAAAGTAAATTTAAAAATAAAAAAATATTGAAATTGTATTGAACTTAGGTAGAGATGCCGAAAAATTTAATTATCTTTAAAATAAAAAATTTAAAAAAAAATGCATCAAATAGTTTTTGGGTTATCGTGTCCACCAGTTCCAAAAATATAGTTCCGAGATATTATAAAATATATATAGAGAAACGTATTTTCGTGAAACATTATTGCGGAAACTACGTTTTTTGAATTTTTTTTTTTTATAGAAAGCTGGATTCGGTTAACGTGCAAAAATCTTGTTTTTAAATTATTTTCAGTAAAATCACTTTGGGAACATATTCTACACATAATTTGCTATCAATTTCGGCAAAAAAAATCGATTTTTTTTATCAAATCTCAAGTAAACCTTCCCTTAATAACTTTTTAAATTGTGTTCCACGGCGCGGAAAAAAACCTGTTTTGAGAAAAAAGCTATTAAAAAGTTTCCGTTCTTGAAAAGTAGAGTTAAAAGCAGTTTATCGGTATCTAAGATAATCTTTCTGTTGGGATTAAAACATTAGAAATATATATTCCTTAAGGTTCAGATGAACTTTTAAAGCAAAACAAGAAATGAAAAATTTAAAAGTTCTGGAGGACCCTCCCCCTTAATACGTACTTTTTTCTCTTCAAAAAACAAAATTTATGTTTAAAATATTTTTTTTTCACAAAATTACGATGAGCACTCTATTTAGAATGAGACCATTGACGTGGAATCCCCATATAGACGCGTATTTATTGCATACACATATTTTAATAAAACTTACAATAACAGTGAAAGTATATTATTTATGAAAAAGGAAAAGTCCATTCTCTCTCTATGCGATGGGGACGAGAGGGAGACGAGAGGGGTGTGCCGAGTGTGGTTATAGTATTATGGACGTAGTACATACCGTAAGCCAATAACGTCATTTTCACCAGACAATACGGCTGCATTAGAGTGAACATTTTTTGCATACAAATCAACCATATTATATTGTCGTTAGTTGAAAGTTGGTTTTCACATGGAAAGGAAATGTATACGGTTTTTCACCTTTTTTTTTCGTGTTTTTACTCGGTGAATAAACAAGTGAATCGATAATAAGTAGACAACGAAATTCGAGTATGAAGAAATTACAAATATTCCTAAAAATATTTGGGCTGATATTTCAGTCGAATCAAAAACTATGCCACCAAGGCCGACCCTTAAAAACTTAAATGTGGCCTTTGAAAGACGATATTTATTTACCTCTTTAATGAAATCAAGATTTGTAGGGGAAGTTTCGCGTTATACTAGAATTATATAATTTATTTGAACTTTGCCAAAATTGTGTTAAAAATAAAATCAATAATTAAACTATTACCATCAGGGCCGGATTTACCTCTGTGAAGGCCCTGGGGCACTTTTAATATGGTGGCCTCTGAACACTTCACATATAGAGACCCCTGAGTACTTTTGTGAAAACCACCTTGTAGAATTTCCGAAATTTTTCAAATTTTCCCAAAAAATAGGGTTAACGTGCAAAAAAAAAATGAAAAACCGCTTATCTTTTCTATTTTCTTCTTTAATTTTGAGATTTTATTCAAAATATGTGGAGGCCCCAGTTATGTAGGGGTCCTGGGGCACAGGCTCCTTCTGCCCCATGCAAATCCGGTTCTGATTACCATTGTATTAATGTATAAAATATTACATCGGACCTACCATCAGTCAAAATCGATTTATGCCTGCGGTTTATTTAAATATTTTTCTATACCAAAAGTAGTAAAATTAGTGTTTTTTTTTTCTTTTTGATTCTAACTGGGACTTTTTGACTTCTAAGCTCTAAGTTTTAGACGTGGCTACCGTAATCTGCTCTCCAAGAACCTGAATCAATTTTTGTGTTTATTCAACGTATATAGAAACATTCTGTATATTTAGAATACATTAGAGTGTAAAAAAAATTGTTATAGAGCAAAAGAGAAGCGACAAGAGAATACACGAAGCTATATAGAAGCTCTGTATACGGGTGTATTGCACCAGCTTGGACGTGATTCGATAATATATTGCACTACAAATTACATTATAACAGTGAAAGTAAATAGTTTATTTAAAATTTTGATCAGCGACTCTATTTAATTTTATATTTGTACGTTAAAGACATTTTAAACACCAAAAATATTTTATAAATAAATTCAATCTTAAACGTACAGTCCAAAATATCGGCCTTAGCCAAGACTTGTTTATTTGTCATAGATGTAATATATAAATCGTGACCGTTCAAAACGAGTGTTAGAAAATTTGACAGTTTGGTTTCTGGTGATGATACTAAATATTAGGGGTGAGGCGAAACTATTGGGTACTATATTAAACAATAAAACCCTAAGTGTGCCTTCTACTGTTCAATATGCCCACAAAAACCCCACCGAGGTTCAGGTTAATCCAGCCAGCCGTTTTTGTGTTTCATTCGATTGAATTTTTGAAAAAATTAAAGGATCAGTTTTTTGATCTTAAACTTTCATAACCTTCAACAAAATGAAAAAAAAAAATTTTCTCAGCTTTTTTCACATTTTTATCAATAACAGTATTTAAATTTATAAAAAAAGAAAATTTTCAAAAAATTTTTTTTTTTTTTTTTTGTTGAAGATATTATGAAAGTTTAAGATCAAAAAAATGATCCTTTAATTTTTTCAAAAATTCAATCGAATGAAACACAAAAACGGCTGGATGGATTAAACTGAAACTCTGTGGGGTTTTTGTGGGTATATTGAACTGTAAAAGGCACTAGTGGTAAGAACATTAGTGGTTTTCTCGAAATTTTTAATTCAGCGCTTGATTTTCCAAAGAGCCACCAAAAGCTCTTCTTTTCTTGATTTTTCAAATTCATGTAAAGTATGCAAAAAAATTTTTTTCCGACAAAAGAATAGCCAATCCTTGTAGAGAATTTATTCGAGTTTTTAAAACACCCGTTCAATTTTCTGTGTGATCATTGGTTGCTGAGATATCGATGGTCAAAAACGAAATGATCCTTTTCCATTCAAGGTCCTATATCTCAGCGAGAAGTCGTCGTATAAAAGTCTATAAAAAAGCAAACTAAAGCTGAATGAACAAGTTATGCGGTCCATATGGTGGTTAAGTCGGAAAAATTTTTTCCAAGTCCGTGGACCAAAAAAAAAAACCGAAAAAATTTCGAAAATTTTTTTTTCAGTGTATTTATTAGGATTGCGCCACACACGTTGCTTTGAAAATTTTTTTATCGCAAGATCCCGAAACTAGTAACTTCCAGCCTTAAATTGCTTTGCTTACGACTCCGATACGACCATTTTTCACGAAGATACAGCCATTCGAAAAATCGCTAAAAATTTGGATTTTTTTTTTGATCCTTTAATTATTTCCGCTAGTTAGATTATAATGGTTGTTTATTTTGCTACATAAATATCGATATTTTCGAACATCGATGTCTTTCTTTCGATATATATCGTATATCGATACTCTTGAATCGATGTTAACATCGATGCTTTTCTAATATCGATCATCCCTACTACCTGATAAAATGTCACAAAACTTAATTTTTTTTTTAGTTTTCTTAATTAAACCGTAGACAAATTTATTATTTTACAACATTATTTTATCCATCATAAATTACGTCGGTCCGTCTGTTTATGTATACGAAATAATTCCCGTTAGTGAAAATGCAATTTATATGACTCCATAAACCGTTCATATTTATTTAAGCAGGACTTTATTTTAATAGCAGTAATAGCAGTAATTTACTGTAAAAACAATGGTCTTCGAGTTTATTACCATTACGGTTATTGTACAATTATCGCGTTTTTATTACTCAAACAAGAATAATTGTACCACTGGAGATGTAAGCGACATAATGACCATCTATCAAAAGTCCTCATTAATTTATAATAGAATGAATTATACAACAGATCACTGTTGTAAAAAAGTAAATTATGTAGTTCTTTTTAAACTAAACACGTTGTTTTTATTCTAGTTACAAGAAATAAATTCTTATAGCCACCAAGTTAAGATAAATGCATGACAATCAAATATATATTATCCTTGTAACAGGATAAAAAACATACAAACATGGCAACTGTTTGTACGTACATGTTTGTAAACACAGACGGAATAATGTTGTTGTATCTGTTTTACCATCTTAAAGAAAATGTACTTTTTTTTAGTTTAGTTTAGTTTCATCCAGAAAAAAACATCCCCAATGAAATCTAATAAATTATTACCGAAACTATATTTGATACAGAATTATTTGTTTTGTGTTGAGGTACATAGTGTTTACAGTGAAGGCAGAGAAGATATTTTCAAGAGGTTCAAATATTTCCGCGACGCCGGAGAGGATTGTGGAAAAACAACAGGGGGAAGGAGGGTCCAGAACCCTCATACTTTAACTACTTGCGTTCATTTTTAAACTAGATCGATACTTTTTACTTTAAGTTTATGCGATTTTTATCGAATCTTCTTCTATTTGTCAAAAATCTATGTTTTGGAATGCAAGGAATCCAGAAAATTAAAAATCCGGTTAGAAATGTTCCGGAACTGAAGTTTTAGTCTGAATATTTTGTACGTACGCTGGCGCTTATGCTGGCGCTTAAATTAACCAATATTTTCAGATTTGTGGAGGTTAGAGAATTGAAACGAGGCTTAAAATAACAGGCCTGCCGTCAGGGCCGTCAGGGACGAATTTATTAAGTAGATATAATAGTTATTTGTGTATTGCAAAATGATGGTTTGCCGCTCGATTAAGAATGTTGACGCGCGACGCCGCCAGGCGGAGCGCGTTAATCTCATGAGAGTGGCAAGTCATTTTGTGCCCGAATTATACACTAAATTTTTTCTATAATCTTATAAAATTTGCTTTTATTTAAAAGATACTTGAAAAAATAATAATGGACGTTAATATTTACTTTAATATTAAAATTTTTGCAGCTTCAGAAATATCTGGAGGTGTACTTGAGAAATCACTGTCACTATTACATATTTCCATCATATATGTACATCTTTTTTAAATTTTTTTTTCTTATTATTTATTAATTATAGTTATTTATTATTTTTAATTAATATTTTGCAGTTATTTCGAAATTTAATAAAATTAATATTTCACTTGATCACGATAAACATAATAATTTTAGAATCTGTTTATTTATTGGTTACCATAGAAAATATAAAGAATGTCTACGCGATTTGTAATTAAATATACGTTGAGCGAGCGACAAAGTATTACTTTTCCGCTTTAAAGCGTAAAATAGAAATTCGTTGCTCGGCAACGAGAGTCTTCGGCAGATACCCATTTTGCGCTCTCTTCACAGAGCGCAAAAGCTTACTTTCCACTAAGATTGTAGAAAGAATAATTTTTATTTACAACAACAGTTTTCACAGCTTTTCAAATTTTAACCGAACCATCTGGTATACTGTTTTGTTACTTTTAGATAAATAGTACCTCCAAAACGATTCCATATGGGAAATTATGAAATAGACTAGGGGAATTTTGCCATTTTTAGTTGTACATTGTCGTCCACCTTGGTGCATTTGTGGTCATTTAAAATATAATTCCATTGTATCCGTTGTAATTTTTACTATGGTATCATAATATATTTTTTCTGAGCACTATATTTTCTTGTCTTTGCTTTCCACACAGACGATTTCCCCTCTTTGTGTATAGATTTAAGAACGTAAATTGGTTTGTGTGTTGTTTACATTCAAGTTGGTATTAAGTAGGCTTAAGCTTGAAAAGACAAGCACCAAAGATTATGGAAATGCTTGCAGCAGTTAATCATACTTACATGACGAATAAAATGACCATCCACCATGAGGATTTCGTAAATACTTGCTATATATTTATTAAATCGACCAGAAATATCCTCAGTCACTTCGCTAGAAAGCTTAATTTTTCAGGAAATACTTCAAGCGTCGAAGGCACAATTTTTTCAAATAGTTTGGTTTTTGTATTTCCGGGGGGATTTTTAAGGGGAGATTCGCCAAAAACATCAAAAATCGACCTTTTTTATTATTATTATTATTTTTTTTTTTTTTTAAATACAAATAAATATCAAAAATCAAAAATCAAAAAATCAAGAATTTTCTGAAATTCACATATACAGTTATGGCATTAATTAAGATCTAAGAAAAAAAAAATAAAAAACCAACGAGAAATCGCATTTTGAAAATAAATTGTCAAAAATTATCGCTCTTTCTCGACTACATATAAACAGCCGCCATTTTAAAAAAATATTACGGAACCAAATGATCCTAGTTCCTGGCAAAATGACGGTATCGAGGAATAATATGCATTTTGATTTATATTGATACCTCAAATATTTTTTGAGATACACGCGGAACCAAGTCAATGAATTATAGTAAAGTGCGCGTACTAAATGCCCATAACTTTTTGATTTTTCATTTTTTTAAATTAAATTTTTATGTGAATATTTCTAACACCTTAAAGAACACAATTATGAAAAGAAAAAATTTTCATTTTTTTTTTTTTTTTTTTTTTTTGAATCTCCCCTTCTTAATAGCCAATTTTATTTCTAAAATGGCCCAATGTGAGCAAAATACTTTCAACAAGACAACTAGCACCTTCAAGAGGTTCCAGTAAAATATTCCGGTGCGATCTGTACGTTAACTCTAGAATCCTACGTTGGTCTACGAGAAACGTTAATCATACACAGACTGTGAAATTTCGCAGTCACAAATATTCCCGTAGATATGTAGTTATTTCCTAATTAGGCACATTTGTAAATATTCTACAATTTGTTAGTAATTTTTCGAATAAGATCTCAAAAAATAATAAAATTAAAATATTTTCTACAAAATAAATTGTTAATCTTTTATTAAGTCATTGGAAACGCATTCTTTAGTTTTCGATTCAATATATTAAAACTTCAGTATTATGTCGTCTCTATAAGTCAAACAGCTGTAATCACCTTTCATATTATCATTATTATTGAATGAATTAATTATAACATGCATATCTTTAATAAATTTTAGAAAAATTAGGAAAACTTTTATATGTGAAGTACAAAATGTTTAAAAAAAAAAAAAACATCGGTTAATCATACAACGTCGTCCTTTTGATGCACACTATTTCAATACAACAAAAACGACAGCAACTATAAACAAAATTAATACATCTGCTGTGTTATAATAACAAATAAATTAGATAATAGGAGTTTCACAGCAAGCAGGCAACGACAAGTTGTAGTATTGGAGCAGGTAGAGAAGTTCGTTCGTCAATTTGACGAGTACGTATGATTCTCGGATTAATCACGAAGAAATATAAAACGTAATTATGGAAAGATCAGTCCTATCTATAGTTATAAATTTCTATGTCTTATATTATCTCTAACACATATAATATAGTATAGAAAATTGTAATATGTAATTTTCTTAAAATACGTTTTTGCACGATAATATTTCGTATTCTAAATAGCACTATATGCTACACTATATGGTATGTTATTAAGTCGACTAATTACATATAAATTTGTGTACAATGGTGTTTCTAGGGAAAATATCTAAAAATAGTGCCAAGTACTACTACTTACATTCTAATACCATACTCTTTTCTTTATAGCTTGTGGTGCTTGTAGAGAACTTGTGGAGTTCTTTAGTGTTTTTTTTTCTTACTTTTTTTTATTCATTTTATTTTACGAGTATAATACTCTACTCTCTGAGACAGCTAGTTAATATGTTCCAAATGTACAGTAAGCTACAAAAATTTTTATTATTTGTGAACTGGACCAACATTTTTTTGCCATTTTCTTGCCAAAAAATAATTTATTTTCAGAGAATTCAGTCGTATTTTTACTCTCTTATAAATTATTTAGATATTAGTAAAAGCTGTTAAAGAAAAATTTTCATGTTTCTATTATAGATTTCCACGAAGTAAATCTTTCAAATATTATAATATTTAAAATATCAAAATTTGGAGTTTTTCGGTTTTTGACAGTCTATCTTCTCATACTTTTTAATTCAAGACGAAACAGATAACATACTTAAAGAGGAGTCCAAGTAGTTAAAGCGCAAATCACTTTTTGAAAGTTGATTTTCTTGCTGATTTGTAGAGTTTTATATTAAAGCAGCGGTTTCCAAACTTTGTGCGCTAATGCCCCCTCCTCCCTATAAAAAATCTTACCTTTGCCGCCCCCCCCCCCTCTTGAAAAAATTTATAAACAAGTCGTAAATTATTTTTTTACTGAAAAAACTAATATTCTTGGCGGACGACAGGTCTATACGACACTTGAGAGGAAACCATTGATCAGACACGTATTCGATACGTACGCGCTAACATGAATTTGACCGCTTGAGAATTGTTATTGTTAAAATATTGCGTACAGTAGCGAGCAGAAAAATCAGTAGTAGGCGGTTACATGGCTTTTTTTAGCAAAAAAACCTAATTTATTCCAACTTTTGGCAATTTTTTTCTATAAGTAAATACTTATGGCTTGTACTTGAACAAAGGGATTTAAAAAAATGAAATTTCAACTTTTGATAATGTTTTAAACAACAAATTTTGATTTTTGGTAAAAATTTTCGTGTTTTTCGTTGATTTTTTACTTGTAAAATGAGATATAATGAACGGAAAGCCATAAGCATCTACTAATAGAAAAAATTTTGTTTTTTATTTTAGGTAAGAGTTTCACGAGTTACTCTGCCTACGGCGAAAAATCAGCGATTTCCAAAAACTAGCTGCCAATAGCAAATTTTGTTTTGTAAAAATTTTTTTACAGTGTCTCAAAATAATATATTATAATATGCCAAAATTTTAATAAATTATATTTTCTTATATTGTAAAAAAAAAATCGAAAAGATAGTGTCTTTTTTGCTAAAAAAGACCGATGTAACACCTTAATATAAAATCTTCATTATTTAGTATGTTTGAGCGCTTATTCTTAAGACCATGGTTTTATCAAAAAGACAACGATATTTGCAATTAACCTGCGCCCCCTGGCGAGCATTACGCGCCTCCCAGTTTGGAAACCGCTGTGGTAAATCTTTGCACCCTGAAGCATTCTTGGGTGAGGTGTGCCGTCGGAAAAAATATAACTGACGCATGGTGACCAAAAAAAATTCGAAATTCTCTTCTTTGCTACTTAAAAGTAAAATTTCCAATCAAAAGTTACTTTCCTCCTCTCTTGTCTCCATATTTTTCTCTGTTGCGCCCTGCAACGAAAGGAACTCAAAGAACTTATATGAAAATAACATGAAAAAAACTCTCTCACAATTTTCACGTTAAATTCTTCGTATTTTTAAATAAATTTCCAAACAATTTTAACTGATGGTCCATATTACCACTCCTCACTCACTATACCCAAACTTTTGTCGCGACAGTGTACACGGATATATGAATATGTAATATTGTATTATATATAATAGTGTCAGTTATTTTGTCATTGGATGATGATAATACCACGACATATAAAAGAATGCAAATGATGCTCGCCGGTTAACTGTTATAACAATACGATACGTTCCGTTCCTGTTCCTGTAGGAGTACAGCAGAACGGACGGGATACATACAAACCCGCATAGGACGACATATTAAAAACAGTGAATAACGTTTTAATATTATTCTTATATTCTTTTTCACATTCAGATTAATCTCTATACACTTGGATCTCATCTGTGGATATTATATAATGTAATATACGATTTTCATTCAGTAGTTTTTTTTCTTTATTTTCAATTCTGGATTGTTACAAAACAGTGGCGAGCCAACAGATCGGAGAGAATTGGGAAGAACAAATTAAAATAGTTGTGTGGATTTGGATCATGTAGTTACTTTTAGTTTTTATATGCGTTGTGTCACTTTTCAGATTGACCACAGACTTCAGAATTCTTTTTTTTTTGTAAATATTTTTGTTCACCCATGAACTCTAAACCAAACCGTCACTGTATAGAGTGATCCATTTTCGTGTGTTCTGTAAGTAAAGTACAAGAATGAGTGAAGTTAGTAAAATATTAATATTGATTTCTCTGTTAACCGTTACTGAAGAATAAGTTCTGTAATGTAAATTTTCGTTTTGGGTATTTCCATGGTCACTTACATTACAATTTAATTTAAAATTGAGATAAAAATCTTTTGAATTTTCGTATTTAATGACTAAATCCATTAAAATTTAGTCAAATTAAATCGAATACGATTTGAACTTTTAAACAAAGGAAATCAAACAACAAAAAATGCATATAAATTTTTTTATATACAAGATAACGTAGGTGGTCACTTACACTACTCAAATGGGAACATAATTTTTCATATTGTACACAATGAGAATTTTCTGTTCTGTTTTGATAACAAACAGCTTCATTTAAGTAAATTTAAACAAATAATGTTTCAATAAATTAGGTATTTTAATAATAAATTTCATAAAATATTATATATTTTTGATAAAAATGTAACTTTTAATCGGTCACTTACATTACACCTCTTTGGTCACTTACATTACAGTCACTTTAAAACAAGTTTTATTAAAAAGTAAGTAGTTTATTAGTTTAATTTTTTGGAAAATATGATAGATAACAAAGAGAAAAGTTTATTTTTAGTAATTAAAAAAGCGTCTGTCGGTTTTGATAGCCTCCATTAGTCGAATTCGAATTCCTGGCTTGACAAAAAATCAAAATAATACTCAAAACGAGTATAGTAATTATTTCAGCATAAAGAAAAAGGTAAATTTAGCTGTATTTTAATATTCATTTGAAAAAAATCACAAGTTACAATATTTTTCTTATAAAGTAATAAATTTTTAAGCTAAATTTACAAAATAAAAACAATTAAAGATAAAAAAATTTAAACAAACGTTGTATATCAGTGATTTTGTCTTTTGAGTATCAAGTAGGCATTATTTTGATTAATAATTTTCATTTTTTAATTTTTACTAAAATTCCATCATTTCATGGAATTGCCCTTTTTGTAATTTTTGATGAGTTTATAGAACTTCTCTGATCTTCAGTTAACCGTTACTGACGAATAGTTTCTGTAACCCGAATTTTCAGTTTTGTAATTTGTGATAAGTACCTATATAGAATTACCTAACTGATTGGATCAGTTTAACATACGACTCACAGTACATTTACCTTTATGTACTTTACTTGCAAAACCTAGGAAAATGAGGCGTTTCATATACTTTAGTGACAACAGTGGTGGGGCTAAAAGTTTATCGTGCGGGGGGCAAAGACAAAAAAAAATAAATAAATAAAATAATAAAACGATTATGAAATCATTTATTGAGGAAAAAATTGTAATTTGCGAAGCTCTCACAGAAATTGAGATTTTACTCAAATTATATTTCTCCCGAAGGCAAAGCAATATGTGTAAGCCTCACATGCACCTTGAAATCTAAGCTTTGATGATCTAACCTTAAACTTAAAAATTTGTTCTACCAAATAAAGAAATTAACAAAATTTTGTTTAATTGCATGAAACTACTTTCATTCCAAGAATTGGTTCTCTAAAAGAAGACAAGGACTATTGTTTTCTAAAATTTTAATCCAGTTTGATTACACTTTCTTTGGCAAGACCGGCCCGAAGGCCCATGCTACTAACTGATTTTGTAAAACGAAAAAACTTAAATCTACTCGAACCGAATTACCAAGAGGGTAATCGTTCCTATAACCCCCACCCTCCTTTGATCCGTCCCTGAATGAAAATCGTCTACACTTTTCTTTCCTTCTATGTATGTATATTATAATAATGTGGCGAAACAGTGTCGTTCTCATTCGTTGTCTTACTATTACACTGCCACACTGAAAGACTACATTCATGTAGGGGAGATGTGTGTCAATAGAAACAAAACAAAATATACAGGCTACTAACTTTGTATTTATTAGTCACAGAGAATAAAATTTTTGTACAAGATACGGGCATTTTTCAGGTTTTGAATGAGCTGCACAAAAATACTCTATGTTGACTAATAATTAAAATAACTGCATTTATGTGGACCAAAGTGTAATGTTACAATCGTCACTAACAGAGGATCAATTGTTACAGGGATTAGGTTCAATTGTAACACTCATTACTTAGTTGAATTTACACGTTAGTTATTGTAATTAATACAGTTTTAAAAATTCTTGCTTACATATTGAGTAAGGAAGGTGACAAATAGCATAGTCTCAGGCAACAGCTCTGAATTTTTTCTTTTTCTATTACTCTTTTAACGGAAATCATATATACATCATTGAATATAATTTCTATCCTAGTTTTTCGTTTTGCATATTATAAGCATTTTTTTTAATCCCATTAATGGAATATTTTTATTTCTCCTTTATTATTCCGATTCATACCTAAAATATAAAGTTTAATTTTGTTCAACTAAAAGTTTTTGTCAGTTGTACATGTTACAATCGACACTACTGAATTTGTTACAATTGTTCCACCGCTGTTTCATTTTATAAAAAAAATCATAAAATATTAATTAGGATTAAAAAAGCTAAGCTACCTATCTGATAATATTATTTGATTGATTGTGTTTCCAATAAAATCACTTTTCTTCCAATTGATGACGTATTTACTTCAAAAATCAAAAAATTGTTAACGCACTCAAAATTTACGATTAGCTTATATAAACACATTTGATATTGCAGAGAGAAAACCGTCGGATGATATTAACTAAACGTTTTGTTAGTAAAGTACAACTTTAGAAGCCACTTTATGATATGTAATACTCTTTAATATAGGATTGATAGATGTCTCGCAAATTTTGAAGTTACAATTAACCTTCTGTTACTACTGACACACCACTCCCCTACTGTGTATTATATTAGAATATATACATGATAGTAATTCTTAATGAGATTGAATTCATTAATATAATTCCACTCGTATTTTTTCTTTTTGTCTCGTACTGTAATATTTCCAGTTTGTATCTTTATCTTGCGCATAATTTTTTCTTTTTTGGGTCCATTCTCTGTGTGAGTACTTTTGTTATTTAAATATCATAATGGATAAATGGATTATTTGATTTGAGAAATATGAAAATGACATGTTATTAAGTCGGTAATCCTATGGTGATACACGAGTGGTGGGGGAAGAGTTGGAGTGGGGGGAGCGGGATGTTGATAATGAAAAAATATTTAACATTCTTTTTTATTTAAGAATATGTGTTTGTAAGGATCATATAAGGTTCGTAGTAATAGTCTAAGAGCTGGCTACATAAAAAAGCTTGTTATCGCTACATGACTGATTTTTTTTGTAAAAGAATCCATTTTTATAGCCAAGTTCAAATAATATTGTCTGCCAACGCAATCCCATAGCTTAACGCAGGAACGGCCGCTTAAGTAGTTAAATTTCGATATTAAAAGTTTTATAAGATACATGTGTGTAACTATGGAAAGAATTTTTATTAACTTATTCCCATAGGAAGTTATTGTAATGGGTCCGATTTTACGAATCGCTAATTTTGACATATCTCCACATTTCAAGGTCAGTAGAATCCGAATCCATCGTTTTTAGCGTGATGTCTGTGTGTGCGTTCGTTCGTTCGTTCGTTTGTGAATTTTTTTTCGTCTCGCATATCTCGAGAACAAATGATGATATCAACTTCGGACTAATTTCATTGGGTGCGTAATCAAAAAATGAATACCGGATAAAGTTTTCAGCAAATTCGGATTAGCGATTTGTTTTTTGTGGTAAAAAAACGGAATTAACTTTATTAAGATAACATAGATTATATGGATTTTTTACCATAACATTATTATATAATGGCCTAAGAACCTTCCTTGTTGTTAAAAACGCCAGTATTTTATTACAAAATTTAAAAAAAAAAATACGAAATAAGAAACTTGAAAAAATTAGTTTTATGCCAAAATATATTTTGTCTCGCATATTTTGAGAACAAATGATGTTATCATTTGTTTGATAAAGGTACAGAAGGTGAAACCTCCGGTATGGTGCAAGGGGCAAAGCCTCTATCGGGGGCCCAAGGGATGAGTCGCCTGAATTAAAAAAAAATTATTTATGTACAGTAGTCTCTAGTCTTTAAGGTCACCCAATGGGAAGTTGACAGTGTGGGTAGACCCGTCCCCCAAATTTTTTTCAAATTATTATTATTATTATTTTCAATTTATTCTTAGAAAACTGATTTTTCTATGGAAATATTTCTTTTATAGACGTCTACTATTTATTTTTATTAAAATTTCATTTTCATTGTATTTTATTATTTTTGTATAATTTTTTTCGATTATTTATCCGTTTTTTCGGTTGAAAAAATAACTTGCTCATACTCGGTGCGTAGGTTTATTTTTACGGCCATGAATGCTTACGAACCCTCGGTTTTAGTCTCGGATTCTCGAACTGCATCCGAGGTCACAAAAATAACACTTACGGTCCTTGCCAAGTAATATATATAATTATATACTATTATTGCATCTGAAAAGTACCTGATAAAGTTACAATATTGTCTATCGAGGATCTTTTTTATGATATTCATCAAAAAAATTCAGTATTACATTCAATCAGTCAACATGCAAGTATGTGATGAATTTTTTATTTTTCCATCTTACGCCACTTTCTTACTTTCTGCCGGCACTTTCGTCACTAAAAAACCCTCTAGCAACAATTTCCCGCGTTTTCTAAGAATAAATTGAAAATAATAATAATAATAATTTGAAAAGAAAAACTGTTTCCATAGTTATAACACATGCATCTTATAAAATTTTTAATATCGAAATTTAACTATTTAAGCGGCCGTTCCTGCGTTAAGCCACGGGATTGCGCTGGCAGACAAGATTTTATTTGAACTTGGCTATAAAAAAGGATCCTTTTACAAAAGAAATCAGCCATGTAGCGATAACAAGCTTTTTTATGTAACCAGCTCTCAATCTATAATAGTTATGACCAAAGTATTTTATGGTGTTCATTTTCTACGGTTATTATCTGAAAATATTTTTGAGTATTTTCATCTGTTTGGATTATTAACAGTTCATTAGTTTTAATGTTAATTCATAAAATTTTGTATCATGCTAAAGAAAATATTTAATATGTTCGTTTCGGTAGCAAAATAGTGAAACCTTTCTAAATGTGATATTTTTAAGAATTGCAAAACTTTTTGCTAAAACGTCCTAACCATTTTCTTATCTCAAACATAAAATCAACTAGACGGATACAAAATATACAATCGTTTTATAGTTGAGTCAATTATGGACTCTTTGGCAATGAACTTCTAAGAATTGACGCATTGGACTCACTCCACTTGTTTAACAGCGAATCTTTCGGGAAGAAAATTAAGAAACTAAAATGAGCGTAGATTATTAGGAACTCCTCGTGAGTTAAAAAGTCAAGAAACCCCTCGGAAAGTATAGTTGGAAGGGATTGAAACTCTGAATAAATTTGTACTTGGACGACGACACTTGGAAAGTACTACCTGGATCAAGAGTGATCTAATTGTAAGTCCACATTTGCTCAAAGCTTCAGTCGCTTCCCGTAGTTTTGGGTTCCAGTTCAACCTGAAAAACAGATAACACCTACAGATTCTGGGGAAGAAGCGAAGGTTACCTTACTATAACTCCTGCTACCTCAAAAGATTTCGCTGTCTGGATAACCACCAAATACGGTATATATGCACTCCACAGGAAACGAAGGTGGGGAATATGCGTTAGATAGAGCGTTTGAATCGACCTTATAAATTAGAAGTGCAAACAGGAAATTCAAGGGATTCCAGTGAGTCCAATAGAGGTTTAATTTCAGTTCTTCGCACTTAACGTTAATATTCTTTATATTTTAATAATGTGTTTTTAAATTCAACTTCAATATGACGTCAGCAAAAGATAAGAGGAGCCATACAAGGAGTTAAAATTTGGAAAATATACCTCTAAAATCTCCTTCTTTGAAGAATTATATCAATACTAGCTGCTAAGGCAGACGTTATTTCCTTCTTTGAACTAAGTCGTGTTCAGAAGGTACACGATCCCTAGCAGACGCACCAATGATTATATATACATCTAAAGTATTATCTGAAGTGGTGAAAGGAAATTACGAAAAAGCTTTCATCGAATTTTTCGATCTATCACTTCCAGTTCCAATGAATTAACAATTTCAGTCACTTGACTAGTTGAAAAATGCAACAATAATGACAAAAATAAAAAAAAAGTATTCGATTGAATTTAAAACTGTAGGTAGGAGGTACCTACGCATGACTGGCATAATCAAACAATTCGACTAATAAAAAATGTATAAATTAATTGTTTTACAATTTAGTTTCACAAATTAAAAACAAACAAGCGCGCAAAAAGGGTTTGAAGAGAGGAAATAATACAAAGGTTGCGTTTGCGTTTCGCATTCATTATTTCAGTTCAGTTAGCAGTGCTCGTCGCTCAGGGTTTGTTTTATTGACAATTCATTTATGACTGACAATAATATACGTAGGGGAACGTTATATTTTGAATGAATTCACCGATAATTGTATTTTTTTTTGTCCCGTGAAAAATGAAAGTGAAATTACAAAAAATACAATGAGACAGGTATGCAAGCCAACTGTTAGGGAAATGTTATTTTTCATGGAATATTTTTTTTTTTTTAGATATAATTTATTTGTATAATTATAAACAAGTTAAGTACCACTGGTTTTGCAATTACGGTCGAACCGAGCGTCTAAAATATAGTCATTTGTATCTTTAAAAATAAACTTATACCAAGTCATGTATATAACTAGATTGTACCAAGAATACAGACGACTCTTATATAATACGACGTTCCAAGAAAAATTTGCGGTTTTGGAGAGGACCTAAAAGGATTCAGTTAAAATTTAAAACAGGCAAACTGACCAGATTTATTTCGGATTGTGTAAACTGGTCCCTCTGACGTTTTTATCCACATTTTTGGATCTAACAAGTAAAGGTCCCGAGGCCGGACCTATCGATTTCGATGAAACTTATATATATTGTAGAACACTAAAAACTAAGGGACACGTATTTTTTTTATCTGCGGAAAAACGGTTTGAAGGGGTGAAATCGCCCTCCAAAAATTGGGGTAAAAATTTAATTTTTCAAATATCTCGAAAACAGTAAGAGATAGAGTAAAAGTTTAAATTGGCGATATTACTCTTTTTTAAAGAGCTATCTATTGATATATATGCAATTTGTTCATATTACATCAACAGGGGTGGTTGGGGGTTAAAACTTTGGGGTTAATTTTGCAAAATGGGGGTGAAAAATAGGCAATATAAAAATTTTGTTTACAGATTTGAAATCTACGTCAAAAAATCTAGTTGACCTGTTTTTGCTCAATAACCTAATATTAAGTCTAGGGGTAGTTAACTAGAGGGTGACTATGTCGAATAATCGTACTATTTGGGTATTTCAAGAAGTTCTTCTTCATGGAAAATAGCTTAAGACAATTAGAATAACGTAGAAATGAAATTCTCGAATTCAAAATTGAGGTTGAGCAACATTGGAGAGGGGGTGAGTCACCCTCTTAAATTACATACTAGTTTATATACACTAATTTTTGCTATTAACACACTGATAGTGGGTAAAATAATGTCACAATAAGTGGTTCTGAAGTTGGACTATCATATGTAAGGTCTTGATTAGGTTTGTTTTTTAATGGATATTATAGTTTTCCTTATCGAAAATTATCGATACCGAAAATTACATAACCTAACCTAAAATAACGAAACCTAATAAAAACCTTACATACGATAGTCTAACTTCAGAACGATCTATTGTGACATTACTACCCCCTGTCAGTGTGTTAATTAGTGTATGTAAACTAGTATGTAATTTAAGAGGGTGACTCACCCCCTCACCAATGTTGCTCAAACTCGATTTTTAATTCGAGAATTTCATTTTAGTCCAACTTCAGAAACACTTATTATAACATCATTTTACCCACTATCAGTGTGTTAATAGTAAAAATTAGTGTATATAAACTAGTATGTAATTTAAGAGAGTGACTCACCCCCTTTCCAATGTTGCTCAAACTCAATTTTGGATTCGAGAATTTCATTTTAGTCTAACTTCAGAACCACTTGTTGTAACATTATTTTACCCACTATCAGTGTGTTAATAACAAAAATTAGTGTATATAAACTAGTAATGTAATTTAAGAGGGTGACTCACCCCCTCTCCAATGTTGGTCAAACTCAATTTTGAATTCGAGAATTTCATTTCTACGTTATTCCAATTGTCTTAAGCTATTTTCCATGAAGAAGAACTTCATGAAATACCCAAATAGTACGATTATTCGACATAGTCACCCTCTAGTTAACTACCCCTTGATTTAATATTAGGATATTGAGCAAAAACAGGTCAATTAGATTTTTTGACGTAGATTTCAAATCTGTAAACAAAATTTTTATACTGTTTATTTTTCACCCCTTTTTTGCAAAATTAACGCCCTAATTTTAACCCCCAACCACCCCTGTTGATGTAATTTGAACAAATTGCATATCAATAGATAGCTCTTTAAAAAAGAGTAATATCGCCAATTTAAACTTTTGCTCTATCTCTTACTGTTTTCGAGATATTTGAAAAATTAAATTTTTACCCCAATTTTTGGAGGGCGATTTCACCCCTTCAAACCGTTTTTCCACAGATAAAAAAAATACGTGTCCCTTTGTTTTTAGTGTTCTACAAGATATTTAAATTTCATCAAAATCGATAGGTCCGGCCTCGGGACCTTTACTTGTAAGACAACCAAATTTGGCACGTAAATGTTATACGTAAAAATTCCAAAGGGCCTTTTCTTGGGATACTTTTCCGTACTGAAAAGTGGGGATGAAACGTGCTTTTAACCACTTTTCCATTTTTAAGCCTCCTTTGCAAAATGTTGAAATGGCGGCTTCTCTAACTTTTTAACTGTGGATTCAAAAAATCTAAAAAAATTACGGATCGTAAAACTAGAATTACTTCGGCTAACCTGGATCGAAGGAACCAAATCATCACAGAATGTCCTTATAAAAAACTAATATGTAAGCAACGTTCACAAAAAAATTTTCTATATTTTATCCAAAAAGCGGTAAAGAGCTTTGACTATACTGACTTCAGTATCTTGACTTAGTACGTACCCAACGCACACTTTGTGAATTTTTTGGGTCTGCCAACGCTTTTCTAGTATCGTAATCGAGTACCATGTAACCTCTTTTTATTGGCATAATATGTCTTCAACTCGGATTGTTTTCAACCCGGATTTGTTAACGTTACGCTTGCTCGGGCTTGCTTCAATTAAACTTGGAAGAAAACGAAAGGTAATGCGTGCTTGGGGTAGCGAGAAACCATACAAGAAGATACTGACCTCATTTTATTCTGTCCCTATATGGTCTGTATCATTATTATTTCCAGTCTTGAAAAAATGATCCCAAAAAATCATGATCTTTCGCCTATTTCGCCAGCCTAATAAATTTGATTGAAAACTATAGCCTAAATGATAGTTTGACTCGTTATATCTCCGATACAAAAAATATGTTCAACTTGAAACTTTGTGAGGATTAGTGTCTTATCTTGAATTTTTAATTAAATCTTTTCTCAATAAGATTCATAAGGTCAACAAAATGGACAAAAGGGGTCACTCTTTTTTGTCTCATTTATTAATAGGCGATTAGCTTGTTTGTGATATTATGAAGAATTTTCAGTCTTTTTAGTCAGTTCAATTTCTTACCTTAAAGAATGTGTAGTTGTTTCTGCGTCCAGAATTCCTCCTACTTCCTTACCACCTAGCATAATTTTTGTTCAGACTATAGACATCTACCTTGAATGTGTTGCATTCTTGAACCATGTTGCATTCGGCTTCACCACCGTGTTATCGAATCTTTCCCTGTATATAAACCAATTCCGTCGCCAATATACAACACAAAACAAGTACATAACTGAATTTGGCATTAGTGTACATAGATTGTGGCCACACTGCTTGCTTCTTCATACATACCCAACTTCCGGTCAACAATTTACCTACTCTGTATTATATTCTACTACATGAGGAGATGTATTCGATGTTGTCTAGCTATGAACTGCATGCGAAATGTTGCTTTGCTCTCCCGTACACGAAACAAACAAGACGGACAGGAAACATTTCACAGACCCGGAATTATAATCATCATCATCACAGTTATTAGATTACTGTAACGATGTGAACGGGGCTAAAACCGGGTTACGATTGTACGGGGTTACCAATGTACCTACTACTCTGTATGGATTGAATTAGGAAAGAATCAATTTCTGTTACTGCTACTACTGGTTTTGCATTGTAATAGAATTATTTTAAATAGAATTTCCGTCTTAAGTAGGATACTTGAACTGTAGAGATTGCACATATACTATATACTCGTTTAAATATTTGACAAAAATAGTTTAGAGTTCATAAATTTGGTACGGTCATAATACCATACATGCTAGATTTTAATTTAATTTTATTCAAGCGATGCAGGAAAATGTAATTTATTTGTTAATATTTTAATTTTTATTATTATGGAAATGTGCAATAAAATTTGAATAACTCCGTGTTGTGGATTATTTACTTATTTTAAAAAAAGCATGAATGGAATTAACCTATTTATATCTGGCGTCAATTTCTAGCGGTTTTTTTTTGTTTAACAGTCACAGATGAGACAGGTCAAGCCTACGTATAAAAAAATGAAATTTTAAAGTTGCAGTAAGTAGCAATTTACACCATTACTGATTTAGTCTGTTATTGACTGCCGTGGTGTACACGTCAAAATAAAAATCATGTTTTTTTAATCAATTCGTGAAATTTAAACAGAAAAAAATATGAAGTGTGTCGTATTTAAGTGTAAAAATTCTATTGAATAAAAAATTTCTCAAAATAAAGGGATATCTTTCTTAAACTAACTCTAATACTGCAATGGTACAAAAAATAAAAATTAATCTAGTAAATTTTAGTGAAACCAAAAAACTAATCGATGGTTGATATCGTAGAAATAAATATATTATCCAGAATTAAATGTTTTGATAAAAAATGGTTGTATATTGGCAACTTTAGTTCCATCAGAATGAATTTTTCCAAAACCGGACACAATAATAAACTACCAAAAAAGTGGTTTGAAAACCAAATGTGTCAAAAAAATATTTTATTTAAAAAAAAAATACTAATGTATTTTATTAAAAATAGAATTAACAATTTATCTCCAAAAGTAACTTTTTAAATAATTGATGAATGTGTGAATTTAGATTAAAACATAACTCATATTTATAATTTGACTCATTATTTATTTTGTATTTGCAGCTTGACAATTATTAATTTTATATTTTTTGTAAATATCAACGAAATTATTTTTGGGCACGAATAAAACTGTAAGTGAAATACCTAGTTGAACATGTTACTAAAACGATGTCGTCCTACAAACTGTTGTTTGTATCATGAACAGTTCTTGCTTAATGAACAGGTATGAGTATACATAAAACTGTTCTTTTAGAAACTCTTCTTTAAAAATCCTGTTCTTTTGCAAACTGTTCTTTTGGAACTGTTCTTCTGGAACTGTCCTTTTTACAGAACTGTTTTCTTCGGAACTGTTCCGTAAAAAGAACAGTTTGACACATCACTATAAGGAACCCTCTCAGGGCTTAGACCACTGAAAATAATTTAAAAACAAGATTCTTGCACATTAACCGAATCTAGCTTTCTATAAAAAAAAATTCAAAAAACGTAGTTCACGCAATAATGAGTATTAAATATAAAATTTTGAAAATACGTTTCTTTATATATATTTTATAATATCTCGGAACTACATTTTTGGAACTGGTGGACACGATAACTCAAAAACTATTCGATGGATCCTTTTTTTAAATTTTTTATTTTAAAGATAATTTAATTCTCCGGCACCTCTACCTAAGTTCGATACACTTTCAATATTTTTTTTATTTGCAAATTTATTTTAAAGAGCGAAAAATAGACAAAAATCGTAATCAAAAGTTCAAATATCCGCCATTTTTTTTTCTTTCAGCAATTTATTGATATTATAGGTAGAGGTGCCGGTACTCTTCATATATTTTATAAATCTTTTTTGTTTTTGGATTTCGGTGGTTTATTACCGGCGCTAGGATGTCCACCAACAAGGCATTGGATTTTCGGATCGTCACACTGCACTATCTATAAAATGGACACTTTTTTATATTTTTCCTTGAAATTTTTTTTTTGTGTAGTTTAATACTTAATAAATATGTGCACAAAGTTTGAAATTGATATTTACTTCCATTTTTGAGAAAAAAATTCTAGAAAAATACATAATTTTTAAGGACTCTCGAGTAAACCTCCCCTTAAGAAAGTGTCAATATTTACCTGAATTACATTGTAGACAAAGTGGTCGGAAAACGACATTTCATATTACACTACCTAATATTATTCTAGTGAATGACAGAAATGATTCCAGGCTCCAAGAGTTCTATTTAAATTTAAAGGATTTCTTTTAAAGTGTCGATATTAATTAATGAATTACATGTTCGACGAAGCACCTAATCGAAAAACCACATTTCATTGTAGGTAAATATAATTTAGGAAATTGATTACTGTTATATATTAGGTGATTCTACATGTGGCCGGCCCACACAAAATTATCTGCGATTTTACTGGGCCGTGACTATGAGAAAAGGTTAGGAAACACTACACTACAGACCATTCTCAACTCTTTTACTTACAGTCTACATTTATCTGAAACATCTGGTATATCCAATTGTGTAATTTCACTATTTGTCTACATATAATATGTAGAACCACTATCCAGTGGTTTTCGTTTACATTGTAATGAAAACGTCGCAGACAAATACTTTTAGTACCAACACAAAAGTGTACTAAAATAAGTAAAATTGGCAAGAGTATAGTATCACCACTAACTGGCGTATACTATAATTATAATAATATATAACGTTCGTATGTAGCATATAAGTGTATTATTTTACATCTAAATTATAAATTAAAATTACAATTATAGGCAAATGTAATGTTTGCAACGGACGTGTGATTAGAATTTTCGGCGGCGGATAATGTATGTAGGTATATGGCAAAAATTACGAAATTGTGTCGATAAAAATTGTCACTGTATGGAATACAAATTGAGTGTTTTGTGTTGTTGCAATTGCGATTTTGTGAGATTACGATGAAAATACATAATGAAAATTGGTCTCTTGTTTAAGCATCCTAAAAATGTTAATTTTATAAAATTTAGAAAATTCTAATTATCCTAATTGGTACAGTGAAACGTCAACATTTCGACTACAAACTAAGTGGGTGTATAGACGTTGTTCTGCCATTTTCGAGTTTGGCTTGGTTAAGGTTTCTATATAAGAAAGTCGTCGGACAGAAGAGGTCATTAGCACTATTAGGGGATAGGCTAGGGGTATATGGGAAAAATGTGAGTAAGAATGTTTTTCTCTTTTTAACTATATGAACCATCATCTTGACACAACAAATATATTGTGTGAATATGACCTCGTTCGATCAAGTCGTTCAAAAGTTACACACGGCCACTAGCAGACGCACCAACAATATATCGACGGCTTACCGCCAGAGTTGTGCGTGTAATTTACACATACTTGTTTTGATAAAAAAACTATAAAAAATGTAAAAAATGTAAAAAACTAAATTTTTTAAATTTAATATATATGTAAGCGTTACTGATGGTATTCCATATATTTGCTATTGAAGTATTTGCTATATTTGCAAAGTAAAAATTAATAATTAAGTAATTTGAAAATTAAAAATATAAACAGGAAAAAGAAAGGTTAGATTTGATAGAATAGTTTATTTAAGAATTCAATATTAAAAAGATTTTTATTTATGCAGTTAAATTTTATTAAAGGTATCAATCATCTTCGTCATCATTATCGTCGGTGATTTTATTGTTATTATAATTTAAAGAGAGATAAATATGTAGTAGTTTTTTGATCTGTCAAAACTCAGTTTGTTAATTTGGAAATTTAAAGCTTTGTAGTCAGTTGTGGATGGCCTTCCACCAGCAGAAAATCATATTTCTATCGACATTTTGTTTACACGTTTTTTCATGTGAACGTATAAACAAGTAATAACCGTCAAAATAAATTGTTTGTCAGTCAAATGACAATTGATTTAAGTATTTTACATTTTTTACAACTTTCTACAATTTTTTACGGTTTTTTACAGTTTTTTACATATTTTACAAATTTTTACATAAAAATGTAAAAAACTGTTTTTTTATATCACATGGCACAACTCTGCTTACTGCTATAACCACGTATGTCGATTTTTTTAGATATAAATATTCAGAATCATCTTATACTGATATTAGGCTAATAAAAATTTCATTTTATTTATCAGAATAAAAGTTGTTAACAATAACAAAACCTCGTATATTCAGATTTCAAATTATGCCATAATTTAATGATATATTACCATACGAGCTAACTACGAGAGTCGATATAGTAGTGCTCAGCTTTTTTTTTTTTTTTTTTTTTTTTATCATCACATATTTTTAAATTTATTTCAGTCAAAATAATTTAGTATATCTCACAGATCGGTGTATCTTGAGTATCGCCATCGAGTGATATCGTACATCGACCGAGAAAATTTACATTTTATATGGCCACGTATCTCACAAAATTACATATATTTAATTAATTAAATGTTTTTTAATTATAACATTTTATTTTAATAATAAGAAAAAAAAACTTTGTGCTTAAAACGAAGTTCAAACTTGCAAAAATAAAGAAGTTATAATGTTTTTTGTGTCTCCTGAAAAGTAGCATTTTTAAACATAAGTGGTTCTAGCAACAAGCCGTCGATATGTCTTTCCATTTCGAAATATATATTCTAATCTTAACTCACATCTGATTAACTGATCCAGCGAAAATTCTGGACACATAAGTATAATTTACATAACAATATCATGTGACAGCACCACCCACGCTCTGCTACCAATTACGATAAAAATATTTGGTGTTACCAATGGCGATAAAATTATTATTAAACTTCACTCAAAAGCTATTTTCTTTAAAAGCTTGATTTGAAAACATTTTTTTTACTTAAATTTTAAAAATTTTGTGATTTCAAGACGAAAAAAATGATTTTTTCCTGAGACACCTGTTATAACAAATTTGTCCATATCTGGACGCTTTGTCATAGTGGGCGCTTGCTATTGGCCAGTTGCAAAATAAACACATACGACTGAGGGATATTAATTTACCACTAGTGTGTTCAAAAACGTGCAAAAATTATTTTTTTTTCGAGGGAGATTGCTGGGTAGCTGCCGCTGTTGCAGTACATATAAACCTTTATACAGTATATTTTATCTGTGTACAATACAAACAGATATGTGTGTACAACCAATACCTACTCCTCCTAGGCAATGTAAATATAAAATCAGGCGGCAGGCAGGCAACGATCAAAACGTCAAAAGGAAATGAATGGAGTCACGTGAAGGGGACACGTGATCCACGTGACAGTCGCGTATGATGACAGTCCAATTCCATTGATTGGATTGGTTTCCATTGATGGTCGATCATCAAGCTGGCTCTCTTTCGAGATATTTTATTTAATTTGTACAGTTGAAGCCGATTTTTTTGGTTGAGTAATCTGTTTCATCTTTTTGGAAATCCTAAATTTTTTTAATAGAAGTTTCAGTAAATTTCAATTTAACCATTGAAAGTAACGGTAAAAGGAGGAATAAAATTAAAAATTATTTTTAGTGGTGAGAGAAAAGAATTTTTGGTGAGGTGGTTCTTTCTAAAACTCACACTATTCAATTTCTTTTCGAACCTGAGTTAAAAAATAAAAGTTGTTTCCAACATTCACATTATCCAATAACCAATAATTAGGTTGTAATTTAAGTCAAGTGATTCTGTTACAACTGCTCAATTAAAAAAAAAAGATTTTATTCAATAGTGCCAAGCAAAAGATTCACTTTATTCAAATTTAATTCTTGAACCTTTCTATTAACTTTTCTGCTTAAAGGAAAAGGGCCTTTCGTAATAAACTAATAACACATCTTTGCCACATAAAAATACAAAAAGATTATATTTTTCTGTAAATTCAGGGCTGAAACACACAGTTCGGGGTGGTAGAACACCGTCCCCGGCAAAACTAAACCCTGAATTTACAGAAAAATATAATCTTTTTGTATTTTTATGTGACAAAGATGTGTTTTTACCGAAAACCTTTTTCCTTTAAGCAGAAAAGTTAAAGGAAATGTTCAAGAATTAAATTTGAATAAAGTGAGTAGAACCCTACTCACACTTTCGAATGAAGGAAAAACCTGGGTATGCTACGTTCTTCCACCTAAAATTTTAGAAATTAAGCTCTATCTAAATTACTAAAATGCTTTTTTCTTTCCTTTTTTGTTTGAAAAAACTTTAGGAACAAATTATGTAAGTTTTAGAGTAGACCGCCTCAGAAATTAAGAGCTAGTTTGTTTCAGTATTTTTCAGACGGAAAATGCGATGGGTTTGCTCCCTTGGAAGTGACTATTATCAAAATTTTTAAATACATATTTTAAAGCGGTAAGACCTGCTAGCAAATCGAGTTATGTCGATTTTTCGAAGTAGCAATCGAAGCAAAGAATCATGGTGTGTCAAGACCTAAAAATATAAAAAACTGGCAAAACTTTTTGCCAGCGTATTTATTTGTATTTCTTTCAGAAAATAGCTATTTTTCTGCGAGTAACTAATTCTTATTAAGTCAGAAAGGGAAGTTAGGTGATACTATTCAATAGGTAAAGAATAGGGATTTTTCATTTTTGTTAAAAAACCATATTATTTTTTATATGTATAGTTTGCCTGAGGATGAAACTTTATGTTTCGAAACGTGGCAAAATAAATAATTAATTTTTATTAGTAATTATTATTGATGATTTTCTCTCTCCAAACAATATCGTTTACTTCTTATTAAAAGAAGTTTAATCAGTCTTAGGGGTAACCAGATACTCTCGAATTTTTCTGTTCCAAACGTAATTTCGTTTTTTGATTGTGTGAAAATCAAATCAGTTTAAATCAAACTTCCACTGTAACATTTATAACTCTACACCAACTCACGTTACATGATCAAAGTTTGAACAGTGAACAGTTTTATTGTAAGCGAGCTTTCAGTGAGAGCGAGCGCTTTCGCCCATACACGGTGGGTATAGTGAGTGCTACCTCGACCAGTAAAACGCTTCAACATACAACGGTAGATAGGTACAGTCAGTCTATAATCATCACTGATCGTAAAAGTCACGGGGCGGACAGTATTGTCTTTATTTTTTTAAGGTATTGAAAATTGTTTATTTTTTTAAGATAATATATTTTGATGCGATTTTAGAAATAAATAATACATGATTGGGTCTATACCTACTAGAAATATACCGTCTTATATCCGTATATTTTGAATATACTCTGTGAGTTTTTCGAGAGTTGCCATATTAATTACAGCCAAACCGTTGATTTAATCGAAAAATTGTTCAAATAAGATTTGTAGATATCAACGGGGGCAACCGATTGCTATAGTCAGGAGCTTTATAGCTCTTATGGTTTTCGAGCTATGATACAAACTTATAGATTTTTAAATGGGACTATATATTAATTTTTCGATAAAACTGATCTAATGCATTAATTAACAACATAAATGAGCGAAGAAATTTTTTTTACTCAAGTTTAATTTTTTAATTTTTCTTTAATTTATCAATTAGGCGGTAAAAATATGCATATGTACTTGAGGCTACTTCAACCGATAGTGTTATTCTTGGTTACATTTCTATTACATGCAAGAAAAGAACCTTTTCTAGTACCATTTCTCTATCATAAAAATTTGGTTGTAATAGAAATGGCAACTCTCAAAAAACTCACATGGTATTTTAGATATGTAATGCATACATTTCTTGTCAAAACTTGTTTGTGTAACTTTTATTCAAATAGATACATATAGGTATTGTGTAAGGTATATTTTGATGTTACAAATAAATAATTTATGTGTATATCAATTGTCTTTTTTCTTCCAGTAATATGTGACAGAGGCAACACATTGTTTTGTTTTCGTAAAAATATTCTTTTAAATGACAACTTATTTTTTTATTAACAAGTTTTAAGGTACAGTTAGTCAGTCAAATTTTTAACAATTTTAATTAAAAAAAAATTAAAATTTTTATAATTAACAGCTAATAGAGAATACATCGACATAATTTTTTAAAACAACAATGTATTTACACCCATTTATTAACATTTTAAATTTTTAAAATATAAGTACGGTCCTGTCAGCACCGTAAGCTTGCGAAGTATAGTAATCATTGAAGTTACTACAACAGTCATATATGAATGAAGTAGTTTATTCAACTAATCAAACAAAATAAGCCAAAATCCAATTTACTGTCATTATTTAGTTAGGATATTGGTTCGGTTGGGTAACCGGCCGAGGTTTGACTACGATTTCTGGGCAAGAATGGTGGGGGGGAGGGGTGGTGATGCGTGTATTGGATGAAGAAATTGGATAGAATCGGTCTGATGTAATATACACCGGACTAAAATAATCAAATTTCAAATCAAGTAACGGAATACTCATTGCCAGTGACTCCATCTATTGACAATAAGATCAAATTATTTTTTTTATTATTTCCCTTTATTCTTTCCACAATCAAATTGTTGGTTTTGTGATTAGTAATTTAATGTTGGAACGTCAAATTAATTGTGTACCATTTTGTGGGAATTTAAAAATTAATTTGGTCCCGTGACAGAACTGATGGACTCCAATCGTTTTATTTGATTATGTTTAAATTAAATTCTAATTTGTTGGTATATTAATTTCGTAACTTAACACATTTCAATTTATGAAATTTAAAGTGTCCAAACATTAATATTAAATTAGTTGATTTGAGCATTGCTTTATGGTATTCCATATTTGGATAAATAGAAAGCATACGTGATTATATACATGATCTCAACCCCAAATACGCTCAAAATTTAATCCAGATGGAACTAGTAGTTAATTATTATTACTCCGATTATGATAAAGTTTGTAGGGGACCATCTACGAGCCATAGCGTTCAATTTCTAAGAATTTCATCAAAAACCATCGAATAGTTCCCAAAGTCGAGTTCAAATACGCCTAAATTTTCTCCAAAAATGCAGTTGACAAGCAAAAAAAACTAAATAACACAATTTTCTTCAAAAATATAGTTGACGAGTAAAAAAACGACAAAGTATGTTACTCAGAACTCTCTTCGTTGAGTAAAAAAAGTAGTCGATTTTTCTTATATATATTTCAATTTTCAAAATTTTTGGGTAAGCCTACTTTAGTGATGGGCAAATGCAAGACCAAGACCAAGACTGCGAAGTCTTGGTCTTGGTCTTGTTCTTGCATTAAGAATCTTGATCTTGGTCTTGCTAGAGCAGTTTGAGTATTGGTCTTGGTCTTGGTCTTGCAAAATGCAGTCTTGGTCTTGGTTTTGGTATTGCTAAAGAATCTTGCACTTTCTTGCATTTTTTATTAGAGAATTTTTTCCTTCTAAAATCAGAATTTTCTCTCTTTACGGTATTAATTATACTTTTAAATTATTTAAATAATTTAGCAAGAGTCTTGCTTTTTTCTTGCTATTGTCTTGGTCTTGCTCGCTTGAGTCTTGGTATTGGTCTTGCAGCCATACTTATAGTCTTGGTCTTGATCTTGCTCTTGGTATACATAGTCATGGTCTTGGTCTTGGTCTTGCAAAAAATGCAAGACCAAGACTAATTTTGCTCATCCCTAGCCTATACTTAGTCTATCAGCTAAAATTGTCTGGACAGACCGACAAACAGACACGAAACCAAACTTAATCAGAAAACTCTAAAAAACTTAAAAGATGTGTGCAAAATTTTATTCAGGAAGGAAAAATGTTTTTTATTTTCAAAAGTGGCCTCTGTTACTTTAGTATAGTCTCGGAAATAAAAAAAAATCACAACGATCTTGTTATTAAATATGTTTTGAGCCTGTAAAATTCCCAGTACATTTTGTATTTTTGATACTTTGAAAGCTATAAGATTGATTAAAAAAAGTTTCCCGGGTGTAGGTTACGTTTCGATCAAAATTTTAATTATTATCCTTATAATTCCATTAAAAAAATTACGTCTCTACAAAGTTTCCCTCTATTGACAGACATGTCTAGTTTCTAAGTAATTATTCCAATATATTCTTGAATGACATATGAAAATTTCCCGGACAATTTTTTAATCATCTCGTTCATAACATATTAAAAAAATAAACTTTATACTTTTGCCGCATCATAGATAAAAGATTATCATAATATGAATATTAACCAACTTTTAATATACGAAAGATTATTTTAATAAATTTTTCCTGCCCGGAAAATACCGCTTTTCTAATACGAAGTCTTATACAGTCTATTATCTATATTTCAATGAACATTCACCGTTGTTAAAGTCAAAGTTAATTCAATTACAAAAGTTTATCATCATACGAAGTACCACCCTAGAGGTGCCCCAGGTACCTATTACAGAACTGAATGCACTATTAGGTACTGGATGATTAAAAATAAAACTATTACTTGTAAGTTGTAACTTTGTAACGTTTGAATATCTCCACGGCTCCACGGCTCTGGGTGTTGTACATGTAGGTACATACGGTTATATGCATTTAAAACATTTAAATAGATGCTAATTAAAGTTAATTGGATTTGAAATTATAATTAGCAACATTTTATAACCTATTTTTCGTTGGAAAATATTTTTTAATTGATGTATATGTATCAAAAGTAATTATAAGTTTTATTGAACTGTGTTACATTTCTCGAAATCCAAATGTTGGATACCAGAAAAACAAATATTATTACAAAATTCGTAAAACTGATGGTCCTATGATCCAGTCGGTAATGATGCACTATATATTTAATGAAAACAAACAAGCTAATAAAAGTGTAATTTTATAAAACTAAATAAAACATACCAAAACATAGCAAGTTAGAAATTTTGTATAATTAGGCAAAAATATTAAATATAAATAAAAATTGCCTAAAAATAGGAGCATTGAATTTTTTCGGTTATGCTAATAACGAGGCCAGGGTAACATTTAAGAACAAGTGATAATATTTACACTAAATTTTTTTAAATTTTTACGCTTTTAAAGCATTTTGTAATCAATTTTTCTTTTCAATATACCGAGTTAAATGTAAAAATACTTCTGTCGCAGCCTCCTGCCTAACTTAGCGATCTTTTTAGAACTTAGTTTTAAGGAAATCACTTTGTGTCACACAGACTAGATACATATTTAATTCAAAAAATATATTTTTTAAAATATTACAAGCCTAATTATTGTAATAATTGATTTTTATCGATACAGGCGCCCCACAGTCACTTCTTCTATATCTACAAGTTTCGTTGGTTTTCAAAATTAATCAGTACACTGAAATGAGTGTCATACTTATAGATATAAAAACACTTAACCCATTTTACCATAAGAGTAAAGTTGGATGTAAAACTTACGTTTTTTTTTTTTAATTTTTTTCGAAAATTAGTTTACGTGAAATAATTATTCAAAAAAACTATTTTCCTCTCCTAATAAATAGTGTAATAAAAATTTCGAAAAACTTTTAAATTTTACTAAAAAAGTCATTCTTTTGTCTAAAAGAGGCCAACTACTCAATTCCTAGTATCCGATGAATTTGGTTAAAAAACTGATGCAAGAAAATGATCGTATAAAATTTTAACGAATATTATTCTGGCTTCTATACATGAACGAGACACACAGTGTACTTTCAATATTAAATTTTTGCGATAGTTTAATTATAAAAATTCAAACTATATAATTAATTAAAATTACCTATTAAGAACCCATAAAAATACACAAAGTACTATATACCGATTTTTTTATACCATTAAAATAGACATTTTAATAGAAACTTAAGACTAAATAACGAGCTATCTACATGATTTTGTGAAAGCAATATTGAAAATACATTTATGTGGTAATGGTAACTATCGTTCGCTCGGTAGCTAATATTTGACTTATGTTGTCTGCCAAGGTATGAGATCATTTATACCAAGATAGACTGATACAGGTTTGGGAGTTTTGTATATTAAAATTTGATAGTGATCAAATTTTCAAAGAAGCGAAAAATGAGTCCTAAATTTTCGGATATCCAACATTTTCATCAAATTTTTTAAAAGGAAGATGTTTTATTCGAGAGTTATCGTGGAAAAACTCTAAAACATATATGTATATTATATTATCTCTTACATAAGAACAATTTGGTATAGATAAATGTTCTTATTTAAGAGATAATATAATATACATACTAGTGATGTCGGATAATTAATCGATTAATCGGTTTAGTCGATTAATTTTGTTTACATTTAGTCATTTTTTAGTCGACTATTTTACCCTCGACTAAATAACTAAATTGACTAATATTTTTTTTAAATGACTAAAAACGACTAATTTAACAGTATTTCTGCATTATTTATTTAGTGATGAGCAAAATTAGTCTTGGTCTTGCAGTTTTGTCTTGGTCTTGCATTTTTTGCAAGACCAAGACCAAAACTATGTATACCAAGAGCAAGACCAAGAGCAAGACTATAAGTATGGCTGCAAGACCAATACCAAGACTCAAGTGAGCAAGACCAAGACAAAACTGCAAGAAAAAAGCAAGACTCTTGCTAAACTATTTAAATAGTTTGAAAGTTAGAAGGAATAAATTCGCTAATAAAAAAACGCAAGAAAGTGCAAGATTTTTCAACAGTAGCAAGACCAAGACTAAGATGAAGACTGCATTTTGCAAGACCAAGACCAAGACCAAGACTTAAACTGCTCTAGCAAGACCACGACCAAGATTCTTAATGCAAAAACAAGACCAAGACCAAGACTGCCAAGTCTTGGTCTTGGTCTTGCATTTTCTCATCACTATATTTATTAGACTCGAAAAAATTAAAAAAATTATGTGTTTGTATGATTTTTTACTTTTATGTAACTAATAAATTGTAATAAGTGATTTTGTTTTTTTCGAGAAAGAAAAAGTTAAAAATAAAAGTCAAAATTTAAATTAAAAACATTGTCTTGGAAAGAATTACATAGGTTACCCTATTCATGAATACGACTAAAAATTTAGTCGATTAATCGACTATTTTATACTCGATATTTTCGACTAATGACTAATTTTGTCGCAAAAACAACTTTAGTCGATTAATCGACTAATTGCATCTCGACTTGACATCACAAATACATACACCCAGAGAAAAAAACAACTTAATTTCAATACAAACCGTATTGATTCATTAACAAAAGTCTAGTAACGTTGAAATTTATTGCTTCAATGTAGAACAACTTTGTTTTCAAGTTTTCAAGTTTTCAAATTGATTATTTAATTATTTTGGTATAGATAAATAATTAAATAATCAAATATTTTCTAGGAAGCTAAAGGCCTTCTGTTTAAGCATAAAAGTTTTTTCAGTTTTGCACCTTCTTGTGAAGAGGCGAGCTCAAGAATACGTGATATAGAAGTGTTTTAGATAGGATAGATGAATATTTTTTCTTAAAAAATCCTGTTGCATCTCTTGGCAGCAGAAAAAGTGATATAGTGCAAACATTTCGCTGATTTCATTTGCGCTTTTTTGTACGTATCCATTTCTTAACCTCAACCCCAACATTTATGATTCTCAAACTTGTACACATACACCACATATGACACGTATCAACCTCGATAAAATTCAATCGACCGTGTCGTGCCAATATATTGGCTGAAATAATATTATATTAGACGTGATATTATTGACAATGTATGACCGCATGTTTAAAAACTATCATAACTTCTCTTTCATTCACCGTACTCACTCACCTTCGAGAACCCGGAGTTCTCGCCGAGTAACCACCGCCACCCGGAATCAAATCACATATAGACGAATATTATAGTCGCAATTTCGGTGTTATCTTTACGATGCAGTTTTTACCGCACTATATGTGAACCATGCATGGATTCGTCTTCGTATATACACGAACCATTATGTTTGAATCGTTTATTGAATCACATTATTGAGTCCATTTAGTGTGTATACATATTTTCCGGGTAAATGAACCAACGGACGTAAATGTGTAAATTCACTGTGGTGAAATGAAAAGGTGTTTTTGGTTTTTGGACAATTTAAACGAAATGTAATATTGTCTTTTGTTATTTTCATTGATCGAAGTTTAAGTCTAGCCTTACTGTGCCCACAAGACCATTTACACTGGAATGTATTCTATAGTATTTCTATTACTATATAAAATTATAATATTTTCGAAGATTAGGTGTTGCGGTATGGTCGTTAATACTTATTGAGTTTCTATAAATTTTTCTTTTTTTTTTTTAAATTAGCCAATAAAAATTATGGATACATGATATAATTAAATTGTCTGGAAAACATTTTTTGCACTTCATAAAAATGAAATTTTTATTGATTTCCAATTATGGGAGAGGTTTAATTTAATAATATTCGACTCTCGGTTGAGAAAAAGATTATCTATAGAGCAGTTACCCAAGCGACAAATTAGGTTTTAGAATAGAATACTACAATTCTTTATATAAAATGTAATACTAGGAATAGGTAGTCCAATACTTCCATGGTCATTTCAATGGAAATTATGAGAATAATAAACCATAATAAGTATACTCCATTTTTCAGAATTTTATTTAAAAAATTGTGAAAAACTTTAGACGCCACCTACGAAGCTGTAATTTAATGTGTGCCCAACGTACACTTGACGAATTTTATTTACATTACTCTTTTGACTTTTCAGTTTTGGAAATTCTTAATTGTTTTTTTTCAGATGCGACACTGTCTATTAAAAACTAGTCAAGTAATGACGGACATGGTGAAACCGCATGTGCTCCGTGATTATGGCTACGGAACACTAAAACTGGTTTAATGTGAACTTGGCAAAGTCAGACAGACTACAGTTTAAGAATTATTACGAAATTTGGTGAGAAGGTTAAAAATGCCAAACCCTTGGATGAGTTCGTTAGCCAGACATGTCCGATTTTTAGAAGTCAGAAAATTTTGGCCATTTTCGCCATTTTTGATGGTTCCTTGCAAAAACTGGCCAGAAGACAAAAAAATTCTATTACACCATCGAAAAGAGCGTAAAAAAATTACATAAGGTAAGCTTTTAAACTATTGTAATTGTTCTAAGTGAACTAGTTTTTGACAAAAATTAAGAAATTTGCTGAAATTTTTTACGGTAAATGCTTCATCCGTTTTTATCATTACAATATCTGTTTCATTTTTCAAAATAAAAAATTAGTTTTTCAAAAACGCGTCATCATTGATTTTGAAAATTTTTTCACTATTAGAGAATTAAACTATTTTAGTAGTCTAATGGCACTAAGTTTTATCTATACATTAATTTTAGAATAGACATAAAAATTTTTTAAAAAAAGATTCTTGCAGGGATTGCCGAGGAGAACATTGGTGCAAAATGTTTAGTCCCGGAAATGTTTTTTTATATCATGAACCTTTACCTTTCACCGCTTACGTAGCGAAAACGGTGATAGATACATTAAAAAGTGTTAAGACCTTTCTTGTAGAGAATCGAAGTCTCTACAAAAAAGTCCGCGAGAGCACCTGTCCATCTTATACAGGTGAGAAGATACAGCGCTCCAAACGCGCACTCAAAAATTCACTTTTTCTAGCGTTCCGGTATCGTTCCGGACGGCACACCCTGCCGGAATGCTAGAAAAAGTGGATTTTTGAGTACGCGTTAGGAGCGCTGTATCTTTTCACCTGTACAAGATAGACGGTACTCTCGCTACAAAAAAGGTCTTAAAACTTTTTAATGTATCTATCACCGTTTTCGCTACGTAAGCGGTGAAAGGTCAAAAAACGCTATTTATGAATTTTCAATATTGTTTAAACAATATAAAAAAAACATTTCCGGGGGTTCACATTTTGCACAAATGTTCTCCTCGGTAATCCCTACAAGAATCTCTTTTTAAAAATTTTTTATATCTATTCTAAAATTACTGTTTAGTGAGATAGGGCTTAAAATTAGTGCTATTGGACTATAGAGGAATAAAGGTTATTGTAAATTTTTAGAAATTCACTATGTTATGCAAATGCTGCGACAGGAATATTATAGTAATACTAGAATATCTCCTACTAAAGACACGTTCGAACACGTTTGTGAAAATCTTATCAAATAAAAAAGAATTTTACCCACTTTATTTAATTATTGACCCCAAGAGACGCTCCTACTGATAAAGTAGGATACTACACAGAGGTAATAGTACAAATACAAATTTGTACCTATACATAAATCGAAATTAAATATTATTCGCTTACTTACCTCCCCGTCCCGTTCCTATCGCGTCTGTTTACCACCGTTTTTTTGTTACGGTCTAAATAAAAATAATAAAAAGTAAATCAAGTGACTAACAACACGTACAAGCGTCGTTCAAATACTGACGAGCCGGGCGTCGGGACGCGCGTCGAACAAATTGAAGAATGTAAAATAACATTATTCGGTCCATTAATTTTCCACTAATTGTAAATACACCACCCGGCAATACAAATTAACTAAGTGATGTTCGAATCCATTTACATGTGAACCTAACTAACGAGTAATGACATTAAATAGAAAGTTAAATGTAAATTCTATTTACTCGTGGTACTGGAGTTGACGAGAATAGGTAAACAGGCAGAAATTTATGCAGGAAAAATCTGTCCCAATCTAACTGAGCTATAATAACTGAGTTAAAATCAGACCCGGCGAGAGAATTTTCCCCAACAATACAATTGACGACCAAAAAAAAAAACTCGTCTCACTTTCTCCGTGTCCCTAATCGAGACTGCGGGGTTCCATTTTAGGCTCGGGTCCCCGGCCAGTTGCCCCACCTGCCCTACCCTCTCGCCGACCCTGGCTATAATTGTCAAAAAAAGAGAGGAAGAAACTAATTACAATAATAAACAGTACAGAATAAAATAAGTAATTTTAATAATTTTAATTGAAATTTTTAGAATTCCAGGGTCAGAACCACATAACTCTATATTCATGTCAATATTCATTTTCTGAAAGTATAGACCTTTAAAAATGTGTTCTCAAAAGGCAATTTAAAAATTTTCAAAAATTTATCAAGTTACAGCTAGTTTAGAATGGTAGGTTCCGGCATTAGATATTATACAACTTCAAAATTTTGAATACATTTTCTCGAAACTATATTTTCCAAGATTTTATTCATCTAATCGATTTCAAATTTGGCATGTACCTTCAATACATCGTGCTTTATGATAGGAACTACGGATATTGCAAAAAACTTAAATTTGTACTATACCCCTGTCGCCGCATCTTGTATAACATAGCGAATTTCCGTTTATAAAAGTTAGTTTTTCTTAAAAACTAGTTGACATAGAATAATAGCATAAACACCTTTTTTACGTGATAATTTTCCGCTTTCCAATAGTGTAAAAAAATTTCACAAAAATTTTTTAATAAGGGGACTTTTTGGCAAAAAACTAATTTTTTTACGAAAATTGCCAAAAAAATAATGTTCCGGGCATCGGACGTATCTGGTTAACGAACTCGCCCAACGGTTTGGGACTTCCAATATTTTTACCAAATTTAATAAACGTAAGACATTTAGTTCGAGAGTTATATATATATATATATATATATATATATATATATATATATATATATATATATATATATATTAGTGAGTATTATCTTCGGTTTCTAGGGACCTCAAAACAAATTTCTGCCATAGTCCCGGGCTCAAATCGCGGCATGATAGTGGCTGAAATAGCTGAATTCCATTCTAGAAATTCGCTAAAATTAAAAAACTTTGAAAGAAACATCCAAAAAATAGTCGCCATTTTTACAACAGTCAGATAAACTATCTGACTATGTTATCAACAGATTCTTGAGTTCATTTAAATTCCTTAATTTAGTTAAAAAATTTCGTTAATAAAACGTTAATTGTCAGCAGAATAGCAACTTTTCGAAATATTTTGATATTGATTTCTGCCTATCGTCATCTTGGTGAAAATAATTCTTTCTGACCCGTACTCAGACTACACCTACGTAGTTTGTTCTCGATTCGAGCGTCCCAAATTTACACATATCCATTTCAACCACTCACTTACTTCCATGACTGTACGTATTTAAACATGTATAAAATATGTGATCTCTGAAAACCATAGTATTTCCTTTTTCATGGTTTCCTGAACAGTTAATCCATGTATAACAAACAGACAGTATACTATATACAGTGAATGCTGCTATTCTCCTACATACATACAAGACTCCCACCAATAGAGAACCGAATAGATAGATTGAATTTGTTACGTTTTTTTTTTTTTCGGGGACATGGAATGGGAACACAGGATTAACGGTTGCTTCGAATCGAACCATTGAACCAACCAACAATGGCGGCAATAGAACTGAAAATGAAATGCGTATCGAATGTAATTTGTAAACAACTAAAAGTGAACAATAACTATTCAACATTTTCTTCCGTATATTTGTTGTACTTATGTAATTTACCACCAAGATACGAAATTAATCCGATTTACTGTGACCAGAATTGCCTATGAAATATTATGCATATTAATGTAACAAAAATTAACTGGGACATTTTGTAACTCAACGCATATAAGATCATCAAGAAAGCTGTGCGAATGAAAATGGATTTTTTTCCCATAAAACAAAAAAATGCCGAGGTTACATTTTTTGGCCCAAAGAATCGCGTTTTGAAATTTTTTTGCACGATCGTGTATTTTTATGCACTTACCAATGCTGTTGACAATGCCAGTAAGCTACATTTCCCGAACGTTTGTTCATATCTATGGAAACCAAAAGATAACAGTGCGGTAAGTGAATAGGAGTGTGGTAAGTGAAATTAGCTCAGAAATGATTGTAATTATTTATTTACCTATATTGAAATTAAAAGTACAATTTGAACAATTCGGAAAATTAATCGATTAATATGAAAATTTTCACTAGTTTGCACATTATTATTATTATTGTTGCCATTAGTCTTCATATGTTATTGACATTTCGAAAGGTGCTCAATTATTAAAATTTTCTGTGATTTTCATAATTTTCCTTTCATTTTACGAGAATAAATTTGCAGACAAAATTGAAATGCTTCAACAGTTTCATTACTCTCACTAATATTATATTTTAACAAACTATTTTCTTCAATTTTTTTAATAGAAAATTCAAAAAAATATTCACGCCAATTAAATATTGACACTTAATTTTTTATTTACAAATATAGTTCTTAATTGTCACTACGAAGATTCGTGTTATAGTTGCTATAAATATTTATAATATTTATTCCATAGCATTCTTGTATATTTATAATATTTAAAATATTTATAATATTTATAATATTTATTCCATAGCATTAAAACAATTAAAGAATAAAAATATAGTAAAGGAAAAACAAAATTCGGATAATATAGGTGAAATTTATATTTCTATGTTATCACAATAGAAATATAAATTTCACCTATATTATCCGAATTTTGTTTTTCCTTTACTATATTTTTATTCTTTAATTGTTTTAAATCGATCGTGCAAAAAACTATTATACAATACACGATGCGTTAAGTGCCTTTACTGAATGCCTGCGGGTCTCGTCTTCGCAACATTTTCTCGATCAGTAAAAGCAACTTACTGAACTTATATTGTAAAATACTATTACGACCATGATGGTACACGTTTAGCACTGTAGAGCACAATACAAAAATTAACGGACCTAACTTGACAGGAATATATGGTACTCAAATGGTCAGAAAACGACAATTTCACGCAAACAGTGGAAATTACTCCAGTCTACAAGGGTTCTATCTAAAATTAAAAAATTTCTTTTGAACAATTCTCTAATGCTTAAGAAAGTGTCAATATTTATCTAAGTTACCTGGTAGATCAAATGGTCGGAAAATGACATTTCATATTACACAACTTATTATTATATACAAGGTAATACCGAAAATAAAATTAAAGAATTGTTTTTAAACATTTATCTAAGGCTTCAAAAAAGTGATCGCAAGTGATAGGAGAACGACATTTCATATTACACAACTTATTATTATACAAGGTAATACCGAAAATAAAATTAAAGAATTGTTTTTAAACATTTATCTAAGGCTTCAAAAAAGTGATCGCAAGTGATAGGAGAACGACATTTCATATTACACGACCTAATATTAGACCCCAACTAATGGCGCGAGTGACTCCAAGGTAGAAAAATTGCTTTTATTTCCGATAATTTTCCATAAAAATGTCCCCAACTAGTGATGAGCAAAATTAATCTTGGTCTTGCAGTCTTGTCTTGGTCTTGCAAAAAATGCAAGACCAAGACTATGTATACCAAGACCAAGACCAAGACCAAACCTATAAATATGGCTGCAAGACCAATACCAAGACTCAAGTGAGCAAGACTCTTGCTAAACTATTTAAATAGTTTGAGAGTATACCTAATTGATACCGTAAAGAGTGAAAATTCTGATTTTAGAAGGATAGAATTCGCTAATAAAAAAAGGCACGAAAGTGCAAGATTTTTCAACAATACTAAGACCCAGGCCAAGACTGCATTTTGCAAGACCAAGACCAAGGCCAAGACTCAAACTACTCTGTCAAGACCAAGACCAAGATTCTTAATGCAAGAACAAGACCAAGACCAAGACTTGACAGTCGTGGTCTTGGTCTTGCATTTGCTCATCACTATCCCCAACTATCCTTAAAAATCCAAAAGGGTGGCCCTTTTTATTGTTACGTTTTTAGCTGTCATTCATAAATGCTTACGTATATCAGCCCCTTATCAACTACCGAAGGAAACCCCTACCCTTCAGCAGAGACAAAAAACTGCTTTTAAGTTAAATTTTACGTACTTCTAATTTCTGATTCGAATGTAACTTTCCATCTTTGCCGTCACTTTTGTAAACAGTTTGGTAGAATAAGTAATTATTTACATTGTTCTTTTAATGTCGGAGTAAAAAAAGAAAACACAACAATGCAAGAGAAACGGCTAAATATGATTATTTAGATAAAAAATAAGGATAAAACATTACAAAAACATGATACTTAAGATGAAGAAATCATCTTCTCCTGTGCGGTGGAGAGTAGTAGGCTTACTTGGTTGTATAACAGTGGCAAATAGTAAAAAGATTTCCTGTATGCGATACCCTGAAATGTGTTCTTTGGAAATGTCGCCTTTGGCTTCATCTTAAATGATTATTGTAAAAGTATTTGCTTAGGATATTTACGAGATAAATAAATGTTTTCAGTGTAAACAAATAGTACTACAACACAACTAACTGTGCTTGTGTTTTGTAAACATTTTATTTATTGTTTCGCCTTTTTTTTTGTAAAATGAAATATTTTTGTTGAATGTTGTTGACACCGAGCTTGATATTAAATATTGCTTTTTTACGACATCTTGAATTAGGGTTGAAAGATTGGCAGATGATGTTCTTTTGACAGAAAGACAATATTGACAAAAACATCAATGTTATTGGATTTTAAAATACCCTTGTCGCAACATTCTGCATAACAGAGCGAATTTCTTTTTATAAAAGTTAGTTTTTCTTAGAAACTAGTTGACATAGAACACTAGTTTAAGGACCTCTTTTATGTGATTTTTTCTCCTCTTTCCAATGGTGTAAAAAAATTTAACAAAAATTTTTAAATAAGGGGAAATTTTCGCAAAAAACTAATTTTTTTCACGAAAATTTCCAAAAAAATCATGTTCCGTGCATCGGACGCGTCTGGTTAACAAACTTGTCCGAACGGCTTGGGACTTCCAACATTTTCACCAAATTGCGTAAAAGTAGGACATTTCGATCGTGCGGACACATATATACATACATACATATAGTGAATATTATTTTCAGTTTCTAGGGACCTCAAAACAAATTTCTGTCATAGTCTCAGACTCAAGTGGCGTCATGGTAGTGGCCGTAATAGCTCAGTTTTCGATTCGAAAATTCGCTAAAAAAAACATCGAACTCGTCCAACGGTTTAGGACTTCCAATATTTTCATCAAATTTCATAAACTTAAGACGTTTCGTTCGAGAGTTATCGCGCGGACACACACACACACACACACACACACACACACACACACATATATATATATATATATATATATATATATATAAATATATATATATATATATATATATATATATGTATATAAATTTTAGTGAATATTATTTTCGGTTTATAGGGACCTCAAAACAAATTTCTGCCATAGTCCCGGGCTCAAGTCGCGTCATGACAGTGGCTGTAATAGCTGAATTCGATTCTGGAAATTCGCTAAATGGATAAAAGTATGTCTTGAGTTATGTCGTGGTTACTCTGATTCGTGATCGTGAATACTTGAGAGACCAAAAAAAAAAAAGTTGTAGAAAGGTTGTAAAAATTAAACTTAGATAACTGCACTTGGATAATTTTCAGCATTTTCAGTTAGTAACTTCAAGTATTCCCGATGAGGAAGTCCACTAGTCATACTGGTCAGAATCTGAAAAGTTAACAAGTGATATTTTGACAAAAAGGAAATGATATTTTTGTTAGTAAATGTTAGATATTTGTAAATGATATTTTGTTCCTAATTTGAAAGTGATGTTAAAAAAGGTGAAAAATATCTTCTCTACTTCGTATTAACATAGTTAAAGATTTGACCTTTCAGTATGACCACTATAAAATCCCTTTGAATTTTAGAAATTGTTGGAGCTGTTTTTCTAAATTGGTTGGTAAAAGTAGGAAACCATATCGAATTCCTCTAACTCCTTTATTGAATCAGCTGGAAAAAGCTTAAAACAGTATAATTTTCTGCTGACGATGAAAGCGTAATTCGTAAAATATTTCTGGAAACGAAACACCGTGGGAATTTTAGCTCCAAATTCGAGCGAATGTAAATTTGCAAAAAAAATATCTCTATATTTTTATTAGGAATAAAAATTTTCGAATTCCCTTTTCTAGCTATGTAATTCTATTTTAGCGTCTGATACAATCCTCATCAAAAATTGACTAACTCATAATTAGAGTAAAGCAGTCCTTCCAATCATTCACTTTCACCGATTATTTTTATTCTGGTTTTTTTATTTTTGGCACCGGATCGTTATTGTAGGAGAAATTGTTAATTAACTCGAATTACTTGGGATACTTTTGTCTTCTAAGTTCCCTTAACTAAAAATCTGTGTGGTTAATACAATCTGAATTTTAAGATCAATATCTTTTGCTTTGTCGAAAATCTTTGGTGCTTGAAAAAATTTTTTCAGCTGCTTATTTCATTTCCCCTTTTCTTCTTGAGAAAAAATGTGTGTACACGCTACAAGTAGACGCTAAAAGTAGACGGCAAACGTTAAACATAAATAAGCACATCAAAGTTATATACACATAAATTAAACACGAGGAATTATTCAAACACTGTAACAGGAGCCAAGATTGGGTGAGGCTTACACGAGACACGAGACGCAAATACAAGGTGGGTAGAATAACAGTAAAACTTCGATTAACCGTCATATCAGTGTCGTGACCGCGACTGTGACAGTTAATCGAACGGACAAATAAAAGAAATTTCAAAATTAGCAAAATATTTTCAATTTACATGAGCTTAAAAATTTTCGAAAAAAAATTCACCCCTATTTGTGTAGAAAACAGTGTTCCCACTGAGATGTACGCTTATGCGTACACACAAAGATAGTACATTTACGCACTGTAATATTGAAATTCAAAAAGAACGTTCGAACATATTACTCTCGGATACCTGGCGACCTCCAAGAGGACTTAGCCTTATTCCGACATGCAGGCTCTGTCGGAATGGACTTTTAATTCTTAGCACTAAATAAAACTTTTATGGATAAAAATAATAAAAAAATTCAAAAAGAAAAAACTGACGCCGAGGTATCCAAGAACTCTGCGATAAATTAAGACTCAACGGACAAGAAGGTTGGGCCGCAAGAACCTGAAATTCAGGGTGTGACTACCAAACTTGAAAAATTGGATCTTAAGAAAAGACTATCTGATGCAGCTAAGAGAAGACTCGCCAAAGAAAGGTAGAGGGAACTTGGGTAGATCGTTCAGAAATGAACAGGAATCCCAAACCCACAACCAGTGGCGTACAGATCCCGAGTCAGCCTTACAAGAGGCCTAGATCGGAAGGTAGGCTTCTACCATGTGGTCTGCATTATTTGATATTGCAACTGTTCTTGCATGGTAAGGTCAAGTTTCATGACAACTCTGCCTTAACTACCGACGAAAAAAAGCGTCCTATAGTTCGTAAAAATTAAAGGGAACATTATAGGAAGATTGCAATGGAGTGAGAAGTTTGCCTGCTTTAATATTTAACGGAAAACCAGAGTAAATATGGAAATGACTGCACGGCCGAATGGTATAAAACTATTGAATGAAGGATGCTTGCAAGGGTAACGCTTTTAGTAATGAATTACACAAATATTTTGAACGGTCAAAAACGTTTTTCCGATTGTTAGTTCCAATTTTACATCCTTGGCAACAAAGAATTTATTTTGAAAATCTTTTCCGCATATTAATCGTATAAACGTTTGTAATACCACCTTTGCTTCAGAGACATCAAGTTTATAAGGTATATCCTAATTTTCGATGAAAAATCTCACCATTACATTATGGCGTCGAGAGCCGCTTTTCCAGAATGTCTGGTAATAGAATCAAGGCGTCGAATTCGACCACAGAAAACTCTGGTCTACATCATTTGAAAGAGGAAAAAAGTCACAGAAAAAAGGTCCTTAAACTATTATTCTATGTCAACTAGTTTCCAAGAAAAACTAACTTTTATAAACGGAAATTCGCTATGTTATGCAGGATGCTGCGACAAGTGTATTTTTTATTACGTGTTGATGGATAACAGAAACTCACGATTAAACGAAGTGACGATTAATCGAAGTTTTACTGTACCACGACCGTGTGTATAGGAACGGGATATACCTCAGGAAATTAACACAAACACCAAACACAATATTGACGACAACTCCACCACCACGACAACGACGACTAAACATAAAGACGAAAGACTGGAAACGAAACCAAGTAAATGACGGAGAAAATGAATCCATGAAAGTGAATAAGCGCGACTTTTATTGAGGAGAGAATGCTGTTTGTTCCTGTTGAGTGGATGGCGGATAGAGGAGGACACAAAATGATGGAACAGGAACAGGAGCAACAGAATGAGGGAACATTGAAACATTAGTTTTTAGGGAATTATTAACTTGCATTTATATTATCGCGTCGTGCTATAAAGACACATAATAGTATATGGCAACAGATAAAATTTATGGCGTATATTATGTATGGTTGGAAGTTTAAAAGGGCATTATGATCAGAGTTACGTATTTGTATGATGTTTTGTTTAAAATTTTGAATTTATTTAGAATTTTTTGTTTGATTTCTTTGCTTTAAATGAGGAACCAAACATAGGCGGATCCAGGGGCGTGGCTATGGGGGCTACAGCCCCCCCCCTTTGACCTACAATAGGTAACTTTTATTAGTTAAACATACAATTCAGAACACACAATTGCCCAAAATTCCTCCTGGGATTAGTGACAGCCCCCCCCCCTTTCAACTGGCTGAATCCGCCCTTGGAACCAAATAAGCGCACCCTCCCAGAAAACCGAAAACCATACCCATACATACTTTTTTGTACTATTAATAATACCCTTTTTCTGATTTTAGGTAGGTATACTGATTATGTGAAGAATTACTTATGGAAGCAAAATTAGAAGCTATTCTTGATAGCAAGAGCACAACAACTACAAATCTGCAGGTGGGTCCATAAAAATTTTAAATAACCCAATTTTTTGATAACGTAATTTTCCAATAACATTAGAAATTGTTATCGAAAATGTCGTCTCAAAAAATTCGATTTTCAAATAAAAAATATCAGTAGACCACTAAAAATTTTACTTTTTAATACAAATAAGATAAATTAAAAGAAAGTTTACGTTATTTTATGAGAGGTCCACGTAATTTTAGAGAGGTCCGGACCCCTTGGACCCCTCGATTGTTGCGCCCTTGCTTGATAGTGCTAACCTGAGAAATTAACAGTTATTTTTGATAACTTGAAACTGGTGGTATCGTAAGTTTTTGGGGATACGAATTTATAAAAGAAATTTCATCGACTATGATAGCAAAAATTAAATTATAGATACACACTTGCTTATAGATTGGGATCACTTTTTGAATACATTGTAGGTTAGAGATTATATTCAAAGATTATTACTTGAAAATTGAATAATATATACATACTTAGTTAAATCTCTTCATTTATTGTTAGTAGTACACAAATGATAAAATACACTTTCTTGGTGACAAAAGTCATGAGAATAGTTCATTCATAAACACCTAACACCTAGAAGAAGATGCAACATCGCATTCAAAAACACCTGAAAACAATGGAAGTCATCATCACATTGTTCTATAGCACTAGAATACACTTTGACTTTGCTGTATAGAATAATTAATAATCACAAATCTGTTTGCTGGTTCGTAAAATCAGCGATCTATAGTCAAGTTGAGCAACGGTAACCGCACCAAATATACTTACTTGGTTGTTAAATTGTTCGACTGTTGCTACAATCTGTCACCGTCTTTAGAATCGCTTGCAGTGCAGATACTCATCGAATTCTTCTAGTTCTATTTTCTGAGAACAACACGAATTCTTATATAATTAACTCTATGTTGATAACTACGATTACAATAAAACTGATGGTATTTAATTGTTCAAGATATTTCGTGAAAAAAGTCGATTTTACACTATTAAATTTTGAAACAAAGAACAAAATCTCCCACAAAGTTTGTGGGATTAACTTTGTATATATTGCGAACAAAAGACTCTCTGAATTGAGATAGATCGATTTCATTTGTTTTTTCCAAAGAATTCAAAGTATTCGATAACGATTACTATCAACAGGAAGGCTTTACTTCAAAATAGAGCACTGACGATAAAAAAACGGAAAGTTACCAAGTCAAAGTTGCTGGCATTTGACCTTAACTATTATCTTTGAACCAAACTGTGGCCTGTGGTCTAGGAAAATCGAATAAAAGTATCACTGAATCCAGCTTGATGAGAAAAGTCAACGAGCTGAGTCCAGTAGTATCGTATTTTGAGTATGGATCATAGATCAAGATCAAAGATCATGGCCAAGGTCATACCCTAGTACTATCTTACTCTTGTGGCTAAACTTCTTCCTACTCTTTTGCCTTTGACCTTCCAAACTCAAGTGCAGTCATAAATAGTAATTTGAATGCAGACGTTAAGAAATACGAAAATAATTTCAAAATAAAGTAGCCTATTGATATTGCCCAACTGCTTTTACAACAACTCGATAAAAAATACCGTTCCTTTGTTACCACAGTTGACTGTAAGAAGCCTTTTATCATTAATTATTCTAATATCTCTTTTGATACCTGATTATTTTCTGAAATTTATCCTGGAACGTAGGCTATCTAACATAGGCTTTAAATTACCTGCTACAAATATAATTAAAACCAATGTACATACGTACATACACTTGCGGGGCCGTAGTCGCAGGAGGGGATCAATAAATTTAGCCTTTACATTCCCGTACTGTCTAAATTGTATCCACATCTCCTGGGAAAACATTTTATTCTACTAAGAAAATTCCTACCAAAAATAACAATTCTCAGTGATGACACGATGTAAGTAGATAAGCTATGCGTGCAAACTCAACGACTACGAGATTAGTTTTGAAAATTTTTTTCAGTTTTAGAAAGCTAAACTATCCAGATGGATACTGGCTACAATTCAATTATAAAATAAAGCCACGCAGAAGAGCACCCAAGAAATTCTAAGATTTTATAAATCAACTGCTGAATTGTCTTGTCATAATTTTTCGCTTATACTCGCAACACTAATAAGTCTACTTGTACTCTATTTGAAGGCGATTCAACAATGGTCTTTCTAGTGTTTCATCTACAATAATCTTACTTAAAGTATGGTCTTTATTGCGTAAAATTGACGAAAAATATTTCTGCCTACGACCGTGTACTCTGTTACTGAATCGTAACAATTTATCAATTTTCAACAACAACCGAATGAAGAACACACCAACGAAGAATATATTTAAATATTTTAATTGTTGTTTTATTATCAAAACATTTCAACATCATCCTTTATCGTCGTCAAATGAATGTCATTACCGAACATATTCAAAACGATAAATGTCTTTCTAAAAACGTTATTTTAATAAAATTTAATTTATTTAAATTATAATACGTACATATGTCTCATTTAATTTCTCTGATTATAAAATAATATAATCATTCGACTTGGGAAAACAGTGGTCCCTAACAGAATCGTCACATAAAATATTTTGAATTGGGGGGCTATAAATTTTATTACAAGGCCGAAGATTTTCCGTTGGATCTGAAGACTAGCCGAAGGAAGCTTTTAAGAACAAATCAGTAACAAACAAAAATTACCCATTTCCATTTTTCATAATTTAATATATAATTTTAATTAAAAAAATATTTTAAAAAAATTAATGTGAAATAAATAAGTGGCTAACTGTCAGGTCTCCAGTGGCTCGCTCACATTTTTCAACATGGTTTAGTTTTTGTATTAGAAAAATATATGTAAAGATATGTATGTATATATAACAAGCAAAATGATTCATAATATTGGCAATTAAAAAACACAAACAGACACAAAACAACATTGACGATGTGGTATTAATAGTAAAACGTCGTAAAACTGATTTTTAAAAAGACTGAAAATATTTTTACGTTTTATGACAGCCCTCCAGCTCTATTCGTAGCCCCCCAGTACAAAATATTTTATATGGCGATTCTGTTAGGGACGATTTTTTTCCATGTATGATAATCATATTATTACAAACATAATAATGACATCAATTGAATAATTATATTTTGAATTAAATTTTCATATTTTGTTTTAATGTTTAATAAATTTTCCGTATGAATAAGTTTTTAAACGACAAATACAATTAAATGTGTTGAACAATAAAATATATTTTATAATTAATAGATTTAGACTCGGGGCACACGTGTGTTAAAATAACGCAAGTTATAACGCGTGGTTACAGTGGACGTTATAATGTTGTTGTATTTTAAAATACCAACGGACATTCTATCAATGGGCGTACCGTGGTCTGCGCCAGCGCAGTCTCGTCAATCTTGATTCACAACCGACGCAAGTCAACGAAATATTTTCGACGTTTGTGTAATATAATGCCACGTATTTTAATGCTAGTGTATTCCAAGCTTTAACTGAAGATAGCTTGGACAACATTGGAGTTCATGTACCTTGTAAATGCAACAAAAACCGTTTTGCACGTGTTACATACAATATTTTTCGCAATTTTGAATCAAAATGAGGGTGGAAAAAAGTAAACCATTCTGTTACTATAATATATAATAGGCAACTATTTAACCGTTAACTATTTAACTCAGAACTGCAATGGTACAAATTTGTAGAGTGGTAGTTGACGATAAGTTGGTAGATGGCGTAGTTAAACGAAAAAGACCGATTGAGATCGTAATTTTCATAAATTAATAAAAAAGACGGAGCAAATTTAATACTTTTTATTTAATACTTTATAGCGGCACTGTTTGAAAACTTATTTATTATTTATCAACTCTGCGGTATCGCTTTTAATTTAGTTGTACCGTCAGTTATATATATGTACCTATATCATATATTTTTTCAATGAAACCGTTCTATTAAAAAAATTTTCTCTCTACAAAAACCAAGTACTGACTGTGTCTTTGTGGAGGAAATTAAATTTAAAAGGGGGAAATAAAAACTTTTCTCCTTCTGTCAATGATTCCTTTGATGCTGATTTTTTTTCTTGTTTTCTAAAGTAATTAAAGAATACTGTATTTAAATTTTATTTATTAATCATAAGTTTTTCCTTTATTTTTTATTTGATGTGAACTACGAACTGGAGATTTGATAAAACAATTTGATTAGATCAAGTTGAATGATTAACCGGAGTGCTTTTTATTCGAACGAAGTTTTTGTTTCTTGTTCAGTAATTTTTTCTCGAGATTAGATGAGTCAATTTATTAAATCTGTAGATTCCAATTTTTTACACCAAATAATAATAAATTATTGAAGAATAATTATTTAAAAAAGATCATTTAACGATTCACTGAAGTACAACCCTTGTCGAGATTGTACCAGTGTTTATGTGGGACAAACCTCACGATGACTAGAAGACAATCTCAAACAACGCGAACGGAATAAAATAAGTAAAGTAAAAATATCGGCCTATATAGGTTAATACTGGTAAAAATTTAGGAAGAAAATTACAATACTTTAGTAACCAAAATGACATTTCAAATACTATACAATATGAGGTCATCTGTGGAGCGTCACGAAAACTAACAGATATTAAGCTTGTTTTCCTTGGGCAACACAATATTGTTATTAATTCTAAGATATTGTTTTGTCCAAAAATCTGGATCAAATCTGGTGTGTTAACTCTAAACACACAACGTAACATTAGGGAACAGTGTCAAAATATTACTGGGCACAATTAGAAGATTGGCTGTATTGGAACAAAATCTTTGATCATCTTGTAACTGTAGCATTGATTAAAATTTTCTTTGAAAAAGCAATGTCAAGATATTTGTTGTAAAGATACTATACGGTCCAACTTGCTCAATTCTCACAGAGTTAACATTACAGTAAAATACAAATACATACACGTAAAAGTTGGTACATTGTATGTGGGTACATGATGGCTGGAATCTTAACAAACAGTACTACAACACAGCCAGTACCAAAGAGTGTACTGGCACATCTTAAAACATTATTATTGCATCAAAGACACTTCCGACCATATTTATTTAACCTTATCTATCTATCCTACCCTTTTCATGTCCCCGTACATACATACATAATAATATATACACACCATATGTACTTGTAAGGCGTGCGACGAATATTCGGCAAATATTCGGTATTCGGTCTGTTTAGCACTTCTTTTTGATATTCGCCCGAATATCGAATAGTGAAAAGAAAAGGTAGACATTTCTAAATTATGTATACCTTAAACAACATTCCCGACACAAATAATTAAAATACCCCTGCCCCAGCATCCTGCATAACATAGCGAATTTCCATTTATAAAAATTAGTTCGGAAACTAGTTGAAATAGAAGAATAGTTTAAAGACCTCTTTTATGTAATTTCTTCTCCTCTTTAAATGGTGTAAAAAAACTTCGCAAAATTTTGTGAATAAGTAGAAATTTTGGCAAAAAACTAATTTTTTGCAAAAACAAAACCATGTTCCTGGCATTCGACGTGTCTGTATATATATATATATATATATATATATATATATATATATATATATATATATATATATATATATATATATATATATATATATATATATATATATATATATATATATAAATTTAGTGATTATTATTTTCGGTTCCTAAAAGGACCTCATAACAAATTTCTGTCCCGGATTCAAGTCGCGTCATGACAATGGCTGTAATAGCTGGATTCCATTCTGGAAATTCGCTAAAAGCTGCTAACTGCTGCAATTCACTTTTGAATTTACAGGAATTAAAAGAATATTTTAAAATTCGGCAAGGACACATATATGATTGTCTTAAAGACGAAATGAAAAAACGACACTGTTTTTTAAATTGCGTAAGATGCGACACTATATATTACAAAGTGGTCACATCAGGGTCTCATCGTCACACCTCTGTGACAACAGAAACTATAAAATCCCAAATAGGTGTAACTGATATTTTTAAAAATTTTTTTTTTTTAAATTGTTTTATGTATTTCAGCCATATTTTACTTTTTCTTTTTTTAGTTTTATACCAGAAAATTAGAAAAGGCCCTTTGAAAAAAATTAAGTAGGTACTTCAAAATTTTTTAGTTTCATATATCGTGTGGGGTCTCATTTAAAAGGTATTCACACAATATTCGACGAATATACGGAGAGTGTTTGCCGAACAATCGGGACTCGGTCAACGACTAAACAGTGTCTTCGTTACAAGCCTCTGGTACTTATATTTTACCCTCCGGCCAAGCAGCAACAGTAGCAGCATCGTTAAAAGCGATCCGTATACTCACTTCCCCTCTCTCTCACACCCCCACCCCACCAACGGGTTCATTCTATTTCCTTCTAACAGTAGATTCAACAACACCATTGGCATTAATGGTGTATAAGATATAAAGTAAAAGGAATAATGCATTAATCTCTCTTCCAACTTTCTCAAGTCAAACTTCATATATGAAATGATACCCGAACACGAACTAATGCCCTTCTGTTTTGTTGTAATGTTATTTGTTGTGTTTCGACGAGTACGTTGGGTTGAGTAGAGTGGGTTGATGGCAAGTGGCATGAATGGTGGTGGTGGGGGCAGAGTATTTGAAGAAATTTAATGAATGAAATAATAAAGATTTCCGACAGAGATCGTCGTATATGTAGGAATGGTTTGCGTAACAGACGCAAAAGACGCTATTGTACATTTTATTTTACGAATATCTTCTAATTAGATAATTTAGAATTAAATCACTGTAATGGAATTTCGAAAAGTTTTGGGAATTATTCGGAAATGGTATTTTGATTTAAAATGACGATTAATTAAGAATGTTTCGGTAATAAGAAATACCATTTTCGAATTTTTGTTGTGATTTACGTTTTAGCGAGTTTCTAGAATGTTGAAAAAAATTGTTGCAAAAATTTTTGAATTTATAGAAATTTTTGCAAAAATTAATTTTTTTCATGAAAAATGCCCAAAAAACCATGTTCCGAGCAAGATTTTTAGCGAATTTGCACTATGAAATTCAGCTATTATAGCCACTGTCATGACGCGACTTGAGTCCGGGACTATACCAAAAATTTGTTTCGAGGTCCCTAGAAACCGAAAATTATATTCACTAATATATATATATATATATATATATATATATATATATATATATATATATATATATATATATATATATATATATATATATATATGAAAATGTTAGAAGCCCCAAACCCAAACCGTTAGACAAGTTCGTTAGTCAGATACGTCCAATGCCGGAAACATGCTTTTATTGGGCATTTTTCGCAAAATTTTAAAAGTTCAAAAATTTTTGCAACATTTTTTTACACCATTAGAGAGAGGAGAAAAAATCAGATAAAAAAGATTTTAAACCATCATTCTGTATAAACTGGTTACCGAAAAAAACTAATTTTTATAACCGGAAACTCGCTATGTTACGCAGGATACTGCGACAGGGGTATTTACTATGTAAACCAATAGGGTAGCCGAGCGTGCTTAGGCATTCGCACTTGACGACTGATGGACTGAGGGTTCAAATCCCGTGACCGGCTATGCTTGTAAACGTTTTCTACACTTTTCTTTCACAATTCCAGATGAATATCAGCATAGTTCCTCAAGAAGACGGCTGTAAATGCATGCCTACCAAATCCTAACCCTCACACCACTTTCCTTGTCCGCCACTCACATCATAAATGTATAATGTAAAAAGATATTGTAAAAAATATAAATATAATAAATATAGATACAAATAATGACGTGGGTGGTGTCTGTTATAGACTAAATGGTTTCAAAAACCGACGTCAAATACATTATTATATTAATAGATTTGAGCCTTACTTTATGGTATTCCATATTTGTAAATAATAAACAAATCAGACACAGTTTCAAAAAATAAAAGTGGTATTTTGCGAAGCAAAATATTTATTTATTATTTACAAACACATTATTATTATTTTTATTCACTATAGGAAAAATGTTTCAAGACCGAATTCTTTTGGTGTTGGAGTATTTTGATATTTCAATAACAGCATCAGATAGTTTTTTTTAGAATTTTTTTTAACTTTTTGCTGAAATTTTTGCTGAAACCGTGGCCGATTAATTTAAAAAAATGAATATAGTCTGACTTCGATGCATCATTAAAATAAATCTCTCATTAAGAGCCCACAAGCAGTAAAAAGATATCGCATTCAACTATAGAATTTATAATTTTTAATTACAGTAAAAATAATTTTTTCAAATTAAATTAGGTATATATAAAAAAAATATTAAAAATGTTTAATGTTACATTACAGTTTAGCATAAACATACTGGTTAAGCATCCGTAATTTTTAGATTGAACTTACCTGCAAGTAACGATTCACCTAAACATTGTATACCACATGTCAGTGTGTCACTAAATAGTATGGAAATAATGTGTCAGAAAGAGATAGGTATCATATTGTGTATTTGACAGGGTACCAAAGAAAGCAACTTGACTAATGGCACTAATCAAAAATGGCACTAGTTTGAAAACAAACTTGAAAATCAAAGGTCACTTTATAAAAAATCGATTAGTTAATCAACTTCAATATTTTATCAATTTCAGTTGCCCTAAATAATTTATCTAAGAAGCCACAGGTAACATTTCAAGTAGTAAATCGCATCAAAATTGCTGGAGTTATCTTACTTACCGTATTGAGAAACGTAGTTCCGAGAAAACGGTGGCCAAGTTAACTCCAACATGTAAGGTTTCAAAACGTGAATATGGTTTCATGCGTTTATATCTATGGTGAATTATTTATAGAAATATAACTGACCTGTAAAGAAAAATGTTATACCTATCGAGCAAGCCGAAAGATATCAAAATGCTATGCGCAACGAAGCGGCGTTTTTAACTGCTCGAAATCGTTTCAAAAATCTGGTTCAAAATCATTTTCAAAATATTTCGCAGTCATTAGTTCTATTGACTATCATTCTAGAGTTTTAAAAGCGAATAAAAAAAAGTGATATAACACCTTAAAAAGTTGTATAGTATGCGCTAGAGCAGGGGTCGGCAACCTGCAGCCCGCGGGCCGCATGCGGCCCTTTGCAAGCTTTCATGCGACCCGCCAAGCTATATAACTTTTCGAACAATTTGCTCTGCCTATGCAGAGTTCAGCATACTTTAGGTATACTTTTTCCGATGTTTTATAAAATGTAAATAAAACTGTTACTAAAAAATTTTCCTCATGTTGATTTTTAATAATATTTATATTGTGTTAAAAAAAGAAAATACCCCTGTCGCTGTATCCTGCATAATATAGCGGATTTCCGTTTACAAAAATTAGTTTTTCTCGGAAACTGCTTGACATAGAATTATTTTTCAAAAACCCTTTTAATGTGATTATTTTCTCCTCTTTCCAACGGTGTAAGAATATGTGTCAAAAACTTGAGGAAATTAGGGCAAAAAACTCTCTTTTTCCACAAAAATTTTTTAGGCAAAAATGCCTAAAAATCCGTTTCGGTCATCGGACGTGTCTGACTTTTTGGACTTCCAACATTTTTACCAAATTTCGTAAAGACGGGATTTTTCTCGTTCGAGAGTTATATAAATTCTAAAGACTTCAAAATAAATTATTTCTATCATAGTTCCGAGCTCAAGCAGCATCAAGACAGTGACTCTAATAGCTGAATTTTCGATTCGAAAATTCATTTAAAAAAACCTACTTAAGCCACATACTATATTGAAAAATATTTGAGTGTGCGGCCCACTAAAATTTTTTTTTTAAATGGCCCGCCATTCAAAAAAAGTTGCCGACTCCTGCGCTAGAGTGACGCGTTTTAAATTTTTCCAAAAGAACATCGAGCGTAAAAAACGTATTCCGCCTTTAACCTTAGCTCTTGTACTTGCAAAAATAGCACAAATACCTCTGTCGCAGCATCCTGCATAACATAGCGAATTTCCGTTTATAAAAATTAGTTTTTGTCGGAAACTAGTTGACATAGACAAAAAGTTTAAAGACCTTTTTTATGTAATTTTTTCTTCTCTTTTAAATGATGTAATAAAATTTCACAAAAATTTTTGAATAAGTGGAAATTTTCAGCTGTAATAGCTGAATTCCATTCTGGAAATTCGCTAAAAGTCTTGTTTTCCTTGGTTTATTATGCATAACTTCAATAAACAGACTATTTTCTCACTATTTTCTCAAAAATTCAGATACCCTGTATATTTTACATACATACTATGTAGTATGTATACATAACATATGTATGTATACATAATTTAATGAAAAGAAGTGTTTGCTCGTCTCTGTGAATGAATTTAACGTAAGTAGTTTTGTTTTAATTATTAATGTCGCGTCAAGATCAAAGGGAATATTTCCCGTTTTATTCCCATTTCCGTAAGTAAGTGTGATAACAAGCGTAATAATTGTACATAACTTTTCATATATTATTTCTACTATAATATGTTAACGTGTGCCTCCGACTAACTCACATGAAACTAACATGCGAGATTATGTCAAAATTAAGATTTTCACATTGGTAGTGGCCGACAACCAGTGGTTCAAGAAATATTCCATCAACACCTGCACCATTTCTACATCAATTATACATTTTGCCAACCAAAAGAATCGTTGACATTCAACATTCGTCAAGAAACTTTCGAAGCTGACGAGTAGAAAAGAAAAAAATTAATTTCCCATGGCCTTGAAACACCAATCGAACAAAGAAATAAAACCTAGACTTCTATTCTGGACCTTTTGTACGGTTGTACATAATTGATGTTGGAGTCCAAATTAAACGAATGAATTCATCGCTTTACTTCACTTACTAAACACCAGGGGATGAATACAGATTGATATTTTACATGTAAATTACGTGGGGAGCGTCAAAAGTTCTCGGCCTAACATGATTAAACTTATTTAAAGGTGGCGTAATTTATACTCACAGAAAGTATGAAGTCTCTAGTAATCATAAACGCAGTGGACGAGTTTACATGAAGGACAAACTCCAGAAGAAATTAAGGACAGATTGGATGGTGTATACGGTAAAGCCGTGCCAAAGGTTTCGTTTGCGGTACGAGTCCTTCAACGACGATGATCGTTCTGGACGTCCAGCAGATTCGATCACTTCCGAAAATATCGCTCTTCTTGAATCGCTACAAAGAATTTTCTTATTATTATAAAGGCATAGAGATGCTTATCCCATCTTATAATAAGTGTATTGAAGCAGAGGGAGGTTATATAGAAAAATAAATTATTTTCAGTGTTCTCTCTGTATTTTTTAATACTCAGGCCGAGAACTTTTGGCGCATCCTACGTAAAAAATCGGGATCAAATTATTATAATGTCGGAACTCAAGACTTTGTTCCTGAGACTACTAAAGTCGTGGAAGCATTGTGATCAGTTTTGAAATATGAAGTTTTTTTCCTACAGTTTGAAAATTTCCACGCGCAATTTAAATTTTAGAACTTCCTGAACAATTTTTGGTTTTATGTTTGTCTGTACGTCTGTGTATCCGAAGATCACACCAAGTGGCATAATTTCGAGACTATTCGATCGTTTTTAATGAAATTTTCCGAAATTATGCGGTTTTGTTCCTAGATTGTTCCCTATGATGGCAATCTACTAGTCCCATTTTGCTCAAATTGTTAGGTTATTGGGTTCCCTATAAATTGCAATACAATCAGAGTAACGATGGTTACTGGGTATGCGCAAACGTAGCATATACCTATTTAACACTGGGTACATGGAATGGATTCCCTATTTTTTTATTTTTTTTTTCTATTTACTATGAAAATAATTTTATATAATTGATCATTTCGTTGACAAAGGGTTGAGAACTACTGATCATTATTAGTATTAATATATGTACTTTGTTTCACAAAGTTTACATAATATTACATGCTAAGTAATTATTTATCAATTAGATAGGGGTAGATGAGTTTAAACTAACACCGTCTACTCAAACAAGTTAAACTATTCTCCAAGATGGCCACAGATAGATGTAATTCATATTTATTTAAATCATAATATGGACTTTGTGATAGAAGTAGATCCCTAGTAGCCAATTAACGTATTAAAAATTTATGAAATAAAATATTGAATATAAACCTTCAGATTTGACACATTACAATATGGCGGCAATATATTATGAGATTGTAAACGTAGTTAAAGAAACCTGAAGTTCATTTAAAAAAATTTTTGTAACGACGATACCTACGATAGCCATTTCCCTTGAAATATAATTTGGACGTGAATATTTGGACGATGTTTTTTAATACTGAAACATACTACGAAGAAAAGTATCATCTTGTCTACTGTAAATTAGCTTCTGAAATTTCGAAAATTTGCGTGCCAAACGTAATTGAAGCAACTTAGCCTTAGATTGACAGTTTAAAAATTACAAAGAAAGGGACAAGTTAAAGCGAACAAAATATTTAAAAAAATTGCATTTGGAAAAATTTTTTAATATAAATATTTATTAATTTTTTTAACCTATTTATCAAAGCATATTTTTTTATTATAAAAATTAAAAAATAGATAAATACATCAATTGTATCATAAGACATGTCTTTCAAATAATTAATTTATGAACTATTATGAGTCGGTGGACATGTGTGACTTTACAGAATGTGAAATTTCTCGGTCACCAATATTCCCGTAGATTTGTAGTTATTTCCTGATTATAGGCACATTTGTAAATTTTCTAAAATTTGTTAGTAATTTTTCGAATAAAATCTCAGAAAAAAAAAAAATTAAAATTAAAATAATTTCCTACAAAATAAATTGTTAATCTTTTATTAAGTCACTTGAGACGCATTCTTTGGTTTTCTATTCAATATATTAAAACTTCAGTATTATGTCGTCTCTACAAGTCAAACAGCTGTCATCATCTTTCACATTATCTTTAGCATTGAGTAAATTAATAACAACAGCCATATCTTTAATAAATTTTAGAAAAATTAGGAAAATTTTTATATGTAAAGTAAAAAATCTTAAAAAAAACATACGTTAATCATACATCGTCGTCAAATTGACGCACACTATTTTAGTATAAACAAAACGACAGCAACTATAAATACAATCGATACGTCTTCTGTGTTATAATAACAGGTAAATTAGACAACAGAAGTTTCACAGCAAGCAGGCAACGACAAGTTGTAGTACTGGAGCAGGTAGAGAAGTTTGTTCGTCAATTTGACGAGTACGTATGATTCTAGGGTTAATATACACCAAATAACGAATGAAATTTCTTATTATTACCCACTAAAAGTTTCACCCGCTGAGGAAAACTGCTTTGCTCAAATGAAATTTGTTTTAAAGCTTTTCGGGAAATAAAAACAAAAGTAAAAATTTTAATAAAAATGCTGATTCATAAAAAATTTAAAATAATTTGCAATATCTACACCTTTAAATTTACTTCTAATTTTGTTGAGGCAAAAATACTGCTGTAATAAAGCAAAGTACTATTATTCCTTATAATACTTCCACACATCTTCGAAGTTTTCAACATAAAATAATATAAGTAATATACGAACACAGAAAAATTTAATAAGATATTTAAATGGAACTTATTAAAAAAAATATCTATATGGAAGAAGCACATAAGTGTTTTATTATTTCAAAATATTATAGTGACGTCTAGACATTTGCATCATCTTCGTTCTGCCTGCCGCACCACACCGCGCCCCTATAGCTACCAAATGACTTCATTTCGGTATTTTGTGGTGTCGGCATCTTTTTCTAACGTACAGGCCGCACGGCACAACAGTCGTGACGATAGTGTTGTAGTGAGGAGGTACAATATGTGTCCATACGTTTGCATGTTGAACGTGTCAATGTAAAGCCACGGATACAATACGTATTTTGTCTACGACTATAGTATGAAATTGATTGGTTACTGTACACTAGTGATTAGTGATGTCGAGTCGAGATGCAGTTAGTCGATTAATCGACTAAAGTTGTTTTTCCCACAAAATTAGTCATTAGTCGAAAATATCGAGCATAAAATAGTCGATTAATCGACTAAATTCGTAGTCGAATTCATGAATAGGGTAACCAATGTAACTTTTTCCAAAACAATGTTTTGAGTTTAATTAAATTGACTTTTATTTGTAATTTTTTTAAAACAAAAAATTACATATCTTACAATGTATTATTCACATAAAAGTAAAAAATCTTACAAACAGATAATTTTTAGTTTTCATTTTTTCGAGTCTAATAAATAATGCAGAAAAACTGTTAAATTAGTCGTTTTTAGTCATTTCAAAAAAAAAAAAATATTAGTCATTTTAGTGACAATTGTTACAGTTTCAAAAATAAAAGTGGTATTTTGCAAAGTAAAGTATTTGTTAATTATTTACTAATATGGAATACCATAAAGTAACGCTCAGATCTATCAATATTAAAGTAGTCGACTAAAAAATGACTAAATTTAAACAAAATTACGCAACTAAATCGATTAATCGATTAATCATCCGACATCACATTATGAAAGTCATACGATTACGTAAAACTTACATAGTATTTTATTATGTAAGTAATACTGATTGAGAAAATGTTGCAGAAACGAGACCCGAATAGTCAACAATTGCAATTTTTAACTGCTTTGAATATAGAACTCCTTTCGTTTTACTACTTTTAATATACATAGAACAACTGTAACCTTACTAATCTTGGTACAGAACCAGTGTAACCTTACTACTTTTGGTAAAAAATCACTATAACCTTATTATTTTTATAAAACCGTTGTAATCTTACTACTGTTGGTGCAGAACCGCTGTAATCTCACTACTTGTACTACACTTGCACTAACTTTACTTTTCTTGGTAAAGAACCACTGTAGCTTTACAACTTTGATATAAAACCGCTGTAATATTGCTACTTTTAGTACACAACTACTGTAATCTTACTACTTTGGGTATAAAATTGCTGTGACCTTATTATTTTTGTTATAGAACTGGTATAACCTCATTACTCTTGGTATAGAACTGCTTTAACCTTACTATTTTTGGTACATAACCTCTGTAACCTTACAGCTTTCGGTATAAAACGGTTGTATTCTTTCTACTGGTGATACAGAATCGCTGTAATCTTACTACCCGTGGTAGAGGACCGCTGTAACCTTACTATTTTGATGTAAAACTGCGGCAACCTTACAATTTTGGTACAGAATCGCGGTAACCTTACTACCCGTAGTACAGAACCGCTGTAACCATGCTATTTTTGGCGTACACCCGCTGTAATCTTACTACTTTTGGTGTACAACTGCTGTAACCTTACTACCCGTGATGCCGAACTGCCCTAACCTTACTATTCTTGGTACAAAATCGCTCTAACCTTACTACTTTTTGGAATAGAACCGCTGTAACCTATACTACTCTTGGTACAGAACCACTGTAACCTTATTACCTTTAATAGCAAAATTCAGTTATTTAATTTTTTTTTTGAAACAGACTAATTATCTATATAAAGACTGTCTTGTATATCTAAACCTTTCCAAGTCACTTTCCGTATCATATAGATAAAATATAAAATAATATATGGAAACTTTCTCACCGATGCGACGATGTAAGAAGTATCCTAGAGAAAACTAAAAGTTGTTCTGCATAAGCAATGACGACGTTGCCGCTTTCTTTTGCTTGTTGTTGTCTCATATATTATTTTATGACATGTTCCCCAAGAAGGAGTCCTTACAACCTCACTAGAGTAGGTACTCAGTGAACTACTCACTGGAGTTAGCACCAGAGTAGTAGCAGAGAAGAAATATTCAGACGGCACTCTTATTTGTGCCTCACAAATACTCATGTAATAAGATGGCAACGTGGAACACTGGCAAGCGTGGCTGCCTGAATAGCGTGTGCTTGTGAGTTTGATGTGTTCACTTTTCACATTCTAAATTATAATTTATATGAAAATGCTAAATATTTTAAAGGAGGCACTACATATACTAAAATCATATATTATTATGTTTGCATGCATGATATATTACAGTGTCGGAATATGTATAGAGTACAGATGGTGAGTTGCATACTTGTATCTTAGTCATTAAGACAAGTGAATAGTGGGGATTAATAATAACAACGTTGTACAAACTAGTAAAAATTGGCATCATTCTGAACTAATTTTACTTCCCGCAATATTATGAATCTATCTATACTTTCCGTACTACATATTATCTACTTCCCGCACTCTTGTTTCTCGGTTATCATGGATATAAAAAAACGTTATTATCGGTACATCAGTAAGTACATGAAAATACATATAGTCGCACAAAAATTATATTTCGATGCTAAACATCATTTTGGTAGTAATAAGGCCCATTTCACACCAAGCCAGTTGCGTCCAGTCAAGTAACGTCAAGTCTGACGCATTTTGATTCAACATACACCGATTCAATGCAATTACAACATAAACTGTATTTTTGCTTTCAAATATAATCAGTCGCGTCCAGTCAAGTCAAGTCAAGTCACCGTCAGTCCAGTCAACGACTCAACAAGTTGAATTTTTCATCAGTCAACGTAAGTCATCTGTCCATTGTACATGCGTATTAAGAGATGCATACATATTATACATGTGTGTGTGGTATGTGTTGTGTATAAATCAAATCATAGAGCATATTTCTCCTCTGTGTGTAGTATATATGGTATACAGTGTTCCCTCTAAGCTGTGCGCGTGTGCGCGCGCACATAAATTTTAAACATAGCGCACATGAAAAATAATCGCGCGCACAAAAGTTTTTTTTCGTGTAAAGAAAAATTGCACCTGCATATGAAATCCATATAAAAAACTAAAATAAAAAAAAATTGAATCAAATGTAGTTTTAGATTTGAATAAACCGCCAACTGTAGTTTTTGTGTATAAGTATAGATGAATATTAATACTATTCTGTATTATATTTTGCTTCCGGGACTACTAAAGTAGCGGAAGTATTGTGATAACTTTTGAATAATAAAAAGAATTTTTCGGTCCAATATAAAATTTTTTACGCACATTTTACGTTTTAGAGCTTCCTGAACAATTTTGGTTTGGTGTCTGTCCGTCCGTCCGTCTGTGTGTCGCCAGTTTGCACCGCATAACTTCTGAACTATTCGATTGTTTTTAATGAAATTTTCAAAAATTATGCAGTTTAGTTTCTAGATGGTCCCCTATGAATTTAATCGAAATCGGAGTAACTGTAGCTACGCTGCTTGTCGTTCCATTAATATACTAAATTGCACCAAGTGGCATAACTTCTGAACTATTCAATTCTTTTTTATGAAATTTTCAGAAGTTGTGCGGTCTGGTTCCTAGATGGTCCCCTACAACTTACATTCGGAGTAATAGTATCCACGGCGCTACCTTGAAATTCCCTTAAAAGTCAATATCTAATTTACTGCTAGTCCCACTTCGCTCAAATTTTTTAAGTATTTTGGGGGTTAGATTCTAAAATATTTTTGCTATTATTTTATAATTTAGCCTTTAAGTATTTTGAGTTACAACAATTTTTGATGAACTTTAAGTCGAAAATATAATTTCGCGCTATATATATATATATATATATATATATATATATATATATATATATATATATATATATATATATATATATATATATATATATATATATATATATATATATATTTGGTAGAATACTGTTTTAAAATTTTTTACGAGTACGAGGAAGCTGTGTGCCACACCCCATTGGCAGCGTATTTTCTATTATATGCGCTTTTTTAATTGCCGCACAAAATTATTTTTATTTTGGAAAAAACTGCTCACACAGGTCATAAAAAATTAGAGGGAACACTGATGGTATATATTATTTTTTCAAATAATACATTATTCAAACGTTAAATCCTTAAATCATTGTTAAACATGAACAATTAATATTACTTATTAGAAAGTATTCAGAAATTTATGACCTTAACTTCCGCATTATTGTTATTGCATTAAATAACAACATCCATTTTCAAATATCAAGTAATAACTAATTTAAACTGACTGATTTGACTTGACTTGGTCTATCCGAAAGCACCTGACTGGCTTGACTTGACGCATCTGGACTTGACGTGACTTGACTGGACTTGAGGAAACTTGACTGTGGTTTGGTCTGAAATGAGCCTAATGGAAATTTTACCATGAAATAAATCAATAAACATTCAATCAAAAAACATTTAAAAAATGCGTACACACACAAAGAAGAAACCAATAACAAAAAGTAGACGTAAGAATATGAGAAGAAAAATGGAGAAAAGAGCCCGAAAATGATAAAAATAATGTTAGTTAATAATGCACATTACATACTTACTTATCAGTATGATTAACTTCAATCAATTAATATATGCCATACTGTTTTCGTTATCACTGAACAATATACGAAAATTATAATTTATCTCTCGCAAGATGAAAATGTTTGCTTGCTACCCTCTGTTTCTCAAACAAAGTCCCACACAGCAGCAGTTGGACTGATATGAATCACACGGAAACCATTCGAATGAGAATCCGAAAAGGAAATGGAAGATGAAAAGTCAGAAAAAAAAGTTGAAAAAGAAGAAGGGATAGTTATTTATTACAAACTGATTCATAAATTCGTAAAATTTTTACAGATAATATTATTATAGGGGTGATTTAAATTGTAATGTCTTCGACGGAAACGTAAAGTGAATTTTGATACGAAACATGGTTTAGACTTTTAGTGAGAATAACAGTTAGGTTACGTGTGGAGTGAATATATTAAAATTAGGGCTGCCATCCTTTCGGGTCTCCTTTAAAAATCGAACTGTCTCGAAAAATCGCGCCCAGATGCTCTCCGGACGCCCTCAAAAAGAAAACAAGTCCGGTTTTTATTGGGTTCCTGGACCTTCGGTTAGGTTTGAAACATTTTCAAAAATTATTCTGAGAATGTTGCAAATGGCACTGAACTAAATAATCACTTGTAAATGTTATAGGACATTGTTCCAACTTGACGTATACCTACCTAACTTATAACACATAAAGAAAAAGAAAATGTAATAAAGAGAAGAAAAATGATGGCCGGAATTGTGCCGTGATTGATTTAGGATGAAGAAAAAGTGTCGTCTGGATTGGATAACTTCTTTCATAATAATTTTTCCCATCCATTTTCACCATTTTTCACGTACTACCGCAAATGAAAGAGTTTCTCTTTTGTTTACAAATTTGTTAGTTTCTCGTTTTTTTTGGTTTATCTCCACGTACAAAAAATAATCTACATTATGTTTAAAAATTTTTGATGATTTTGATAATATAACGTAAACAATAAACACGAATTTCTTCGAGAATATTGATAGTTTTCATATCCATTTTAGTTATTTTTTATAAGTTGGTAGTGGGGCACTTGACAGTGTACTATCAGTTGCCTAAATATAGGGGCAAACAGAAATGATTAGATATGTTGAAGTGACAGCCTTCTTAATACCAGTTACTGCCCTAGTTTATAACAGTTACTGCTCTGGTTAATATCAGTTAACAAGCCCCTAAATTCATTGAATTGATTTTGCACCTTTAAACACCCCTTACGTACTATTTGCCAACTATCAAAAATGCTCCAGCTACGCTCTCATGTTTTTGCTAGTTGACAATTCTTCTCTTTAAAGTGCTAGCAAACAAATTTTCGCTACAAATAAACTCATATTTATTCGAAAAAGTACAAACCTCTCGTGTAGTAGTAAATGATAGAGTAATAAGATTAATTCTTCTTTAGAAAAAACTGAAAAATTAAAAAAATATACATTGGATTTATTTTCAAAATGTATTAATATACTTTAATATATATATATATATATATATATATATATATATATATATATATATATATATATATAATAATTAATTTCCGTACTATAAAATAATCCCTATTACCTATGTTTAAATATTACCTATGAATTTGATATATAATAGTTAATTTCCGTACTAAAAAAAATTCCTATTACCTATGAATTTGTTAATATAACGTAATCAATAAACACGAATTTCTTCAAGAATATTGATCCTTTTTAGCTCTTTTTATAAGTAGGTAGTGAAGCACTTGAAACTGTAATATAAGTTGCCTAAATTTAGGGGCAAACAGAAATGATTAGATATGTTGAAGTAACAGCAATGATATCGGACACATATATTGTCCTGTTTACAGGCTAATAGAGAGAATTCTGGGCTTCAGTTAAATACATTAAAAACTAACTTTATCTGTACCACTCCAATACATAATATTATTCATTGGTCTATAATGAAAACTTAATTTTAAATTATCAAGATCTCTTCAGAAAATATTGACATCACAATTTTGAAGAATGTTTTAATAAAATATATTCTTGACTAAAAGTTGTAGGTGGGGAGCGAAATATTAAAATTAATATACGTCTGCAAGAATTTATCTATCAAGTAAATCAATCCTTTTTGTTACATCTACAAGATGTATAAACATAACCGTTTTTATCTTAATAAAACAACATTAAGAAGATTATAGATATTATTATTAGATGGAAGAACATTCATCCAACATTTTGCTCAAGAAGTTCGTTACCCTATTCGCTTTCTTATCTATGTATTCCTTGAATTACCGCTGTTACTACTGTTGCTGTGATGTTATTAATACGTCAATCATTTGTTACATAAATGAAAATTTAATTAACATATCGCACAACCCTTATTTTAGGGCAGCGAGAGGAAATGTAAAGGGTTAAAATATAATATGTTCTATTGATAATAAACATTAAGATATTATATGCTACAATTAGTGTTGTAGCACAAATACATACAAGCAAGAGAGAGTTGCGGGCAAGGACCGCGGAGAGACAAGGATGGGTTTAATTTGTGAATAGTGTGTAAGATGGGTCATCATTAGCAGATGTATAAGACGTCCACAGTATTATGGCGAGTAATATGTACTAATTATGGTACTTATATAAGTGTGCATTCACATTTAACATATTTGTATGTAGAAAGTTATGGAAGTTAAGTTAAGAATCGCGTACACTAGCACGAAGTGTCCGAACAAATTGCTAGAATGGCTGTATAAACTTTATTGTATAAAAAACAAGATTGCTCAAAATTGGAAGGCAACTTCCACTTGAGCACTAGAGTCGTTTGATATTCTAGTTAAGAGCAATCAAGGATTTTTGTTGATTTTGATAAAAATTTTAGCGGTGAGTATCCTGTGATTTGTCAAAAATTTTTAGAGCAGCAGTCTTTTCGATTTTTTACCATCACTTCACTTTAAAACTAGAAAAGGACAGACGGGCGTTAAACTTTAATTTTTTTAATGTTTAATTTTTATAAATTTTACTATTACCCAGGAATTTCTAGAATATCCTTCAAACAATTTTATCAAATCTGGTTACAATTAGGTACCAGCTTTTAAAGTGACTTTTTAAGATTTTTAACTTCCCATAGGAAGTTATTGTAATGGGTCCGATTTTACGAATCGCTAATTTTGACATATCTCCACGTTTCAAGGTCACTAGAATCCGAATCCGTCGTTTTTAGCGTGATGGCTGTGTGTGCATTCGTTAGTTCGTTCATTCGTTCGTGAATTTTTTTTTCGTCTCGCATATCTCGAGAACAAATGATGATATCAACTCCGGACTAATTTCATTATATGTGTAGTCAAAAAATGAAGACCGGATAAAGTTTCCAGCAAATTCGGAATAGCGGTTTGTTTTTTGTGGTAAAAAAACGGAATTAACTTTATTAAGATAACAGATTATATGGATTTTTTACCATAACATTATTATATAATGGCCTAAGAACCTTCCTTGATGTTAAAAACGCCAGTATTTTATTACAAAATTAAAAAAAAAAAAAACTAAATAAGAAACTTGAAAACATTAGTTAAGGGTGGAGCCCCCATCCTTAGGTACAGAAGGCGAAGCCCCCGGTATGGTGTAAGGGGCAAAGCCTCTGTCGGGGGCCCAAGGGAGAAGTCGCCTGAAATGAAAAGAGAATTATTTATGTACAGTAATCTCTTGTCTTTGAGGACAACCAATTGGAAGTTGACAGTGTGGGTAGACCTGTCCCCCAAATTTTTAATTTTATTTTTATTACCGAAATCCTCAAATATCCTAAAAACGGCTGAATTAATGTTGACTGGTTTAGAACAGTGCTTTTTTTAAAAAAAATGGATACGGCTAAACTAACTCTCATCAAATCTGTTAATTTTCACCAAGTTTGAGAAAGAGAAAATCAAAGAAATTTCTAATGTTTGAACAAAGAAGTAGTTTCGAGAGTGTAAGAAAATACAGGTTTGGGATTTGTGCCAAATAAAGAAGCAATAAAAGCAACAAAGCATTTCAAATATCAATCTCCACAAATAAGAGAGTCTATAAAAGCGATTAGAATAGATTAGTTTTAATGAAGATTATTCTTATTTCAAAAGTTATCCATAAATCTCTTTAATAATCCTTTTGGATTCAAATATAAACAGTAATATTATCCTACATTATCCCGCATCCATATCTTGAGCGTCCTAAGTAACCTAGACAGTTGAGAATTATCGACTGGACAACTACTATGGAGTAGTATCTAAATCGACACTCATGTACACAGAGCTCTTCCCCTGCCTCTACCACCTCCTCCTATTGTTCATTTGACGGAATGTCGAAAATAATAGGGTACCGGACTATGAAGTATTAATATAACCAATGGTTCTCTAAAATTTAACCCTCTTTGATTATACGTTCATCTCGTGTAGATTTATACAATATGGTTTATTTATGTGTGTGTGTGTATATAAAATAATATCCCTTTACAAAGGATTAAAATTAGACTTTGATCACTAATGATTTCAAATTACCTTTGACCGAGATATACAGGTGAATTTTTTGAATGTCAAAAAATTATTTATTTGGGACATTGTAAATGTAGTTTCATTTGTCAAAATCAGTTCAGAAATTTTTTTTTGCGAAATTTAATAAAATAGTATTCTTAACCCTAGAATCATACGTACACGTCAAAATGACGAACGAACTTCTCTATCTGCTCCAATACTACAACTTGTCGGTACCTGCTTGCTGTGAGATTTCTGTTATCTAATTTATTTGTTGTTATAACACATAAGACGTATTTATTTTGTTTATAGTCATTGTCGTTTTGTTTGTATTGAAATAGTGTCCGTCAAAAGGACGTCGATGTATGATTACGCGATGTTTTTTTTTAAAGATTTTGTACTTCACATATAAAACTTTTCCTAATTTTTCTAAAATTTATTAAAGATATGCATGTTATAATTAATTTATTCAATGATTATTATAATGTGAAAGATGATTACAGCTGTTTGACTTATAGAGACAACATAATACTGAAGCTTTTATATATTAAATCGAAAACTAAAGAATGCGTTTCAAGTGACTTAATAAAAGATTAACAATTTATTTTTAATATTTTAATTTTTATTATTTTTTGAGATCTTATTCGAAAAATTACCAACAAATTTTAGAAAATTTACAAATGTGCCTAATGGGGAAATAACTACATATCTATACATTTACATATTTATTTCTTTAATTAAGTATGGAAACATTAAATGCGAGGTGAATTCAAATTGAAAAACAATCATTCTATTAATAATAATTTTTGTTATCAGACGTTTCTTTCAGAAATAACTTCATTAATATGTAAATATCAAAACTGTTCCAGTATTATGTAGATACCGTTCCATAATGGGGACTTTTACGTTATAATATTTTAATAAAATAATTTTAATTTAATATTATTCGGACTTTATGTATAAAATTTCAACATTACAATAATATTTTACATTATAATGTGAATGCCAGACCATGAAAATGATGTATGGGGATGGGGAAATTTGGTTGGTATGCATCGGCGACCTGTTCTTAAGGAAATATGTCGATATTTATCTGGAATTTTCAAGGAAAACTGAAGACAAACGTTCACAAGCATAGCCGTTCACGAAAATTGAACTCCATTATTTCTACCAGTCGTTTTGTACCTGTGGTGGTTAAGCATTTGGCTATTCGGTTCGGCGATTCGGTTTAATTGAATGTTACATAGTGATATATTCTGAAAACTTATGCAAAGTAGATAGATATATTTTTGAGTGCGTTTTTTACAATTCACCCAAAAATCTCTGTCTTTCGCATACAATTTTCAAAGCTTTTCAGAGAACTTTCTGCGAAATATTTAATTTCTTTTTCGAGAGAGTGTAAAAAATTCGCCTGTATACTACAATCAAAATTACCGGCCATTATAAATGAGATGTTCTTTAGCTGCTATTAGCGAATTTCCAGAATGGAATTCAGCTATTACAGCCACTGTCATGACGCGACCTGAGCCCGGGACTATGGCAGAAACTTGTTTTGAATAATATTCACTAAAATTTATATATATATATATATATATATATATATATATATATATATATATATGTGTGTGTGTGTGTGTGTGTCCGCGCGATAACTCTCGAACGAAGTATCCAATTTTTACGAAACTTGGTGAGCACATTGGAAGTCTCAAACCCTTGGATGAGTTCGTCAGCCAGACACGTCAGATACCAGGAACATGGTTTAGGTTCTTGCAAAAAATTAGTTTTTTGTCAAAATTTCCACTTATTCAAAAATTTTTGCGAAATTTTTTTACACCATTTAAAAGAGAAGAAAAAACTACATAAGTAAAGGTCTTTCTATGTCAACTAGTTTCCGAGAACAATGAATTTTTTTAAACGGAAATTCGCTATGTTATGCAGGATGCTACGACAGGGGTATTTTATCTTATGAAGGTTGTATGGTAAGCGTACATGAGAATAAAGTGAAGCATTTCAATAGGATTTATAAAATTAATTAATAAGATTAGCTTGCGATGACGATAATTAAAAATTATCAAATAAAATTAACCCTTTGAACATATATTTAATCATTTTTGCTATTTTTCCAAAAACGAGTACCGAAAAATAAAAGATTTGGCGTGCCAGTCATTTTAAAAAAAAAAGATTAACTAGATTTAATTAATTTTACATGAATAGTACTTTTTGTATTGTGTTTCAAAAGAGATCATAAGATCAAAATCTTGAGTATTAATTTAATATTTCTCAGCTATTACTTACCGTTTTCGTCAGTATGATTTCCAGTTGCACACGGGAAAACTTAAAAGGAAAAGTACATAATAAAGATATCCTAAATTGTTTACTTTGAAATTTTTATAGCTTATTATTTATTTACCTTTTTACTTCCTCCTATTTCCTTCTCGACTGTTTACGTCAAACAAAGATCAGAGAGAAGAGATAATTTTTTTTTATATTTGACTTTTGTAGGCGTACAGACTGACTATCTATGACTATGGTTGGGACTGTTATCAAGATAAAATAAATAAAAAATAATAATATTCTATATAAAAAGTTACTTCTTGATGTACTTACGTTTCGATTGGTATAGTAGACAGATATCTGTATCGAAATGTCTTTCTTGTTTTAAAAAACCGTTGACCTAAAAATAAAAAAAAAATAATGTTATGCGCCTGATTTGATTCTCTGATCATCGCAATATCCACTGTGGTACAGTACACTCAAAAAAGTGAATTGTTGGTGTTACTAAAGAAATTTTAATTGAAGGATAAAGTTTTGGAGAAAAGTCACCAACAGTTACTAATAAAAATTAAGTATTTATTTCCGACGTTTCGAAAACATTAAATTTTAATCATTAGCAAGTATTTTGTTTTGAAAAAACTAAACACATAAAATAATTTTTAAGAAAATCATAAGAAAATGAATATATGCAAAGTAAATACTTACATGTACCAGAGATTGTCATAATTAAACACACAAAAATACACATGAAATCAAAATGACAAAATTAGAAACAAAAACTATAATGTCATCAATATAAAAACAAAAGCTAAATTGTTAAAAATTACAAAATTTATAAATTTTTTTGAATATTGAAATATAAGTAAGATGAACATTTTTGATGTATTGAATACAAAGCAACACAATGGGTTTTGATAAGCTAGAACAAAGAACCTGGATTTTTGCTTATGGGCGTAACACATGGTTGATTTTAGTAGCTGTCGTGCTGAACAACAGATGGACTCATTAGTTGTTAAAATATGAAGTGTCATTCTGGTTATTTATGATCTGGCTTTCGGTAGCAATCCACAAATTCTCGATATTGCACCGTCTTTTATAATCCTCTTCTTTTTGTAGTATGCTCGCGTTGTCAAAATCAAAACGATGATCCATAGATATGGAACGTTGGGACGGCCAGTTTTTTCTTCTCCTCTTCTGATGTCCCACTGGTGTAGTTTTAAACGTTTTTTAAGTAGCCCTGAAGTTTGCCCTACGTATACACTTGGGCAAAATTGACATTCCAATTATCTAACCAAATCACCTAATCCCCCTTTTGACATAAAGAAATTTTAATTAACTTCAAATAGTTCCCCTAACAACTTTTTATAGTTCATAGTGCCTACTATAAATAAAGTCACCTAAAAAAATAAAAATTCTTTAGGACGAAACAAATATTTTTGAACATTTTATTTTTTATAATTATGACGTAGGTACTCGGAACAAAATTCTGAAAATTTAAGTGATGCGACAAATAGAGTCAAAAACATGTAGGAAAAATTTGGTGATTATACTACGAACACTCCGAAAAAAATTCTGAAATAATCGTAGTAAGAAGCCTGCCAAAATTTTTGGTGATTATACCATTAGCTAGCAAGTTAATGAAAAAAAATAAGAAATATTGAACAATTGTTTTTTTGTTTTTTTTTGTTTTTGAGATTATAATTGAGCAGGTTTTGAGAACAGCCAAATCCGCTAAACCAGCGGTTTCCAAACTGGGGGGCGCAGGTTAATTGCAAAAATCGTTGTCGTTTTGATAAAATCATGGTTTTAAGAATAAGCGCTTAAACATACTTACCAAATAATGGGGATTTTATAATAAGGAGTTACATCGGTCTCTTTAAGGAAAAAAAAACCACTAATTTTTCGATTTTTTTACAAAATAAGAAAATATTATTTATTTCAACTTTTGGCATATTATTATATATTATTTTGAGACACTGTAAAAAAAAATTTATGAAAAAAAAAGTAATTGGCATTGGTAGCAAGTTTCGAGAGAAAAATCGCGTCAGCGAGAAATTGTTGATTTTACGTCGTAGGCTGAGTAACTCGTGAAATTCTCACCTAAAATTAAAAAAAAATTTTCTCTTATTAGATGCTTATGGCTTGAAGTACTTGAACGAAAAATTACTTTTTTCGTTCATTACATCTCATTTTAGGAGTTGAAAAACAACGAAAAACACGAAAATTTCACCAAAAATCAAAATTTTTTGTTTAAAACACTACCAAAAGTTGAAATTTCATTTTTTTTTTAAATCCCTTTGTTCAAGTACAAGCCATAAACATTTACTAATAGAAGAAAATTGCCAAATAAATTAGGTTTTTTTGCTAAAGAAGAAAGCCAAGTAAACCCTTACCACTGACATTTCTGCTCGCTACTCAATACGTAATATTTTAACAATAACAATTCTTAAGCAGTCAGAATCATGTTAACGCGTAAGTATCGTGTCTGATCAACGGTTTCCTCTTAAGTGTCGTATAGACCTGTCGTCAGCCAAGAACATGAGTTTTTTCAATAAAAAAATAATTTACGAATGGTTTATAAATTTTTTCAAGAGGGGGGGGGGTTAGTGCACAAAGTTTGGAAACCGCTGCGCTAAGCCATTCAAAACTTACCAATTTTTTTCGATTTTAAAAAAATAAATTCTTGCCCCCAACGAGTAAATTTTTAAGGGCTGAAAATTAATAAATTTCTTTTTTATGTCGACAGGGGTTAACAGGAAAAAAGCCAACATAATTCGTGCGAGGGCATTCTACCTACGCTTAACCTCCCATAGCCTTTAACTGATGCTGCATTTCATTAAAAAATTTATATCAGAAAGGAATTTATATCAGGGTGATCTGGTTAGAAAAATTGAAGGATAAAGTTTTGGAGAAAAATCACCAAAATATTATTTCCATTTTCATTTTGTAAATATTCTTTATATGTATTTTGTTTAAAGAAATTTTTGGCTGATGAGGAAACATCCATGGTTTCGAACCTTCGCGTCGTAAATAAATTGTCACTTTATACTGTTCCTGATTTTTCTCCAAAACTTTATTCTTGAACTAAAAAATTTAGTAATTTTTTGGTTATAGTAGTAAATTATTTTAATTTTTCTTTAGTGTAGGTACTTCAAATCGAAAGTCGAACATCAAAATTTCATACAAAATATTACCAAAAAAAAAAAAATTCTTAATTTTATTGGATAAAATCAACGACACCAAATTCACGTACATACTGTACTATTTGTCGATAAAATAAACTATATAATATCATACGATGGTATATCACTGACTCAAATACGATATTGATAATATCAATATTTTCGATTTTGATTCAATTCAAACTCAAAAACAGAAAGAACATCATCGTTCAATTCGAACAATTTGAACAGTCAGTCGAACTGGAGGTAGGTAGGTAGGTTAGTACAGTATTGAATAGATAGATAGCGCATCAGTAGATATCGCTCGCGTATCTTTCGTTCGTTTCATTGCATTCTCAATTCGCCTTAGTATTCGAATTGTATTATTATTATTATTATCCTTGAGCTGAACAAGACAGTCATCATTATCTTCTACTGGTCTTCTATAGACTGACTATGTTATATACAGATTACACGGATACCTACAATTATTATTATACCATATAAATCTGGATGGTATACGGTGGATGAGATAAAGTTGATGTTATATAATTCAAAATTGTTGAATTCATTTCTTTAATATTTGTCAACGTGTTACATAAGCGGTGACGTCAATAAATAGTATTTTTTTATTATATTTAAAATGCCAATATCAAAAATCATTAGATTAGTAGCTAGATAAAAATTCAAGATAAAATTAAAGGAACTGATTTTGAACATTTTCTCTAAAGCTGAAGCAAGTGTTGATATTTATCTGAATTACTAGCCGGGGCATTGCCCCAGGACCCCCAAGACAATACAAGAATTATTAAGGGCGGTATTTCTGCAAAATTTGACGACTGACAAGCAAAAGAAGGTCATTTTTTTGCTAGAGGCGGAATTATTTGTTTTTACTCGGGGCGGCGTAGGGGCCCCGAATGTACTTTTTGCCCCGGGGCCCCCGAACAGCTAGTTACGGCCCTGCTGAATTACTTAGTAGATCAAATGATCGGAAAACGACATTGCATATTACACGATCTAAAATTATTCCTACTAGCGGTTGGAAATGTTTCCAGGCTACAAGAGTTCTACTCAAAATTAAAAAATTGGTTTTAAACATTTGTCTGATACTTCAGAAAGTGTTGATATTTATCTGAATTATTTGGTAGATCAAGTGGTCGGAAAATGATATTTCAAATTATACGACTGATGTTATCCCAACTAACGGTGGAAAAGAATCCGGGCTACAAAAATTCAACTGCTTCTAAACATTTCGTGAGCCAAGTGGTTGAAAAACAACATTTCATATTACACAAAATAATGTAATTACAATTAATGACGGAAATAATTCTAGGCTACCAGATTTTCTTCTAAATTAAAAAACTGTTATTAAATATTTCTCTTTTATTGTTAGGAAAATTTTGATGTTTATCTGAATTAGATAGAACATAAATTTTATAAATATCAGTATAATCGTTTAAAAGTTTTGGAACCGATTGTTGTTAATTTCAATTACTTCTAAAGTGAATTGCTTTGTCCTTTAGTTGTTTTATGTAAATGGGCAGCCTATTTCACCTATTAGAGGCAGAAACGTGATCGATTTTTCTTATTCTTGCCGCTGAGTTAAAAATTTTCGCGGTCAAAACGTCTAGATGATTAGTCTAGAAGTCAGTGTGAACCATTACTTATGAGATTAATATTATATTTTGCTTAATATAACACATATCAATCTTGATCGAAACACACTAATCTAACACCGACATATTTAGTTAGCTTTGTTAGTTGACAAGAAATAGAATAGTGTACCGACGTAGTAAAACCCAGCACATTTTCAAAAGTACAATGCCGTACAATTTCCTTCAACAATCTGTCTCATAGATCAGTACTCAGTCATCATTCACCAAAAGTCGAACACGGACGAACTATACAGAACGTTCGAACCGAGTAGAAAAAAAAAACAACATTAAAATTTTGTTCACTTTATTTATCTCACGTTGAAAATTGAAATGAAAAAAGAGATAAACAATTTTCCGAAAAGTTTTCGAAACGATGACTTATTTCTAACAATGAATTTATGTTGTAGACTTGTTGGTAAAGGACGCTCTATCTATGTCGCTGTTAGTCACTTGAATATTTGTGTATAGTAAAGTTACAATCATCGGATACAGTACAACGACAAAAATATGGTGTTCTTGGACATTAAATGGAAAGGTAAGGGTGGCCTTGGAAAAGTTAGCCCAACTGCCAAGAGTATAGTACCTACAAGTTTTTGACCCTTTCAGAGACAGTAGAACGTAGGGTAAGTGCGGGAGAGATGCCGCCGTAGCCATAGCTTGTCCGTTGATTGATAGATAGCGCCATTAATGGATTATATGTTTAAAATAAATTACTTATTTAAGCTGTATATGGTAACGTTTATGATTAGTCCATCAGTTTAGTAATTATCCAACTTTTTATTATTGAAAAGTAAGTTTTTTAACATAATATTTTATCAAGCATTTAATTCATTAGAATTTAAGAATGTATATATCATTGTTTTAATGAAAATGAGTTTTGTTACTAATTTAGGTAAATTTTAAAAGTGCTGTATGAAATTTTAGGTTGGAATTCCGCACTATTCTTCCTATAGCAACATGCGGCATCTATTCCAACAAAAAGGAGATATGCCGCATTTAAAGTTGGTATAGATGCCGCATCATATTACATGTAAAAAACATAGAGTTATATACCTTAATTATACAATTATTTTTTTTTTGGGCTGTAAATTATGCCACGTAAATATAAAAGATCCATTAATGGATCACGAAGAGCCCTCATATTAGTCAAGATAACGAAAATAATGATGATTGCCTGTGTATTGAATGTTTTGAAAGGTACTCAGAAACAAAAAAAAAAGTTAACTGGTTAATATGTATAAAGTGCCAAAGTGGTTACTTATGGCATGAATCATGTATAGAGTTGTGTGTTAAATGCAAAATTTTTAATATGAAGTATGCGGCGTCTCACCTTCTTTGATGCAGCATCTCTCCCATAGGTGTGGGAGAGACGCCGCTTTGCAGACTCTACAAAAATGTTAATTATGAATCCTTTATCACTCAAAATTTAAAATTATTTATAAATAATTTTAGAGAACAATGTTTACATTTATTGTGTACCGAATTTCAAATCAATTAAATGCATATTTTAAGAATTATCAAGTGTTTTCAAAATGTGCGGCATCTCTCCCGCATTCACCCTATACGTCTAAGGTGTGCAAATTTTTTATACCGTACTGTAAAAATCCATAAACTTGTATTGATAGTTGATATACGCAAGTAATACGAAAGTCTAAAACGTGACTTAAATTTCAAAACTTTTATCATTTCGTAAAAAAGTCTTGATCTATTTTCCTCATCTCCCTGAAGAAAAAAGATAGTAAACTATGGAAACTATTTAAATAACGGAGATAACGCACTAAATAAAAAGAAATAGTTGTGGTTGGGCGTTCTATTTGGTCAGTCAATCAGCTAGTTTATTTACTTATACAAAGTTCCCCGAAAAGTCAAGAAGCTAGCAATAAATTGGCGGTATTACCCGATAAATGACAACTCATAAGTCAACACAACTGCGATGGTCTCTGATACAACAATTTTTTATCATTATTATTTATTTTTTTTTCTTCGCAGTGTATTTTTCTAGCTATTGTGTGTTTTCGAAGATTTGTTTCGAACTTGATGTTATAAATATGTCTTATACAACTAGATATTAGAAATGTCTAGAAAGTTTTCGACTTACTTGTGTCGTTTCGAATGATTTCATATGGATTGCATGGATTTGTTGAAAATTGTTAGTAATGTAGAGGGGCTGAAGGAATTTTCGAAGTGTCAGTAGTAACCACTTCCTGAGGGGCTTAAAAATCAAAGAGACAAATAAACGGTTATTAAAATACCCCTGTCGCAGTATCCTGCATAACATAGCGAATTTCCGTTTATAAAAATTCGTTTTTCTCGGAAACTAGTTGACATAGAAAAAGAGTTTAAAGACCTTTTTTATGTAATTTTTTCTTCTCTTTTAAGTGGTGTAAAAAAATTTCGCAAAAATTTTTGAATAAGTGGAAATTTTGGCAAAAAACTAATTTTTTGCAAGAACAGAAACCATGTTCCTGGTATCCGACGTGTCTGGCTGACGAACTCATCCAAGAGTTTGGGACTTCCAATGTTCTCACCAAGTTTCGTAAAAATTGGTTACTTCGTTCGAGAGTTATCGCGCGGACACACATATGTATATATATATATATATACATATATATATATATATATATATATATATATATATATATATATATATATATATATATATATATATAAAATTTAGTGAATATTTTTTGAGGTTTCTAGGGACCTCAAGACAAATTTCTGCCATAGTCCCGGGTTCAGGTCGCATCATGACAGTGGCTGTAATAGCTGAATTCCATTCTGGAAATTCGCTAAAAGGAGAACAATCACTTCTATTTTAATAGAAAAAGTTTAATGCAGGAATCAGTAACATGGGAAATCTTACTATGCCCAAGTAACATTTTGCTTAACATTGGGAACTCAGTAGGATTTAAGCGTAGTCGAAAATAAACAATGCACTAAGAAGCAAGTACGCAAACACTTTGCCATACACTTTTTTTGATTCAGCTGGAACTTTTCCACTAACATTAGCGTGCAAGGCGTTGTCAGATCAAATCCTATAACTATACTTGGAACTAACTGTATCCGAGACGTCGTTCGCGCCGCGCATTGTTATAAAATCAATGAGAAGTAGGTATAAGTGTAATAATTATACAGAACTTGCATAGAACAATAATTTTATCGTAATGAAAAGTATCTTCTATGTTGAACCATTCAATAAGTTAAAGTCAAATTTATATCTAAAGAAAATGACTCATTTCAAAAATAAAGTTTTGTCACATATAGGTAAAAGATATTATAATTTCTACTATCCTTTTTCAATATATTAGATAGTACATCTTGTGAGAGATAGCTATATTACGAGTTTGTCTAAAACATAAATTTATGAGAATGAGTCATTTACAGTTGTCGTTGGTTTCTCTAAAACATCAAATTAAATTTCATAAAAATTCATTCAATAGTTTTTGCGTAATGTGTGCACATGCTCAAAATGGTTTGCTATTTTCCCGTGGGAATGAGACATTTTTCCGGAACAAAAAGCGTTTTATATGTTGACCCAGGTAACAAGTTATCATCACACCAAAATTTCATTAAAATCCGTCCAGTAGTTTTTGCGTGATGCGTGAACAGACAGACAGACAAAAATTTTAAAAATCGCTCTTTTGATATCTACATCGATAACAATTTACACTACCAATATAATTTCCAAAAAATTCGGATGGTAGTTATAGGATTTGAATTTGCAACCTTCCTTGCTCCAACAAAAAATCCACAAGTAAATTGAAAAAATATTTATATTCATTTAAACGTACATATATATATATATATATATATATATATATATATATATATATATATATATATATATATACATTTTCCAATCTAATGAGATATACATTTTCTCCGTACATCTGCAGCTGGCGTCTCCTGTCAGTGTATTTTCTTCATCTTAATATATATATATATATATATATATATATATATATATATATATATATATATATATATATATATATATATATTATACGTGGGTATGTATAAGTATAGAATGGAAAATGATAATACATTTGGAAAATCCTTAATACTTTAATAATATTTCTCTTTCATTTTCAGTTTAACGTGATTTGTATATAAATAATTTGAAAATTATATTTTAATAAAATGTAAATAAAAATTCGTTGTTGCGGTAAATGAAGATGATTTTCATTTGTGGGAAAATTTCCTTATTTACATTACGAAATGAAGAATATTTGATTCAAAAATTATTTTTCTTGACGAATCTACGTTATACACATTATTCGAGTTCTTTGACTTAATAAAACTCATACTTTTTTTCACAAAAATGGATACATACCTATTGTAGGTTAGCCGTACACTGGCCTAAATCTTAAGGGCCGTGGAAAGAAATGACGGGTCGCGGGAATAAACATCTTTTAACAACGTTTTCCGAAAAAAATAAGTGACGAGCAAAGAAAAGAAGTTTTTACTCTTTTCTGGGCCCCTACCGACCGCTATGGGCCCTCTCTTCCAGCCCGAGCCCCGGGGCTACAACTCCGGCTACCCCACCCGCTCGTCGGGCCTGCGTATACACAGAGACAGCTTATAACGTTATCTAAATATCTACGCTAAAAACTAAATCGGTAGTTATCTTTTTATTCCGGAAATTGATCATTGAACTTTATCAGTCATGGCTTTTTATACACAACTAAATGGCTTTTTATACACAACTAAAGTGTAGTTCTGTACGAGGATGACGACATCTGTGAAAATAATAATGCTTTGGCTGTAATGAAATTTGTACGTATATTAATTTTAAGGTGAAATTAACCAAAATTGGGGTAAGTTCATTTGTATATATTTTTCTAATTATGTAATTTATCCAAAACATTCTTGATGTCCTATTTTGTACTACTTAAAATTCGGTTTATATAGTAAGCTTGCAATAGCATGTCATTATCGAGAAATCTCATATTTAGTCTCTTCGTTAACAATAACAAAAATAAAAGTACATTTTACATATACTAAGAAGAATCTTACGATTAAATTAATATTTCTATTCACTAAAAAATAGTAACTACAGTTTACTCTCATTATTATTACCTATCAGTTAATTTCTGTTTTTATCTTCATAATAATATATTTATGAAGAATCATTCGTTCTGACTGTAGGATTCGATCTTTTTAAGGCCATCTGATCCAAGTGCACCTAGACTGTTTTCATCTAAATTTTTTATTTCATATTTTTCAAACTCTTTTCATATTTATTTTGTATTATATAATTCATTTCTGCTGGATGTCTATTTTCCCGTTGCTTATTTCAAGTTCCTGTTGTTATTGGCTGCTTGCTTGCGGTTGGTGTTTGCTGTTAACAGCGCGTTGCATGCATCGTGCGAGCGCAAGGTGCGTTTTGCGGTGGTGGCAGCGTCAATGATATACGGCACGACAGGAATTATTTATAAATGAAGATGAAAATTGCACAAGTGAGCGGAATACACAAGATGTCGGTACATGTACATACATAAGTGTCAAATACGAAAAATGCATAGTCGGCTCACCAAAGTATGAAAGTGCAGTGTTGTCATTTAAGGTAGTAGTCTGGTAACTCACCCTGTTTTTCATACCTATTTTTTATCACTTGAAGTTGGCGCCTCAAAAAAAGCATCTGGATGACCCGCGTGATTTTAACTCTTGGAGACATCTGACATTAAAAATTGTTAATTAGTCTTAATCTATAGATATGTCATTCTGGTCGGAACTAGATTTCTGAAATTTTATCGAAAAATAACAAAATGGTGGACTTCGAAAAAAAATTTCAATTGCAATTTTTTCTTTCCTCCTTCACAACTCCTAACACCATCCTCGTTAAAATTTGTAAATAGTTTGAAGTAATTTTGTATAGTTTCAACTACAAGTTAGATTTTGTAACTATTTCAGTACATTTTAGAATTATTTCTGAATATGTAAGCCTTTAAAAATGTATCCTCAAAAAGAAATTTAAAAATTTCGAAAATTTATAAAGTTATGAGCAAATTTAATACGGTAAGTTTAGGCATCAGGTATTATATTTCAAAGCTTTAAATACAGTTTTCTTGAAATTACATTTTGCAAACTAGTCGACCTGATATCTCGAATTCTATTTATCCAATCGACTCCAAATTTGACACATACCTCCAGTACATGTTGCTTTATGGTAGCAACTACCGATGTTGCAAAATTTTTAAAAATAAAAAAGTATAAAAAATTAACAGCCACTATTTTTAGATGTTTTAAATTTTTTTCAATGTAGTTTCGGCCAGAATGACAATCTTTCTGAACCAAAATCTTTTTCATTTCTGTTTCAGATGAACACAAACCCAGTTATACCAGCCATCATTTTTTTTGTCCGAATCAAGTTTGAATTTTCATTTTTTCTATGTGAAATTTTTTTATATATTTTTAAAATATCAATAAAAATTATGGTAAAAAATGGTCAGTAAAAATCTTAATAGTTTTCTTTTTATTAATTCCTAAAAACGGTCGAAATTTTTACTCCGCAAACTAGAATACCTGCTTAATAACAAATATTTACGTTAATGTTCGTTATAATTCTACTATTAATATACAATAGAATTTTTATTTACAACCACTTTTCTTGAAACTGCATCCCTTATTCATCTTCCACCGCGACGTCACTGTTTTCACTCGTATCATCTGCATTACTCGACACTGCACACCCGTACATACAAACACATGTATTATTTATCATCTTTACTATTCGCTAGCAGTATGGCAGCATCGCGCGGTATCGTCATCAGGAGGATAAGGGGTTGATTGTTCTGATCGCTTTTAATGCAACATATGGCGTCAAGCGTCATCAACATATCCCCAGTGTTAAAATTTACAGCAATGATTTATTTATGTATAGAGTTAGCTAACTCGGTGTTGAGACGAGAGAAAAATATATATGACAAAGTAAGTATCATAGATCATATTTTGAAATTATGCTAATTTTAACAAATGTATGATATTAATAAAAATATGTAGATATGATATTAATTATTTACAACGTTTCCACCATAATATATTAAAAGTTTTAACATAGAGAACTATGCAGTCCAAACGATAAACATCACTCTTTTTCCAGCACTCTTTTGCAAAAGAAAAATCTAACCCGATGAAAAAGAGTGGTGTTTATCGCTTGGACTGTATAGGCTGTAATGCTTCTTACATAGGACAAACAAGTCGAAATTTCAATATTTATTTTTTTTTTTTATCATATAAACAAACTTGGAAATATGTTTTTCTCGAACCAAATTTAAATGTTGGTAGGAAATATGTTGCAAGCACGTGCATAGTAACACTTTTCTTGGTAATTTTCTTTCCAGGGCCATGGAAAAAAATAAAAGGCCCCGGAAACAAAACAAAAATTTACCACAAGAATATAAATGAAGACCAGTGTTGTGCTTATCTAGATAACGTTATCTGAAATTTTATCTAGATAACGTTTTCGTTATCTATTATCTTTTATCTAGATATTTTCAAAAGAAGTTACCTTTTATCTTATCTTTTTATTAAGCGAAGGAAAAGGATAAGATAATAACAATAAATCTTTATTTTTTCTGGAAAACAAAAAATCGAAGCTAAATTAATTCACTTTTTTTCTGTTTTTTTACTTGGCCGACCATAAAATTCAGATAAATTTTAACACTTTCTTAAGAATTACAAAAATATTTAAAAGCAATTATGTATTTAATTTTAAATAGAATTCTTGTTGTCTGGAATCATTGCCGTCATTAGTTGGAATAACATTTAGTCGTGTAATATGAAATGTCGTATTCCAACCACTTGATCTACCATGTATGTAATTCGAAGAAGTATCAGCGTTTTTTTAAGCATTAGAGAAATGCTTAGAAGCAATTTTCGTATTTTAAATCTAGGAATCATTTCGGCCATTAGTTGGAATAACATTTAATCGTGTAATACGAAGTGTCGTTCTCCGACCACTTGTCAATCATGTAATTCAGATAAATATCGACACTTTTTAAACACTTTTTCAAACAAAAAATGTTGTACTCTATTGTGGTAGACGTATGCTATCATAGATCGTAAATAAAATAACTAAATTTCAAAATTTTATAATTTACACATCTTTCTGGGGACCGGTGAAGCACTTTCTCAGCCCGGCACCGGTCCACGGACCGATGCTTGAGAAACACTGACCTAATGCATTATTTCAGTAAATATTATCTTATCTGTTATCTAAAATTTTATCTAGATAATGATTAAATTATCTGTTATCTTTATCTAGATATTTTAAATTAAGTTATCTATTATCTGTTATCTAGATAATAAAATTCGTTATCTTGCCCAACACTGATGAAGACTAAAAAAAAAAAAGAAAAAACTCTTGCCTCCTTTATTCGGGCCACGGAACTACAGCTTCAATTAACCCCCTCTCATGGCTCCCAATAATTTAACATAGATATAAATTACGTTGAGAAGCAATAACCTGATTAATGTTCTGTCATAATTATTATGTGCGTGCTGCTATCACCAGAGAGCTTTGTTGATAATTTAATTGAATCTTAACTATTTAGCTAATTATATTGTAATATCATCGTATTAGATAATAATTGAATTATTGGACGGCCAAGCTAATCATTCAGCTAGGAGATCATTCAGGTGTTAATTGTAATAATTGACAATTTCGGTAAGTAATATGATAAACACAACGAATTATTTTGGCTTTTTTTATTTAATTATTATTTTTGGCTCTGATTGTTTGTCATTTTCTGATTTTCTTTTATGGAGTAACGCCACTGTGAAAACCGAAAAAAAGTGTTTTTTGACACTTTACCAGTATTACAATCCCTAATTAACATGTAATATATACATCCCAATGGGAGACCCGGTATACGATTTTTTCGGTGGCTACAGTGGTGTAACCCCTTAACACACGAAGTAACCTTACGCTTCCCTTTTTGAAGTACATTCTACTTATACCAATTTTCCAAACTTTTCTCCAAGATCTTTCTCATATATTTATATTTTCTATATAAGATATAAACTGTTATTTATCGTTCAAAATAAGAAGTAGATGTTTATGATTGTTGATCTTAGATAAATCAGTATTAGGTATTCGGGAGGGTAAGTCGTATTAGTGGTGTGCTATTTTGATTTTGAACCCTCAATATACAATGCTTATACGGTATGGGAGCGTAAATCAGAAAAAATTGGTTCAAATCTTTTACTGATAAAAAAATGTATTTACATATTGAATGTAAAAGTTGTTTGTCGGTGAAAAATTGAGTCGATAATTTCTTGGAGTTTTAAATATTTATAATAATCTTTTTATATGACTCGGCATAAGAGGTTTATAAGTTATGAAATTATAGGGAAAACATGTGTCAATTGTAACAAAGAATTGTACAAAAGTAATAAAAACTGTTTTCGAAAATTATGTCGAATAACTACCCCAGTTGAGATATTCTTGATAGCGAAGTATTTGATAAAGAGCACAAATTAAAATTATATAGTAGATTTTCTATTGGAATTATAATACAATATGTAGCTACAGTACCCAATAAACTTTAGAAATTACTGGCCAAAGTGAAAGTACTTAACTTTTGGGGGATTAAACATCAGTAGGCACCAGTATCCTAAATAATTATCCTATAATTTCTACTGTATTGACAAATAATTTTCGATCATCGAATCTTTGTGCACTTTATTTTTAAGGTTCCGTACCTTAAAAAGACAAAAGGTTTTCTACCTATGAAAATTTAAAATTTGAAGTTTGGTATAATGTTAGTTTTTAACGACGTTCATATACAGAAAAAATACTATTCTGGATTAAAATGGGGGTCAGTTTGGTCCAAACAAAAATTTTAATTAATATATATTCTTATACAGGGTGTAAAAAAATAACTCCCGTCCTTTTGAGGGGTGACTCATTGCATCCTGTAGACACTAAAACCACAGGAATTTTTTCGAAATTAACAGTTTGAGAACAAAACAGTTTGCCAGAAAAAGAGGCAAATTAACTTGCTACATAATGTTTCAAAATTTTTCTAAGTACGGCGATCCTGGGTTCGATTCCCGGCCGATCATGATAATTTTTTCAATCACTTTGTGATTTTTAATTTCTTTTGTTTACTTCATAAAAACACAAACATTCAGACCCGACGAGAGGGCAGGGAAGTCGGGGTTGTAGCCCTGGGGCCCTGGCTTAAAGAGGGGGCCCGTAGCTATCGGTCGAGGGCCCGGAAAGAACTAATAGGAGCTTTTTTTGTTTAGCACTTTTTTGGGGAGGAAAAATTTTAAAAAAATGGATCCTTTTCTCTGGGGCCCGCTATTTCTCTCCACGGCTCGGCAAACATTTAATTTTTCAAAAATTTAAATCTCATTTTGTGGTTACGTTTTAAAACTACAATTTGCATTGCAAGTTAAAAAACTACTATCTTAAGTATATAAATCCAAATTAAAGAAAACATAAATATTGTTTATAAATTTTCAACTAACGCCTGATATTTATAAAAACGTAACAACACAGTGGCGTCTTCCTAAAAAAAAAAAAAAAAAAAAATGATAAACCAACACACTAAAAACAACTTATTATTTATAAACATGATTTTTATTCAACTACATACCTAAACAAATGCATTTGTATCTATATGTCGGGTACTTTTTTCACCCGATACATACGTTGTAGGTGCAATACGGGTACCGCGTTTACTTAAATTCCCTCAGTGTATGTTGATAAATGTTAAGAAAATGTGTAAATTTGTATTCTATACTGCAGGTCTGTCGGTACTTGTCGAGTGGTAAGCACAGTGCGATCATCATGGCAATACTGATGTAGCCACAGCAAAAATATAAAATATAATATGTGTACTATTATGGTTGAAATTTTCCTGCGGTCAATAAAGAGATAATTGTAAAAGGAAGCTTGTTTAGAGTTGGAGAAACATTAAGGAAGGCTAGAAAGAATTTAACCAGAAGTGAGTTTGAAATTCACAGATTGGGACTAGAAAGAATTCAGGCCAGTATCACAAAAATTTTGCCTTTTTGGTTGTCTTGTTGGAACTCTACATGGAGAGAAAATTCCTATAAAAATTCTGTGCTCATACCACAATCGACGTGTAACAGGCGAACATATCCAATTTTTGTACGGTAAAATTATAAAAATTACAATAATATAACTATAATTTTTATAATTTTACCGTACAAAATTGAATATGTTCGCCTGTTACACGTCGATTGTAGTATGAGCACAGTAATTTTTATAGGAATTTTCTCTCCGTGTACGTTGGCCTAGTCATCGGAAATTTTATTAGGCATTAATGATGCATCATCATTTACCGTATTAGAAATTGTGAAAAGGGCTCTAAAAATGGACCTGATATCTCCTTTTCCATTTGGGAATTACTGAACTCTAAAGTGAGGTTCCCCACTTCATTCCCTATAACTTTTCAATGTGCGAGTTGCCATTTTTGTTACGATTAAACTATTAATTTAATCAATTTTCATATAACAGTTGTAGAGTCCTTTGGGGTAATCGGCTGCTATAACCAAGAATTTTATAGTTTCTTTTGCTTTCGCGATATTAAAAAGAACTTATACTTTTTCAGATGGAACTATATATCTATTAGTTTGCTATTAAAACTCATCCAAAGCATTAAAGAAAAAAAATTTAAATTAAAACTATCGAGGAATATAAAAATTAGAGATGTTTTCAATTTGACGTCAACTTTAAAGGTTGAGAAAACAATGAATTTTTTCGATAAAATTTCTATTTTCATGTCCGAAAGCTATCAATAACTATTCTAAACATCCTTAAATTTTTAGATCTTTTTATTCAAGGTACTACATTTTCTCTAGTGTAGAAGAAGGGGAAACACAGTGAATATGGGAAATATAATAGAAACTTCATTATACCACAAGAAATTAATTTAAATATTATGGATTAAAAAATTCCCTAATTTTCTCTGACAACTTATTTCTCTGAGTTTTCAGTTTTCCAGGTTTTCCATAAAGTAACCACCCTACCTACATTTCAACCGGAAAACTGTAGCTGTATTAAGGAAATCTGTTTGTCCAACTATAGCACTTAGCGATTTTTCTAAAAATATTATTTCTATGACTTCTACAAGTTTAAATGGTTTAATAGAAACAACAGCCAAATCTTTGTATATGGTTTTAGAGTGATTATGTTTGAAGTCCGGGTGATCATGCTGTGTAAAATTTCTTCTGGACTTAATTTTGAACTTCGCCTACAACAAAATCATATTGAAAACATCTGTAAGTAATTTCATTTTCCACTTATAACCATACTGAACTCAAACCATCCATTGTATACAATTACCTGTGTACGAAACATGATGCACGGGGCAATATATAGCAAAACACACTCGTGCATGTCATACCGACGCGGTACACGGCATCACGGTACCGGTTTGAGAAAAACCAACATATAACACTATATCTACTTCTCGCCTGGTGGATGATACCAATATTTAACACGATGGATTCAACAAAGCTCAACTAAAAAACATCATAGTAGTCGAGTCGAGTCTTAAAACCGCTAATGTATTATGATATGTATGAAATGTGAGATTGTGTTATATTTATATCGTTTGCAAGAAACGATTGTGATTTACGCGTGATAATAGGTTAAAAATAGGGCTGTGCGGATTATTCGAAATGTCGAATAGTTCGCATCGAATCGAATAATAATATTCGATTTGAATTTCGAATCGCATAATTCGATTTTTTGAATAATTCGAAAAATCCAACTATTCGAAAAATATTCGAATTATTCGAAAGAAAACGAATAATGAAAAGTTACATTATGTCTAAATAACAGGATAAATTAATCAGTAGTAATAAAAGTTTATTGTTACAAAAACTTATGTAGTTATGTAACGATGGATCAATATGTAATTATATTAAATATATAAATTTTAGTGAATATGATTTTCGAGTTTCAAGGACCTCAAAGCAAAATTCTGCCATTGTCTCGCACTTAAGTTGCTCCATGACAGTGGCTTTAATAGCTGAATTTTCGATTCGAAAATTCGTTGAAACATAAAAATGTGACAAAAGAACATAATGCGAGTTAAAAATACTTAATAATATTTTTTGGATGAATCTGCTCTGTAAAGCAAACTATATATTAAAGTTCTTAGTATGAGTCTTAAAAATAAAAAATAAAAGCGTTTGAGCTATCCGAAAAAATGAAATGAATAATTCGATTTTTCCGAATTATTCGAAAATAAACGAATTATTCGATTTTTCGAATTATTTGAAGAGTCGAATTATTCGATTCGAAATCGAATCGAATAGCACTATTCGATTCGATTCGAGCACTATTCGCACAGCCCTAGATAGAAAATGTTTTAATATAACCTTCCAGGGAATCGCTGTTAAATTCCATGAAAGGTCAAAAGTTTAATTTCCGATTTTTCTTTCAAATAATCTTGAGCAAATTGTACCTGCTGTAAGTAATGTCATAATCTCATAATGTCTCTTAACTTAACAGCTTTGTAAATTATCAACAGTCTGGGAAATTAAAATTAAAAGAAATCGACAGAAGTTTAGAAAAGATCTAGCCGGTTAAGTCTAGTAGCATTCTGCTATTCTTTTAAATTAATGTTGCTGATAGTTAGGAATGTCCGAATGTATAAACATACTAGAGCATACTAGAGACATCTATAATATTACGGTGACTGCCTAATAAGTGGAACTGTTCTGGATTGTTTCCACTCTGTTTTTCCATTTATTGCATTTATTCAAGAAGCTCAATTAATACTTACCTGAAAAATAAAGCGCATAAATGTAAATAAATGTAATCAGCACAATTCAGAACAGTCTTGCTATATACCTACTCTTGTTATCATAAAAATCATAAGTCGTTGTAGTCCTCCCTGTTTCATAAATAATTCATTATGTAGCCACCGTAATTTTACAGATGTATCTAGTATGTTAGAACACGACGGAAGAACATCCCAGTACCTCCCAGGTTTTTCTTTTGATCAATGATTTAGAAAACAAAGGCACAATTACAATGGAGCAGATGAAGGAGTCGGTATGGCCTATTTTTTTTTCTTTTGCTTGTTTAGATGAAAGACAAAAAATGTTATACCAATGTTTTTGACGACAAACGATCTTCTCTTTTGCGTTCCGCCATCTAAAATTTTAGAAATTAAACCCTAATCTCTAAGTATGTCTATATTTTGCTAATAAGAGAACAAAAAAACTTACACTTTATGAAGAAAAGTCCAAAAAATAAAAAAATTTTGAAAAAAAAAATTGATATATTATGCTTCCTTTGCAAAATTCAGGGCAATTACTTGAAATGGATCACCAAGACTTCTGCGAATCAGATTGTCGAATCTACAGTACACTCAAGACTAGTTTTTAGCTACACTATAGAAATTCCGTAGAAAATCTCTTTCACCGCCAACTTTACAATGCACATACATAGACGTACATCCTTTTAAACAAATAGAGCGAATCAAAAGCTTGAATAAAATTGAAATTAATAAATGATTAGGCCATGCTTTGTGTACGATACAACTCATTTTCCTCAATCTTGCCGCAAATCCTCCCTCCTTATCTTGTCATTTCATTTACCCATTAAAATTGACAGAGAGATAAAATAACAATAATTATAAATCCACATATATAGTTTGCTGCTATCTGCATCTATAGAACTCCCTGAATAGAATACACTGCATCCACTAACCTCTACTTCCCCCCTTTTCACGGAAGCACAAACAATTGAATGCATATGTAAGTACTTATACGTACGCAATATATGAAAATTCGTAAACGCCGTATTCGGGTTACCAACAAGTTGGTTGGAGAGTTGAAGCGAAATTGAAATTGTTGTCAGATTGTCGGAAAATGAAATTATTTTCATTATGTATTATTCATATAGAAATTTTCCATGATGCATGGGGTGCATTTTAAACTAACGTGTACACAAAGAGTGAGTAAATAAACAAAATGGGAGTGTTTTTCACGGAAAACGAATTGCTCGTACTTTATTTTTAACATTCATTACCTTAGATATATAATACTGTCACGAAAAACGTGAAAATTGTTTCTAAAATATTGCGCAACAAAATTCCTAATTTTATTTCAAACCTAGAAAAATTTTTTGTATAAAAACAAAAGAAAAAATATTTTGGGCCCTAAAAATAATTTAGACCTTTTGTTATACCTTTCATCAGAGTTTTATCAATTTTCATAAACAAGGTTCGAAGAAAATAGAGAAGACATAAAGTTTTTAAGTTGTTCCAGAAAGTTAAAAATGATGATAACTCCAAATTCACTGACATAAAATAGGGTGAATGCGGGAGAGATGCCACAAATTTTGAAAACACTTGATAATTCTTAAAGTATGCACTTAATTGATTTGAAATTTTGTACACAATCAATATAAACATTGTCCTTTAATTATTTATAAATCATTTTAAATTTTGAGTCATATAGGATTCATAATTAAGAGTTTTGTAGAACCTGCAAAGCGGCGTGTCTCCCACATCTATTGGAGACATGCCGCATCAAAGAAAGAGAGACGCCGCATAGTTCATATTAAAAATTTTGCATTTTACCCACATCTCCATACATGATGCATGCCATATGTAACCATTTTTGACACTTTATACATCTTAACCAGTCAACTTTCTTTTTGTTTCTGAGTACATTTTAAAACATTCAATACACAGGCAATCATCATTATTTTCATTATCTTCACTAATATGAGAGCTCTTCCTGATTCATTAATGGATTTTTTATATTTACGTGGCATAATTTACAGTCCAAAAAAAAATTGCTAATATAAGGTAAGTATATAAGTTTTTAACATGTAATATGATGCGGCATCTATACCAACATTAAATGCGACATCTCTCCTTTTTGTTGGGATAGATGCCGCATGTTGCTATAGCAAGCATAGTGCGGAATTCTAACCAAAAATTTTACATAGTGCTTTTAAAGTATACCTAAATTAATAACAAAGCTCATTTTCACTAAAACCATGGAACATACATTCTTAAATTCTAATTAATTAAATACTTGATAAAATATTATGTTAAAAAACTTACTTTTCAATAATAAAAAGTCGGATAATTATTAAAGTGATGGATTAATCATAAATGTCACCATATACAGCTTAAATAAGTCACTTATTTTAAACATATAATGCATTAATAGCGCTATCTATCAATCAACGGACGAACTATGGCTACTGCGGCATCTCTCCCGGCGCAGCATCTCCCCCGCACTTACTCTAATATACTCCAATGTGGAGGTTGTAAAGAAAGTTACAGTTAATTATTATAAATTGATTATTTTTGTCTTTTTTCAATTTTTCACTTAATTATTATTATTGTTAAGTTTTAGGTATATGATTAAGAAAGTTTATATTAAAATACCCCTGTCGCAGCATCCTGCATAACATAGCGAATTTCCATTTACAAAAGTACGTTTTTCTCGGAAACTAGTTGATATAGAGTAATTGTAAATAAAGAAAACCTTCTATAGAGTAATTGTAAATAAAAAAAACATAAAGAAGGTTTTTTTTATTTACAATTACTCTATATCAACTAGTTTCCGAGAAAAACGTACTTTTGTAAATGGAAATTCGCTATGTTATGCAGGATGCTGCGACAGGGGTATTTTTTTTATTTACAATTCTCTATATCAACTAGTTTCCGAGAAAAACGTACTTTTGTAAATGGAAATTCGCTATGTTATGCAGGATGCTGCGACAGGGGTATTATTATTTTAATATTTATTTTCAAGAAAATACAAAAATGCCTTTTTGAATTTACAGCAGATGACACAAATATTTATTATGTAAAAGTGAATTGCTTGGAAATTGCGACATTCATTTCTTTATTTTACTGCACTATTGTTGTTAAAGCGATAGTAACAGTAGTAGTTATAATATTAAATTAGTATTATTAGTTTATTCAAAGCACTGTTGTGACATAACTTTTTCCTTATAGGAATCCAATGTTAAAAATTAACATGTAAATCGTATGTATACATCCAAATGGGCCACCTCGTATATTATGTGTACGATACATATTGTATCGAATATGTGCTTAGATTGTGAATAGCTTCACACTTTTTACGATAAAAGTATCACAGTCTAAACAACATAGTTTTTCTCGGAAACTAGTTGACATAGAAAAATAATTTAAGGACCTTTTTTATGTAATTTTTTCTCCTCTTTTAAATGGTGTAAAAAAATTTCACAAAAATTTTTGAATAAGTGGAAATTTTGGCAAAAAACTAATTTTTTGCAAGAACAAACACCATGTTCCTGGCATCCGACGTGTCTGGCTAACGAACTTGTCCAACGGTTTGGGATTTCCAACATTTTCACCAAATTTCGTAAGCCTAGGACATTTCGTTCGAGAGTTATCGTGCGGACACACACATATATATATATATATATATATATATATATATATATATATATATATATATATATATATATATATATATATATATATATATATATATATATATATATATATATATATATATATATATAAATTTTGGTGAATATTATTTTCGGTTTCTAGGGACCTCAAAACAAATTTCTGCCATGGTCCCGGGTTCAAGTCGCGTCATGACAATGGCTGTAATAGCGAGCTTCCATTCTGGAAATTCGCTAAAATAATAACAGTATTTTAATACATAATATACTTACTTGCTTTGCCCAAAGATGATTACCCGCTTTAGAATATCTATACGGGCAAAGCGAGTTTTTGTAGAGGTTTTGTAAGAATAAATATCGTATAAAAATTTCCTAAGCGAAGTTCCATAACTATTAACTGATAATATAAAAAATATCTGCTTATCGAGGTCAAAAACCACCTTTTTGAGCGTTTAATTTTATAGCTTACCTGCTTTGGGCTACCTTCGCCTACCATTCATTTTACAACATAAAAAAGTAGTCACACATCACCGCCAAAAGAGGTCACTGACACCGACCGGTAACGATAAAATATTACTCCCGCCCATCAAAATTTATATTTAATCAGACGCGGGAAAATGCAATAATTTTTTCCTTCCGTGCACTTATTTATATATTTATACCTTTTAAAATTTATCTCCTACAATTTCTTCGGCCCTTCTCAACACGTTCGTAGACAGACCAATATTGTCCAAATGCACCATGTATAATCATTTATTATGCGTCATATATTCTCCGGCTGTCGTTTGAGTTGCCCTTTTGTTACCAATCCACCTCTCCGGCATATATGCGGCAATGTTCAAAATTTATACGCTTCAAGTAAAACTATAAAGAAATTTTATATCGTTCTCGAGACCAACGAGCCACCTTTATAACCATGTGTATAGGCCATGAGGAACATATCTATTACATAACATACAAATTTAAATTCACTTTTCCTTTCAACTGCTACCAACTGACTACCGTGTGTGTCGCATACAGAAGGCTAGGCATTTGTAATAAAATGCACACTTAATTCATGCATATAAATATTTTATAGGTTATGTCTATTTAATATTTTATGCTAAATGGTTGTCTGTCAATAATAAATTTCATTTTATTTAATACATATTTTGTGCAGTAAATGTAAGTACAGGCATACGGAAGTATAGTACGTTAACAAAAATGGGGACTACTCATTCGATTTTGTCTCGTCGTGCGTGTTTTTGTGCGTTTTATTGAATTATTTGGAAAAAATTTTCCAATTAATCTTTAGTAGAGATGAGCTAAACGGTTATTTTCTAATAACTGTTATTGCAATAATAGTTACTGAAAGATAACTGTTATTTATAACAGTTATTATAATAACTGGTACGGTATTTGGATATTTTAACATATTGTAAGATATTCGATATGCGTATAAACGGTTCTGCTAGTGAAATATGCACAGATCTATAATACTGACGGATACTAAATAACATTTTTTGCTTTATGTATGTTGCAATATCTGTTCAAATACTTGTCTATACAAGGATTTAGGCTTTATATACACAATTTTAACAATTTTATGGATACAAAATTACAAATACAAATAGATAACTGTACAATAGACAATAGTTCACTTTTAAGGGTTTTTTTTTTTAAATGTGCTACAATAGAAAATGTGTAACGTGCCTGGGGCATTATTATTTTGAAATTCTCCGTAGGTGATTAAAATAAATTACTGTGATCCTTGCTTTCGAATATATCAATATTGACCTATGTTATCGATATTTCCAAAGGAGTTATTTAACTAACCAGTTACTGGGTATTCCAGTTATTGACAATAACTGTTATTTTTCTATACTAGTTATAAAATCACAGTTATCGACACTGTTAAAAAATTCTATAGTAATTTTACAAAAAATGCGTTGGAAGTAAATTGCCAATACAGTTTTGTAACTTAGTAAACCAGGTGTTGTAATTTTACAAAATAAATTTTGCTAATTTTGTTTTGGAAAATTACAAAACAAAAGTACTAATCTTACTAAACAGACAATAAAATTTTGTTTGTCAATTCCACATGACAACTGTTGTAATTTTACCAACAATGCTATTGAAAATTATTTGTAAAATCCAAGTGTTAACTTTTTATGTAGAAGCATGTATTTACTTAACTTTGTAATACGTAATACTTACTCTTTATGTTGTCAGCTTACAGGAGATTAATTCATATTTAAATTAAAAAGGCAGTGGAGAAAGATTGAAACGTGTAGGATTTGAACACGCAACCTTTTGTATGCAGTTTTTATCACTTTATTATTTAGACACACTTACCGACTGGGCTATTAAATTATATAATGTAATGTTCTTAATTCATAATATATACTTTTACAAAATTTAAAATTGATAACAAATTGTGTATTAACTGGGAAGTGGTATAGGGCAATAACATTTGTTAGTTCATGTTAACGACTTTTTTCTTTTTAAATCCAAAATTAATTAAGAATTAATAATTTTAATCTATTTCCAGTAGAAAATTTAACTCGAAATGATCTGGCAGCCAGTTTTATGTGGTTGACACTTCAAAAATTGGCAATTTAAAATATTAAAAAAGTTTCTAGCAAACCAAATTAAAGACAATATTTGTAAATTTGAAAACATTGTCATTTGAATTTAATATACAATTTCGTAAAATTAAAATGCGCATTGGATCAATAGAAATTCTCGATGAAATTATAATACACAATGTGTACTTTTACAATCGACATTTTGAAAATGCAAAAAAAGTTATTAAATTTTCTATATTTTTGTTGTATTTTCCACTGCAAGTTTGTTTTGTAATTTTACAAAAAGTTCCAAAAAACCAAATTACAGGCAATATTTGTAAATTTGAGAAGTTTCTTATGTAAATTCGATGAACAGTTCCGTGCAATTACGATGCATATAGCATTTGTACCTATAGATAGTAAAATTACAATACGTTTTAGGAAAGTCTCTGACATGTCTCAGAAAATTACTAGATTTATGTAATGATTTTAAATTGGTAAACAATAATTTGTTATTTTACTCAACTTTTGTTTTGTAAAGCAGTTGTAATTTTACAAATTTTTTTAACAGTGGATATATCGATCATCTCTAATCTTTAGGTGATTCTAACAAGGAAATTGCTCCGGTACTCCAAATGCGTTCTATAAATCCTTCTTCACAATGTTGAAACCCGGTTTCAGAAGTGACAGAGTGTTTCGTAGCAAACGGCCTTGACCTTTAAAATTTTTGGTAAGTCAATTCTAATAACGTAGTGTTCATATCCGTTACAATGTGTTTGTAAAACAGAAGCCATTCCAAGTCTAAAAGTCCACCAAAAAAGCTAAAAATTATTGTTACAATACCTACCTACTGGGAAATGCGCAAAAGTATTTTGCCACTTTTCTAACGAGAATTTCGACACTACTAAGTGCCAAGCCTGGTAGACTACTAAGAGTCCATAGAATGCGTATAGTTTAGTCCAGAATTCCAGGATTAACGTTACACCCTGAAAACGATTTCTTAGTTCAAATAATAAACAATTCTTTGGATCAAAAAATTAATTTTTTTTCGTTTAAAGAAATATTTTTTGACACTGAAAAAAAAGATTAGAAAATATTTTTTTTGTATCAAAAACATATAATCTTTGATTCAAATAAAATTTTAATCTTTGTGCAAAGAAATTGTTCTGAGAGTGACAGGGTAATTTCCTTGAAAGCATATATTTCGAAATTTTGATCCCCCAACTATACTGATCTCAAAATACGTTCATACGTAGTCATTTTAATAACTACATCCTCAAAACGTCTTTTTTATCCAAAGTTTCCTTTTGGGTCAAAGAAAAATTTTGTTGTGTAAAAAAAATAGAAAAGTTTTTGTGAATCAAAAAAATGTTTCCTTGATTACTGAAAGAAATACAGAAAATATTTTTTTATTTCAAAAACAAAAACAATTTTTTGTTTGTTTTTGATTCAAGGAAAAACTTTTAAATTTTAAATTTTTTAACAAAAAAGTTGTTTTGGTGATTGTGAACATCCTTGTGACCAACTCACAAAAATTAAATCTCCGCTCAATACGATTCTTTGGAATTAATTTTTGAGATATCCAATACACAAAAAAGTCCTGTAAATTCAAAAAAGAAAATATATTTGTCTTCAAATGTATTCCCTTCAATATCTGACACTCTCCAACAATATTTCAAAATAAATGAGTCCAATTTCTAATCTGGCACTGTATACATATAGTACCAACTACATTTTACAGATAGATTGTAATAATAATACAATATTGATATCACAGAAAAAAGAAAAACGAAGTGTATCTCTTGTTCGTTAGTAGTACATTTATCTTTAGGGTAAAAATAAAATAAATGTCATAGGGAAAATTCTTACCTACCTAGATATAGAAAATTTCGTTTTTTCTTACTCCTGATACATACACACGCATTGTTTTGAATTGTTGATAAAAAATAAAAAAAAAAAATATGAAAAATATTCTGAGATTTGTTCGAATGATAGATGTACCTATTCGAACAGGAAAAAACAAGGGGAACGCACGAGTAAAGTACATTTTTGTTCTGACGAAACTTATACGCTCTCTCGGGAAACTGAAAAATTAATACAAAAATGTCTCTGATTCCCGTCTTCCTGCTTTGTCAAATGTCACAGCGCGAAAAAAAAAAATAATATCAAATTGTATGTACATAGATTGAACGCAAATGTATTGTAGAAATTTCAATTTTTTTACTGAAATATTGCTTGATTTGAACGGAACACAATGAATTAAAGTAATTTTTCTAAGAAATCGTGTGTATTTCCAGGAATATTGTACGGTAATGAATGTCTTAACTTCTACTACACTTTCGTCAAAAAAAAAAAATACCTTGAAGTTTCAAAGGTTGATTAAGAAAACCCATACTCTTGATTTGTGAAAAATAGAGTATTTTCGCTATATTTTAATGAAAAATGATACTAAAAATCGAAAATTTTGCATAGTAAGCGCAGATAAATCTATTTAAATACGTACCTGTACAAAATTTAAAAATTATTAGGAGAAGTGTTGCTGAAAAAATGCCGCTTTTTACAAACGAAAATTCCAATAATCATGTCTACTTTGCTCCCAAATCTAATACAAATGACGAAAAGATTTTACTTTTATTTCAGACACTGATCACATTGATGTAATTCCGGGACAAATGCATTTGGGCAGCCATTTCATGGTTTTTTTTCTTTCAAAAATTTTTATTTGTATCCCTAAATGTATGTAAAATAATAAATCTTGCACGGAGAGAAAATTCATAGAAAAATTACTGTGCTCAGCACTACAATCGACGTGTGAAAGGCGAACATATTCAATTTTGTACGGTAAAAATATAAAAATTATAATTAATCATAGAAAATTTAAAGGATAGAATATTGTTTCCGTAATATTAGCTCCGTAAAATTTGTAAAACAGCACAGTAAAAAGTTCCATTCCCGACAAAAAATATTTTTTAATTGTTTTTCTTACAAAAATTACCATGCTGTCTTATAATATTTCAAATGCTATCTACTAATAATAGAAGGAAAGGAAGAAAAGGTATCAACGCTATCACATAGCGAGGCAGGCTGCAGAAGGTATCAACACAATCATATATGATGGTCACATAGCCAGGCTGGTGTGGCAAGTAACATAGCCAGGCTGGTCACTGCTGGTGTGGTGTGGTGTGCAAACAGTATTCATTAGAATGTCTTATAGGACAGTCACCGTTTAATTCATCATTTTGTTACTTCACTATATTCAGTATTAGAATATATTGTTGCCAATCATTTTGCATGCATCATAAAGAATCGAAGGTCGGAAAAAATCGATTGTTCCTCAGTGCGTACAGCCCAAGCAACATAAGGTTGCGGGTCAGATGCGCAAATGAAAGAGTACAACAACAAGAATTAAACTATAACATATATGCATAAGAGTGCATTATAAGAGAGCATGGTAATTTTTCTGAAATTTTCTCTACAAAAATTATATGATTTTTCTCTCCGTGTACAAATCGCATTCTTTTTGCTTTTTTCATTTCTTCAAAAATAAATTTTTAAAAAGAAGTGAAAGAAGTTTTCTAAAAATTATCATAGGCTATCTTCTTTATTATATATTCTTCCTATTATATTTTCAGTTGGTTAAAATACCCTAATTATTAATCCAGTGCAACTGTTGTTGCTCAGCTTATTAATTTAAAACCTAACATTAAACAAGAGCCCTTATTATTTAGCACAATGGATTAAATTTAAAAGCATTCAAAAATAAAAAAAAAAATACTTATATTCAAAAAAACGTTTCTCCGAAATGAAACAAAACTTTTTTTACTTCAATAAATCTTTTCTAAATAGATAAATAATATTATTTATATGAAAATAATATATAAAATAAAATTATATCTTTTATAAACGCGAATAAAGAGAAGATAATTCAATAATAAACAAAATATAAGTCTAACCACTAATTATCTTCGCCAAGCGTTCCTACGTTCTTTCCACTAACTGCTACCGCTTTTTCATTCTATTTCGTAGGTACACACTAAATACTTCGGGAAACAATAAGTTTCATTTCCATTCTTTTGAATTCTACACCCCACTCCAACGGTACCCCCACTCCTAGCCCCACTTACACTGTATGTTGTTGTGTTCGTTTGGTTTTGGTTGTCGTTGCTATTGCTCTGCTCGACTGTGTATGTATGTATGTTCATTATTTGTAATATTTTATTCAAATGCAGTTGTTGGAATTTAATTAATACATATGTTTTAAATATCGAATATAAGATTATTAAAAGCGGATTTTCATTTTGTGTTCGCCATCGCTTTGTGTTGTGTTCTCCATTTCCATACTGTGTACATATGAATGTGCGGTTTCATTATTATAATATATGAATGAATACTTTTCTATATTCTATAATCTGATTAAAAATTTTGTATATTATATTATTATTTTAAATTCAAAGACACAAAGTTTTTTTGTCATAACAAAAATAATGTGCATTAGTTTTTTGTCTTATGTTTTTGTCATAAGAATTTTTGTTTGAATCGAACATAAAGTTACGCTTCGAAAGCTTGTCAGTGTTCATTTACATGGGTTTTTTTTTATTTGTTATTTCTTTGTGAAGACTTTAAAAAGACATACCGTCAAACGGGACTATTTGAAAACGGTGGGGCTATTTGTAACAAAAAAAAAAAAGATTTTAACTCTTAAAGAAAATCCCCTATTAAAGACGCATTAACGTTATGAATCGTTCAGAAATCAAACAAATATAAGAGCTTAAATCTTTTTCTTTTTTTTTTGTTCCAAATAGCCCCACCGTTCTCAAATAGCCCCGTTTCAGGGCAAGGCAAATTTTTTTTATAAATTTTATTTTAACTAACATATACTTGAGAACAATTGTGGCCAAGTTACTAGAGGTTTTAAGCCATGAGTGTTGGAATGGCTGAGGACCGGACGGTGTTCACGCAAGCACTTTTTCAGGCATTTTCCCAAAGCCAGAACAAATGTTGTTCCCCACAGATACAAAACTGTTGATATCAAAAATATGTTGTAAGACAAAACAAAAATATAGATCAAATGTTTGCTTGTTAAAAAATTTCCCGAAATTGTATTTCATTTCGCCTGCCTTTTTTCTCTTATATATCTTACTTCATATATTTTGGTATTAATATTATCATTTTCATGTGTATCGACGAGTCTAATAAAGGAAATCATTTATTTTGAGTTCTATTATTAACTTCCCATAGGAAGTTATTGTAATGGGTCCGATTTTACGAATTGCTAATTTTGACATATCTCCACGTTTCAAGGTCACTAGAATCCGAATCCATCGTTTTTAGCATGACGTCTGTGCGTGCGTTCGTTAGTTCGTTCGTTCGTGAATTCTTTTTCGTCTCGCATATCTCGAGAACAAATGATGATATCGGACTTCGGACTAATTTCATTAGATGCGTAATCAAAAAATGAAGACCGGATAAAGTTTTCAGCAAATTCGAATTGGCGGTTTGTTTTTTGTGGTAAAAAAACAGAATTAACTTTATTAAAATAACACAGATTATATGGATTTTTTACCATAACATTATTATATAATGGCCTAAGAACCTTCCTTGATGTTAAAAACGCCAGTATATTATTACAAAATTTAAAAAAAAAACAAACTGTCTCGCATATCTTAAGAACAAATGATGTTATAATTTGTTTGATAAGGGTGGAGCCCCCACCCTTAGGTAGAGAAGGCGAAGCCCCCGGTATGGTGCAAGGGGTAAAGCCTGTATCGGGGGCCCAGGGGAGAAGTTGCCCGAAATGGAAAAAGAATTATTTATGTACAGTAGTCTCTAGTCTTTAAGGACACCCAATGGGAAGTTGACAGTGTGGGTAGACGTGTCCCCCAAATTTTATATTATTAAAATTCTTACCAAAACCATCTTATTGATTAATTTTAGTCTTTACATTATACCTGTGAAAATAGTAGTACAAAAAAACAATGTACCAAATGGAAACATTACAATTATGTATTTAGATAAATAATTTGCATTGAAGATTTCCACATATCTGCATTCATCTAATCATAACAATTCAACATTATACAAATACTAAACTCTCCGTATGATAAATAGGTAAGTCAAATAATCTCACAAATTTTCTTCTGTACAGCAAAATGTGAAACATGTTTAAACTTTCCGGAAACATAATTGAGAATAGATCAAGAATGTACATACATATATGGTAACCAAAACTTAAACAAATGGAGGATATAATGGTCAAAAACCACTGATATTTCAAATAATCTCCAATTCAAATGCAATAGATAACTCAAGCTCAAAACTTCAAATAGTCTCAATAAAGTTAACTATTTATTGATTCATTCAATTCATTACTGAAAAGCGATTCATAAATAGTCGTTTATGAGTGAGGATGGGCACTGATGGACACAGAATCGATTCCCGATTTTCGACTGTGGCTTCTCTGTGAGCAAGTTATGGTTACTCATAATAAACCTTGTTGAAATTGAGTCATACAATAGTAAATAGACAGGGCGTTTGTGGACTATTTCATTGAAGCAGCTAACGAGGTGTGATACGAGAAACATAAATAAACAGTCAAGTGGCACTTTCGAGTTAGTAGGTCTGGTGTTCAAATCCCACGGTTGGCTATGCTCGTGAAGACTTTTCCGCAGTTTTCTTTCAAAATTTCCGATAAATGTCGGCATAGTTTCTTAAGAAGACGGTTGCGGACGCATACCTACCAAATCCTAGCCCCCACACCACTTTCCGTGTCCTCCACTCACATCATAATAAAATGAAAAATTGTTATATGTAATAGTACAAATAAAATTGGAAAAATAATGATGTGGGTGACGTTTGTTATAAACTAGCTGTTTGGTGATGGTCGTTAAACCTAATTATTATTACATTATTCAATAAACAGGATTATATTTATTGCAAGACGTAATTTAAGTGTGCTTACGTATTTTGAAAATAAAACCAATACTTTTTTGTTCAAATTTTTGCAATTTTTTCAAAAAAGTTAAATTTTACTATCAGTTGTATATTCTAACAACAATTATTTGAAAATACGAAAGCAAAGTAGCAGTTGGTCGTAATTTAAGCGTATCTTGAGGCTTTATTAACCTTCCATTGGAAGTTATTGTAATGAGTCCGATTTTACGAATCGCTAATTTTGACATATCTCCACGTTTCAAGGTCACTAGAATCCGAATCCATCGTGTTCAGCGTGATGTCTGTGTGTGCGTTCGTTAGTTCGTTCGTGAATTTTTTTTCGTCTCGCATATCTCGAGAACAAATGATGATATCAACTCCGGCAAATTCGGATTAGCGGTTTGTTTTTTGTGATAAAAAAACGGAATTAACTTTATTAACATAACATAAATTATATGGAATTTTTACCATCTTTTTATTATATAATAGCCTAAAAACCTTCTGTGATGTTAAAAACGCCAGTAAATTATTGTAAAATTTAAAAAAAAAAAAAAAAAAAAAAAACTAAACGGAAAAACGAAATAAGAAACTTTTTGTGAAATATTTTTTGTCTCGCGTATCTTGAGAACAAATGTTGTTATCATTTGTTTGATAAGGGTGGAGCCCCCACCCTTAGGTACAGAAGACGAAGCCCTCGGTGTGGTGCAAGAGGCAAAGCCTCTATCGGGGATCCAGAGGAGGAGTCCCCTGAATTTAAAAAAAAGTTATTCATTTGCAATAGTCTTTAAGGGCATCCAATGGGAAGTTCACAGTGTGGGTAGACCTATCCCCCAAATTTTTAATTCATTGATACACTTAGTCTACATAACTATACACCCATGATTCAAACTTCATAACTTCATATATAAATCGAGACAAGCTTCTTTGCGCCTCAAACAAAAGCAATACGAAAAATGAATTATGGATTAACTGAGACAATAAGTTAATTCGATTCGAACCCAACGCCCATTACGGTTTATCAAACCACTTGATCAGTGAGTTCGGTACGTGTATTTGATGGTCAGTTATATACAGATATTTTGTGCAAGTTGAAGTGAATCATTAATATGTAACTGGCGGGCAAGTTACTTACTTACTTCGAACGATGTGCACCGTAATGTTAGAATTTTCCCATCAAACATTGTATAGCCAAGTCGTTATCATTTTCCAAACTGAAATGTTTGTCTACATGGCGAACGTAGCCACAGTTATGAGGTTAATAAATTCATCTGAAACAACTAACTTCACTCACGTTCTTGCATACATACATACATACGTTATGTATTGGTATTTTTACTCTTGCTAAATGTATAATTGGAATTCAACATTGGCGTCAACTGAAATTTTATTATGGGGGTAATTCCATGGTCACTTACATTACAATTTGACTTAAAATTGGGATTAAAATCTTTTGAATTTTCGTATTTAATGAGTAAATCCACTAAAATTTAGTCAAATTAAATCGAATAGAATTGAACTTTTAAACAAAGGAAATCAAATAATAAAAAATGCATATAAATTTCTCTTATACAAGATAAAGTAGGTGGTCACTTACATTACTCTAAAAGGAACATAACTTTTCATCTTGTACACAATGAGAATTTTCTGTTCTGTTTTGATAACAAACAGCTTCATTTAAATAAATTTAAACAAATAATGTTTCAATAAATTATTTTAATAATAAATTTCATAAAATATTATATATTTTTGATAAAAATGTAACTTTTGATTAGTCACTTACATTACACCTCTTTGTTCACTTACATTACAGTCACTTTAAAACAAGTTTTAATAAAAAGCAAGTAGTTTATTAGTTTGATTTTTTGAAAATATGATAGATAACAAACATAAAAGTTTATTTTTAGTAATTAAAAAAACGTCTGTCGGTTTTAATAGCCTCCATTACATAAATTCGTAGCTTGACAAAAAATCAAAATAATACTCAAAACGAGTATAGTAATTATTTCAGCATAAAGAAAAAGGTAAATTTAGCTGTATTTTAATATTCATTTGAAAAAAATCACAAGTTACAGTATTTTTTTTTATTAAGTTATAAATTTTTAAGCTAAATTTACAAAATAAAAACAATTAAAGGTAAAAAAATTAAAAAAAAAAACGTTGTATATCAGTGATTTAGTCTTTTGAGTATCAAGTAAGCATGATTTTGGTTAATTATTTTCATTTCTTAATTTTTACTAAAATTCCATCATTTCATGGAATTGCCCATGGATGCTATGGTGTAACTGTAATATAAACCATCGAAGATCTTTTAAACTAAAAGAAATGGAATATATTTTTGTTAAATGTATGTATGTGTTTGGTCAGGGGTTTCTAGGGGGCTAAGAAAAAGCGCCAATTTTGAAATGAGGATGGACGCAAAGGAAAAATGTGTTTGCTTTCTTAGTTTCGATAAACAAACTATATGTAATGATAATGTTCAGCCATTCAACCACGATGGACCGGTTGATATTCCGATTTACAAGTTGAAAATATGGATATACTCTAACAGAAAAATAACATCCGAAAAATATAATCACATTTTCCGGACGAACTTGGCCATTTTTACAGGAAAACTGAAAATTTGACACTCAGATTACCGAAATTCTACCAATAGACTTGATTCATATCATTTTTATTTTTATTAATGACGTCATTACGGCTACAAAATTTTTTTAATGCTCCAAAAAGTGTAATCTTGATGCTAGAAACACAAAATTCGAAGTAAACAAAAACAAAAATGTAGTATCGCAGACTGAATTTTTGAAGTTCTTTAGGAATTAGTTGCGTTGGTTCCGAATAGCTTTCTCAATAGTTCCCAAATATAACACCTTAAATTTCAGCCGCAATATCATCTTTCCATTACTTTTGACGCCGATTCAACTACCAACCAACAAGAAATCAATTAGTAACCCGTGAAAATAGTTAATGTTGACGCCAATGATCGATCTCTCAAGTATATATGCAATAATCAGAAGATAAAGTAGATTAATTCACATACAACAATATATAGACTTTGTATGATCTTTTACTTGAATGTAACAGATTAGGGTAAAAAACGTGATGTTACATTAGTATTACTCTTCTGCCCTAATCAATCTCCCGCCCTTATCTAGTTTCGTTCGAACTGAACGCGGCACTCGAATGCGGCACGAGCGTTGAGGGGAGGGGAAGTAAAAAACATGTTCGTTCTATTTATACTTCGTGTCTTATTCGAAATTCACCAAATAAAACAAACATACATTGGATGGCTACCAAAGATGCATGCAGATGGGGTAGTCATCGTTTTTACAGATTGCATTATTTATTAAGAAATGTATTGCTTTCACTTCCACTCCCCTCTCCTATCTTCCTAGAACCAGTTTCCGGATGAATTTGGGCGGATTCGTACGTAATATTTTATCCGGCCGACGAGTGAGTTTGCGAATGATAAAATTTTAAAATTTTGTGTAAACGTGTACAAAAAACAAATTATATTACTTTTGGATTGGATACAAAGAAACTGTTTCCATATTCACTAATTTGAACGTTACTTTAGGAGTTTATTATAAAATTGAATTGTAAATATCTGTATAATCGTTTAGAAGTTGATCTGAATTATTAACTTTTGGCCTTTACTTGCCGCGCGCAAAACTGTGATGTCCCTTTCTGGAGTGTGTCCCATGTCGATCAAATACTTGACGACAGTTGAAACATTCCTAAGACGAGGCGCACATTAAGTTGCGTCACGCAGTAAACGCAGGGCAGAGCAGAGCAGAGCAGGAAAGCACGTGTAGTCGGGCGCATATTGAGACGCAGTTAACGCAGGCAGGACAACACAGTTTCTGTGACTCCTGTTGTAGAATGAGATAGCACGAATTTAAAAGCACAGCAGAGCAGAGAAGCACTATTTTCCTTCAATTTCGTCAATTGTTTTCATTTCGGCGAAAACGTGTTAAAATGTCGCGCGGCATCGCGGAGTTTCTGTGTCACATTCACGAGTGCCACATCGGTCTCGCGCGACGCAGTGTTGCTCTGTTCTGCTCTGCGTTTCAATTCGCGCTGTCCCGTTCTACAACACGAGTCACAGAAACTGCGCTGCCCTGCCTGCGTTAACTGCGTCTCAATGTGCCCCCGGCCTAACGGTTTGGCCGATGTAGAAACAGTCACAATCTTGACAATTTAGTTTGTAGATACCTGGAGCTTTTAAGTTTATCGATTTTTGTTATTGATATAATTTTTATTCTGTTTGAAAATGAGATCTGTATAATCGTTTAGAATGCTTAGATGTCGATTGCTTCTAGAATTTTTAATTTTTTGCCTTTATTTGCCGCGCGAAAAACTGTAATGTTCCTTTCTGGAGTGTGTTCAACCAAATACGTGACGACAGTTGAAACATTCCTACCAGTTTGCCCAATGTAGAAACAGTAACAATCTTGACAATTTAATTTATAGATACTCAACTTTTTAAGTTTATCGATTTATGTTATTGATGTAATTTTTACTCTGTTTGAAAATGAGTAATTAAGCTTGAAACAATTGTTACAATTAAAAAATAAACGTGGTAAAATATTTTTGTTATTTGTAAACTATTCCCACTTTTTCCAAACATTCAAAGACAAAATCGTACCTATTATATTAGAATTTCATTATAATCAATTCATTTGATCCTTGTTGATTAGAATATACACCTAATGGATGAAAGAAAATCTTCAAATGTCTTTCCTTCTCTATGCTTTAGATATAAACGGAAATTAAATCTACAGCTCAGCAGGTGAGCTAATAATTCTCAATAGCTCCGTAATTGAATACGTCAAAACGTTTAACACTTTATTTTAATATTGTGATTAAAGAGTCAAGAACGGTAACCGAGAAACCACCGTTCAATTAATAAAATAGGTCAAATTATTGTTTGAAGTATTTAGAGTATACACAAGAGCGCACAAAGGATGTTTTATATTAATTTTTTGGTACTTTAAACAGATTAGTTTATAAAATTTACTTGGAGGCTGAAAAATTTTAAAATGTTGAAACGTACAGTTTTCAACTTTACCGTTTCAGCAGATTATGGCATAGTTTGATGAAGACTCTGTGAAAGGCGCATGAAGCATTGCTACCAATCACATTTAAATTAGATTTTATACCCTAGGAAAGAAAACTTACAATTTTTTCCACATCCGATATCAGAGAAGCGCGTCACCATTTCAAATTTTGTTCTTAAACTAGTGATGAGCAAATGCAAGAACAAGACCAAGACTTGACAGTCTTGGTCTTGGTCTTGTTCTTGCATTAAGAATCTTGGTCTTGGTCTTGCTAGAACAGTTTGAGTCTTGGTCTTGCAAAAAATGCAGTCTTGGTATTGCTAAAGAATCTTGCACTTTCTTGCATTTTGTTATTAGCGAATTTTTTCCTTCTAAAATCAGAATTTTCTCTCTTTACGGTATTAATTATACTTTTAAACTATTTAAATAATTTAGCAAGAGTCTTGCTTTTTTCTTGCTATTGTCTTGGTCTTGGTCACTTGAGTCTTGGTATTGGTCTTGCAACCATACTTATAGTCTTGGTCTTGGTCTTGCTCTTGGTATACAAAGTCTTGGTCTTGGTCTTGGTCTTGCAAAAAATGCAAGACCAAGACAAGACTGCAAGACCAAGACTAATTTTGCTCATCACTATCTTAAACCACCAATATGAAGTTGCCACGACTAAACAGGCCCGAAGCTATTGGTAAAAAGCCCGTGGAAAAGTGTGAGAGTGGTTTTTTTTTTGTTCATCTCTTGTATTTTTGAAGAAAATTTATTGGAAAATATTTTTATCCACGCAGTACGTCATTTCTCTCTACTGTCCTGTATCTAAACACATTTTCGTTAAATTCTTAAGGAAACACAATCTCAATTTTCAAGGAACATAAAATTTAAAATAATTCCCCTGATGAAATTCTTCATCCACTGCTTGGATATTGACCCCGTCTTGAATCCTACAAGAAATTAATCTCAGTTCTATAATTTATTCTCATAAAACATGAATATCATTCAAATTTTGAAAGTTTATTTCCAAAAATATATACAATACATTACTTAACTTCACCACTAACGTTGCATATTAATCTCAACAAAACATTCGAAATAAACCAAGTCTATATTTCCCGAGTAAGGGATGTAAAATTTTTTACTTAATGAAATATTTTAAAATTACTTTATGTGATCAGAATTAATGAACAACATTTTCCCTTTTCAAATCTTCGTATACAGTCAATACTATGAATACTATGATGACGTTAGCAGACAGTGGCGTACGGTCCACGGAAGTAAGGGGAGCATTTTTCAAAAAATTTTAGTTTTTCTAATTTTAAGCAAAAGCTCATTTTTTTGACGAAAAGTATTCACTTTTCTCGAAAACCGATTTTAGATAGCGATTCAAAAACATATGTGATTTCTTCCGCTCTTTACCATAGTGTAAAGAAAATGTCGAAGATCTTTAGAATTTTGGAAAATAACTTTTTTTTAACGAACGAACTCATCCAAGATTTGCGAATTTTCAACGTTTTCTCCAAATGTCAATAAAACAGGATTCTAGTGAAATTCTTTTGTTCTAGGGGCCTAAAAACAAACTTGAATCACAGTCTCGGTTTCTAGTCTCACCATAACACCTGTTGTAATAGTTCAATTTCCATTCGGAAATGGTCAAAAGTTTAAGAAGTCTAGTCGTAACATTTTATTTTTTGGGCATTTGCCAACGGGAGGTAACTTTCAATACAGCGAACAGCTAAAATCCTGTACAATCCTTTGCAAGGTGTTCAGTACAGGAAATTTACAGGGTCAGATTTAACTCTGTAGAGGCCACGGGGCACTTCCCGTGTGGTGACCCCTAAATACTTCCTGAGTAGGTACATGACATGTCGAGACTCCTCCTAAGGTAATAAAGATTTTCCAAAAATTTCCCAAAATATAAGATCGAGCAAAACAATAAAACACCTTTCCTTTCTATTATACTCCTCTTTTCAGAGATTTTGTGGATGCTCCTATTACGCGGGGGCTCCAGGGCAAGTGCCCCATGTCCCTTTATGTAAATCCGGCTCTGTTAAATTAACAAAGAATTTTTTTACGATAGTTTGATGGTCATTCTAAATTTTATAAAAAAAAAAAAAATAAGCGAATATAGATTTCATTTTTTTAAAAGCTTTTATTTAACTTGCTATGTTAGTATGTTGGTTTAGATCAAATCTTGGAATCAAAATTTAGACAGGTTCTAATTAAGGTAGAGGTTTCAAATCTTGCATACGTCTCTAACCTTGATGACAATGCAATATTGTATAATTAGTTTTTCCCTAAATTGCCCCAAACCAATATTGTTGATTTTTAGTCCTATGCAACTTTTTGACATTTCGAATTGTCAAATATTGTCCATTGATTTTACATTGCAATTTTTTGTTTCCATAGTTATGTCTGATTAGGATAAATTAACCGATTAAAATATAGGTAAAAAAATTACTTCTTTATTTTTTTTTTAAATTTATAAAAGCTTGAGGTGTTTAATTAAGTTTGGTAAGTACTGAAAAGTAAAATAGCTACACTTATATCCAAAACAGAAATAATGAATGATAACGCCTCAAGCTTTTATAAATTATGTTGCATATTGCTTCAAACTTCACTCAAAAGTTATTTTATTTTTTTTTAGCCCATTTTTAAATAAAAGCTTTTTCTTAAAAAACATTTTTTTACTTTATTTTATTAATCAGAATAATTAATTTTCAAAAAAAATTCAGTTGCCTCCTTTATCCAAAACCTTAGCATACGCTACTGGTAACAGCCCTATTGTGTACACCAATATGGTAGCCATACTGTCAAGACAAAGAACGCAATGATGAACAACACACAATATCTATCCAAAGTAAATAATAATATACCTACTCTATGGAATCTTCTCTCCAAAAATGTACAGATTGTTTATAATATTATAGCACGTGGAATTATATACATTCAATCTATGGTCCTCTCATAGCCCTCTAGATAAACAATAATAAATTTAATCATGGATAATATTTCGTGGAGAGAGTCAAAATGAAATAAAACTTTTGGCGCCTATCATTTTCCCGTATACGTATCCCTTTTCCTCAGTGTCACGTTTCATTTGATTTAATAATAATGAAAATCTGCGGCGATAAACATGACAAGGATTGATAAAGAGATAAAAATCTAATCAATTATACCGAATTGAGGAAGTTGAGTGTTGTTATTTAAAATAACAACACTTTTCAAAATTTGATCTTCCATTGTTGTTAATTTTATTAAAGGCGTCGTAAATTTTGTTAGTGGTGGATAAAAGAAAGACAGGAGGTCTTGATTGAGTGATGCCCTTTCATATTAAGACATGTTGGACTTCTTCCTCTAAAAATTTCTTAGAATTTACAATAGTGCCTCGGTGTTGATTCGTACACGGTCGTAATGTTGGGCTTCTAATGTTAAAAACAGGCTAAGTGCAAAAAAAAAATGAGTTAGACCCGAAAAAGGAATTTAAGTGCCATTGCCATCAATCTAGATAACATACTAAAATTTCATTTTTTTTACACAGCCTGTTCTTGAAGTCCAGTCTTCATTTCTGATCAAAGAGAAGATTTGAATTTATAGAAAACAGTTTTGAGCACAAGTGATCATAAACAATTTAGTTTTAGTCCATACAGGCGCAAGACTTTATCAATCTATATCATCTGAAAGACAACCCTCGTGGCTTCGAGTCCATTGACTTTATTTCATGTTTTGGCACGAGTACGATATCCGAGGCGACAAAATTTGACAAGCGGATCTGATAGATTTTGGCATTCTAAGCAAAAAATAATGAGTAAAAGATTTTGAAATTCGCCTTAGTTTTCGAGATATTGATCGTTAAACTTGTATTAAAGGTTACCCTTTGCCCAAAGGTTAGGTTAGTTTTGACAATAGCCTTCGATTTTTGATATAAATATATTTCACCAATATTTCACCAAAATATTACACCATACACAAATACAAGTAATATATGAAATATTGGTGAAATATATTTATATTAAAAATCGAAGTTTATTGTCAAAACTGACCTAACCTTTGGGCAACGGGTAACCTTAACTAACCTCACCACTTAGTTTTTATATCAAAAATCGAAGTTTATTGTCATTACTAGCCTAACTTTCGGGCAAAGGATAACCTTAAATAAAAGTTTAACGATCGATATCTTGAAAACTAAGGCGAATTTCAAAATTTTTTACTCATTATTTTTTGCTTAGAATACCAAAATCTAACAGATTCGCTTGTCAAATTTTGTCACCTCGGATACCGTACTCTACCCCATGTTCTGATGAGCACTTTTCATCAGGCCAGGTTTTATCTTGGGAGACCAAGAAGTCAAACCAGAGGATATGAGCATCCACTTTGCATATTCCAAGCGGCTACATAAATTCATACGACTCTCAGTGAATTTTTTGATACGTTAGTGAATTTGGAGTTACTGTCAAGATATCGTTCCAAATATAAACTCGGGAACTTTATTTCGTGCCAATCTTATAACTTTAGTTTTTTCTTAAATTAAAAATAACGATAGCAGAAACTTTCAAACCTGGCCTTGACCTCGTAACAATTTTATTCGAAACATACGGTATAAATGGAAAACTTCCAACCATAGAATGGAAATTCATACGACTTTCAGTGAATTTTTTGATGATAACTTAGTAATTTGGAGTTACTGTCAAAATATCGTTCCAAATATAAACTCGGGAACTTTATTTCGTGGCAATCTTATAGCTTTAGTTTTTTCTTAAATTAAAAATAACGATAGCAGAAACTTTCAAACCTGGCCTTGACCTAATAACAATTTTATTCGAAACATACGGTATAAATGGAAAACTTCCAACCATAGAATGGACAATCTGTTGAAATGTTGTTTGACTACATGTCATTTTCTATTTGAACTCGTGTGGAAAATTATGCCTTTGTTTGTTTTTAGTAAGAAATAACGAACAGAACGAGGCAAGGACTTGAAAGACGAAAGGAACAACTCGAAAGGAGGATAGAGTGGAAAATGAACGAGCACTGATTTAAAGTAATCGCAAACAGAACAAAAGACACAGAAGTCCAACACACACACACACACACACACACTCAGAAACAACTAAGGACACGTAAGTATGTATATGTATGTGTATATATTTGCTGTCAAACGGAGGACATTTCAATTGGTTGTTGAGGCTGAAGGTAAGTTTATGGTACCGGGATGTATGGAAACAGGATTTACGCACAGTTTCCAACAATATTCTATTTAAAATTACCTAACGAAAAATCTTTTGCGTCCCCTGTTCCGTGTTCTCTATTTAATTTTCAATTTTATTGACCAATAGATATACATACAAATAATACACCAAGGACCAAAATTTTAAAGGACAACGTAATCTACTTTTCGTTTTTCAGTTCTGTTTGGGAGAATCGAAAAAAGCATCTTATGTTCAAATCATCGATAATATCAATTGTGAAGTAACTTTGTGCCTCTACAATCAACCTATCAAAGAATCTTGACTTGATCGCGAAAAAACGTACGGCACTGAGCAGTTTTCAAATCAGTCTGTAGGTAAAAATATCAAAAAATTAGGCTCGCAACAAATACCGATACTGAAAGCGAAAAGCGAAATCTGACGCATTTGTTTACTTAAAGTAGACCAAAAAATATTCTTTCCTAAATTATAAATATTTTAAGTAACATTTCCTACTAGCTATTATATAATCTCACCAAGAACCATCTTTTTTACTTTTTGATGCCTAACCAGGGCCGGCGAGAAAAATGACGGGCTCCCTGGTACAATAAATATAATTTTTAAACATTTTTTCCCAAAGATACAATTGTCGTCATCGTCGTCTCACTTTCTTCGAACCCCTAATCGAGTCTGCGGACCCCTTTTTAGACCTGGGCCCTCGGGTAATTTCCTCACCTGCCCTACCCTCTCGCCGGCCCTGTGCCTAACTGCCTAATTCATTAGCATATTACCTTTGTGTGCACAAAACACACACATACAGTTACATAGTCATGATATGGGTACTGTTTAGTATACGTATTTAACAATTTTCAAATTTGAAATAATTTTTAAAAAACCGCCAACTGCTGCAATTCATTATTGAATTTAAAAGAATTCAAAGATTATTTTAAAAATGTGTAGCTAAAATTTTTTTTAAAATTTATTCTTATCTATTTATTTCTGCCATACTTTACTGTTTGATTGTTCTGTACCAAAAAAGAAAATTTTGATTTGAAAGGTCTTGTTTTAAGGAGCACAAAAACAAATTCCTGTTTCGCCATTTACTCGGGTATTTGGCGAACACTAGAACTTTCTGCTAATCGTTCCTAATAATTGTACCGCAAATGTACAATCAGTTTAAATGATTATCATTATTGGATGAGTCGGTGAAGCGAAGTAAGGAAAGAATAATGATCAGAACGAGTCTTTTGTCAATCAGTTGAACATACTCAAAACATGGACACCACTTTACTAACAACAAATATATTTACCAACATTTTTCTTATTTCCTGTTTCTGTCTTTTATTTTCCTCTGGTTGGTTGAAGCTTCAACCCCAAAAACAAGAGATTTTATGTTAGTCAAATTTTTTAGTTTTTAATCAAGAATTCGAACAACTATACAAACAGATTAACAGAACTATTTTTGGCTTTTTCAAATAATAATAAAAAAAAAACTTGATGTGTATGTACACGGTTTCAATGGTTTCTCTGTTATCGAAAATCGATAAGCAGCTTCAAATTTCAAGCTTCTAACACAAAAATTATGGTCTTTGATGCTTTTAAAAAATTTGGTATACGCGATTGCGTCATCAGGTTTAAATATTTTAACACGTTCATTGCCAATCACGCGATATCGCGTGATAAATATATAAGAACCTACATATTACTAATATTATAAAATAACTACATATTATTAATAAGTACCTATTATAAAATATATATAAAATATTTGGTCATCAGTCCATATTTTTAGCTTGGCAATGAACGTGTTAAGTTTAATTAATCGCTACAAAAATGAAATTAATTAGATCCGTTGGTGAATTTTGTGTAATTTACATACAAAATTTTCATTTTTCTTGTAAAAATAGCCACGTTTGTTCAGAAAATCTGACTTGCTTCCACCGATTTTTCGGATGTAGTTTTTAGGTTAGGTTAGGTTATACCCCTATTTTTAGTTTGTAAGTTAAACTAGAAGACCTGCCAAATTTCGCTCTGGTATCGACCGTAGAACTAATCAACGTGACTTAATTTCAATCGCAATTTTTTTGGCCCGCCCAATGTTTTGATATTTACAAATTTTTTCTACCGACTCAAAATTTTGGGAGACTCGGGCTTAAACCTAGCTGAAAAAGTGAATTGAAATTAAATGAAATAGTAATTAATATTAATAATACGCATCTCATATACGGGCATCACAATTATGACGTCAAAAGCGTCGTGCGAACTGAATCCAAGTTGTCGATGCCCCAAAAAAAAATCAACTAATGTTATCAAAAATGAAGATATAAATAATTATATTCGTATAATGTATAAGTAAACGTAATGATTTAAATGAAAAGTAAATCTTGGGGAAATGCAGAACAATAATTTATTTAGTAGCAAGATAAATTGGTAATTAGATTAAAAGCCCATTAAGTAATAATAACTTGTTATAAAGTTTAATATCTGTATAAACAATATTTATGAAAAATTATCATATTATCTTTAGTACTACTAAAGTATTCGTATTATACGATTTATGGCAATTCAAATATTGACAAATTATGTAAATTTTATATATCATGCAAATTTAACTGATTCATTTTTGTTGTAGTTTTGTTTTATAAGTATACTGGGTGTCCCGGCCGGATGTATACATAATATGATTTACATGTTAATTTTTAACATTGGATTCCCATAAGGAAAAAGTTATGTCACAAGAGCGCTTTGGATAAACATATTCCTACACGGAGAGAAAATTCCTATAAAAATTATTGTGCTCAGCACTACAATCGACGTGTAAAGGACGAACATATTAAATTCTGTAAGGTAAAAATATAAAGATTATAATTAATCATAAAAAATTTAAAGGATGGAATGTTCTTTTCGTAATATTATCTCCGTAAAATTTGTAAAACAGCACAGTAAAAAGTTCCATTACCGACAAAAAAATAATTTTTAATTGTGTTTATTAAAAAAATTTCCATGCTAACATGCTAATAATAGAAAGAAAAAAAACAGAAAGAGGGTTGGTTGTGTTGGGATCGCTCTAATGAAATGTACCTCAATCAGCGAGTTACATGGGTTACATGCGAATCATATAGGTGTGGGCTGTGGAAGAAACTTTGTCAGACAGCTCCCATCAGGCACCTTGATGCAGCTATTGTCAGTTGCTTTTACACTCTCTTAGGATGATGTCATCGTTTAATTCATCTTTTTGTTATTTAGAATTATATTGTTGGCCATCATTTTTGTATACATGTTTTTACAGGTTATGTGCAACCAATATAAGGTCGCGAGTCAGATGCGCAAATGAAAGAGTACGACAACAAGAATTAAACTATAATATACATGCATAAGAGTGTGATAAAAGTTCTGTTAGCACCACATTAAATTTTACCATGCTAGCACATTTTTTTTATTTTGGTCGTCGATCGCGCACCGATTATAGGGGAGCATAGTAATTTTTCTGAAATTTTCTCTACAAAAATTATAGGATTTTTCTCTCCGTGTATTTTTGGTAATTTTCTTTTATAAAATAATTTTTTTCCACCAAATTATCTGCATTACAACAGAATATTTTTTTGGTATTTTCATTATTTTAACACTTTCAGTCCCACGGATTCGGCATCCGAAACCAAACAAAACTTCCCCAGAGGCCGACCGCGATCAATGATTAATATTGATTAGTTGGTTACGCATTATGTGTGCGATTTTTACCATCATTCATCACACCCATGTGTTCCTACTCACACTACTCTTTTGGTTTCTATGTATAAAAATTTTTAAGATAAACAAAAAATACATAAAAAATATTATCTATATTTTTAAATAAAATTGATTTGAATGTGAGTGTATATGTAGTATGTACGTATGTTTACAGTTTTACACATACATGCTGAACTGTGTTGAATCGTTTAAATCATTGTATTTTATGTATTTGTTTATATAGTTTTTTATTTTTTTAAATATTGTCGGCTTCCGGGGAAGTTTCCTATAAAAGTGCTCGGGCCTCATAGTGTTAATATGTATTTTCAAGAAAATAAAAAAAAATGCCTTTTAGAATTTACAGCCTCAGATGACACAAATATTTATTATGTAAAAATGTAAATTGCTTGAAAATTGCGACATTCATTTCATTATTTTACTGCATTATTATTGTTAAAGCTATAGTAACAGTAGTTATAATATTCAGCACTCTTGTGACATAACTTTTTCCTTATTGGAATGCAATGTTAAAAATTAACATGTAAATCGTATGTATACATCCAAATGGGATACCCGGTATATATTGTATACATATAGACAACAGTTGTTACACTGGGTCACAAAAAAATTGATACCAAAAAACATTATATTAACTTTTATCAAGAAAAATTTGATAAAAGAAAAATAGCAGGAATTAGGCATATTTTTAAATTTGTTGAATTTTTTTACAATAAATGCTTCATCGTTTTAGCAATTCTTTTCTAGATAAAACAAGTGCTAGTTAGTTATTCAATATGTATGTATGTGCTATAATAACAATAGCTCTGTTTCATCTTTCTAAGTTAAAATTAGCCAGATTTTTTAAGAGCATGTTATGGAAAGAAAGTTTTTGTATCATGTCCTCCTTTAGAGAGAAAACATAATTTAGATATATTTTCATACCTTGAAAAAAAATCGAAAACTATAGTTATGTAATTTAATAATATATTGTTAAATGGATGTATGCTACACTATATGAGATCGCTTAGGGTGCAGAGGACCCAAAAGCGTCAAAAATTAACTACAGAACTGATTTTGAAAATTGTTTCACTGTTAGAAAGCTATATAAACTATTTTAAATATAGATACAGGTCTTAGATGAGATCCGCCAGTGCCCAATATTTGGAAATTCGCTATGTTATGCAGATGCTGCGACAGGAGTATTTTATTTAAACGTAATAAATTTTAAAAGTGTTCAAATAACCAGTTATACACCCAACAATGATTTTAAACTGTCAGACTCCATGTCTTCAAGTTCACTAAATACATAAGAAATCGAAAAACATTTGTCGTCTGATTGAAAATATATGTTCCATAGTTCTGATGTCGCCAAAAGAACAAGACCGGATAACGTTTTAGCCAACACTAACCATGCCAGAGCGCCATATAGCGATAGAGGTGAGTAAAATGGTGGTGATATTTTCACGCGGACTGCACATGTTATGTCATCCCCTTGGGAAGCAAGTGGAAATTTCCTCCTACTCCCCCCCCTCGACTCATGTAAATGCACTAGAAGCATATACATACAAGCAGTAAGCGTGTGGCATGGTTGATTTAAATAGTAGGGCCACATGATCGAGAGAATGAGGCAAAATACACTCTAAAAATTAATATCGAAAAAACTGTCTCAATACACCCAATAACTGTTTTTCAGGATTTCAAGGAAACATTTCAGGATCCTTATGCAGTTGTTAATTCTGTCAGAGGTAGCGTTTTTCTACTTGCGCTTCTTGACCAGTTTAAGACATATCGACTACCAATTAAGTCAAAAATATCGAACGTGGTAGAGGGCGTACCTCAGGGTTCAGTATTAGGACCAATCTTATTCATTATTTATATGAATGATTTCACGGAATCTATTCCGTACAAAACGACGCTGTTTGCAGATGATATTGCAGCAATAATAACGCCAAAAGAAGCGGGTATACATCCAAATCTTAACTCAGAAATTGCAAATATGGATAAATGGTTTAAGGCAAATGGCCTGAAACTAAACGTGGACAAGACACAAGCTTTTCTTCATCTTAACACAGTTCAAATGCAAGAGTGCGCAAAATTATTCTTTGAATATTTGTTAATAGGGCCCAAATTTAGTCCAAGACCAAGGCCAAAATTATATTTTTTATAAATTTTTCCCAAAAACGTGACTTACAGAAATCATTTTTGTTTTTTTTAGTGTTGCGAATCTCATAAGGTTACGATTGAAATTAAATTTTATTTGGGTATCAGTAAAAGTAAAATTTCTCGGACATAAAAAGTGAAAGTAACTGTCAACAAAAATTTTTTAAAGTGTAGCGTAGTGTCCAACTTCAGTTTCAATATATATATATATGGACTATTTGAATTAACCAAACGCTTACTATACGGCGCCATCTATGTATACCCGATATAACACTGTCACACTACCTCTCAAACCGTTTTAGGTACTGACTATGGCTATATAATACCTACTACACCTATTGTGTGTACATACAGTATACATATATATTTGTACAATTCCATAACAACTCAACTGGACTTGTCAGAAATGGCGACATATACCGCTTCATTCTCGCACGTGGCCAGTTCCCAAATATGCATAACACATTACACTGAACTATAAAATTAGGTGTCGCATAATATTAAAATCGAGTTTCGAAAGTTATCACATTCATCAGCCCGAGACGGGAATTTTGTTAAAGATTCTGAGGCATTCATCAACACTAGAGACAAATTTTTTCGAAAGATTCTGAGCGTGTAATAACTTTTCATCAATATATTTTGGGAATAAAATTGTTCAAAGTAATTTAAATCAGTTATATGAACTCCACCCTGGGCCGAACCTAGAATTATTAGGAGGGGTGCGAATTTTCCTGTTGGCGCCCTCCACGGCAAAAAAATTTTTTCCCTGAAAAAGGAAGCGACGGAAAAAAAGGAAGGAGACTGTTGGTCTTTTTGTCCTCAACTTATGTTTTTGGAGCCTCCAACAGCTTTCCAGGGAAGCACGTGCCCCCGCTGCCCCCCTAGACCCGACGCTGACTCCACCTTCTTGAAGAATGCGTTTTTCAGTGATAAAAACTGTTTCACAAACCTTTAAAGTTCTCATAATTTTGTAGTAATCTCTCCTAGTACGCTTATTCTATTTACTGCAAATCAGATACGTAACTATAAATTTTGCGCCCTGGAACGATTTTTAATTTTCTTAATAATTTTTTGGATTTTTTCTTTTTTTTGGGATCAACAGTTTAAAATTACGGGGAGGAAGGCAAGTTATTTTGAAAACGGAATTCAAAAATCGTAAAAGGAACCCTTACCTGTCAACTTTATATCATTCATTACCCCTAGAATGCAAAAGCGAAATTTCATGCTCGTAAACCGAAATATGCAGGAATTATGGGAGAGGATACAAGCGGACAGCAGACAAACAGACAGGCGAATTTGATGAAATCATAAGGGCTCCGAAATGTTCCTTCGAAACCCTAAACGAGGCATATTATAACTTCTTCCTCTTCTGGAATTAATTCTTACTCTCAAAACTGATAATCCCTGAAGAAATAAACAAAAACTGATGTCTTTCTATTTTAAATTTTAAATTCAGTGGACAACAAATAAATTTAAAAAAAAAAATATTCACCATTTGTAAAGGCCAAAGTCCTAGTTTATTATTCATGGTGGTGATCTCTGACATAGAGAAGGACGTGACAACCATTAGGGTAACAGCGGTGCGGCGACGCAGCGGGTGAAGTAATGTGACACTGAAATTGGAATGGTTCAATGGCAAAAAAAAAACTAAACAAAATACCAACAGTGTTGTGAGGAAGAAGGTACATACATACTCCTCTATGTGGACATCGTTTTCAAATGGTGAGTGGGGGTAGTACAGTAGTGGGGGGAGAGTAGTGGTGGTGGTATTCTATGAATGAGGGTTGTTTTAAATGTGTTTGTTATTTGTATATTTGTTAAGTGCGCGAATGTTATGTTACACATGAATGGGACACTAATACACGCTTAATAACAAAAATATAAATCCTTTAGTCAAAATAAACAACAAACACTGGCGAAATTAAAGAAGTGAAAATAAAATGTTTTTTAACAAATTTTTTTTCTACATGTTTGAATGAATTATTTGCCTTCTTCATGTCCGTTCGCTCGAACACAACGGCCGCTGACTCTGTACGTTAATTGACCAAAACTCCTACGTATGTTACCAGCACTGATATGCTGGGAAATGTTTTTAGTGGTGGTGTAGCGTAAAGCGATGTAGTGTTGGACTAACGTAATGCTGTCTCCATATCAAGTGTTGAGTGTAATGCCGGGTGCATACATTTAGATTCTATCCGGTCCGGACACCCAGAAGTGTCAGGCGATTAAAGTAGTGCTATTTTAGTGGCATACGGGCAACGATGCTTTCTTGTGTAGCATCCTGGTCGGTAAGAATATGAAAATTGCGCGCAAAAAGTAGACACAATTAATATGTTTGCACCTTCAAGTACCAAGATAGGGCATCCGGCCCAGTTAAAAGTAAATAAATTGCCAAAAATGCAAGTAGTTTCTATTCAAAGAAGATTAAAAATATAGGTGGAAGCCTTTCTTGGATATTCGTTCTTTATATTACACCCACTTGAATAGAATTTCTGGATTCTTGAATCGAAAAAAGAGATAAATAATCCCACATCATTATTTTTTATACTTTACTTATACACATTACAATTTTACCTAGCGCTATGATGTGGGTGGAGGATGAGGGGATTTGCGACGGGGCTAGGATTTGACAGGTATCCTTCTGCAGCCGTCTTCTTAAGGAACTATGCTAGACTAAGAAACTGCAGAAAATCGCCACAAGCATAGCCGGTCCCGATATTCGAATGCTCGACCTACTAGTCGGCGTGCCAGTGCCGAAGCACGTGCGGCCACTCCCCTGGTTTCGAAAAAAAGAGATAGTTTGAGAACAAAAATTCTATAGTCGGGGTCGGAAGTCGAAGGCAGCAGAAAACATTTTACAAAGAGGTTACAATAAAAGCAAAATCCTACTGAAAAATATTGTCAAAAAATTTCGAAATGTTTCAAGTTCTGAAACTACCATAAATTGGGGAACGTTCTTCTTCTGAAACATTTCCACAATATTTTTGAAACATTTGAATTAAGTTTAAAGGAACATTAGTAGCCTCAAAAACGTTCCAAATGTTATTCAATTGTCATTCTAATTTTCCTGAACTGTTTCAACCACTGGATCTATTTTCGCATCTAAATTAGTACGTTTAGTATACAGTTCTGTCAAGAAGTAACAAAGATTTGTTATCGTTTTTAAATGAATCAACACACAATATCAAAAATTTCCCTAAATCTGCGACCTAGCTAGCCTCCGCTACTGGGTAATATCTATAAGGAAACAATCGACACTTGTGACCTTTCGCAACATTTTAAACTACAATAAACCTCCGTTTTGAAAGTATCGGAACCAGAATTGAAATTCCGTAACATACTTACTTTGAGCACATGGGGAACTACAGTATCAATTTAATGAATTGGATCACCCGAACTAATTTCACGCACTATACAAATCAAACAAAATTTTATCTAGATGCGTCCATCACGTTTTGTTTTTAATCGCAATTAATATCTAATTTTTCGATCAAACCTTTAACGGAGACACAAGCGATAATATAAAAATTATCATTTGGTTGATCTATTTGCAATAATTTACAAAATTCTACCCCCCCCCACCCTTGGTTGCCCCCTCTATTCATTCGATTACTTTTGAATGAATGAATACCTTTATCGTTGTAGTACGCTTGTCTGTCTGTCTATCTCTGTCTGATCAATAAATGTGAGTAATGATTATTATCGTCAAATATACAACACACATAATTGTGATGCATTCGGCAGCACCGCTGTGATAATATCATGTGCGATATATGATGATCTGAGCTGCTGTGATGCAATCATGCCTGATCAATTATTATCACAAGTATCATATACACTACTGTTGAATTAATCTAAATAGCAATTCAATAGTATTTATAATATTAATCAGAGGAATGAGCCGATGGAATGAATGAAAATCGAATCGAATGTATTCTATATAGTTTGAATAATGAATGTTGATTCAATACATGACTAAAAATACAGTGAATCTCATTTATAACGACTTCGGTTGTACTGACTTTCCGGCAATGGTGAAGTAAGTGTTCCTTATCATGAGTTCATTCACTGGCTTCACAAATAGGGGAAATTATTACTGATTTTTCGTTTCCTTTGATCTTTCATTTACATTCAAATTCTGCCTTGTCCTAAAAAACGTAGCGACTTTCACATATAGCTACCAAACTGATTGTGGGTTCCTGTTAGTGATGAGCAAAATTAGTCTTGGTCTTGCATTTTTTGCAAGAGCAAGACCAAGACCAAGACTATAAGTATGGCTGCAAGACCAATACCAAGACTCAAGTGAGCAAGACCAAGACAAAAGCATGAAAATAACAAGACTCTTGCTAAACTATTTAAATAGTTTGAAAGTATAAATAATACCGTAAACAGAGAAAATTCTGATTTTAGAAGGAAAAAATTCGCTAATAAAAGAATGCAAGAAAGTGCGAGATTTTTTAGCAATACCAAGACCAAGACGGCATTTTGCAAGACCAAGACCAAGACTCAAACTGCTCTAGCAAGACCAAGACCAAGACTGCCAAGTCTTGGTCTTGGTTTTGCATTTGTTCATCACTAGTTCCTATACAGTCGTTATAATCGAAATTTACTGTAAGTTCTTTATCTACAAAATCAAATGCATGATACAGTCAGTTTCAAAATCTGTCACTCCGGCTTTTCCACTTTACCTGCACATTTTTCCTGCCATCAGACAATTTAAAGAATATAAAACATTCACTACACTTTCATTCGAAATTACTCACCAAAGTACTCGGCACTGTGTGCCCTTTTGTGTGTTAGGTGCGCGTTTTTTATTCAAAATATTCCTGTCACAGTATCCTACATAACAGAACAAATTTCCAACTACAAAAACTATTTTTTCTTGAAAACTCGCGCTTATATAAGAAAATAGTTCAAAAATGTATCTTATGTGATTTTTTCTACTCTTTGCCATGGTGAGACTAATTTTTTAGGCGGTTCCAAACATCGAAAGTGTCTATCAAGGATTTTGGACTTCCATTATTTTCACTAAATCTCGTAAAAATCAACCTCAAAACAATTTCTATTACAGTTACGGGCTGAAATCACATCAAGATACCGTTCGGCAGTTCGCCAAAAAATTACTAAAGAAATGGCGATAATTGTAGTAGGTACTCAAGAACATCATGCTCAGTCTTAGGGCCTGGGCAAACACTGACAAAGACTAGCAGTTATACAAAATGATGGGAAATAGCAACTTCAGATAACTTAGCAAGTACACGGAGAGAAAATTCATATAAAAATTACTGTGCTCAGCACTACAATCGACGTGTAAAAGGCGAACATATTCAATTTTGTACGGTAAAAATATAAAAATTATAATTAATCATAGAAAATTTAAAGGATAGAATATTGTTTCCATAATATTAGCTCCGTAAAATTTGTAAAACAGCACAGTAAAAAGTTCCATTGCTGACAAAAAAAATATTTTTTAATTGTTTTTCTTACAAAAATTACCATGCTATATTATAATATTTGAAATGCTATCTGCTAATATGTAGTAGAAAGAAAAAAAGAGAAAGAAGGTTGTGTGTGTTGTGAACGCTGTTGAAATGTACCTCACTCATAGCAAGTCACATAGCCAACCATAGGTTTGGACGACTAACTTGGTCGGACGGGTCGGACCAAGCACCTTATCCATTAGACTGTGTTACAAGCAGCAAGCAGTATTCATTACAATGTGTTAGAGGACGGGGATGTCACCGTTTAATTCATCATTTTGTTACTTCACTATCTTTAGTATTAGAATATACTGTTGGCAATCATTTTTGTATGCATCATAAAGTTCTTACAGGTTCGAAGTTTTTACAGGTACCGCCCAAGCAATATAAGGTTGCGGGTCAGATGCGCAAATGAAAGAGTACGACAACAAGAATTAAACTATAACATATATGCATAAGAGTGTGATAAAGGTTGTGTTAGCACATTAAATTTTACCATGCTAGCACATATTTTTTATTTTGGTCATCGATCGCGCACGCATTATAAGAGAGCATGGTAATTTTTCTGAAATTTTATCTACAAAAATTATATGATTTTTCTCTCCGTGTAATTACAAACGTTTATTTCACCACCTCTGTTACGTTCGGTATAAATAAACATATCTATCAAAATCTATACAATCCAATCGAAATACATTCTACTATATCTCCCCCTACTCTTTAGCAACCCCCACCCTTTCTACCACTTTACACTAATGCATTACATTATTATATGTACACATCAAACAACACAACATACTAATAGCGGGGCGGGGTGAGTAGGGTATATAGAACGTGGGACAGACAGAGTCGCGTCAATAAGTCTCAACTTCACTCAAATCATAATAATTATTAACGGACAACTCGTAGTAATTATTCAGTTATAAACAAAATGCATAGACACGTTCAAATTACCCCGGTGTTGTTAACACAATATCATTTATGTGTGCACTTCAGTGTATAGTATACAACAAAATATATACTCATTGTAGTCAATATTTTGTAAGAATACTCATATTCGACAAGTATACAAAAGTATAATGTTTATTATCACTTATTTATTATTTTGTTGCAGATAGAAACATTGCCTCATTCGGTCGGCCTCAAAGTCGTCAGATGGACTGCTAATCTAGACATTTTTGACGTCTATTGGATACTGGAAGTGACAAAAATATTCCATTCCTTTGATGGGTATGACAGGACATGTCAGTTGAGTATTGGTTTGTATCAAGTCTATTTTTAAAAATTTTTTTTCTGATAGTAGTTTCGGCTTCCTTAAGGGGAGGTCTACTTGAGAGTCGTTAAAAAAAATCGATTTTTTTTTTGCAGATATTGGTAGCTAATTATGCGTTTATGCGTAGAATATGTTCCCAAAGTGATTTTGCTGAAAGTAATTTAAGGGAAGGTTTACTTGAGATTTGATAAAAAATCGATTTTTTTTTGCCAAAATTGATAATAATTTAAAATAATTAAAAAACAAGATTCTTGCACATTAACCGAATCCAGCTTTCTATAAAAAAAAATTCAAAAAACGCAGTTCACGCCATAATGAGTATTAAATATAAAATTTTGAAAATTTCTTTATATATATTTTATAATAATTATATAATAGTTTCTTTATATATATTTTATAATATCTCGGAACTACAGTTTTGGAACTGGTGGACACGATAACTCAAAAACTGTTCGATGGATCTTTTTTTTTTTAAATTTTTTATTTTAAAGATAATTCAATTCTTCGGCACCTCTACCTAAGTTCGATACACTTTCAATATTTTTTTTATTTGTAAATTTACTTTAAAGAGCTAAAAATAAAACAAAAATCGTAATCAAAAGTTCAAACATCCGCCATTGTTTTTTTGTTTCAGCAATTTATTGATATTATAGGTAGAGGTGCCGGTACTCTTCATATATTTTATAAATCTTTTTTGTTTTTGGATTTCTGTGGTTTATTACCGGCGCGGCGCTAGGATGTCCATCCACTGCACTATCTATAAAATGGACACTTTATATTTTCCCTTGAAAAATTTTTTTTTGTGTAGTTTAATACTTAATAAATATGTGCACAAAATTTTAAATTGATATTTACTTCCGTTCTTGAGAAAAAAATTCTAGAAAAATACATAGTTTTTAAGGACTCTCGAGTAAACGTCCCCTTAACGCCAAAAACAATCAAAACAACCATCTAGAAAGATTTTTAAAAGTGGGCTTGGAACAAATTGATACTCAGCTGACGATATATTAAACTAAGAAAAAGTATTGAGACATGATATCAAATTTTATATTTCAAATATCAATGTAATATAGCTGGCCAAATTAACTTTTATTTTTAACTAAAAGTGATCGGAAACGTTTTAAAGAATATTTTTTGTTATTATTATTCAATCGCTTCAGACTTTTTGAGTATAGCTTGTTCACTCATAAGCGATTTGTTTTAATTGTTTAACTGACCATCATTTCCCAGGACGTACTGTTTAATGAAAATAAAAAAAAAATTGAAATTAAAGGAATTTGAATAGATTACGCTGTTTTTACAAACTTATTAAAAGATTACGTTGAAACAATTTTACGGAAAACACAATAATACCTGGAGTATTTGAATATTCGTTTAAGATTTTCTAAACCGGGTTAACCTAAGAATGATCATCTATTAAAGATCTGATACGAAGAATACGCTAATATTCCTAACCCATCTTATTTTTATAAAATAATTGGAATACGATTTGGAAGAAACCGATTCCGCTAATTACCGGAAGTCGAAAAACGAATTACTGAATAAATTTCTGCAAAAGACTTTTATCATCGTCCCAATCGATTTCTACCCAAGAAAATAAGAAAAGTCATTGGTTGATACCAAGATAATATAGTCAACATAATTCAACTAAATTATCTATATTGGAACCGAGACTGAAAGAAAATTTTATTGTCGATGGAATAACATAAAGGGACGCAGTACTTAATATGAGCATGAGTCATCGTTAAAAAATTAAATAATTCTTATATTCGAAACAAATCAATCTTCTATTTTGTTCTAAAAACTTTATGCATTTGCAACAATGAAATTCTTTAAATTCGTAAGTGATGAATCATGCTTAAATTTAAGTGAAATAGATTATAACTATTTTACTGATATTACACTTGTACCCATAGAAGTATTACACTCTGAGTTTACGTATTTTTAAACGAAATCAACTAGAAAACCGAATCTCTCTATTAATCTTCTATTGTTTGATATACATATTCATCCATTGTCACTTTTACTCATACAATCGATATGATTGCTCTGGCGTTCGGTACATAGGCATTCATTCAATAGATTCCCTTTGACGATTGTATTTGCACATTGCAATTACATCAAATGGTTATTGGCAAAAAAATACACTTTTAAATCATCATTAAATTTATTGACTTGTAAATCAAAAACGTTTTATTGAAATCATTTAACAAATAGTTTCAAAAATATCATCCTATGTTCTTTTTAAAAAAATCAAAAATATCCGTGATAAAAGCCACATCGAAAATTTTAATTAGAAATATAGTACAATATATTGTGCAACAATTGCGAAAGCGAAGTTGAGTGCACGATCGAAGTGAATGCGCTCATTCACTCGAGTGGACAATCGACAACATTGACAGCACGGGTTGCACATGCTATTTTGTTATTATAACGATTTTTTTTAATTTTTTTTTTAAATTAAGAGGAGATTCGCTAAAAGAAAAGAAGTCGATTTTTTTCCTTCATAATTATGTTTCTTAAGGTGTTAGAAGTATTCTCCTAAAATTTTTATATTAAAAAAAATAATATTAAAAAATTTTATATTAAAAAAAATTAAAATTCAAAAAGTTATGGGCATTTTAGTGCATGCATTTTATTATAATTAATTTAAAAAAAAAAAGAAGAAAACTATGCTATTTTCTCAAAAGTACGTTTTTCAACATGGTTTCTCATGTACCTATCTCAAAAGCTATTTAAGATATCGACATAATTTAAAGTGCATATTGCCTTCAATTTGGCAGGAACTAGGATCTTTTGATTCCGTAATATATATTCACAATCGCTGCTGTTTACAGTACAGAAAAAACGGTGATTGTTGGAAATGTTTTTTTTTTTTTAAATGTGAGTTTTCATTGGTTTTTTACTTTTTTTCTTAGATCCTAGTTAATGCGATAATGGGGAATTTGACTAATTTTGGGAAATTATTTTAAAACACACATATTTATGTATTATGCATGTATAAGTTTTTAATTTTTAAAAATAGGGCCGAAAATTGTTAGAAAAAATTATTTTGGAACTTGTTCTCAAAATTTGCGCGAAAACGTTGACTAGCTGTCAATTACGTCACATTCTCTAGATAGCAACAGGTGTCCTGTAACTAAGAAAAAAAGATGTTTATTTTTCCTGTAACTAGGAAAATAAATTGTTGGTTTTTAAAAAAATTAATTAAATTTTGATTAATTTCCATAGTTATGTTTGCTAACCTTAATTTAAGCAGCGAAACTAGTGGCGATAGTGTTGAAATATAAGAGAAAGCAACGTCACTGTCTTTTATTATAAATTTTCATTAAAATTTGTTTTAATTGCTTTTCTTTGATACCGTCAAATACCCCATTGTAGGTATGTGTATATTTTCAGAAAATTCTTGATTTTTTTCATTTTTGTTCACTGGTGATTTCAGAACGCGAGGAACCATCAAGGTGGAAAAATCTCACAGTGTCGACTCAAAGCTATTTATACTTAGCTCATTTTTTAAATTTTTTTTTTTTTGAATTTTTTTAAAATCTCAAGACATGTAGAAACATTGTTGCATATTTAGTTTTTAAAAGAAAAAATATTTTTCTACTTCTGTTTAAGAACACACTCATTACATGTCCGTTAATTGTTGAGAAAGTTAGGCATTATTCAAAGGTGTGGAGAAATGATCATTACTCACTACCATTTTGACCAATGAAATCACCGTATTAACCATTATTCAATGGGCTGGCTTTTGTTTTGTGTATAATATACGTATCAATTTTTAATTTCAAGTATATGTTGCGTAGTAACGTTTGAGTAAACAAAGTAGCTTGTATTTTGTTTTCATCGTTTGTACATATATAAACATTTAATGAAATTAGAGATAGATAGATTCAATTTTATTTAAATCAAAAAGGAAAAAAAGTCGTAGAAAAAATATCGTACTCTACTCGCTTGCAATGGCTATTACTCACTCAGATGCATTACGACACTCGCCTCGCAAGCTCGGCTCGTGTCGCAATTTCATCTTCGTGAGTAATAGCTATCATTACCAGCTTGTTGAATAATATACTATTATTTGTATATAAAGAAAAAATAATAAGAATAATAAACGTCGATTTTTGATGTTTTTTTTTTTTTTTTTTTTTGGTGAATCTCCCCTTAAACATTGTTTAACTTATTTTTGTTAGTGGTTTCTACAGTAATTCTAACTTTGTTACCTAAATTAAAAAGTAGAAGGTTATTAATATTCTCAAAATCTCCACAAGTCTATGTAAAACCTACAATAAAATTATGTTAACTTTTTCTATGTATGTCTGACAAAATATACGTATGCGGTGTTTTGGGACAGCACTTAAAATCACGGCGTGACATGACACAAGCCATATTACACGCCGCCAAACAATCCACCACCAATCTGCCGCCGTCCGTCGACGCTGTCTATTCGGTAGCGGGCGTACCCGTACCGCCGTCCCGACGCGTCGCGTCGTTCTGATGTTTTGATATTGTGAAAGGTGAAAATGAAAATAAACAATTTAATTACAGAACGGCCGGTACTACCTACCTGGGTAAATAAAATATGTAAATCCATAGAGATTAGACGGACAATGAACTTGAATAGATAAACATTTATGAGATTGATTTTTTTTTACGGAGAGGGAGATATTAAACAAGAAATCAGTTTGAGTAAATGAGGTACTTGACAGTATCAGGGCAAAAGTGATTCAGATAATTCTTATTGAAAATTTGTAATAAAAGACATCAATTAAATATGCTAATTCATCGTACCTATTAGGGGAGATCCTTGTACCTCGGGACAAGCCCATAATTTAAGAACCAATGTATTGTAAAATGATTAGTAGTGACATTTAATGAGTATTTGACACAAATGCTCAAAACACATGCAGTAAAGTCGGCCATTTTGACTCGTTTCTTTTATGTGCAAGGTTGTGAGATTTTTGCCGTGTTTTCTTTTTTGTAGCCCATATAAATCATTATTTTACTCGAAGTATTTTAAGGTGAGTAAATGGCTAAAGATACAAATAGTTATTTACACATTCGTACTAATTTATTTTCACGTATATCACTGGATTTCCCTAATTAAAAAATAATCACACTTTATTATATGCAATTGAAATTTGTACCTTGCGACAGCAAATTTTTTGTACCTTAGGACGGTTCCAAGGTACAGGGCATCGCTTTTTTTTACAGAGGTTTATTGGTAAGTTTGTTTTCAATATTTGTCTTTATCTATCCAGATGCCGCGAAGTAAGGACAAAGTCACCCGGCCAAAGCCCAATGGAGAAAACGTCAAAAATGCCATTAAAATGGTCATTTTTTTTCTACATATAATAAAAATGATTGCAAGTAAAACCAAAAAATTATTATTGCTCTTAAAAAAAATAGTATACTTATATATTTTGCTTTCAGGGCTTAAAATGTCTTGCATAGTTTTTTCCAAGGTATAACCATTGGTGTCCCAAGGTATAAACTGTGATTGTACCTTGGGACAAATATCCTTGATTATTCAACTCAAGTTTTCGCAAAAATGAAACACAATATCGTGATTGTTATTGTATGCTTAGAGAATTTTCTGTATTCGAAGTCATACATCAATTTTTACTCAAGTTATGAACTTTTGAAAGAAAGTGTCCCCAGGTACAAGGACCTCCCCTACTACTTATTTAATCAGTTTAAAAATCACAAGTTTAAAAATCACATAGTGGTAGAAAAATTATGTACCGGCACAAAGATTGCCGTGAAAATGTAAATTTCCTAATTTTGGAAATTTTAATATTGGCATTTAGTTTGCCGTGTAAAATATAAAAATTAAAAATTATTACTATTGATTTAGTTTTCCAAGCAACTGAAATAATAAAATAAAAGTCAGTCTAGTGTACGTGTTTTAATTTCACTGCAATTTTACTGGAGTTTTCGTTAGTGATTAAAGCCGGAACGCCGAGTCGTCATAATTATCAAATTGGATCGGCCGGGACTCGAATCCGCGATCTTTGTATTACCGATTAAGTGTCTTACGATTAGGCTACCAATCTTTGTTCGAGAACTACTCCAGTTCGACAACCAATCAATCACATAATATTACTCTCTTTAATACCAAAAGCAGTTTTTCTTTTTTCAAATTTAGTCTAATTTAGTCTAAATTTGCTCTAATAGAAAATAACAAAAAGGAAAAGAGATTGCTTCATGTTTAATTGAGTTGCTCTGTACTAATCACGTGATCAGAAATGAGCATTGACGTCACATTCTTTTATACTCAGTTCAATTACCCTACTCTAATCAAACATAACTTAAGAAATTGACCCAAATTTAATTAAACCAAAAAAAAAAATGTCTCCAGTAGTTTGGCTTCTCATGAAACGGAAGTTTTTTTCTAGATCATTTGAGACCTCAAATATTGATTTCCTACTAGAAAAACCACATGACTTGAACAAAGTTTTTTAATTAATCCCAACAATTTATTTGTGGTTGTACGAAAAACAACTTGAGATTCGAGTATTAGTTAAGACAGTTCTACACTTCTAATCTCTATGGACTAAACCGAAAAACAGACGACTCCAACAGATGAATAAACATTTCGCTTGTACTACACATGGCTTGTGAAAATCTACTGGGTAGAAAATATGAATGTGGTTACAGAAATTGCAATTAACATTTATACTCTATTCATATGTACTAAAAGATACCTACAAATGAAAATAGAAACTAAAGTTTCTACTTTTCCCGCATGCAGACAGTGTAGTCTATTTCGTTTACAAAAGGTACCTCCTAACTAACCTCCTCTCCACTCTAAAAGTGTGTATTAAGTCACCGGGTGGTCGGCTTGTCCGTCTACTGCCCCTCTCCCATCTACTGTTACGCTCCTGTAATTCTCTCCCGTGTATTGCTTGCTTCGTATTTCACACAAAACCGCATGCCAAACGGGAATCCAAACAAACAGGAGGCAACACAATGTGTAATATTATACTGTATCTGTGTATTTGTTGGCGCGGGGATAAGAGGGACGGGTGAGGGTATATGTGTATGGAGTGTGTGGGGGCAATGGGTGATTCTTAGACCAAACAGTTTGAATATTTCATTGGGACAATGTCAGACAGGTGAAAGTGACAGTTACAGAATTAAAATGAATTTAAAATGTGTCGGTCGGAGTGTATATAGTTGAGAAAAAATAACATGGTCGTATACAGGTGAAGGCGAACTTAGATATAATTATTTTTATTTAAAAAAAAAAAAAACGTGAAGCCATTATGAATGTATGCTATGAATTAAATGAAACTTACTCTTAGATTAGTTAACAGAAATTTTTTGCAAAAAGTTTTGTTAAAAAGTAAGAGAATTTTCTTCTCTGCACACAAAATCATTGATTTTTGAAGTTCAATAGATACACACAGAGACAACAATAAACATTAGCTATTTATGTAATATCAACACCAGTTGATACAGACCTCTGATGACGTCACAAATTGACCGACCGATGCTTGCCCCTGAATTCAGGCAATTGTGTATGCGTGTCCAAGTACCCCCTTACCTACTATAAGTAAGTTTGAAACAAATGTTACAATTCAACTAGCAAATGCTACCTACCGTAGATGAATCATTCGCTCCCTAGGTTCCTTAACATGAAGAAAAACTATATTATTTTTTTTATTAGTTTATTTGTTTATAATCAATTATTACATGATTGTAACAAATAGGCTCCGTTGTAGATTTTGAACAATACAAAATCAATTTAAGAAATAAAATATTATAAATACAAATTTCAATTTACAAAAAATTAGCATACACACAAGAAAACAGCATAACAATTCTATAATTATAACAATATCAATATAACAATATATATATATATATATATATATATATATATATATATATATATATATATATATATATATATATATAACAGTAATGAATTAGCAAATTAATAAAATCACAGAACTACAGAGAATTTAACTGGTACTCCGTCCAGCGTGTAAAACTGAATACTAATAGAAAAGTTTTTTTTAAACTTTTTTTTTATTTTTTTATACCAATTAAATAACAAAACAAAATATAGAAAAACGATAAAAGTTTAAAAAATTCCAAATTTTTGTTTTGTAATTTAAAAATAATTAGGTATCAATTTAATTAGTTAATATCTTTTTGTTCCTTTATATTTGAAATTTTTCCAAGCATATAAAGAAAACTATAAAAAAATAAATAAAACTGAAAAAACTATAAAAACCTCTTTTAAAAAAAGAAATTGTTGTATACTAGTCCTAAGCGTTTTCTACAATATTGCAAAAATAAGAAAAAAATAAATAAAAATTTAAAAATAATTCTATGGAGACGCATGGATTTGAACCAGGAACCTCTCGGCTGCACCTATACTTTACATACTAACCTATACACTACAATACAAGTTAAGGTACATATTATGGTTTTCATAATTTTGAGGCGCTTAATTCCTAAACAAAGGCACATAGGTTTAAATTATTTTTACTAGAGTATACTGAAAAGGACCTACTCTAAAAAATATATATTTCTCTCCTGCGATTTCCAAGTTTAATACTTCCCTTGTTAATAAAGACAATTAAAACTACATTCTTCGTGATGCACTAAAAGCTTTTCCATCTAATACCGTCACTATCCAATACAATCATTGCAAGTGCATTGCAAGCGAGTTGCAAGTGTCAACGACTACCTTCATTTCCGTCCCATACCATAGCTCTGGTCATGTTTACTTGCCCATAGTACATAGCATTGGTGAGCCTAATTGGAAGTAATGGTGACCACAAACTGGTCGTCTGTACATTTATCACAAACCTCGAAAATAACTAGGCGTAAGTAACGAACGAATCTCATATCTAAAACGGTTAAACTTATCCTTGTGTCGTATATTATGGTCCTTCTTCTCCGAGCGAGCGACCGACCAAAATTAAACTAAAGAAATGAAACTGAGATTTCCACCGAAATGGGGGAGAATAACAAATAGCACTTATAAACAACACGTATACAATATTCTAGTGACCCCCCTGACCACTTTCCCTTACACATCTCCATTATCTTTGATACAAATGATGTCTATTAGAAAAACAAAGCCGGCTACTAGCGAAAGCAATAAATGAAAACGGGGGGAACATGAAGTCGGCTGTTGAAAAGAGAGCGAGAAATTCCTCTACAATACAAAACAAATTAATATCGGAGCAGTGTTGTTTGTCTTTTATTAAGGGTTGAATTATTTACTGAAACGGTGGCTGAGTGGGGTCATTCACATTATTTGGTTCTATTATTTTTTTTTTTCTGTGCTGCTGGTTCTTCTTTGGGCAACTAATTTATACAGGACAACGAGGCGTATGTATTTTATTAATTAAATTGCCTGGGCTTTTTTTATTTTTATTAATTAATATGGTTTTAGCAAACACAAATATGTATTTGTTTGTATAGTTGATATACAATACAGTTGAAGTCCGAATGTATCGAATATTGAAGTAGTGATAGAAAGGGAAAAAATTTCGCCCAGTGCGTGGCAGACACGCCTGAGGTCAAGAATTCGTAGTCAGTAGTTACGGTCTTTCGCAATTTTCGGACTATCGAAGAAATCCTAAAAATGATTAATATTAGAAAGGTTTACTTTGTGAAAATCCATATTAAAAATATGGGATCGTTGCTTTGTCACATTTCACAACCAAAATCGTACTTTCGGCCATTACGCCATCATCAGGTGAAAAACACAACTAAAAACTGTTCTTTTAGGCGAAACTATAAATATAAATAGTTTCTAAATAATAAACAAATATTTTACTTTGCAAAATACCACTTTTATTTTTGAAACTGTGGCAATATTGTTTCGAACCGTTAGTTCATTTTCAAGCTTGTTTTCAATATTCTGTTTGAAAATGAACTAACGGTTCGAAACAATATTGTCACAGTTTCAAAAATAAAAGTGGTATTTTGCAAAGTAAAATATTTGTTTATTATTTACAAATATGGAATACCATAAAGTAACGCTCAAATCTATTAATATTATAAATAGTTTCGCCTAAAAGAACAGTTTTTTCTTGTGTTTTTCACCTGATGATGGCGTAATGGCCGAAAGTCGACTCGTGTTTGTACGATTCTTGTTGTGAAAAGTGACAAAGCAACGATCTCATGTTTTCAAATCCTAAAAAATAGTTTGACCCTACAAATTGTTGGGAAAATATGCTCTGGTCCCTTATAAAACAATCTTGAGAAAAAGTAAAACATATCCAAATTATCTCAGGAATCCATTTATCGGTAATGGATTGAAAAACATTGTTTTTTGTCGATCGAATTGAAAATATTTGCCGACTTTTGTTTGAAATACTTGGTCGGCCTAGTGGTCGAAAATCGACATTTCATATTACATGACGTAATGGCCTTCTAAACTTTCACGGAAACCTTTCCAAACTACAGCTTATAAAAAAATTAAACAAATGTTTGTATATATACCTATTTCCGTAATGGTTAAAAAATTTACGAATCTTTATAACTGGAATACATGGTTGACCAAGCGGTTGGAAAACGACATTTCATATTACACGACGTAATGCCATAGTAGCCGACTGCAGTATTCGAACCCTTGATCTACCGCCCAAGTATCAGTACTTCGGAATCATAAGCTTTCTAGAAAAAAAAAATGCTAAGATTCAGAAAAATTAATCATAGATCTCTATAGCTTCTTCTTAATGGTATAGTAATTTTTCGAAAACTAAAGTCAGTTTTAAGGACACACAATAAATCTTTATTTACAATTACTTAAATATTTACAAATTGAACAATACCAACCAATTTTCGCCAAGAGAAAAATACATATATAAATTAAAAGATAAAAACATTTTCACCCAAATTTAATTCAAAAAGACATTCGTATTCGTATACACAGCGAAATAAAACCACATGTCATGCCACGAGGTATATATATCACGTTTATATTTCACGTTGAGACAAACAATTCCCCCAAATTAAGAAATGTTTTAAAATGCTTTTAACATAATTTAATTATCTATACAGAAAATGTTTGTATTTTAATACTTCCAGTTTTTTTTTAATATTTCAAAAACACCTTAAATTTGGTAAGAGATTTTCATTTTGTAACAACAAATTTTCTACTTTTTTTTGAACGCTTTAGTCCGCATCGTTTGTTTACAATCATGTTTACAAATATTCTAAACCTTACCAATACACATTACAAAATAAAAGTGTCGGAAACCGTTAAAAGAAGTAAACAAATGTAGTTAAAACATTGCATAAATTATAGGTTATTTACCAAATTCTCCGCTAGGGGAACGCACACACACACACAGAGACATTGAAATCGTAAATATTCACCACCACCAAAAAGCCACTAAAAGCTATTTTAAATGAAGCTTTAGGTCTTCTATTGTGTGTTTTTGTACACTTAATACAATAATGGTTATATTAGAAAATAATAAAATTTATATTCGGTGTTTCTGGTCAGTTTGTTTTGTTTGTAAAATACGATTTTTCTTATAAATTTCCCGTCTAGATAAAAGTGTTTTTCCATTTGACTAAAATGGATAATATTTATGGTTTTTGGTAAACTTAGTAATTGTTGATGAAAACCCAACGAGTGGCACCAAATTGCATTAGATGCATTTAAGGTGTTAATTTACCAACAAACAAGACTTCTTTTTTGAATTTTTTTTTTAGAAAATGAGATTTTGAAATGTCTTCTATAACATAAGATATTAAAATACCTACACAATAGTTATTTGTGTATTAAGAGCGCAAAATGGTGGTTTGCCGCTCGATTGAGAATGTTGACGCGCGACGCCGCCAGGCGGAGCGCGTTAATCTCATGAGAGCGGCAAGTCATTTTGTGCTCGAATTACACATTAAATTTTTTCTACAATCTTATAAAAAATTTTTTTTATTTAAAAGATAGTTGAAAAAATAATAATGGACGTTAATATTTACTTTAATATTAAAATTTTTGCAGCTTTAGAAATATCTGGAGGTGTACTTGAGAAATCACTGTCACTATTACATATTTCTATCATATATGTACATCTTTTTTTACATTTTTTATTCTAATTATTGATTAATTATATTTATTATTTTTAATTGATATTCTGCAGTTATTTTGAAATTTAATAAAATTAATATTTCACTTGATTACGATAAAAATAATAATTTTAGAATCTGTTTATTTATTTGTTACCATAGAAAATATAAACAACGCCTACCCGATTTGTAATTAAATATACGTTGAGCGAGCGACAAAGTATTACTTTTCCGCTTTAAAGCGCAAAATAGAAATTTGTTGCTCGGCAACGAGAGCCTTCGGCAAATACCCATTTTGCGCTCTCTTCACAGAGCGCAAAAGCCTACTTTCCACTAAGATTGTAGAAAAAAATATTTATTGAAGAAGAGATAAAAAAATCAAATTGGCAACCCAAGCATGGTTATAGCTCAAATGTATATTTCTGAAGCTAAACAAAAACGAAACCCCAATTCAGTTTTTTATTAGATTCGGGAGCTTACTTTCCCGTCATATTTGGACAAATACTATATATCCACCGGATTTCAATGTTCCGTGGCCTAGGGAATCCAGAAAATCAACAATCCGGGTGGAAATTTTTCGAGCTTAGACTTTTTTTGGGAACTTTTTGTACGTATATATGAATATATTTTAGCATCTAAATTAATCTATATGGGACATTAAGACAAGCGAAATTTTGACACATTTTGATTAATGGTTCCAGGTTATTATTTTTTTTTAATTTTTTGCAGTAAGAACTGAAAAATTTTTGAAATTTTACAATATATTTCCAATAGGCGGTTGACTTTTTTTCAAATTATGTCACAGTGGCTGGAAGCTGGAAGGAAATATAAACTTTCCCTCTCGGTGGAACTAGAAGCAAATTTTCGAAAAATTTTTTAATTATAGTTTGTAAAAATTTCAATTTGTAACAATTTTGTTTCGAATATTTTTCCTTAAAAATGCACCTGTCTGCCTGTAAAATTGCAAAGATTTTTTGCAACCATTAAATGAAATGGTCTTTTTCATTGTAGTTTTTCTTTTTTGGAACCCTCTCCAAACCCCAACGCTTTACTTCAGTAGATTTTAAAAATAAAACCGGGTCGAAAAAGTCCTACAATTGCGTTATCTGATGTAAAATGGTCGCATTAATCTTAATTTTCAACGTTTACTATGTTTTTCAAAAAGCCACAATCCAAATTGGCAATTGAATGGCTGCAAGGTGGCCGAGATTTGTGTTCAAAATTTTCTTTACTTTTTTTCAGTTTTTCCCAAAAAAAAAATTATATAAAAAGTCTCATTTTTTGGTCAGTCACTCAGTGATCTAGGTGTAACACCTTAAGATTTGATATATTGAAAACGATTGACAAGCGTTTTTAGTTAACAATAGCTCGAATCGAATTCATTTTCCTCGAAAGTACTAAAATCTCTAACGTCTCCGAAGAATTCAATGTTTAATTTAACAACGTTGTAAAATATTTTCGACAACAAAAACATATTATTTGACCTTCTTACGTTGTGCTATGTGTGTTGTAATGTCACTCAATTTACCATAACTCAAATATTTACCGAAAAAGTTTAACAAAATTTTTATTTACATAGTCCCGTACTGTCCGTACGTACCTCTCTACCCATTTATAGTAACGAAAACAAATTTGTAATTTTAACACTTCAATCTGCGTATTCCGTGACATGTGATATGCAAAGTATCAACACAAAAAAAAAAAATGTACAATAAATTTAATCCCAGTTTAAGGCCTTTTTTATGTAAACACTATATCCATCTATTCCAAGTACTGTCGTGTAAAAAAATACTGACACACAATAAATTTGTATTAAGTAACAATATCAATGGTGGAACATTATATACACAGAATAACTAGAAGCAGCCTACACAGAGAGAAAAATCATATAATTTTTGTAGATAAAATTTCAGAAAAATTACCATGCTCTCTTATAATGCGTGCGCGATCGACGACCAAAGTAAAAAATATTTTACGATCATGTAAACATTATTAAATTGAAACGTAAAAAGTATTACAACACAACTTCTATCACACTCTTATGCATATATGTTATAGTTTAATTCTTGTTGTCGTAATATTAAGTCTAGGGGTAGTTAACTAGGGGGTGACTGTATCGAATAGTGGTACTACTTGGGTAGTTCAAGAAGTTTTTCTTCATGGAAAATAGTTTAAGACATTTATAAGACATTTATTAAGATACGATAGTCCAACTTCAGAACCACTTATTGTGACATTATTACCCACTGTCAGTGTGTTAATATGAAAAATGAGTGTATGTTAACTAGTATGTAATTTAAGAATGTGACTCACCCCCTCTCCAATGTTGCTCAAATTGAATTTCGAAACCGAAAATTTCATTTCTACATTATTCTAAATCTCTTAAGCTATTTTCCATGAAGAAAAACTTCTTAAACTGCTCAAGTGGTACGACTATTCGACACAGTCACCCCCTAGTTAACTACCCCTAGACTTAATATTAGGACATGGAGCAAAAACAAGTCAATTAGATTTTCTGACGTAGATTTCAAACCTGTAAACAGAATTTTTATATTGTTTAATTTTCATCCCCTTTTTGCAAAATTACCTCCTAAATTTTAACCCCCAGCCACCCCTGTTGACACAATTTGAACGAATTGCATACCAATAGATAGCCCTTTAAAAAAGAGCAGTACTACCAATTTACATTTTTGCTCTATCTCTTACTGTTTTCGAGATATTTAAAAAATTAAATTTAGGGAAAATGGTTCACCCATTCCTTCAATGTTTAATAATAGTGGAAGCGCTGAAAAATACTAGAAAGAATTGTGCCGAATCACTTGTTTGTCAAAATTGCCGATTTTTTTTTTAGTTTTTTGCAATTAGAACTGAAAAAATTTCAAAATTTTTGCGACATACTTCCACAATTGATTGAACGTGCCCTGAAATATAAACTTTTGCCCTGGGTGGAAACTAGAGTAAACAAGAAATTGCAGCTCAACGCAAACTTTTAAGATATTATCAGTGAGATTTTACCATACAAAAACTTACCATACCTCGATCTGTAACTTTATTCACATAGTTAATATTATGTAGAGATGTGCTCGTGAGTACATTTGTATTCACGATCACGCACAGTCGCGAATTAGGTTTTGTACTCACGCCCAATCACGAACGAGAAAATTTATTTCTTTTCACACTCACGCACGATCACGAACAAAAAAATTTAACACTTTCACACTCACGCACGCTTACGAATTAAACATAAAAACTTTTAAATAGAATCGTTTGAATTTTGAGTAAAAATCACTAGCGTTTTAGCAGTCAGTAAAAAGTATGTCCTCACGATAAAATCATAAATACGGTTAGTACGGTTCACTGAGATTAATACTGATGCAAGTTACATGCTATTTTTTTCTGGAAAGTGAGAAAATTTTCAAAATTTTTCATCTGGCGATTTATTGTTTAATTTTGTTATTATTGTAGGTACTGTATTTGTATATAAATATGATGTTTCGCACAACCAAACTAAATAATATATGTAGTTTTTTAACAAAATTGTGGCAAAATATTTTTTTAGTAGGTACCCATAAATACATACATAAATAATAAAATTGAAAAAAAAATAATAATAATGACAATAAACAACTTAAAATGTTGAAAAACATAATATTTCCTTAAAATTAACGCATATGTTCTTTGTATTATTTCTTCATAGAATGATAGATTATACTATTGAAAACTGTAAAACTGACCTTGTAATATTTTCAAATATACCCATTGACTGAGACCGAATATATGTAGACAGGCCAGTTTTAAGAATTTAATGAATTATTTAAAAACAGAAGAAATAATTAGAACAGTATCATAAACACAGTTGGACATTTCTAAATTGTAAATCATTTTGTATACACTCCAAGTATCTCCGTAAAAAACTGGAATTTGTTAGTTATTGGATAGTTATTAGGAAGGGTTATTGGATTTGTACCCACTTGTACTCATAAAAAGTACCTAATATAAAAGAAACGTTTTTTTTTTTTAGTTAAAAAATAAAATTGGTTTAGTTAATATTCTCTAAAATTGAAAACAAATATTTTTAAAATTTTTTTATTCATGGTCTTTAACTTTTCGTGACTCACGAGTTATTCACGGCAAGAAATTAAATGTCACGATCACGCCCACTTACGCACGATCATAAAAAATTGTTCACGATCACGATGGGTCACGCGTGACCCGTCGGGTCACGCGTGAATTCACGAGTTTGGCACATCTCTAATATTATATAGTAATACTTTTTCCTACTACTGTCCCTATTCTCGTACATATATAGGAGATCATTGTAGGCTGTACGTTTGTACGGTAACCGACACTGAAGTGATTTATATGACAGATATATTTTTTTAAAAAAAAAATACTATGTTTTGTATATATAAATCATTTATTTCATTATATTATGTTTATATTATGATTTTTTCCCGGTTATTTTCGTTATGTTGCGTTGTGATTCTGATTTGACATATTTTTTGTCATGCATCTCTATACATTGTAAGTATATTTATTTATATATCAGCCCTTAACCCCCCTTTGTCCCCTCAAAACACGATGGATGGAAATGTAGGTCAATCTCTTTTCAATTTTCTTCATATTTTTGTTGTTGAGCATATTTTTTTCGTTTTTTTTTTTATTATAAATAAATATAAAAATAATTTATTTCCATATTTTTATAGCGAACAATGTAGTTACATCAACTACTATTTATATTTTACTTGGTGGTACTAGTCTATTGGTGTATATTGTGATTTCGCATGAAAATAATTGACTTTAAAAATGAAAATTTATACCGCATTTTGTTTTCTCAGTGTCAATATGATGATAAAGTGCGCATAAAGTTAAGAATATTATAAAATAAATTAAAGTAAAAAAAAATCTTTTTTAAGAAAAAGCTTTTATTTAAAAATTGGCTAAAAAAATGAAGTAACTTTTGAGTCAAGTTTGAAGCAATATGCAACATAATTTATAAAAGCTTGAGGCTTTATCATTAATTATTTCTGTTTTGAATATAAGTGTAGATATTTTACTTTTCAGTACTTACCAAACTTAATTAAACGCCTCAAGCTTTTATAAATTATGTTGCATATTGCTTCAAACTTCACTCAGTAGTTATTTAATTTTTTTAGCCCATTTTTAAATAAAAGCTTTTTCTTAAAAAACATTTTTTTTACTTTATTTTAATTTCTACTCTTTATTCTGATTACAATTAATTTAAAAAAAAAAAATAAAGAAGTAATTTTTTTACCTATATTGTAATCGGTTAATTTACTCTAATCAGTCATAACTATGGAAACAAAAAAATTGCAATGTAAAATCAATGGACAATATTTGATAATTCGAAATGTCAAAAAGTTGCATAGGACTAAAAATCAACAATTTTGGTTTGGGGAAATTTAGGGAAGAACTAATCATACAATATTTCATTGTCATCAGGGTTAGACACGTATGCAAAGTTTGAAACTTCTAGCTCAATTAGAATCTGTCTAAATTTTGATTCCAAGATTTGATCTAAATCAATATACTAACATAGCAAGTTAAATAAAAGCTTTTAAATATAAATTTACTATTTAGAAATATTTCTTCTTCACGTCTTAACGAATTTCTAAATGAAAAATTCAGCTGCTACAGCCACTGTTATGGCAAGACTTAAATTAGAGGCTATGCTAGAAATTTGTTTTGAGTTCTCTGTAGAATACGAAATTGATACTCAAACGAAATTTGGTGAAAATATTCAAAGTCTCAAACGCTTGCATGGATTCTTCAGTCAAACACGTCTGATACCCGAAAAATGAAATTTTTGCCAAAATTTACCAAAAATTCAAAAGTTTTTAGAATTTTTTTTACACCATGGCAAAAAGCAGATAAAATCACATAAGATGTTCTTTCGAACCATTATCGTTTGTAAACAGACTTTCGAGAAAAAATAACTTGTACCTACAACCGAAATCCATTTTTTATGCTGGATGCTGCGAGAGGGGTATTTTATAGGGGAGAGGGGGCACAAGGGGGTGGGGTATGCTTATTTAATCTTGTTATGCATTTTCTTAATTGTCGACCCTAAATCTGTAGCGAAAGTAGATTTTTCCATTTTTGAATCAGTTTCATTTTTTCCAAAAAAAAAGTTCTATTAATTTTTCTCTCTTTTTGTCAATTTTTTCATTTTATAAAATCGGAAATAGATATCTCCCCGTTCGGAAATGACATATAAATTACATCCGCTTTTTATGGTTTTTTGTGGTATTTTAATCTTTCAGTCAAATGTATCGAAGAATATTTCATTATTAACGGATTATTGAATCAAATGTCAATAATCGGCGCACTGAAACAAGAAAAAATTTTAAAAATCTATTCATATCGAGAAATTACAAAAACCTTTTCGGTCAGAATTCATTTGAGCTTGTAGGTAATAAGTGAAAATATTTGAAAATTTAGTGTAATTTGTACAAACTTTATTTAATGCTTTCTGATATAGTTTTTTATTTTTCAAATGTTTACTTCAAAATCGATTCATACGAAATTTATATAAAGTTATTTTCAACTATGTATAAAAAAAAAATTGAGGGTGGCACTTATCTACAAACTTGTATAAAGCCCGCATCACACGACGCTTATTACACTGCTTGTACTGCTGCTGTGCTGGACACTATAATGGCGCTTCTACGATGTTGGCTGCACACAATGTGCGTTTCTGGTCTGGATCCATAGAATGAGTTCTCGGAACAGAACCAACAGTGACATTATTTTCTATCAGTAACACAGTAAGCAGACTTTTCTACCATGATTACCAGAAAACACCGATGCGATACAGGCTTTAGATGCAATCTACGTATATTTCGCGTCACTAATACCGATTGAGAAATACTTGCATATTGTATTTGATGCTACTGATACTATAGAGCTCTTTTTCCAATTCTACTATTTTTCCATCTTTTTTGTTTTTCAACTCAGTTTTTCATAAGGATATTTGAAATTTCTTTATTCATACATACGATACGACATGGCATGGCACACGGGAGTAGGAAATGATGAAAAATGTAATAATTTTTCAGTTGTTGATAGAGACAAAGATTGCATCTCTTTTCAATCGGGTAGATCAAAGATTGGAACAAAGGGAATATTTAAGAGACAGATATGACTATGTATAATGCATCAGTGACGTTGATTTTATTCGATATTTTCTTGTTGGAAAATTTTTCAAGCAAGAGAATTGATGGAACTCACTTAAACTTAACACCTTTCATAATTTGAAATGTCATGGTGCAAATAAGAAATTCAAAGGTTACCTAAAAGAGTTACTATTATTTTAATCACTTTACAAATGTGTCTAATACGATCGCCACGAACATCATTATTTAATAGACCGTCGAGACTATAAGGTTTATCAACACCGACATAGATATTAACTTTATTTTAAAGAAAAAAAAAAAACAAATATGTTAATTAAAAATTAAAGTAAAAGAAATGTTTTTTAAGAAAAAGCTTTTATTTAAAAATCGGCTAAAAAAAATAAAACAACCTTTGAGTGAAGTTTGAAGCAATATGCAACATAATTATAAAAGCTTGAGGCGTTATCATTAATTATTTCTGTTGTGGATATAAGAGCTATTTTATATTTCAGTAGTTACCAAACTTAATTAAACGCCTCAAACTTTTGTAAATTATGTTGCATATTGCTTCAAACTTCACTCAAAGGTTATTTTATTTATTTTTAGCCGATTTTTAAATAAAAGCTTTTTCTTAAAAAACATTTTTTACTTAAATTTATTTTCTACTTTTTAGTCTGATTACAATTAATTTGAAAAGAAAAATTAAAGAAGTAATTTTTTACCTATATTTTAATCGATTAATTTACCTTAATGAAACATAACTTGGGAAACAAAAAATTGCAATGTAAAATCAATGGACAAATATTTGACAATTCTAAATGTCAAAAAATTGCACAGGACTAAAAATCAACAATTTTTTTTTGTGGGCGGGGGGCAATGTAAGACAAAACTAATTATACAATATTGCATTGTCATCAAGGTTAGACACGTATGTAAAATTTGAAACCTCTAGCATGTAGCTCAATTAGAACCTGTCTAAATTTTGATTCCAAGATTTGATCTAAACCAACATACTAACATATCAAGTTAAATAAAAGCTTTTAAAAATACAAAAGTATATGGACACCAGTTAATTTACAAATAAACAAAATTAATTTACCATAAAATTAACTTTCGACCAAATCTTTTGATTTTGTTCTAAAGCAAGATTACCTACATAGAAACAGAGGCATAATTATAATGGAACAACTGTAGGGATTGCACCAGATAAGTGAGAATTACTGGGAAGTGGTTTTTATGTCGTAGTCCCTAGAACCTGTGAAAGAAATTTTCAAAGAACTACAATTTTGTGTCTTGCTTTTTTTTTGCTTGTCACTAGGTAATTTTTAGGAAAGTGAAGGAAAGGAAAAAAAAGGACGTTCGTTTTTTCTTTTTTTTTTTTTTTGGTCGTCAGTCTCATTTTTGCGGAAAAAATGGAATTCTTTAGGCCGGGACGTTTAAGGGGTGTTCCAGAACACAAAATTTTGTTGTTGCGCCTCTGCATAAAAATAAATAGTTCAAAAACTTATCGTGAATAACAATGGATAAAAAATCTTTCTTCGAAAATCTGTTTACGTAGGATAGGTTCAAAAACTTATGGTTGGATACATCAGAGGTGGAAAGAAGCTATCATTGTTAATTTGAAGCTCAGTGTTTCGTAAACAGGATCTGATGGGCGAAACTACCAATATATCTACCAATACAGTGACCCATAAAAGGTTCCTGAACAACGAAATTGGAATTTCTGATCTGAAATTGATTGAAATTCATCCTGAAATTCAAAAAATGTGGAAATTCGTCGCTCGAATATCATCAAACATGTTTAACCATCACATTGCTAATACGACTTTTGAATTTTGAAAGTCAAAATTAAAATTTGCCCTTTAAAGTTTCTAAAATTTATACTGCAATTCATACTGCAATTAACGATTATTCCTTTTCGAGTATACAAAAACAGCTACAATTTAGTAAGAAAGTACTAACTTTTATGATATTATTATCACTAGGTACCGGGTTTCTTCGGACAGGTCAGGACCGTACTTATTTCAATAAAATTTTGCAACTAAATTACATTAAATTATGCACATTTCAATGAATATAATTTGTCAGAAATTACATTTTTCACCATTTAGAATACTAACAGCATTTTTTATTTGACCTAAGTAAGAAAATTCAAAAAATCGGAGAAAATTTTTGTAAAATATAATGAAAAGTTGTTGAATCTTTAAACGGTCCACTATAATAGCTAAGACGTACGTATTTACTAAGATTTTTTATTACTGAAAAACCAATTTTTAACAAGCAACTATACTTCTATCTCTCAAAATTGAAAACAATAAAAAAAGATGAATTTATTTAATTTAAATAACATGTCACATAAATCACATACATAATATAAACAAAAATACTTTTGATAGTCAATTAAAATTACAGTGGCACTTTTCAATTGTGCCGGTAATAAATAAAAGAAAAAAAAGGATGTTTACATAAAATACGTATAAATAATATTTTGATACACATATGTATGTGTGTGTATGTAACTTTTGGACGTTGTTTTTATGAAAATATTTTGAACTTTTAGTCACATTGAGTGCAATATGTATACCTGCATATGCTAAAGACGAAACTGTCTGATCCGAAAGAAATCCGATACCTGATTATCACTAAAACTGAAAAAAATCAATCCCAACTTAATAGCCATCGATAATTTCAATCATATTCCGGCAAAAAAAACACCAAATTATTAAATATTTTTCCTCAAAACTATAACAATACCTCGGCTTCTGTTTTTGACAGTTCACCAAATGATACCGTCCTCCAAGTATCTGTAACAACAACACCAAACAAGACAGAACAATACAATACCTACATCGTCCGTCGTACCAACATAGTAAAAAAAAAAATACTGCTAGCTGCAGCACTACCACACGGCTACCAACATAAAAACACACAATATAACAACCATTATAGTATCCGACCATAATACACTGTAATAACGATGTACACACCACAGGAAATGTTACAGGATTTATTACATTCAATAGACAAGCCACAATCGTACGTTCTATTCACTATTTGACCCCGCGTACACTTCCCCTCTCCCTCTATTGCCCGCCCGCATACCCTGCACCGATCATTATTTGCAATTTTCTACAACTTTTTTACACAACATTTTTCTTTTTCCCAATTTCCACGTACAGCTACGAATAGATGATACAAATTCTTATTCGGGGGTTCCCCTTTCGTATCCGTTTTGCCCGTTGGCTACACTGACTCCGCCGAATACAATGGTAATAATTTTTGATCAAATTCTTCTATTGCATTATTTGTTGCCAGGTATTTTTTTTTATCCCCTTGTAATGTCTTCAAGATGGATTTTGTTTGATATAGTTGTATTTGTATAGTGTTGGTATAAAGAAAGTTTTAACCTATGGCGATTGAAAGCATCACACTGGAAGGCAAGAGGAGCAAGTAGAAAGAATTTCAATTGAAATTGTCATTTTAGGGGTTCAATTTTGTCATTTTAAAACACATAAATGAAAAATAGTCATCCCTAGATCAATCTAGTACTGCAAACAATTTGATGAAAATAAACAATTAATTTTTTGGAGAAAAAGAAACCTAAATATTAATTATAATAATTTACTTTGATAAAATTACTTACTGAGGGTTTTTAAGCATTTAATCAGTCCATTGCATAATAATATAAGTTAATCATTTAGTTTTTTTTTTAAAACAAGAATTAAAAAGCCGACAATCAACCTACACCAGTCCATTTGAACTAACTCTTTTCCTTCCCATTATTTAACAGAAAAAAATTCGAAAAGCTATGAAATATTATATGATTTATTAACGTAACAAAAAAACCGACAAAACACAAATTTAAAAATTCATAAATAAAAACAAAAAAATGTGCCGGAAATATATGTTGTGGGTATATAGTACACCGGATGTGACGTGTGTCGACAAACAGGAAATAAATGTTGAAAAGATCTGAATTTTCAATTGTACATAGGTACATAGGTACTAGAAAATTTCCATGTTCCCATAGAAAACAAAATCTTATAGGCGCATAGTAAGTAATGTAACAGACAAAGTGAGTTTAATGATAAATATCATGGTACAGAATGAGATAATTATATTTTCAATTTGTCAGTACAATAGACTATTGGTGGAATAATCTAGATTTATTAATAGGTTACTAGCATTTACCCACGTCTTCTCCCGCGTTATGTTAGAAATTATGATTCAAGTTAATATCGCGTCATTATTGAAAGCTATTTTCTTTTTGAGAATTTTCCCACTAAAAAATAATGTTTTTTCGGGGTAACTATGTTTGTGCAAAGTTTAAAATCGATTGCCGAAGCGATTGAGGTGTGAAAGAAGGACAAACAAGCTCACTTTCACATTTATAATATTAGGATGATGAAAAGTGTACCAAAACAACATTGGCAACGTCAGTGTTTATATTACAATATTAAATTGCTGAATTGTCAAAAAATACTTTAAAACACTGTTAAATAAATCTAGTACGGTGCAGTTATTAAAAAAAAAACGGCCTAACCTCAACATCCAAAATAACAGTTTCACTCCAACTCCAAATTGTTCTATACAGTCCACAAACTGTTTGGCAAAAAGTTACACCATTTTGAGCGTCGGGTTTTGGGGGGACGGGGGTAGAAGTAGGAATTAACGATTTTTTTTAAATATTTCGGAAACTTTGGGGTTTAGCGTAAAAAGGGTCATGTACAAAAATAATCTATATTAAATTGCGAACAAAAATGAAACTGTGCATAATCTTGCTAAAGTGAACAGTTCCAGAGTTACGGAGGATGTAAAAGTAGCAATTTTTAGTATTTTTAGCCACTGCTGCACCTATCACCAGGTGCAGCAGAGGCTGAATAAGAAGAAGAATCCGCTCGAGTGGGGGTGAAAGAAGACTGACGATCACCTGAGACCAATTGCAACAGCACGTCCTGCAGCTCCCGAGGAATTACTTTCCCTCATAGTGTGCGCTTGCAAAGACGAATGCATCGGTAACTGCGAATGCAGAAATAGTGGTCTAAACTGCTCAAGCATATGCGGTAATTGTTCAGGGCTAGGATGTGATAACAGGGATACGACTATCATAGACGAAGATTTAGAAGAGGAGGGTGCTATGTTTGAAGAGGACTAACCGCAATTTCCTTTTACAAAACGCAATCCTGTATAAGAAAAATTAGTTTCCTTAGTGAATATGTGTCATATTTTTTCCAAAAAATTTAAAAATACTAAAAATTGTTAATTTTACCTCCTCTTAACTCTGGAACTCTTCACTTCAGCAAGATTATGCATAGGACTATTTTTGTTCGCAATTTAATGTAGATTATTTTTGTATAGGCACTTGTTTGCGTTAAACTGCATAGTTTTCGAAATATTTAAAAAAAAAACAAACTGGCGAAAACCGTTAATTTGCCTACTTCTACCCTCCTCCCCCCAAAACCCGACGGTCAAAATGGTATAACTTTTTATCAAACAGTATGTGGACTGTATAGAACAATTTGGAGTTGGAGTGAAACTGTTACTTTGCATGTTGAGATTTGGGTCTAATTGCACCGTACTAATCTAGATTGACTTTCAATATTCAAAAGTGAAATAAAACACATAAAGAAATATTAAATTTTAATTGAGCTTACAACGTAACTATAATTAAATATAATAAATCTAACGTAATAACTTGAAAGACAAAGATATGAATATTGACTTTTCTTACAAAGAATATATTTTAATATTAAAACGGAAATGGTAATAGTTCTGTACAGTATGCCAATACGCAAATATTACCATGACACCAAGACATGTAATTCAATAAGTAAATAACTGAAATCAAACACTTTAGTGTAAACAGTATCAATAATTGTATATATTGACACAACAAGACGAATTTTGATAGGGTGAATGCGGGAGAGATGGCGCACATTTGGAAAACACTTTGTAATTCTTGCATTTAATTGATTTGAAATTTGGTACACAATAAATGTAAACATTGTTCTTTAAAATTATTTTGTAAATAAAAAATTCATAATTAACATTTTTCTAGAGCCTGCATAGGTGTGGGAGAGATGCCGCATCAAAGAAAGTGAGACGCCGCATAGTTTATATGAAAAAATGTACATTTTACACACATCTCCATACATGATGCATGCCATATGTAACCATTTTTGGCACTTTATACATCTTAACCAGTCAACTTTTTTTTGTTTCTGAGTACCTTTCAAAACATTCAAGACACAGGCAATCATCATTATTTTCGTTATTTCCACTAATATGAGAGCTCTTCCTGATCCATTAATGGATCTTTTATATTTACGTGGCATAATTTACAATCCAAAAAAGAAATTGAATAATTAAGTTATATAAGTCTATGTTTTTAACATGTAATATGATGCGGCATCTATACCAACTTTAAATGCGGCATCTCTCCTTTTTGTTGGGATAGATGCCGCATGTTGCTATAGCAAGCATAGTGCGAATTTCAAACCTAAAATTTTATACAGTACCTTCAAAGTATACCTAAATGAATAACAAAACTCATTTTCATTAAAACAATGAAACCTCCCCTTAAGTCGTTAATTGGGTAAAAGATAATTTAATTGTAGGGCGTTGATTCCATCTTGTCCTGACACCTATTCCGTCTACATACTGTCTGCGTTAACTAATTTCCAACCAATTTTCGTAAAGTAACAATATCACTATTGTAAATCTTATTCAGACATTATTTTTGATTATTTTCTATTCACCCATATATTAAAATCAACCTCTAGCAAACACCTCGATAACACCCAATCGACACAAACCAGAAAATATTTGTCTTTTGCCGTGCCTTGTGCCATACATGTATTTTATTCATTCAGAAAATTCATATCAATGTCACAAAGATTGCCGATAACACTTTATCTTTGTATTTTCCATTTCGTTATAATATTCCGGATGGCAGAGCACTACAATCCGGTGCATCCACTAACATAATAGGGTGATGTTTACCCTCAAACCCACTGCGCGCCCCCCCTTCCCCCAACGAATGGACTTGTACACTACACAGAACGAGATCGACCTTTTTTTCATTTAGATTCCTTTTTGTTGTTGTTGAATCTGTGTGAAACTATGTTACTTTTGTGACAATTGTAACAATTCATGTCGACCGTTGCTAATATTATAGTAAAAGTTACGACTTCTAACACTATTCGAGTAACATATATATGTTTGTGATATGTATTGCTTTGGCGACGGGTGATGATGTGATGGATATGGGATCGATTTATTAAGAATATTTTTCAGTTGACGAGTGTAAGAATATATTATCATATACCTATGTATAGTGAAAAGAACGACAACTGGAAATGACTTTATGTTTTTGACAAACTCGTAATATAGCTATCTCTCACAAGATCTACTATCTAATATATTGAAAAAGTATAGTAGAAATTATAATAACTTTTAAATGTGACAAAATTTTATTCTTGAAATGAGTCATTTTCAGTTCTAAAAAATAAGACCATAGCTTCTTTCTTATTGTATAGACATCAACTAATCGACACCAAATATGGACAGTTCAGAAGTCAAAACGACTAAATCCATAAAATAATAAAATACCCCTGTCGCAGCATCTGCATAACATAGAGAATTTCCAAATATACCCATTTCAAATAGTTTAGCCTTCTAACAGTGAACCAATTTTCAAAATCAGTTCAGTAGTTAATTGTCGGCGCTTTTGGGTCCTCAGGACCCTAACGGATCTCATATAATGTACGGATTTCATATAATGTAACGGATCTCATATGTTATTACATTACATAACTACAGTTTTCGATTTTTTTTCTAGGTATGCAAATATATATAAATTATATTTTCTCTCTAAAGGAGGACATCATACAGAAATTTCCTTTCCATAACGTACTCTTAAAAATTCTAGCTAATTTTGATGAGACTAAGCTATTGTTATTATAACATATACATACGTATTAAATAACTAACTATATAGCACTTGTTTTATCTAGAAAAGAATTGCTTAAAATCCGGTAGTCAATCCGGATTCCAACTTGCACACCAAATTTCATAAGCATTAAACGTTTCGTTCGAGAGTTATCGTGCACACACATAAATACATATATATATACATATATATATATATATATATATATATATATATATATATATATATATATATATATATATATATATATATATATATATATATATAAATTTTAGTGAAGTAGATTTTTGGGTTCTAGAGGCTCCAAAACAAATTTCTACCATAGTTCCGGTCTTAGGTCTTACCATAAGAGCTGCTGTAATAGCTGAATTTCCAGAATGGAAATTCGCTAAAAAGAGAAAATCGGTACTTTTCTAATTCGCTAATTGTTCGTAAAATTGTTTGCTAAAAAGTGTATCTTACCATTGCAATTAAAATTTACGATAATCCGTAAGCTTATAAAAAATTGATTTATTGTCGGAAGGCATTAAAAAGTTAAAAAATATGACGATACTGGGTCAAAACGCGACCGCTGAGCCTAATGACCGTTAAGATATCAGATTTTCTCATCCTACGCACGTTTTTGGCAATTGTGTGCCATTTTAAGAAAAACTCCACACAAATAAGGTTTTTATTTCCGTAAGAAACAACTTTCAAACATATACATGACCTTATTTTCACTTCAAACAACAAATTAAATATAATCGACACCAATCGATACACTATCACTCATCACAAATAGTTGAAGAAAGATGTTTTGACGATTCTGTTTTTGACTTGTGTGACTTGTAGGATGGTATATAGTGTGGCACAATGGATTCTGGTATGGATGGAATGGGTGGTACACTTCTCCAGTGTTGGCTGGTGCCATCTACCTAATATCACATATATCATATGCGCCCACCACTATACAATTTTGTCGTGTTAACATGATAAATGGTGTGTGTTATTTCATTAAGGAAGGCGTTCTTCATTCTATTTGTTGGTGTGTTCAACTAGAAAATATTATTATTATTTTCTTCGAAAATATCAGCGCATACATATAATGGCATATACCGTGACATACGTAATTGTGTCACGAGCGATTTTGTGTGCGTAATGACTTTCTATCGAAACATTCATATGGTTGGGCCACGAGCCAGTGGCGGATCCAGAGGGGGGGTCATAGGAGTCATGACCCCCCCTGAGCTGAAAATATTTGCTATATATTCTTACGATTACGCTAAAAGATTCAAACAAATAAAAATTATCAAATAAATTTTCAAATTCCAAACAAAGAAATCTAGTGGTTAATATTTTTAAACAGTATAATTTTAACTTGTAATTTTAAAATGTAATGTACACACGTAGAAAATATTATAATTATTGTACATTAAAAGTCCTTGCATCTAGCTCAGTGGTTCTCAAAGTGGTCTATATTAGCCCCCAGGGGTCGATTATAAGCTGCAAGGGGTCCATGTTGGCCAAAATAATTGGGGTTCGGTAAGATGTAAATGGGGATTTATAGCGACAGAGTATACGTACACCGAAGCAGGTTTTGGCTTGGTTGTTCTAAAATGTAAAATGGAGAAATTCGTGACCTTTTTTTTTTGGTTGTCACCTGCATTGACCAAAAAAAAGGTCATCGGCACCTCATTTTGGACAAATTATATTTTCGAAGTTGTTGCTGAATTTATGAATTTGTACAGGGGGTGTATCTAAAATCGAAAACCATGGCAAAGGATAGGGATCGACGACACCAAGAAGTTTGGGAATCACTAATCTAGCTTTTGAAAATAGGAGAAAATAACATATTTTTTCTTAAATGACCATTTATCAAATAACCAGTATAGATGCTGCACATGTGTTAAACAATCTTTAACTTATCAAAAAAGAAATTAGAAATTCATGAAGTTTTGAGCACTGTTTGTTAAATTTGCAATAGCGAACAAAGTTTGACTCCCCTTCTTCCCTAAATTGCAGGCTGGACTCGCCCATAATTTGTAATATAGAATTTACCTATAAGCTTCACATAAAAAAAATTCTGTGCAGATTTGGACACACTTTGTTATAGGTATTTACAATAAGGACTAAAGTGTTAAGTCATAAAAATTTGACCCTCCCCCCTGAGCTGAAGGCTGGATCCGCCCCTGCCACGAGCGTTGAAACGGTTATATTTAGTTTAAAATTAAGTTTAAATGTATTTAAAGTTTAACCTCTTATTGCATGAATTATGAAGGAGGTGAAGAAAAAAATTTTTTTACTGAAAATGTCTTTCACTTCTTTTATTTTAGTAGTCAAATTAAGAAAAAAAATTAAGTTTTATTGTTAAGAAATTACTTAACGAAGCCATATATCGCTTCATATGCATTCTAGTATTATAATTATAATCGATATATGACTTCGTATGCGTTAAATAAGAAATACAATTATATTTTATGAAAATATGTATGGCAATGTAATGGCAATTTTATTTGCCATTGTAACATAAATAAACTTGACACTTTCCACATTTGGCGAATGAACGGAATTTTGAGCAGTTTTGACATAATTGTCAATTTAGTTTTGTCCATTCGAGGAAATGGTCACCTTATCTGATCGTACAGACTTCAAAGGGAGGTCTTGATGCCTAGCTGGAGTTTCTCAATGAGTATAGGTGAGCCAGGCAAGCTAGATGGAGTACCTTTTCGGCTTGTTGCAGTACGTTTTCTGGCCACCGAAGTGGATGGACTGCCTTGGCTGGTGGGAGTACTGGGGAATCAGAAGCAAAATCATCGTCACTCACGAAGTCATCACCAGAAATAGAATTGACATGCTGGGATGTACCATAACAGCGATACGAAGCCATATATGCCCAATAATAATTTGGCTTAAACGCATACGAAGCCAAATATGGCAACTTCAAAATAAGCCCCAAAAAATCGAAGAAAACAAGAAAACACAAACGAATCACAACTATTCCAGGTTTTTGAATATATAAAGAACTGTGTTCTGAAAATTTTTGATTTTAGTACTTACCGTTTTATTGTTTAGTTTTCACAAATAAAATTAGCACCAATTAATTTCACTGTAACGGTCGGACACTCTGAACATAACTTCAAACAATTTGACAACCCGTACTTACCAAAGACAACAAAAATTACGTTCCGTTACTCGAAGAAGTATAAAGTTAGGGTTTAACATTAGTTTCAAAAAAAAAAAAAAATTTAATATGTTGAAAAAAAAACCAGTAAAACTTAGAATCCATATATGGCTTTGTATGCGATAAGGGGTTAAAGCTAGATTTTCAAAATTTTAAATATCAAAATTTTTGGCGAGGTAAGATGAAATTTTACGGTACGGAAGAATACAAAAGAAAAATGTGTTTGTTTGCTTAAACGTCATCGTTTCAGTGAAAAAAAACTGGTATAGGGTGTCGCAAAACTTTTGGACAGATACCTACCGTGTACTCTAGACGTTAAAATAAGTTGATTGGACCCAACTTACCTATATACCAAAATGTACCGTTTACCCGTGAGAGGAGTCCCAAGTTTACTTAAAAAAAAATTGACTTTTTATAAAATTTGACACCCGGGCACTTTAACTGATCTCACTACTTTTAGTAACCGAACAAACCCAGAGTGACGTAAAAAAGCGTTAAAGCCACCATCATCCTCTAATACAGGGGTCGGCAACCTTTTTTGGATGGCGGGCCATTTTTAAAAAAAAATAATTTTTAGCGGGCCGCACATTCAAATATTTTGCAATGTAGTATGTGGCTTCAGTAGATTTTTTAACGAATTTTCGAATCGAAAATTCACCTATTAGAGTTACTGTCTTGATGCTACTTGAGCCCGGGACTATGATAGAAATAATTTATTTTGAAGTCTCTAGAAACCAAAAATGACATTCACTAAAATTTATATAACTCTCAAACGAAAAATCTTGTTTTTACGAAATTTGGTAAAAATATTGGAAATCAAAAAAGTCAGACACGTCCGATGCCCGGAATACATTTTTAGGTATTTTTACAAAAAGTAAGTATGGCATGAGTACAAAAAGTAAGTTTTTTGCCCAAATTTCCTCAAGTTTATGCCGTATTTTCTTACACCGTTGGAAAGAGGAGAAAATAGTCATATAAAAAGGATCTTTGAACAATAATTCTATGTCAAGTAGTTCCAAGAAAAACTAATTTTTGTAAACGGAAATTCGCTATATTATGCAGGATACTGCGACAGGGGTATTTTCTTTTTTTTAACACAAATTAATATTTAAATATTATTAAAAATCAACATGGGGAATAATTTTTAGTAATAGTTTTATTTACATGTTATAAAACATCGGAGAACAAAAAAAAATATAAAGTATATATGTATGCTCAACTCTGCATAGGCAGAGCAAATTGTTCGAAAAGTTGTAGTGCTTGGCGGGCCGAATGAAAGCTTGTAACGGGCCGCAGGTTGCCGACCCCTGCTCTAATAAATTTGCTTAGAATTTTCAAAAAGTGCAAGACTTTTTCATTATCTTCATTTTTTGGCTCTTGTAAAAACTCCGTATTTCGCATAGTTTTGGAAGAAAAAAAATGTCTACTCAGACAGTGATAACTGATATTGTGTGAGCTAATTTAATTTAATTAAAAAATTTAGTTAACCGTGGAAACGAAAAAAAAACTTTTGCTGGCAATATTTTCTCCAAGAATTTTTTTCAGAGTTCACCACGATAAACCACAAAACGACTTTTGGTCGATCTCGTATTCTAGTTTACAAATTGAAAATTAAGGTCCAGCCTAACAGTAAAATTACATCCAAAAAAATAAGCCAACTCTTCTAAACAAATTTGGCCATTTTTATAGGGAAAATGAAAATTTGGCACTCATATTGTCTAATTTCATCAGCACATCTGATTCATATCATTTTTTAGCTATTCATTTAAAAAAGAAAAATTGACCTATGTGACGTCTACATGTATATCAAATTTTTCTAATGGGACCAAAAGCCGTAACTTTGATTCTAGAAACATAAAAACTGAAGCTGCTCATAGCTGAATATTTTTGAAGGAATTAATTGTAAGGACAACAGAATAATCATACCTATACGGAAATTAAATCACATTTCCCGAACGAATGGCAAAAAAACTAGATCATCGAATAAATTTTTATAATTTATTATTATAATACTCTTTTTCTCCCTCGTACCTCCCTGCACACTTGGGATGTAAAGTTACTTTTGTCAAAATTTGTATATATTGTCTTGCAGTAATACTTAACTTCAATTGTAAACAACTTGTAATACATGCCATTGTTTTCTGTGCTGTTTTACGAGCTATTAAACGTAATATTATTTATTGCTTTAATAATGTATGGTAAAATTGATAAATTTTCTACACCGAATTATTTATTAATGGGGTTAAATGGCTTCTAACACTTTACTTAAAAAAATTGACACTAGGAAACTCTTTTATGAAAATCAAACTTATTATGTGGAGTCTATTTTCAAAAAACAATTTCTAAGAAAAAACTGATTTTGAGATTAATATAGAATTGTAAACTTTATTTAGAAAGCCATTATCCTAAACGGAAATATTTTTCCAAAACTGACTACAAAGTACCTAAAAAGGGCATCAAATTTTAATTTTCAAAAAGAAATATCTAAATAAAAATTTGTTTTCAAAACGCAATTTTTGAAATTTTATTTTTAAACTGAAATATCTTTAATTTCTTGAATTAAATAATGACCGTTATTTTGAAATTTTTAACGTGCATAAAGGTACCTTAATAAAGAAAAAATACAACTAGAACGGTAACTCGAACAAAAAATATTACGCTTTAAGCTTTTTAACTCATTTTTTGTTGCACGGTCACAATAGTCTCATGGATAATATGAGTAGCGTGTTACTACCATTACAGTGTCTGAAAGAAATACCGGAAGCAAATAGAAGAAAGTGCTACAAGCCGAAGGGAAAGAGAAAAATATATAAGTGTAAATTACTTTATGCTATTCGATATTTTTATAAAATAAAGCAAATATTTTACTTAGCAAAAAAATCACGTTTATTTTTTAATTTTGACAATTGTTTCAAGCTTAAAAGCCTATTTTCAAACAAAGTAAGATGACTTTATTTATATGAAGCTAGAAAAAATTTTTAAAATTTAATTTTTACAAACAATTTTTACAAATTTTTACAAACAATGCAATAAAAAAATTGCATGGGAAAAATATGGAATATTATTCATTTTTATTTTCATTTTAGGCAATGAAGTTTATTACTTTTTTGTAATTTTATTTTCAAAATGAAATATCATAAAGTTTTATTTTCAAAATGAATTTTCTTTTTTTTGAGAACACATTTTTAAGGGGATTAATTTGAATTAGATTTTTATACTGACTGAGGTTCTTCTTTATAGTATCCCAACTTTGTTATTTACTGGTAAAAAATCCGTAAAAATTTTGCTGGCGTTGGATATAGGAAATCCACAGACCAGTGAACATATTATATTTTATATTATAGAGACATATAATTGAAGCAATCAGTTACGACTAAATTCCGACCTCAATAGTATTCTGTTATGTAGTAATTGATTCGTATCTGTAGTTACACTTTCAAATAATTATTGTCAAAATATAATATTGATAATAAAATTTTACTTTTTGGAAAAGAAACTGCAAAATTTTGAAAGAAGAAAAGTGGTATTCCCTTTATTTTCAAAATACGTACCTATACAAATTATGTCCTGCAATAATTATAGTGGCATTTGCTCAAAAATTGACTTTATATTATTTCATTAAATTTCACCCGTCTCACCCTTGTTACCTGCTTCAAGAAAAATACCTAGAAACTGGCTTTACTCTTTGTCTAGTAGTATAATCAGTATAATATAATAGTGTTCATTGGTCTGTGAGGAAATCTCATTTTACTCGAAAATTACATTTTGTTAGAAATTGCTTTTTGAAAATAAGCTCCACATTTTTCAAAAGACGAAGTAGGATTCAAAAAGTACGATGAAAAATTTAGGTAAATGGGACACTGATACCCTACTCGACGCTTATTTTATCCCATTTTCCAGGTTGTCTCTTGAAATTAACCCTCAAAATCAAAATTCAACCTTACATCTATACAATTGGGCCACCAAACTCTAACTCTGTGCTAAATTTCAAATTTTCGCGTAGAATGGTTTCCTGTGATAGACGGACGGACACCGAAGTGATTCCATACGTGTCCCAATTTACCAATTTTGGTACGAAACACTACGAAACGATGAAAAATTTGGAATGAAATATTTTCTAGAATAACTATAAAACAGTTATCGCTGGTCAGTTATCTATATAAAGTACCTATAATAATTTAAAAAATATTTACAAAACTTATCATGAATTACCCGGCACAACCAATCTTTTATTCATGAATAAATTTATACAAATATTGATTTCAATCTATGTTGTAGATATACCGATCGAGAAGTTTCTTCTTCTTGCATTCTTCACAAAAATTATATGGACGCTTACATATTCTAGTTCCCGTTATCGACGTTGAAGTCTCCACTGTACAATAAATATTCAGCATTAAAAATGTCATTCGGGAAATTTATACCCTTTAAAAAGATGCCATAAATATTTTCAAATACAGCAAAAAAAAAGAAAAAAGAAAAGTTTGAAAAAGGAGAAAATTTTTAATATTTTCTTTCTGATTCTATCTCTGTTTGTGTAGTGTAGAATGGTATCGTGTTGTCTCGATCGTTTGGCAAGATATTTAATATAATATTTTTCGTTAAATTTTTTTTTTATTTTATATTATATTTGTATGCAGATGTACATACATATATTGTATAAACTTATGTAACAATTCTAAAGTTAATTTTCTCGAATGAAAACTTATATAATAATTTCTTAAGGCATAAATATGGTATCCTGTCGTCGAGGGAACTATGTAAATATGCATACATTCTTACATACAATACATATACAGTAAAAATGTTAGAAATTTTTTACATTTTAGCGAATTTCCATTCTGGACATTCAGCTATTACAGCAGCTCCTATGGTAAGACCTAAGTCCGGGACTATGGTAGAAATTTGTTTTGGAGCCACTAGAAGCCACTTGAACAAGGTCATGTTCAAGGTCAAATTCGAGGCCATTTTCTAGTTCCTCATTTCTTCCCATGAAACTTTTGTCCAGGTTATTTTTCGTTAAAGTCAATATTAACTGAGATTTTCAGCTGTTCCGGAACTTTATGAACACTCTGTATATTAATTTAATATACCATAGTTATTTCACTTGAAGCATACAACAATGTTATGCGACTGCATACCCAACAAAACGGTGATAAGACAACAGAAAAATGGAGTATACTCAATTGAGAGCAAAGTTCAGAAATTCGTACTATAAAATGTAAATAGTCCATTTTCATCTGTACGTTCCTGTACTTATCATACTATGCAATGTTACATAGTAGATGCATATAGTTTGATTGCCAAATATGATAATTTGGTTGCTGCAGCAAATATAGATGTAAATATTTGAGTCCGTTTGAGTTTGTGAGTTTGTTTATTATTATTTTTATGTGCGAATGTAATTTATACGTTTCTTTTAGCTCATTTTATTCTATATATATAGCTCCTCGCAGTTGGATATTGCAGATATTATTTTCGTACATCATCTATATTGTTACTCGTAGCTCAGTATGAATATGAGAGAATGTCCAGTTTAAATAAATTTTATAATTTATTCGTATTGGAGACAATGCATGAATGAGTTTCATTATACAAATTATTTTTAATAAACGTATTAGAAAATTTGTTGTAATGAAAATGATTTTAAATTTAGTTTACAACAACAAAAACTTGAATCTACACGGAGAGAAAATTCCTATAAAAGTTACTGTGCTCATACTACAATCGACGTATGACAGGCGAACATATCCAATTATTGTACGGTAAAATTATAAAAATTACAATATAATTTTTATAATTTTACCGTACAAAAATTGGATATGTTCACCTGTTACACGTCGATTGTAGTATGAGCACAATAATTTTTATAGGAATTTTCTCTCCGTGTACTTTTTCGTAGTCAAAAGAACTATACATTATGTATGCTGTATTTTCTTGTTTGCTTTGGATATTTTGTAAACGCTACAATTAAGATACTAGTAACACAGAAGAAATAATATTTTAGGAAACTTTTTTGAATGATCTAAGCCTCTGCAAGCCTCTTCAGTCTACAAAATGTGTATACTGTATACAAAATAGGAATTCAAAAATGCCGAAAATTTCTTAAAACTTACCGAACGTTACACAATTTTATGTATATACTGTGTGAGTTTTTCGAGAGTTGCCATTTTTATTACAGCCAAACCGTTGATTTAATCGAAAAATTGTTCAAATAAGAGTTGTAGATATCGACGGGGGCAACCGATTTCTATAGTCGGGAGCTTTATAGCTCTTATGGTTTTCGAACTATGATACAAACTTATAGATTTTTAAATGAGACCATATATTAACTTTTCGATAAAACTGATCTAATGCATTAATTAACAACAGAAATGAGCAAAAAAAAATTTTTTACTCAAGTTTTTTTTTTAAATTTTTTTTTAATTTATCAGTTAGACGGTAAAAATATGCATATGTACTTGGGGCTACTTCACCCGATAGTGTTTTTCTTGATTACATTTTCATTACATCCCAGAAAAGAACCTTTTCCAGTATCATTTCTGTCATAAAAGGTTGGTTGTTATAGAAATGGCAACTCTCAAAAAACTCACATGGTATTTAATATCTTCATTTGAGAGGGAGTTCTTATTTTTTTGTTTCCAAAAAAATATATTTTTCTTTTTTCATATTTTTAATGAAAACCGTAAAAATTAAGTCAGAATAAAAATTCCTAACAGTTCCGAAAATATTTACATAATTATAATTTGTAAACGAGGTAAGATAAAACTGCATTTTCGCGCAACTTATCGAGCTAAATCTATTGGTTTATACTATTCATTAATATATTTATTGTCCCTAGTGGCCTAATATGCGTTTGTTCAATATTTATCACCCCCAATATTTATGCCCCAAAACGTGATTTTTTTTAAAAGCTCGCCACTCTTACAATTTTTTGAATTTTAACTTTATTCTAGTTTGCACACTGGAGAACACAATTCCTAATAACCTGAACCAGAGATATCGGTGATACCATGGTGAAACCTCTTTCTTCCGGCCTCCATATGAGGGAAAAAATTATTTTTGGAATATTGAATGTTTGTTAATACAAGGGGAAAAAAAACTATGCCCCTAGTTAATAAAATCACTAAGAAAAAAATTGTTTTGAAAATTGCCAATTTTTTAGTCGAAAAATAAGAACTCTCCCTTAACATTACACCTATTTTTCTAATTAAATACTATTTTTCTGTAAATTAAAAATCACAAAGTGATTGAAAAAATTATCCGGATCGGCCGGGAATCGAACCAAGGATCTCCTGGTAACTAGCCAGGTGTGCTATCCATTACACCATCGATCCTTTGCTCGACATGCGCCCGATACAGACAACATTCAATCACCTATGTGTATGTACTCTCTACAATGCGAGAAGCAGTTGCAACTTTTCAATTTCAAATATTATCGAGTGCTTGTGAACTACTACGTATGACAGACTTTTGTCTGCATTTAAAACACACGTAGTATTCATATGTTCACTTATCGTTCAGCTAAACTGAAACTTTAAGCACTCGACTTCCTTTGGTTAACGTGACCAAAAACCAAAACTATTTTTCTGTTGAAAGTTATCAAATTTTCTGTGAAATACTTATATCTTATTATTATGTCTTTATATTTTATATTTTTCCCAAATTCCTCCAAGAAATGTGGCTTAATTTCCACATGTAATTGTTTTACAATTCTGATTTTGTAAGAAATGAAAAAAAAAAAACGTTACGAAAATCTACGAGACTATGGTTGATAAAATTATCGTTTCTGGAGTTTTTAAAAAAATATTTACTATTCCTGATGACGTCCCCAATGAGTTCAACCCGCTACCTTCATCCTTCATTTTACCTCCCACTAGTAGCACAAATTATTATTACACGAAGCAAGCATTAAAACTTTATAATCATTTAATACAAACTAATGAATTAAAATAATGCTTGTTAGAAACAGTTAGCGCAGAACACTCTGCTGGTAGAGTGGTTCGTAGCGTTCATAGATGGCATCATAGTTTCAATCGCTCAAGGCATTAATGTCTGGACAATTGGAACAGCAGCAGACGATAAGAATATTTTAATGAACAGTCACAGTCGTACCAACCAACAGAATTATAATACCCAACATAAGTATTATACATATTCATTTTATGATTATAACAACAGTGAGTGGAGAACTATCCTAGTTATTTTTTTTTTTTGTTGGTAATGTTTGTGCCTGGTAGTGGTGTAGAGAATTGTGGGCAAAAAGTTTTTCCTTTTTTTTGTACATTACTCTTCACGTTCTATAACTATGCATGACCATTATCCGTTTTTTTAATGTATATTAATTTTTTCGACCGTTCAATATGGTAGACTTGGTTTTGGAAGTGAACAATACTAGTAGTCTCGACGCATAGAATTCATCAAAATTAATTTTAATAATCAAACCATAAGAATTTGGTTGTTGTCAAAACTACGAACTTCTTATAGTTTTGTTTTTGAGACAGTACCTACCAAAATTTTACTTAAATTGTAGAAACGATTTCAAAAACTTATCTACGTTAATCTGGGTAAAAAATCTCAAAATTACATATTATGATTTAGAATAGTTTACTTATTGATAAGTTCAGAAAGGAAAATTAATTTAAATCAATTTTGAGAAATTGACTTAAATACGTATTCGACTTCGATACGTATGCGTAAAGAAAGGTATTCTAGTAGGCTGAAATTGGGGCACGAGTCTAAGGGACAGACGCATACACAACGAGATCGAGTGCGCTGTATACGCCCATGAGCCGTCAGGCGAGTAGGGGTAAGCGCACGAGATCTCGTTGTGTATGCGTCAGTCCGTTTAGCGAGTGCCCCAATTTCAACCTACCTACTGGATACCTCACTTTACGCACACGTATCGAACATAATTTTTTATAACGACGGTTTCTAAAGTTTAATAGAGAGCAAAAGATTAATTATTTTTAAGCAATTTTAGATACTAGGGTCAATTTTATTTTATAATAAGGTCATACGAAAAAAAAATTCTTTTTTATTAATTTGTAGATCATTTCCATATTTAATTTGAATATAATTATCATTGACAAAGGTATATCATTATTTTCACGCACAGTTAGCTACTTTCACGCACGGTACTGTACTTTTGCGCACAGTTACTATCGTTTGTTTTACAATGATGTAAATACTGCTCTTTACGCCCACTACACAACGCACGAATATTGAACTTTTTTTTAGTGATTTGCATGAATTTTTTTGGTAATATAAGAATGTAGGTATATAATTTATTAAAACACTGGGAGCATTCTGTACATATCTCTATTCAAATAATTATTGTAATTTTTTCAAAATTTCCCTGGAAAATATGAAGGATATCGGAGGTCACCATCAAACATACAGCTGTTTGTGTACATTCTGGAGGCCACATCTGAAATTAACAGGGTTTAAAATTTGCTTTAAAGAATGTTTTTCTTCTCTCCCCAGTAAATGAAAATTAAATTTTTTAAAGGTGTTTAAAAAGAAGTGCATAATTTTTTGCCATTTTTTATAATTTTTTTTTTCAATAAAATGATACTTTAAACAATGGATATTACTCCAAATATAGGTTCTTTTAAAGCGTAATTTTATCAGAAGACTATCAATTTTTAAAATGATTGTTCAAAAACTTTTTGAACTAGAGTGTACACAGGCTTACAGAAAATCATTTCGAGAAAAACGCGTTTGAAAAATAAAAATTAATTTATTAATTTAAACTATACTTACCGGTTAGTTAGCGTTTCCAGCACCATATAGCAATCCTTTTTTCTTCTTGGTTTGAGCTTACAACTTGACAACATCAGTGTCGCCTATCAACAGTATTTTATGCGTAAAAATTTAATAAAGATAAATAATTTGCCTGTAACTGAATTTAAATTAACCGCTCACTGAATCACTCATAACATCAGAACGAATTGAAATTTTTCCTTTAAACTTTGAGAATATATTTCTGAACAGTTTTACTAACAATCTATGGAATTTCCTGCCTCAATAATATTTTACCGGACCGAGAGTGAAACAAGTACGAAGTGTAAATCAACTCTAAATAATCTATTGCAATTGCGGTATCTATCATCTTGACCGGTCAAATAATATTTTATGCATTCTGTTTGTTTAATGGTATAAATGAAATAATATTATTCATTTATAGAGAGAAAGAGAGATCCCGAGCCAAAACGAACAAAAGGAAAAAATATTCAACTTTCCAAGTGAGTTAAAAACTTAACTCACTCTTATCTAAAATGAAAGAAATAAAAAAAAATGGTTTTCTAGAAAAATTGTGCATAATATAAAACGTGATGCGAGAGTTTATAGGGAAAACTACTACCACTACACCGAATACCGACCATAAAATGCAATAATATAAACAGTGCATATTTTGCATTAAATGAAACCGTTGGTAATGCAATCGTGCAATGCATTGGTCGGTTAATTGTTTATAGAAATGAAAGAAAAACATTTCCACAAGTGGAAAACTAGAAAAATTTTTCCAACCAACGACCGTCAACGTCTATACCACTGTCTGTTATTATTATTACGAATAATAAAAATATAATCAACCGATATTATAAATTTTTATTTTTATTTTTATAAATAAGTAAAATTAAAAATAAATATTCAGTAGGTACTTATTGAAACTTTTGTTAAATTCGAAAACAAAAAATAACGTTCTGCTTAGTAGTTTAGCAAATTTTCTTAACTTATAAAGATAGTTCTTACAATAAGAATACAAAGCTGGTAAATTACTATTGCTAACATCATTAATAGAAAGAAGCCCATTCTAAAGAAAATAAATTTTTATCACTTTCCTGACATCTGAACTGAATTTTCCTAAGGATATTCGCTAAAAAATAATTTTTCAATAGCTAAACTAAGCCAAAATTGGTAGAAGCACTATTAAATGTGGGTTTATAAGTATTTTACGGAGCCTTTAATTACTATTTTAAGTATTTTACTTTGTAAACGAATAAAAAATTAATAATTATTGTTTTGATTAATAATTTGATAATTTTCGAAAAGGGGAACACTTGTAGACTTTCAATCACATTTCGCTTGTAAACATTCAATACCGAAGATGAAGGGAAAAATTCGACTTCCGTGATGGGTCCCCGCTGCTCACGGCGTTATTATTAATACTGAAAAAAAATATATTTTATATTTGTTCTCTTCTGTACCTAAAATATATTTTATATTTGTGTTCTTGTGTGCCTAACCTAATAAAAAAAATATTAAAAATATATTTTCCAACAATGCATTTTTATATAAATATTTTTATATTTTTTATCTGTTTTTATTAAATAAATATTATTTTTATACATTCTTTTATTTATTTTTAAATTTTCCTATAAATACATCTATTTTCACCTTACTCGTGAATTGTTGAAGAATTCCATATTGAATAATGCAGGTGAAAATGCTATTATGTATATAAGTGGAGACATATTATATAAGCTAGAGAGTGATTATAAAATAATTGGACACTAAACAGTAGTTTTGAAATATCTTGTTAAATAGAGTTTGTAAAAATTTCAATTTACAACTTTGTTTGAAACAACTTTCCTAAAAAATGCACCCATTTATCACTAAAATCACAAAATGAATTTTGGTTCTTTATAATCTTTGAATAGAATGGTCCTTTTCACTGTTTTTTTGTGATTAGTATTCATAAATTCTTACACATCAATCCCTTATCAGTAAGGTACTCACTCAGACTCAGGAGGTTTCAAACCATAACTCAGGACAGGAAAGTCTTATAACTGCATTACCATTTTGAAAAGTGAACATTAGGCTGCGGTTACATTGGATACGAATTCGTACGAAAACTGATTCGTACGAGCTCGTACGAAATTCATTCGTACGACTGTGTGGTTACATTGGATACGGAATCGTAATACGAATTCGTATTTAAATTTAAATTTAAAACCGTTAGTACATATTGCATAATATCAAAAATGGAACCAGTTATCAAATCTTATTTATTAATCACCGTTTTCAAAATTTCTAATTATAGAAAACTAACAATTCTGTGTAAACGATTATTTATTATTCATGTAGAGCAAAAAAAGCTGAGTTCTGGAATTACTTTGAGGAAATTTTTCAAGACAAACAGAAATTTTTAGAATATTTGAACATGTCGCAAATCACATTCAATTACATTTTAAAATCTATTGAATTTTAGCTTCAATATTTAGTTAATTAATTTTTCATTACATATACTTAAAATGTTTTTGTCAGGTTAGGTTAGCTTTATTATATTGTAACATATTTAATTAAAAAATTATCTAAACATTTCCTCTGCCACCTTATTCCACAATTTTTTATTTAACTCTCTATTATGATAATATTTATGCTTTTGATCCGTTGAAGACCGCCTTTGTTCAACAAAAATAATTATTTTTTCTATATCCATTGCATTTTTTTCGTACGAATTCGTATCAAAAAACAAAATATTTTGGTCGTATTAAAAAGTCGTACGAGCTCGTACGAAAGAATCGTAAGAATATCTAAATGTATGCATTTATTTAATTCGTATTAACTCGGATAAGTTCGCACGAATGAATTTTCGGATGAATTCGTATCCAGTGTAACCGCTACCTTAGCTCTCATTATTAACGTTATTGCCAGGCCCGGCGAAAGAAATGACGGGCCCCCAAGCACAACAAAAATTTTCGAACATTTTTTCTCTAAAAATACAATTGACAAGCAAAAAAAAGACCTTCTCGCTCTGTCTGGGCCTCTAATCGAGGCTGCGCGTCCCCTTTTTAGATCCGGGCCCCCGGCCAATTGCCTCATTTGCCCTGCCCTCTCGTCGGTTCTGGTTATTGGAAAAACTTTACATTACTTTTGAATCGTACCATAAAGAAAAAGTAGAAGCATTTGACACAGAAAAAATTATACAACTCGTTCGTAGCTCTCATACTGCTGCCATCTGTAGTTAGTGCACTCAAATCAAATATATACCTTCTCTCGCTTATAAACAAACAATTGCATATTATTTCGATTTTATGTATAAAAATTCTTCAAGAGTATCAGCACTATGTACTTCAACTATATAATGTGAATATATGCATCTCTAACCTAATTTACCAAACAGGTGATAGTATTCCATGACGCTCACGTTCTAAACGCACGTGCATCACTGCGTTCGTATCGTTAAGGCGCTGACATTCCAACCAATGTAACCGCATTGTAGGGCGTTGGAAATTTAATATTGGAAATGGGAAAATGTGTATCAGTGGTAAAGCGACATGTTCTAAATATAATAAATATCACTAAGCAACCAATGTTTGTAAGTACTATATAGATGGTTCAGTACACCCACACCAGGAAGTCAGCAAACATCATTCGTATCAGGGGCGCCGTTTTAACAACGTGCGACACAATTAGAGAAAGCAGAGGAAGGAGTTAGAGTAAAGGGTGAGAGAGTTGAAAGGAATAGAATCTGCATAAAATACTATATATTTTTTCAAATGTAAAATGCATTATTGATTGTTTTGTATAATGAAATTTTAAAAGAGAAAATGATTCTTGACGAACTATTTCTATAGTGATGCTAATGTAAACAAACTAAAAGTTTTTTTTAATCGCTATATAGTAGTCCAAGATTTTTTTAAATCCAGTTCAATCATTGAAATGAATGATTTGAAATTCTCACGGTCCAATTTATTAAAATCACAGTTTCAAACTACTGAAACGCCTTATTGTTGGTAGAAAACAGGATTTATGTGGGCTCGGAAAGGCCTTACTTGCTTGCTGATTTATCGGTATAAGTTAGAACAGTGTTTTTCATCCTTTTTCATGACGCTACCCCCCAGTATGGAAAAATAATTCAGAACCCCCTAGTATAGATAGATATTTTGCGACCGCTACCCTCTGCTATTTTTAACTTTTATTTTATTTTATGTTATAAATATCGAATCCGTTTATCATTATTGATTATTTTCAGTTAGGTGTTAATTAAATATATACGTAATAATGGATTTTAAAAAGGCATATTGATATGATAAATCTACCTAAATATTTAGATTAGATCATTATCTTCAAAATTAGACCATGAGCAGTGCAATATGTTGGATAGTTTCTTAGATATATCACTTTGAAATATGGTCTGAAAAACGTGAAAAAAAAAAACAGTTTTTATTCGCTGTAGCCTGTATGTGACAATTCTTTGGCGATTTTATATTTTTGTATTTTTTATTAGCCTACTACACGCTAGAAAAAAAAAACGACGGGTTGCACTCCGGGAGTGCCGGCAGAAGTGAAAACTTGAATATTAACGTTGTGCATTTTTTTGATATTTTGGAATGGTTAAGGAATAATTTTGCACGAATTGCTTTAATTATCAGTATAAAATTACTATCATTTATGTGGTAGAATACAATATTTATTTATTGCACTATCGTACACGGCACACCCTGCCGGAACGCTAGAAAAAGTGGACTTTTGAGTGCGCGTTTGGAGCGCTGTATCTTTTCACCTGTACAAGATAGACAGGTACCCTCGTTGACTTTTTTGTAGAGAATTCGATTCTCTACAAAAAAGGTCTTAACACTTCTTAATGTATCTATCACCGTTTTCGCTACGTAAGCGGTGAAAGCTCAAAAAACGCTATTTATGAATTTTCAATATTGTTTAAACAATATAAAAAAACATTTCCGGAAGTTCACATGTTGCACAAATGTTCTCTTCGGTAATCCCTACAAGAATCTCTTTTTAAAAATTTTTTATCTCTATTCTAAAATTAATGTTTAATGAGATAGGGCTTAAAATTAGTGTTATTGGAGTAAACCCGTATATATCTATCTGTCCTTTCGCGTTACACTGGTTTCAGTAGTATAGAGATACTACCGATACTACCGTTCGTTCTGTATTCTGTACTACTGTCTACTGTTATGTACTGTCATCTTACGAATTTTCGATCAGGTCACGTGTCCTGACGCCAGTTTATCATTTTTTACCCATTACAAAAAAAGTGTACAACGCAGTTTATTGTCTGCTCTACTGACTGTCTACTTTCCATCCGTCTTACGAATTTTTGATCAGATCTTACGAATTTTCGATCAGGTCACGTGACCTGACGCGAGTTTAACATTTTTTACCCATTACAAAAAAAGTGTACAACGCCGCTAAAGAAGTTTTCACTTCAAAAATAGTTAAGCCATTTTTATTGTGTATTTCAAAAAAAAGTATTTTTCAATGGTGAATCCCCTTAAATAATATAAAATATATAATCAAGTTTTTTTACAAATAATTCTTATTGTTATCTGTTTTAATATATGTCGAAATTTTGATTTGGGAAAAACATTAATCATTTTTGGATTGGTATCGCCTTTTTCAAAATTTATTTGTCAATGTGACGTTGTTATCTGTTAACATAAATCATGCATCACCAAACTATACGACAAAATATAAAAATTTTCTTACTCCATATTCGTTCTTCTAAAACTTATTTTTTCGAAAAATTGGTTTGATGAAAAAAATTTTCTCAAATGAATATTGACATTATTGACAGCCTCAATCGCTCCACTCTCTTTTTTTCTGTTAAACAAATAAAAATAAAAAAAAATTTCAATATTTTTCCGGGGTAAATAAAAGTTACTTTATTAATATATATGTCCTTTTCGAAATATATTAAATACGGCAAAGATGAAAGTAGTTGACAAAAACTTATGGATTTATGATAAAACTTTGGGTCGAGGGAGTCAAAACTCAACCCATTGTCCCATTACACATCCACTTGAAGACGTCCTGGAGAACAACGGAAGATATATTGTATTAAAAATATTAAATATACCAAGTTTTATATTAAACTTTCATACGATCATAACGTTCAAGATATTAGTTGAGTCGCTAGTGTTGTTAAGTTCGGCTTCTTTTTTTGTCTCAAAAAGAGTAGAAAAACAAATATGTTCACGTTGCTATGTTTCGTTATTTACATGTGACTATATGTCGAACAGTTTTCTATGATAAATACAGTTCTATATTTAAACTTTATCAAAAAAAAAAGAAAACTCCAATGCAAAGATCGAACAAGTAAAGAGTAGCTAGTGTTCCTAACATTTGAAAAAATTGTTCGGAATTTAACAAAGCCGAAAAATGACTATCATGCGCTGGGATACACAATTTTTTTCTAAGACGGCTTAGAAAAGCATGCTTAAAAATGCAAAATTCAAATGCAAAATGAGTAACGTAAAATTCTAGACAATTCTAATCGCCAACTAGCAGAAATATCAAAAAAACAGACTTCACCGTTGAATTGCTCATTAAAAATGAGATCAAACAGTGTAGTTTAACAAAAATTCTAGAATGTTCTATTTGTCAACTAACAAAGATATTGAAAAATGAATTGTACTAAAAATCAGGACTAAAACACTAATGTATTAGTGCCCCATAATAGGGGGTAAAGTGTCACTTTTTAACCTCAATAGATTGAAAATACTTTTTCTCCTGTTTTTACCAAGCGGAATCTACACAGCATCTCCAATCACCAAGCGAAATTTAATTTAAATAGCGTTGCTAAATAATTTAAAACAAACAAATTCAAGCTTTAAAAATAAAGACAAACAGTTATATTGTATTATCCAATTTGACCGATTTATCGAAATTATACTTGATGCAACATTATTCCATACAATTTGAATGCCATTTAAATAACTTTTTTCTTAATTTTTATAATTTTAAATTTTCTGGAATTATCCTCGTGCGAATTGTTGGCCTCGGATCTTTGCCGGCCTTTTGACAATCAACTTGACAATTGCGATTAAAAGTTACACTTTAGTTCTTTGGTATACAATATAATATTTATTGTAGCTATTAAAATTTTTAAATAATTTAAGACTACTTTTCTATTTTTCGTTAATTTTTTGTCATTTTAATATTTGCAAATACGCTGCCAACTGATTGTGGTACACAGCTTCCTCGTACTCGTAAAACACTTTAAAACAGTATTCTATCAAATACCTACAGGGATATACTGTGAAATTATATTTTCAACTTAAAGTTCATAAAAAATTATTGTAACTCAAAATACTTAAAGGCCAAATTATAAAATAATAACAAAAATATTTTAGAAACTAACCCCCAAAATACTTTAAAAATTTAAGCGAAGTGGGACTAGCAGTAAATAAGATATTGACATTTAATGGGATTTCATGGTAGCGGCGTGGATACTATTACTCCGAATGCAGTGAAATTTGTAGGGGACCATTTAGAAACCAGACCGCATAATTTTTGACAATTTCATAAAAAAGAATTGAATAGTTCAGAAGTTATGCCACTTGGTGCAATTTAGTATATTAATGGAATGACATGGTAGCGGCGTAACTACCGTTTCTCCGATTTAGATTAAATTCATAGGGGACCATCTAGGAACCAAACTGCATAATTTCTGAAAATTTCATTAAAAACAATCGAATAGCTCAAAAGTTATGCCACTTGGTGCAAACTTGCGACACACAGACGGACAGACAGACACCAAACCAAAATTGTTCAGAAAGCTCTAATGTGCGTAAAAAATTTTATTTTGGGTGTAAAAAATATTTTATTTTTCAAAAGTGATCACATTGCTTCCGCTACTTTAGTAGTCTCGGAAGCAAAAATATGATATGCAACACGTGTAAAATTAGTGTTTTTTTCACTCGTTGCAATTATCCAAATCGGTCTACGGCCTCGTTTGACAAATTTACGACTTGTGAAGGAAATATTTTCGTTTTGCTAAATAAATATTTTTAATTTTTTTTTTTTTTTTGCATTAAAGTTAGGATTTAGTTCTCAATTTGTTGCGAATCTTACCCTGCACATGGCAGCAGACATATGTACCAACTCTAATACCATTATTATCATTATTATTATTATTATTACTTCAAGTAATATTATCGAAAATATTGCCATCATTATTTATTGACAAACTGCTTGAAGTGTTCTTTTGTTTCATAATATTATAACTTCATAATACACACACATACACATACATAATGTATGTGTGTGTATAGAAACATATACAATGTTAAATGGACAAACTTTCTGCACTTGTTTTGCCCCCACCACCGACAGTTATGTATATCGAATATTATAACCAATTGTAGGATGTTTTTCGTTCACTTTTCATATATGATATTTTGTACTTCGATATTTCGAGGAGATAATATCGTATCGTGTATATAATATTGTCTTTCCGAACTGATATTTTCAAACGGATCAAATAAATAAATATACTTGAAAAAAATATTTGTTTTCTAGTCTATTTCGCTCATAAATGAGGCCGCGAGAACAAGACCGGCCTAACTACAAATTACTTATATCGAAATAACGACAGTTGAAGTTACGCAAAAAAAATATTTTTGTTTTTCCATCAAAGTCTTAATAAAATTATTGACGTTTACTTATGTATTATATTTTTAATACAATGTCAAATGCATGTATGGGTAAAATTAGAAGGTCTAGCATCTTTTCGCTAATTTTTTTGTCACTTAGGCCATTTTTACACTCGTGGTTAATGAGAAATTGGTTAAAATATACTAGTCAGGTTTTCTTCAAAGATTTTTTGCTTTAAATTAAGAGAAAAAATGTGCTGTTGGAAAAAATGTATATTTTTACCCAACATAAGTAATGAAATTTTTGAAATTATACGAATAGAATAAAAAAAAGCCTTTGGATTATAAAAAAATTTATATTTATTAATTCAGTCATCATCAGTTTTGTTACTTCCATCTACAATATCATTTGTATATGTAAAAATTTAAACATCTGACGCATAAACATTGGAAACTTATAAGTGTTTCAATATTTTGATTACGGAACTCAAAAAGTGTACAATGTTATTCATAATTTAAAATTAAAGTTCAAAAATCACTTAAAATGTTTACAGAAAAACTTAAACTTTCTTGTTAAGTAGGTACTGTAGCAAGTTTGAAAAAGCAAGATTTTAGATAAGTACAATCTGGGTAACTAGTTGTTTCATTGTATTAGTCTAAATTCCTATGAAATATGATTTGAGCAACAAAAACTTGACTATCGGAAAATATCGACAACTATCGATAGTTTTACGATTGACTATCCATAATTATTGATAGTTTCAATTATCGACAGTCTCTCACCACTACTGCAGTTTAAGAAAACTACAATATTGTTAGCGTGAAAAAATGACCTAGCCCGCCTATGTCATTTACGCCGATTTTGCACTCACATAAATTAAAAAGTTTATGATGCAAGAAAAAGTTAGTATGCTGCCATCTCTTAGTTCATATTAAAAATACACCTAGACAGTTTTTATTTCAATAATTAGACCTTCATGTATACTTAGGCCCAATATCTCAATTTTATAAAATTTGTTAGTTAGGCCGTTCTTGTTCTCAACGCCTCAAATACATATTTTGTAAAAGTTATGTTTCTTAAAAACCAATAAAAATTGAACTATATAAAAGTTTAGTAACGTTGCTAGGTAATAAATTACTGATAAGTATATAATAATAAATAAATTCAAGCAATTAGATAAAGACAAACAATTACAGCATATTGTTCAAATTGTTTAATTTGGTTTCAGTATATTTGGTGTCACATTATTCCACACAATTTAAGGAGTCTTTAAATAATTTTTTTTAAATTTTATCTTGAATTTGTTTTTTGGTTTGGATGCAAATAATCGTAGGTGAGTATAATGATTCAATGTTTTGTAATTTCAACTACTAAAATGTATATTCCATAGGGTTACCTACGTAATTTTTGGATTTTCCGGAAAAATATATAATCAAATTAATTTACTGGAAGCAAAAATTTTTATAATTGTACATCAAATTTATCATTAACACAAAATTATTACTAATTTTTTCACAAAAATTTCTAATTAAATCTACTAGTAAAAATTGGAGGTCTTCTTGGAAGTGATTTTTAATAATTATGCCGAACTTTTGTATATTTCTCCAAATTCTCACTAAAAAATTACGCCAAAATTATTACTGATTTTCTCGCGCAAATTCCCAATATAGGTATCCATTTGTAATGATCCAAAAATCGCAGTACTTCTTAAAAACGACTCTAATAATTGAGTTAAAAGTCTGTAAACTTTTTAAAAAAAATAATTAAAATAATTAGTTTTCGTTCCCTAATTTAAGCCACTATTTTTGAAAATAACTACAATTATTAATTTTATGTTTCCTGAGATGAATGAGATTAAAAAACTGGTAGCAAGTGACTTCCAATGTTGAACCCATCCCATGGCTTCTTTATTACTAAGATAGCATTTCTTCAAGAAATAGACTCTACATGCAGAAACATGTGCCTCTTTGACTGCTACTTATAATACTATTCAATACTTCTTAAGATATTTTATTAACATATGGAGTATAATATTATAATACTGCACCCGAAGCTTCAAGTATAACTTCGGACAAATTTTTTTACCTGAAAGACCCAATTTTTCACCATAGTAACTATTGTGAAAATGTTGAAAGTCTCAAGTCCTTGGATGAGTTCGTCAACCATAAAGATGTGATGCGGAAAATCGAGTTTTTTGCCAAAAATTGCTAAAATTCAAAATTTATTTGACATTTTTGCCACCATTTGACCTTTTAACCGAAATTTTTTTTCTTTAAATGCATTAACAATGTGTTGTCATTAGCAAAACTATTTCATTAGGTACTGACTTAAAATTTTAGTTTTTGAACTGAAATTTAATTGTCCTATGTGACACGGAGTTGTTCTAGTTAAATTAAATTTTGGAAAACTGGCTGTGTTATGCTTGATGGTGCAATAGGAGTATTTTAAATATTTTAACTTGTTCTGTTTAATGTTATCAAACTTCTTGTATTTCCATTTATATTTTTTGTATACAGGGTGGCAAGTAAATAACGCTCATCGTTTGCAGGGATGACTCATACCACCCTATAGACATTAAAACACAGAAATTTTTTTAGGAATTAACAGTTTGAGAAAATCGAAAGTGAAGTGGCTCCACGATATTTCCAAATTTCTTTTTTAAGTACGGCCCTGACTAAATTATGCATAAACCCTTTTAGCACAGTATAAATAAAAGATTATTACCATAGGCAGTAGCGAAACGCACTTTCTATCCTTTTTTGATATAAGTACAAACAATTATGTATGTCCTTTTTTACTTATGTCACTGTATGTGTTTGTACATGCAAGATCGAGGGTTGATAATGATCATGTTAAATTATATATGAACAACTAAAACCAACTTTCTTCAAAATGAATTGAACAAACGCGAAATTGATGACAGTATTCAACACGAGAATTTAGATCGTCACGACCTATTAGCACCAACCACTGTCGAAATCAAAAATATTAACTGAATTATTATAAAATATTAAAAATTATTTATTATTTAACGCATTTTTACATAAGCATTCAAATTATAATAATACTTACAAATTTGCATCAAACGGCACTCAGAAAAAACATAAATTGAAATTTTGTTTTGAATGATTTAAACAAAATTTAGCAGCACAAGAGTTATCACCAGACAGTTTAAGCCACCACAATAATTAAATACATATCAGAAATATCTTACAGATCACAAAACACACTAAAATTACAAGGAAATATCAAAAATAACTGATGACAAGCTTTAATTAAAAGATATTTAATGACAGTCAAAATTCCACTGCCATCGTTGTTAAAAATTTTAAAAAAGGCAGTGAAACTTAGACAAAATTAAATAATTTACATAATTTTCACAAAATAATTTGACCTGCAAATTTATTTTTCTAAATTAAATTTACTTTAGTGATGATATTTTCACTGTATTAGTATGCATAATGTTATGCATTATTTAGGTACATGACATGGATAACCCTTTGGAATTTTTGAATTCCAAATGACACTCTTACGTCATCTCGTTTCGTAACTGTTTGTGAAACAAACTATTATTTAAACTGTGCTTCTAGTTACCGTTTGCTGTACCGTAAGACGAGGTGACTTTGCTCCACTTTCAGAAGTTTTTTTCAAAATATTCTTGTAAAAAATATAATTTTTGAAAAACAAATGATTAAACCGGCTTTGATACATTCCTATACAGTCAAGAAACTGTTCCAACCTTATACGTATTCCTTTTATACCGTTAAGTATTTTTTTATCAATTTTTAAAAAGTGGTGTAATGTCTATCATAGGAGCAGGATACTTTGCGCCACTTGATATATTAATTTATTTTTAATTAACAAATTATTTGTTGCAAAAGAAAACTCATTCAGAAACATCATGACACCTCTTAGGACCAGTGGAAACTGACAGGACTTCATTTCTCTTTTTCTGAACCAGATAAAATAATTGAAACTTATAGAGTTCAATAAATAGTATTTAACATGGTAAATTTGCAAGTAACATCAATGATGAAAAATTGAAGAAACTTATGCTAAAATATTTAAGAAAAATCTAGGATTACAAACATATAATAAGAATGTAATAATGTTTGTTACAAAAAATTAGTTACTCTATGCCTCAAAAAAACTTTCTGAGCTAGTGTAACCAATTTTTGAGCTGGCGCAAAGTAACCCGGTTTTTTCTTTAAAAATAACCTTAAAATCATAATGGATGATAAACTGATAAATGTCGAGATAATTACTATTTAGATGTTATCATTCAAAAGACAACTAATTTCTCTACAGAAAGAGACCACATATACCTTCATATAATCTCTTCTTCTAAGAACAAAATAATACTTTTTCTGAATAATAATTTTAGAAAAAATAAAGATATACAAATTTTCAACTTTAAGCTTTGCAAACCTAATCAAAAATAGCAACTAAAATATTCATTCTCATAAGAGTTATAATAGGTAGTACTACGTAGCCAAAAATACAAAAACCATTCGGAAATAATAATTAGTTTGTCTCCTAGATAGAATTGAATCTTTCTTCATTTATGGAGCATAGTTACCTCCCTAGGAGCAAAGTCGTCCCTACTTACGATATGTTGTTTTTTTAAAAACACAAAAATTTATCTTAAAACATGACATGGTCAAAACCAGATTAAAAAAATTTGACAAATATTAATTACATAGATGAAATCTACCCACTGTTTTCGCAGCGAGACTTATATACTTTCCACCCTGTATGTTTGTATAATGGGTATACAAAAATTTGCCCAATTGAGTACCAAAATAAGATAGTTGATAATAAATAAAGTGGATATTGTCTCAGATGATATTTGCACACAGTAGTGCATATGAAAAGACAAAAATAAATCAAAGTTAACTTTGTAACTATATAGCAAACAGATACATTCTAACGGATACTACTTTACTTCTATACCGTGTACAACATTGACTTCATTTTAAACCAATCCTGACTATTACATGTACAGACGAATATCTAACGATATAATACTTAGAGACTATACGATACAATAAAATAACTAAAACAACGAAACAAGTCAAGTAACCTTACAGCCATACACACACACTCAGAGCTTGTATTGAGCCGAAAGCTTGAGCTTTCTGCCATATGACTAGCAGCGGCAACAGCGACAACGACTGTTTTGTGCAAGCTTTTACATGGCATTACCAAGAGCTTTTAAAGTTATACATATTTTGGATAGATGGTGATGTATAATCGATTTCATAAAAAAGTTGGACGGGTGTCACTTGGTTCTAGTGTTGACAATTTTGTAGTGGTTGTATTGTAAATAGTATATAAAATAGAAAATTTTAGAAGGATTTTCTATATTCGGTGGCATAATTATTAATTATGTCACACAGAATTATCGAATTACAATAAAATATATAAAATCAAAAAATCAAACACACAGTGCCACCTGTTGAAAAGTGAATTAACCTCTATCTTACAGAGATCTGAAATAAGGACTGGTTTGCACACAAAATAGATAATCACATATTTTAAAAACCATTAATTATTAACTAAGAACTTGTTTACAAAGACATATTTTAATTATATAATCTACTGTATAAAACATCTAGAATTTTTATAACAAAAAAAAAAAGAACGAAAATAAAAGTTTTTTTTTTACTATGCCACAATTCAAAATGAATATTTTTGATAAAAAGTAATTATCACGCTGTATAAAAGTATAACAAGTAAGAATTTTTAAAAATTTTCATCAAGAATCGAAAATGTAATTTAGAAAAATATCAACACTTTCTTAAGCACTACAGAAATGTTTAAAAATAATTCTCTAATTTTAATTAGAAATCTTGTAGCCTGGACACATTTCCACCATTAATTGGAATAATATTAGGTCGTGTAAATATGAAATGTCGTTTTCCAACCACTTGGGCGATTATGTAATTCGGAAATATATCAACACTTTTTTAAGTATTAAAGAAATGCTTAAAAGCAATTCTTTCATTTTGAATAGAATTCTTATACCCTGAAATCATTTCCACCATTTGTTGGAATAGCATTAGGTCGTGTAATATGAAATGTCGTTTTCCGACCAGTTGTTTAACCATGTAATTAAGAAATATATTAACACTTTTTTTAAGCATTAAAGAAATGTCTAAAAGAGATTCTTTAATTTTAAATAGAATTCTCGTAGTCTTGAATCATTTAAACCATTATTTGGAATACTATTAGGTCGTGTAATATGAAATGTCGTTTTCCGACCAGTTGATTGACCATGTAATTTGAAAACTTTCTTAAGCATTAGAGAAATGTTTAAAAGCAATTCTTCAATTGCAAATACAATTCTGATAACCTGAAATCATTTCCATCATTATTATTTGAAATAATATTAAATGAGTGTTATGTCCTGCCCTGTTAGACCTACCACTTTTTTTTCTTCAAACAAAAAGGTTTTACCATATTATACCTACTAGTCGTGTGCTGTCCTAAATAGAGAAACTAAATCCCAAAAACGGAGCTGTCTACAGCCCAAAACTGTTTTCCAGCATAGAGTTTACTCCGCCGTTTTCTTTTTTTGCCGCACATTTTGAAAACACTTGATAATTCTTAAAATATGCATTTAATTGATTTGAAATTTGGTACACAATAAATGTAAACATTGTTCTTTAAAATTATTTCTAAATAATTTTAAATTTTGAGTCATAAAGGATTCATAATTAACATTTTTGTAGAGCCTGCAAAGCGGCGTCTCTCCCACACCTATGAGAGAGATACCGCGTCAAAGCAGGAGAGACACCGCAGAATTCATATTAAAAATTTTGCATTTTACACACATCTCCATACATGATACATGCCATATGTAACCATCTTTGGCACTTTATACATCTTAAACAGTCAACTATTATTTTGTTTCTAAATACTTTTCAAAACATTCAATATACAGGCAATCATCATTATTTTCGTTATCTTCACTAATATGAGAGCTCTTCCTGATCCATTAATGGATCTTTTACAGTCCAAAAAAAGAAAACTGCATAATTAAGGTATAAGTCTATGTTTATAACATGTAATATGATGCGGCATCTAAAAAACAAAAACTTTTATGAAAAAACAAAAACTGTTATGCTCTGTTGTCTATTGTACTAGACGTGTGCTAAATTCTAAACATGAAATTCTTATCGAAATAACTTTTTTTTTATTAATATCAGTAGAATGGTTTCATTTTGTGTTTATACAGTACTTTGTCGTAATAAAGTTAACACAATAAATTATGTCGTTCCGTTTTTGATGAAACTTATTATACTTGGATATGTATGCAGCAGACAATAATGGTAATATTATATTGTAATAGAGCTTCTTTGTAACTTTATTAAGTCATATAATATAATGCCCGGAATGTACAGAATATTATTGTTTTTTAAAAACATAGTCAGCTTCATATATTATGAGAAAATGAATACAAAGTAAACAAACATTTTTGTAATATAATTTATAAAATAATCGTAATATTATTCAAGCTTATAAATTATTGAAAAGTGCGTTGAATTTTTTTTGTTTTGTATTCTTTCACCAAGTTTTTTGCAACAAAATTTATTTATAATATAGCGAAAAATATTTATTCTAAACTATGCAGTTAAATGTACATAAATTGTTATTAGAATTTCGTGATACAACAATGAAATCTTTACAAATTCGGCAAGTCTGTCAAGCAGCAGTTGACAACTGCTAAATAAGCACTTAACTTTTTAAAAACTGCCTTTTCAGGTGAATCGATCACTTGAAATTTTCCAAGTTTAGAATTTGAAATTTTAGTATTTTATAAAGGTATGATGCATTCACTGACACTATTTTGAATAATTTCTGACCTGTAGTTTAGAAGAAATAAATTTTCAAAGTTAGAATTTTTAACGTACGGGTAAATGCCAAATAATGATTAGAGGTAAATCAGTGGTATATATTTAAGTAAGTTGTGTCATTAAAAACCAACTTTAAGATTTAGAAAAACTGAAAATTATTTTCTTTTATGTTTTTGAATCATTGAAAAACTATTTTGTTTAATATTGGACGTTTAGTTATAGTAATAAATAGAAAAAAAAACTATAAAAATGTCATTTTATATTAATACACCCATAATATATTTGTGTACGTATTAGTTACTATGTGTGCGTACACGTCACTACCAGAATCAAACTCATTACTTTTAAAATTATTAAAATTAGAAGATTGAACAATAATCAAATATTAATACTGTTACATGTACTATAAAATTTAACTTATTTTTCTACACAAAAATTATATTTATTTATAGAGAAAAAAAAGACAGTAATTTATTTTTCAGTACTGATCAATTCGGCTTAAATTCATACAAAACGTAAAAAGTTCTAGGCAAAAAAGTAAAAAGCTCAAAGCAAGAAATATTTTATCTCGAAAATTGTCAAAAATTCTATAGCTACTGACTACGAAACCCTGAATTAATGCGTGTTTAATACGCACTTGGTGAAGTTTTCTCTCTCAATCATTAATGTTTATGCCCCAAGCGTTTCCAACATTGAGAAATTTAAATTATTGGACAGCAGTCCTAACATATTAAAGAGAAAATTTAAGAAAATATATCGACATAGTTCCTTAAGAAGACGGCTGCAGACGCATACCTACCAAATCCTAGCTCGAACTCCACTTTCCTTCTCCTCCACCCACATATCATAATGTAATTATTGTAATGTAATAAAGTATAAATAAAGTTAGAAAAATAATGATGTGGGTGATGTCTTACATACAAAAATAAAAACTCCACATAAATTAAAGACGATTCACTGTTTCAAAACTATGTAAGAATGTTATTTTATCATTATTTTGTTCACAACTCATCAGTACAGGTTTGCTATGTGTGTATTCGTATTAAGACGGTTCTACACGATGCTACGAACACCTTCCAACATTGGACGTTCGATGGTTCATCGCATCGTGTGGCCGTTGTTCGAACCTACGAGTGTCCAACGTCGAGCGTCAAACATTCGCATTTGGCCATGTCCCGCTCGATGTCGGTATTCTTGCACCGAGTCAAAGGGATGCTTCGAACGTTTGAAGGTCAATGTTGGTTGCGTTGGTTGGTTCGACTCAGCAGCTGCACGACTCGTTCATGTGAAGAGAGACAACATCAGTGTATAACATTAGAGATCACATAAGACAGATGACATCTTCGTCCACTGAATAAACGTTTGTCCCAACACATTATACAAGAGAGACAACATCAGTGTATAACATTAGAGATAACATCAGACAGATAACAGCCTCGTCCACTGAATAAACGTTTGTACCAACACATCATCATTCGTATTGGATCAAACATTCGATTCACCGTGTAACAGATACATTCGTCGCACCAACTATCGAACTTAATTGCCTCAAACGTTCGATCGAACATTGGAAGGAACGTTCGTAGCATCGTGTAGAAACCGCTTTAGATTGTTCCATACATATATTAATTCACCACTTTATATAAGTCCATATCCAAATAGAACTACCTTAAAGGTAGATAAACAAAAATAGGGTCAGGCAATTTTCAGATCGTGAAAATCTGTAAGAGTAATAAAAATAATTTAAGTCTTTATTTATCACTTATGCATACTAATTCGAACCAACCAGGGAAATGTATTAAGAAAACAACTAAATGAAGATAGCATGCTATATTTCAATATATGAAAAGAAAATAAAGATATATTCTTACAGGAATATTAAAAAATTAAGGATAATATTGAAAATTTGTATTTACTTATACCATCTAATAGTTATTTGTGTATTAAGAGCGCAAAATGGTACATTGCCGCTCGATTAAGAATGTTATTTTCATGAGAGCGGCAATTGCATTTTGTGCTCGAATTACATACAAAATTTTTTCTACAATCTTATAATAAAATTAATATTTCACTTGATCGCGATAATAGTATATTGTGCAATAAGTGCGGGAAATTGTCGATTGCCCACGAAAGCGAAGTTGAGCGCATGAACGTAGTGAGTGCGCTCATTCGCTTGAGTGGGGCAATCGACAATCCCGCACGAGTTGCACATACTATTTTTTATTACGAATTTGACATACTTTTTTCTATTATTATCACTATTTTTGGTATTTTTATTACTTTTTAAAATAATATTTTTAAGTGTTCGTCTTTTTTTTTTTGAATTAATAATCATTTAAATTACTTTGTTGGTGGTTTCTATAGAAATAATTATGAAATATTTATTAAATGAAGAGACGGCTTGGCGTGTTTTATTGTCAATTTGCGTGTGGAAAGTTACTTTCCACACGCAAAAAAGTATGCGGGAAGAGCACAGTGGCTAAACAGCTATTTTGCGTACAGAAATGTGTGCGCCAAGTTAGTATTTCTCCCGCATGAGTAATAAAAAATTAATAATAAATCTAGAATCTGTTTATTTGTTGCCGTAGAAAATATAAACAACGCCTACTCTATTTGTAATTATCTGTACGTCGAGCGAGCGACAAAATATTACTTTTCCGCTTTAAAGCGAAAAGTAGTACTTTGTCGCTCGGCAACTAGACATTTTTCGCTCTCTTCACAGAGCGCAAAAGATTACTTTCCACTAAGATTGTAGAAAAAGTATTTTCATTAGAAGGAACCACTTTTTACTAATTATATCCCATCACTAGTAACAATACTAAAACCAAGTTTTAACTAATTAAATGCTGTATGGTACTAAATTTTTGACAAATCTTATCTTTTTTCCACTATGTAACACAAATTCAAAATGAAACAGATGTTTAAAAGTTTATATATGTGTGCAAATTTTTATAAACAGTTTATGACTTACGATATAAATTTAATTTTTATATTATAATAAAAAATATTTTTACGATTTTCTCTGCTAGTAATTTCCACGTTTTCCACCAATTTTTTTTTTTAAATTCGTTATATGAATATAAAAATATTAAATGAAAAATAGTTTTTTTTTATGTGAATTTTTTTTTTTTTTTTTTTGCTAAATATGTATTCCTAAAAAGAATTTAATGGCATACAAATTTTAAAGTTTCTGGCGATAAAATTTTTAATAGAAGAGAAAATTTTAAAATAATTTCGTAAAAAGGGTGGTTGTTTTTTAAATAAAAATATAAACTGTACTAGAAACCTCTTTTGATTTAGGACATATTCATAATATGTAAGTCTTAGAAAAATGGATCTTTCCAGAAAACTGAAATTTTAGAGAGATATGTGTTTAATTTCATTTTTAATTCAATCGTGAACTGATTGAATCTATGAAGGGTGGACTCAAGGGATTTTGTAAAGTGAAATAGTTCAGGTTGGTCTAGCAATTATAAATATACCTTTGAAAAAAGACAAAGAAACTAATCATAAATCGCTCAAAAAAATTTTTAAAAAATAGTCAGAAAAAAAATTCTAAGTATTAACAACGATTTGAATGTGTCTTGAACGTAACAAAATCAGCGTGTGGATTGGGTTGCTCCAGGGCGCAATGAATCTAGTTACGCTCTTGTAGTCATCAGTTAGAAGTAACCACATTTGTGCGTTCCAAAAACAGAAATCTACTCAAAATGATTATTTTCACAACGGACACGCAAATGCTATATGCACATTTTGTATATGCTTTTCATTCATTTATCTGAACTACCCAATATAGGCAATGTTCTTACTTGTCCCTGAATATAGGCAATTACACGGCGTTGCCAAGTGGCCCTATACCTACTTTTCATTCATTTTTCTGAACTACCCAATATAGTGAATGTTCTTACTTGCCCCTGAATATAGGCAATTACACTGCGTTACCAAGTGCCCCCATACCTACTCTGAAAAAAAATTGTAAATTGACTGTACAATTTTTTTTTCTACCACCGACAATAATATATAACTATATATAGGCTATTTTAATAAAAGGATTAATTAGCTACAGTCTATTAGTGAATATAGTCCTTTTATTAGAAATACTTTTGGAAATTTTTGAAATTGATATAAGATTTGATGCAAAAATAAAAGACGACAATGTTTGCGGCAGAAAAACCTTTTTACATAAAAAGATCATTTTAACTGGATTAAATTTATAATAATATATCACCTCAATAAAAACGGTCAGTTATTTCAATATTTTTGGAACGAAACTAACAACTGCATGCACCAAAATTTAACACCACGCACTCACATCATGCATGCCAACAGAACAACTGCCACCCAGTGTTGCCATACTGTCGTCTATCAATTATAATATTTTCTTTTTGTTTATACGACTACAATATTTTTCCTATATCTGCATTGTCTGTCTGCACCCCTTTTATAGCGCGTCGTTCAAAGGAACGTACGTACATATATGCGCTGATGGTTTGAATATGTGTATAAATTTATATTTGTCTTTATCCCTTTTTACGGGGGATGAAATAGGACGATAAAGTAGCCATTTCTATAGCAAGTCGTTGTCGGCCAGCCAGCCAGCCAAAGTGTTAAGAGGAGGGAGGGGTGGAACAAAAAAAAAATTATTTTAATAGTGGATGATTTGTTTCTTTTTTGCCATTCAGCCAGCCAGCAACACTTTTTTCCCTATTTTGCCAACGCATTTATTTTCTTTATTATATTTTTTTCGTCTTTTTTTATGTCAACTGGACTGGGTGTGAATTTATGACATAAAATTTTCATTCTCATATTACCACTTTATTTTTTTAAATAAGGAAAAAATGAAAAAGAGAATAAGTACATTGGAGCACCAATTAGATTTCAATGATAAAGTGATCATATTGTCCCTGAGTGTCCTTTAATGACTTCGCACTGATTTATTAATAAAATTTTCGGAAGTTGAGGACAAATTGTTCATTTTTGCGATCAAAATAATGAATTTCTGTTTGGAAGCAAAACAAAATTAAACTTTACCGTAAGGATATGCAAGTGGCTCAAAAAAAGTGTTTTGTACTGAATATTATTTTATATTTTCTTCGACTTCATAAACGCAAAACACATTAACGATGGATACATGGAATGGATCATTTGTTTTTCTTGTTACTATGAAAACGAAATACTTTAATCTATACATATAATAAAACTGTAAATCTGTCTTTGTCTGTCTGTCTGCCTGTTCACGCATCACGTAAAAACTACTGAACGGATTTTAATGAAATTTGGTGTGATGATAACTTATTACCTGGGTCAACATCTAAGATACTTTTTATTCCGGGAAAATGTCTCATTCCCACGGGAAAATGGAAAAACTATTTTGAGCATCTACACACATTACGCCAATTTACATATTTCATAAAAAAATTTCATAACTATAGTAACAAAAATTGTAAATAAATTTTGTAGTTTGGAAATTTTGCTGAATTTTAAATCAAAAAAAATGTTGCTAATTGTGTACCGAAAAATACAATAAATACACAGTTGTCAATTTGGAGACAATTTAATGCATTTTGTGTTGCAAGAAACTACAAATTGGAAAACGTTTCGCGTGGACAACGTCACGGGTACGGCTAGTTATTTAAAAAAAAAAAACTTAATTTGCATTTTTAGGATTTTTTTTGCTTTAACCACGAAATTCTTATAGATTCGTCATAGATTCGTCATTTTTGGTGGTCTACCCACATTTTGTAATGTCGGGTCTTAGGTAATTTAAGAGACAATGTCATTTTTCAAAACTATTACTGAAATTCTTTTTAACTCTTTTAAAAGCTAAAAGGTTTAGATAATCATATTATTAACAAATTAACGGCTTTTCAGTATAAAATAAAAAAAGAAATATTTCATCCCGAAATACTATATCCTGAGCTAATGCATGTCTAACAAGTACTTGCCAAAATTTGCCTATATTTAACAGTTTGAAACCTTAAAAATATCTCTATTTATTAAATTATTTCTACAGATTGATTTAAGTTTAATTTGACATTAAAAAAAGCTACACAATCAGTCCTTCCGTATTTTCCATATAGTTATATAGCCGATTCGAAAAAAATTAAGAACCAATTCACCCTATTTTTTTGCCTTAAAGTTATTCCTGTGTCAAACGTAATGTTAGTAATATGATAGGACATGAAATTTAAAATCAGATACAGTTTAAACGAAAAATTTCTTTAAAGATTGAATAAAAGTGCCACGCCCTATTGACACTATTTTGTTTTTATTCAAACATATGTATTGTTCCCAATTTTATGCACTAGTGTACTTGGACCACTCTACCCAAGTAATAACAAAAAAAGAACAATGTTACAAATCTACAAACATGAAAAATATGACGCTTTTAAAGAAATATATATTTACTATCAATTTTTATATCATTTCAATCCTTATTTATGTTTATGCCGATATGTTTTTCTCTTCTATTTTTTGCTGCCGTCCGTCCCTTGTCTTATAATACTAAATAGCCAAATTTTTTTCCCATTTTCCTTTTTTTTATGACTGTCTTGGATATTTAATACTGTTATGTCAATATTATAATGATTTCAGAATCAAAATACAAAAGAAAATACTTACCTAAGAAAAAGTATAGAAAAACTATGGATTGTCTGATATCAAAAAGTGTACTTTGAAGTATAATATGGAAAGGTATCACGTTTGTTTCTGCGAGAAATTAAATGAACTCTCAGCTTTCCAAATCTCGGATGGAGTTCAACTATATAGTTGAAATTCACTAGTTTCAAAATCGTAACTTTCAACATTGTGGTAGCACTATATACTTTAAATTTTTTAAACAAATTAGATTAACTTAACACTTTATCAATAACAATAAAATAATAAAAATATGTAAAAAAAATCATTAAAAACTATAGTATATGTATTATGTTATTCGTTTATAACGTTTACAGAAATCATCACACAGAAAGTGTGTTTGTTACTGACCAATACCGATCCACGGTAGCAAGCGGCTGTATCAGTGTCCATTCAGCTCCTAACTGAAAATAATAAATACTTACTCAATGAGTCGAGGTCAAAATTTTTAATTCATTTAATATATTCCATGGAATTCATGGAATGGTTTGATGAAATATAGTTTTGCACTATTTAACCCTAGAATCATCCCGAGTAGAAATTTTGTAGGGCTGGAATAGGGCCCTGATCCGGTTTGCCGGACTTAAGGTAGGGCCCTGACCAGGAAAATCATATGAGGGCCGGACCAAAAATGTAACACTTTTTCACTTTTGGCCCTGATCACGTTTCCTTTTCCGGCCCTGATCGTGATACAGACTGGTTTGCCGGACTAAACATTTTTTTTACATAACAATACTACAAAAGCGAACAAAATATTTAAAAAAATTGGATTTGGAAAAATTTCTTAATATAAATATTTATTAATTTTTTTAATCTTTTTATCAAAGCATATTTTCACTATAAAAATTAAAAAATAGATAAATACATCAATTGTATCATAAAACATGTCTTTCAAATAATTAATTTATGAACTGTTATGAGTCAGTGGACATGTGTGACTTTACAGAATGTGAAATTTCTCAGTCATAAATATTCCTATAGATATGTAGTTATTTCCCCATTAGGCACATTTGTAAATTTTCTAAAATTTGTTAGTAATTTTTCGAATAAGATCTCAAAAAATAATAAAAATTAAAATATTTTCCATAAAATAAATTTTTAACCTTTTATTAAGTCACTTGAAACACATTCTTTAGTTTTCGATTCAATATATTAAAATATCAGTATTATGTCGTCTCTATAAGTCAAACAGCTGTAATCATCTTTCACATTATCATAATCATTGAATAAATTAATTATAACATCCATATCTTTAATAAATTTTAGAAAAATTAGGAAAACTTTTATATGTGGAGTACAAAATCTTTAAAAAAAATGGGTTAATCATATACATCGTCGTCGTTTTGACGCACACTATTTCAGTATAAAAAAAACGACAATAGCTATAAACAAAATTTATACGTCTTATATGTTATAATAACAAATAAATTAGAAAACAGAAGTTTCACAGAAAGCAGGCACCGACAAGTTGTAGTATTGGACCAGGTCGAGAAGTTCGTTCGTCGTTTTGACGAGTACGTATGATTCTAGGGTTAATTTTTTAATTCTAGTAAGTGCGAGGGTCAGATTGAGAGGGATTAAATATTCATAAAATTTAATGATTAAGGAGTTTGATTCAACTTATTTTGATTTAACAATTTATTTTTTGAAAAAGATATTAACCTGGCGGAAAAGATATATAAAACCTTTTTTGTAGACAATTTTATAAGCTTATACAGAACCATTTTTACCGTAAAATTGAAAAACAACCAAGGAATTGGCCAAAAAATAATATGTAACCCATTCTCCCTTTTCAAAAACGGATACACGGTAGTCGTGGTACGCGAAAATAACTTTGATCAGAATTTTTCCCATTCAAAGTATAGATTGTATGTTTCTATGACAATTTTTTTAGTAATAATTTTTATATCAATATGCAACATTTAAACGAGATGTCATTTTACAAATTTTCGTTTCTTATCATACCGTTGTTTGTAATAAGTTGAAGTGGCGTTATCTATCGTCTTCGTCGCGGAAAGGTATGGAATGATAATTTTTATTTCACTTTTATATATTATGTTTTCATTTCACTTGTATGAAATTTCTTGTGTGCTGAAATAATATATTTTTATTATTCCGTGTTTATTGTTTACTAACTTAGGTTGTAAAATTTCTCTCAGTTTCTTCATCAGGTCGAATCTTTTCGATGCAATTTTATGGGCTGTTGTTTACGTGTTTTTCATCTATCTAATACTATGTGGCATTAATTTCAAAATTTTATCGTACAAAAAATGTGACTGAAATTTGAAGTAGCCTGTCACATAAAAATGGTGGCAATTTCCCAAATTACGTGCCAACGAAATTTTGTAGTTTTTTCTATTTTTCTTGATTGATTTGCAAGTAAAACAAGTAAAAAAGTAGATAAAAATGGGGGGGGGGGGGGTACGTTTAATTTCCATTAAAAAATATTAAAATTTAAAATATTAAGCATTGCGTTTAATAAGTAAATAATCCATTTTCCTTTCTTTTTTTAAATTTGGGCAAAGGGAAATACTAGTAAGATAAACAAACATATTAATTTAAAAATTAAATATGTGCATAAACTTTTATCGTCGTTTTTATTTGTTTTAATACTAAATCAATCAACAAAAAAGAAAATTGACAACTTTATAGGTTGGCACATAATTTGGGAATTAGCTAGCAATCTTTCTAGTACTGGTATCGACTAGTAGAATTTTTTTAAACTAATCCACAGCAATGCTAAACATTTTTAGAAAAATGATTATTAAAATGGAACAACTGATTGATATTTTATAGCCAAAAATAATGTTTCTGCGTAATTACCCCCAAAATTTAATCAACTGGGAACCAATCTCTAATTTGCCTATATCACTGAAAAACACTAGCACAGACAAAATTATTTTTTATAAGCCTTCCACGACTGAAAATTTACAGAATGAGAAACCAGAAAAATTTATTTTGAAACTTTGAAAATACCTCAAAAATAAGGCTTAAAAATGAATAATGCTAAAAAATACTTCACCAAATGGTATAAAAAATATTTTACCAAACGGTAAAAATGGTAAAAAATGGTAGAAAGGATTCGCATTACGAATCCTTTCTAGCGATACACAATGTGATACGCGAACGAAAAACTTTCATCCCCATTTTCAAATGCAGAATGTTACAATTTTTTATTTATTTTTATTTTATTTTATTTTATTTTATTTTTTATAATATATAGTATATTAATTAACACTTGTAGCGTCTACGACAAAATTATTTCTTCAGACGATCAGTTTTATAAAAACCCACCTACCAGAAAAAAACTTTACACTTTTTAGCGAATTTCCAGAATGGAAATTCAGCTATTACGCCCACTGTTTAGTCTTTTTTATTGGCAATGGGGTATTTGACAGTATCAAAGAAAAGCAACTAAAAAAAATTTTAATGAAAACTTATAATAAAAGACAGCAATTTATTATACTAATTCATCTTAACTATCATTATTTGATTTTAAATTTGGAATTTTTTAGCTAAAATCCATGTAAGCAGAAACGGGCTGTGACGTTGCTTTCTCTTATATTTCAACACTATCGCCACTAGTGTCGCTGCTTAAATTCCGGTTAGCAAACATAACTATGGAAATTAATTAAAATTTAATTAATTTTTTTAAAAATCAACAATTTCTTTTCCTAGCTACAGGAAAAATAAACATTTTTTTTCTTAATTACAGGACACCTGTTACTATCTAGAGAATGTGACGTAACTGTCAGCTAGTAAACGTTTTCGCGCAAATTTTGAGAACAAATACTAAAATAATTTTTTCTAACAATTTTCGGCATTATTTTTAAAAATTAAAACATATACATGCATTATACATAAATACGTGTGTTTTAAAATAATTTCTCAAAATTAGTCAAATTCCCCATTATGAAAATATCATTTTTCATTTAAATCACACTGCTCGATTACAAGCTAACTTTCAAGTAAAATTAAACCATCATCAGACAAAACACATTTGAAGAATCCCGTGATATCTTTTGTCGTTTATTGTCTTACCTCCTGTAATTCAAATCACAATCACTCTGCCTGACTAATCCTGTACCCGTTTGCTGATGTTAATATTGATCCATAAACAAATTACATCACAATAAACTACACTTTAGTGGTTCATTGTTGTTTAGATTTGACCCTTGTGTCGACGAAATTCGATACGATCATCCTCTGCTCTAGGTACACATCGTATATAAAACCGGATAATACCTTTTTGCAATGATATCCACCGTAGGTAGGTACGTACACCTAGCACCTAGCTATTTGCGTTATCAACGAAGTCGACTGACCAACGCGACGTTACCCTAACATGCCTAGGCCGGCCGGTTGGAAAATTGAGGTTGTTTATTTGAAATAAAACGATGGTCATTGTGCCCACTATTAACTATAAACTATGGATATTTATTTGGGTGTCTATCGTTTGGTCGAAAAATAATTCGCATTAAGCTACATTTATTCACACCTTCAAGCACCTACCACCGAGTGATTCAATAGATTTTAGGTAAATGTACACGAATGTACAGTTTAGAGAGTATAAAAGGACAGCAAAGGAGTTTTAAATATAAATCAGAAATTGTGCATTTTTTTAATAATCATTGCTACAAAAAAATATCTTTAAAAATATTTAGAAATTTCGTTCACCATACAGCTAAACCTTTTTTTATGCGGTCTTTTTTGTGCGATTTTTCATGCCTTTGTTTTTTGTTTTTTTTAAATGCCCGCTAAAATGCATCTGACTAGAAAGTAAGAAATTTAAACATTAATTACAATAATTTACTCTAGTAAAATCATTTATGTACATTGATTGCTTTTAAGTATTTAATCAGTACAAAATTGGTTCAAAATGTTGAATTTTTTCTTCTGGTCATCATAAGATTTCAAAAAAAAAAAAAATCAGAATACTGGATTGTTACCGGATTTAAACTTTGGTGTCAAATTTAAGCTAAAGCGGCTAATAAGAAGTTTGTGAAAACTTAATTGAAAATTTTACTGTCATGTAGCAGCACTAATATGGAGCTAAGAAAATCTTTAAAAATCTCGTTTAACCACTTTTGCCTCTTATAACGCTCAAAATACGTATCATACCAATAATATAACAAACAAATATAATGTTGAATTTTTTTTCAGTTGTCTGTTGCCTGCTAAACTTACTTTTACTCAATCGAAATTTAAGTTTTGGGTCTATTCTGTGAGTACATTCGGTTAAAACGATAATATATAATCGGGGCCGGGCGAGAGAAATGATGGGGCTCCAGCTGAATTAAAAAATTTTCCAAAAATTTTTTCCCAAAAATCAATAAGCGCGGTAGCGCGTCGGCAAGTTCTCACCAGCCGTACGTGCACCATACGGTTAACAAACCAAAGAAACACTTTTTTACTTTTCCCGAACCTCCCTCTTTGGCCCCGAACCCCCATGCTACAACTACACTGGCCTCCTCTCTCGCAGTACTAAAAAATATTTGTCCGGTAGTGTACGCTCCTAATAGCTTTATACATAATATTATATGTACAGCGCAGTGTCTGGCTGCCTATTAGGTACACAGCCATACATACCATCGTTATATTTTGTGCTGCCATAACCAAACGTTGGGCCGGCCGTTGGATCATCTTTTATGATAGTGGCTTTTCATCCTCTTTAATATTATGTTTTACTATTTGTTATTGCTGAGCTTAAATACATGATTTGTTTACGATCCAATCTCCAAACAAGATAGTAGTAATATTTACCTACTATTCGTTAAGGGTGCACAAAATTTTTGTGTAAGCATTCTTATATTCCTGTATCCTTGTGCCTAAGCATATACCATTGAAGATATTTTTGAAGGGAAAGTAGAGGCATATCAAATAAAAACTTATTGAGACTTTTGAAAATCGAACCCAATACAAAAACTTTCCACTGGGAAGTTAACAAAAGATGTAATTTTAGTTTTTTTTAGATGTAATTTTTACAGTGCTAACGAATTTCCATTCAGGAAGCTCGGTTATTTCAACGACTCTCATGGTAAGATCTGAACTCAAGATTAGGACGGACTGAAAATGACCATATACCATGTGAGTTTTTTTAGAGTTGCCATTTCTATTACAACCAAATTTTTATGATAGAAATGGTACTGGAAAAGGTTCTTTTCTTGGATATAATGGAAATGTAACCAAGAAAAAACACTATCAGTTATAGCTCAAAAACCATAAGAGCTATAAAACTCCTGGCTATAACAGTCGGTTGCGCCCGCCGATATCTACAATTCTTATTTGAACAATTTTTCGATTAAATCAACGGTTTGGCTGTAATAAAAATGGCAACTCTCGAAAAACTCACACAGTATAGGTATGTATTTATTTATGTGGCTGCGAGATAAATGTCAAATGAAGCATCCAGTTTTTACGAAATTTGGTGAATTTGATCAAAAATCCCAAACTCTTGGATAAACGAGTTCGTCAGCCAGACACATCCGATCTTTAGAAGCCAAAATTTTGATTACTTTCTACCGTTTTTGAAGGTTTCTTGAAAAAATTTGGCTAGAATTCAAAACTTTTTTGATTCTTTACAACATCGGAAAGAGCATAAAAACCTACATAAGATAAACTTTTCAAACATTATTTTAATTGAACTAGTTTTTGAGAAAAATTAACAAATTTGTTGAATTCCTTTAATAAATGCTTCATCGTTTTTGTCATTACAACAATATTTTTTATACATATCTGTCTCACGTTTCAAAATAAAAATTAAAAAATTTTCAAGCATCATCACCGATTTTGAAAATTTGTTCACTGTTTCAGCTGGATATAGGTTATGTTATAAGAGGTCCACCAAAGTCCTGCAGTCCCTGGAACGTCAAAAATAAACTACCCAACCAATGTTGAAAATTTTTCCCCGTTAAAAAGTTAAATTATTTTAAATGGATATAGGCTATATTATACATATATAAAAATCCGTCAGGGTTTTGAGGACCCAAAAGCGCTAAAAGTTGACTAATCAAGCAATTTTTGAAAATTTTTTCACTTTACAATGTCAGATATTATCGTAAATTTTTGATTCACACGTAGGTACATACACTAGGTATTTTGTTCAACCCTAAAAATAAGTTTTACCGATAACACTATTTGCGCATATTATATAAGAAATGAAATTCACGTAAAACCGCGATAATTTGAACACATAAAACGTTCTGTGTATCATAAGTGAATAAAGATGCCATCATATTCGGAGTAATAACACTACACAATACTATATAGTACTATACATACTCAGTACTCGGTACTCAGTACTCAGTACAATAATCAGCTATGTTCACCATTTGACAGCGCTTGAGTTGTTCCGGTTATACACTCATTCTGTGATTCCCATATTTCGGTGGAAAAAGGAACACATTATATGTACCTATGTTCGTTTATACATACATACATTTTCTCATTTTTGTATCTCTATAAGCCGCTATTATAAATACAGTTGTGGAAATTGAAATTCGTACATACACAAGTCTATTGTACGGAATAGATAGTTTGTGTCGAAGCGTTATAAATACGAATGTAAATGGACAAATGTCCGTAAAGTTCGCCCCGCCCTTTTCTATTTTTTTTTTCAAATAAAATTGGTTGTGCTGTATTGTGCTAGACATGTGCTATCGTGTGCCGTAAATAAAAAAAAATAAATTTTGAATATTGCGATTAAAAATGTTGTTTAAAAAAAAAAAAAAAAAAGATATGTATATCACTCTCAAAACAATTTCATTGTTCAGAGATTAAATATTTCTTCAAATTTTTTTTCTTTGAACCAAAAAGAATTTTTTTAATATTAAGCGCGCTGTTTGTTCAAAGATTAAAAGTTTCTTTAATTTTTCTTCTTTGAATCAAAAAAATATTTCTTTGAATAAAATAAAATATTTCTTTGAATCAGGAAAAGATAATTTATTTGATTCAAAGAAATTGTTCAACGAATTTTTTTTCAGTTGTCAAAGAAATATTTCTTTGAATTAAAAAGAAGTGTTTTTAGACTCAAAGAAATATTTTTTTGACAACTAAAAAAAATTTTTTTGCATATAAATTTTTTTTTTTGATTCAAAGAAATATTTTATTTTATTCAAAGAAATATTTTTTTGATTCAAAGAAAAAAATCAAAGAAATTTCAAAATTTGAACAAAGAGCACGTTGAATATTCAGTGGCTAAAATAAACGAAGAATTTCGAATATCGCTCTAAAAATTTGAGAGCATATTCTTGAAATGTTTTACTAATATTTTATGGAGAAAAAAAATTCGAATTTCTTTTTTTCGTTGTAAAGACATTTTGCCCCTTAAATATCTATGTCGACTATAGTATTACTATAAATACGGGTAACTATTTCCACCATTTCCAACTTTGCTCATATTCACAGTTTCTCTTAAAAATAATAAGAAAGTCATGAAAAACCATAATAAAAGAACCATTTAACCATTTTGTAGACAATTTTATTATGACACAATCTAAGACATGTTAAGCCGCAACACCGACAACAGCACAGCAAATGCAAAGAAGTCACTGCATATAAATAATAAAATATATTATGTACATACATACATACATATTTACCCGTATAGTACATTTTATTATTCTTCATCTTACCATTAACGACCAACACAATTACAGTAAAATCTCTTTTGTCTCTAGTAACACATTTTTACTCATTTTACTCATTTTGCACCACCGAGTAACTTATCTTTGCTCATTTTGCTCCTTGGAGTGACTCTTACTATCGTTATGAGTGATGTGTAGAGCAAATGAGTAACTCAACGGAGCAAAAATGAGCAAAAATAAGTAACTCGGTGGAGCAAAATGTAATAATATCATCTTACTATTAAATATAAGCAATATTCTTACTTGCCCCTGAATATAGACAATTCCATGGCGTTGCCAAGTGACCCCATACCTACTCTCGTGTTTTTCAGAATGTTAAAAAATATGTATTCCTTAAATTCAAATCAACCGTTAACATCAATCGCCACACAATGGAAAATGGTTAATGGAGGTGTGAATGATAGTCCCATTGTTGATGATGAGCCAGTAGCAAAATCCATAGAACCCAAAACCAAGCTCATGACTTTGGGTATTGCTCAGTGGTTTGCATACCGTTATGTATTCATCACCGGCGGTACCGGTTTCATTGGTAAAGTGCTAATCGAGAAACTGTTACGATCATGTCCGAACATCGAACGAATCTATTTGCTGATACGATACAAACACACGAAATCTCCCGAGGAGCGACTAATGGAATTGATAAATGATCGAGTAAGTATTATCAAACTTCTTTGTAATTCTTTAAGAATTTGAGGGGAAATTTAAATTGTAGATCTTTGATAATTTACGGAAATCAAATCCATATTTTTTTGAAAAATTACAAGCCATCAATGGGGATTTGTCGTTGCCAAATCTAAAAATTTCTCAGGACGATCTTGAACAAAAACTCAATCAAAATGTATCAGTGGTATTTCATTGTGGCGCCATCACTAACGAGAATGAATCAATCAAGTTAACAATTGCAACGAATACGAGCGGGACGAAACATCTGCTACGAATTGCCAGTCAATTTGTTCAACTAGAGGTTGTTTTTTTTTGCTGAAAATTTGACAATTGTTTAGCTTTACAACCGATTTTATAATAATTTTGTTATACAGGCGTTTGTTTTTTTGTCACCATTACACGCACAACCTACTAAAGAGGTGGTTGGAGAGTGCATTATGATGCCAGGGAGTCCAGCAAGTAAAGTGACTGAGTCAATTCTATCATTTCGTAATGGACAAGCCGAAAAATTAACAAAACAGTTAAGTTTTAATCAAAAATCGAAAATTTGGGTCTCTTGGTACAAGAATGAAAGACTATGATCACTATCCAAAAATTTTGATGGGTACCTTTTTTGGGGGGTGGGGGATGCACAGAAGAGCTAAACATCGAGATTTAACTTCTTCTCGTTCCCAATCATGACAGCTCTGGTTGCAGCTTAAAACACTGATAGTAACGATTCTGATTAAACGGAAATCCTATTTTAAACCTAAAAATTTTTGAATTACCACTATTTCATTATTGTACAATGGTGCCCAATTTAGTCTCCTAACATTCCCTAATATATTTTGAAATAGAACCAAAATATTTCCTTTTTCCACAATTTTAGAATTCTTGGCCCGAGTAAAAAGAGTAGCTACCATTTTAGCAAAATATTAGCGGAACAAATTATTGCCACAGAAGACAATTATTTACCAGTATGTATTGTAAGAGCCGGTCAAGGTAAACTAAAAATTTCCAAAAATTTGAATGAAATTTTATGCGAAATTTTTGCATTGCAGTAACCGCCGCCGCTAAAGAACCCGTTTCTGGGTGGATCGATAAACAAACTGATCTTACAAATCTTATCATAGCCATCGGCAACGGTAGTAAATTCATTTCAGGGGAGATTCGCTAAAAAAAGAAAAAAAGAAATCGATTTTTTTTTCTTTCTAATTATGTTCCTTAAGGTGTCAGAAATATTCTCCTGACATTTTATTTTTAAAAAATGAAATATCAAAAAATTATAGGCATTTCAGTGCACGCAAAAAAAAAGAAAAACAAAATGCTTTTTTCTCGGAAGTACGTTTTTCAACATGGTTTATGTAGATATCTCAAAAAGTATTTGAGATATCTACATAAACCAAAGTGCATAATTTTTCCTCGATACCGTCATTTTGGCAGGAACTAGGATCTTTTGATTCCGGAATTTATTTTTAAAATGGCGGCTGTTTATATAGTCGAGAAAAAGCGGTGATTTTTGAAAATTTATTTTCAAAATGCGATTTCTCGCTGGTTTTTATTTATTTTTTTTTCTAAGATCCTAGTTAGTGTCATAACTGTATATGTACATTTTCACAAAATTCTTGATTTTTAAAAGCTTTTATTTAACTTGCTATGTTAGTAAGTTGGTTTAGATCAAATCTTGGAATCAAAATTTAGACAGGTTCTAATTGAACTAGAGGTTTCAAATTTTACATACCGATCTAACCTTGATGACAATGCAATATTGTATAATTAGTTTTGCCCTAAATTGCTCCAAACCAAAATTGTTGATTTTTAATCCTATGCAACTTTTTGACACTTCGAATTGTCAGATATTGTCCATTGATTTTAACATTTCATTTTTTTGTTTCCATAGTTATGTCTGATTAGGGTAAATTAACCGATTAAAATTTAGGTAAAAAAATTACTTCTTTAATTCTTTTTTTAAATTAATTGTGATGAGACTAAAAAGGAGAAAATAAAGTTAAAAAAATGTTTTTTAAGAAAAAGCTTTTATTTAAAAATGGGCTAAAAAAAATAAAATAACTTTTGAGTGAAGTTTGAAGCAATATCCAACATAATTTATAAAAGCTTGAGGCGTTTCATTAAGTTTAGTAACTACTGAAAAGTAAAATAGCTACACTTATATCCAAAACATCCAAAACAGAAATAATTAATGATAACGCCTCAAGCTTTTGTAAATTATATTGCATATTGCTTCAAACTTCACTAAAAATTATTGTATTTTCTTTAGCCCATTTTTAATTAAAAGCTTTTTCTTAAAAACATTTTTTTTTACTTTAATTAATTTGATTTTAGTTCACTAGGGATTTCAGAACGCGAGGCGAACCATCAAGGTGAAAAAATCTCGCAGTGTCCACTTCAAAGCCACTTATGCTTAGTTCATTTTTCAATTTTTTTTTTTTTAATTTTTTCGTAGTCTCAAGATATGTAGAAACAATGTTGTATATTTAATTTTTTAATAAAATATTTTATTGTATAAAAAAAAAATAACAATAAAAAAAGTCGATTTTTGATGTTTTCTTGGCGAATCTCCCTTTAATTAATCTCTTTAAAAAATATTCTAAAACACTTCTATTTTTCTAATCCCCACCAGGATCCCTTCGATTCTACAATTCGAATCCCAATTATACGATAGATATCGTTCCGGTGGATGTTGTTGCAAACTGTATGATAAGCGCCGCATGGTTCATTGCAAATAATCGGTAAAAATTTTCAAAAATTACAAATCTCTCACAGACGTAGATGGAAGTTTCAAATTTTTTTTTTATTTTAGATCTAGCTCTGAAACCATTTTTAATTGTACTACAGGACCATTGAATCCATTAACGTGGGAAAAATTTAATCGATTAATTCCAAAATATACACGGGAATATCCGTTTGAAAATGTTGTGTGGTATCCGGTACCAAAAGTGGATTGTCCTTCACGACTACGATCAATCTACAATTACTTTGCGTATAAAATTCCTGCATTCGTTTTGGATATGGGACGAATTTTTATTGCTCGAAAACCACAGTCAGTGCTTTTGTCAATTTAAACATAACTTACGGTACCATCACAGTGTGATTTGCCGAAAATATAGTCAATTTTCACAATTTTTTTTCGGATGGATAGGATGGAGGAATGGGGATGGATTTTTTTTTACGATTAGTACCACTATTTATCCATACAAAAATATTTTTTTTTATTTATTTTTATTTATTTTTTATAATTATTACAATTTTTTTAAAAAAGGTGTCTTTAAAGAGGCCGAAATTCGGTGCCCACGATTGCGGCCGCAGTTTTTATCTGAAAAAAAATCAAATTGATTATCAATCCCTAGGTAAGCCGCTATGTTCCTATAGGAGCTTTTTTTGAAATTTGAAAAAATGGCGGCGGTTTTAATAAAAAATACAACATTTTTTACAGTTTTACAGTTTTACAGTTTTATAAAAATTGGGGCCGCAATCGAGGGCACCGAATTTCGGACTTTTTTAAAAACATTTTTTCAAAAAATTATAATAATTATAAAAAAAAATAAAAATAAATTAAAAAAATTTGGGGGACAGGTCTACCCACACTGTCAACTTCCATTAAAGACTAGAGACTACTGTACATAAATATTCCTTTTTTGTCAGGCGACTCCTCCCCTGGGCCCCCGATAGAGGCTTTGCTCCATGCACCATATCGGGGACTTCGCCTTCTGTACCTAAGGGTGGGGGCTCCACCCCTATCAAACAAATGATAACATCATAATATGTTCTCAAGATATACGAGACAAAATATATTTTGGCAAAAAACCAATTTTTTCATGTTTCTTATTTCCTTCTTTTTTTTTTTAATTTTGTAATAAAATACTGGCGTTTTTAACATCAAGGAAGGTTCTTAGGCTATTATATAATAATGTTATGGTAAAAATTTCATATAATCCACAAAGAACAAATCACTAATCCGAATTTGTTGATTCGGATCTAATTAAATTAGTCCGGAGTTGATATCATCATTTGTTCTCGAGATATGCGAGACGAAAAAAAATTCACGAACGAACGCACACACAGACATCACGCTAAAAACAATGGATTCGGATTCTAGTAACCTTTTCTCAAAATTAGCGATTCGTAAAATTGGACCCATTACAATAACTTCCTATGGGAAGTTAAAAATATTTTTGTATTGTTAAATAGAGTGGTATTAATCGTAAAAAAAATTCATTCCCATTCCCCCATCCTATTCATCCGAAAAAAAAAAATTGTAAAAATTGACTATTTTTCGGCAAATCACACTGTGATCGTACCTTAATAATAATTTTTTTTTAAACTTAGGTTCTTTAAGTCACCAGATCAACATATAAGCGACGAGATTTTGAATGATTTTCAATTCTACACAACTAATCAGTGGCTTAGCGACAATACAAATTTATTGAAACTACAATCGGCTGTGAGTCGGGAAGATCAAGATATATTTAACATGAACATAAAGTCACTGGTGTGGGAACAGTATTTAGAAAATTATGTTAAAGGTATACGACGCTTCATTTTGAAACAGGACGATACAACAATTACCAGTTCTAAAACTCTCTTACGACGGTAAAGATTACATCTTTATTTTAATTTAACCGGCAAACGATACAAGAATTTTTTTCTAATTTATGCATATTTTGCTTGTAGATATTATTTTTTTGCAGCTTGTTTTCAATTTTTATGGATTGCATTGAGTTGTTTCGTCTACAACAATCCATTAATAATCAATTTAATAAAAGAATATTTTAATAATTTAAAAGATTGGTATGCGAGTTATAATATTTCTGTACCTGTAACGGATCTGTCACTACTTGGAGTCCGAGTGGAAAATGTTAAATAAATCAAATATATAAGTATTGTTTTTTTTTTTATGAGATTAAAAATATTTATAGAACAAAAATAAATGTCTTAAAACGAGAAACATTTACTTGTGTTTAATCAATAAAGAATAGTGTAAATAGTACCAACTTCTTAAAAGGTTCTTATAGCCATTGTTATTGTTAAAAAAATTTTGAAATGTTGCAACGAATCAGGTAGGAATCATTTTTAAATATAAACTGTCTCAAAACGGGCTCTTTCGGCCCGTATGGCCATTGACGAAACATGTCACAGACATTTAAAACGTTAAATAAAGTGGTATTAGTAAAGTAAAAACTGTCTTTTCATTTTTAAAATGGAATACCATAAAGTAACGCTCAAATCTATCAAATATAAACTGTTTTATTTAACATCAACTGGAGGAAAAATTTCGAAAAATAATATAAAATATATTTTTTAATAATTTTTGAATTTGTAAGTTTGTCCCAAACAACCCCCATCAGAACTAGTCCCATCCCAAAACGTTAGAAACGTGTCTTAAAAAAATCCTACTAATAATGGGTAGTGTTAGCCACGAGATTGGAAAAATCCTACAACTCTGTTATCACTTTTCTATGGATTATTTCTAAAGGTTTTTTTTAACCATTTTACAATGGGAAGTTTTCAAAAACAGTAAAAGAAAAAATTAAACAAATTTTAATCTAGTATGTATGTCATTAAAACGACTGGACCAAAAATTATATTTAAAGAAATTATTTTTAAAATTCTTAGAGATAGTTTTTTTCAAATGATACCTCTCACGATATATGAAACCCTCTCCCTCTTTTAATCCCAATTTTTTATTAAGACGTCATCAAAACCTAACTTCACCGTATTAACCATTATTCAATGGGCCGGCATTTGTTTTGTGTATATGTATCAAATTTTAATTTCATATATGTTGCGCAGTAACGTCAAAGTAAACAAAGTAGTTTGTATTTTGTTTTCATCGTTTGTATATAATATAAACATTTAATGAAATTTGAGATGGATTGAAAATTGTATTCCTTTAATATAAAATTTATATTTAATTTTATTTAAATCAAAAAGGAAAAAAATCGTAGAAAAAATATCGTATTCAACTCGTTTGCAATGGCTATTACTCACTCGGATTAAGGATGATCGATATTCATCGATGGTAGAAAAACATCGCGATGTTACGAAAATAGTATTGAAACATCGATATTACTCTAAGCTATTTAGTAGTTAAAAAGTCCTGAAGCTAATTTAAAACAAGATCCATTACTTTTATGACAAGTACTAGGATCCACTTATTACTTGAAAAAAGTTACCATTAAATATTTGTGTTTCACAGCAACTTCAACAGCTTCAGAGAGACTTTTTTCAAAAGCTGGGCAGCATTTTTATCAACAAAGGAACAGATTAAAAGGGAAACTTCTAACAAAGTGACCTTTTTTTGCAAAGTGTACCAAATAAATACTGGTAATGTTAATTTTTAATAAATAAAATAATAGATTATAATGGTTGTTTATTATATCGATGTTTTTCTAATATAGATCATCCCTAACTCAGATGCATTACGACACTCGCCTCGTAAACTCGGCTCGTGTCACAATTTCATCTTCGTGAGTAATAGCTATCATTACCAGCTTGTTGAATAATATACTATGAAGATTATCGTAGATCAGAGCGGTCCAATTTCATTTCCAACATTCCTAAATTGTATTGAAAACACTTACAAATACGCTATTTAAAACTATATTTTTACGTTCGCTTAAAAAGAACCCATGCTAATAATTACATTATATCTACACCTGTTCTATTTAATCATTCATATATAAAATAATTTTCAAAAATAAAAAAAATTACTAAGAGAATTAAAAACCATAATTTATTTTTTACTCTCGTTTAGTCTCGTACTTAACAAATTGTGAAAATAAAATTTATTAAATGGTCATAATTATTTTATATAGGAATTGTGAAACCAGATAACAAAAACAAATTATGCAACTCACATAATAAGCCTGCGAGCATTTATTCTCTATACGACGAGTACCTACTACGAGTACATTTATTTCATGTTCACGTTCACGCTAGGTAGTACGTATCCCGCTATCCTGTACAATATCAGGGAACACGGTCCACACCGACATATAAATATAATGAAGTTGTGTCATAAAGGCATTACAATATCTCTGCATATTTTATTATGTAGGTATGTATAATATACACTTTGCAACTTTGCGAAAATTATTATAAATTCAGTGAACTTAAATTCCACTCAGTGTGAAATTATTACAAATTAACGATTGTCCTAAAGCCATTTCGATTGCTTTGAAGTCGGGGATTTGTGTCCAAAAATATACTGGTAATTAATCTGAGTGAATTTTTTAATTTTGCTGAAATATGGTATATAAATGCATAGATAGGTAACCTTTTTTAAGAAAACAGTCCGGGTGAGTAGAAGATTATGGGGGATTCTTGAGGCTCCTTTTTATGGAAATTAACATTGTATTAAAACTCCATCTTATGGAGTTTTGAGAGTCAAGTGCGAGCAGCCAGCGATTGTCCAGCGTGTGTGTCGATTGTCTAAGTTTAGCGGCAAGTAAGAGTGAATACATGTCTGTGACGTCATCAGATGGAGATCTCAACCGGCGTGGATAAATGGTTTTCAACAGAGCAGTAACTGGTTTTAACTGGTCGGGTAACTGGTCGGTACTGCTCTGATTGGTAGCGGTTACTGCTCTGGTTAATAGCGCTTAACAACCAGTTTAAATCAGTTACTGCCCTGTTACATCTGATGACGTCACAGACATGCATTCATTATTTTGATTGTCTAACTGTACGATAATAGTTGAATAATTTATTACCACAACAAATTTTTTTAGACATTAGAAGCCATATTTTTTAGTTACGGCAACTAAGAAAATTTATTTAGTGCCGCATTTCACAAAAAAATTCTAGTAGTTCTGAATTTTGTATTCAGTATTAGATTTTAACACTGTATGGTCCGCCCATCTACGTAAAAATCTTTCCCAAGGGCCGGCAATATTCAAGACGTGTAAACATACACATTTCTAATAAAATCAGTAACAAAAAATACAATAACAATAAACTGATAAAAAATTATTTAAAAAAAAACGCAAACAATTACATATACTTTTATTACAATTGTATTTACATATTTCAATAATATTACAAAAAAAAAAAAAAAAAAAAAACTGATAATCAATTATATTTTGTTTATATTGTATTAAGTTTTTTGCGTTAATAATAATTTATTGGTCAACGTAATTTACAGAAACCTTATAGAAAATTCAGTTTCATTTTTTCTGCTGCGTGTATACGTAAATTTTAAAGTTCAGTGCAACAAATCGCATCAGGGCAAAAACAAAAAAAAAGGGAAACAAAAAACGTCATAATAGATTCAATTCTGTAGCATTAATACAACAAAATGAAGAGAAACAAGCCTCAGTTCTGTGGTGGTACACACGAAATAGTGCACTGCACACAAGTAAATCACTAACAACCAAGTACACTTCCCGACAAAATTCAGTTAAAACTCCGAAAACTCCGAAAACGAGAGTCTTGTTTGTTACATCGTTCGAAGGTGGTTAACTTAATTCACTTTATGCTCATACACAACTTTAGGTACGTCTGAAGAAGATACGATTAAAAAAAAAAGAAACAGAGACAACTGTCGACACACACACACACACACACACACACTCCCTGGAAGAAAATGAAATTATATTTCTTCATAAAATGTCCCAAGGCGGTATTTGTCTACCTCGCAACTTTTCAAGATTTTCTAACATATTATATTTAAACAGCCGACAACGATTTCTACTATTTCGTTTTTTTTTTCTCTTTGCATAATAACTATTCCTTCCATACGTTTACTCACTCCGTTTGTTCATTCACTCACTTCAGCACAGTGAGTAATTCACGAGCAACAGCAAGTTTAGGTTAGTCTAAATATGTAGGGGAAAGGTGGTTCTGTCAAAACAAAACTATTTTTACTGTGTACCAATGCACATCCATGTGCGCTTGAGTTCGAGCTACCGTCATTTCAAAGATGGCGGACGGCTACATGGAAACAATTTGAAAATTCTGAACAAACGGTAGACCCCTATGGAACGGTGGTTGTTCAACAAAGTTACGGGCATAATGTTTTCGCCATTTACAAAATTCTTAAATACAAAGTTTTAGCTAAAAACAATCGCTTTGAACGAAATTCACAGTCGCTCTCATTTTTTATATTACAAAATTACAATTGTAATGAAAATATTATTTATCTATGCAGCCATTCTTTTGTTACGGACGTGACATTTTCTCTCACTTTACACGCCTTCTCATAAGAAAAAAAAATATAATAATCAGGCACAATTTCACGCTTTCTCATAAGAAAAAAAAAATATATTATTTTTTTCTTATAAATTTTCAATACTAAGCAGATAGACAAATGTGTACACAATATTTATACTGAATATAAAATACATAACATTATTAGTTTTAATGCAAGAGCTAATAGAGTTTGTGTTACAGATGTGACAAAAAAGTACCTTTTGTCGCGTCCGTAACATATCTCTAGCATTAAGACTAATAATGTTATGTATTTTATATTCAGTACAAATATTGTGTACACATTTGCCTATCTGCTTAGTATTGAAAATTTATAAGAAAAAAATAACATATATATTTTTTTCTTATGAGAAAGCGTAAATATGTGCATGAGAATGTCATGTGCGTAACTAAAGAATGGATGTTATGTATCAGTTTGAATATTTTTAAGTAATTAATTTTATCTGTCAGTAGATAACAAGTCGAGAGCGAACTAACCTACTACCCTTTTTCAAGATAAGATTAAAATCAGGCCGCAGGAGCGAACTAGTATGCGAGAGTGAACTGCAAAGGTTATGTTTCAAAAGAATGGCTGTATATGATTTCTATTTAATTTTCCTAAATCTTTTGGTACAGATCCACAGTAACCTTATTACGTTTGGTACAGAATAGGGGTGTGCGAATTATTTGAAATGTCGAATAATTCGCACCGAATCCAATAGTAATATTCGATTCGAATTTCGAATCGAATAATTCGATTTTTCGAATAATTCGAAAAATCGAATTATTCGAAAAATATTTGAATTATTCGAAAGAGAACGAATAATTTGAAAAATCGAATTATTCGAAAGAAAACGAATAATTCGAAAAATCGAATTATTCGGAAGAAGACGAATAATTCGAATAGCTCGAATTTTTGTTTTTTCTTTTGATTCTTAGAGATTTTTAAACATTTAATTTAAATAAAAATAAAAAAAATCGATAACATTACAATAATTGCATAAATGGAAAGTTACATTATGCCTAAAGAACAGGATAAATCAATCAGTAATAATAAAAGTTTATTGTTACAAAAACTTGTCGCCCCATGACAGTAGGTGTAATAGCTGAATTTTCGATTCGAATATTCCTTAAAACTTAAAACATAAAAAAATGCGATAAAAGAATCCACTGCAATAACTTCCCAGTAGGAAGTTAAAAAGAATTATTTTTTGGATGAATTTGCTCTGTAAATGAAACTATATTAATATATGATATATATAAGTTATATTATTAAAGTTCTTAGTATGTTTAAGTCTTAGAAATAAAAAAAAAAAAAGTTCGAGCTATCCGAAAAAATGAAATAAATAATTCGTTTTTTCGAATTATTCGAAAAAAACGAATAATTCGAAAAAATCGAATTATTCGTTTTCTTTCGAATAATTCGATTCGAAATCGAATCGAATAGCACTATTCGATTCGAGCACTATTCGCACACCCCTAGTACAGAACTGTTATGGTCTTACTACTATTCTCACAGAATCGCTGTAACCTTACCACTTTTGGTACAGAACCACTGTAACTTTACTACTTTTTGTACAGAACTACTGGAATCTTACTACTTTTGGTACGGAATAGCTGTAACCTTACTACTTAAACTTTTGTGATCTTAGTACTTTTGACATATAGAAATCTGACGGATAAAATTATTGAAATGGTAAATCGATCTTGACTGACAGATAGTAGATCCGAAGTAATATTTTATCATCTAGTCTTGAAAAAGATCTTTCAGTAGATTTAATTGACAAAAAATAATATAATTTTCAAAACAGTAAGAAAATTTGAATACAGTTCAAATAAATTATTTATTTTTCAATAATTTGTTACTGTAATACATTTATTTCATCTAAAACTGTGATTTTCGAACGCGTATTTTATTGCAATAGTGACATTTCTAATTCTATTCGTATCTTTCAAGTGTCCCTTTCATGTCACCTCTCCCCTAACGTGAATACGGTAGATTTTTTCACTTAGAACGCAAACACGAACTTTGTAGAGAATATTTCATTTAGTGTAACATTATTAGATGATTCATAGATTATAAAATATGCGAACAAATGGGGAAAAAAGATAATTTGTGTGCACTATATTCTTTGAAATTAAAAAAATTTAATATAAACGAAATGAGCTTCCTGCGTAACACCTGTAAATTTGTTTTTATTTTTTATATTTATAGTCGAATTGGCATATATTTTTAGACTGCGGCACACATCGTGTCCGAGTTTTTTCCGACAAGTTTTTTCCTGAAATCTTTAAAAAGTTTGAACAAAAAAAAGTGGATCGAAAATTTCTACTATAATACTAACAAGGGTACAATGTTACTGTACAATGTACAATATTATAAAAATAAATAATAAAAATAAAAAATTAAAATTTAAACAAAAGTTTATATCGGAGACTCATGTACTCGAACGTGGAACCTCTCGGCTACACGATCAAGTACCGCTGTAGTGAATTACAAAATAACTAATATATACAGTAAATGCTGTGTTTTTTGTAAATTTTTGAGCGTTTAGTTTCTAAAGGAAGGCGCGTTTGCTTAACTCTTTTAAACAATCCATATGAAAAAATTTTATTGTCTCAAAATGATGGACATTTTACTGCCAATGATAAGTACAATAGATTAGCTTACAAAAAAAGAAAAAGATCCCAACATCAAAATACTGAACCTTAGGAATTTACAAAATATAAATTAAACTAAACAATGTTGATAAAATTGAACATTATTTAGAATTATACCGTATTTCGGAAAATCTGTGACAGATGGCGGCACCTGTACCAGTGAATATGTACATATCGCAGCATTTTGAGCCGCCATATTGCAGGACGAGTTAACTCGTCTTAATCATTTAAAGAGTTACAATTGAGTTGCCGAAAAGCAAAGTCGGTTATATCCAAAAAAATAAAAAACTGAGATTTTAGTTGCTATGGATACTTTAGTTCATCTGCTATATGTTCACGTTGAGAAACAGTTCTAAAATAAATTTTATCCCACTGAAAATAAGTGAAGAAAAATGACGAAGGATGCAAAACCAGTTATATCCCAAACGGCCACAGTTCCAAAATCAGTTCTATCCTTTAACAGTCTCAAAATAAGTTACATCCCACAGACAATAATGGCTGCCCTCTAAATGCAGCAGCAAAGCCAGTTTAATCCCTCACTAACCTAGTATATGTACTTTAGTTTCAGTAGTAGAGTGACTATTTTTACAGTATCTTATAAAGACTTAAACTATTGTCATTTTTACTACATAAAATTGTTCTAAAAACTAGAAATATGTTCATTCTTTTACCTTCTACCAGGTTTTTAACTGCTTTTGCATGTTAGAAAGTTCAAAATCGCTGACACTTCCTATCCAAAATCAGTTATATTCAACTGCCAGTTCCAAAATAAGTTAGGTGGGTTTAATTTATTTAAATATAATTGTTTGTGCTTTCCCTACATTATACAGATTATTACTATTAATCAATATGAAATTAATACATTTTTTGACATCGAAACCATGCAATGATTTATTATTGTAATATAGCTAACAGTTTTTGTTGGATAACTCGAAATCGTTTGAGATACACATAGCTGGTTTTGCCGTTGGACGACTCAATTATTATTGATACAGTAATGACAGGAACCTACTCTAAAATATATATAGATTTCTTCCAAATCCGTGATTCCTAAGTTTGATATTTCCGTTATTAAAAAGTGACGATTCGTGTGCTACCTTATAATTTGGACCGTTATCTACTCTTTACTGTAGATAGTATAAAAAAAGACCAATCATAACCAGACAAATATAAAATTTGTACTAATAAATCGACAGTTCAGTTTTGTGTAGCAATATTTTTCCATTGTAGCTCTCCTCGAAGTATAATGTCAATTTGTATTCCACATAATAAATAGCCTGTTTGGAGTATAAAACAGCAACATCTAACTGACTAGCCTAGCAATGCAGTCAGTATTGAAGGGGTAACTTTTAAACGCATTAAAACTATTCACATGGGGAGTATTTAAACAGTGAAATATTTCTAGTGAAAATGTATTTAATTTTTTTTTTTTTTTTACAAAGCCATTTATCCGTAGAATGTGCGTTCCCGTTTGCCTATTATTCTGGTCGCTTCGACTGCCATTTAAGTGTCTGCATTTTTTCCGTATTGATTTATAATTGTCATTAGTGTTGTAAATAAATTTTCGCTTCGTTTCGCTCTCCAAAAAAACCAAAACATTTATTTTTATTATGTACAAAATAATAGACATGCTGAAAATATGTAATGGATGAGGGGGAATAAAGGAATGTTTTTTAGGATGATGGAATTTTTCAAAATTTTATGACTTTAAGGGGGTATTTTAGTCTAGAAATTGGAGAAAATCGATTTTTTCATATTTTGAAAGTTCTAACCGTTAAGAATAAGCCTCTAAAAGGATTTACGGAAATTCGAATGATTTTCGGAGTTTGGTTATTTTTTCCGTGTACTGTGTATCTTTTCAGTGTTAAAGTCAAATTTTTAATATAAATTACTCGAAGCTACTTTTTTTTTATATGATTGACATGATATCTCAAGTTCTAATGTACGTATTTACTTGAAATTTGGTACAGACCTTCTTAATACTATCAAAATTGGTCCGACGTGGGGGTTTTTGGAATTTTTTTTTTTTTACTATTTTTAAAAAATTTCCAAAGTTGAAAAAGGGGGCGAAGAAATTATGTTTTTTTTAAATGGACGCCATTTTGTGAAAAAAATTTATTTTTTCAAATCGGCTAGGTCCAACTAATTCGACATCATTGTTTATTAAGAATTAACTAAAATTTTATGTTTCAGAACACCAAAACGGTTGGAATCACATTAACCAGGAGACACCTTTTTTTTGAGTCCGCACTTTGCCGGCCAGTACCGTTTTCAATTTTGAATTCTTTTCTAAATTTTTATTCATTTTTATACTTTTCAAATATCAATAAAAAACTGTTAAGAAATTGGATACTAAAAATGTTTACTGTTTTTTTATGTCATCGAAGATGACGTATTAATATCGTTGGGTGATTGAATTGAACACGTGATTGAATAATTATGGAGTTGTACATCCATATTGAATAAACGCAAGAGGACTGTAGAGTTAACAACTATAGAGTTAACAAACAACTATAGAGTTAACAAAAAATCATAAATTAACACTTTCACTGAGATGGTATTACTTAGTGCGTGTCAAAAACACGCACTTAACGATTTTTTTTTTATTACTCCCGTAAAACCACCTCAAAATCGAGCCTCTACGCCATAGTACCCCCTTAATAACCACGGATGTAACGGTTTGTCTGGAAACATAATCCAGATGCCTTTGCAACAAGTAGAGTCTGTTATACGTCACTAGACTTTTATATATAATGCAACAATTTTTAAAATTCAATTCTTACATCAAATTGCATTTTATTTGACAAAAGAGTAAAATACGAAATTCTTACAAGTTAAAAATTACTATTAGAGCTCGAGCGTATTAGATGTTCGAGTTTGTTCATGTCAACGACACTATATAGGTATTTTTTCATGACTCTAATGACACCAATTAATTACGAGAACATGACACGTGGTTAAAAAGTCATGATCATCATTCTACATCAGTCCTATATAACAGTTACCATGTCACCATTAGTTACATGTTATTAATTGCAATAATATCTTCGTAGAATAGTTAAAAAATTAACTAGCATTTAGTAATATGTTTTTGAAACACTACGATATTAACTTTGTAATACAGACTGTTTCAATATTACATTTCGCAACTATAAAAGTTGAATAAGAGGTATACATTACTCAACATGTTCCAGAAAACCTGGAATAATCTGTACTTTATTCTCTGTTTGTTGAAGGTACCATCTGCATCGTGCAGAGCTCATGTGTAGAAATGAGTCAGTTAAGTCAATTCACAAATTTGCCACTAAGCGATTCATCAGTTCCCTAATGGACCGGGTATTTGAACCGTTTAAATACCTATATTCCTTTTTTAAACTTTTGTCATGTATACAGGGGAATTTTTAAAATTTAATATTCAATTTCCAAACAAAATGTCTTCTTAACATTACTAATGTAATATTTGAGGTTATGAAAACCTTTTGGTGTACGTAATGACGTCATTAAAATAAGTATTTTAGATTCATTTAAATTTAACATTAATGAAAATTTCCATTGTAGAGTTTTAGACTTTTTATCGTCAAAATGGCAGAATTGATGTTATTTTGACGAAAACGAGAGATTTAACAGATTTTTTGGCCTTTTTTAATTACTATAAGGAGGTACCTAACACATGTGCAACAGAAAGACCTAACAGCTATTTTACTCTGTTTGCCTGAAAGAACTTTTTTCTAAGGCGTCGGAAAAAAGTTGCTGGCAATGGCTATTCGTTTCTGCATATTTTTACAGAGGTAAGGTTACGCTCTAATCTGACTACTATTAGTACCGATTTTGCAATTTTGCTACTTTCGATACAGAATCACTTTACTACTCTTGGTACAAAATTACTGTAACTTCACTATTTTGATACAAAATCACTGTAACAAACCTCGACGGTGTTATAATCTATTTCACTTAAATTTAAGCATGATTCATCACTTACGAATTTACGGAATCCTCGTTTTCTTAGCTTTACCTCTGTCATTGATGCAAATGCGTAAATTTTAATATTGCAAATTAGAAAAGAATAGAAGATTGATTTGTTTCGAATATAAGAATTATTTAATTTTTTAACGATGGCTCATGCTCAATTGTATTTGAAGCGGGGTATACCTTGAGAAACTTATCGACTAATGAAATCCTTTTGGTTTTTTGATTTCGATTAATCCGATGATGAGTTATGTGGTTCACCGCAATATAACGTCTACAAAAATTAGTGATGAGCAAAATTAGTCTTGGTCTTGGTCTTGCATTTTTTGCAAGACCAAGACTATGTATACCAAGAGCAAGACCAAGACCAAGACTATAAGTATGGCTGCAATACCAATACCAACACTCAAGTGAGCAAGACCAAGACAATAGCAGGAAAAAAGCAAGACTCTTGCTAAATTATTTAAATAGTTTAAAAGTATAATTAATACCGTAAAGAGAGAAAATTCTGATTTTAGAAGGAAAAAATTCGCTAATAAAAAAATGCAAGAAAGTGCAACATTATTTAGCAATACCAAGACCAAGACCAATACCAAGACTGAATTTTGAAAGACCAAGACCAAGACTCAAACTGCTCTAGCAAGACCAAGACCAAGATTCTTAATTCAAGAACAAGACCAAGACCAAGACTGCCAAGTCTTGGTCTTGGTCCTGCATTTGCTCATCACTAACAAAAATTTGTTGTCATTGAATGGCTCATTTCTGCATATCTTTCAATAAAATTCTTCCAGATTATTCCTCAGATATCCATTCTATATCTATATGTAATTTATATTAATCGTATCGTCAAAAAAATTTCCCAAAAATATACTTTTTTACAAACATTTATTTTCCAAACATTTTTGTTGGAAACCATTGGTATAAACAATTTATTGAGTACAGAAACTTAAAAATCACCTCGTAATCAAGCTTATTTCTGTCAGGTTTCAATGTAAATACATTCTAGTATTATCCAATACCTACCTATATACCTAAATATCTGCATACATAGAATTTTTTCGTAACACAGTAAAAAAAAAATTAAAATAAAAAATCTATTGATAATTGAGGCATTTTGAATAATGGTGTGCAACAGTTCATCTAATAAACCTTAACAGCTTTTCACACGTGCTGGCAGAAAATGAATAGTCACATACATACATACATACAACCACATACCAACCTAATATCAGCCAGCAGCGTCCTTTACGTACACGTATGGGTATCGGAGTCACTGCAGTATAATCGATAAATTTATGCCCTCTTCTATAATTGGTTTTCCTGTCAGCAGATTTATGAATTACGAGGCAAAATCTTTTTATATAACACCACATTTACGTATATGTATGTTTAGGGCATATTGTACAGTAGGTGTTTCTGAAAAGGGTATCTATCGATAAATAAGTGACTTTCAAAATTGGAATCTTTATAAATCGACTTCGTAGACGCAAAAAATATTAGAAATTACTTAAAGTTAAGGGGAGGTTTACTTGAGAGTCGTTAAAAAAAAATCGATTTTTTTTTGCAGAAATTGGTAGCTAATAATGTGTAGAATATGTTCCCAAAGTGATTTTGCTGAAAGTAATTTAAGGGAAGGTTTACTTGACAGTAGTTAAAAAAAATCGATTTTTTTTGCCGAAATTGATAGCAAATTATGTGTAGAATATGTTCCCAAAGTGATTTTACTGAAAATAATTTAAAAAATTCTTTCACATTAACTGAATCCAGCTTTATATAAAAAAAAATTCAAAAAACGTAGTTCACGCAATAATGAGTATTAAATATAAAATTTTAAAAATACGTTTGTTTATATATATTTTATAATATCTGGGAACTACATTTTTGGAACTGGTGGACACGATAACTCAAAAACTATTCGATGGATCCTTTTTTTAATTTTTTATTTTAAAGATAATTCAATTCTTCGGCACCTCTACCTAAGTTCGATACACTTTCAATATTTTTTTTTATTTTTAAATTTACTTTCAAGAGCGAAAAATAAGACAAAAATCGTAATCAAAAGTTCAAACATCCGCCATTTCTTTTTCTTTCAGCAATCTATTGATATTATAGGTAGAGGTGCCGGTACTCTTCATATATTTTATAAATGAAAATTAAAACAAGGAGTCGACAGCCTGCAAGGTTATTAAAAATAACTTATAAAAAGTACTTTTTATATTTAAAACACTTTTTATAAGTTATTTTTAATAACCTTGCAGGCTGTCGACTCCTTGTTTTAATTTTCATAATACCTCCACCTGCAGTTGGACTGATTTATATATATTTTATAAATCTTTTTTGTTTTTGGATTTCGGTGGTTTATTACCGGCGCTAGGATGTCCACCAACAAGGCATTGGATTTTCGGATCGTCACACTGCACTGTCTATAAAGTGGACACTTTTTTATATTTTTCCTTGAAAAATTTTTTTTGTGCAGTTTAATACTTAATAAATATGTGCACAAAATTTGAAATTGATATTTACTTCCGTTCTTGAGAAAAAAATTCTAGAAAAATACATAATTTTTAAGGACTTTCGAGTAAACCTCCCCTTAATAATTATATTTTTACATTGATACGTTTCCAATTACATTATGATGTGGGTGGAGGACAAGAAAATTGGGGTAATGGCTAGGAATTCGTAGGTAAGTCGTTTTTTTCGTCTGCAGTCATGTTTTTAAGAAACTATGGCAATATTTATCTGAAATAGTGAAAGAAAACTATAGGAAACCTTTACAAGCATAGCCGGTCGTCGGATTCGAACCGTTGACCTACCAGTCCGCAAGTGCTAGTGCCTAAACATCTCGAAATCCTTATCGATTCGTTGTATCCGTCTATCTGTCCGTCACTCCTACATCATTCAACATTGGAAATATCCGAAAATTTAAAAAATTATATGAAGGATGGAAAACGGTCTCTATAGTAAATGAAATTTTGTATGGAGGTATGTTTCGGTAAAAACATCCCCTAAAAATCACCCAAATAACTTCGGAAATAATTTGTTAAAAAGATGATTTGCAGGTTCCCTTAACCACTTCTCGTTTTTAAGCCTCACTTGCCAAATATTGAACTTCAAAGTTTAATGTAATTAACCCTTCAGTAACACACATACAAATAACATTATCGAGTATACATATTTATTATTATTTTAAACCATAAAAAATTTACATTGATAAATACCCTGAATTTATACGAACTTTTGAATCATTCCATACATAAATTGATGGTAATATGTTCTCATATTACATCATCACACTTTTATAGTTGTATCATTAAAATTAAATTTCAATTGATTTATTGCCGCTTCGAAAAACATATCGAAACGTAACAGTTCCCGCTTTTTTAAGATATTACCATTTAATTTACTTTCTTTTAACTTAGCAGTATAGCTTAGATACAGTATAGCTTATTTCGATTTTTTCGAATTAACTTCATTTAATAAATATTGTACACAACACTTTTGGAAATTTTTTTACTGGACTCAACGACTTCTAGCACAAGTATGGAAGTCATTTTTCGAATCTACTACATATATAAACATTTTCAAAAAAGACAAAGAAACGATTATGTTGCCGAATGCCGTAGAAATATATCTAGCTTTAAAGCGTTATCTCGTTTTGAAAAAAATTATTTTCCTTTTCTTATTGGCTTCGTTTTGAACCCGACGACGTCTGAAATAACTTTGAGCGGTTGGAAACGTTCAAAAACACCGCCCTGCTGCGCGTAACAGCATTTTGAAGTCTACAGGTCAGTTATATTTCCATAAATGACTGACAGATGGTATTAATGATAGGTATAAGCACACAAAACGGTGGCAAAATGGTGGCAAAATTTAGACTTTGAAGTTTTTTTTGTTCGTCACTTACTTTTTTTAGGAAAAAATGTTAAAGAGTTATTAATTTTAGCTTTCTGAGATAAAGCAGGGGCAGAGGCCACTGGTAACATGGAAACATATTTCACTATAATTTCAAACTTTTAACCCTTTGCACTCGATGGGCGCCGCCACGGAGACGCAATAAATATTTATTCCACTCGTTAGGCGCCACAGCGGCGCCATAAACAATAGGTACGTATTTTATTAATTACAACACGCTAGGGGACCTAAGACCCGATTTACATTAAAGCCCGATTTACATTAACGCTCCGCTCTCAGTACGATATCATTCCGCTCCCGGTTCGATAAAATATTCTTACATAATAAATAATGAGTGTATTCTCATCATCGCTCTAATATCGGTCCGATATCAGTCACGGTTCGCTCTCGCTTCAATACCGCTCCAGTACCAATACCACTGAGATAATATTTTATCGGAGCGATATCAGACCCTACTATATCGATAATGTGAACACGTTTTGATTCCATTCGCTCCGTTTCTTCATTTATTTGAAAATTATTATATTAGGAAAACATGATACAACACAACGACGCGACGTCTTGCTACAATACATTGTGATACATACTACTAATTAACTAATAGATATATTGTATTATGATATTATGTTCTTCTAATACAATAGTGTTTGCAGCGTTTTAAAACTGCTGTCGAGTAGCTGAGTCCCCATACTAAAAAAATGGTTCGAGTGCAAAGGGTTAAATATACTACTCTAATCTCCTCATTGTTTTCCTCATTAAACTAAATATTATGTTTTCACAATCGGCTTTTCATTTGCCCTGCTTAAAAACTAACTTCATTAAAAATTTAAATCATTAGCAAACCAAACGTCCAAACAGTACATAAAAGAAGAAAACTAAACACTAAATTATGTCAAAAATATTATATATAATTTATTTTTTTTCAAAATTCACTTGCAAACACATTCTTACCTATTCCATAAGCAAAAAAGAAAAATACGAAAATATACATACTTTATGAAACACGCTCAAAAATTCTTACAATACTTTTAACGAGGAACAAGAAGTCTAAAATGAAATATTTTTCCTATTCATAATATTTTTTTTAACATGGAGGAAAAAAAAAACGAGAAACACTCTTAAATATTTTATTTAAATGTCAAGAAGAGAAAAAGTTTTCAAAAAAAGAAATTTCTAACATTGGCATCTACACAACAAAATAATACGATACAAAACTTACTTACATATGGCAGACGTAAACGATAATAAAAAACAGAATGATTTAAAAGTTGTTTAACTCTTATGATCACAACCATAATATAAAAATCCATTTTAGAAAATAACTACAATAAATCTTATATCAGAAGGGAGGTATGTCTGGGAACGTTTTTGGGTTTTCTTGATTCAACCCTAGTAGATTGCGGCTGTCACTAAAGACAAAATATCTCAAGAGCGTTAACATTATGCCAGATTTTAAATTCCTACGTTACATAGTTTTCGAGAAAAATCTCTGTGATGCGGAACCACAAAAATGAAAATCTTACCAACAGATCTAATTCATTTCATTTTTAAAGTCACTAATTTGAGACAACGAATGAACTTGATGACATCATCACCTATATTAAATGTTCTTAAAACTCCATAGCCGTAAGGCAAACGAAAACTCAGGTGCGGAAATTCAATCACATTTTCTGCTGAATTTGGCTGTTTTACCTAAGTATAGTTTTACGTAATAAAAAACGATTGAACAGAAGGGCACTTGAGGCAAATGCTCCGGGGCCTCACACAATAGGGGCCTCCACAAAATCAAATCAAATTTCAATTAAGGAATAAGTAGAATAGAAGGAATAAGCAAGTATTTTTTTTTTTTGCTTGCCATCTCCAAGAAATTTGAAATTTTCTAAGCGAGCCTCCACAGAAACTCTCAGGAGTATGTATCTGCACCGAAACATTTAATTTTGATTGGCACTGTAGCTACGTACGTATGAATTTTGAAACGATAACGGGGAAAAAGGCAAAGAAAAATATATAAAATTATTTGCATAAGGATTTTTATTATTGTGTTATAAGGAGGTAAACATGTATATATTATTGTTGTTGATATATTCCATCGTAGGTAACAACACAAAAAACCACATAAAAGATGTCTACTATAGGTACATGTAAACTTTTATGCGTGTAACGAGCATGTAAACAAAATTATCGAACATAGAGAAATGATATGCCTACTTACCAAAAGTTGCTCAGAGGGACGCAATCGAAATGCAAAAAGAAATTTTTCAATAATTGCGTTTTTGAAGAAACATATTTTTTCCCATAAATTGAAAGATTGTATACAAATTTTAAAAGAAAAATCCTTTTTTTACGTAATATTTAAAAGACTATACCTAAGGTCACATGTGACATCATACAGTTCATATTGCCTGAACATACATTAGTCTATTTTTATTGCTTTGGAGACTACTAAAAAATTTTTTACGTATATTTTACGTTTTAGAGCTTCCTGAACAATTTTGGTTTCGTGTCTGTCCGTCCGTCCGTCTGTGTCGCCAGTTTACACCAAGTGACATAACTTCTGAACTATTCGATTGTTTTTAATGAAATTGTCAGAAATTATGTAGTTTGATTCTTAGATGGTCCCCTATGAATTTAAACGAAATCGAAGAAACGGTAGCAACGCCGCTACCATGTCATTCCATTAATACCTACACTAAATTGCACCAAGTGGCATAACTTCTGAACTATTCTTCTTTTTTATGAAATTGTCAGAAATTAGACGGTCTGGTTCCTAGATGGTCCCCTACAAATTTCATTGCATTCGAAGTAATAGAATCCACGGCGCTATCATGAAATCCTATTAAATGTCAATATCTTATTTACTGCTAGTCCCACTTCACTAAAATTTTCAAGTATTTTGGGGGGTTAATTTCTAAAATATTTTTGATATTATTTTATAATTTAGCTTTTAAGTATTTTGAATTACAATTTCTTATGAATTTAATATTGTTTTAAAGTCTTTATTTATGAGTACGAGGAAGCTGTGTGCCACACCTCATTGGCGGCGTATTTTTAATTAAATATTATTGTTGCTATGTAACTCAATAACCGCCAATAATTTTTCTTACTAAATTTTTAGTAATTAAGTGAGAACTCAATAATATTATGACGTCACAGATATCGCGATCCTTTGTAGTGCTGTATCTAATAAAATAACATTTTTTAAGATTTTGAAAAATTGGTATCATTCTACCAGGTAAAAATTAAAATCTAATGGCTCAGAATATCTGTAGCATCTTTTTAGTAACAGAAAAAACCATGCTTCCGGAAAACACAAATGCATACAACGTATTTATTTCACACTTTCTAATATTTTTTAAAGTTCTTAGACTCTTAGGTAGATACCTACTTACCAAAAATTTCGTTCAAAATTGTACGCATGTTATCGAGAATAAATATTCCACAATATTTAGCAAACTAATATATCGACTTTAGAGAATCAATTATTCAAATCCAACCAATGTTATTCTCATAAAAAATTTTCGCTATAATTCATTGTTAAAACTATATCCGATACTTTCGTTTACAATCTGTACACATTAGATCCATCGATACATATACAGGGTATAATTTGTTTATTTTGTTTGGAATATGAACATCATATTTCTTTCCCTGTTTTATACATTTTTTCTATTCTGCAAAACAGAGAAGGAAATATGATGTTCATATTCCAAACAAAATAAACAAATTATACCCTTTGCAATTAAAAATTTTGCATGACAGCGCGTAAACTACTGCCGAACTAGTTCCAATGATGGTAGCTATATATGTTGATCGTGCTAGACGATTAACTAGGTGGTAACCGTACTCCGTAGTAGCAATACATTATGGTACCTGCACAAACGAATACACTTTTATTGATAATTCACATACTAGGAACCTTTAGTCATATGAGATAAAAAATTCTAGTCATTTGCATTTTATTATTTTTTCTTTTATTTTAACATAATAACTAGTCGCATTGTGATAATTTTAATTGTTTTTAATTGTTTTTAACTTTAATTGTTGTTTTCAAAAAATTTTTTGTTTTCATCTATAAATAACTAGTTTATTTTACAAAATTTTTATGCGACTATTATAATTTTAATATTTATTTGTAAGTATTTAATTCTTTAATACTATGGAACTAATTTGAATAGGTGATTCATAAGGCGATTTGTGGCTTTTACAGACGTTTTTTTCTAAAAGTGATTTTTCGTTTCTTCTTTTACTTTTTCTGTTCTCTATTGCAAGTTTGGTCTTCACATGTTTTTTTTTTGTTGTTTCACATTTCCGTTTTCGTATATCATTTTTAGTGATGTACGTATTTCCTTTTTTGCAACCAACGAGTTGCTAGGTATATTTGACATTGTTTGATTTGATTGGTTTTGATCCAAACCAAAAGGTTTTTAGTTTCTTTTGTTTATGAAAAAAATTTTTAAATATTTTCATTTTTTTATTTTATTGATTTTTATATTCTTGTCTTGATAATGGTGTTTTGAGAACCGAATCCGGTCGACATGTTGAAGATTGGTTAAAAAAATTCTGTTTGGTTTTTTGCTGGTCTTAATATTGAGGTTTATCGCCAAATAAAGTCAAATAATTAAATTACAACTTTAATACTATTTTTGTTTAATTTTGTTTATATTTTATGAAACACAGACCTGATGAGGGCCTATATAGATCGAAACGTACATCATACTAAATAAAAAGAAAATTAAAACTAAATTTTTTAAAGTAGTACATTTGGTGGTTATTTTTCCAAAAATTATCCTTATTATAATAAATATTCACCATCTAAAACCTCCATTTGTTCCAAACAAAATAAACAAATTATACATTTACTACACTTCTGTATATTGTATATGACACCTTTTTCCAAACTTTGCGGTTCAAATTCTATTATTACACATATGTACATATATTGTAAGGATATGCTTGGAAAGAGTGTGTAATAGTCCCAAACATATTCATTTGTTATAAATCGATTTTATGTGCGTCGACATATACCTATATAACTATACCTATAATATCATCAATACGGGGGTAGGTGCAGGGGCACAATGCACGGACCGGGCGTTATTCTCAATGGAGTAACAAAATTTTGATGTTCCATTATAACGACAAAGTTATAAAAACCTTTAATAATAAGGTTTGTGTCGAACACGGTTGTGTACTATAAAATTTTAGAATAACACTATATTGGGGGTTTCACGAGTGATAATTCCAAATACACGGTATTTTATAGCAAGGTTATAGGTATACGCAGTTCTGTTTATTCTAATGCGAAAGTTGATAATGATGGTATTTCTGGGTGAAGCGGACTAGGTTCGCTAGGTTCTTGACTAGGTTCAAAGTTTATATTAAAATTACGTTGGGCGAAATCTAAATATAGACAAAAGACCTGGGTAAAGACAAAATACGAGCGTATTATTAAGATTCTATACATTATTCGAGTCTTTCGTGTTTGAAGGTAAATTATCGAAAACAAAGTTGTCGCAAATTGAAACTTTTATCTTATAAAAATTTTCGAAATTATCCCCTGATCCCCCCCTCAAAGAGAACAGTTTATAATTCAAGTTACTTTTACTGGCCATGACGCCTTTTTAAAAAAAAAAAGAAAATCAGTTACCGATTGAAAGAATGCTACGACGTCTACAATGCTGCAAAAATTCTAAAATTTTTTAGTTCTGATAAGGAAGGTTAGGGTCTCTTTTTAGTTTTTTGATTTAAATATACTACTACGAACAATTAAGGGAGCAAAAAGAAAATTGTTAATTTTTTAGTGATTTTTGAAGGCATGTATTTACGTGAAAAATGGTCGTATCGAGATGATAAGAAAAGTATTTTGAAGCTCTAAGATTCTAGTTTTGAGATCTTTCGTCCAAAAAATTTTAAGAGTGAGAGTTATCGAGCAATTCTAAGCAATAACACAAAAATTGAAAATTGAAAATTTTTTTCTCTTCTTTTTTCGGTCTACGGGCTTGAAACATTTTTTACAGTAAAGCCATGGTATTAACTTGATAGCCTGTTCATTCAGCTTCAATTTTCTTTTTTAAATTTTTCTCTACGTTGAATTGTCCCGGAGATATCCAACTTTGAATGCAAAAGGATCCTTTTTGCTTTAACCATCGATATCTCAGTAACCAGTGATCAGACAGAAAATTTAAGTGCAGTTTTGGAATGTGGAATAAATTTTCTACAAAGTTGTTGCCGCGTACTTTAAGAAAAAAAAAATTTTTCATCCTTAATTTTAACCTGAAAAATGTGAAAAAAAGGGACTTTTTCCCTTGTTGCGAAAAATTGTCCGTATCCTTGCGAATATTGATGGAGGATCTAATATTTGTACGAATTTTTATACCTCACTGTACCCCCAATAACCCTGCAAATCGGCAGATCGATCATTCGAATGGTTTTCCTAAACCGTTTGTTCAAAATGTCAGAAAAAAATTAAAGGAGCAAAATTGAATGGACAAAATTGAAAGAAAAAATTCAATTTTTATTTTAACTTTTTTCACACTTTGATATCTTTTATCCATTAAATTTGAAAATTAAGAAAAAAAAAATTTTTTTAAAGTAAAAAAAATTTTGAAAAACCAATTTTTTTCTTAATTTTCAAATTTAATGGATAACTTTTAATATCCACTAAATTAAATAAAAAGACAATAACAGAAAGTTTATAATTTATTCCGTATTTGGAAAGATTTAGTGAATAGAACCAGTAAATAATTTTCAGAATCTTTTAGTCCCCTGATATCGCTATGACATTTACACAAATATTTCTATGATTTAAGATCTTTTGAAAATCTTAACAATTTGATTAAAGCATTTCCACACGTTAAATACCAAATTTGAATACAGAATTGAATTGAATTCGAACGTTTAAATAACACTCATGAATTTAAATCCACTGGAACTGGAAATTCCACTATTGGTTGGAACAAACCTTCAAATTACACCACATTTAAATTACAAAGTGGCATCCCTGAATTCTTTGGCCCAATGTCGCATACAGGTTCCACACTTCTCAAACCCATCAAACATTTGACAAGTACACTGCCATCTTCACATGTTTTTTTACAGATATATTAAAAATTATTCATAGACCAAACTTGTTCGTTTCTTTTTCAAAAAAAAAGACCCTCCTATCCACATCTGTGTATATCAATAAATACGGATGAATAAGCACGTATTCATGTTGAAGGGTCTTATCATATGCAAACGATTTATGCAAAATATAAAAAAAAAGTACATAAAGACATTCATTCGTACATATATTGTGGCGTAGCCTGGCGTAGCGTAAATACATATCTATTGCGTAAAAGAGCATAAAAATACCACATAAATGCAAATACATTTATAAAAAGAAAAATAAAATATCGAAATATACACAACATATATTATTATTTACCAGAATTTACCCGGTGGTATTTAAAAAAAACATACAATGAAAACAAAAAGCAACGTGTATACGGGAAAATTTACATTTTTATCCGTTTCAACAAAACTACACAGTCATTCAAAAATTTAGGAGTCGTTCCTTGATGAGTCTGTCCAAAAATTAGTCAAAGTACTTTAATCTAGAAGCAAAACGATGGAAACTGGTTGAAAGCAACAAAATTCGATGGATTTTATAATATAAAAAAAATTCTTTTAAGGGGAGGCTTACTTGAGAGTCGTTAAAAAAAAATCGATTCTTTTTTTTGCAGAAATTGGTAGCTAATTATGTGTAGAATATGTTCCCAAAGTGATTTTGCTGAAAGTAATTTAAAAACAAGATTCTTGCACATTAACCGAATCCAGCTTTCTATAAAAAAAAATTCAAAAAACGTAGTTCACGCAATAATGAGTATTAAATATAAAATTTGGAAAATACGTTTCTTTATATATATTTTATAATATCTCGGAACTATATTTTTGGAACTGGTGGACACAATAACCCAAAAACTATTTGATCGATCCTTTTTTTTAAATTTTTTATTTTAAAGATAATTCAATTCTTTGGCATCTTTACCTAAGTTCGATACAATTTCAATATTTTTTTTATTTTTTAAATTTACTTTAAAGAGTGAAAAATAAGAAAAAAATCGTAATGAAAAGTTGAAACATCCGGCTCTTTTTTTTCTTTCAGCAATTTATTGATATTATAGGTAGAGGTGCCGGTACTCTTCATATATTTTATAAATCTTTTTTGTTTTGGGATTTCGGTAGTTTATTACCGGCGCTAGGACGTCCACCAACAAGGCATTAGATTTTCGGATCGTCACACTGCACTATCTATAAAATGGACACTTTTTTATATTTTTCCTTGAAGTTTAATACTTAGTGTAGTTTAATACTTAATAAATATGTGCACAAAATTTGAAATTGATACTTACTTCCGTTCTTGAGAAAAGAATTCTAGAAAAATACATAATTATTAAGGACTCTCGAGTAAACCTCCCCTTAAGGTTTTACTTTGATTAAGAAGTCCATCTTTGACAAAATTGCATTAATACGTAACAAAATGTATTCTTGGGGAACTCTTATCGCAAGAAGAGAATTTTTATCATATTCTAATAAAAAATGACGCAAACAATCATAGCCGTGAAAGAAAATTTCAGGTCCGGTTAACTATTAAAGCCATTGACACCCAAAATTTAGTAAAAATAAAATCTGGTGTGCCAGGCTTTTCCTGGGACCAGAACCTCTAGACTACAGCCTCGGATGTCCCCTTTCTCACCAGACCAATTATAAATAAATACGTACAACAAAATTTTAAAATCATTAAGAGAAGCTTTTTGAAGATAAAAATTAATTCCTGAAATAAATGAATCATTAACGTAACCAGATCTTGAAACATCTGGCAACGTCGCGTAAAATGGGGCATAATTAGGCTCAACATCAATAACATAAAAATTTTGGAATATCTCCCCAAATTTTTGACCGTTACTACCCAATATTAGAATTTTACTTTTTATAATTTTTTTTTACATATAAAATTGTGTGTTGACTGATTAAATGGAAATATATTTTTTCATTCTTTTTATAAATTTTTTTTCCACACTAAAAAAAAGAACCAATGGTTTTTGACTTTTTATAACTTTTTATATTCGATTCCCCATATATATTGTGCTACAGCCCTTTTTGTAATCATTCAAATGATTGTTGTTTTTTGAACAGAATGATAAAAAAAATTAAAATAGAAAAGCCGATTATTTTCTAGCTGCGCTATAAACTGCATCCATGATCAAAACTTGAACCGTGAAACCATGAAAAGTCTACACAGTGGGGGAACTGAAAATATAATAAAAAAATTATTATTTAAACAGTTGAGCCCGCATCACACAATGCTAAGCTCCAAGCGAGCTGCTGTGCTGAACACTATGATGGCTCCTATGCGATGTTGACTGTACACGATGTGTGTCCTATCGTCTAATGACAACAGTAGTGAACGGATGCTCATGAGATAAATGCGATTGTCTCATTAGTTAACGATTAAATATAGTGGAGAAACAAACACGAAAAATAGACCACGCGTCCTCGGAATGGAACCAATAGTGACGTCATTGTTTTTCATCTGCTGCTATAGCAAACAGGCTTCTTACCACAGTTGCTAGTATAGGATTGAGATTTTGGAAAAATAAATATGAGGTCAAAATTATCTCTAGGACCTTGGTCGAAAAGGACAAATTTGGTGCAAATATTACGGAAACACCGAAGTAAATCAACTAAGCTTCAGATTTGTTCTTCACAAGCCCTGGAACTACAAAAAGAATTCGAAATTCAAGTGCTCTTAAAACTATCAGTATGGACATCTACGGAAAGGTCTCAAGGTATGAAAATTAGGTATAGGCTATTGAATTATGAATATGGCTATTTAGGTACACTATTAAATTATGGTTATGACTAATTTTGTAAATAATTTTTGAATATTTGACAGAGTTGTGCGTGTAATTTACTTCGGTTAAATTACACAGTTTTTTACATGTAAAAAACTTTATAATTTAAACATACTTGTTTTGAAAAAAAAACTGTAAAAATTGTAAAAAATGTAAAAAACTAAATTTTTTAAATTTAATAGGTATGTAAGTGTTACTGATGGCATTCCATATTTGCTGTTGAAATATTTGCTATATTTGCAAAGTAAAACTTAATAATTAAGTAATTTGAAAATTAAAAATATAAATGGGGAAAATATAAAAGAAAGGTTAGTTTTAATAGAATAGTTTATTCAAGAATTCAATATTAATACGATTTTTATTTATTCAGTTAAATTTTATTAAAGGTACATATCAATCATCTTCATCATCATTATCATCAGAGATTTTATTGTTTTTATAATTTAAAGAGAGATAAATATGTAGTAGTTTTTTTGATCTGTCAAAACTCAGTTTGTTAATTTGGAAATTTAAAGCTTTGTAGTCAGTTGTGGACGGCCTTCCACCAGCAGAAAATCATTTTTGTGTGGACATTTTGTTTACACTTTTTTTCATGTGAACTTATAAACAAGAAATAACCGTCAAAATAAATTGTCAGTGAAATGACAAGTGATTTAAGTATTTTACATTTTTTACAATTTTCTATAATTTTTTACGGTTTTTTACAGTTTTTTACGTATTTTACAATTTTTTACATAAAAATGTAAAAAACTGGTTTTTTACATCGCATGTCACAACTCTGATATTTGATTTAAAAATACGATAAGGTCAAAATTGTCCGGCAATTGCCATTAAATATAGCACAAATTAAAAAGCTAAATGGATTTTGCTCCAAAGTACGGAAATTAGTAACGAAATTCATTCAGGAAACGATTCCGGGCATTATAAAAATATTATAACTGCTTTTATATAGAATTTCGAAATATTTTATTTAGACATGAAACCGCTTGTCTCAACTAGTTCTTATACCTATCAATAAAATGTTTTATTTATTTTAACCTACGTTTAATACGTAATAATATTAAGAAACTATAATACCTAGCCTGACTTAAACACACCTAGTTAGTTTTAATGCAATCATATAAATAGTAGCATTAAAATTTAAATGTTACTTTTTAATGATTAAACTCGACCATCTATAGTAGCGACATTTTCTATATATGGCTCCATATAACTCCATCACATCGTCCAACTAACAACAATAAGTACCACACTTTTCTGTTTTTTTTATGCGATGACAATAAAAATAAAAAAATATAAAAATAAATCTTTCGTTTCTTCTTAAAACTTTCATTTCCTTACCATTTTCAATTTTTATTACGTCATAAAATTTATGCCACTGTTTTTATTTATTTATTTTTTTTTACTAGAGGGTAATGGTGTGGCTGGCATTGAAGAAAGCCTCAGACCCTCAAATTTATTGCAAACTTTAATTTCCCAAGGTATATTAAACGTAAATAATAAAAAATTGTATTCGATTTCACAAACGTTGGACATTGGTTGTGTTTTAAAATTTTTCTCCAAACAAAAAAATGTGTTTTAGTTTGATTTTTTAAAACGAAAAACATTTTTTATTAAAGAAAATACTTCGGTTGGGTGAGATCAAGCAAAAGTCTGTCCCTAGTGAATCCGATTTTTATATAATAACTTGTTATTCCAAAAGCCTGCTCAGTTTTTTATTTAAATATTCAAATAATTTTTGCCGCAACAGACTTAACAGGAAATGCGTTAAATAATCAAATTTGTACACTAATTAATAAAAGGTAGAATACAATAAGCTACGTGACGTCACCTAAATCCAATATGATGAACACCCTAGGATAAAAAAATTCGATTTTTCTCACTGGGAAAATTTGTCCCAAACTTTCTTTACAGTGAATTTTTAATTTTTAAACATAATCACTAAAGAATAGTGATTCAGTTTAATCTGACACTTTTTTAACCAAGATCATTTTAAAGCTCCAAATTCTCATACCTTACCCTCTTACAAATTCTACATGTTTCATTAGGACTGTCCCAGTCATCGTCTTTTTTGATTCCAAAGGTGATCATTTTTTGAACGTATCTACGTTAATGTTGAAGTTTTAGAATGTTGAACTTTTTCAGAATAAAAAACAGAATTAATAAAATAGCTTTTTTCCAATTCTGGGATATATTTTAGTTCCCTTCGAATAGGGAGTAAGCTGTCACTTTTAGTCCTGAGGGACTAAAAGTACTTTTTTCTTGGTTTTGAGCCAATCGACAAGCATAATTTAACTTAAATAGCGTTATTAAGTAATTTAAAATTATAAAGAAATTCAAACTTATAGATAAAAACAAATAGTTGTAGATATTGTATTGTACAATTTGATTGATTTATCCAAAGTATACTTTATATAATATTATTTCATATAATTTAATGACATTTAAATAATTTTTTTTTTAATAATTTTAAATTATTCGGAATTGCAATTGTTGCTCTCGGGCCTGTTACGGGTCTCTGGCAACAAACTTCGGATTCGAGTTAAAAATTCACACTTTAGTCTCACGGTGTAACAACAGTAGTTCTCAAACTTTTTGATCTATGGCCCCTTTATATACTACCGAAATGTGTAGAAATGTGGAGAAATAGATATATGATCTGTAATAAATTGTTTCTGTAACCCCTCAAGTATTTTTCGCAACCCCCTGGGGATCGGAACACCCATTTTGAGAATCACTGGCGTATAGTTTACTATTTTCAAAATCAATCTCACTGATTGAACCCTTCAGATTGATTTAAAATAAAAAAACAAATCTATTATTTTGTTTATCGACAAAAGCTCCAAAAGCTACATCATATTCAGACAGTTTTATTTCAACAAATTAAATTGAATATAAAAAAAAAAAACATAACATACAAGTTAATTATGTATCTTACTCATTTAGAGTACATATAAAGCGACAAATAAAAAAAGCCATAAAGAATTTTATTTTTACAGACACTAACTATGACATATTTAATGATCTTTAAAAAAAAGCTATAAGTACGGTGCTATGACTGATAGTAAGCTACACATTTATACACTTGAATGTCCTGGGGTATGGGGTTCGAGGAGGGGGGGGGGTACTGTACCGGTTTACCCTTAAATACGGTAGTTAATGTAGTGTGATGCGACTGGTGTAGTATATGTAGCGACTTTCTTAATATCTCAATTATTTATGAAAACATTATTATCGTTCTGCTACGCTAGATGGCGTACCATCAACCATACTAGAGTTACGCCATTGCCACGTCGCGTCGCCTCCTGGTGGTTGTATTTAGATGTACTTTATTAGCGTGTATACGTTAACTTTTTTTTATTATTTTTATGTTGCTTTTTTTTAATGGTGATAAATAACGATATTGAAGTATTTATTAGATAGATGAGAAAATCCACAATTGATAAGTAATTAAGGTGAATCATTTTGATTTATCATTGAAATAGTATTTTACAATATAAGTTCGGTAAGTTGCTTTTACTGATCGAGAAAATGTTGCGAAAACGAGATCCGCACACTGAGAAAAAAATACGGTAATTTTTACGGAAATTTCTAGTAAAAAATTACGGAGCTCTCTGGTAATGCGAGCATAACTGACAGGCAAAGGAAAAAGTACGATGAGTATAGTAAAAATTACCCTATGCCTGCGTAAAAATTTCGGCGCTGTACAGGAAAAATTCTACTCTCTTACCGTATTATTTATAAGGTTTTTTTTTCTTTTATTTATTAATAAATAATTGAATTAAAATAGTTTAAAAAGATATTGATAGAAGGGTAAGGATTAAAATCAAATTATTAATATTGAAAAAAGGTTCTGTGGTTTTTTATTATTTGTGGAAAAACATGTTTCAATAAACATCAATAAATATAAAAAACATATAACAATTAAAATAAAAAATAAACAACAGTTCATGAAACACAAATAACAATTCTTTGCTTTAAATGTAAAGTCCATTAAATAGTTTATTATAAAAAAAATGATGACACTACTGCATGGTACACATCCACTCACTAGCATGGGTCCACTGCTACTAAAATGGTAACGGTCGCCGGTCGGACTGCTGTTGAGTTATCCAAAATGACCTTAGTGATGTTTATCGTCAGTTATGTGTGATGCTTGTGTGAGAGAAACTGAAAGAAAGGTTCAAAGGAGAAAATAGTGATAACAAATAGCGTCTACCTTCTAGCTTAGTAAAAATTACAGTGTGGCTCCGTAAAAATTCTTCTATTTCTAGTATAATTTTACAAAAATTAAGTAAATTTTCCTGGTATCCACTTGAAATTTTACTAGCCCATAGAATTTCACGGAGCTGTATGGGAAAAATTCTTAAGCTGTACAGGAAAAATTTTCAAATTAATCGAAAAAAGTAATGTTTGAAAGGCATTTTTTTAAATTTTTGCTTGATAATTTCCTACCGACTGGTCACTTGAGCCTGGTTTATCGGAGGCAGCTCCGTAATTTTTACAGTAATTTTTTCTCAGTGCAGGGTCGAGTTTTTGCAATTTTCGAGATCAGTAAAGGCACTTAACGCATCATGTATTGTATAATATTTTTTGCACTTGCGATTTAAAATGATTAAAAAATAAAAATATATTAAATAAAAAATAAAATTCGGATAAGATAGGTGAAATTTATATTTCTATAATATCACATAGAATGCAATGAATGAATATTATAATTTATAATATTTATAGCAACTATAATACGAATCTTTGTAGTGACAATTGACAACTATATTTGTAAATAAAATTTTAAATGTCAATATTTAATTGGCGTGAAAATTTTTTTGAATTTTCTGTTAAAAAAATTGAGGCAAATAGTTTGTTAAACTATAATATTAGTGAGAATAATGAAATTGATGAAGCATTTTAATTTTGGCTGCAAATTTGTTCTCGTAAAATGAAAGGAAGATTATGAAAGCCACAGAAAATTTTAATGATTGAACAACCTTTTGAAATGTCAATAAAATATGAAAACTAATGGCAAAAATGATAACAATAATGTGCAAACTAGTGACAATTTTCATATTAATCGATTAATTTTCCTAATTGTTTAAATTGTGCTTTTAATTTCCATATAAATAAATAATTACAATCATTTTTGAGCTAATTTCACTTACCGCACTACTATTCACTTACGGGGCACCTATTTTACTTACCGCATTGTTATTTTTTGGTTTCCATAGATATAAACAAACGTTCGTGCAAAAAATTGTTTTACAAGCTAGCTTTCGGTTGATTTAATGATTATCAGGAGGTAGAATTTGAACTGAGCTAGAAGTCTATTTTAAGTAAGAATATATTATGAGGATCAGTATAATTGAGAAATGCAAAGCGGTTAAGAAATAGGAAAAGCTCCAGAAGAACAAGTAAGCAAAATGTCCTTGCACAGGAAAAAAGATGACAGATTATGAAACAGGATTAAAACGAGTTTGGTGGTGGGAAACCTGAGCAAGTCCCCAAGAGTTTCACGGCTAGGGAGAATACGTCGTGAAATATCTTAAGGCAAAAAATGAAGATATGGAAAAGTTCGACTAGAAGGTGACAACTGGGGTTGTAGCGCCGAAACTCGAGTCGGAAAAGAGAAAATGAAGTCATTAATAAGAGGCTTGGGGGAAAGTAAAAAGTTTCGCAAATGGACTATTTGTATTTTTGAGGGAAACAAATTTTCTCAAATTTTGCTCTGCGCTTGGGCCACATCATTTCTCTTCACGGCCCTGGATATAGATAAAAATCCTGACATAACCGAGAGGAAACGTCTCATTACCGGAATAGAGATTGCCTAAAACTTTGATGGAAAAATTTCAAGAGGCTATCAAAGTCTGAAAATTCAATAAACAATTCTACCAATTAATCATTTATGAGTGACCACTTATTGCAATTCTTATAGAACAATTTTCGGAATATCGTCTGCATTATTACCTCAATTTGCTATGGTGTCGGACTAGTAAAAGTCTTTCACCAATTCTAAGAGAACATCTCTACCTCATTCAAGAATCGAAACTTAAATTTTAATATTTCCAAGCCAACAAAACTACATACAACTATTGAACTACTCTAGGTCGATTTTGATATATTCTTGTGAATTTTTGCAGTAGATGGTAGCATCGATTCTTGTCCCAGATTCTGTATCATATATTTTCTGACTTTTCATGGTGACATAACACCTAGTAAACTTTTTGAAACCATTTTCATTTCTATCTAACCAAATCTCGAATGTATTTTAATTTGATAGCAATTAATAACGGCACAATTCACCGATTCAATGAGCAAATAAAATATATTATGGAATCCATTACACTCATATACGCCGTCCATACCTAATGGTGGTAGTCCCATCATCCATACACACAAGGTACCTCCACAGTTTTGCTTATAGATGGCACTAGTTGTACAAAATAATAGCCCTTAAATATGTGAATCGACACAGCGAACGACATTGGAAATGAGCGTGCGACACTTTTAACTAACATGTTTACGATATATCGTTACCGCATCAACGATAACCAATTTTCTACGCCACTGCACTGCCTGAACCCCTTCGCACAAAACATTACGAACGGTACTGGACTGGTTGGTGTACGTACGTCGAAGGTGAGCTGGTCGGTCCATCTAGTTGGTGACGTAGGTGTCGTATAGGTCTCGGTCTCTCGAGGTATGCAAAGGTGTTGGGATTTATATTGATGGAAACATATTTCCCAGGTTTAAACATTGTAGTACTCCTGGACGCAGGATATATTGTGTTTATTATAATAAAATTGTATATTATGAACTGATTTAGAGTATGTTTTATAAACATTTATCATAGGCAATATATATTTTAATTACGTTTACCGTTTAATTAGAAAATTTGCTGGGGAAAGTGTGATTTTAGCGGATTTCCAGGATGGAATTCAGCTATTACAGCCACTGTCATGACGCGACTTGAGCCCGGGACCATTACAGAAATTTGTTTTGAGGTTCCTAGATACCGAAAATAATATTCAATAAAATGTATATATATATATATATATATATATATATATATATATATATATATATATATATATATATATATTATGTGTGTCCGGGCGATAACTCTCGAAAGAAGCATCCAATTTTTACGAAATTTGGTGAAAACATTGGAACCCCAAACCCTTGGATGAGTTCGTCAGCCAGACACGTCGGATGCCAGGAACATGGTTTCTGTTCTTGCAAAAAATTAGTTTTTTGCCAGAATTTCCACTTATTCAAAAATTAAACTTTTTTTCTATGTCAACTAGTTTCCAAGAAAAATTAATTTTTATAAACGGACATTCGCTATGTTATGCAGGGTGCTGCGACAGAGGTATTTTTTTTTAATATTTTTTCATAAAATAAACTCTAATATTTTTGTTTCTACTAAAAACCGTATTTTTGTAGTTAAAGCAGTATAGGTTTTGTGTTTATTTTTTTACAAATTTTATTTGAATTTTGAATTTCATTAAATTTAGATTTACCTCGTTCTCACACCTTACTGAGAAAAAAATTATTTGATTCAAAGAAACGATTTCTTTCAATAGTGTCAAAAAATTGTTTCTTTAGGTACTTCAAAAAAAAAAAAAAAAAAAAATCAAAAATGTCCCTATATTTTCAATAATATTCATCAATATTCACTATCAATCACTAATGTATATAATTTATAACCACCAGGGCCGTAACTATACTGGGGCAGCCAAGGAGGTCCCCCAAGACAATACAAGAAATTCCAAATTTCTAAATTTCGTGGCAAATTTTAAGGTCGGTATTTTTGTAAAATTAGGACAGCAAATTTCTGTAAAATTAGGACGATTGACAAGCAAAAAAAAGGTCGCCGGTTTTTTTGCCGGGGGCGTAATTTTGTATTTCTGCAAAATTAGGGCGGTAAACGACTAACGAGCAAAAAAAAAAGGTCGCCGCTTTTTTTGCGAGGGGGCGAAATTTTTAGTTTTTTCCCGGGGCGGCGTAGGATCCCCGAATGTACTTTCTGCCCCGGGGACCCTGAAGACCTAGTTACGACCCTGATAACCACATGTATAAATTGTATTCGTATCGAAATAAAACACTACGCGTAGGTAGTCTTTGGTTTGGCAACCGGTTTCATCCTATTAATTTTGATGTTACAGTGTTATTCTGTCATAATGTGCCAAAATTTTTTGAAACAGAATAGAATTTTAACTTAAAAAATCTTAAATCTTTAGAGATTCTAAAAATGTTATAGACAACGATCTTAAAATCGAGTACGCATTTGGCAAAACAAAAATTTTGTCAGTAAACTATAACCTCTCAACTTCCGGTAAATCAATTGATACATCACGTCCGAATTATTACAAACAATAAAAAAAAAACTATAATGGACACTGGTCATAAATTGTTGAACCTTACTCCATCCAAACGATATTAGATATGAATACGGAGGTCAATAATAAAAATAATATGTATATGAAAAATGTTTGCATTTCACAACGCCATATTTACAATGTCAGACAAACTGTCATGTCTGCTCTGTCACAGTCAGTCAGTGATAGTTATTTTATAGTCGATTTCTTTATGTCTCCACGATGTGTCCTAATATTTTATAGAAATTTTTATGCTTTACTAAAAAAAAGAAAAACATATTTTCCCATTTCGCATTCATTTTATTAAAAATGAAAAAGGAACAAATGACGGAAAATGAAATCTATTTCCGCTTTTCCAAATGAAATTACAATAACTATACATATACCGACATATATATATTCAAAAATTTATTTTTTATATCGGCCCCAAACGTAATAAAATAAAATAGAGAAAATAATCATATCAAAAAATATTATTAGATTACTTATATTCAAAGTCAAACAAATTTTTTTTTGTATATTTTCATAAAAATATTTTTTTTAAACTAATTTTATTAGAAACATATTTCGAAAAAGCAATTTTGAAGAAAAAACAAAATAATTTATCGACTGTTCTGGATTAATTTTCTAACTACATTTCCACATATTATAGAACTAGAGATTGCATGCAATTATATTTTCTATGAATCAGTTGAACATTCTGATTAATTTGGTAATTGCCATCCTATTCTATACGGTTCTGTAACAAGTAAACCGAGGACAGTTCAACCGCGACAGTTAAACCGCGACAGTTCAACCGACGACAGTTCAACCTGACGACAGATCAACCGACGACAATTCCACCTAACGACAGATTAGCCAATGATAATTCAACTTCACGACAGTTCAGCCTAACGACAGTTAAACCAAACGACAATTGAACCGTAGAAATTAACTAAATCCAACCTGAACTAACCCAACTCAATAAACTATAAACAAATCTAACGTAATCTAACCAAACCCAACCTAAACTAATCAAACTCAACAAATCATAAGTAAAAGTAACCTAACCTAACTATACACAACTTAACCAAATGAAACCTGACTTAACCAAGCCTAACCTAAGCTAACTAAATTCAATAAATTATAAATAAACCCATCATAACCTAACCTAATACAACCTAACGTAACCAAACCGAACCTGAAGTAAAACAACTCAGTAAATTATAAACAAACCCAACCTAACCAAACCAAAGCCAGCCTGAGTTCACTGAATTCAGCAAATTATAAACAAACTCAGCCTAATATAAAACAACCTAACATAACCAAACCCAACCTGAACTAGCCGAACTCAATAAATTATAAGCAAACCCAACTTAACCTAACCAAAACTAGCCTAAACTAACCGAACTCAACAAATTATAAACAAACCTAACCTAACCAAACCCAACCTAAACTAATCGAACTCAACAAATTATAAACAAATCCTACTTAACCTAACCAAAACCAGCCTAAACTAACCGAATTCAACAAATTATAAACAAACCCAACCTAACGTAACCAAATACAACTTAACAGATTAACCTAACCAGACAACACCTAAACTAATCGAATTCAACGAAAGGTAACCAAATTCAACACAACCCAACCAAATAGTGTACCCTTAATTGTGTAAAGAGTCACCCTTGAGACTTGAAACTACATAAATACTTATTTAGTCTCAAGTCTCAAGGGACTTGAGACTAAACAATTTCATTGCTAGATAAAATTTCATTGCTAACAATTTCTAACAATTTCATTGCTAGATAAAATTCAAATAATTTTGTTCTTATTAGTTAATAAATTGTACAACGGTTAAATTGTCTTCAGTTAAAATGTCGTTAGGTTGATTTGTCGTCGGTTGGACTGTCGGGGTTGAACTGTCGCGGTTGAACTGTCTGCAGTTCACTAGTCGCGGCACCTTCTATACATACATATATGTCCATATTTTCAAATTCTTTAAATAAGTTTTTCAAATAAATTTTGAGGCAAATCTAAAACAAGAACCAACACACTATTATTAGGTACTTTTCTGAATTCAATCAAAAATGTGTTTGCGACTTCATAAAAATTGAAGATTTTATTCAAAAAGATCTCCTCAAGGTTCCTAATAGCTTCCTTTCTAAACATTTCCAATGAAAATTGTTAAAATTTTCACAGCCCCCTATGTAGGGGCGGATCCAGCTCCCAAATTAGATAGGGGTCGCATTTTTTCAAAGATTTCATAATGTATTTTAACACTGCAAATTTTAATAAAATGTACCTAAGTTATAGCATTAAAAGAACTACTTTGAAACCCAATAATTCCTTTTTAGTTTCATTAGTACCTATGCCATTTCATTAACAGTTTTTAAGGCACTGGGAAATTTTTGGTAAAAGCGATCACGTCACAATGTTAAAAATTTCCTTTTTCTCAAAACAAGCCATATTGAAGTGATTTGAATTAGGGTGATTGATTAAATTCAGGTAATTTGGGTACGAGTTTTTCATTTTTGCTATCAAAATGACTAAATTCTTTTTATAAATGTCACTGATACAACAGAAATCCTTTTTGTAGTGATCCTGCGAGCCTAATTTTGATAAAAATCAAAAGAACAGCTTTGAAAACCTATAATTTGTTTCCAATTTTAAATCTGATCATGTCGTCAAATAAACTACGATAAAATTTCGATTAATCTCTAGTCAGGAAGAGGTTGGTCATGACCCCCATGACCACCCCCGGTATCCGCTCCTGCCACTGTGCTAAATAAAGTAAGAATGCAGTTTCATTAAACTGAATCACACTACTACCAACTTCTATAAAAAATATAAAAATTCCAAAAACATAAAATATATTATTTTCTTGAGAAAAATAAAAATAAAAATGGATGTAGCAGCAAAATGGTGCATATAAAGACCAAATGTTCACAATAAATCTTCACATATTTATATATAAATGGACTTTTATTGAAACATTTTAGTAAAATTACAACAAATTTTTATACTAATATTGTGTCTAGCAACACACAACATATTATGATGCACCCTTTACGAGCGAGCGCTCAGAGAGAGAGAGAGAAAGAGAGCGAGAGAGGAGAGCCCGTCACGCCACAAATACATGAACCACGTGGCGCAAGTCGCACCCAAACAGACAGACGGACGGACAGATGGAGACTAAGACGCACGAATTATCAGAAGTATCCGGTAGTCGGTATTCGTGTCTCGGAACTTGTACGGGAATATTAATGTAATAATTTTGTATATAGGTTGATCCAAAAATTTTATAAAATTCTCATCAGTAAATAATGGAGAACAAAAAATTTTACCTTTTGGGAGCAGATGAGGCGCGATAACTGTTCGAAAAAATGGAAACTTCTTCCACGTTATCCTCCTTGGAGTAAGAATTCCTAGAGTGTGTGTCTATATCTAAGTCGTTTGTTTTTAGAAAATACGTCATTAATTGGTTAACGCCCTTCAAAGTGACGTCATAGAATATTCCTTCTTATTTCAACATTATGTATTAAAAAAGAATAATTTATTCCATTCTTCTTAAAATAAAAAGGAGTTGCAGAAGTATACCACTAGCTTCTTGACGACATACTCCACCCAGATCTCTACTTTTTGACACCATTTTTACAAAAATTATGTACGTTACAATTAAATTATATAATACACTTTGATTTATATAAGATATTCTTTTTAGAGTGATAGAATTTTTTGATAGGAATATTCACTGAAAATAATAAGTGACCTTTGGTTTGGTATTTGTGGAAAAAAAGAAAATAGTGAATTGTAAAATTATGTCAAAATTATGCCCATAATTCGCGATTTAGCGCCAGTTGATTATTTCCTCGGGGAATATGTAAAATCTGTAAGTTAAACCAATAACTAAGGGGTCAGAATTATAGTGGTGTAAGTCAAAATATTATGTTGTTTTATGTTATTTAACATTAAAGTATGAGTGAAGCATATAGTAAGTATATACAGAATTATAATAAAATAATGGTCTTGATCGGCTTTATTGTATAAGTAATGACTTTGTCGTTTTTGGCACTGAATAAAGATCGGGTTAAATAACAATAATAGTTCTGAGCCCCTCAACTAACTCTCTGGAAATCAACATAACCCATTTCAAAAGCCAAAATGAGGCTCCAATCATCTGATCACAGTATAAATAAAAGATTATTACCATAGGCAGTAGCGAAACGCACTTTCTATCCTTTTTTGATATAAGTACAAACAATTATGTATGTCCTTTTTTACTTATGTAATTGTATGTGTTTGTGCATGTGAGATTGAGGGTTGATAATGGTCATGTTAAATTATATGTACAACTAAAAGCAACTTTCTTCAAAATGAATTGAGTAAACGCGAAATTGATGACAGTATTCAACACGAGAATTTAGATCGTCACAACCTATTAGCACCAACCACTGTCGAAATCGAAAATATTAACTGAATTATTTATAAAATATTAATAATTATTTATTATTTAACGTATTCTTACATAAGCATTCAAATTATAATAATACTTACAAATTTGCATCAAACGGCACTCAGAAAAAACATAAATTGAAATTTTCTTTTGAATGATTTAAACAAAATTCAGCAGCACAAGAGTTATCACCAGACATTTTAAGCCACCATAATAATTAAATACATATCAGAAATATCTTACAGATCACAAAACACACTAAAATTACAAGGAAATATCAAAAATAACTGATGACAAGCTTTAAATAAAAAAATTTAATGACAGTTAAAATTCCACTGCCGTCGTTGTTAAAAATTTTAAAAAAGTCAGTGAAACTCAGACAAAATTAAATAATTTACATAATTATCAACTGTAAATTTTCACAAAATAATTTTACCTGCAAATTTATTTTTCTAAATTAAATTTACATTAGTGATGACATTTTCACTGTAATAGTATGCATAATGCTATGCATTATTTAGGTACATAACATGGATAACCCTTTGGAATTTTTGAATTCCAAATGACACTCTTACGTCATATCGTTTCGTAACTGTTTGTGAAACAAACTATTATTTAAACTGTGATCTCATAATGTGATTTGAAACAAAAGATGGCAGTAGTGAACATACACCAGAAATAATTTTCAAACAATGAATACTCTAAAATCATCTTTCAATAACAGCAAAAAAATTCAACCATGCTTTATATCAAATCAAAGTTTTCTTCACACTAAAAAAAGACATCGTTTAATTTCTTTTAACAATTCTAGACACACAAAATGACTATCTAACTTCAATTTCATAACTTTTCCGTGTAACACTGTTTGGGAACACTATTACAAACCACCCTATAACAGGCTACATATTCCAGACGCATATTGCATCTTCAGTTCAATATCAAGAAAGAAACCGGGTGGCCGACATCACCCCCCTCAACCCCATAAACCCGAGAGAAAATAACATTACACAAAAACCGCCAGAATATGTCATCGAAACGCATATTGATGTTTCACTATTACCACGAGTAGTAATGCGAGTAATACCATTTCGGATATACCCACATATAAAGTTATGGGTTTTGTCTATACTAAAACACGATCGTCAAAATGCCGCTTGCTTGATGTCTTTGTATCGAAGCCAAAAAAACATTGTTGGTGATATTATGGCACATATAGCAAGGCAATTTCACAGCCTTCACCGTAATACCAGTTGATATTAAACATTCGTTCGGGCCCCCTGTTCGCATAAGAAATATGCATATTAAGATGATGAAACAAAACCCTCACTCACAACGACGAAGGGGACAAACGAGCCATTGTTGACGTTGCTTGCAAGTTAAGTATCCACTTTTAAGCAAATTTCCATTCTGGAAATTCTCTTATTACAGTGGGTGCCATGAAAGGACCTGAGCCTGGGACTGTGGCAGAAATTTGTTTTGAGGTCTCGAGAAACCGAAAATGCGATCTTCACTAAAATTTATATATCGAACGAAGCCTTCAATCTTTACCAAATTTGGTGCGTAGGTCAAGTACCCCAATAGCTTGGAATTTGACCTACGCCTACCCACGAAGTTCGTTAGCCAGATACGTGCGATTTTTGGAAGCCAAAATTTTGGCCATTTTTCGCCATTTTTGGTGGTTTTTTGCAAAAATTGGCCAGAATCCAAAATTTTTTTAAATTTATTTGTCCACCATCGAAAACAACGTAAAAAGCTACATAAGACAAGCTTTTAAAACATTGTTCTAAGTGAACTAGTTGTTGAGAAAAATTAACAAATTTGCTGAATTTCGTTACAATAAGTGCTTTATCGTTTTTTTCATTATAATAACAATATTTATATCTGTTTCATTTGCCAAAATAAAAATTAACTAATTTTTCAAGAACGCGTTGTCACCGATTTTGAAAATTTTTTCACTGTTAGAGAGCTAAACTATTTTAGATTAATGTAAGATACGTTATATGAGATCCGCTAAGATCCGCGAGCCCCAAAAGCGCCAAAAATAAATTACTAAATCGATTTTGAAAATTTCTCACTGCTAGAGAGCTAAACTATTTTAGATAGATTTAAGTTGTTATATATGAGATCCGTCAGTGTCCAATCTTTGAAAATTCGCTATGTTATGCAGATGCTGCGACAGGGGTATTTTTTCTTCTATCCAAAAATAAGATTTTATATATTCATATTTTAAAATTCGCGGTATGTATAAAATATCCATAATTCAATATTTGTTTTTTGTTTTTTTTTCTTCTTGCCAGAAACTTTCATTTGTTTCTCGTAAATTATCCTTAACAAGCAAGGGTGCGTTACGTAGCGGGTGAATAATTGGATTACGTGTGTAATTATTTTAAGAATTGTTTTTTCCAGCGGGGGAAGTTTTAATTGTTTTAAGAGGATTATTTAAATTTTTGTGCGAGTCAACTTTTTGTTTGTGTTTCATCCGATTGCTAAAACTGTTTGTTAATTGATGAAATTGTTTCAAAATACATTTTAATGAAGTCGTTGTCGCGAATTTTTGACGTGGATTAATTTAACATTGATAATTTACAATGATGGAATATAATTATGTATCGTTATAGAATTTTCGAGAGTTTTTTGAAGTGAAAATTTTTGTCGCGAGGATAATTGTGCGTGAGAGTGAAATGAAATTGGTAATGGTCGTGAGTGTAATATAAACGGTAATGTTTTGGCTGTAATCAGCCCCGGATTTACGATTTTTTAGAAGGTGCATGTCGCTGGCCCGGCCATGTCGGAAATTCGATACAAAAACTACACCACGATTTAGTACCTAATTTGTACTAATTTGTACCCCCAGTTTCAAAATTTGTACTCATAAGGTGGCGGAGATATTAGGGGGGTCCCAAATCCTGGCCAGCGACATGCCAGCCCGGCCATGTCGGAAATTTGATATAAAAACTATACCAAGATTTTAGTACCTATTTTGTACTAATTTGTACTCCACTTTCAGAATTTGTACTCATAAGATGGCGGAGATATTAAGGGGGTCCCAAATCCGGGCCAGCCCGGCCATGACGAAATTTTGATATAAAAAGTATACCACGCTTTAGTACCTAATTTGTACTAATTTGTACTCCAGTTTCAGAATTTGTACCCTTAAGATGGCAGGGATATTAAGGGGGTCCCAAAACCAGGTCAGTACAATGCTAGCCCGGCCCTGTCGGAAATTTGATACAAAAACTATACTACGATTTAGTACCTATTTTGTACAATGTTGCACTCCAGTTTCAGAATTTGTGCCCCTAAGATGGTGGAGATATTAAGGCGGTCCCGAAACCAATCCAGTACAATGCAACCCCGGCCCTGTGGGAAATTTGATATAAACACTATACCACGATTTAGTACCTACCTTCTACTATGTTGTACTCCAGTTTCAGAATTTGTACCCCTAAGATGGCACAGATATTAAGGGGGTCCCAAAACCAGTCCACTACAGTGCCAGCCCGGCCCTGTCGGAAGTTTGATATAAAAACTCTACCACGATTTAGTACCTATTTTGTACTATATTACGCTCCATTTTCAGAATTTGTACCCCTAAGATGGAAGAGATATTAAGGGGGTCCCAAAACCAGGCCAGTACAATGCCAGCCCGGCCCTGTCGGAAATTTGATACAAAAACTATTGCACGACTTAGTACCTACTTTGTACTATGTTGTACTCCAGTTTTAGAATTTGTACCCCTAAGATGGCAGAGATATTAAGGGGGTCTCAAAACCAGTCCAGTACAGTGCCAGTCCGGCCCTGTCCGGCTCCGACACAACAATTAATTTTAAATCAAGTACCAAGAAAATAGTATATTATTCAACGAGCTAGTAATGATAGCTATGACTCACGAAGATGAAATTGTGACACGAGCCGAGCTTGTGAGGCAAGTGTCGTAATGCATCTGAGTGAGTGATAGCCATTGCAAGCGAGTAGAATACGATATTTTTTCTACGACTTTTAGCGAATTTTCGGAATGAAAATTCAGCTATTTTCCTTTTTGATTTAAATAAAATTGAATATAAATTTTAAATCAAATTTTTAATCTATTTCTAATTTCATTAAAAGTTTATATAATATTATGTATAAAACGATCAAAACAAAACATAAACTACTTTATTTACTTGAACGTTACTAGGCAATATACAATATTAAATTAAAACTTGATACATACATATATACACAAAACAAAAGCAAACCCATGGAATAATGATTAATACTGTGATTTCATTGGTCAAGAGGGTATTGAGTAATGAACATTCCTCCACACCTTTGAATAATGCCTAACTTTCTCACCAATTAACGGATATATAAGGAGTGTGTTCTTCAATAGGAGTAGAAAAAATATATTATCCACATTTATCAACAGAAATTTAGAAATAAAAAAAAATACTTCGTAATATTTATTGCCTGGCCTCCCCGCCCCGTATTTGCTTACCTGAAACTCGTTCAACATCAAAGATCGTGATTTTCCTCTCGCTTCCGGTACACGTGTGTTTATTTACCTTTCTTCTGAGTTTCCCCGTTTCTTGACTGATCCATTTATTGTCTTCAATTTTAGCAAATTTCCAAAACTGACTGGCATCACACTGTCCCTGTGCATTTTAAGGGTGCAAATTTTGAAAATAGAGTACAATATAGTACAAAATAGGTACTAAATCCTGGTATAGTTTTTGTATCAAATTTCCGACAGGGCCAGACTGGCAGTGTACTGGACTGGTTTTGGGACACCCATAATATCTCTACCATCTTAGGGGTACAAATTCTGAAAATGGAGCGTAATATAGTACAAAATAGGTACTAAATCGTGGTATAGTTTTTTTATCAAACTTCCGACAGGGCCGGGCTGGCACTGTACTGGACTGGATTTGAGACCCCCTTAATATATCTGCCATCTAAGGGGTACAAATTCTAAAACCGGAGTACAACATAGTACAAAGTAGGTACTAAATCGTACTATAGTTTTTGTATCAAATTTCCGACAGGGCCGGGCTGGCATTGTACTGGCCTGGTTTTGGGATCCCCTTGATATCTCTGCCATCTTAAGGGCACAAATTTTGAAAATGGAGTACAATATAGTACAAAATAGGTACTAAATCCTGGTATAGTTTTTATATCAAACTTCCGACAGGGCCGGGCTGGCACTGTACTGGACTGGTTTTGGGACCCCCTTAATATCTGTGCCATCTTAGGGGTACAAATTCGGAAACTCGAGTACAACATAGTACAAAGTAGGTACCAAATCGTAGTATAGTTTTTGTATCAAATTTCCGACAGGGCCGGACTGGCATTGTACTGGACTGGTTTTGGAACCCCCTTAATATCTCTACCATCTTAGGGGTACAAATTCTGAAAATGGACCGTAATATAGTACAAAATAGGTATTAAATCGTGATATAGTTTTTATATCAAACTTCCGACAGGGCCGGGCTGGCACTGTACTGGACTGGTTTTGAGACCCCCTTAATATCTCTGCCATCTTAGGGGTACAAATTCTAAAACTGGAGTACAACATAGTACAAAGTAGGTACTAAATCGTACTATAGTTTTTGTATCAAATTTCCGACAGGGCCGGGCTGGCATTGTACTGGCCTGGTTTTGGGATCCCCTTGATATCTCTGCCATCTTAAGGGCACAAATTTTGAAAATGGAGTACAATATAGTACAAAATAGGTACTAAATCCTGGTATAGTTTTTATATCAAACTTCCGACAGGGCCGGGCTGGCACTGTAGTGGACTGGTTTTGGGACCCCCTTAATATCTGTGCCATCTTAGGGGTACAAATTCTGAAACTGGAGTACAACATAGTACAAAGTAGGTACTAAATCGTTGTATAGTTTTTGTATCAAATTTCCGACAGGGCCGGGCTGGCATTGTACTGGTCTGGTTTTGGGACCCCCTTAATATCTCTGTCATCTTAGGGGTACAAATTCTGAAAATCGAGTACAATGTAGTACAAAATAGGTACTAAATCGTGGTATAGTGTTTATATCAAATTTCCCACAGGGCCGGGCTGGTATTGTACTGGACTGGTTTCGGGACCGCCTTAATATCTCCACCATCTTAGGGTCACAAATTTTGAAACTTGAGTGCAACATAGTACAAAATAAGTACTAAATCGTAGTATAGTTTTTGTATCAAATTTCCGACAGGACCGGGCTAGCATTGTACTGGCCTGGTTTTGGGACCCCCTAATATCCCTGCCATCTTAAGGGTACAAATTCTGAAACTGGAGTACAAATTAGTACAAATTAGGTACTAAATCGTGGTATACTTTTTATATCAAAATTTCGTCATGGCCGGGCTGGCCCGGATTTGAGACCCCCTTAATATCTCCGCCATCTTATGAGTACAAATTCTGAAAGTGTAGTACAAATTAGTACAAAATAGGTACTAAATTGTGGTATAGTTATTATATCAAATTTCCGACATGGCCGGGCTGGCATGTCGCTGGCCCGGATTTGGGACCCCCCCCAATATCTCCGCCACCTTATGAGTACAAATTCTGAAACTGGGGGTACAAATTAGTACAAATTAGGTACTAAATCGTGGTATAGTTTTGATATCGAATTTCCGACATGGCCGGGCCAGCGACATGCACCTTTTTTTAGAACCGGGGGCAGAAACTTGATAGTGGCGTCCCCTCACGCCAGTGTTTGAGATAAAGTATACCTATTTTTCCCATTGCGGCAATGGTAAAAATTGAGGGTTTTGCAAAGGATCAATATACAAGTTGATTTTTTTATTTTAATAAACCTACTCCGAAAACACGTTGTGCAAATTTCCGACTTTATTCATTAGCCCCATCAGAGATGTAGAGGCTAAAAATGTTTCAAAATTTGAAAAAAAGTCAATTTTTTGTAGTTTGTAAAAATTAATGGATACAAGTTTTACAATTGAAATTTTTTGGGGTAATTTCACCCACACATAACCATTTCCATAAAAAGTTGCGACACACAGACGGACAGACAGACAGACACCAAACCAAAATTGTTCAGGAAGCTCTAAAACGTAAAATGTGCGTAAAAAATTTTATTTTGAAGGGAAAAAATTGTTCATTTTTCAAAAATGATCACAATGCTTCCGCTACTTCTGTAGTCTCGAAAGCAAAATAAAATAAATTTTGAAATTAAAATAACTGAAATCACATTCATTACGCATTTACCTAATGCCTATCAAATAATTGTACTTTCTTGTACTATTTCAAAACAAAACCTTCTGATGTTAATTTTTTTTATAGGAAATAGACAATAAATAAATTCTCCATAAATATAACAAAAAAATAAATAAATAATTAAATAAATAAATTATGGATACTTATTCAACTGAATTATTAAACAGACCTTGACTCTTGAACTCTTAAAGACCGCTTAAGAAGTTTTCACTTCGATCGTATGGTCTAAAACACACTCACAATTTTATTAAATTTTGATATTTCATTTTTATCATCCCATGTACAAATTTTAAATATTGAATTCTTCAAGTCACAATAAAATATATTTATTTTGTACGTTCTCGAATTTTTAATACTAGGAGGAAGAATTTTAACGATAATAGACAGACAGGCGAGCAAAAAAATGTGTGAAACTTCTCGTGAATACGGAAGAAATAACACAGAAAAAAAAAAGAAAAACAAAGCTTTTCATGTTGTACGACACGTAACAAAATAATTTTCAAAATATCCAAACATCTGAAACAATTTATATGCAAAATACATATATATTGAAATTATTAAGAAATTTTTCTTACAACTACAGGTAGAATCTAAAGTACATAACTGTAGTCATTACCAGTAAAAATTAACACTAAGGAGCCAAAGAGGTTAAAATTTAGGTTACTTACAAGCTTGCAAAGCCTTGTCAATGCTCATTTTAGCAAACTATACTGCATGAAATTCAATAAACTAATGTTTCCCAATCTTGTTCGTATAAGCACTTGTGGACTGATAAAATATCCAGTTACTCCGACATTAATCAGTTTAAAAAAATAGTTTAAAATAATTAAAAGTTAACTCATTTAAACTACTTTGCTTTGTAGTAACAGGCGGAGAACTGATAGTACCCAGGAATCCAGGATCAAATAAAAGTTGAATCTATTCAGGATACATTACACCGGTGTAGCCTCAAAGTTATAGTGAAAAATGATACCATAAAAGAATTTTATGAAGTTTGAAAATTTTATCAGGGTATAATTTATAAAGTAGGAAAGTAAAAACCATCACTCAGTTCGTTAGTTAGTGGGACACCTTCAGTCAGCACTTCTTAGAAACTGTTTAGACAAAATTCCATCGACATTATTGTCGGAGAAACTAGTTACTTCTTAAAATAGTCTCTCGGTGAATAAAAAGTTTGAAAGCTCACAACGAGAAAGCTCCAAAAAGTTTTAAATAATAATTCATGGAATTCCATATCCCAAATTTTATTATAATTTTGGAATAAGATAATTCTTATTCGTCACGGCAAGTTGTGTCACATATGATGGACGAAATTGAGAAATTGGAATATGGAATCCCAGAAACTTTTATGTGAAACTTTTTCAAGCTTTTCCACTGCTGGGAGGCTACTTTAAAACAAAACCTTGCTGATTCAAACCGCCTTCCTAACAGTCACATTTTGGTTAATTTTAATACACAACCAAAAAATGGTTACTGACGTTTGGTTTGAAGTGAACAGGCAGCACTGGTGAATCCACTCATAGTATTTTCCGGAAATTTCGCATCCATTTCCAATTTCAATCTGATTTCATCCTGTATCACAGACCGCTTCTCACAGTAACCGAACCACAAAAAAAATATTTAAATTTTATTTCGAAAAATTTCGAAACTTGTACAAGCCATAATTTTTCCCCCGTCGACTACACTTATTTAAATGAAAAAACAAACACGTTAATATCATTATCTTTATTTTTTTCGAAAAAAAAACCAAAAAAAAAAAAAATTTTGTGTATTTTAAATAATAAATATATATTAGACATGCATATATCCATGCGACTATTATCGATAAGACGTAAAGGGGATAAAGTATTTTTACCCCCAAACGAAAACATGCATGTAATATAAATTTTATTACTTTACATTTTTTTGTTGCTGGAAAACTATAAAAAGATAGGAAACGAAAAATGTAAATTTTATTATAATCAGAACGTTCGGAAAATTCTTGGTTTATTTTCGTTATTTTTTTTTTTTTTTTAATCTCGTGTATATGTATATCGTATGTGTTGTATTCATGCATAGGTAGTTATTTACAAAGATTTTTCAAAAATGTCAATTCATTTTTATTTTTCCAAAATAATAATCTTTGATTCCTCCGTCTGTTCTGATGTTTCTGTTGACCACAAATTATGCCAGCTCAACCGACCATCGTAACTCAAATCACGCAAAGCTTAATTTGGAAAAAGAAATGTCATAAAATGTGATAAACTTGGAAGCAAATTATAGATTTTTAGAGCCGTTCTTGTTTTTATTTTGGTGTGTGTAGTTTCACAGCCAAACCACCCAATTATATAAGTTTTCGAGATCGTTTGTTCACCGTTTGTCTAACTTTCGAATTAGTCATATTTCTAAAAGGAATTTTACGATTTTGGTAGCAAAAAGGAAAATTTCACACCTAAATTATGCCAACATAACCGAATTATTTGAATTCAAAATAGTTTCTTACGTTTGATTTGAGAATAAAAAAAATTTTTATTTTGAAACGTTATTATGTTTACTAAAATTTTTCAGTAAGCTAAAACCGTTTAGACCCGGACACTTTTTTACATTTTTTGGTTAATTTAATATTTATACATGTTTGCTTCATAGATATCACCAGTAAAAGTGTTACCATTAGAAAGAGTGTATATTATTTGTTATATCCCTGACCCATTTGTTTCATTATAAGTAAAAATAAAAAAAATAAAAAATAATTAGTAAGTGTCCGGGTCTACACCCCAAATCCGTCTTGACCCGGACACTTACTTAAATAATGTAACAACATGCAAACTAGCCTCTCCCGTCGGTTTTAGGACAGTATTTTATATCGTCTGATGTCTTTGAACCTGTCAGACTTCAAAATATTTTGTGGGAAGAGAGAAGGGGCAATGCATATATGCCTCTTTATAAAGTAAACATAGCATAGCAAAAAATACCAAAAAAAAAAAAAAAACTCGACCTGATTACCTGTTGGTTTATGTGTAGAAACAGTGTACAAAATTTCAATAGTATCGGTTAAGTAGGGTCCTGTGAAGTTGGCACACCGAATGTGAGAACTTTAAATTTTTTTTAGAGTTCTGGCATCCTTAAGAATAGTTCTAGAGTTCCCTATACATATTTTAAATAGTTCTGATGATTTAGTACCAAAAAATCAACTTTAAAAATTAGGTGTGCCAACTTCACGCAGCGCACCGAGTCGTAAAAATTAATTATTTTTTTAGAGTTCTGGCATCCTTATAAATAGTTCTAGAGTTCCCTATACATATTTCAAATAGTTCCGATGATTTAGTACCAAAAAATCAACTTTAAAATTAGGTGTGCCAACTTCACGCAGCGCACCGAATCGTAAAAATCAATTATTTTTTTAGAGTTCTGGCATCCTTATAAATAGTTCTAGAGTTCCTTATACATATTTTAAATAGTTCCGATGATTAAGTACCAAAAAATTAATTTCAAAAATTAGATGTGCCAACTTCACGCAGTGCACCGAATCGTAAAAATCAATTATTTTTTTAGAGTTCTGGCATCCTTATAAATAGTTCTAGAGTTCCCTATACATATTTTAAATAGTTCCGATGATTAAGTACCAAAAAATTAATTTCAAAAATTAGATGTGCCAACTTCACGCAGTGCACCGAATCGTAAAAATCAATTATTTTTTTAGAGTTCTGGCATCCTTATAAATAGTTCTAGAGTTCCCTATACATATTTTAAATAGTTCCGATGATTAAGTACCAAAAAATTAATTTCAAAAATTAGATGTGCCAACTTCACGCAGTGCACCGAATCGTAAAAATCAATTTTTATTTTGGAGTTCTAGCATCCTTATGAATAGTTCTAGAGTTCCCTATACATATTTTAAATAGTTCCGATGATTTAGTACCCAAAAATCAAATTCAAAAATTAGGTGTGGCAACTTCACGCAGCGCACCGAATCGTAAAAATCAATTATTTTTTTAGAGTTCTGGCATCCTTATAAATAGTTCTAGAGTTCCCTATACATATTTTAAATAGTTCCGATGATTAAGTACCAAAAAATTAATTTCAAATTTTAGATGTGCCAACTTCACGCAGTGCACCGAATCGTAAAAATTAATTATTATTTTAGAGTTCTAGCATCCTTATGAATAGTTCTAGAGTTCCCTACACATATTTCAAATAGTTCCGATGATTAAGTACCAAAAAATAAACTTAAATGTGCGTTAAAATGAAATTTTATATAACATTTTTTATGTTCTGGTTGGTCTGGTGAGAGTTCTGAATGATGCTCCAAGAGTTCTACAGAAAAACGCTGTGACGCTTGCGTATAAAATAATTACTTTGAACTACGCTATTTTTAACTTTCAAAAGTTAACGGTTCTGTGGAGTTGGTACACTGAATGTCAAAACTTTCAAATGTCAAAAAAATCAACTTAAAAAATTAAGTGTGCCAACTTCACGCAGCGCACCGAATCGTAAAAATCAAATATTTTTTTAGAGTTCTGACATCCTTATGAATATTTCTAGAGTTCCTTATGCATATTTTAAATAGTTCCGATGATTAATGCCGGAAAAATCGCATTTTTTAATTAAAGTTACTATATTTTTACTTTTCAGTAGTTACCAAATTTAATTAAACGCCTCAAGCTTTTATAAATTATGTTGCATATTGCTTCAAACTTCACTCAAAAGTTATTTTATTTTTTTTATTTTTAGCCCATTTTTAAATAAAAACTTTTTCTTAAAAAACATTTTTTTGCTTTATTTTATTTTCTACTTTTTAGTCTGATTACAATTAATTTAAAAAAAAATTAAAGGAGTAATTTTTTTACATATATTTTAACCCTAGAATCATACGTTGGCCTACGAGTCAAGTTAATCATACATCGGCGTCGTTTCGACGAATGGAATTTTTACGGGGAGTTTTAGAGTTTATTTGCAAAAAACATTTTTTTTACATAACAATACTACAAAAGCTAACAAAATATTTAAAAAAATTGGATTTGAAAAAATTTATTAATGTAAATATTTATTAATTTTTTTAATCTTTTTATCAAAGCATATTTTCATTGTAAAAATTAAAAAATATATAAATACATCAATTGTAATAATTAATTTATGAACTATTATGAATCAGTGGACATGTGTGACTTTACAGAATGTGAAATTTCTTAGTCATAAATATTCCTATAGATATGTAGTTATTTCCCCATTAGGCACATTTGTAAATTTTCTAAAATTTGTTAGTAATTTTTCGAATAAGATCTCAAAAAATAATAAAAATTAAAATATTTTCCACAAAATAAATTGTTAATCTTTTATTAAGTCATTCGAAACGCATTCTTTAGTTTTCGATTATTCAAACTTCAGTATTATGTCGTCTCTATAAGTCAAACAGCTGTAATCATCTTTCACATTATCATAATCATTGAATAAATTAATTATAACATCCATATCTTTAATAAATTTTAGAAAAATTAGGAAAATTTTTATATGTGGAGTACAAAATCTTTAAAAAAAATATAGGTTAATCATACATCGTCGTCCTTTTGACGCACACTATTTCAGTATAAAAAAAACGACAATAGCTATAAACAAAATTTATATGTCTTATGTGTTATAATAACAAATAAATTAGATAACAGAAGTTTCACAGCGAATAGGTACCGACAAGTCACAGTATTGGAGCAGGTAGAGAAGTTCGTTCGTCGTTTTGACGAGTACGTATGATTCTAGGGTTAATCGGTTAATTTACCCTAATCAGACATAACTACGGAAACAAAAAATTGCAATGTAAAATCAATGGGCAATATCTGATAATTCGAAATGTCAAAAAGTTGCATAGGACTAAAAATCAACAATTTTGGCTTGGGACGAATTAGGGAAAAACTAATTATACAATATTGCATTGTCATCAAGGTTAAATACGTATGCAAAATTTGAAACCTCTAGCTCAATTAGAACCTGTCTAAATTTTGATTCCTAGATTTGATCTAAACCAACATACTAACATAGCAAATTAAATAAAAGCTTTTAATAATAAATAATATTCCATATTTTTACCACCCAATTAGTATTACGTCAAATTTTAATCCCACACTCTTCCCCAATGCAGTCACATTCTGCACATTCATCTTCAACTTGATTTTCGTAATTTTTTTTTTCTTTTTTGTTAGGGATTTCTAAAAATTGTTTGTGAAAATTAAATTTTAAAAATTTTTTCTACCTTCATATAAATAAAGTCATTTTACTTTGTTTAAAAATGGGCTTTTAAGCTTGAAACAATTGTCACAATCAAAAAATAAACGTGATTTTTTTACTAAGTAAAATATTTACTTTATTGAAAATATTTAAAGTTCAAATTACTTTGTCTATTTCACGAAATTAAAATCATTTTTACTGAACGCGTTCTCAGCCCTTTCGGCCATCCTCAGAGTAGAATGAGAAAATAAATGATGAGAATTTATGGGTAAGAAACATATATAGGAGGGGTGTAATATTATTGAATTGGGTTGAATTTCTATTGGGAAAAATTTTTATTGGGAAGCCATTTTTATTCAGATATTTATTTTTGAAAATAAAATTTGATGCCTGCTTTAGGTACTTTGTAGTCAGTTTTAGAAAAAGATTTCCGTTTAGAATAATGGCTTTCTAAATAAACTTTACTATATTATATATATATATATATATATATATATATATATATATATATATATATATATATATATATATATATATATATATAACTTTATTATATATTAATCTGAAAATCAGTTTTTTCTTAGAAATTGCTTTTTGAAAATAAACTCCACATAAGAGGGTGGACTCCTCTACTAATAAAATAATAACCACTGTTTTTAAAAAAAAAAAAAAAAAAAAAAAAGAAAAAGAAAAATTGTACTTACGTTGATTTTGGTGACTGAACTTTTATTTTTCAAAAATATCACCCAAAACTTTACACACTAAATAAGTTTTAAAAAAAAAAACAACAATTAAAGAAAAACAGAAAAAGAACAAAATACGATAAATTGTTAACAAAAACTTGAAATGCAAATATATATATATATATATAAATATATATATATATATATATATATATATATATATATATATATATATATATATATATATATATATATATATATAGGGAAAAATGCAATTTTGGTCCACTTACATCACCTCATTTTTTTTAAATTGAACAAATTACTGGACATCGTTAAAAGTATTTATTAGTTCAGGAGCGGGTGGCCATTAAGAATACAAAACATTGACAAAATGTTTTGGCGTAACCAGAGCTGACGAATAGCAAGTATCCAATAATCAAATTTTTTCTGGGAAATAGTGTTTTCATTTCAAATCTTACTATATTTCTCATACATTCCAAGATTTGTAAACAATGGTTTTTCGAATCGTACAAACTGATTAATTGCGCTCATTTTGTTAGTGATAAAAGGATACACATAGGTAATACAAGATACGAAATCGGAGCTTATTTCTCAGCACTCAATAAAATATTGTCTTAGAAATATTCATTATGATAGTTTTTTATCTACATAAAATTAATATATAAATTATAGGTAGGTCTAGGTACACATATTTAAAAAAAATTAAAATCCTACGCTCCTGGACTACATACCAGTTAACTACGGAGTTTCATAGATTCGTATTTAAAAAATAAAAGAGTAAAAAAAGGCTTAAAAAACATTAGGCTACCCCATAGTGAACCACTGTCATATATCAAGCAATTTATTGTTTATCAGTATTAGACTACAAACAAAAATACATTCATAGTTTAGGTTACATATGTTTTTTTGTAAAAAAAGAAAATATTACAATAGGTTAAAATAAAACAATTTCTTAAAAAAAATTTACTATACACACAGAAGATATCCTGTCATAAATATTTGTGACATATATTGGGTCGACCCATATATTGTCACTGATTTATAACTAAAGTTTATAAATTATTATAATGTATTAGTATTTATTTAGGTCATTTTCAAATTTTAAATATCTCTCCAAACAACCAAATTAATCCTAAGAATCTTAAAAAACAACAAAATTCACTATATTTAGATTTTTGTTAAAATTGACTTTAAGATATAACTAAATTAAAAAAAAAAAAAAGTTCTAATGCTTTTTTATAGAATTCTTGGGGTTTTATACAGAATTGGCCAGAACTCAAAAAACAATTTTTATTCAAAAAACAATTTTTATTCAAAGAACATTTATTTATTTAAAAATAGGGTTATTTTAAAAAATAATTATCTTACAGGAAAAAGTCACATTACTTTTCTGCAGAACTTTTGAAGCGCTATTTAGAACTCATACTAAATTAACCAAAACCTGTAAAAAAGGATTTCCACATAAAAAATTAATATCAGAATTTCAAAAACCAATTGTCTACTCAGAATTATGTGAACTACCAGTACAAAAATCAATATTTGTATGTTAGAAGCTTTTGGTAAAAAATGAATTTTTCCGGCATTAATCATCGGAACTATTTAAGATATATGTAGGGAACTCTAGAACTAATTATAAGGATGCCACAACTCTAAAAAAATTTGAAAATTCTGACATTCGGTGTGCCAACTTCTCAGAACCGTTAAATTTTGACTGTTAAAAATATAGTTAACTTTCAAATTAATTATTTTATACTCAAGCGTCACAGCGTCTTTCTATAGAACTCTGGGAGCATCATTCAGAACTCTCATTAGACCAACCAGAACTTGTAAAAAAACTTCACATAAAATTTCATTGTCACATATTCGATTTTCAAAAACCGATTTTATACTCCTAATTATCAGAACTATTGATATTTTTGGTAGAGAACTCTAGAATTATTATTAAGCTATACTAACATACTATTACTAGCTAATAACTATATTAGCTAGCGGAAGTTAATTTTTTGGTACTTAATCATCGAAACTATTTAAAATATGTATAGGGAACTCTAGAACTATTCATAAGGATGCTAGAACTCTAAAATAATAATTGATTTTTACGATTCGGTGCACTGCGTGAAGTTGGCACATCTAATTTTTGAAATTAATTTTTTGGTACTTAATCATCGGAACTATTTAAAATATGTATAAGGAACTCTAGAACTATTTATAAGGATGCCAGAACTCTAAAAAAATAATTAATTTTTACGATTCGGTGCGCTGCGTGAAGTTGGCACACCTAATTTTAAAGTTGATTTTTTGGTACTAAATCATCGGAACTATTTGAAATATGTATAGGGAACTCTAGAACTATTTATAAGGATGCCAGAACTCTAAAAAAATAATTAATTTTTACGACTCGGTGCGCTGCGTGAAGTTGGCACACCTAATTTTTAAAGTTGATTTTTTTATACTAAATCATCAGAACTATTTAAAATATGTATAGGGAACTCTAGAACTATTCTTAAGGATGCCAGAACTCTAAAAAAAATTTAAAGTTCTCACATTCGGTGTGCCAACTTCACAGGACCGTTAAGTAGACTTTGAGTTACGATGTTCACGAACTTCAAAAATGTTGTTTGCGAGAAAATGGATTTAAAGTTTTTTATACTCAAAAATCCAAAACTAAGCATCAATAAAATGATATAATTTTTTATACTTACGCGGGTAATTATAGTAAGTATTTGTTTTGTATAAGATTTCTAAGTATAAAATTAAAGTAAATTTTATATTTACCAGGTAGGCGCGTCGCGCAGCTACCAGGCAGGTATAAAAATCGAGCGAAAGGGCCGGTCGCTTGAAACGCTGTATCTTCATTAGTTTTGCTCGGATTTACTTGAAATTTTGACACAACACGCTCGACATGTTGTACATTCAAAAAAAAAATGCAAAAAAGTCTTAAAACCTTACCCCCCCCACTGAATTGAATAAATTCAAATATTCTGCACCATATTATGTTTGTTTATTTGTATAAAACTACAGAAAATGCTTCATCTCTAAATTTTATAAACATCCGTGTAATGAGTTAAATTCCAAATAACACATCAAAACTATTTTCATTCTTTGTTGTGATCCTTATCAATAATTTATTTAGTTAAAACATTTTTGCCATTCAAGGAAATAAGTAGTAACAGTCGTAGTAGAGTTGACTCCAAAATATCCTACTAGACACATCTATGTACGTACGCTAGGATAGTTTATGGACAACAAAACAGATGAATATCAATTTTGTACACCAATCGTGTGACCATAATACAATTTAATAAAAACCGGCGCTAGATAAGACGCTACTAGCTATCATCTACATTTATTTATTTGTACACTATATCTTATACATGTACAGGGTCTTTCATAAAATTTGCTCGATACGGAACATTTTTTTACTAACGAATTTTTGAAAAATATTTTAGTGGGTTCAGTCAGTGGGTGTAAAGTTGCAAAATATAAAAATTGTAATCATATGAAAATTATTTATCATTTCCACATGAAATTTTGGCAACATATCGCAGTTGGGTCTAATAAACATATTTTGGTAACTAAATACCATTGTCTGTAAAAATAAAGCAGAAAATTCCACTATTCCAGAATATAACTGAACAACTATCTTATAACTTCTAGCAAAATAAAAATTATAGCATTCGCTGAAATCTGTTTATTCATAGAATCACAATTATAATTATTCAATTTCAAATATTATCGAGTGCTTGTAAGACTTTACTGCGTATGAAAAACTTTTGTTTGCATTTCAACACACGCAGTATTCATATGTTCACTTATCGTTCAGTTAAACTGAAACTTTAAGCACTCGATTTGTTTGGTATAGTATTACCAAAAACCACATGTAAATTAAAAATCACAAAGTGATTGAAAAAATTATCCGGATCGGCCGGGAATCACTTTGTGATTTTTAATTTACATGTGGTTTTTGGTCACACTATACCAAACAAATCGAGTGCTTAAAGATTTAGTTTTCGCATTAGAGAGAGTACCAATACACATGGGTGATTGAATGATTTCTGTATCGGGCGGCTATCGAAGCACAGGGTCGTTGGTGTAATGTTGAACACGCCTGGCTAGTTACCGGGAGATCCGGGGTTCGAGTCCCGGCCGATTCGGATAATTTTTTCAATCACTTTGTGATTTTTAATTTACACAATTATAATCAAATATTGATCTTTCAACATAAAAATTTAGTTTTGTCATAAAAAAACACATCTTTGTAACAGTGGAATTTTTATAAGCATCAACAACTATTAGCAGTTTGTTTTCTTTGTAATTAGTAGTAGACAAGTAGAAATATTCAGTTCACTAATTTCATCAAAACAAATCTCCTAAGAATAGTGCAAATCAATGAATTTAGGGCCATAAATTCAAAATTATTTTATGAATTCTAGCAAAATAAAAATTATACCATTCTTTGAAATCTGTTTTTCTCTTAAAATCACAATTTTAATCAAAATATTGCCACAGGTATTAATCTTTCAATCGAGCAACTTAATATTATCATAAAAAAAATACGTTTCTTTAAAACACGAGAGTTTTAATAAGTATATAAACAATTATCAATTTATTAACTTCCCATAGGAAGTTATTGTAATGGCTCCGTTTTTACGAATCGCTAATTTTGACATATCTCCACGTTTCAAGGCCACTAGAATCCGAATCCATCGTTTTTAGCGTGATGTCTGTGCGTGTGTTCGTTAATTCGTTCGTTCGTTCGTGAATTTTTTTTTCGTCTCGCATATCTCGAGAACAAATGATGATATCAACTCCGGACTAATATCATTAGAAGCGTAATCAAAAAATGAAGACCAGATAAAGTTTTCAGCAAATTCGGATTAGCGGTTTAATTTTTGTGGTAGAAAAACAGAATTAACTTTATTAAGATTACATAGATTATATGGATTTTTTACCATAACATAATTATATAATGGCCTAACAACCTTCCTTGATGTTAAAAACGCCAGTATTTTATTATGAACTTTATAAAAAAAAAAAAAAAAAAAAAAAAAAAAAAAAAAAAAAAAAAACAAATAAGAAACTGTTTTCGAAATATATTTTGTCTCGCATATCTTGAGAACAAATGATGTTATCATTTGTTTGATAAGGGTGGAGTCCTGTTCCCCAAATTTTTATCATTCTAATTGGTAGTAGAGACATTCAGTACGTTAATTCCGTATAAAAATTTCCTAAGAATAGTTCGAATATATGTGTGTAATATATGTTTACTAGACCCAATTTTGACCCAAATAATCAATAATTTTCAGATTATTACAATTTCTCCTAATTCACAATTTTCAAATTTCCGATTTCCCGTCAAATCTTAAGCGTGAGGTAAGATGTGTTTAACTAATTTTCCATTTCAACCGATGCGCGATGCACCAACTAACCGCACTAAAATATTTTTACAAAAATCAATAGTAAAAAAATTTTTCTATGTCGAGTGAACTTTATGAAAGACGCTGTCGTATTCATCGAGACGCAACATAGCATATAAGCAATGAATTGTATGTCGTCGTTCGTCTTTACGGCATCGTTTTCATCCATTTTTATTTTATTTGTCCACCGATCGTACCTATATATATATACGAGCGAACACAGGCCATATTGTGATGATGAGTCCATTTTATGACTGTATTACATTATCGAAAACACAGGGGAAAGTTGTGAGAGTCGAAAAATTCGATGAATACTCAAATAGGTGCTCATTAATGTTGTATGATTTACAGTTTCGATTATTTATTCGAAGTAATAAAATTGAAATTCAATTTATTTGAAACTTCGGTTTCAAAAAATTCCCTATCAGAAGTATATCAATTGAATACCAGAGATAATCCAAGAAAGCTGACAACACAATTATAGGACTTTTCTGTTTCGTTTTTATTTAACCTAACTTTATACTCTTTCGAGTAACGGAACGTAATTTTTGTTGTCTTTGGTAAGTGCGGGTTGTCAAATTATTTGAAGTTATGTTCAGAGTGTCCAACCGTTACAGGGCAATTAATTGGTGCTAATTTTATTTGTGAAAATTAAAAACAATAAAACGGTAAGTACTAAAATCAAAAATTGTCAAAAGACATTCTTTATAAATTCAACAATATGAAATAGTTGTGATTCGTGTGTGTTTTCTTGTTTTCTTCGATTTTTTGGGCTTATTTTGAAGTTGCCATATTTGGCTTCGTATGCGAGTAATTTCTATACAATAAGACTTAATTTTTTTTTCTTAATTTGACTACTAAAGTAAAATAAGTGATAGATATTTTCAGTAAAAAAAAATTTTTTTCTTCACCTCCTTCATAATTCATGCAATAAGGGGTTAAATGTTCAAAATTACAAAGATTCAAAAAATTTATTTTACGCTTTTAGGGATTGTTATGGCATTTTTAAGAGGAATTGTCAAGAAAAAAAATTTTTCAAATCATATTTTACGAAAACTTTACGAAACAAAAACGAAAGAAACCAAAATTTTCTAAAAAGTTAAAAATAGCGATAATTCTAGAATCGCCAGACAAAGCTTAATTTTTTCAAATCGTAACAATTGTTTCAAACATTAGTTGTTACTCATTTTTAGATAAAGTAAAAATTCTATTTGTTTATTATTCCAACTATTTGTTCGAATTATATTCCGTTTGTAAACTGTGATAGAAATTGAAAAATGTGCCGGGGGGTAGCAACAATTGAAGAGGTGGATTCCAAAACGCGCTAAGTCACTTTTTGCAATTTTTCAGGAAATGTAAAAAACTATCTAGGTAGGCAAATGTAGTAATCTGTTTAAATTATTTTCAAGTTCTTAGATAATAATTATTATTGATGTTATTTATTTGTTCTTATTCATACATATAATTTTCAATAGATTATATTGAAAAAAAAAACCTTTAAAAAGTTGGGTTGAGTTGGTTAAAATAAACCTAGTTTGTTTAAATACAGATATATTTTATTCAAGAAACATTTTAAACAGTGCATTATTAGCTATTTCATGGGTTTGACACAACAGAAAATCTGTCTACAAGCAAATTTTGAAAAAAATACCAGCTATTATTGGAAAAAAAATGCAATGGTTTACGAGTAAATTTGACTTAGAGCGTTTTGAAATAAAACTGTCACTGACTTAGCGCTTTTTTGGAAAACATTCCATTTTTCATCATTCATTTGACAGTAGACTAAGCTCGTTTTGAAGGGTGGCACTACGAAAATCGTGTAGAGCTGGACGTGAACATTCTGCATCAACTAAAATCTTACATTAGACAAAATATGACTTAGCGCCTTTTGGAATCCACCTCTTCTATTGTTAGGAATAGTTCAAAAATCATGAAAACAGATTTTCCACACGTGTATAGGGACAAACAACATTTTAAAGTAAGAGCCTAAATAACCAGGTGCAGTTGTATACAAAATTATAATCAAATTCATTATAGAAAATAAAACCAAATTTTAAATATCTGCATAATCCTTTAAAAATTGATCGGAATTACTTTTACTAATTTCTATATTGCATTTAAAATTTTTAATTTTTGCCGTTTATTAAGCTTGCGCAAAAAATATAATATTGCGTTCTAGAATGTGTTCCATCTCGCTCAAATGTCTGGGGAAAGTGAAGACGGATGTTAAAATAACGCTCAAATCAATTAACCGTATAATGAAAGAGGCAAAGTATAACAACGAATTAAAAATTTTCAACTACATTTCAATCTGGTCTCAACGCCTTCTTTCAATAAGTCACAGTAAATACTACTTACTTGATTAATACCAAAAAAAAAATAAAAAATTATATAGTGTAATACTGACTTTACATCTGTACGTATCTAATACGTGTAATATAAAAAGAATATGTCAATATGTCTCTGAAATACATATACGTAAGTAAATATGAATATGTTAAATAAGAGAAAAAAAGAAACATCAGCAACCGGAGACGGGATATCCGGCCGATTGGACGTTATGTTCGATAAGTTTTTCTTCCCTGTTTCCGCCTCTTGTCTTCGTTCTACCTACGTCTTGGCTTAGTTAAAATTGTCAAAGTTTTCCAAACATACGAACGAAAGTCAACGCGAGAAATGCGAGAGAGTAAAACAAAAAGTTCAATGCAATTTTTCAATCTGCGTAAATTGTTTACCAAAGTACAAAACGAAAGTGAAATTTTCATCGCACTACGTTAAATTTAATTTAATAGTTGGCGTGATTATAAAATCTATAGACACTCCCAAAATAGTTCTTCTGTAGCTATTCTTCTGCAATAGTTGGATCACAGTATTTTTTTTTATTACAGAATCGCTGTAACTTTACTACTTTTGATATAGAAATTTGATGGATAATTTAACTCATAGTCCAATAGCACTAATTTTAAACCCTATCTAACTAAACATTAATGTTAGAGTAGATATAAGAAATTTTTAAAAAGAGATTCTTGTATGTATTGCCGAGAAGAACATTTGTGCAAAATGTGAACTCCCGGAAATGTTTTTTTATATTGTTTAAACAATATTGAAAATTCATGAATATCGTTTTTTGACTTTTCACCGCTTACGTAGCGAAAACGGTGATATATACATTAAAAAAAGTTAAGACCTTTTTTGTAGATAATTAGATTCTCTGCAAAAAAGTCCGCGAGAGCACCTCTCTATCTTGTACAGGTGAGAAGATAAAACGCTCCAAACGCGCACTCAAAAATCCACTTTTTCTAGCGTTCCGGGAGGGTGTGCCGTCCGGAACCTTGCCGGAACGCTCGAAAAAGTGAATTTTTGAGTCCGCGTTTAGAGCGTTTTATCTTTTCACCTGTACAAGATGGACAGGTGCTCTCGCGGACTTTTTTTGTAGAGAATTCGATTCTCTACAAAAAAGGCCTTAACACTTTTTAATGTATCTATCACCGTTGTCGCTACTTAAGCGGTGAAAGGTCAAAAAACGTTATTTATGAATGTTTAAATATAAAAAAAAACATTGCCAGGAGTTCACATTTTGCACAAATGTTCTCCTCGGCAATCCCTACAAGAATCTCTTTTTAAAAAATTTGTATGTCTATTCTAAAATTAATGTATAAATAAAATTTAGTGCTATTGGACTATCATGTGTATCAAGTCCCATAAGAATATTGCAGTTTTTTCACTTTTACCATTCACTGGAAAAAAGTTAGGACAAATTTTTACAGTGAAAAAAATAGTACAAAACATTTAATTGGTCATTTCATTGTAGGTAAACACGATAGAAACGAAACAAAAATTCCTACTGGTAAATTTATCTAATTTCAGAACCATAGTAACAATGTTTTAAATAATAATATGAATAATACTAATTTATTTTATTCGTTAAATTATCTTACCGTATTACACTTGAGTTTTATATTTTTTCTGAATAAATTTGTGTTCTCTACAACTCAAATTTCTTGGCTAAAAGCAAGTTAACGACAAGAAGCTGCGCTGTCACGTTTTTGTTAGTTGACAGTTCTTCACGTTAAATTGCTAGGCAACAAATTTTCGTTAGACAAACCCAAATTTATTCGAAAAAATACAAACCTCTCGTGTAATAATAAGTGATAAAATCATTGAAGAGATAGATCGACCTTTGCTAACAGTAGATCCAAAATGATATTGTCTTTAGTCTTAAAAAGATCTTTCTGTAGATGCAATGGTGATAATACAGTTTTCAGAATAGTACCAAAATTTTTAAATAAATATTTGTAAAGTTTTGATTCTGGAACGCAAAACTCCACGACTAATTTTGATTTCATTAAAGCTTTTGATTTTACAAAAACAGTCGACGTCATGGAGCCTTCAGGAACATGCGCTCTTTACAGCGCCCTTGAGCCGGCCCTATTCCCAGGATTAATATTCACGCTTCGGCCATACTGTTTTTCCACAGTTTGAACCTCGACATCTCTCAAAAACGTTTGGTAACATAAATTTCTTTGCAAGTTCTGAAAAAAATGCCGAAATACAAAAAGCCAAGTAGTTGAATGTGCTTTCTGCAATTTTCCGTTACAATATTTGATGAATACCCACAAACCTTACAGAACCTAACCCTTTTGCATTTTTTTTGACACTTGATTTTCCCTTTTTTTCACCATTAACCCTTCCAAATTAACATTTATGTAGCAAACGATATTCTATCCAACCTGTAGAAATATAATAAGCTTAGTTAAGTTATGTTAGCGCTTGTTATCCTCAGCTACACATACCCCCTCTATATTCTCGGTCAACCGTCTACATATACCTGGATGTAAACAAAGTCCTCCGACCATTAAATGAAAACTTTCCTCATACAATCTCATATAGATACTATTCAATGCCATTGCAGTATTTATGAAGGTACGTATCAATACCTAGCTATATATGTACTTAAATGTTATTGAAAATGCACTCAACCAGATGAAGAAAAATAATATTTTTATTGAGAGTGAAAAACTTATTTTCAAAACAATATCACCACGTCTTCGTGTGTATAGCACCAATGGAATGCAGTTAAATTAATTGAGTGAAAAACCAAAAAAAAAAAGTGAAAAAAATGATCGTAAAATGAAAATGATTTTCCTAGAAGGAAAATTTTTAAATAACTGTGAATTCGAACCTTTAAAGATAACAGTTTAATCAAGTTTTATTGAGCATAAAGTGTAAGTAATCACAGTTTGTACCATTAGTGGTATACTAACCGATTTCAAAAAATAAATTTGTTGACAATTCACAAAAATTTTGTATTATTTTGTGTCACATTGAAAGGTTAAATAACAACGGTTGATGGAAACAGGGACTTTATAGCGGCCAGAGCTGTAAAAAGAAAGGACAGGTCCAGAAGTCAAAAAAATTTTCTGAATTTTTCCCCTAAAAATACAATTGACGAGCAACAAACAAAGGGAAACATTTTTATTTATACTTTACCCCAGTCTCGGAGGCTATAGCCCCGACTACTTCCCCCTCTCGTTGGACGCGACTGTAACTAAAATTAGTTTGGTTTTTTTTTTAACAGCAAAAATAAATAAAAACACCCAAACTTCTTCCCTCATTCATAGTAACAAGGAAAAATATAATATTTTGTACCTGATGATGTCATAAGATATACGAAATTTGTAAAAACTTTCTTTCTAAATTTGTCGAAATTATAGCCTAAATAGCATCCCATACTAAAATACTTAAAATAATTAACAGTGTTGTTGAAATTTCAAACGATTTTCTTGATATTTTTCTAGTATATTCAGCGCCCATTCTAGCTTTTACGCCGCCCATGGCAAAAGGGAATAATTCCGCCCCAGCAACAAAATGAGAGATCTTATTCTTTGGTCGCTGGGTGTGAAAATCGCGCCCTCTTTTCTCTTTCTTTTTTATACCGGTGACCTTTTTTTTTGCTCGCCAGCTGTAAAATGTCGCCCCTTTTTTTTACAAAATTACCGCCCTTTGAATTTTCCGCCCCGGACAAATGCCCGGGTTTCCCACCCTTGGAGCGGGCCCTGAGTATATTTCTCAATAAAATTATAGTATCTAGTTTGATTAAAGTCCGGAAAAAATTTTCACTTTTTAAAAACAAAATCTCAATCGTCAAATTTGATGAAAAATATTATATTATATTATATATCAATAAATTGTCAAGTGCGTGTTTAACGCGAATTCAATCAGGGCTCCTCAAAGTCTAGAGTTTTTCACAATTTTCGGAATAAAATAAAAAGCATTTAAGTACATTTTTTTTATTATTTTTTTAAAAATAAATAAACATATTCGACAGGAGCCTCAGTTTAACTCATCCAAGTTGTTGAGTGCTTTTAGCAAGTGTTGATATCGATAATATTTTCAAATTTTTTTGGAGCAAGAATTTTTAAAAATTACCGGAGGGGAACAAGTGTGTAGTTAGGAAAATCACAAACGAGAATTAAAAATTAAAATTGGTTTAAGTACCTCAGTTGCATTTTATGAGCCCTTTCTAGCGATACCCCACACGATGTAGAACATAAAAAAAATTTTCATTCAAATAAATGCCACAAGAAAACTATAAAGATTCCGAGATGTTTCTTCGACACCCTAAAAATATTAAATAAATTCATTTTTAAGATAACAGACATTTTTTATATTTTTTTGCTCCGATAAAACTATATTTATTAACTCTTTGTCATCCGGTCCAGTCCCCTTTTTCATATACAAACGAATTTGTTCCTTGACTTTGTCGGTCCCAAGTACGTGACGCGTGGATCGTTTTTCTTTATTATTGAGATTTTATCAAATATTGGAATAATAGTTTTGATTTGTTCAATCAAAAATCAAATTATAAAATAAATAAATCACAGTTATCTGTGACAATTTACTTAAAAAAAAAAAAAAAAACACATATTCGAACAGTGTGACAAATAGTTTGAAATATAGTTATTATTATTATACTTGAATCAATATTAAATGTACCTTACAATAGTACATTTATTTTAAACAGAAAAAAACTGTAAAGTACCATAAAAATATTTTATTGAATGAGTAGCGGTTATAGATGGACGTGCGAAGTCAGTAAACAAAATGCGAAAGATAATTAATAATCAACTTTTTTAAACCTAGTTCAAGATTGAGCGTCATCAGGTTGGAACCATAATTATCTATTTACCACAAAATAATTTATGCCAGAGGGTTGGTTTTGAAATAATACAAATATAAATTAATATTTGATATCAATTGAATGCATGTCCTTGCTAATATTATAAATTCGAAAGTGGGTTTGCTTGTTTGTTTGTTTTGCTTTCACGTCTCAACAGCTTAAAACTTTGCAAAGGATAGCTTGGGAAACAGAGATAGTTATAAACCACTTTTAACCTTGGGAAAATATTCTATTTCAGTAGGGAAATTCCCCCAAAAATAGCAACTCTCAGTTGTGGCACAATGTAAGTATACTTCTATATATATTAATTTTAAAGTTTCCTTTTTTTATTTTATTTTTGTTATTTTTATTTTATTTTTAATTATTCATGTTTAAAGGTTTTTTGAAAATTTTCCTTTGTATAGAGTCATTAATAATTAAGTTTTCTCATGTATTGTATTACTTAGAATTCCACATGTTAGGTTAGGGTTAAGCACTAGTAGTAGGTACCTAGAATTAAGTAAAGTATTGTAATTACATAAAAACTTTGTAAAATATTGTACCGTTTTGAGAAAAAATATATTTCGTGTATTTCGTTTCCTTTGATTTAGTTTGGTTTCCATAAATTTTTTTGAATTCTAGTAGGCTGAAGAGGACAGAAATGAATTGATAGGTAATAATAATGAAAGTAAAGAAAAGATATTTTTATCTAATTTTTATAGTAAATAGAATTATTAATTTAATTGTAAGAAGATCAGCACCCTTAGCGCCAAAAGAATTATGTCTTTGTTATATTTTAATATTTATAAAAGTTTTTTTTTTAATTTAATTCAAAATTGCAAAAAATATTGTATGCAACACATGCAACATTGGTGTACTTTCACTCGATATAAGTGTACAACTCGTTAAATCTCATTGGACAATTGCTACGAATCGTGAAAAAGTCACCTTTATTTTCCTACTTGTTGCATAAATAACAATTTCCTCAAGCTTTCAAAAATTTATTAAGGGTCTTCTTTAAGTGTTAACACTAATGTTCTCCCTCAATAAACATGTGACGAAAGATACCTTTTATAACAATTCATAATTTTTTATTTATTTCTCTATACATATTACATATTATGATACTTTCATATTTTCTGCTTATCTTCTTGAAAATATAAGGAAGGGTGGATACACTATAGTACATATTATAACGATACTCCTTCATCGCTACCGCTCAACTTGAACCCATCATACAGTATAGAGTTCAAATAAACATTATTTTTTATCTACCGGAAAATCATATTTCAACTTTATCGCGCTGTCAGTACAGATCAATAAGTTCCAACCTCCAGCCATTCCATTCGCGTGGTAAACCAAACCGTAAGGGTCAAATCATTATGCCCTCTCGAGACCTATGATATCATACGCTCTCTCGTGTACTCTCGTATTCCTTTTCCCACTGTTTCGCCCGGTTCAGGCCGGTACGTACGGTTCCATTTAATATTTCATTTTTTGTTTGCCCGTAAATACCCTCGTTGGCTCGTTACGACGATCAAATTAACTTAAACGATTATATTTTCGTAATGACCCTTTGTGTGTCAGATTTTATTTTTATTTAATGTTTATTATACGTACACGGAGAGAAAATTCCTATAAAAATTACTGTGCTCATACTACAATCGACGTGTAACAGGCGAACATATCCAATTTTACCGTACAAAAATTGGATATGTTCGCCTGTTACACGTCGATTGTAGTATGGGCACAGTAATTTTTATAGGAATTTTCTCTCCGTGTAGAAATATGATGAAATGCAGGAATGGAAATGTTTGGGAAATGATTCAAATAAAAATTTTAATTAATGATAAAGAAAAATAAATGTTACTTAATGAAGTGTAACGTAATGTTTATACAGAAATTTCTGAATCATTAGAGTTATCTAAGGGGAGGTTTACTTGAGCGTCCTTTAAAAAATCCATATTTTTTTTTGCAGAAATTGATAGCCAGTTATGTGTAGAATATGTTCCCAAAGTGATTTTACTGAAAGTAATTTAAAGGGAAGTTTACTTGAAATTTGATCAAAAAATCGATTTGTTTTGCAGAAATTGAGAGCAAATTATGTGTAGAATATGTTCTCAAAGTGACTGCTGAAAGTAATTTAAAAAAAAAAAAAAGATTATTGCACATTAACCGAATCGAGTTTTCTATAAAAAAAAAAAGTCAAAAAACGTGATTCATGCGGTAATGAGTATAAAATATTAAGTTTTGAAAATACGTTTCTTAATATATATATTTTATAATACCTATCTCGGAACCACGTTTTTGGAACTGGTTGACACGATAACTCAGAAACTATCAGATGGATCCTTTTTTTAATTCTTTATTTTAAAGATAATTCAATTCTCCGGCACCCATACCTAAGTTCGATACACTTTCAATATTTTTTTTTTTTTAATTTACTTTAAAGAGCTAAAAATAAGACAAAAATCGTAATCAAAAGTTCACACATTCGCCATTTTTTTTTTTTTTTCAGCAATTTATTGATATTATAGGTATAGGTGCCGCTACTGTTCATATATTTTATAAATCTTTTTTGTTTTTGGATTTCAGTGGTTTATTACCGGCGCTATGATATCAACCAACAAGGCGTCGGATTTTCGGATCGTCACACTGCACTATGTATAAAATGGACAATTTTTTATATTTTTCCTTGAAAAAAATTTTTTGTATAGTTTAATACTTAATAAGTATGTGTACAAAATTTGAAATTGATATTTACTTCCGTTCTTGAGAAAAAAATTCCAGAAAAATATATATTTTTAAGGACTCTCAAATAAACCTCCCCTTAATAAGGTTGGACTATTACGAAAAAAATCGAATGAAAGAGAGTAGGGCTTATACAATTTGGGTACCATACAATAAACAATCTTTTATTTATGTATAGGGGAGACTGGGGCTAAATGGTAAATTTTTAACCAAATTTTTTTTTTTTTGAGTCATAAAATCCTCAAACATATATATATATATATATATATATATATATATATATATATATATATATATATATATATATATATATATATGTAAACGATATGTCACCTTAATTAATAATTTAATTAATAATGCGTTTAACGTCCGTTTTTTAGACATTTTAATCTGTAACAGACGCCACCCACATCATTATTTGTATCTTTATTTTATTATTTTAACATTTACAATATTCCTCACATTATACAATTATGATGTGGGTGGAGGACAAGGAAAGTGGTGTGAGGGCTAGGATTTGGTAGGTATGCGTCTGCAGCCGTCTTCTTAAGGAACTATGCCGATATTCATCTGGAATTGTGAAGGGAAACTGCAGAAAAACCTTCACAAGCATAGCCGGCCGCAGGATTTGAACCCTCGACCTACCAGTCGCAAGTGCCAGTTAGTGCTTAAGCACACTCGGCCACTTCGCTGGTTGACATGTCAACTTAAGATTCAAGACATTGAAAAAATATTTTTGTTCTCAGTAACTAACTGTTAAACTGTCGAAAAAGTTGTAGTTTACCGGTAATCTATAACTAAAAATCTATTGACTTTATAAAATTTAGAATCCTTAGAGATACTTCTTTCAAATGATACCTCGCACAATATATTAATTAAAACTCTTTTTTACAAAACCAACAAAATTGGATAAATTTCAGAATAAAAACAATTCGTGAAAATTTTCATGCTGAATTAGGAAGTCGATTATGGAACAAATGCATTATAAAATATGTATTAACAAAATTTAAATTACTCTTACAGGGAAAATAGGAAATTTTTGTAACTTTACAGTGAAAATTGGTAGCAAAAGTTTTATTATCAATGCATCGGTGAGCATTATTAAGTATGGCGAACTTTTGCTCGTATTAACTATAGTTATCAATATATCCTGGGTTCAAGTCCTAGCCGATCCAGTATGATAATTTTTCAATCACTGGATGAATTTTAATTAATACGATAGTTTGGTCACAGGTACCAAAGTAATTCGTATGTTTAAGGTTTCAGCTTAGCTAAACATTCAGTGACTATATAAAATAGCAATATACGAAAAAAATGTTCACCACATTTGATAATACTCACACAAACACATCGGCAACAACATTTGAAACCAGCCTATATACGATATTAAAATATTAAACTGTAATATCCATATGTTACAGTACACCATATATCATTTCACTTTCATTATATAAAAATTCACGTTTTTTTAATATGTCTTCTATACTCGCACGCGCGCAAGATGCTGTTGTAACTCGGAAAAATAACTCTCTACGTAGTAAAAGCTACACAGTAGACAAGATATATAATATCTACTTCTTCATTTTCGTATCACATTCGTATGTAAGTATGACTTTTAAATGAAATCCCAACATATCAGCATTACTCAAACAATTTTCTTTTTCTGTTGACTATTATTGAATAACGCGTATTATCACAGTGTATTCAAATCAGGACGCTCCGGTCGGCACGGAGGTTCGTATTCATGTGTAATCAATTTTTGATGTGAACTTCCGCACTGAAATTTGAAATTTTTTTAATAAAATATTTCTCTCATCGTTTTTTTGCCCGGTGATATTTCTAACGGTTTTTTGAGAAGAGGAACCATAAATTTTGTCGCCCAATTTTATTAAAATTGTCACTACCTATTTTTAATTTATTTAGGACGTAAGTTCATTTTTTTTTTTTTTTGGGGGGTACACTTCAAAAACTGAGAAGTAGGCGTATTTCAGTTCTGTTTTTATCCTAACAGCACCAAAAACATCTTTTAAGCCTAGGTACTATTTCAGAAAAAGACTACGCGAAACAGAATTTCATAACTGTTAAGATATCCGTACTCTCAAAACAACTTCATTGTTCAAAGATTAAAAATTTCTTTGATTTTTTTTCTTTATATCAAAAAAAAAATTTCTTTAATTGAAAGAAATATGTTTTTGATCTAAAGCAAAAAAATCAAAAATTTAAAAAAATATTTTGATTAATATATCTTAATTTTTAAATAGTTAATTTTTGGTTCAAGAATATATTTCTTCAAAAAAAAAAGAAAATTCTGATTTAAAAGAATATTTCTTTGAATTTTTTTCAATAACCAAAAAAATTTGTTTTATTGATTCAAAGAAATATTTTGTTGATTACTGAAATCATAGAATTATTATTATTATTTTTTTTTTTTTTTTTTGATCCAGAAATATATTTTTGATTCAAAGTCAAAGTATTCAAAATTCAAGAAAATATTCTGATTAATATATCTTAATTTTTGATTCAAGAAAATATTTCTTTAACTAAAAAAAAAATATTTTTTTGATTCAAAAAAATATTATTTGAATTTCTTTTCAATAATTAAGAAAATATTTCTTTAAATCAGTAAACTAATTTTTTTAGTTAAAGAAACGAATGCGCTGTAAAAACTTCGGATAAACAGAAAATATTCAAATATTACAAAACAAACAATAAATAACGCATAGAAAACGTGAACGAAATGAAAGCTCAAGAATTGAGAAATCCATAAAAACTCTCATATGTATCTCTAAAATTCATTAAACTGGCCAGGACGATCTCAAACTTGAGACTTTCGCCACCAAGGTAAACAAATACCCGATCTGAACGAAAAGTGTGTTGTACTTACTTATTCGGGGCTGGTCATGTTAGTGCTAATGCTTTGGCTCAAAAAACATTTTGCACAAACCAACCCTAAAAAAATAGTTTCTTATACACACACATATCAGAACCAACCAGACACGAAATTTTGTTTCCCAGAAAACTTTCACTCATTTATTTCTTTTTTTTTTATATCTAGAATCTCCCATAATATTATAACAACGCATTTTATAAAAGTCACTATATTAGCTCAAATATATATTATATAATAAGATAGTATCCAAAAAAAAAAAAAATGACACTAAATATTTTATATTTTATTATTACATTTCTCAAATGAGATGTAGCTCTCATATAGCGCAACTTTTTCTTTCTCTCTCTCTGTTTCAAGCTCCCTGTGCAATCATTTTATTTTGTCTTTTAACATGTCCAAATAATAAATCATTTCGCCTCTATACATTATCTCCGTTTCACAAATTTTATAATATTTTTGTGAAAGTGTATTATTATTGTTCGGAATATGAAACATATGGTCAAACATACATCATTCCAAAAAAATAATATATTTCTAGTTAATTACTTTGAGCGTATAAACTGTCTGGTTGAAGGGGAGAGTTGAAAAAGTTAAGTTCAGATGAAATTTTAAAGATATCGACTTAAATATTTACGTTTTCAATAATGCACATCAAATAATATTATCGACTTATTAAACAACGTCGTTGATTCGTTATCAAAATGGAATGGCACTCGAATGGGGGATCGGTGGCCTAATGGTGAAACACTTGATCGGTTATGAAGGATCCTGGGTTCGATTCCCAGCCGAACCAGTTTGATAATTTTTCAATCGCTACATAATTTTTAATTACGGTAAAAATTGTTTAAATAAAGTCCAGAAACACAAAACATCAGAAGGAACACTACTATCTCTTTTCTGTAATCAGTAGTGTGCACTTCTGAGCAAGTTAGGCTACTTAGTATTCACTCGTTTGGTGACAGTGGATGAGCGTATATCAATTGTTTTAATCATGTTTTGATTGTTATAGTCATTGTTACCAGTGTTATATATACGTATGCGACACCACGCAACACACCTCAGATCACTCACACACACAAGACAGATCACACAAATACCAACCCAGTGCACATATATAACATATTTTCTACACTGGTACTTCTTTTTTGGTTACACTGGTTTCAGTAGTATATAGAAATAGCAGTGTTCCGTCTGAACTCTGTGTATAGAAATAATGATGTGGGTGATGGCTACTGGACGACAAGTCTTATGAATAAACATTAGACCCCATTGTTGGGAATATATATTCTTCCTTAACACTTATATCGATAACAAATTTTCAATCTAAAGCCAATACAAATTTTGTTCAAATTTCAGTAATTTTTCAGTTGACCATTTTACTCTCGGATAAATGACTAAAACAATTAATTTATTTTCAAATGACTCAATGAAACGTTTCCAAAAAAAATTTTTCCTTTAAAAATATGTCCTTTTTTTATGGTAAAGGTGAAAAAAACTACAATTTTCTTATGGGGTTTACTACACATGAATTGAATTGTCTGAGTTAAATTACTTATAAGCCTTATAAGAGTAAAGAAATTGAAAACTAAGGAATTATTCATTTAACTTTGATTCACTTTTATATCATTAACACTTGTCTCTTAAAAACTGACACAAAACCTAAGTTCCGAAAACATTCGTTTGACAGTACTGCGTTTCCTCATTCCCTCCATCCAAAATAAGCTTTACTAAATTTTTTTTTAAATATTTAACACCTGTCTTTACTTTTACTTAAACGATTAAAATAATTAAATAAGATCAAAATAAAAAAAAAAACTTTCACATCAAACTTACTAATTAAACAATGTATAAGTAGATTCTACACACTTTTTCCTCACACGTCTCCCTAAAATTCCCTTTGTATTTCCATTCCTTTTTTTTTAATTTTATCTCCTGTGTTCATATAAAAATTAATATTTCACAATTCCGTACAATATGTCTACCTAACAGCTAGCTAGTAGCAAGGCAACACAAAAAAGTAAAGAAATTCTTTATCTTTTGCAAAAAAAAAAAAATCGCGCCTGAGGAGAGGGGTAAACAACGAACAACTTAAAGATATTATTTCAGTTTTGCCTTAAGGTTTTCCTTCAATAAGGGTTTCGTACTATACAACCACGTTCCTCCCTTTCTACTATCAATTTATCCTACACACATTATTGTTTCGCTGTGTGTGTTATGTGCTGCTCTCTGTGTACAATTGTCTGTACTGTTCGTACAATGTGACGTGGAAAGAACGTGAAAAAGCGACGAATGATTTAATATAGTCTTTATAGTGATTATTAAGTTTGTTTAAATCTGATTTGAAAAGTTTCTAAATTGATTTGTTTTGTATTTTGATAGGATTATTTAAATTTTTATTTTATTTAAACTTTTTATTATTAAGAATACCGTCTGAGACAGAATTTTTCTTTTTATATTTTTGATTCTCGAGAGTATTATGTAAATATTTCAGGATTTCAAATATTTCAAATATTATTCTTTTTCAAACCATTATTTTGTTTTTTTTTATAAATACTACATTTATTAGACATTATGATGTGGGTGGAGGATGTGGAAAGTAATGGCAGCTCGAATTTGAAAGATATGTGTCTGATTTTGTTCGCTTAGTGGAACCCAGGAAAAACTGTGGCGCACAGTGGGTCAAAATCCCAAAAAACTTTCTATGAGAACTTTTGGTTTCCATTTCAAATTTTTAACTTTTATGAAAAACAGCCGATATGTCAGATTTCAATATAATACACATAAAAGATTAATAAAAGTGTGTAGGTTGTGTTCTTTTACACACAGTCATGTGTAAACTACAGAAATCTCGTACAGTTGTATGTGAAACAAAGCTTACCCAAAGCTTTGTGCAGTAAATAAGAAATTTCATGTTTTCCGTTGATAAAACCACTTTTTTTTCTCTGGCGAGGCTTCAGTAAAACATGATGAATTTTGTAAATTCGTCGATAACCAATCTACTTCCGGTACAAAAACAGAATATTGTTGGAAATCAACAATTTTTTTTTTGTCTCTAAACAATATACAACCGTCTATTGTTTACTATAACTCAAATTTAAATTCAGCTAATTCCTTTTAGAAAAAAATACATTTTTTATGATCGTCTATATATGAAAACAAAAGTATTTCAATTAAATTTTTGGTACTCTTTTACTTTTGTAATATTTCACAAGTCAATATTTAAGCATCTGTTCTTTTTGTCATTTATTTTCAACTTTTCCATGGCTGTCTTGACTTATTATTCCGGAAAATTACTATTCCCTATTTTTCTTTATGATATTACTTACGACATCGCGTCCCTATACATACTATTCACAATCATTTCGCATACAATGATTTTTATTATTTAAATATAAGTATATCTACGAATGGAATATTTTCCCTTAATTGTATTTTAAAGTCATTTGAAAAGAAAAATATTAAACAAGCAACAAATGGCTTTCTAGTTTTGAAATAACTTCACTGGGGTTGACGCGTAGCCTTAAATTTTCGTTAGAGATATAGAAAGTTAAAATATAGTTTTTTTTCTAAATATTAACAATGTCAGTTCTTACAAACAATTATGAATACAATTTTGATTCTAAAAAAAAAAACCAAATATTTACAGATGACAATAAATTTTGTAAGCAACGATATACATTTATCATTGACGCAAGCAAAGAAGTATCCATAATGAATTATTTTAAAGAAAAGAATGCCAAAAAACTCCAGGGTTTTATTTCTTTTATTCTTGTTTCGCCAAGACAATCATCAACAATGAAACATATGTACGGCACTTACATATTATACACTCTAAATTTTTAGGAATCATCTTTGACTAATTATCCTTCCCCTCAGTACCACTGTACTTAGGCCCAACGAGGGGGCAGGGTAATCGGAGTTCCAACCCTGGGGCCAGGGCTTAAAGAAGAGGCCCGTAGCTATCGGTAGAGAGCCCGGGAAAAAGTAAAAGGAGCTTTTTTTGCTCGTTACTCCCGGGGGGCCCGCCATTTCTCTCTATGGCCCTGACTGTGGTCTATTTTCTTGTCTCCACCATGGCACGTTTCTGCGCATTAAAAACTAAGATCTGTTCTTCTCAGAAAGGGGTAGCCGAAATTGGTAGTCCCGGGATTCGACTTTTGAAAAGAGGCCCGGATCCATTGGTGAGGAGTCCAATAAAAGTTTAAAAGTGTTTGGGGCTTGCTATTTCTCTCCGCGACCATGGCCAAAGGAAATCATCACAAAGTCCCGAATAATCACTCCCATTTTAGAGTGTATTCGACCATCAAGAGAAAATCTGTGCTCCATCAAATACATATGAACATGACTAAGAAAATTTAGAAGAGACGGAAAACCTCAAGATAGATAGATGACGTCTTGTTGGCGTGCACAGAGACCGGACATCCGGTTTTACGGATAGTGGCCGCACCAGCCAACCAACCAATGGACCATCTATCTCTTTCGTAATCATTACGTTGTATATATATCGCATTCATTCGTCTTGTGTGTGTATGTGCCATGCATGGCGCCCCATTTATTTTACAGTCAGCAATACAGAACGAATTCGAAGGTATGAAATGCAGGCGGGTAGGCAAGCGGGCACTGCTTTGGGAGTTTGTGTTTTGTGTTGTACTACATCTGTATCATGGATGCGTGTCGGAATCTCTGCACTCGACTGATTTCATCTTCACAAATGTTGGACAAATACAAATATCTATGTGTGTTTTAGATGTATACGTACACTGCATGGTCGGTAACGGAGGGCCACTTTTCCCAAATTTTATAAGTGAGTGTCAATTTTCACTAGTTGTTTCCGCAATTCTAACGAATTCCATAAAGCTTTTCTTATTATTATTTCACTTTGGAAAAAATTTTCCCTCCTTTTTTATTGGCCTAAATGATGTGTTAACATCTCTAAAATGATCCTCAAAAGGAATTACCACTGCGTAAATATTTTAGAAATCGTTTTCAAATCGATTTCTGAAAAAATTTTGAACTGTTCAAGACTTTTAAAAACGCCATACTTCACTGCGCATACCGTTTTGAAATCTCGCAGATTTGTCAATAATTTTTTTTTTTCATTACTTTATGTCATTCCTTTATTTCGTTTCTTCTGCTGTATTTCCATAAGTAACAAAAATGGCAGGTATAAACTCAAAAAAGGATAAATACGTTTTGAAAGTTTACATTAAGTTTTTCTCGTAATTACGTTTTTCAAAACGTTGGACAAGATGACTCCAGCAATTTTTATCCGATTGACTTAAAATTTTATCTGCAGCATCCTCTAGGCCGGTACACAAGATTTTTGAAATTAGTTAAGAAATATATTTTTTATAAACAAATTGAGGTTGATTTTTACATCGACTTATAAAATTTTTTTTAAACTGATGCCATTTAACGGTAATTCAGTATTTTTTAATGATTTTGTGTACTACTTTAATAAAATTAAAAAAAAAAAATTACTTTTTGACTGCTGTCTGAAAATTGTTATATATATTACCCACCCTGAACCTCTTCGAAAAACAAGCATCTGTGATCGCTCTGCACCTGCGTCGCTATTTTGTTTTGTAAATTGGAGAAAAAAAAGTTTTTTGTTTACCCCAAATCACATATAATGTACTCTAAACAGTTTTATACTGATTAAGGAGAAAAAAATTCTCGAAGAAAACCTTCTTTTTCTGACATTTCAAAGTGATGTAACTCCTTAATGTTAAACTTCTATGTAAAATCTATATACTGACCGGAATCAATTCCTTCTCATTTCAGCTCTATTTTGCTCATAATTAGTCAGGGCCAGATTAACCCTAAGTACCGCCCAAGGCACCATGAAAAATACCGCCCCTACTTTTTGCTCAAATATAAGAAAATCCGAACTTTTTCTACTTTTTTTGACTTTCCCCTAAAAAAAAATTACTGACGAGAAAAGAAACGTCATTTTATAACTTTTACCGCCCTGTTCTAAAAATCTACCGCCCCTAGGCTATCGCCTATTGGATAATCCGGTACTGCACTTAATCGATCTCATACTGATATTTGGCATCACAGCATTGTAATAACATTCTATACCACTGACTTTAGTCGAAATTGTTTTCCTACTCACTAGAGACTAAATTGAATGACACCGTACTGTAGCTATCGTAAGCCTATACAACAATATATATCTGTTCCCGATATTTTCTAGATGTGTTCTAGATGTTCGAGTTGTATATTATTGAAACATGGGTATATTATTATTATTATTACTGTTATTGCTACTCGGGGATTACAAACTGTCCAAAATTAAATATATAACTTTCAGTTTAGCTTGAACAATTCCACAAACTTTATTTCCTTTTTAATCTCTTTCAATTTTCTGTTTCGCCATTTTTTTTTTTTTCGTTTGGTAGATATTGTTATCTATAATGTTTCTTGGGATAGTTTTCAATTATTTTTCCCTGTTTCTCTTTTTTTTAAGAAAATGAAATCAATGTTCACCTTCTGTGTTGGCCCAGTAAAATCCTTTGATAATTCAAAAGTTACATGTGTTCAAATAACCTACATACATTTTTTGCGAAGAGAACGAATAAAATCTGGTAAAAATTATTAAAGTCTCTTTAAACAGTTGAAACCTATATAGCGTTCAGTTGTTCTCGTAATAGTGAATTGTTTCGTAAACATTTGCTTTGGAACAAGTAAATAAAAGCTATATAGTAATTAAGTAAAACTAGTAGATATTTAATCAGTCAGAACATGTTAGAGTAGTCAGAGTATCTCTGTGGCTGGGCAAGCTAGAAGATATTACTAAAACCAAATCGTAAAATAACAACAATTGGTGATTACACACATAGAATCGAATAAGTAGTCGATAGTTTTCGATGTAAACAGAACGGAATAGATTGCTGTAAACTGTACAACATTATTGTTTTCGAGACAAAATAATTTCGTTTGAAATAGGGGGAAATTATTTGTACGAAACGTTTTAATGGGAATCCTACGATTGCTATAAATGTTCAATTTATTTCGTATAAAGCGAAAATATTTGAAGAAGAGTCATGGTACGCAGAACCGAATTTACATATGGGCACTTGGGATACATGCCCTAGGATCCCCACACAATAGTCGTGTCCATAAAATTATAAAATTAATAATGAATCCTCAAAATTATCTGAAATTGAAGAGAGAAAAGATAAATTTCTCGTCTTTTTTCCCTTGCCATCTTATTGGAACCTCTTATTGGCTTATCACCTTAACATGGTCGTCCACAAAAATACTCAGGCGTCTCCACATGTCAAGTACTAAGGAGACTCCACAAGGAGAATATCCAAGAGTTTCCACATGTCAAATACTCATGCGTCTCTATACAAGAAATGTCCAGGGCCCTGTCAAATGTAAATCCGGCCCTGATTGTATGCTTTCTTAGGTGATAAAAGCAATTTTTTCGCTACCGACGCCATATTTCCAAACAAATAAAAATTTTCCACAAAAAATTCAGAAGTTCTCTAAGCCTCTTTCTTGGTTTAGATTTTAGGTTTTTTTTTGGTATGGCTTCTTGTTGGGAATAAAAGTAGTCGAAGATGTTGTGTCTGATTTTATTCCGTTCTTGAGAATTAAGGCTAAACTCAAAATATTAGTAAATGCTCCTGCTACAGGATAGTTTCTCCGAATTGACTCTTAATGGAATAACCTCCTGTGACAAAACGGGTATATTTCAGTTCAAATATTGAGACTTTACTTCCGTTTTTTAGATTTTTGTCTTTTTTCATTCGTTATGATGGTATACCTAAAAAAAAAATTGACAAAAAACATATCTCTTCTGAAAAATAGGTTTAAAATGTTCAGATATGGGTATTCGACGTCTCTCACTGAGGGACTTGTCCAAAAAAAATTTTCGGCTAACAGAGCGAATTCAGAAAAAATTTCAATTACAGCCTCCCGAACTACAGTCTCACCATCTCACTCGTTGTAATAGCCTAATTTTTTTTTTAAATCAACAATCCAACACTCCTTTTATAGACCCAAAAATCATTTTATACTAGGATAAGTGCGGGAGAGATGCCGTTGATTGATAGATAGCGCTATTAATGGATTATATGTTTAAAATAAGTTATTTATTTAAACTGTATATGGTAACATTTATGATTGGTCCATCAGTTTAGTAATTATCCAAATTTTTATTATTGAAAAGAAAGTTTTTTAACATAATATTTTATCAAGAATTTAATTCATTAGAATTTAGGAATGTATATTTCATTGTTTTAATGAAAATGAGTTTTGTTATTAATTAAGGTATATTTTAAAAGTACTGTATAAAATTTTAGGTTAGAATTTCGCACTATGCTTGCTATAGCAACATGCGGCATCTATCCCAACAAAAAGGAGAGATACCGCATTTAAAGTTGGTATAGATGCCGCATCATATTACATGTTAAAAACATAGGGGCTATTCGTACCGCACCAAGTCAAAGTGTCTTGCTCTTACTTTTAAGAGCATTACACTTGTTTTGAAGAACTTTTGTCTTACTTTAGAGATATTTGTATGTTCCTGTCTCACTTTCCGTGTTCTTGAGAGAAGGGTGAAGGATATGTACGATGTATACCGAACGCTATTACTGACTATAAACTATGTATGCTACAATCATCGTATCAAAGTGAGACAGGAACATACAAATATCTCCAAAGTAAGACAAAAGTTCTTCAAAACAAGTGTAATGTTCTTAAAAGTAAGAGCAAGACACTTTGACTTGGTGCGGTACGAATAGGCCCATAGACTTATACCTTAATTATGCAATTTTTTTTGGACTGTAAATTATGCCACGTAAATATAAGAGATCCATTAATGGATCAGGAAGGGCCCACATATTAGTGAAGATAACGAAAAATGATTGTTTGTGTATTGAATGTTTTGAAAAGTACTCAGAAACAAAATAATAGTTGACTGGTTAAGATGTATAAAGAACCAAAAATGGTTACATATGGCATGCATCCTGTATGGAGATGCGTGTAAAATGCAAAATTGTTAATATGAACTATGCGGCGTCCCACCTTCTTTGATGCGGCTTCTCTCCCATAGGTGTGGGAGAGACGCGGCTTTGCAAACTCTACAAAAATGTTAATTATGAATCCTTTATGACTCAAAATTAAAAATTATTTATAAATAATTTTAAAGAACAATGTGTACCAAATTTCAAATTAATTAAATACATACTTTAAGAATTATCAAGTGTTTTCAAAATGTGCGGCATCTCTCCCGCATTCACACTACAACTGCACTATTGCACTGAATTTGCCCTAAAAAAAAAAGAAGTTTCCAAAATTTCTTCGTATCTCTAACAATATAAAAATTTTATATAGAAACAATTTAATCCATCCAAAACAGCTACATTTTATTTTGTGTGAAATATACAAATCAAAAAGTCAAAATCAAAAAAAAGCTCCACATCATGCTTGAGCCAATATATATACATATATACACATGTAGTTGTAGATAACATTCTTGTGTCTCTCTGAGTCAAAACAGTCGACGTAGATAGACAACACGATCATTGCGCAAATAAGAACGACAGTCAGTGTTGTGTTCGCTGCTTTTTTTTCACTCGTAGCGAGCGAAGTTCGAAAGAAAACTGTCAAGATCTTGTTAAAAGTGTTTCAATCATCATGACAACACACAAACACACTACATTCGCGAACAGACAGACGGATGGACGGACTGATGGACAGACAGACAGATCGGACAGACAGACAGTGATATAGTTACAACCACAAGTCGTGTTAAAACTAGAGGAGATATCATTCACTATTCTTTCTTGATGTAGTATTTACTAGATGTTGTTTGGAGTTATCTCGCACAAAAGGAATAAGTGTGTGAACACATCGGTACGGGCGACCGTTACAATCATAAAATTTTATTGCACAACTTGACGCATACCCAAACACTCAAGTAGATAATAATTTTAGAGAAGATTCGCTGAAAATCAATTTAAAAAAAGAAACTTTAAATACTATTCTTTCGAAAGTATGTTTTTTGACATGGTTCCTCATGTATCTCAAAAAGTATTTGAGATATCGACATAAATCAAAGTGCATATTATTTCTCGATACTGTCAGTTTGGCAGCAACTAGAATCTTTTGGTTCCGTAATATATTTTCAAAATGGCGGCTGTTTATAGTCGAGAACAAGCAGTGATTTTTCAAAATTTATTTTCAAAATGCGATTTCTTCCTGGTTTTTGATTTTTTTTCTTAGATCCTGGTTAGTGCCATAACTGTATACATATATTTTCAGATAATTCGTAATTTTTTTATTTTAGTTCACTGGGGATTTCAGAACGCGAGGAACCATCAAGGTGGAAAAATCTCGCAATGTGGATTTCAAAGCCGTTAATACTCAGCCGACGTTTGAATTATTTCGTAGTCTCGAGACATGTAAAAACAATGTTGTATATTTAGTTTTTTAATAAAGTCGATTTTAATGTTTTTTTTGGAGAATCTCCCCTTAGTATGTGTTTTGGCCAATTTATTAGGTCTCAGCTCTTCTGTTAAGTACACAATATAATTACTTTATTGCTGTTACGGTGTGCCGTACAGGTCTGTTCGGATCTTTAAACATTGCGAATGAACGACGGAATGGATGGATGAATAGCGTTTTAAAGTGAAGAATTTTTTGTTTTTTAATCTGTCACTGGCAACATGTATTTTATAAGTGATATTTAGTTTCACGGTTTTGAAAAGTAGATGTTTTACAGGAAGCTTTTTTTCTATAAGAATGTAAACAAAACGACTAAAGGTGGTAGGAATTTCTGAGAAATTTAATTTATTGAACTTGACAGTATAATAGAGAAAAAAATCGCCAATTGTGTGTTGGACATGCATTAAGTCAGAATTCCTCAGGGGCAATGTTTATAAATTATATTTCAAAAACGACGTAGTGAATAGTTTTTATTTCTTATTAAACATGGTTTGTAACTTTGTATTTTATAACATATTAAATTGTTATCAAATTCCTTTGACACCTTTTCATTTTATTCAAAAAAAAAAAAATTATAAAACTTTGAATCGTTTTTCTCAAACTTAGGGTAGTCAATTTTAATCGGAATAGGCTCATATTATTGGTATTGAATTAAATAAATATCTAGAGAAGTTTTGTTAAAATCCATTGAAAAAAATCGTTTTATCGACCAACTACCTTAATTGATTTTCTCCGATAAAATTTACTTTCTACAATTTTTTCTGCTTGAAGTCATTAAACTTCTGTCTCTCGTCACTTATGAAGACTGAAGAAATTCCTACAAAATATTTAAAAACTAGAAAGTCACAATTCTTACCATAGGTAATAATCTCTTGTACAGAAGAAACCACTTTTTCTCAAACACCTTAGCAACACATTCCTGTTTACAATCAAAATTTACACCTTTTATGACATTAAACTCATTAAGCCAGCCCATAAAATAGCATTTACCACCATTAAAGTTCACTAATATTAATTTTTTCTGTCATTCGGTGTCATAAAAATATATAAAAAAAGCGATTTTTGCACCAACAATTTTTCCCCCACGCTCAATTGCGATAATATGCAGATATACAATAAATTCATATTCTTGTTTAAAAAATAAAAAAAAAAAACGCGAGGGTATCTCTAATTGCAATATCACTTCACATAATCATGAATTATTAACAAATTTCCAGCTTTTTTTATGTTCCATGATGGAGGCTACCACAGACGCCGTAATATACCTATATTTATTTTATCAAAACAGGGGAAATTTAAACGCACCCGATGAGGTAAGTATTATTATTAAATTGTGCAGTTCTTGCACAAATATAAAATATTTGTTGTGTGTTAAACGTGGACGACTTCGAAGAAGACGAAGAAGGACAAAATTATGATAAAAATAACGGGCATAAATAAATAATAATGCAATAACAAGGGGGTAAATGGGGTTGGATGTATCTACAAGGAAACGACAGAAACATGAGGAAAGATTAAACTTGAAAAGTTTGGTCGGTAATAAGAGTAGAAAAAAATTTTTTTGTAAAGAATATGAATGGTTTTTAGTGATAGCATGATTTGTAAATCAGTAAACATTTCGGCTTCGTTCCAGAATTTATTGCATGTCTTATATGACCGACGCTTAAGTCAAAAATACACACTTTTTATGTTACAAAGTTGTACAATTGTAATGAAAAAACGCATTCGTAATTTTTATGTCGTTTCCATAAATCTCCATTGTAACCTTATTCCCTTTGGTGCAGAACCTTTTCTATACTGTTGGTATAAAACTGCTTTCATCTTACTACTTTTGCTACTAGAACTGCTATGACTTCGCTACTTTTGGTATAGAAGTTTGATAAACAAAATTACTGAAGAAGTAAATCGATTTTAAGGTAGTTGGTCGATAAAATGATTTTTTCAAAGGATTTTAACAAAATTTCTCTAGATATTTATTTAATTCAATGCCAACAATACCGTTGAGCCGTTACCGAAAAAAGAATTGAGAAAAATGTTTTCAAAGTTTTGTAATTTTAACACGGGCTCTTATGGAAAAATTCTATTTTTTTAATAAAATGAAAACATGTCAAAGGAATTTGATAAACATTTATTATGTTATAAAGTACAAAGTTACAAACCATATTTAATAAGAAATAAAAATTATTCACCACTCCGTTTTTTAAATATAATTTATAAACATCATATTACAACGTTTTTACAACGCTTTTTCAACAATACTTTTATATTGCTACAAAAAAGTGTGACCCGAAAGTTGCAATAAGTAGCAATTTATACTGCTTACTGATTAGTGGTCCATCAGCTCTTCAAGCGTACACATTCATTGTTAAGTCATGGCCACAGTGGTTGCTGTTCATTGTTACATCATGAATAGCAAGTACATGCGTACTGTTGTTCTAGTATACGTATCCGTTCCCACCTTCAACCACCGCTACATACATACAGAGTATTACACACACAAACATCCACTACCTTACACATACCAACACAAACTCTAAATACGTATATAACCGCCCACCTCTCTGCCAAGTCTGATGACGTAAAATTCTGATTACAGAAGGAATGCTAACTATTATACAGTAGTTTGGCCCGTTGGCTACAACATAAGCGCATGGAAATTAAAAAAAAACTAGTGGTATACAAATGTAATAACTGAAGAATATTAATACATTATTTAATTTTTTATAAAAGAAAATTTTTTCGCTGAGATATACTTTTGTACCTGACTATCTCGAAGCAACTACCTACGTTAACAAACAATAGTTCCAAAGTAATATTTTATTATCTTCAGTTCTGAAAAAAATTTATAATTTAATTAATCAACTTAATATTGTTTTCGGGATAGAAATAAAATTTGGATACAATTGAAATAAATCCTAACTAATATTATAAATACGAAAGTTAGTTTAATTGTTTGTTTGACTTTCAGGCCTCAATGGCTTATCCAATCAACTTGAAATTTTTGACGGACATATTTTTGGAAACAGAAACGGTTATAGACCACCTTTTAACCTGGGAAACTATTTTATTCCCAAAGGGAAATGTTTCGATTCAAGTACGACAGTTGACTATTAACAGAGAGGACAAAAAAGAACATAGGCTTCTCTTTTCCCAAGGAAAACATTTTACTTCTGTGAGAAAATTCCCCAAAAATGTATTAACAGCCCTCAAAATACTGGTACAATATATTTTATGCGAATTAACTTGTTATCATAATTTTAAACACCACGCGGGCGAAGCCGCGAATAAATTGCCAGTTACATTTATAAAATTATAATTCTGGAACAGCAAAACTCAAAAATCAATAACTTGTTTAAAGATTAAATTTTCATTATTTCGTTATTATTATTTTAATGTCAATGAATATTTTAAACACCCTTACTCAAATATTTTTAACTTTTATCCTGCACCATAACAAGTTATATATAATCTATCATATCCCTGTTGCATCAAACCGTACGGCACCAAGCAAGGAAAAACAGGCACGACCATCCAAAAAATATTATAAGTCGAATGGTTGGCGTTGTTGGCTTTGATACGTAGGTACAATATCATGTCCCCATGACAATCTAATTAAATTTTACTTATTTAAATATTAACCAGATAAAACCAACTTTTCTCGAACCTAACAAGAATAATTGTACCACCGAAAAAACAGTTGCGCAATAACCATTCTTCAAAACATTCATGGATATATTCTGTTTTGCAACACAAAACGAAATTGTTGATGAATGTAGACAATTCTTATTGTTATTCAAATTTTAATATATTTTTAGAGTCATTATGATTTATTTTTGGGTTGGAGTTTATTTTTGCAAAATTATCTTTGTCAAAACGTACAACATAGCTCTGTCTGTTTCTAGTAATAGTTTCTTGCAGCAAAATTATAAATAAATAACGATAACAGAATATTAAAAATGTAATAAAGCAAATATTTTTGTCGTATTTTTTTGGGGGGTAAATAAAAAGGAATATGTTTTCTTTGTCATTACTTTGAGCATATTTAATAAAACTAATTAATTTTTTTTCGTCTTTGGATGGGAAAAACATAGGAATAGCGACCGTGAAAAAAAGGGAATCCCCTTAATGATATCAAATATAAATAAATAAAAATGTCCTTGCAATTAATTTTAATAATTCTGCATGAATATTGTATTAAGGGATCATTAAAGTGTTTATCGTAGGTATATCTAGGGTAGACATAGAAAAATTTCAGCGACAATTCTTCAAGCCATCTATCTTAATATTTTTAAAAGTAATATAGAATCTCTTCATCGAAATTCTCAGTCCAGTGGAGCACCGTAATCGGAATTCACAATGGAAAATGACGAAGAACCTCTGAAAACGCTTTTCCCAAATTTTTAAACTACTCTAAAACATATAACATTTTTAAAAAAAAAAAAAAGTAAAAATTCATATACTGACAAAATAAAAATTCAAATTTAAGTAATTAACTTGTGTGATTGTGTAATTTACCATCAAAATAAAATTCGCCAAGTGCGTGCCGGACACGCATTATCACAGTTACGTGGTCAATAGCTAATTTTTCACAATTTTTAGGATAAATGTAGGAAATTTAATAGTACGTATCGACTACTATTACTACTAGAACCACGTATGTCGATTTTTCACTGTTTTGAGATAATTGACCCAAACAATATTTTCAACCGGTTTGGAAAAGTTTCATTGCTTAATAGCCCCCCGCCAACCCTTTAAAGGCTAGGTCGAATCCAAAATTTGACCCTACTTTTATAGTATTGTTGCCCCATTTTGTCAGTATTACTTCCACTGTAATTATGAAAACTTTTAAAGTAACAGAGAATTATCTAATTTTGTGAGATACGAGGTACTGCATTCAATTATGTCAAAATAGTATTTTTAACAGATGGTAGTATTGCCGTCTACCGTAGAAGACCATTAGATAACGACACAAAAATAGACTGATATAATACAGGTATCTATATTGTATACATAGAGTGCCATCTCGTTGCGTCGGTATGTAGGCCTAATTGTGTCGGTATAATATCGATTTAGGTATGTTGGTATGTATGGATTTTAATGAGATATATCTTACCATCACGTGCTGCCACCAAAATCCGTCCAAAAACGATGGGTCATTTTTTTAACTAAAAATAATTCAAGAGCAAACATACTACAACGATTTAGTGGTGCACTGATAATGTACGTTTGAAGGAAACATATTTCACTGCCTAACTTTTTTTAGTGGAAAGCGCCACCGATGGGTATAGGAAATTAATGATCACTTATGAAGACTTATGAGTGAATGCATAAGTTACGTGGTTTTTCAGGACCACGTAACTAAAAAGAAAAAAAAAGATTTTTAATATTTTTTATATTTTGTACCATAGTTTTAGTAACAAAATTGATAAATTAAAATGTATTCGTAAGTTTTAATAAAAAACAAAAAAAAAATTATTGAAATTACATACACTGGGATTTAAACCCGATACCCCACTATCCATAGGTGTGGATAGCAAATGTTACTCTAACCGCTGAACTATGCACAAGCTCGAAACTAAATAAATTGTATTTATATGTAACTTAAATATTTTTCTCTAAATTTTAAATGAAAATATTTCCGGTGGTTTTGAGAACTTAACCTTAATATTGTACATAATACTTTACTAGTAGACGAAAACCGATCGAGATCGGTGAAACGCATCTCTGGACCCCTCCTTGTTAATCAGACCTGCACTTAATAATTTCAACTAACTCACTTGAGTTCTATCAATAAAATTATAATTATGGTGACCATTCGTACTTTGGGTTTATTTTTTCTTCAAAATATAGTAACAAATAATTCATTACTAACTAACAATTTCGATGGAAAATCTTGCTAAAAATAGTTCCCAATATCTGTCCTACATGATTAGTGTCACAGTCAGTAATATTGACAAAACTTTTACAAATCGTTTCACAACCAAACTTTAAATAATATAGTAATCAAAATTTAATTACATGGAATTCGATTAAACAATTCTAAATAATTAAATTTAAAAGCCTTTTCTATTTTCCGCTTGAGTTGTGATGGTGGAAAATTGATTGATAATATTTATTTTCGCCAATTATTCAAAAACACATAATCGTTCACTAAAACATAGTCTCTAGAAATAACGTAGACAGAAAACAAGTGATTGAATGAGTAATTCGTTGTTATAATCAATTTTACTTAAATTTAACCATGATTCATCACTTATAAATTTAAGGTAGTTGGTCGATAAAACGATTTTTTCAAAGGATTTTAACGAAACTTCTCTAGATATTTATTTAATTCAAAATACCAATAATAGGAGCCCTTAATGAAAAAAAAAAATTGACCACCCCAATTTTAAGAAAAATGGTTTCCAAGTTTTGTAATTTTAACACGGGTTCTTATGGGAAAACTCTATTTTTTTAAATAAAATGAAAACGTGTCAAAGGAATTTGATAAAAATTTAATATGTTATAAAATACAAAGTTACAAACCATATTTAATAAGAAATAAAAATTATTCACCACGCCGTTTTTAAAATATAATTTATAAACATCATTTTACAACGTTTTTAAAACACTTTTTCAACTATATTTTTATATTGCTACAACATAAGCGCGCGGAAATTCAAAAAAACAAGTGGTATACAAATATAATCATTGAAGAGTATACATTATTTAATTTTTGATAAAAGAAAATTTTTTTTGAGATAAAATTTTGTATCTGACTATCTTAGAGCAACTACATTCAAGAATTTCCATTTTCTTCGCTGTATCTCTTTCATTCTTGCACTTGCGTAAATTTTAAATTTGCAGTTTGTTTTTAGAAAAGAATAGAAAGAGTTGATTTGTTTCGAATAAAAGAATTATTTAATTCTTTAAAGATGACTCATGGTCAATTGTATTTGAAATTGGGTATACATATGTCTTTATCTAATCAATACATCTCATATATATGGTGTTTTCTCATATCAATCAAAATTCTAATTTTCTAGATACCAATACAAACTCACTAGCTCACAATCTATGTAATGTATGTTTGTATTTCACTTGAATAGTTTTCCCGGTGGCACACGTCTCTGTTTTCTATTTGTCTGATAATAGCATGTATGAGAGTTCTTTATGCATACTTACAAACTACGATGTGTATATAGCCTAGGTTTCTCATTTATTAAAATCAATCTTAATTGAATGTAACCATTAGCGAATTTATAGTATAGTACATGGTGTAGCAGCAGATTGGGTACATCGTAAACGAATAGATAAAACACCCATTATGTCACGGTTCCTCGGTGGCTAGAATTTTTTATAATTTCAGGAATAAAATATAGAGGGCATTTTAAATATACAACTTCCGAGACAACTAAAATAACGGAAGCATTTTAATCAATTTTAAAATACTAAAGTGTTTTTCCTCTAAAATGAAGGTTTTCGTGCGCATTTTACGTATTAGAATTTCCTGAACAATTTTGACTTTTGTATCTTCCTGTCTGTATCTTTCTGGTCCATATATGTGTCCAAAAATCCCACCAAGTGACATAATTTCGAAATTACTGGATCATTTCCGATGAAATTATTAGAAATTATTCGGATTGGTTCGTAGACGATTCCCTATCGTGATCTTACCACTTTTGGTACAGAACTGCCGAAACCGTACTACTTTTGGCTCAGAACCTCTGTAACTTTGCAACTTTTAGTTCAGAACTGCTGTAACCTTACTACTTTTGACTCAGAACCGCTGTAACCTTACTACTTTTGGCTCAGAACAACCGAAACCTTACTACTTTTGGCTCAGAATCGCTGTAACTTTACTACTTTTGGCTCAGAATCGCTGTAACTTTACTACTTTTGGTGTAAAACGGCTGTAACCATACTATGTTTGGTATAAAACTGCTGTGACCTCGCTAATTTTGGTATAGAAATTTGACGGATCAAATTACTGAAGGAGTAAATCGACATTGGCTAACAGTGACTCCAAAGTAACTTACCTTCAATTTTGAAAAAATTTTTCTGTAGATGCAATGATAGTAGTTTAATTGATAAAGTTAATACATTTTCTAGATATTTTTAAATGAATATCGTAATATATATTGGTAAAATTGTGATTCTTGGCTCTGTGAAATGTAAAACTCCACGACAAATTTTGATTTCATTAAATGAATCAATTACTGTCTTTCAAAGGTCGTAATTTAGTTTTTGATTGTACACAATCAAGTAGCGGAGTTGAGCTCGGTTTCCGGTGTTGTACAAATGTCTGCACCCAAGAGCAGAATACGTTCCGTTTGTGTTATTTATGGTATTGGGTAACTACGGATACCTGCAGACAAAATCTCGTTACTTTTTCCGAAGTGTCTCCGTCGAAAACCTTGATGTAATTTTAAAATTAAAACTTAAAATTATCCATACGATAATTTATAATATTATATTCGAAACAAATTCCAATTCAATCAATCAATTACCATTCCCCCCACACTCCGACTCACTTCAAAATGATGACGTTCAAAGTGTCAAAACAAAAATGTCCGAAAAGCATCACTTTGATTTATCTAATTATTAGAACATATGATTTATTGGTCAATAATGTACCCACCGGACTATCTATTAATATGTCCAAGTCAGTATCATTCAGTATCGGTCAACATCATATGTCTACAACAGCATAAATATTACTGAATGCATCTATTTTCATCTATGGTTGTAAATATCTGAATATACCTATTCCCTATAATATGTCTATGTAAATGAGAAGAGGTTTGTTCCAAAACGAACATGTATGTATGTATAATTGTATGGAACAAACCTAGGAGCTAGTATAGTATGCGATCTATCAACTTGTCCCAATCGAAATCTTCAATTTTTATATTTTTAACCGGGAATATCTGGTAGTTTGGGGTTCCAAAGGAACATCTCGCAACGCTCGTCAAGTACGTTTGTCTGTCCATTCGTCTGTCCGTCTGGCACCCAGCCATAATTGATACCTATTACAGGTGTAGATCTCAATTAATATACAGGGTGTAAAACAAATAACTCTCGTCCTTCTATGGGGTGACTCATAGCACCCTGTGGACACTAAAACCGCAGGAATTTTTTCGGAATTGACAGTCGCGTCACCCCTCAAAAGGATAAGAGTTATTTCCCTTACACCCTATATATATATATATATATATATATATATATATATATATATATATATATATATATATATATGTATATATGTATATATATATATATATATACAGGGTGTAATAACTCTTATCCTTTTGAGGGGTGACGCGACTGTTAATTCCGGAAAAATTCCTGCGGTTTTAGTGTCTACAGAGTGCTATGAGTCACCCCAGAAAAGGACGAGAGTTATTTATTATACACCCTGTATAGCAATACAATTCTTTCTTGATTTCTTGAGGTACTTTTCCGTATGGGGTTCTTTTTAATCCCTGTTTGCGAAATTTCAAAGTGCGGTATTTTAACCCCCTATCCGTAATTTTGAAACTGTTGATCCAAAATATCTGAAAATATTGTAGACACTAGCACTTACTAAAATCATTCGATTAAAATTATTCCAGCTAAGTTGTATCGGTAACTTTTGGTGATGTATGCAACCAAATTTTCGAAAATTCAAAAAATAGTTTAAAGTAGAAAAAATGGTCCTCAGTGAATAAAATTTTGTACCTACCGAGCTATGTTTTAGTACTGGAAAACATCTCTCAAAAATTAAATTCCCGGTAAGCCCCGGAAATACTGGAAAATTAAAAAAAATTTCTGTTTTCCATAAATGACTTCTTGTAATCTCATTTATCTAATTTTAGTGAAGAGAACAATTAATTGAAGCGAGAATTCTGCCAATCCGTAAAACGTATGTTTAACTTCATTACTACTCAAGAAACAAAAAAAAATAAGAAGAAAACTGATCAATTTTCTCTGCTTCCATATACAGTATATAATTTTTTTTTGCATCAGAGTAAATTTGTCATAATAAAACTATTTCTGTGATAGAACCACGTTAATTAATTTATATAAATACTTTTTCAGGTAACACCTTTTGAATTCAACAGACAAAAATTTAGGCAGACGGCGTACTATAACAGTACCCAAAACTCTTCTCCGGAATAGTATATCATATCCATCACTCGTATGGTGATCATATAAGTGATATAGGTGGTATATGTTTAGTACCTACTGTAGGTATATTTATACGTTTGTTTACAAAACTCATTCACTGAAGCACAAATCATCGATGATTTACACAACAAATAACAGTAATTAATTGTTTGGAAAAGATAACGTGTTCAACAACTACATATAAACACATATAGGTACGTGTGTGAGTGCATTTGTATGTATATGAATATGAGTAATAGATACATATACATATAAAGTATTGGAAGTACTAAAAGGACGGTAGTTATGTAATTATAGTTGTTGATTGTTATATAATTGTAAAAGAAACATCTAGTTACCCAACGCTTTGGACTAGTAGGGTAACTAGATTCATTGCCGCCTGAAGAAATTTTGATCCAAGCGTCCCTCTTGATTCGTATATGAACTGCTAACTGTAGAAAGGTAACAAGTCCATAAAATAAAATTTTACAGGAGATGAAAAAACGTTTTACTTGGAACCCTTCTTACAAACTAATGAAATTTTATTTTTTAAATATTGTTAGTGATTAGCTGATTAAAATATTTGTAAAAGATTTAATTTTTTTATGCGTAATTATTTAAAAAAAAAATGTTTTGTTTTTGGACTTGTTCCCTTTCTGCAGTAAACAAAATTTATATTTAATAAAAAACGCTTTTTATGAAATAAACAATTTATTTCTTATACAAAAATAGTATTTACATGATAAAATATAATATTTAACTAAAATAACCTATCTCGTAAAAAGAAATTAAAACAAAAACGGTCATAAAACTTCTTAAACAGTATTACACTCGGTCTGCTTCCCTTGTTGCAGCTACGGTTACCGGCCAGGACGTTAAAGCCTATTTTGTCAGCAGGAATGTAGACCAGAGTCAATTTTGGAATTTAAGATAATAATAACTAAGTCACTTTAAAATATTTAAAGCATAAATTCAACAATACTCGATTAAAGCTCACCAACGTGTATGCGTAGTGCAAGCAACGTTATTAAATTATTATATCGGGATATATAACTATACTAGCTATATAAAAAAAATTAATAAAAATAATTAATTAATCAAATTAAGTAAATAAATAGTTGGCTTAAGAAAAGTCGATTGAATGTGTGTAATGTTTATATTTTTATTATTATTATTATTAGACATCTGTTGATAGTGTTAGAAATAAATCCTATTACTATTCTATTACTAATAACTATTAAGCATGATAAGAAAGAAAAAATATTCTTATAAATTTAAAAAAAAATTAAATTGTTTAGTGCAGGAAGGGAACAAGTCCTGGACAAGTCCATGACCAAAAACCACATATGTAAATTAAAAATCACAAAGTGATTGAAAAAATTATCCGGATCGGCCGGGAATCGAACCCAGGATCTCCTGGTAACTAGCCAGGTGTGCTATCCATTACACCATCGATCCTTTGCTCGACAGGCGCCCGACACAGACAACATTCAATCACTTATGTGTATGTACTCTTTGTAATGCGAGAAACAGTTTGTCGTAGATCAGGACATTTTTTCCGAATTATTACCCAAAACTATATAAATTTAATTACAAAAATACTAAATTACGTAATCAAATTCACATTTCCACACCTGGTAAATACTGTAATAGTTATGAATATGTATTGATTCCTATCAATCGATACCAACGTTTACATTTGAATAAATGCCATAAAATAACATGATAGTTATATAACTCATCATCATCATAATCAGTTTCTGTATTCATCAGTAGTTGCTATAATAATGGTAACTATTTTGACACGCTCTCAACATTAGCTATCAACATTTATTTAAGAAATTAGCAAATGTTATTTTGCTAATAATAACTTGAACAATGGTGTTCAAAATGAAAACATCAATCTCAATAATAGAGTTTACCGGTGTTGTCGATTCAATAATCTATTTGTCTGGAATAATTTTGTTCATTTGAACGAGAATGGCGCATTGAAAGTGGGTAATAATTGACATTTTGTTATGACCTCTATCATTATTTTAATTATATAAATATGTTTATTGAATTATTATTACCGAAACATTATTCTCTTATTTTCTGACTTATACAATACAAATGATATTAAGATATTGAAATTGTATGAGATTAAATCAAAAGCACTTTACAACCTTTTTAAGGCGGTACGACCAATCGAATTCACGATCGTTAGCAGCTGAAATAATAAATTAAATCAAATTTTAAAATCTATACATATAATAAAACTGTAAATCTGTCTCTGTCTGTCTGTCTGTTCACGCATCACGTAAAAACTACTAGACGGATTTTAATGAAATTTGGTGTGATGATAACTTATTACCTGGGTCAACATCTAAGATACTTTTTATTCCGGGAAAATGTCTCATTCCCACGGGAAAATGGAAAAACTATTTTGAGCATCTACACACATTACGTCAATTTACATAGTTCATAAAAAATTTTATAACTATAGTAACAAAAATTGTAAATAAATTTTGTAGTTTGGAAATTTTTCTGAATTTTAAATCAAAAACATCAAAGGGTGTAATTAGCATAAGTCTTAAGTTCATAATGATGAAAACACAGATTTAAATACTTTTTTTTTGTGTCTCCAAAAATTGGGACTTTTCAGATACGAGGTAGAGAAAGAGTACGCGCGAATTATACCTTCCCCGTTCCGTCGTGGGTAATATATAAATTAGAATGTGTAAAATGTGATCCTAATACAGTCCCCAGTTCCCAGTTAACGTAATTACGTAAACCTTTTAGAATCCGAAAATGTAGTAAAATGATTACTTAACAGAACAAGAAAATAAAATAGTAAGTTCTAATTATTCAGTTTTAAACACAACCGTATCGAAGGGGTCAGTAAAGTTAAGTATGGCTACTATAATTATTGACAGAAAAAAACCCATTTAAATTTCTCAGTTCTTTCTCTTCTTTATTTTCCATTTGTAAAAAAAAAAATAAGATCCCTTTTTTTCATTCTCCAAATTACTATTTACTTTTTACTTTATAAAAAAGTCTCATCTTTCAATACACAATTGCACACCAACAATCAACTCAGAAAGAAAAGAGTTAGTTGAACCATAATTAGAAAAAAAATAAAAATCACCCTCACATTTTAAATCGGGCGTTCCCGGCCCCGTACACACGTGTCTTTTGATTTTGAATACAATAAAAATAAATATGAATGCAGTTAGAGACAAATCAAACTGCGAATGTGTATGAATATCGCAGCATACCTAAGTACCAACATTTAACAATTGATAATTGAAAGTGAAAGAGGGGTCCGTTTGATTATTTCATCATATTTTTTACTCCCCAATGAGTACTTGTGCAATACCCTCCACTCCAAGTTCTTGTATTTATTGTGTTATTTGTACATATATACCAATTTACTTGGTAACACAATTATCAACCAAATGATTTTCACATTAAAACAAATTTTCCATCTCCATTTTCTCGCGCCAACGAACTTTTTGAAATGTATAGTTGTGTAGATGTAAGAAAGATAGCGTGCTTTTGTTGCTATGTTCACATCAGATAAATTAAAATATTATGCCTGATTTCAAGACTATAGAAAAGTTTCAGATTTCACCTCAAATAATATCAAGGGGGAGAACTTTTTGATGTATATTGTGAAGAAATTCCTTTATAGGGTTCACATACCCCCCCTCCATAATTTCTACATTTTTCGGCCTATGAATATATAGTAAAAACATTTTTTCTACTCCTGTTGAAGAAAACACTCATTATATATCTGTTAATTGTTGAGAAAGTTAAGCATTATTCAAAGGTGTGGAAGAATGATCATTACTCAATACCTTTTTGACCAATGAATTTAGTATCTGTTAATTTAGTATTAAGTTAATTTAGTAAATGTTGCGTAGTAACGTTCAAGTAAACAAAGTAGTTTATATTTTGTTTTGATCGTTTTATACATATTATACAAACATTTAAGGAAATTAGAAATAGATTAAAAATTTGATTTAAAATTTCTTTCAATTTTCGGCAAGCTCGGCTCGTGTCGCTATGTCATCTTCGTGAGTAATAGTTATCATTACGAGCTCGTTGAATAAAATACTATTTTTCTTAATTTCTGGAAATATTTTTCCGCATTGAATAGTGTGTATGAAAATTGATATCAAATGTATTTAGTATTGGTATAATTTCAAAGTCAATTTTGTGTCTTCCGTATTTTTCTTATTGGCTTCGCACGTTCAGCTATAACCGTGACTTGTTTAATAAAGCTATCCATACACTCTCAAAACGATTTCTTTGTTCAAAGATAAAATTTCTTTGATTTTTGTTTTTTTGAATCAAAAAAATATTTCTTTAAATCAAAGAAAAGATTTTTTGATTCAAAAAAATATTTCTTTGACTACTAAAAGAATTCAAAAAAAAATTTCCTTGATTTAAAGAAATATTTTTTGATTTAAAGAAACAAAAATCAAAGAAATTTTTAATCTTTGAACAAAGAAATCGTTTTTAGAGTGTAGAATATATTTATGTTTCTTCGAATCGGTTATAAGATCATCATAGAAATGTTCACTTCGGTCGTGTAGTTTCAAGCACACTCACTTTTTTATATATATATATATATATATATATATATATATATATATATATATATATATATATATATATATATATATATATTTTATATTTTTTCCCGGAATAGCTTAAGCATTACTTGAATTTTTTAATAAAATTCATACAGTTGAGCTTCTAAATTAAATATGTCTTTTGTACTATAAAAAAAAATTGGTTTATTTTCAACAAATAGCTAATCAAATTTGAGCTTGTATCAACAAATGTAATAAAATTATTTTCTTTTTTTTTGTAAATATTTTCATTCTTTGTTTACTTGAATTTTTGATTTAATTATGTAACAAAAACATGAGTAAAAGTCGAAAATTAAAAGTACTTGATACTGATACGTTTGTTTATTGTTATTTCAATTAATTAATTATGAAATTTGGATATCTCTAGTAAGTTGAGATTGGACTTTTATGATTATTCCAACTGCTAATGTACGAACAAATTTGTTAATAGATGAAGCTAACTTACATTTCATTCAAAGAGTTTTCGAACAATTACCAAAAAAGATTTTTTATGAATATCTCAAAAAATACTGACTTTTACATATACTGTCGAAAAGACCCGTAGTTTTCTGATAGTTTATCACTCAAAATATCCACTAATATTAAAATCAAAATTTGAGATCAGGGAAGACGGTCATTTGTAAAAAGTTTTGAAATCTATCATGAAAACCACTGAACCAAAAATTATAAAAACATATTTTTAGAATCTATAAAAGTTAATTCTTTCACATGATAACTCGCACGATATCTTAAAATAAAAAAAAAACTTTTTTGAACCACACTAATCCTCTTTTTGAATCCAAAATTTTTTTTAACCATTGACTGGCACTTTATCTACACGTCATCAAAACCTAACTTTATGCCTAATTTCAAATTCCTACCTTACCTAGAGTTTTCTTTTTTGTAGAAAAAAATACAAGCAACAAATTTCATAATAACCTTTTTTTTATTGAGCAACTCAATAGTTTTGTAGGTATTTGTCTATGTTTGTCATTAAACAAAATTTCAAGCGGTAAAAATTTCTTTGAAATTTTCTAAATCTAAAAAAAATTTTATAGGAAATTAGTAAACTTCATAAAACAAATTTTCTTCAACTAAAATTATTATTAAATTTATAGAAGCAAATAGATTCTTAATTGATATTTTGATGGAAAAGTTTGATTTAAAAATCTGTTCTCTACTGAATCTGTTAAAAATGATCTACAACAAAATTATATTATGTAATACATTGTTTGTTCATGATATTTGATATTGTTAATTAATCATTCATTCTATTCGAAAAAATAAAAAATAAATAAATATTTATTTGGATGTTGATTCGCAAATTTATTTCCAGATTATTAAACACAATTTATTTTTTTATTAATACAATATTAATTAATTTGTTATTGATAAACTGATATAAAATTTAAATATTGTTTTTTTAATAATTGATTTAAGTATCAATTTTTAATATTCTTATACAAACAAGTATTTATATTTTCCTAATTTCCTGTTTTCAATCTTTATTTCCTGTATAGTGGTTACCGTGTGGTTTGGAGATGTTAATTAAAAAAAATATATAATTTTAAAAATTTGCCTTTAAATAAATATTTTATACTCTTTAACGACTACGTAACACTCGCTTAAAATTACTAATTTAATGTTCCATAGCAAAACTGGCAAAATGGCACACCGATGGAATCACTTCGATGTCTGTACGTCTGTCACAGGCGATTTTCTCCGAAATTATTCGACGTGAAAATTTGGAATTTGACAAAGAGGTGGAGTGTGATGGCCTAATTATTATAGATCGGAAATTGAATTTTGATTTTTGGTGTTTTATTTCAGAAGGTAACCCAGAATGTGGGAAAAATTTTCTTTCTCAAGAGCATATTTTTCTATTTATTTATTTTTTATTTTTTATTTAAAAATCTCTTAAAAATTGCTGTCTCCGACCATTATCACCAGAAAGAACACTCAGAAAAATCTAAAAAAATTCGGGGACATTAAGACTGAGGTGTAGATTGAACGAAAATTATCAGAACTGAATTTTCTTTAGGTAATTTTCTTGGTACATTAAAAGAAAACTTGATAACAACACATTTTACTTTGATCAAAATACTGCTAGTCAATAATTGTATTAAACGGGTATTTCTGTCAATTCCTTAGAAAATTAGTTCTAGAAAATAAAGATGAAAGAAGTAATTGACAAAATCTATATGTGAAAAATATAACAATTTCTGCAGAATAATAATAAGCATATTATACGTTACTTTTGTATATTAGCGAATTTCCAGAATGGAATTCAGCTATTACAGCCACTGTCATGACGCGACTTGAGCCCGGGACTATGGCAGAAATTTGTTTTGAGGTCCCTAGAAACCGAAAATAATATTCACTAAAATTAATATATATATATATATATATATATATATATATATATATATATATATATATATATATATATATATATATATATATATATATATATATATATATATATATATGTATATGTGTGTCCACGCGATAACTCTTGAACGAAGTATCCAATTTTTACGAAACTTGGTGAAAACATTGCAAGTCCCAAACCCTTGGACGAGTTCGTCAGCCAGACACGTCGGATGCTAGGAACATGGGTTTTGGTCTTGCAAAAAATTAGTTTTTTGCCAAAATTTCCACTTATTCAAAAATTTTTGCGAAATTTTTTTACACCATTTAAAAGAGGAGAAATAAATACATAAAAAAGGTCTTTAAACTATTCTTTTATGTCAACTAGTTTCCGAGAAAAACTCATTTTTATAAACGAAAATTCGCTAATTTACGCAGAAGGCTGCAACACGGGTATTTTATATTTTGTAACGTATCCATAGAAATAATAAATATAAAATATCCAAAGAAATTAAACAAAAACTTTTGAGAAATTTCTTGACTGAAAGAAAAACAGGCGGTACTGATTGATGCATTCAGTAAATATCTCTCTTTCTTTCTAGTAAACATAAATAGACCAAGATACAGATACAATCGTTTTGAAATCGAAAATAGTGAAACATATAGTACTGATAGTACGGAACACTATATTTGCCCAAGTACAACTTACACCTGACAATTTTTTTTTTTTATTCGAATAATTCCAACAGTGATTAAGCCCATAGAAGAAAAAAACACTATTGACAAAATAAACCCTATATGAATTCATCGGGAAAAATCTCACACAAAAACAAGTCATAACCAAAACGATTTTAAAATTAAAAACAAATTATACACCACAGTATCGATACGTAGCGTCGCTGCTAGCGTTCACCCGGGAAATATAAAAAAAAAAAAACAACATCAAGCCACAAAAAAAATACCATACTTTCCCCAGCACACACGTAAACAATATAGGAAAAATTATCCAACACTGTTATTATAAGTATACACTAGAGATTTTCACACTGTGGTTTGCTATACGGTCCATATTTTCATTAATAGCGTGAAAAAAATAAAAATTGTTTTTTTTTTTTTTACATATTTCCTCAATTAAAACCTCATTCATGTCGATCATTCAACACAACCCCCTTCCGCGAGCCCATTCTCCAATAAAATTTGATTGAATGTATGATAAGGGGAAGGAAGGGGGGAACAGGGTAATGTGAAAGTCAAATCAGTGTCGTTAATAACATCTACATAATTTAAATACAAAATTATGTTTTCGATCAGAAAAATATTGTGTTGAAAATATCGACATAAAACCGATAATATGGTAAAGGAGAGTTTCTCAAACTTTTGCTTTCAGTTATCTCTATACACTCTCAAAACGATTTCTTTGTTCAAAGATTGAGAATTTCTTTGAATTTTTTTTTTCTTTTTAATCAAAAACATATTTTTTTTTAATTCAAAGAAATATTTTCTTGAATTTTTTTTTCAATAGTTAAAGAAATATTTCTTTGAATCAAATAATTACTTTTTTGATCCATAAAAAAAAAAATAAAATTTAATCTTCGAACAAAGAATTAGGTCGAATTGAAATAATCAAATTGTTAACCTTCGAACAAAGAAAGCGGATGTTATGTACGGAAAATTATAAATCATATCATACCGAACGGAAAGATCAGCGAAAACGTGGATCTAGCGTATCAAATCTTGGTGAGCGGCATAAAAAAAAATAGACATTTAAAAAATAATAAATTCCAATATTTTTGTACTTTCTGAAAATGGTTTCCAATTTTAAAATTTTGGAATGAAAAATCAAAAATAATAATAGGATCATTATGAAACTTTTAAAAGATATGATCCCTTCCTAATCGACGAGCTAGATCGATACCAAAACAAAACAAAAAATACCAAAACAAAAAAACTAATAACACAATTAAATAAAATACCAATTTTTAATAAAACTTTTTTTTTATTTACTCCCAAAAAATAAATAAAAAAATTGTTTTGCATATTTAATTTTAACATTTTTATCAGCAAATATTTTCCAATAACGTTTCATCCTGCTCCATATAGCTAAAGCACCTTAAGGATACACTTTAAAGAACACTGTGGTGAAGTATTTTTATGTTCCTCATTAATTTTGCCTGAAAAAAATTCAACTGGCCGACCTAAGGAATCAGTTCTGAGATTTTGACCGAAGAATTGAACCGCAACTTTTGGCAAAAATAATCCATTTAATAATTAAATATAAATTTAAAATAAAAATTAAAAAAAACATTTTCCTTTTTAGTGGAATAATATTTTACATTATTTTTTGCATCACTTTCTTTCACAAATTACTCACATATCAAATAAAAGAAGACAAAAAAAATGCAGTTACTTTAAACATTTGTTTCTAGTTCAATGTATACCACCATTTACCCTATTTAAATTACTCTATGCAAATGGATATGTGTAACATTACTATGAAATTCCTATTCTTTTAAGTAACTTCAATTTAAAATCAACACTAAATAAAACATTCTCCCCGAAGCTTCCATTCCTTTAGATAGAGAGCAGCTTTGTAGGTGGTTGGTATTGTGTTGGTTACAGCATGTTGTTAGATGAACCGAATGAACCTATACATATGAACTAGGCTCATTGAATGTGTGAACACATACAGGGTATTCCCAGAAAAATGAAAAAATTTACTTTCAAATTTATTAAAAATCTAAAAGCTTCGAATTGCCGGAATTAAGACGATTTGAATGTTTAATATTAAAATACCCCTATCGCAACATTCTGTATTATATTGCGAGTTTCGGTTATAAAAAAAATAACTTTTTCTCAGAAATCCGCTTACATCGGATAATAATGGTTCGAAAACGTGCCTTATCTAACTTTTTCCGCTCTTTGGCATAGTGTCAAAAAAAAACTCAAAAAACTTTTAAATTTTGGCAAATATTTGCAGAAACTCATTCTTTTCTAATTCCTGACATCGAACGTGGCTGTCTGGCTGAAGAATTCATCCAAGATTTTTGGACTCTCAACGTTCTCACCAAATTTCGATTACAAATCAAATGTTTCGTTCGAGAGTTATCGTGCTATTATTAAAGAAATTCGATCCTTTTGATAGCAAAATTGAAAAAGTCACATCCAAATTATCCCCTAATTCAAATCACTTCAACAGGGGTTGCTTTGAGAAAAATAAAAATTTTTAATTTGGTGACATGTCTTAAAAACCGTTAATGAAATGACAGAATGACGAAACTTGAAAAGAACATGAAGACATGAGTGGATGCAGGTGTTATGTAACATTTTTTATAATTTTACAATAGATGCGTTTGAAAGTTTTATTTACATATATTCCCATGCAATAGTATATGTTTATTATTGAATTTCTACAAAATTAAATTGGACCTAATGAAACGAAATTTTAATATAATTATGATACTTCAGCATAGAATATTTCAAAATTTTGCAAAAAATGACTTTTTGAAAAAATCTTATAAAACACCTTCACCCATTCATGTCTTCAATTATTTACTTTCAAAGTCGTTCTCTTAATGCTAACTTGGGTCAGTACATTTGTAATATGTTAAAAGAATGTAAATCCACCCCTGCTTTCATTCAAAATTCTGGATTAATGAAACAGCCTGTATATAAAAACAATCATTACAACAAAAAAGCAAAGAGAAAAAAAATCACATAGAATATTAATTCTAGTTTTTGTGGCATAGAAAAAAAAAATACAGAAAGAAGCAATTTATTGTGTGAAGAACACTGGGACGTTCGACTCACTGAGTCACTCACGGACTGACTCACTTGGAACAATTTTAATTCATAATCATCAAAGTGTGTACGCAATATTATAAATTGTATGCATTTATATAAATGTGTCTTTCTTACATAAACGACATTTTTATATCATGTAATGTTAAAGCATGTATAAGGGATACGATTTGTACAATAATTACAGTATTGCAAAAATTACATCGTATAGTTGAATTTTCACGTTTTTCACTTGATTTTCCTGAATGGAATTATTAGTTTTTCCATCTACAGTAATTTCTTGATTGATTTTAAGCAAAGTTAGAATACTCCTGTCGCAACAGTTTACCTAAAACAATGGTTTCGAAAACCTATATTGTATGATTTTTCGTTCTTTCCGATGGTTGTAACAAGTTTTACCAAAAAAGTTTTTTTTTTTAACGAAAAATGCTCAGAGAACCTTGTCTTATACATCGAATCGTGTTTAGTTGCAGAACTCATCCAAGGATTTGGAACTTGGAATGTTTTTATTAAATTTCGTAAAAATGTAATGTTTGCCTCGAAAGTTATCGTGCAGATTTATTAATAAATGTCAGTTTCGTGTTTATAGGAACTTCAAAATAAATTTCTATCACGGTCTTGGACTCAAATCTCACCATGACAACTTCTGTAAGGGCTTGCAGTGGATTCTAGACCATTATTTGATAAAAATCAATCTCGATGACTTTTAATTCTCTCCAACTGTGGCTGTAGTTTAGACAAATTATAGCTGGCAAGTTTCTTGCAACCCCAAGAATAATTTAACCGTTGCAAGGTGGTAAACGGTAACCACTAAACAGCTCAGTACAACAGGCCACCTCACCTAAAATCTTAAAATCGATTGCTTTCCAAAATTTCTGAAATATTTTCAAAAATACAGACATGGTTGCATTAAAAATTTGTTAAACTATGTAACAAAGCTAATTGCCTCATTTTCTCGTCTGACCCAAAAATATAATTTCTAGAGATTGTATAAAAGAAAAAATTTCCAGCCAATTTGCAAACTGATCTTATCTCTCCATATTTTTCCAGCTACTAATCTTCCAGTTAAATGGTCGCTCGCCTATAATTTTCACAGTGTCACTTTAAATTTACTTGACAAAAAAAATATACTCCAGGAAAAAAGAAAAGAAAATGATAATATAAAAAATTTATAAAGAGAAAACAAAAAGGGAATACAAACATATGCCATCGAGCATATGAACCGGCAACACACCATTCAACTGTTTTAATCTCAAATCGAGACTGAACACAAGAGTGGGGTGAAGAGTGGGGGAAGAGGTAAGGGGTGACGGGGTGCGAGTTTGTAGTGAATGATTCCCGCTACTTGTTCTCATCATGTTAAGTAAACATGGACACTTGAAATTCTATGGAGCAATTTTATTTCATTCAAAACACTCATTTTCTCTTGTAAAGAGCGTAGTAGAGCGAGCGCGGAGCGTAGAACAGTCAGTAGCAATGGCTCGGATGTTTACGTTACGAGTCTTTCCTTATAATATACAATCACTACAGTTTGTATACACAAAAATCTTTTTACAACAAGCGTATACCTACATGCACGAGCTTTGTTGGTGGATTTTTTGTTTTTTGTTTTGTTTTTAAAAAAGGCACTTGTTTCAATACGAATACATTGCGTTGTACAGTAAAACTTACAATTACGAAATATGTTAGATTACAGTACAGAAATATTAGATTGTTGCAAATAAAATGTTGAATATTATGAATGAAGGGGGAACACTAGTGTGACCACCTTAAAAAAAGGTGATTTTTGATAATTTTTTTAAAGAAAACTACTGTATGAAATGTTTTAACCCTTTGCACTCGAACCATTTTTTAGTAGGGTACTCAGCTACTCGACAGTAGTTTTAAAACGTTGCAAACATGTATTAGGAGAACATAATATCATAATACAATATATCTATTAGTTAATTAGTAGTATGTATCACAATGTATTGTAGCAAGACGTCATGTCGCTGTGTTGTATCATGTTTTCCTAATATAATAATTTTCAAATAAATGAAGAAGGCTGAGAAACGGAGCGAATGGGAAATCAAAAACGTGTTCACTATCATCAATATATAGGGTCTGGATATCGCTCCGATAAAATATTCTCAGTGGTATTAGTATTGGAGCGGTATTGAAGCGACAGCGAACCGTGACTGCTATCGGACCGATATCAGAGCGATGATGTGAACACACTCATTATTTATTATGTAAGAATATTTTATCGAACCGGGAGCGGACTGAGAGCGGAGCGTTAATGTAAATCGGGCCTTAGGTCCCCTAGCGTGTTGTAAATAATAAAATACGTACCTTTTTTGTGGCGCCGCTGCGGCGCCTAACGAGTGGAATTAATATTTATTGTGTCGCCGTGGCGGCGCCCATCGAGTGCAAAGGGTTAATATTTTAAGGATATATTCGTTGATATATAATAAATGCATGATAAAATCTTTGGAGCAAAAAATTGAAAATTCAGGGAGTTATTCGCGATCTCCCAAGGCTCCAAAAAAAAAGTTCCCCCACTGCTGCAGTGATAGCGACCTTCACAGTGCTTGAAATCAAAAAAACCAAAAAGCTTATTAAACTAGAAGGTATTTCCTGTACCGTGAACCTCAATCGAAGAAAGAAAGTTGAAATTTAACAAAATGGCAGAGTTTTTGAAAAAAAGTTTCAAAATTTGCGCGAAAATTTGATGATTTTTGGCCTGCAAAAATTACATTTATTATTCGATCAGAAAACTGGAGGTTCATGGTACGGAGAAACATATATAAAAGAAACTGTAATAAGAATCAACTCGATCGGATGATTTGTCTTCGAGTTATAACTGCAGCAAATTTGAAAAATATAGTTTTTCTATATTTTAGTTTTTAGTTTTAATCACTGAGAATTTTTACTAAAATTATTTACGATGTAGTCACTATAACGGTCATAGTAAAACTAGATGAGTCGTTTAAATGTGCCAGGGTCTAGCTTCTCCACAACATGTTACGGGCAGCCACGTCCAAAAACTCTCGAACTATCAACCTTTATACATTTCTCAATACCTCAAAGTTAACAATGAAAATTAGAATCCGCTCTTCGGATGGCTGTAACTCAAAAACTATTTCAGATATGCATTTGAAAGTTTTTTTTAAAGGTATAGACTATCGAAGCATGCAAAAAAAATTTTACAATTTTTTGAAGGCGTCACACTAGTGGTCCCCCTTAAGCTCAGGGACTGGTCGTACGAGCTGGCCAGTCTAACTGATTACATTAGGACAAATATTATACTATTTTAAAGACATCAATAAAATCCTTCGTCCCTTCAATATTTTATTACACTAACTAAATAAAAAAGGTAAAATTGACGGGTGTGTTAGTGAGTTAGTTTATTAATTTGGACTAATTTTGAAAACTAATCTACAGATTTCAAAATTTTCTTTAAATCTAATCGAGTAGGTGACACCCTATATTCTAATATAGGTTACAATTTGAAAATTAAAATTTCCCTGTAATGCTCTGGGTTCTCAGAAAAGATCCAAAATAAACGACTAGACAAATCCTGACCAAACTTCGCTCATTTATTATTGAGATCTTTAAAAAAAAATAAACGTTAGGTTAAAATTGTCTTCTAGGACTTTGGAGTTCCAGAAAGGGTCCAAAATAAACAACTGATCTATCATCTTTACTAAATTTTGCTTAAATACTATTCAGATTCTGAGAAAAACTGAACTTGAGGTTAAAAAATCCTCTAACAAATTTTGCTCAAACATTATTGAAATCACAGTAAGCTTAAAATTGTTCTCCACAGACCAAAAAGTATCCAAAATTTAAGTTCTCCTAAAGCTATCAATGTGGGATCAACGAAAAGGTTTCAAATATGGGTTGTTGTTGACGAGCTTTTGTGAATTGATACCTAGCTAAGAACAAAAATTCAAAATTGAAAAAAAAATCTATTTTTTCATCGAGGTTTTGCAGTTTAACGATTAAATTTAAAGTAACGTGAGGGCCATTATACAAAAAATTAGTTAATCAACAAATTTATAATTATTTTGGGGGTGTGACAAGAAGTTCATGGGAAATATATAAGGTTCAAAACTTTGTAAATCGAATTATCACCAAAACAATAACTCATATACAAATAAAAGTTATAGTATATTCTTCGTAGAAACTTACCGAATCTACATAATCTAATAATACAGTTTTTCCCTGTAAAAATAATTATTAGTGGGATATTCACGGAAAAAATTTTTTTCATGATCTTTGACTCCACGAAAAATTTTTAACGGTGTGGCGTTCGAATCACCACTCCAAAATCAGTTTTCCGGAAATTTTTCCAAATGACAATGTCAAATTTCTCTGGACTACAACAAACTATCACCATAAATAATTTCCAGTATACCGAAAAATAAAAATCTGAAAAAAAAGTTATTATCATTTTTCCTTATACATATCGCCTCGCAATATACAAGCATTCGTTTATTTTCTTCTGTTAGGCATCGTTCAGTCGTTAAGCTCAAACGTACGCTCAAACATGCTCCATGAAAAGAAAAACTGGCTACGGAAAATGGTTTTTTCTTCTTTAAATCCTTTCAAAAAATGTTTGTTGCATAGCTTTTTCTATTGTTCATCACACTATATCTACCTACCGCATATAAACTTGCATACCGTTTACGTTTGCCCGTACTATATATTATAGTTTTACAAGTTCATGACTGCAAGCATCACATCTTAATTTAAAATAATGATAAATAAGTACTCAAGACAAACCTTTGGGGTGGTGGTGAGGAGGAGAGAGAGGTAAATATACCTTAAACGACAAGAATAAATAAAGTTCATTAACATTTCTGTTTGTCTCTTTGTTTTGTTTGAATATGTCATTTTCAAAAAAATATTTCATCATAAAATTCAACGGGAACAAAAAAGAGAACAGGAGAAATAATGTAGGGGGTTTCCCCTACTAATCCATCTTCCAAGAATAGAGCGTTCCTACATGTAAATTAATAAATATTTCTATTCGCTAAAAATTAAATCAAAATAACTTCAACTTTACTTTCGTTATTATTACCTATCAATTAATTTTTGTCCTTGTCAGACCATTAGAATTCAACAAATCTATGAAAATTAAAATAAATCAAAATAAATTTGAAAATTAAAACAATCGACATCACACTGAATATAACTTCAATCGAATTATCAAACTGAGATATACGTTGGACTTCATGTGGACACCTTATGGCTCCGACCTGATGGCATTTAATCTTGGACTCGGTTGGAAAATATACAGGGTGTAAAAAAAGAAATAACTCTCGTCCTTTTGAGGGGTGACTCATTGGACCCTGTAGACACCAAAACCACAGGATTTTTTTCGGAATTAACAGTTTGAGAAAATCGCAAATTAACTGGCTACATAATGTTTTAAAATTTTTCTAAGTACAGCCCTGTCTGAATTATGCATAAATACCTTCTTAATATCAACTTAAGGTAGAAAATAATTTTATTGACTAAAATTCAATAAAAGTTTGTAAACATGTTTAGGTCGTAAGCGTGTTTTCCAGATATTTTTTCAAAAACAGAAAATTTATCTTACGAAGATGAGATGGTCAGAGCCGGATTAAAAAAAATTTTTAAGGGTCCCTTTTTTTACCCATATTTAGTATCAAGTGTTTTCTGTTAAAAAACAGTTTTGGTTCAAATTTATTGGCAAATATTAATTACATGGGTGAAATCTACCCATTGTTTTCGTAGCGAGATTTATATACTTTACACCCCTGTATTATTATTATTATGGCTCTTAGTAAAGAAAAAATTCATTAATAAGATTTTTCGACCAATCTGTAGCTAATACTTATAATTAGTCACTTACAATTAACAATGATCAATTGACCACTAGCATTTATTTCACCTTATAACCATTACAAATTTCATTACAGCTAAAGCATTAATTACCGCTTTCATAACACTCTCGACCGTTACAGATCTCATTACACTCTCACGTAGGGTTATCCTCGACTATAGAAATTTCTAATTCAAAATTATTTTGTCACCAATGAATACGGGTATCGCTATCACCTGTTTGTGAGGCCAGGTGTGGGGCCCTAATAATTGTTTATTGTTTAGGGCACAAATGGATTCCTTGTGTGATTATTTATTAATGGGAACCTCTCTGTTGTTGTCTGGTGTTACGTTACATTATTAATGTAACACATTCAATATGTTTGGAGGGTATTGTTGAACAAAATTAACATTAATGCTTGCAACCATTAACATGTAGGCATAGACTACCGTGTAAAAAGTATGGCCATATATAAAGTTGTGTTGGTACGATTGTCATGAAAAACTATTTACAAAATATCTACTTGAATTTTTTTTTAAAATTAAAGTGCGTTTCTCAACCATTTTTCAGTCACGATCCAGTAAAATCTATTTAATAAATTTCTAACACTGACTGACTGACAGACAACGCACAGCCTAAACCGTTGGGTTTAGAAGAATAACATTTTGCATAGGAGTTCCCTATGTAACGTAGATGAGCACTAAGGAAGGATTTTTGAAAATTCGTCCCCTAAGTGGGTTTAATAGGGGATGAACATTTGTATGTTAATTCGTCATTTTCGAAGTTACAGATATTGTATAAAAATGTTTTTATTACTCATGCGGGAAAAGTACTAACTTAGCGCACACATTTCTGTACGCAAAATAGCTGTTAGCCCACTGTACTCTTCCCGCATACTTTTTTGCGTGTGGAAAGTAACTTTCCACACGCAAATTGACAATAAAACACGCAAAATTTAATCAAAACACGCAAAGCCGCCTCTTGATTTTTCATTTAATAAATATTTCATAATTATTTCTATAGAAACCACCAACAAAATAATTTAAACAAGATTTAATTCAGAAAAATTGATTGTTAGTCCGGGAGGCAGCGTTGCAGAGGACACAATCATTTTAGGTCGTTTAATTCTTATCGCAAACTATTCTTATCAGGTAGTCATCTAATAATCTGAGCGTCAGCTGCTCCAGTAGCGGTGGACCTGGTCGTGAGAAAATGTCTATTGCGTTAAGAAAAGAGAATCCAAAAACAATTTCAGGTCACTTGAAAATTTGCAAAACAAATGTTCATATGATGATAATAATTTTAAAAAAAGTCAGCTGCAAAGATAATGGTGGATTATGCGTCAGCCGCTTGTATATACCTGTATAAAAATTAATTTACGTAAAGTCATTTCAGGCTCAATGAAATTTTTACAGTTAACTCTTCATATCATAAATAAAATAAAAACAACCGTCAGCTATTCTTCCAGTGGTGGTAAGATCGTCAGCTGGGGGATTATAAGTATTGAACGAACATATAATATTTGTATGGTGCTATGTCATGTGTGATCTAACTGACGATGTTTCCCCCGTTATGCAAATAGCTGACGTACATTTTCACTTAATATAGTGTCGAAATAATCATTTCTACAAGTTTCAAGTGATCTAAAGTTAATTTAAGTTAAATTTTACTGTTTTAAAATGCCTTATATTATTACGTTATATTATTCAAATATTATTAAGTTTATTTCAATTTATTAGTTAACTGACAATGTTTCTTCCGTTATATAAATAGCTGACGTACATTTTCACTTAATATAGCGTCGAAATAATCATTTCTACAAGTTTCAAGTGACCTAAAAAAAAATGGAATCAAATATTTATTGAATTTATATATAATACTCAGTCGGCTACTTGTTTTTGACGCGTGTGCTTGTAGAGCATTCAAGATGTCGGAAGGAATTAAGCCGTTTTGTGTAGTTTGTTTGAGAAAAAACCAAACTTTGAAAACTTTTAGTCATGTTATTTTAAAAAGGTTTAATGATATTTTGTTAATTCGAAAAGAATATAATTTAACTATGAGTGATGCTATACTTCCTAAAGAGGTAAACAATTTTCAAAAGTATCACTCTGAGTGTTATAGAAAATTTTCCGCGTTACCAGAGAAACATAGGCCACATTACATTTTTTCCTGTAATTTTCCATTATTATGTTCCCCACATTCCTGCTTTAAACTTATAGAAATGATCACTTCTACACTATATTAAGTGAAAATGTACGTCAGCTATTTATATAACGGAAGAAACATTGTCAGTTAACTAATAAATTGAAATCAACTTAATAATATTTGAATAATATATTTTAAAACCGTAAAATTTAACTTAATTAATTTTAGGCCACTTCAAACTTATAGAGATGATTATTTTAACTCTATATTAAGTAAAAATGTACGTCAGCTATTTGTATAACGGGGGAAACTAAAAAATTGAAATAAACTTAATAATATTTGAATAATATTACGTAATTATATAAAGTCCTTTGAAACCATAAAATATAACTTAAATTGACTTTAGGTCACCTGAAACTTGTAGAAATGATTATTTCGACACAATATTAAGTGAAAATGTACGTCAGCTATTTGTATAACGGGGGAAACACCGTCAGTTAACTAATAAATTGAAATAAACTTAATAATATTTGAATAATATAACGTCTTAATGTAAGGTATTTTAAAACAGTAAAATTTAACTTAAATTAACTTTAGGTCACTTGAAACTTATAGAGATGAATATTTCAACTCTATATTAACTAAAAATGTACGTCAGCTGTTTGTCTAACGGGGAAAACATCGTCAGTTAACTAATAAATTGAAATAAACTTAATAATATTTGAATAATATTACGTAATTATATAAAGTCCTTTGAAACCATAAAATATAACTTAAATTAACTTTAGGTCACTTGAAACGGGTAGAAATGATTATTTCGACGCTATATTAAGTGAAAATGTACGTCAGCTATTTATATAACGGAAGAAACATTGTCAGTTAACTAATAAATTGAAATAAACTTAATAATATTTGAATAATATAACGTAATAATATAAGGCATTTTAAAACAGTAAAATTTAACTTAAATTAACTTTAGATCACTTGAAACTTGTAGAAATGATTATTTCGACGCTATATTAAGTGAAAATGTACGTCAGCTATTTATATAACGGAAGAAACATTGTCAGTTAACTAATAAATTGAAATAAACTTAATAATATTTGAATAATATAACGTAATAATATAAGGCATTTTAAAACAGTAAAATTTAACTTAAATTAACTTTAGATCACTTGAAACTTGTAGAAATGATTATTTCGACACTATATTAAGTGAAAATGTACGTCAGCTATTTGCATAACGGGGGAAACATCGTCAGTTAGATCACACATGACATAGCACCATACAAATATTATATGTTCGTTCAATACTTATAATCCCCCAGCTGACGATCTTACCACCACTGGAAGAATAGCTGACGGTTGTTTTTATTTTATTTATGATATGAAGAGTTAACTGTAAAAATTTCATTGAGCCTGAAATGACTTTACGTAAATTAATTTTTATACAGGTATATACAAGCGGCTGACGCATAATCCACCATTATCTTTGCAGCTGACTTTTTTTAAAATTATTATCATCATATGAACATTTGTTTTGCAAATTTTCAAGTGACCTGAAATTGTTTTTGGATTCTCTTTTCTTAACGCAATAGACATTTTCTCACGACCAGGTCCACCGAGACTCTGACAGCTGACGTTTGTTTCTATTACTAACCATATTTGGACCATCGATTCCACATAAAATCAAGCGGCCTGAAATCACCATCAAAAATGCAACGGTGCCTCCCGGACTATGTGTATTGTCAATGTGTCATCAAACCTCTTTTATTCATTTTTAGTGATGACTTTTTATTCTGTTTTTTTTTTCTTTTTAATTAATTGTGTTTAAATGGCAATATAATAATAAGAAATTAAAATTTAAATATGGATAAGAAACTAGAAGAGTTATTCGCTGCGTTAAGTGACAAAATTGAAAAGTCAGAAAATAATATTAAATGTGAAATTAGTGAATTGAAAAGTTTATGTCAAAATATACAAACAAAACAAAATGAGTTAGAAAAAAGAGTAAATATTCAACAGGAAAAGATATTAAAGTTACAGAAACAACTGAATAAAAATAACATCATTATCCATGGTATATTGGAGAAGCTTGACGAAAAGAATATCTTAAAGGATGATATAATTACTCTAATTGAAGAGAAATTAAAAATTGAATTAACTGTAGAAGATATTGAAGAAGTTTATAGGTTAGGGAAAGGAGATGGATATATTACTAAACCAGTGAAAGTTTGTTTGAGAAGTTATGATATTAAATTGAAAATTTTGCACAGTCGTCGCAATTTAATGGGTACTGGAATATATATTAATGAAGATTTACCTAGAGAATTAAGGTTAAGGGAAGCGGAAAAAAGACGTATGAAGAAAGAAAATATGGCAAAGATCAAAGTTAAAAAACGCTTAGCGGAACAAAGTTCAGAGGAGGATGGTAGTCATATGGCGAAAATTGTTCAAGAAACAAAGAAAGTTAAGGATATGGGTGTTATAAATAGTCGCAATAATAGCATAGAATCCAAATCAAAAAACCTAACGCAATAAGGGAGGAGGACGTAAAAGTGGTATTTTGGAATCTAGAAGGAATTAAAACTAAATTTTCTAATGTAGATATTATTAATTACTTAAAGAGATTTTCGTTTATAGGTTTGGTGGAAACATGGGCCCAAGAACAAGAGATCTTCAACTTAGATGGTTATGGAAGTATATTTAAAAATAGTAGGAGGATTTTTGAAAGGGGTAGACATCCGGCAGGCCTAGCATTTTTCTATAAATACCATCTACAACATTATATTTGTGAAATACCAAGTGAGTTACACGAGGTTATATGGCTGAAGTATGAGAGAGATTTGAGTCGGATTGTAATAGGACTCGTTTATTTACAGCCGCAGTACTCAAGGTATACTACTAGAGATTTTTATAGTAAATTAGATAGTGAAATAGTTCAAATTAGACAGAAATATAATAATCCCGAGTTTATGTTGGGTGGCGACTGGAATTCCAGAATAGGGTTAGAACAGGATTTTAATTATTTGAGTAGTAATAAATTTAGCTATGAGTGGGAATTTGATTATAATATGTTCATACCACAAAGAAATAGTAAAGACAGTGTGTTAAATAGTTACGGAAAGGAATTTCTAGAGATGTGTAGAGATAATGGCTATATAATATTAAATGGAAGGACTGCTAGTGATAAAGAGGGGGAATTGACCTATGTATCGCAAAACGGTGCAAGTGTTGTAGACTATGTAATAGTTACTGAAAAATTGTGGTTTGACAATATTGATATGATTGTTGGGTCGGTTACAGAATCTAATCACTTTCCTATTGAAGTCTTTCTTAAAAGTAGTATTAAACATAGAGAAATAAATGATACTTCTAGTAATAGACGTAGTATAACACGATACAAATGGAATATAAACAATGTAAATAAAATTGCAAATAGAATAAGAGGCGAAGAAAGTAATTTATATCTAATAGGTATAGAGTATATGATAAACATAAATGAAATAGATAAAGCAGCCGATATTTTACAAAATTGGATGAGTTTTATCTGTGCAGATTTTCAATATCAAGGTAAAAGCGCTAATACTCCAGTTGTCAATAAATGGTTTGATAAGGAATGTTTAATTAAAAAGAAAGGGCTTAAGAGTAGATTGCGAAAAATGAGAAGAATTAGACAGGATCGAGATATACAAATATTTTTAGATTTTAAAAAAGAATATAGATTATTGTGTAAAAGAAAACGAATGGAATTTAACCAACAAAGTTTATTAGAAATTAAGGAAGCCCTGAGGGATAATGATTTAAAGAAGTTGTGGGCACTAATCAAAAGAAGCAAGGGTAATCCTAGAGAGGGGTATATCGATGAAAACAAATGGGTTGATCATTATGAGATGTTATATGGGGATGAAGAGCTAATAATAGGTAGAGATTTTGATGAGGATATAGAGCTTAAAAGCGTTAAAGAAGATAATATTAAATCAATCGTAGCTACAGCTGAGGAAATTGGAGAAATCATAAACTGTTTAAAAAATGGAAAAGCGGGTGGGTTAGATGGTATACTAAATGAAGGTATTAAATGTGTTGTTTCTATCTGTCCAAAAGCTCTTGAAATTTTAGTTAGATTATTTAATAGTATGATAACTAGAAAAATTTTTCCATCAACGTGGAATACTGGAGTGATATGCAATTTATATAAGGGAAAGGGATGTGTGAGTGATCCTAGCAATTATAGAGGTTTGACGTTAATGCCCAATATTAGTAAAATTTACACCAAACTGTTGTGTAACCGAGTACAAGAATGGGTAAGAGATAGAAATACATTGAGTGAGTTTCAAGCTGGCTTTAGAGAGGGATATGGAACTACAGATAATTTACTAGTTTTAAAAACACTTATGGATAAATATTTAAAAATAAGTGGACGTAAGTTGTATTTCTGCTTTGTAGACTTTGAAAAAGCATTTGACAGTATTAATCGCAATCTGTTATGGAAAAAACTCTTGTTACTCGGTATGCCGACAGAGATGGTTAATATTTTGAAATCAATTTATCATGAAACTAATGCTTGCATCCGTTTGGATAATCATGCAGTCTCAAGAAAATTTAAAACTTATAAAGGTCTTCGACAGGGCTGCCAATTGTCAGCACTATTGTTTAGTTTATATATCAATAATATAGTTGAGTTTTTCGATCCGATAAATACGTTACCACCTTGCTTAGGAGACAGGGAAATAAAAATACTTATGTATGCCGATGATTTGGTGATACTTTCTTGTTCAGTGGGTGGTATGAACAGAGCGTTGAGGGCACTTGAACAATATACAATGGCATCTGATCTAAGATTAAATGTTAATAAAACTAAAATTTTGGTAGTAAGCAACGGGACCAAATTGAGAGATAATGAAAAATTTATGTTAACTAATTGCTGGATCGAAAATGTTAAGAGTTTTCCTTACTTAGGTGTATATTTATCTCATAACGGTAAATGGAGGGTGCATATGGAGCAAATGAAACTCAAGGCTAGTAAAGCACTAATTGGCGTGAGAAAGACCATTTATAAATATAATGATTTTCCGATATCTATCGCACTGGACATGTTCAGAGCTACTATTTTGCCCATCTTACTTTATGGTTGTGATATTTGGGGAATGAGTAATTATGCGGAGAGAGAGATAGCACTTCTAAATAGTTTTGCATACAATTTCTATAAGGAGTTATTAGGAGTGTCTAAATCTACACCCAACTGCGCTATTAGTGTTGAAGTAGGTGTAGTATACCTTGAGTATCTTGCCATACAGAGATCATTTAATTTTTATGCTACCTTAAATAATAGTAAGAAGAATTTACAAAAGTTATGTTTAAATTATGGGTGGAATGAATACCTTAAAAATCAAATTATGAAGCTTAAGATTAACAATTTGTTAGAGATGAGGGATAATTTGCAACTGTGGTGTAGAAGTAGGGTTAAAAAAGAAATTATGGAAGCGGCTCTTTTTAAATGTTTGAATGAAATTGAAACTAAATGCACGCTGCAATTATATAGTCAACTTGCTCATTTTAAGGATGGGGCTAAATATTTACAAGTAGCTAACAGAGAGCAGCGCTGGATATTAGCTAATTTTAGAATGTATAGATTTGCATGGGAAAGTGAAAAGAGGGAAGGGCAAAGAGTTTGTGTGTTGTGCGATGGGTATGAAAGCGTGAAACACCTCGTAGAGGATTGCCAAGGGGTTAATGAATTACGAAGGACCGAATTGAAAGAGCTTGGTCTCACGGATGTTTTTACACTGTTAGAAACCTATGACCCCCAAAAAATCCCCCTGGTGGTGGACTTTCTAAAGGAAATTTTAATTAAAAGAAAAGAAAGACTTTAGCTTGGGCCTATGTTTCTTGCTGTATTAGGGAACGAATATTCTCTTTATAAATTTAAAATATAATTTATTATTTGAAATATTATGTTGTTATTATGATTATGTATATTTAATGTTATAAATTGATTCGTCATAAGTCAAATATATAAATAATAATAATAATAAAAAAAAAGACGAACACTTAAAAATATTATTTTAAAAAGTAATAAAAATGTCAAAAATAGTAATAATAATAGAAAAATGTATGTGAAATTCGTAATAAAAAATAGTATGTGCAACTCGTGCGGGATTGTCGATTGCCCACTCAAGCGAATGAGCGCACTCACTACGTTCGTGCGCTCAACTTCACTTTCGTGGGCATTCGACAATTTCCCGCACTTATTGCACAATATACTATTGTGGGCACCGGTTACATAATTATGACGGTTACCAGTTTTCTAAATTACAGTTAATATTTAATATGAAATGTGGTTTTCCGATCACTTGGTCTACAATGTAATTCAGTTAAATATCGACACATTTTTAAAAATTAGAGAAATGTTAAAAAGCTATTTTTTAATTTTAAATAGCATTCTCGTAGTCTGGAATCATTCCCGCCATTAATTGAAATAACATTAGATCGTGTAATACTAAATGTCGTTTTCCGACCACTTACTCTACCATGTAATCCAGAAAAATATCGACAATTTCTGAAGCTTTAGAGAAACGTTAAAAAGGAATTCTTTAATTTTAAGGAGAATTCTTGTAGCCTGGAATCATTTCCACCGTTAGTTGGAATAACATTAAGTCGTGTAATATGAAATGTCGTTCGTTTTCCGACCATTTTGTCGGCCATCTGTCCATAAAATAAGCTCCTCCGTTTTCTTTTTTCCCGACAAAGAAGTTGTGCTGTATTGCGCTACACATATACTCTCATTTACCCGAAAAAAAGCTAAATCCCAAAAGATACTTTTTTGCAGACAAAACTGTTTCTGAACTAAAAGTTAGCCCCACCGTTTACTCTCTTTAATACAATCTGTTGGCCGCACTTATGACCGGTAGCGTACATATTAGGAAACTAGTCAATCGTATCTTACATGATAATAATATGTGGTTTAATTGCTGGCAGATAATAAATCAAATGCAATGTCCTATCAATTAATATTATATGTATATGTAACATTTATGTATAAACCTATCTCATTTCATTATACATCTGTTTCATTTTAACCCGTAAAAGACCACGCTATTATACGTAATACCATGGCAGAGTCTACTTTAAAAACAGTTTTCTTTGCAATTTTTGCAAAAGATAATTTTGGGAAGTATTAAAAAAAGTTCTGCAACGCGCAGTACAAGTTTTTGATATTTGACCTTTTTCATTATTATTATTTTTTTTTTAAATAACTAAAATTTTTATTAAAAAATTAAATTTACAATATTGTTTCAACATGTCTTGATATTACAAAAAAAACTTTTTTTTAAAATTCAAAAATGAGTATAAATGGTTTTGAAGTCGACACTGCGAAATTGTTCCACCTTGATGGTTCCTCGCGTTCTGAAAACCGCAGTGAACCAAAATCAAAAAATCAAGAATTTTCTGAATATATGCATATACGAGAAATCGCATTTTGAAAATAAATTTTCAAAAATCATCGCTTTTTCTCGACTATAAACAGCCTCCATTTTGAAAGTATATTACGGAACCAAAAGATTCTAGTTTCTGCCAAAATGACGGTATCGAGGAATAATATGCACTTTGTCGATATCTCAAATACTTTTTGAGATACATGAGGAACCAGTAGAAAAACGTACTTTCGAGAAAAAAGCATTTTTTTTAAATTGAATTATAGTAAAGTCTAAAGTGCGTGCACTAAAATGCCCATAACTTTTTTATTTTTCATTTTTAAAAAATAAAATTTTAGGAGAATATTTCTTAAACACCGAAAAAAGATTGATTTATTTTTATTTTTTTAGCGTATCTCCCCTTAATATATGCCAAGACCCTGAATATTGTATATAACGCGTTGTACTCTTATCCTGGGAAGGATACTACGATCATCTTTAGGGATCTACTTAACAATTCCATTCTAGATCTTTATGTGAAATTTCATCAAAATTCGACGAGTATAGAAATAGAATCGGGATATAATGGGTTAAACATATTAATATATCCTTATCATTTCAACCCACCATTATTCACGAAACAAACGGATGAATCATGAAATTATCCTCGATTTTTTTTCTTTCCGAAATATTACTAATTCTTTTCGATACTCGAAAAGACAATTCAATTTAGACGAATTTCATATACATAGATACACAAAAGAAAAACATTTATAGCGTTGTATGTCACTATAGGCGAGTGACACTGTGCACTGTGATGTGTATAAGGGGAATACCCGACGTTTCACACGCCGATTCGAATGCTGTTAATCATAATGTCAAGTTTTCGACTACCATAATATATTATTAGATACTTGTAGCAGGCGACATACAGGTAAACGACATTTGGTATCTAAACAGTATAGGTATACTTTGTTTCGTTTGATAAAATGACAGTTTGAACTAGAATTTGGACTTTACACAATACTGTGTGAGGTTTTTGAGAGTTTCCATTTTTATTACAGCCAAACCGTTGATTTAATCGAAAAATTGTTCAAATAAGAGTTGTAAATATTGACGGCGGCAACCGATTGCTATAGTCAGGAGCGTTTAACTCTTAACCTCCACAAATTTTTTGCATCATTGGAAGGAAAGAGGAGAAAAAATTACATAAAAAAGCTCTTTAAACTATTATTCTATGTCAACTAGTTTCCAAGAAAAACTAATTTTTATAAACGGAAATTCGCTATGTTATGCAGGATGCTGCGACAGGGGTATTTTAACTTACTAGTAAAAAGATCCAAAACGGATGTTGTATTTTCAACAAATTTTAGTGATATTCAAATATATACGTCTACAGACTTAGTAAACTACACAAGCGTCTATCCTAATTTTTTTTTCAAATGTATTTTTTTCCCAGCAATAGACTTTCTAATCAAAAATAAAACTAGAATGGAATTTTTTTATTCTAAAATCTGTTCAGTTTTAACCTTAACATAAGATTAACATGTTTTATTTTTTTATTCTTTAGAAAGACGTCATACTTTTAAATGAAATTTACTATACAAAGTATAAATGTATCCATATATATATTTTGTTCCCCACAACAGAAATGCATATTCTTTTTCATGTGGTTATTAGAAAAATAATGGAAACAGATAGTGGCAAGCATCACCTTACACAATCATTTATTTTCGAGTAGTTTTAGAATGAAAAGAATGTGCAAACCTTAAATAAAATAACTACAGGTTTTTTATACTTTTAATTTTAAATGTTACCGAGTGCCTGTGAAACATTATTAGTGTATGGCGGATTTTTATCCGTAGTTAAACATACACCAATATTCATATGTTCACTAAATGTCCAGCTTTGGCTGATACTTGAACACTCGATGTACTTTGGCAAATGGCCAATTCATTATGTTAATTAAAATTGACATAGTGTTTGAAAAATTACCAAACTGGATCGGCTGGGACTCGAACCCGGATCTCTTGGTTACCAGCCAAGCGCCTTACCAACTAGGCAACCGATCACTTGTTCGAGTGCCACTCCAATTCAGTAATCAATCAAACACAACCTCTCTCTAATACGAGACGCAGTTTTTTATACTTTTAATTTCAAATGTTATCGAGTGCCTGTGAAACATTATTAGTGTATGGCGGATTTTTATCCGTATTTAAACATACACCAATATTCATATGTTCACTAAATGTCCAGCGTAGTTGGTAAGGCGCTTGGCTGGTAACCAAGAGATCCGGGTTCGAGTCCCAGCCGATCCAGTTTGGTAATTTTTCAAACACTATGTCAATTTTAATTAACTACAGGTTTAGCAAATCTTCGAATTCAGTTTGGCATTAAAAAATTTCCAATTATTGCGGAAATATTTTTAGATTGTAGGTACAACCACAAATTTTTTAAATTAAAGGTAGACTGCAAGCGTATAGCCCTCCTTCCCATGACTCCTTCGATGACTAGCCGTTTCTGGGAAAAATTTAGGAAATTATAAACATTCAAGCCCTGAGAAATATCAACTCCAGCCGTCTTCACCCGAGACCACCATAGTTACAGATCAGTATCCTAGCCACTGTCAAAGCAATATCAAAATCTTTTTTTAAATAACCAGAGTTCTCTCTAAAACAAATGAATGTATTGACAATTTTATTGAAGAGTGAGTACGGTGAGTTATTTCCAGTTAAACTACTAATGTTATACAAATTTTTCTGGCCTTGGAAACTGCAATTTCTTCAAATCAATAGCTTTTTTGAGTCCATATGGTACATTTTTGCAGGACCGTGGAAAAAAATGACGGGCTTCGGTAAAATACAAAATAATTTTCAAAAAATTTTCCCCAAAAATACAGTTGACGAGCAAAAAAAAAATTTTTTATTACTCATGCGGGAGAAGTACTAACTTGGCGCACACATTTCTGTATTCAAAATAGCTGTTTGCCCACTGTACTCTTCCCGCATACTTTTTTGCGTGTGGAAAGTAACTTTTCACACGCAAATTGACAATAAAACACGCAAAGCCGCCTCTTAATTTTTCATTTAATAAATGTTTCATAATTATTTCTATAGAAACCACCAACAACACTTAAAAATATTCTAAAAAGTAATAAAAATGTCAAAAATAGTGATAATAATAGAAAAAAAGTATGTGAAATTCGTAATAAAAAATAGTATGTGCAACTCGTGCGGGATTGTCGATAGCCCCACTCAAGCGAATGAGCGCACTCACTACGTTCGTGCGCTCAACTTCGCTTTCGTGGGCAATCGACAATTTCCCGCACTTATTGCACAATATACTATTTCATATTTCACTAAAAAAACATTACTGTATAACTAATTGTAAAATAATTTCATCTTCATTTTCTCCAAATTTGAATCGAAAATCATACAGTAAAGTTAGGTGCTTTCACGGTAGACTTATTCATATCAAACGATATAAAAATTTTTTCCTCACAATATTTATTAGTTTATACAAAACCCCTTGTCGCACAACTACCAATAAATTGTATTAATTCGAAAAGGGACGCATCGAGTACTCGACCCCTTATTGGATAGTGTGAAATTGTTAATTTGTTTTTATTACATAATATCGTAATTAAATTAGTTGTCCAAATAAATTGGATTTATCGTGGTTGTATAATCATTTTGCTTACCATATTCTCGTATACTAAAGCAGTTTCATCAATTTCAATATTGTGTTCATATTGTTTACTTATTTTGATATCTTTTGAATCATTTCGATGCTGCTCCAAAATTGCTTATTACATTTAGTGAATAGAGAAAATTTTCAGTAATTTCTAATAAGCGATTTTGAGCGAAAATTGAGTAATTTAGAAGAAAATTTGAGATTAAATGATTATGATGATGGTTTTTGTTAACTGCAAATAGAGTTACAAACTTTTATTATAGTTTTAAATAATTAACATTTAAAAGATTATTTTGTTATACTCTGATTTTAATAAAACGTTAATACGTATTTTTTTTTTTTTAAATCGAAAAGAAAGTTTATTTATGCATCAAAAATGTAACACATTAAAACTTTTTCATTAGTAACTGCAGCTAATATTATCGATTAAAATTTTAAGAATTGCTTATAAATATTTTGTTTTATAATAAATTATTTAATACACCTTAACGGGGCTCACCAGTCCAGAAATTTTAAAAAATCTCTTTTTTTGCATTTTCTTATAGCTATACTTATCAGAAATCACTTTAAACGCGTTTTTCTCGAAATGACTTTTTTCGACACCTGTGTCAAGATTACTCTAAATCTATTCATCCAAATTAGCTCTGATTTGGACAGAATATCTACAACATATTTCGCTATTGGCTAAACCACAATCAGATTTTTTTTGGATAAAATATGGCCATTTTATGACCATTTTAATCCCCAATAAAATGGTAAAATTTCGGAACTTTTTTTTAAACTGCCACCTTTTTGTTTCTATACATGCAACATTGCCAATTCTGGTTCCGCCAATAACCATACTCAAATAAATTAAAAAGTTTTTTACTTTTTTTTCAGATGCTCCTGAGCTTCAAAACCTTGTTACAAGTGGAAGCACCTTTTTTTAGACACTTAACTATATACTTAACTATAGGTCAAAGGGAAAAAAATTTTTTGTAATCTTGAATAGTTATAATAAAAGAACTAATATCATTTGTTATTTGTTTTCATTGTCCATTTTATCTAAAAAAAAATTATGAAAATATCTGTTTTTTTCGATCTCTGGACTGGTGAGCCTCCTTAATAACACTTTCAGTCCCATGGCTTCGGCATCCGAAACCAAACAAAACATCTCCAGAGGCCGCATTGGTTACCCATTATGTGTGCGATGTTTATCATCATTCATCACACGGATGTGTTCCTACTCACACAAATACATACCAACACACACTACTCTTTTGGTTTCCATGTATAAAAAATTTTAATATAAACAAAAAATACATAAAAAATATAATTTATATTTTTAAATAAAATTGATTTGTATGTCAGTGTATATGTAGTATGTACGTATCACGTACGTATGTTTACAGTTTTACACATACATGTTGAACTGTGTTGAAACTGTGTTTGAATCATTTTATTTTAAGTATTTGTTTATATAAAGTTTTTTTTTTAAATATTACCGGCTTCCGGGGAAGTTTACTATGAAAGTGCTCGGGCCTCATAGTGATAATATTATGAATCCTATTCATGTTTGTTCAAAAGCTATGCTAAAAATAATTAATCCAAAAAAAATTATTTGAAATATTAAAAACTCAATTATTTATCTATTCAGAAATTGCTTTAAAATCACAGTTAGATTACGGTTTCTGTATCAAAAAAGTAAACTAAATTGTTTAATACAAAACAGGGGAAAAAAACCCTCAATAAAATTTTTGGATAATACGAAAAAAAGTCTTTGTACAGTTTTAACTGTGCAACCCACATGTTTTAATTCACTACAATATAATCGACAAAGAAAAATCTAATAAGTAAAATATATTCTTATAAACATTTACCCCCGTTTGCCGTACACCCCCCTCCCTAATCCACCAACTTGCTACCAGCTATGTTATAATACCAGTATCATACGGTAAAGTTTTGAAACCCTTAAGAAACTTAACTGTTCATACGTCAATGATTTGATTGAATGTCTACGTAACGTATGCATGTGAAAAGTCGTTGTTGCCAATGTTTGAATATATTGTACATATCCTCTCCGAGTCCTACAACAACTCCTGGTGCTCCTCCGGTGAAGGTATAGCTAGGCTGGCTACCTACCTATATATGCCTCGTTCGTACCCTAACAGCCTATACAGTCTATGTTCATTGTACCGTATATATACCGTGCGGTATACCGTCGTATACCGAATTACAATATTCATTCTGCTAAAGGTGGTATCAACAAACTCCACCCTAACTTGAATTTAACTCCCTGCAGCTATCAAAATCCAATTAATCTATCCTTAGTAAACTAATAATATAGAACTACTAACGTAGCCAAACTGAATATCGGCTAGATTATGTATGTATCAAATTTAAACAATATATGGGGTGATTTAAAACAATTTGTTTTGTGTGTCCAAAATATTGTGTGTATTTTGATGGTCATTACCAAATCTAGCAAAACAAGTTTAATAATGATCATGTTAAGGGGGTCTTCTAATCGGTGTCCGGACAATCGCCCCCACTAGTGATGAGCAAATGCAAGACCAAGACCAAGACTTGGCAGTCTTGGTCTTGGTCTTGGTCTTGCAAAATGCAGTCTTGGACTTGGTCCTTAAAGGAAGTCGAGTGCTTAAAGTTTCAGTTTAGCTGAACGATAAGTGAACATATGAATACTACGTGTGTTTAAAATGCAGACAAAAGTCTGTCATACGTAGTAGTGTTTCACAAGCACTCGATAATATTTGAAATTGAAAAATTGTAACTGCTTCTCGCATTATAGAGAGTACATACACATAAGTGGTTGAATGTTGTCTGTATCGGACGCCTGTTGAGCAAAGGACCGGTGGTGCAATGGATAGCACACCTGGCTAGTTACCAGGAGATCCTGGGTTCGATTCCCGGCCGATCCGGATAATTTTTTCAATCACTTTGTGATTTTAATTTAAATATCCGTATTCCCCACCATAAAGTAGTGGTTCCCAAACTTTTTGGCTCGCGACCGCTTTTCGCACTTAAAAATTTAAAAAAAATTCCAAATGTCTAAAAATATGTAAGAAGTGTGTACAAATGCACAGAAAATGAGCATGCTATCTGTGGCAAATTGTTTCTGCAACCGCCCAAATACTTTTCGCGACCGCCACTTTGAGAATGCTTACCATAAAATAATATGTATTAAAAGTGTATGTCAAATTCAAAGTCGATTGGATAAAAAGAACTCGAAGTATCATGTTGACCAGCTTGAAAATTGTAGTAATTCCAAGAAAAATGCATTTAAAGTTTTGACGTATAATATCTGATACCGGGGACCTACCGTATTAAAATGGTTGTAACTTTATAAATTTTCAAAATTTTTAAATTTCCTTTTAAGGACATATTTTTAAAGGTCTATCTATATACTTTCAATTAAAAATCACAAAGTGATTGACAAAATTATCCGGATCGGCTTTATGATTTTTAATTTACATGTGGTTTTTGGTCATACTATACCAAAGAAATCGAGTGCTTAAAAGTTTCAGTTTAGCTGAACGATAAGTGAACATATGAATACTGCGTGTGTTGAAATGCAAACAAAAGTTTGTCATACGTAGTAATGTCTCACAAGCACTCGATAATATTTGAAATTAAAAAGTCTATACTTTCAGAAAATGAAAAAAAATTTAATTTTAAAAACTCTAGCCTAAAATATTGCCTTAACTTAGGTACACGGAGAGAAAAATCCTATAATTTTTGTAGAGAAAATTTCAGAAAAATTACCATGCTCCCCTATAATCCGTGCGCGATCGACGACCAAAATAAAAAATATGTGCTAGCATGGTAAAATTTAATGTGGTGCTAACACAACTTTTATCACACTCTTATGCATGTATATTATAGTTTAATTCTTGTTGTCGTACTCTTTCATTTGCGCATCTGACTCGCGACCTTATATTGGTTGCACTGTACCTGTAAAAACATGTATACAAAAATGATGGCCAACAATATAATTCTAATACTTATACTAAAGATAGGTAAATAACAAAAAGATGAATTAAACGATGACATCATCCTAAGAGAGTGTAAAAGCAACTGACTACTAGCTGCATCAAGGTGCGTGGTGCGAGCTGTCTGACAAAGTTTCTTCCACAGTCGACACCTATGGTTCGCATGTAACCCATGTAACTCGCTGATTGACGTACATTTCATTACAGCGATCCCAACACAACCAACCTTCTTTCTGCTTTTTTTCTTTCTATTATTAGCATGTTAGCATGGTAATTTTTTTAATAAACACAATTAAAAATTATTTTTTTGTCGGTAATGGAACTTTTTACTGTGCTGTTTTACAAATTTTACGGAGATAATATTACGAAAAGAACATTCCATCCTTTAAATTTTTTATGATTAATTATAATCTTTATATTTTTACCTTACAGAATTTAATATGTTCGCCTTTTATACGTCGATTGTAGTGCTGAGCACAGTAATTTTTATAGGAATTTTCTCTCCGTGTAGCAATGAACAAAACAGAGATTTTTGTAACTTTTTCAATACAATTAGTTGCACATTTTCATTTAATTTGTAGAACACCCTATATGTAGAAGTATAATATTAACTTACGACAACTCGTAAGTAGTTTATACATCCAATAGTATATACTCAAGTTGGTATACACTAATAAAATTTAATAGAACCGCTACTAATACTGCGTCGCTCACGATCTCTAGCTGGTGAGAAGCAAATCATATTCCATATGTAATTTGTATAATGATTGTTTGATTTTCTTACACATCAAAACACCGACCAACTATACATACATACTCGGCCAATGGGAGGAAATATTATTAAATTTATTATCACAATTTTCAACACCTCGACCAGAGTTTACAAAATCCTACACTATGGTAACGCTTTGTGCCTTTCAAGACACTATATATTATTACTAACCAATTATATAAATTATATTTCAATAAAATTGCTCATATCTGTCCGTTTCGATAAATATAAGATATTAAAGTTTAGAAAATTAAAACGTTTGTTAAAAAATTTGCCTGCACAGTGAAAAAATTTGTGTAAAAATTGACACATTTCACATGTCCACTCAATTTTTTGTGTTATTTTAACACAAAGCATATGTGTCAAATCTTTACACAAGATTTGCGTCAATGATTTAACACACAAAAGGACATACATTTTGTGTTAATTTTACACAATTACTTAGTTATAATTTTACCACAATGATGTGTAAAATTAACTGATTTAGAATGTAGAAGTTTACTTAGTAAATGTGTTGGTATATTATTTTTTTAAGTTAGTATTTTTTTAATTTATTTATTATATAAATGAAAGGAAATAGTAAAAAATAATTTTTCAGTACTTAAACTTTTTTATTTAATATTTCTACAGTTGTGTTCTGATGAAAATAATGTTGAAGTAATACCCAAAAATTGTGAAGATCGTTGTCAAACTGAACGTGGAAGGCAAAATGAAACGACTACTCTTCCTTCTTTACCTGATCTTCTTTGCCCTTTGAATGTGCTCTGGAACGCCGAATATACAATAATTTTTTAATAAATTGAAGTAAATTCTGCAAACAAAAAAAAATGTAATCTATTATATTTTTAATTAACTTACCAATATTTAATCTCTAAATAATTAAAACCAATTTATAGGTGTTGTAAATACACAAATAAGTGTATTTATGACATTCTTTCGCATTTTACACAAACATTATGTTATTTGTGTGTTATTAAAAACAGATTAACATTTTAATTCTGTTAAATCAAAATTTTTGTTAATATTTTCATTTAACACAAACACGAAATGTTACATTAACACAGGGTTGGATTACTTATTTAACACAAAAATTTTAACCACAAATTTTTTTACGCAGAACACAAATTTTTTTACTGTGTGTCATTCCCTTGAGCGCTCTAAAGGTCTTATTGGATTTGTGTCCTCTGGCTCTTTTTATATAGGAAGAGGCGAAGTATCACTGACCACAAGAAGTATCAAAGGACTCGTCTGGTACACGGATGGGTCTAAGAAAGACTGGGGTACAGGGGCCAGAGTATTCGGTTCCAGAATTAGGCTTTCATTTCCTCTATAGATTCTAATGCCAGAATATTTCAGGTCGAGATTTTTGCTATTCTGGCCTGTGCAAAATATATACTGGGACTATCTGTAATAAGAGAATACATTAATGTTTTTTCGGATAGCCAAGCGTCTCTTAAGGTATTAAAAAGTGCCAGAACAACGTCCAAGCTATAGCAGGGGATTACCAGAGGATGTTGGATATTCTCACATCTCGATACTAAGTGATTCTTTTTTGATACTCAGGACACCGGGGTATTGGGGCCGAAACCTATGCTGCAGATCTCCAACCAGAAAATAAACTATCGACATTTGGAGAGTAGTTACCTGACCACAAAGCTTTTCAGGGGGATCAAATGAAATACTTAGTTTCCATTATTAAGCACCTTTACTTCGCCTGAGCTTCATTCTTGTTTTAAGCGACACAAAGAGCTCAGGAAGGAGGCTTAGGTGTGGTAGACCCCTACGTGACTCTCACCCACTCTTCACTCACTTTTTCATTCCAGGAATTTTCTAAAAAAAAAAGAGTTTTCATTGCATAATTGATTTTTATCAGTTCTAAACTAATATTATTTTAAATTGTCGGTTTTAAACAAGAAGCAAAAATATATTAAAAAAAAAATAAGTTCATTTTTTTTCAGTTCTAGTTGAAAATTGAATAAAAATAATTACATTTTCGTTTTAACGACTAGAAAATGCAAATTTTTTGCACTTGTTACTATCATTCATGTTATAAAATGAACTAGAAAAAAAATTACATACAATAGTTTGTTACATTCAAGTATTCTCATTTGATTTTTACAAATTACTTTAATAATCAGAAATCAGGACAACTTTTTGCAATTAGGACAGTTGGTCATAAGTAAATAAAAAAAAAATTTAACCTATATATGTATACATAAAATTGGTTTAATTCTATTTCTTTAAATTATGTTAGTACGGCGCAGTGTCATTTTTTACGTAAAAACAAGAATTTGATTCAAAAAATTAAGGGAAATAGTCTCTTAGATTTTATAAGATAGTGGTTATAAATAAATTCTCACCAATATCTTCTTTTAACCTAAAAGCTGAGCTTAAGTGAAATTATCGTTCTTAAAATACAGAAAGAATATTTTGAGATGCTACTAAGTTTTTGTTGTAACTTCAACAAAAACCTCCATATTTTTTGCTTGATTCGGTAATTTTCAAAATTAACGCTTGAGATGAGTTCCCACAAGTATCCCTTTCCAGTATCCCATTTATTTACTCTAGGTATACATTCACCTCCAAAGCCTTTCTTACCCCAAGTGACTTGTATAGAATGTCCCAACTTCAGCGCAATCTTCACTTTCAAACTTGTAGAAATTAATGCCTTTAACTCACTCAAAAACAATTTTCTCTTTGTACTTTGATATATATGACCAAATCATTATATTAAGTCAAATACCTTACCAATTAGGCCACCGAAGCTCTCAAAGAGGATTAGTAGTCTAGTTGATAAGGCCCTTAACTATTTATCCAAAGATCCCGCGTTCGAATCGCAGCCGCTTCAATTTGATAATTTTTATTTAATATAAATTTTCGTTTTTTTTTCCCGTTCAGAAAATCCATCAAAATTTCCGCACGTTATTGTAAAAGTTGGAAATTCTCACATTAGCTAATCATTTATATTTCTTAAACTGAATTTAATTTAAAACCCAGTTAGTATTCAGTCAGACATACTACTTACATAGTACAAGTCACCCCAGCCATGGCATATATGCAGAGATAGTGAAACTAAAAACGATATGGGTTTTTCGAGATAACAAAAACAGACGGTTTGCCTGGTGGGGCGTTACCATCCACTGGATAATATCCATTGTATATTAGGAAGATTGATTACTCTACAACGATATCTGACCTTATGTCACAAATTTTGCTACACGCAACTGTTATAGCAGCACATCTACATATTACAGATATCGTACTGTATATATAGATCGTATACAAGATGTATTAGGCTGTATGGGTTACGTTAATATCTAATCTAGCGTCCACTATCAGCAAAATTAAGGAGGCATTTACCATTTATATGGATATTACATTATACATAGAATTTTTGAAACGATTAAAACACAATCGACGATACAAAATTGTATTTTATAATTTCTGTTTTAATAACATGTTAGGTTCAAAACTGCTTTCAAACACTCAAAAGAATTGAAGGAAAAGTTAAAAAGTTCTGTTCAGTCTGTTAGACTAATCTTCCTGTTGATTGACAAATTCCGTTTACAAAAGTTTACAAAAAATTCACCTTCTAAAAAACTGAACCAAAAATATTTTAAAGAAGCAAATCCATATTAAAAAAAAAAAGAAAAAAAGAAAAAAAAATCAGAATCAAAACACTCGTAATACCAATTTCTATTTGCAAGGCATTATATTTTTCTCTTTTTGAATATTTCAGTTATGGTAGGAGTGCAGGATACTGAATTTTAACTGAGGGCTGAGGTGTAGTTGGATATGGAAAATATAACGGTCTCGAGTACAAACTACGTATAATTTAAGTACAGATTAACGAAAACTACGTATAACAAAGTACCATTGAACTATTAAAAAAATACCCCTGTCGTAGGATCCTGCATAACATAGCGAATTTCCATTTATAAAAATTAGTTTTTCTCGGAAACAAGTTGACCTAGAAGAATAGTTTAAAGACTTTTGGCAAAAAGCTAATTTTTTGTGGAAATTTTGGCAAAAAACTAATTTTTTACAAGAACAAAAACCATGTTCCTGGCATCCGACGTGTCTGGCTGAAAAACTCATCCAAGAGTTTGGAACTTCCATCATTTTCACCAAATTTTGTAAAAGTAGGACATTTTGTTCGAGAGTTATCGTGCGGACACATATATGGGTAGTTCTACAAACGAGGGAATTTTGGACGGCCCAACTCATTTTGTATATTAATATTTTGAAAAATACATTTTTTCTAGGTGGAAACTGTAAACCATTACTGCATCTAACTGGTCACTCAAAATAACCCAGTTTCGAAATATATTTTTTATAAAAAATGACACTTAAAATGTAAAATTCTCAGTCTCCTGATGTGTCTCCTCTCCAATATATATAAATTTTAGTGAATATGTATAATATATATATATATATATATATATATATATATATATATATATATATATATATATATATATATATATATATATATATATATATATATATATATATATATATATATATAAATTTTAGTGAATATTATTTTCGGTTCCTATATATATACTGCATCTTGACAATGGCTGTAATAGCTGAATTCCATTCTGGAAATTCGCTAAAACGGAACGAGGAAGTCTTACAACTGTGTTACCAACTCTCGTTTGTTTATAATTCAGATTCAGAGTAACCAAACCATGACCAACCAGCAACACGTCGATTCTCTTTTACCCGTCAAAACATCGTGATAATACTCTTTTAAATTCAGTAGATTAAAATACAATTTATATTACTATTAGAACTATAGATACCATATATTATCCTACAACTCTGCACACACATACACAAAATAATATGTCACAAGCAATCTACTGCATCATTGACTTTTCTTAAAACATTACAACAACCTCTACACCTCTCTCTTACTCTGTGTGTGTGTGTGTGTGTGTGTATGCGAGTGGGAGAGTAAGAGTGGGAGTACGTGTGAGGTGGGCATACCAACAAATCACGCAATTAATTTTATTTGTACTTAAGAGGCTTCTGTTCGATAATAATTAACCAACCGAAATCCTGTATGACCAAAGTTGTATTAAAGCAACACACACACGTAAATACATTAGATCTGATATATTGATAGACTCTAGTCAGGCTAGTCGCAGTCTTGTTTGTGTCCATAAAGTAAGTAAGATTGATGTAATCGACTAGTCTAATATTTTATTACATAAGAACTTGATTAATTGAGGATTGGTACTGATTGAATCGAAGTTTGATCGGTTGTACAAGAGAAAAATATTTGATGGTAGTGGAATTATCACGGCTTAAAATGTTTGACTTGGTTGAAGATTCGATTACAAAAAGTTTATCTTTTGATCAAGGTTTCGGTCAGCCTTCAAGTTCTGAAACAAATTTTCGGAATTAGTCCGCAGAACAATTCTTAGATCTATTACGCCCGATTTAGATGAACGCTCTGCTCTCACTCCGATATCACTACGTTCCCGATTCGATATAATCTTGTTGTGTTCACATTACAGTGCTGATATCATGTTGGTACCTATTCGTTCTTTATTCACATTATAATACTGCTCTGGGTACACTCCCAGTTCGGTCTCAGTTCGATACAAATATCTTTTCATAACAACTGAATGCAAGCGGAGTGGAGTGGAATCAAAAAAAGTGTTTACACTATAGGTACAAGCCATAACCAGTCTGATATCGCTCCGATAAAATATTACCTGAGTGGTATTGATATTGTAGTGACATTGGAGCGAGAGCCAACCGTGGCTGATATCGGACCGATATCAGAGCGATGATGTGAATACACTCATTGTTTATTGTGTAAGAATATTTTATCGAACCTGAAGCGGAGTGATATCGGAGTGAGAGCAGAGCGTTAATGTAAATCGAGCCTTATTCTATAATCTTCAACTAACTGCAAATTAAATTATCAGGTTATTCGGCATGGCTTCCACTTCTTCTTCAAACAAATTTCCCTCAAAATGTTTTCTCTCAATATCTCTCAAATTCGGTCAGGAAATGTGATTTAATTTCTGCAGGTAATTTTTCTGTCTGAAAATAACAATATCGAAAAATCTATGAGCAGCTTTAAATTTCAGGTTACTAACATCAAAATTACCTATGGTTTTTGGTGTTTTTAAAAAATTTGGTAAAATTTGTGATGAGGTCATCAAATTCAATTAATAGCTACAAAAATGAAATAAATTAGATCCGTTGATGAATTTTGAGTAATTTGCGTGCGAAATTTTAATTTTTTCTGTAAGAATCTGCATGTTACTCGTTCAGAAAATGTGACTTATTTTCAGGATGGATGTGATTTCTGTTAGGCTAACCGATTGCAATTTTTTAAGAAAACGCCCATCAGAGTGCATAATGAAAACGAAAAATAAGAAAAAGTAAAAAGTTGGAACATTAATTTGCGGCAAATTTAGTTTTTGACTGTTTTTTAAGCGTTTTATCATCACACTAGCTGTACCCGCGACGTCGTTCGCGCAACACATAAACTCAATGAGAAGTATATAAGTGTAATAAATAATTATACAGAACTTGCATAGAACAATAATTTTTGCGTAATGCATGCACATGCTCAAAATGATTTTTCTATTTTCCGGTGAGATGTTGACTCAGGTAATAAGTTATCACCACGCCAAATTTCATCAAGATCCGTTCAATAGTTTTTGTATAATGTATGCACATGTTAAAAATAGTTTTCTATTTCCTGTGGGAATGAGACATTTTCCTGGAGTAAAAAGAATCTTAGATGTTGACCCAGGTAATAAGTTATCATCACTCCAAATTTCATTAAAATCCGTTCAATAGTTTTTGCATGATGCGTGAACAGACAAACAGACAGACAGACAAAAATTTAGCGTTACAATTTTCAAAAAATATTACCTGTACAGAAATGATCTCGTTACAGTTTTATTATATGCATAGATTAGTTACACAAGTAGGGTAATAGCCCCCTCTGTGGAACGGTATCTAATACTGGAACAGTTTTGACATTTACATATTTATTTCTTTAATTAAGTAAGGAAACTTTAAATGCGAGGTGAATTTAGATTGAAAAACAATCATTCTATTAATAATAATTTTTGTTATCAGACGTTTCTTTCAGAAATAACTTCATTAATATGTAAATGTTCATAATTAGATACCGTTCCACAAAGGGGGCTTTTACCCTATATAAATAAATTATTGTATGATTCAGTTCCTTTACTTGTATATGTATTGCAATTTTTACAATATTATAAATTAACACCTTGTTTAGAAAAGCAATTTTTAGGGAAATCGTGAGATTTGGAGTTATGTATTTTCTATGAAACTTTTTTTTATGCGATCCCGATCCACTGCATAAATTTTTTTTTACAATCTTTTATAAAAGTTTCTGAATATTTTTTTGTGCAATTTTTTTGTGCGATATGTGGTCCCTATCCACCACATAGAAAGTGGTTATACTGTAGACTTTTCAGTAAAAAATTTTATTACTTTTCTCTTACGAAAAAAAAACACGAATTCAGATAGAAATTTCTTAAATTAATCAACTAGAAAACATAAAAAAGAAACTTGCAACAAACACGACAGAAACACAAATAACAAAATAAAATTTAATTTACCCGAACCAAATGGAATAAGATTATTTGATCTAATTTAGTCGCACAATTCTACATACAGATGTCACTTTAATGCATATCTATAATATCAACACTATAGAGAAAAATATTTCGTTTTGAATTTTTTTTTTCGTAATAATTCAAATATTGGATGGTGTTGTTGCATTAATACGAAAAAATATAACTGCACAATGTTTTTACGACTAATACACTTATATTAAATGTAATATGTACCTACATATTATTAACGTATAATAGACCTTACGAGGGAAATAGACGCGGATAGAAAGTAGCTGGAAACACCGGAACCCGAAGCTGCAACGATGGAAAAATTGGCTACAGTGAAACCTCTCTTAATCGGACAACATTTTCACGCGAAAATTACCTTTGAAATATGAAAGTGGCTTATTCGGAGTCCTTTACCGGACGAAGTGGAACACTATAAATAACACTGACTTTGTGTAGAATTTCGGAATATTTGATTTAAAGGAAAATTTCGCGTGAAATTGCGGTTCGGTTAACAGAGGTTTCACTGTAGAATGTGGAATAAGTAGTATAGTAGTGTGTATCTGTCTGTCGATCCTGTTCGAACATATCGTGCATGTTAGTTAGTGTCGTATAAATGTACGTGTATAGTCTGTCTATTTGTGTCTGTCTGTCTGTCTATTTGTCTGTCTGGATCTCTATACGTGCATACGTATATATGAAACGAACTGTTTTTTCCGTTTATTTAATATGACTTTTAAAAATCTTCCAACCGTATAATGGAGTATGACAATCAAATTATGGTGTGATCAAAAAGTTGATAGGATTTTGTGAAAATTAAGTGTCCGAGAAACTGTGGATACCTGAATAGCGATAGATGGGGAACTGACCGGCCAACGCCCAGAATCATGGAGAGAAATGACGGACAGCGAGGACAAAACAAATTTTTCAAAAAGTTTTTTCCCAAAACTGTTGTCGGCGTTCAAAAAAAAAAAACTTCTTTACATTTCCCCGGGCCTCTTACCAATGATTCCGTGTTCCTTTTTCCTACCCGGACCCTGGGAATACATCTGTGGTTACCTCCTTCTCTCTCGTCGGGCCTGCCACCACCCAGATCAATTTTGATAATTTTTGGATAGTAAGGAATAGTTTTTGGTAATTAGATACCTCATTCACTTACTTCTATAAATATTTTAATAGCTCTGGCAAATGTTTAGCAATTTTTAACATCTTTGAGCTGCTGCAACTGCTTCAAAGCTATTTCAATCAGTTCAGAGCGATTTCGAGTAATTTGAAATTTGTTCTGAGCAACCGGGTTTTTGTAACCAAGAAAAAAACTACTTATTTCTCTTGTATTAATTTCCATAGTTATGTTTGATAAACGGTATTCAAAGTAGCGATACTAGTGGTGATAGTATAAGAGAACGTGACGTCACAGCGCATTTTTGAGCACGTGGTTAATAGCTAAAAAAAACTATTTTTTTAATTAAATAATAATATTTAGGATGAATTAGAATAATAAATTTTTGTTTTTATTATAAATTTTTTTTAAACATTGTTTTAATTGCTTTGAGTTGATACTGTCAAATATACCCCGTTCTAAAAAAACATTTTTTGATTTGTTAATTTTTTAATTCTAAAAAAATTCTTTGCATTTACCTAATATGATTTTGATATCAATGAAGTTCCTAATCGCCCATACACGATGCATTTTAATAGATGAGAGGTATTTAATAAAATGAAGTTCAACGTAGAGTTGTTGTATCTCCTTCGAGTTATTTATTATAATGTTTTTACTTGTTTCTTCAAAGTTTTTCATTTTTCTCCATATTTTCTTATATTATTTTTTAGTTTCATTTATGTGTAGTATTTTTTTTTTCAACTAATTTCGTGGATCATTAAGACAAGAAGATTTTATATGAAAACATATAACTTGAAAGTTGCGAGCGAAAGGAAGCTTGAAAAGCTTGAAACGAGACAAAAATAATAAAAAAAATATATTATTTGTCATTATTATTTTAATTTAAACAACAAAAAAGTTTATAAAACTAAAATAAAAAATTTAATAAAATAATAAATTTTATGTTGGAATTTTATTTTGCAAGGAAGACAAATTAATTTTGTTCCGTAAAATTAAAACTGAATTAGTTTTTTACACAGTATGTACGTTTTTGTATTAAGAAAAACTTAGCGTACATAAACATTTTCGAAAAATTTTATGACTGCAATGAATCTGTCTGTTATGCTTTCGATTAAATTCGAGTTGAAAAACCAAGAATAATCGAAAGGAAAATACTGAAATATACTAGTGTCAGATTTAAAATTCTTTTTATGAAAATTTCACTTTACACGGAGAGAAAAATCATATAATTTTTGTAGATAAAATTTCAGAAAAATTACCATGCTCTCTTATAATGCGTCTTTGTATGTGCTCGTCTGCTCTCTCTATAAAACTTCTATCACACTCTTATGCATATATGTTATAGTTTAATTCTTGTTGTCGTACTCTTTCATTTGTGCATCTGACCCGCAACCTTATGTTGCTTGGGCTGTACGCACTGAAGAACAATCGATCTTTTCCGACCTTTGATTCTTTATGATGCATACAAAATTATTGGCAACAATATACTCTAATACTGAATATAGTGAAGTTTCAAAATGATGAATTAAACAGTGACCGTCCTGTAAGACATTCTAATGAATACTGTTTGAACACGAGACCACACCAGCAGTGACCAGCCTGGCTATGTGACCTTCATGTATGATTGTGTTGATACCTTCTGCAGCCTGCCTCGCTATGTGACAGCGTTGATACCTTCTCTTTCTTTCTTTCTACTATTAGCAGATAGCATTTGAAAATATTATAAGACAGTATGGTAATTTTTGTAAGAAAAACAATTGAAATATATTTTTTTGTCGGGAATGGAACTTTTTACTGTGCTGTTTTACAAATTTTACGGAGCTAATATTACGGAAAGAACATTCTATCCTTTAAATTTTCTATGATTAATTATAATTTTTATATTTTTACCGTACAAAATTGAATATGTTCGCCTTTAGACGTCGATTGTAGTGCTGAGCACAGTAATTTTTCTATGAATTTTCTCTCCGTGTAGAATAATAAATTTTAATATCCTGTGAGTTGAATAAAAAAAATATTATATTCTTTTATTGACAAAACTTGATATTAGTTGCTCAATGTACATAAAGCTAGAATCAAAACATTCCTTAAATGAAATATTCCTACAAGCTTTTGGGCGCGGCTTCCTCCGCGGATTCGAGGCATCAAAATTGTAAATAATTTTCAAAAACTCGGAAATTTTGCCAGCTTAACTAGCATAAAGCTATGTCTGCAACTCATAATAACGGCTCATTGACAAATTCAACAAAGTTTTATTTATATATCTGATATTTATATTATATGCAAAACCGGTCCGAAGGGTCCGGGCGCTCCAAACCGCAGTAGGCCCCCCGTTTCTGAACGCCATTGATTGATTTCGTGAAATTAAAATTTATCGTAAAGCTTTTCATTCCAGAATCACAATTTTAAAAATATGTAATTTATTTGAACTATATCCAAATCTACTGTTACTATTCTGAAAACTATATTAAATTTATCAATTAAACTGTATCTACGAGAGGATCGTTTTCAAGAGTGAAGATAATAAAATATTACTTCAAAACCTACCAATTTACCTCTTCAGTAATTTTATTCATCAAACTATACCACTAATAGTTAGGTCACAGCAGTTATATCCAAAAGTAGTAAAGTTACAGTGACTTTGTACCAAGAGTAGTAAGATTACAGCGATTCTGCTCCAAAAGTAGTAAGCTTACACCGGTTCTATACAGGGTTGCCAACTCTGCCAATGAATATTTCGGGGTTTAATGGGAACAAAATCGGGATGAGACAAGTAAAATCGGGATTGTTAAAAAAAAAAAACAAACGTTTTTAATCAGCTAGTAGGAAAGATATGTATCTTTTTATTTTTATTATTTGTTACTAACAGCTACATATTTAAACCATGATCTTACAAATCTTTAAATAAAACAATTTCTTGAAGATAATATTACAATAATATATATTTCTTTATTTTATTAAATTAAAAATCAAGTTTTTCAATTTATTTTGGATTTTTAATTTTTTTTTTTTTTTTTTTTTGCCTATCAACTGTATTATTTTTGGAGAAAAACATTTTTCATAAAGTTGACCGTCGTTGGCATTGACGTATTTCATGTACGCCAAATAATTTCTCTCATTTTTTGGAGGGATTTTAATGAGTTAATCTGGCAACACTGTAAGCTGTATAAGTTATAAATCAGTAGACAGAGTACACTTTATCAGTAGGTACAGCAAATATACTTACTTCCTTGGCTGTCATGACATGCAAGCGCGATAATTTGGAAACAACAATAGCGAGACTGGCGGGACTAAAAATGTAAAGAAAACTGTAGATGCTAAAAATCGGGATAATTAGCGTCTCGCCACTACTGTTGTCGGGACGCGGGAAACATAGTCCCAAAATCGGGACATCCCGATTAAATCGGGACAGTTGGCAACCCTAGCAGTGGCTTTTGGATTGACAGTTTTTCTCGTTAAATTACTTTTAAGCAATAAAAATGAGCTATAGAAAACATAAATTTATTCAAAAAAAAAAAAAAAAAAACTCAAATGTAATACGGTATAAAACAATTTATCAAATAAAATAAATTACTATAATTCATATCGTTATTTAATACTTCATTACTATAACTTTGAAATGAATTAAATTTACCAATAAAATTTTTCTTTCCTATTATTTTTTTCACTGTAAAAATCTGTCCCAACTTTTTCCCACGATAAAAATGAACATTTTCATTATATACAATATTATACATTATACATATACATTCATTATACATATATTTTCATTATAAACAACCGGAAATTTTTTTGAGATTAATTTTTGCTTAACTTTATTCGTAATAATATTTAAACATCTAATCAATTTTAAAATTAAAACAAAAAAACAAGACAACAAGACAACACAAGAAATATTCTTATAAATATTGATATGATATATTACTGGTGTTGGAGCCGGGGAATGTAGTATGGCAATGGTGGCAGCGTTTCGCAACGTGTATTGTTCGAGTTAATTAAAGATATTCTCTAAGTCATATTTTATGTCATTTTTTGTCTTAACATGGATTACTTTTGTTCAAGTTTATTTATGATAGTATCAGGCCTGTTCCGTGTCTGTTTGTCTGTTTGTCTGTCTGTCTGTTTGTCCGTCCGCCTACTCCCGCGTGTTGGTACAGAATATATTTCTATATCTAGTGGAAGGGTTGCGGTTACCATGATAAGTATTTTCGCTTAAGAATTCCAACAGCCGACACAAGTGTATATAAGTGTAAGCATATTATTTATTGCTTTTGTAATATTTTTTTGTAGCTTTTCAAAGCTCACGGCGAGCGACTCAGTGCTTGAGCTTTTTTTGTTTGAAATATGAAAAAATAATTTTCTAACTTTTATCTGGTGTTCACTGTCAAATTATATACAAAATTATAAGAAAAAATGTTTTTGCAAAGAAATGGTATTTTTGTTATAAAAGTCAATTTCACCGTGGGTTCTTACGAACAGACCATTTTTGATGTAAAAATTTTTATAGGCCCAACATATGCCTCTTTTTTCGTGGATAGTAAATAAATTTGATCTATCATGTAACATTTTAAGGTTAAACTCGGCTTGAAAATAATATTATGGAAAATTAATAGTATATTATTCAACAAGCTGGTAATGATAGCTATTACTCACGACAATGAAATTACGACACGAGCCGAGCTTACGAGGCGAGTGTCGTAATGCATCTGAGTAAGTAATAACCATTGCAAGCGAGTAGAATACGAAATTTTTTCTGCGACTATTTTCCTTTTTAAAAGCTTTTATTTAACTTGCTATGTTAGTATGTTGGTTTAGATCAAATCTTGGAATCAAAATTTCGACAGGTTCTAATTGAGCTAGAGGTTTCAAATTTTGCATACGTTTCTAACCTTGATGACAATGCAATATTGTATAATTAGTTTTTCCCTAAATTGCCCCAAACCAAAATTGTTGATTTTTATTAGTCCTATGCAACTTTTTGACATTTCGAATTGTCAAATATTGTCCATTGATTTTACATTGCAATTTTTTGTTTCCATAGTTATGTCTGATTAGGGTAAATTAACCGATTAAAATATAGGTAAAAAAATTACTTCTTTATTTTTTTTAAATTAATTGCAATCAGACTAAGGAGTAGAAAATAAAATAAAGTAAAAAAAATGTTTTTTAAGAAAAAGCTTTTATTTAAAAATAGGCTAAAAAAATGAAATAACTACTGAGTGAAGTTTGAAGCAATATGCAACATAATTTATAAAAGCTTGAGGCGTTTAATCAAATTTGGTAAGTACTGAAAAGTAAAATAGCTACACTTATATCCAAAACATAAATAATTAATGATAACGCCTCAAGCTTTTATAAATTATGTTGCATATTGCTTCAAACTTCACTCAGTAGTTATTTCATTTTTTTTAGCCTATTTTTAAATAAAAGCTTTTTCTTAAAAAACATTTTTTTTACTTTATTTTATTAATTTAAATGAAATTGAACATAAATATTAAATCAAAAGAATACAATTTTTAATTTATCTCTAATTTCATTAAATGTTTATATATGTGCAAACGATGAAAACAAAATACAAACTATTTTGTTTACTTAGACGTTACTACGCAACATATATGTCACAAAACAATCGCAAACCTATTGAATAGTGGTTAATACTGTGATTTCATTGGTCGAAAGGTATTGAGTAATGATCATTCTTCCACACCTTTGAATATTGCCTAATTTTCTCAACAATTAACGGATATGTGATGAGTGTGTTCTTCAACAGGAGTAGAAAAAAATTTTTATATTTAACATTTTTATAAAAATTTCACTTTAGAAAATAATATTTAGTAAATATTAATATATTGTTAATAACAAGGAAATTAAATTTGATAATCTTTTATTGTTTTATTTGCAATACATAAAATTACAAAACATTCTTAAAGAATTTTTCTATAGGTACCTTTTTTATAAGTATTATTTCAGATAACTTGAACCGGTAATTGATCCTCATAGTAACATATGTGCAAGTAAAACTGTCAAATATATTTTACAATTTTTTTGATAAACCTTGAAAAATATATTTGAATGTCCTGTGTTTAAACCCGATAGGTGTAAAAACCCCAGATACAAAAGAACCCTGATTTAAAGGGTGTGTCCAGAAGTCCAACACTTTTTAGCGAATTTTCGAATGGAAAATTCAGCTATTACAGTCCTGATAAATCTTGAACCTGGAACTCTCAATTTGAGAAAAATGTTGGAAGTCCCAAGCCCTTGGATGAGTGCTTCAGCCAGACACGCCCGATGCCCAACACCTTGAAAAAATTAGTTTTTTATTTCCAAAATTTACCAAAATGTTAAAGGTTTTCAAAATTTCCACGTAAGATACGTTTTTGAAAGCTAATGCTATGTTTCGAGAAAAAGTAATTTTTGTAACCGGAAATACCCTATGTTATGTGGGATGCCGCGACAGGGATATTTTATTGACTTCACACGCTCATCCACAACCACAATTCCTTCCATAAAGTCATTTTCATATATTAAACCAATTAATATTATGTTCTTCGAATCGATTACAACTGCCAGAGATTTTTTTTTCAATTTCACAAAATATTTTTGTAGTTCATAACTGAGAATATTACCACAATTCTCATTTGAAATAATTTTCATAGGCACTAAAAACAAAGAGGGATAATTTTTATATACCTAACCCACTGACATTACAGTTAAATAAAAAAAATTTTAAAACTTGACATAAAAAATAAAAAAAAAACTATAAGAGTCACATAAAAAAATAAAAAGAAAGAATGAATAATACAATAAAAAAAATACAGTACTTATCCCACACATCATAAACGATGATATCTAGAAAAGAAACATCCCGAAAAATGTACAATTGTATCATTTGCCCAGCGCCTCTACCGGTTCCAAAACAAACAACTCATAAAATAACCTTAAAATGTCTACAGATGTCCCGTAACTAATAGAACCAGATTTCATCGGGCGAGTAACGCAAGAGATAAATAAAGAAACGATACCAAATAATGTCTTATACAGGGTGTAAAACAAATAACTCTCGTCCTTTTGTGGGGTGACTCGTAGCACCCTGTAGACACTAAAACCGCAGGAATTTTTTCGGAATTAACAGTCGCGTCACCCCTTAAAAGGATAAAAGTTATTTCCTTTACACCCTGTACACTAACACTGACTGACTGACAGACAACGCACAGCCTAAACCGTTGGGTTTAGAAGAGTGAAATTTCGCACAGGAGTTCTCTATGTAACGTAAGTGACCACTAAGAAAGGATTTTTGAAAATTCGCCCTCTAAGTGGGTTAAATAGGGAATGTAAATTTTTATGGAAATTCGTTATTTTTGAAGTTAGAAAAATATGTTACTATGACTATTAAAATACATAATATATAATTTAATGAATCTTTAACTTTGACTGACAGACAACGCACAACCTAAACTGTTAGGTTTAGAAGGACGAAATTAAGTACAGGAGTTATGAAAACTGGCGTTTAGGCTTCTATTTATAAATAAAAGTCAGTTGTTTCTGGAAATTTATTCCCTAAGTAGTTAAAACAGAAAATGAAAGTTCATATGGGAAGTTCGTCACTTTTGAAGTTAGAAACGTGGATATTGGTTTAGGCTTTTGAAAAACATTAAAAAGAGTGAGCAGAAAGTGAGTACCTAATAAAAGGATGTTGTCGATGGGAAATCCCATCGGGCATACGGCTAGTACATATATATATATATATATATATATATATATATATATATATATATATATATATATATATATATATATATATATATATATATATATATATATATAATTATTGTATATGTATGTGTGTATATATATTATATACAGGGTGTAAAGGAAATGACTCTTATCCTTTTGAGGCATGACACGACTGTTAATTCCGAAAAAATTCCTGCGGTTTTAGTGTCTATAGAGTGCTATGAGTCACCCCACAAAAGGACGAGAATTATTTGTTTTACACCCTGTAGACTTGCTTGTACATTTGCACACAAAGTTAATGTATTATTCGATGACATTTATGCATGAATATAACTAACTTATAATCAAAAGATTAAATATTAATTTTATTTGATTGAAATTCAGCGAGCCCTATGGATAACTTACTACCATGAAGATGCAACTCGAGAATACTACCCTTTTACCTTAAAAAAAAAATTCAACCACATGGAAAATCTAATTCCATTTTATATAACACCATCCGCATTCCAGATAAAGACGCGAAATAAAATAAACGTTATTAAAAGTTTATGACAACAACAAAGCGAGCGGTGTTAGTGAAAAACACCGTGGCGCACTGTACTCCCGGTTTTTTTTTTATTTATTTAACACAAACAGGATCAGATATTGTATTCCATTTGTCATTTCTTAACAGCAAATAAAAACAAACCTCAGTTATTACATTAAACAGTACCAGATATAAATCCAACCATACACAGATAGGTGTACTACATGTATAGTTGGAGTTATACAGAATGAGTCATGAAAATATTTCGAATTGGTAGTGTATGCAACAGACAAAGAGTATAAATGATAATTGCCTGAGTTAAACAAAGTTCGACATACAAATGAATAACTCCATATTATGTGTATACTTGAAAATAAAATAAACTAATGTTACATATTGTACTACTTTCTTTAAATTTAAATAGAATTATTGCAGCCTGGAATCATTTCCACCGTTAGTTTAAATAACATTAGTTAGTGTAATATGAAATGTCGTTTTCCGACCACTTGCTCTACAATATAATTCAGATAAATATCACCACTTTTTTAAACAACAGAGAAATGTTTAAAGGTAGTTCGTTAATTTTAAATAGAATTCCTGCAACCTGAAATCATTTTCACGGTTAGTTGAAATAACATTAGGTCGTGTAATATGAAATGTCGTTTTCCGACCACTTGGTCTACAGTGTAATTCAGATAAATATCAATACTTTCTTAAGCATTAGGAAAATGTTTAAAGACAGTTCTTTAAATTTAAATACAATTATTACAGCCCGGAATCATTTTCACCGTTAATTAAAATAACATTAACCCCTTATCGCATACAAAGCCATATATGGATTCTAAGTTTTACTATTTTTTTTTCAACATATTAAAATTTTTTTTTAATGAAACTAGTGTTAAATCCTAATTTTATACTCCTTCGAGTAACGGAACGTAATTTTTGTTGTCTTTGGTAAGTACGGGTTGTCAAATTATTTGAAGTTATGTTCAGAATGTCCACCGTTACAGTGCAATTAACTGGTACTAATTTTATTTGTGAAAACTAAACAATAAAACGGTAAGTACTAACATCAAAAATTTTCAAAACACATTCTTTATATATTCAAGAACATGGAATAGTTGTGATTCGTGTGTGTTTTCTTGTTTTCTTCGATTTTTGGGGCTTATTTTGAAGTTGCCATATTTGGCTTCGTATGCGTTTAATCCAAATTATTGGGCATATATGGCTTCGTATCGCTTTTATGGCTTCGTATCGCTTCGTGAGTGACGATTATTTTGCTTCTTATTCCCCAGTACTCCCACCAGCCAAGGCAGTCCATCAACTTTGGTGGCCAGAAAATGTACTGCAACAAGCCGAAAAGGTACTCCATCTAGCTTGCCCGGCTCACCTATACTCATTGAAAAACTCCAGCTAGGCATCAAGACCTCCCTTTGAAGTCTGTGCGATCAGATAAGGTGACAATTTCCCCGATTGGATAAAACTAAATTGACAATTATGTCAAAACTGCTCAAAATTCCATTCATTCGCCAAATGTGGAAAGTGTCAAGTTTATTTATGTTACAATGGCAAATAAAATTACATACAGATTTTCATAAAATATAATTGTATTTTTTATTTAACGCATACGAAGTCATATATCGATTATAATTATAAGTAATACTAGAATGCATACGAGGCCATATATGGCTCCGTTAAGTAATTTCTAAACAATAAGACTTATAAGGAATATTTTGGAATAAATGATCACCAAGTTACATCAAAAAGTTTTCTTTTGTTTTTTTATTGGCTACGTACGTTTCGAGAATATAAATCTCTTCTTCAGGCCATAATCTTAAAATATTAGAAACAAACATAATATTAAAATAATAAATGGTAATACAATAAATCAAATACTTACAACTTCTTTTAAAAAAACAAATCAAAATGAAAAAATTATTATAGTTATTAAGATAAAAATACACAATTTTTACAGTCAAAAAATAAAAATTTTAAATTAAGACAAACAAAATTTTTTAAAATTTTTAAAAAAAATAAAAAATTATATTGTTGAAAAACTAATAAAATACTTTTTTTTAAATAGTATTACGTCAAACATTGAAATGAATTAAAAATCAAAAATCAAAAAATCAAAAAACAAAAATTGCAAAAAATCAAACAACAAATTGAAATAGACAAAATAGGTCCACAGATGTACTTTATATCTATTATGTTTTATAGAGAATAATAATAATGTGTTTATGTTAGTGGATATTATTTATAGCATATTTAGATTTATTTTTGTTTATGTTTTTGAATATTTTGACATAAGGGTTTATAAAGTGTCAGATTGTCATTTTCAACTTGGTTATTTACATTTTCCGTTGAGAAAATCCATAGGGTTTCCAGGTTCAATCTTTTTTTATAGTTTTTTTCGTATTGTAGCACCTTTGTATTATGGAAGTCGAAGACATGGTCCAAATTATACGCGTGTTGTGCTAAGCCTGTGCGTAATTCACCCCTACCCAAATCCCATCTGTGTTGTTTTAGGCGATACTCGAGAGCCTTAGATGTCTGACCAATGTACGAAGAGCCACAACTCGAACAAGGAACTGAATAAACTAGATGGCTTCTTTCTTCAATTGGAGTCACTCCTTTTAGGTTTGAGTAAAGGGAATTTTTTATGGAAAAGGGGTACTTAAACACTGGAGAAAACCCTTGAGATTTAAGGAAAGAAGAGACTGGAATGATTAATTTCCCCATATAAGGCAGTGATATATTTTTCTTGGGCGGTCTATTGTCTGTGTTGTTCGTAATACAGTTGTTATTATATGTACGGTGAACGAGCTTTTTTGTCATATTCTCAATAACAGACTGAGGAAAATTGTTTTTAACTAAAATGTTTTTAGCTACTCGTATGGCTGTAGGTCGATATTCTGGATGTGATAAGTTTATGGCCCTATTAAGAATACTATATGCAGTATTCCGTTTTACATGTACCGGATGATTAGAATGCCAGTTGATTAATCTGGACGAACAATAAGGTTTCCGATGCCAAGTAGTTTTAAGTTTATTTTCATTATCTCTTAAAATTTGCACGTCCAAAAATGAAAGTTTTTTATTTTCTTCTATTTCTATGGTGAACTTTAAACTATCAGAAAATGAGTTAAATATGTCAAGAATATGCTGCATACCATCATAAGGCACTGCTAAAAGCATATCATCAACATACTTAAAGAAAAACGGTACAGTAAAATCCAATCTGTCCAGGCATTCATCAACCAGCAAATCCATCACCACATTACATGCGACCACTGATAGCGACCCCCCCATAGGAAAACCATCCAGCTGTTTAAAAACACCATCAGTAAACCTAGTTGTGAAAAAAGAGTTGTTAATTATCAAGCGTAAGCCTTCCAAAAATGTATCATAGTCCATGTTAGTGAAAGACTGTATATGTGTCCAATTTTTCTCCACCCAGTTTAGAAAAATACTGGTGGGACAATTCGTAAATAACGATTGTACGTCCAGACTTATCAGTTTATAACCATATGGGATTTTTTTATTCTGAATTTTGTTAACCAATTCAAAGGAATTTTTTATGTCATATTTACTTGAGTAAGCCTTTTGTACAATGTTTGAAAAAAATTTGGTTAAATTATATAACATTGTGTTAGTTGTCGAACAAATTGGACGGAATGTCAGTTCATCTAAGTTATTAAAAGGTTTATGAGTTTTAGGAAGAAAATACATTTTAGGGAGGCATGAGTTGCTTGGTTTCAAATATCTGTAATCTATGTTAGAAATAAAACCTAAAGATTTTAATTTCGATAGATACATATTGATGTTCTTCAGTAATTTACTAGATGGGTTATTATTTAATTTCATATAAACTGTATTGTCAAAAATTAAATTATTTGTATTTTTAATGTAATTTGCCGTATCCAACAACACTGTCTTATTTCCTTTATCGCTTTTGAGGACGAGAATAGAATTGTTCTGTTTTAAAAAATCTTTTGTTCTTTTTATTAAATCCTTAAGAAAACTATCCAAGACAGAATTATTATATTTTGTATTATTGACTAATATTCTATTTAGGTGTTGAGACAGTTTATAACGAATATGGTTTTTATTTTCAATATCTGCATTGTATTGAAAATATGTTTCTATGGTGGAAACAATGTCGTACACCGAAGCAATGTTTTGTGCTCTGCTAAAATTGTTAGTGACAAAATTAGGATTTAAAGATAAAAGAAAAATAGCATATTCTGGGATGTCTATATCGGTCAGTGACATTTTACGAAATTAATTAAAAATAATAACCATGTGAAATTTTTAAATCAGTGTAACAAACTTAAAATAATCCCAAATTTTATCAAAAATGTCAAATTGGCCAAATTTAATAAATTAAAACGTTTTTCTTGTTACAATAAGTCTTTAAATCATTTTTTTCGAACCATTTTAAAATGTCAGATTAAACTTATTTACATTCAAATTTCTACAATTAAAAAACAAATTGATTCTTTAATTAATAAATTGTCTAGTACTTTGCTCCCAACACATTTAGAAATTATCATCTCAGAATTACACAACAGTAATGCATTTTTGGACAAAAAATTATTTGACCGATATAGACATCCCAGAATATGCTATTTTTCTTTTATCTTTAAATCCTAATTTTGTCACTAACAATTTTAGCAGAGCACAAAACATTGCTTCGGTGTACGACATTGTTTCCACCATAGAAACATATTTTCAATACAATGCAGATATTGAAAATAAAAACCATATTCGTTATAAACTGTCTCAACACCTAAATAGAATATTAGTCAATAATACAAAATATAATAATTCTGTCTTGGATAGTTTTCTTAAGGATTTAATAAAAAGAACAAAAGATTTTTTAAAACAGAACAATTCTATTCTCGTCCTCAAAAGCGATAAAGGAAATAAGACAGTGTTATTGGATACGGCAAATTACATTAAAAATACAAATAATTTAATTTTTGACAATACAGTTTATATGAAATTAAATAATAACCCATCTAGTAAATTACTGAAGAACATCAATATGTATCTATCGAAATTAAAATCTTTAGGTTTTATTTCTAACATAGATTACAGATATTTGAAACCAAGCAACTCATGCCTCCCTAAAATGTATTTTCTTCCTAAAACTCATAAACCTTTTAATAACTTAGATGAACTGACATTCCGTCCAATTTGTTCGACAACTAACACAATGTTATATAATTTAACCAAATTTTTTTCAAACATTGTACAAAAGGCTTACTCAAGTAAATATGACATAAAAAATTCCTTTGAATTGGTTAACAAAATTCAGAATAAAAAAATCCCATATGGTTATAAACTGATAAGTCTGGACGTACAATCGTTATTTACGAATTGTCCCACCAGTATTTTTCTAAACTGGGTGGAGAAAAATTGGACACATATACAGTCTTTCACTAACATGGACTATGATACATTTTTGGAAGGCTTACGCTTGATAATTAACAACTCTTTTTTCACAACTAGGTTTACTGATGGTGTTTTTAAACAGCTGGATGGTTTTCCTATGGGGGGGTCGCTATCAGTGGTCGCATGTAATGTGGTGATGGATTTGCTGGTTGATGAATGCCTGGACAGATTGGATTTTACTGTACCGTTTTTCTTTAAGTATGTTGATGATATGCTTTTAGCAGTGCCTTATGATGGTATGCAGCATATTCTTGACATATTTAACTCATTTTCTGATAGTTTAAAGTTCACCATAGAAATAGAAGAAAATAAAAAACTTTCATTTTTGGACGTGCAAATTTTAAGAGATAATGAAAATAAACTTAAAACTACTTGGCATCGGAAACCTTATTGTTCGTCCAGATTAATCAACTGGCATTCTAATCATCCGGTACATGTAAAACGGAATACTGCATATAGTATTCTTAATAGGGCCATAAACTTATCACATCCAGAATATCGACCTACAGCCATACGAGTAGCTAAAAACATTTTAGTTAAAAACAATTTTCCTCAGTCTGTTATTGAGAATATGACAAAAAAGCTCGTTCACCGTACATATAATAACAACTGTATTACGAACAACACAGACAATAGACCGCCCAAGAAAAATATATCACTGCCTTATATGGGGAAATTAATCATTCCAGTCTCTTCTTTCCTTAAATCTCAAGGGTTTTCTCCAGTGTTTAAGTACCCCTTTTCCATAAAAAATTCCCTTTACTCAAACCTAAAAGGAGTGACTCCAATTGAAGAAAGAAGCCATCTAGTTTATTCAGTTCCTTGTTCGAGTTGTGGCTCTTCGTACATTGGTCAGACATCTAAGGCTCTCGAGTATCGCCTAAAACAACACAGATGGGATTTGGGTAGGGGTGAATTACGCACAGGCTTAGCACAACACGCGTATAATTTGGACCATGTCTTCGACTTCCATAATACAAAGGTGCTACAATACGAAAAAAACTATAAAAAAAGATTGAACCTGGAAACCCTATGGATTTTCTCAACGGAAAATGTAAATAACCAAGTTGAAAATGACAATCTGACACTTTATAAACCCTTATGTCAAAATATTCAAAAACATAAACAAAAATAAATCTAAATATGCTATAAATAATATCCACTAACATAAACACATTATTATTATTCTCTATAAAACATAATAGATATAAAGTACATCTGTGGACCTATTTTGTCTATTTCAATTTGTTGTTTGATTTTTTGCAATTTTTGTTTTTTGATTTTTTGATTTTTGATTTTTAATTCATTTCAATGTTTGACGTAATACTATTTAAAAAAAAGTATTTTATTAGTTTTTCAACAATATAATTTTTTATTTTTTTTAAAAATTTTAAAAAATTTTGTTTGTCTTAATTTAAAATTTTTATTTTTTGACTGTAAAAATTGTGTATTTTTATCTTAATAACTATAATAATTTTTTCATTTTGATTTGTTTTTTTAAAAGAAGTTGTAAGTATTTGATTTATTGTATTACCATTTATTATTTTAATATTATGTTTGTTTCTAATATTTTAAGATTATGGCCTGAAGAAGAGATTTATATTCTCGAAACGTACGTAGCCAATAAAAAAACAAAAGAAAACTTTTTGATGTAACTTGGTGATCATTTATTCCAAAATATTCCTTATAATTATTATCTAAAAATCACCTAAACTTTCCTTATATTAAACAATAAGACTTAATTTTTTTTTTTTTATTAATTTGACTACTAAAATAAAAGAAGTGAAAGACATTTTCAGTAAAAAAATTTTTTTCTTCACCTCCTTCATAATTCATGCAATAAGGGGTTAAGTCGTGTAACATGAAATGTCGTTTTCCGACCACTTGGTCTGCCGTCTACCTGTAAAGTTAGTTCCGCTGTTTTCTTTTATTTAAAACAAAAATTGTCGTGTCTCTATTGTGCTAAACGTGTGCTATCATGTGCCCTAAATAAAAATACTATTCCAAATAATAAACTCCAAAACATTTCTTTTTTTAATACAATTCACACATCTTTCTGCGGACCGGCATTTGAGAAACACTGAAATAAACAATACTGGTAGAAATAGTGGAACATCACGGAAGAAGCAATATTTGGACTATAATAAAAAAACTGGATTTCTGGCCTTGCAAGAATTTTAAAACTTTGTATGTTCTTAGTTGCTTGAAACACCCTGTATTTCAACTAAATCCGTAATAGTTATCATTATCATTATTGCAATGCAATGAAAAGTTATTTTTTCTTTAATGTTATATAATTAAATTTTGTGAAAATTATTTGTATTACGTAATAAAACTATCCGATTGTGGTTTGCACTGAACGTCTGCATTAACTGCCATCTAGATCAAATTGCACCTAACTATCTACACATACACTAATAATATTCGTTTACCGTCTTCGACCGTTTTCTAAATGCCTTGGTAGCAATATAAATGCTGCCGTGTGAAATTGAGAAGAAAATTTAATGTGTTTTTTCACACATTTGTTGATGCAATAATATTGCTATACCTAGAGACTTCGCGTATACGAGGGAAAATATTCGACGAGTGTTCGAAGTTATTTTAATGTATTAATGTCTGCGACAGCATATTTTCATTTAAAATATTAAAAAAAAAATAATACAATTTTTCGCCAATGCTTTTAAAATACTACTCACTTTTCAATACTATTTTTTATTGTTAAATGTATTTCTGTAAAAAATAGTGATAGTCAGACTAAATGTCTCGACTGTTTTGATAAATTTCCAACTCTAAAAATTATATGTAATTTTCGTGCTAAAAGCGTAATCTTCAAATATAGGTTTTTAATGTCACAATGTCTATTTTTGATAAAGTTGGGTCTCTTGGAGTAAAAGAAATAGGACTTCAGTAAAGTAAATTGGATTTTTTTTAAAAAGTACTATCGTAAAACCGTCTAAACCCGGACACTTTTTTACATTTTTTGGTTAATTTTATCTTTATACATGTTTCTTTCATAGATATCACGAATAAAAGTATTACCATTAGAAAGGGTGTATATTATTTGTTATATCCCTGACCCATTTATTTCATTATAAGTAAAAATAAAAAAAATAAAAAATAATTAGTAAGTGTCCGGGTCTACACGCCAAATCCGTCTTGACCCGGACACTTACTTAAATAATGTAATAACATACAAACTAACCTCTCCCGTCGGCGTTAGGACAGTGTTTTATATCGTCTGATGTCTTTGAACCTATCAAAGGCTTCAAAACATTTTGTTGGATGGGAGAAGGGGCAATGCACAGTATGCCTCTCTATGAAGTAAACATACGATATGACACCAGAAGGAGGCATAAACCGCGTAATTCTGGCGGGAATATTAACGTATGGATAGTGGGAGTTACAGCTGGTGCTAATCGCGGCCAGGGTGTAGAGAAATAACTCTTATCCTTTTGAAAGGTGACGCGACTGTTAATTCCGAAAAAATTCCTGCGGTTTTAGTGTCTACAGGGTGCTATGAGTCACCCCTCAAAAGGATGATACTTATTTCTCTGACACCCTGTATATTGAATATATGTATATTGTTGAATTCACGCTAAAATAAGCTTTCTTTTGACATCTTACACGAAACTTTTGAAAATTCTTTCCCCATTTCCCAATTTACCGCTTACAATTAATCCCCAAAATCAAAATTCAACTATCCATACTTCACATGTATAGTTGGGCTACCAATTTACCAAAAATTTTTACGTCGAATAGTTTCAAAAAATATTGCCTATAACAAAAATGATTTCATAAGTATTCCGTTTTTGCCAATTTTGATACGGAACACAAAGAGATGAAAATTTCTTTTGGAACGTGAGAATAGGTAAGAGTAAACATGTTTACAGAAACCGGATTAGGCGGATCTAATCCCTAGTTTGCTGCCCTTTTACACTTTCATTCACCGCAGAAAACAACCTATAAGATGAAAAATAAATTTCAAATATCCTGCTTAATATTTCAGTCGAATCCTGCGCTGTTGACAAAAGCGAAAAAATATAGTAATAAATTTTATTATTTGGAAAAATGAATATAGAAAATACTTATAAAAAAAATATACTTAATACCCTTGCTTAATACCACTTAAGATATTTACAGATTGACAATACAAAAATAAGATTATGTCTCTTTTATCCAGTCATTGCAATCTCATATTTTTTTTCCGTATATGGATTACTTTATAACAGTAATAAATAATTTATAAACTTAATAACTTGATAATGGTCTGACGTCTGACATTACGTGAAACACATCTGAATATTATTTATTTACTTGTTGACATTCAAATTGCATAAACATGGTGGTGGAATGAAGGAAAATGTAACAATGGCGAAGTTGAAATCTATTCGTGATGAATTGAGGTAAATAATACGATAATTGTGTAAGTAGAGAATATTTTTTACAAGAAGTCAAGACGGTAGTGCCACATCGCAAACATGATATAAATAATTAACTGTGGTCATCATTAGGTGGTCTATTCAGTGGCGGATTTACCCTAAGTGTCACTCTAGGCTCCGTGAAAAATGCCGCCTCTAAAATCTGCCGCGCGTCTTAAAAAACGTAAGTGACGAGCAAAAAAAAAACAAATTCTACATTCCGCCGCCCTTTTGGCCCAAATTTGCCACCCCTAAAATCTGCCGTCCTAGGCTCCAGCCTACTCAGCCTGCTGGTAAATCCGCCACTGGGTCTATTGTAACAATTTAGCGTATTAATCGATCCAAAATTGGAATATAAATTAGTAAAATTAGTTTAAAATGTCTTTCTCTGTATGACTGGCTAAATCCAAAGGTTTCGGAGTCGATTAAAAACCGATTATTGGTTTGAATTATTTTATTTTATAGGTACTTAGGAATAATCTAAATTATTTTTTTTAATTTCCTTTGGCTTCCTGTTCAAAGAAAATCAAACATGGCTTACTTCACCTTCACCGGAATCCGCTCCTAACACCTTTTTTAATTTCATTGGCTGTTTAGATTTATGACGTAGATGAGATTCGCTTTATCTCCGCTCACATTTCTTAGACATTTGTAAACTAAGTTTAAGCAAATCCAGTCGAACGCCAACAGGTATCTCATCACTGGTCAGAATCACCATTATTTATGGTTCTTAATTCCAATACCAGATAGCACTCGCCACATGACTACTTACTACACTATATGTCCTGGTTTTCCCAAATTCGTCCCGGAATCTCAGCAAATTCTTTCGGGACTGTTACTTGCCCCGGATTTTAATATAGCATACCTAGTATATAATATAGTGTCTGAAACCATGCGTATTGGAGTAAGTAGTTTTTTTCGGGCTTCTTCACTTCTTTACGTTACAGCAGTCCCGAAAAGAGGGACTGATCTAATAAGAAATAAATACCGCATAGAAAGTAAACTTAATTTTTTTTTAAACCAAACTTGTGACGAGTCATCGAAGTATTTCCAAAAATCACTTTTTCCACTTGTGTCGCTCCTTCAAAACACGCCAAAATTTCTATTCAAGCTTGTATAAGTGACGCCTACAAATCCTAATTGAACATATTCACACATTTATCGCCATATTGAATTTCACCAAATAAATACAATGCAATAAATCAATTTATATTCTTATTATATTGTTTGATAGTATATCTCCCTCCCAGCTCCTAGCTCCTAGCTCGAAACAGCCAGTATACATTTTAATGTGATATGATGACTTGAAAATTATTATTTTACACAGAAATATATTATTATATTCTACAACAATAATAATAATAGTTACACATACAAAACACGGAGGGCGTTAAGAGCGCCACCTTCACCACCACCACCACCACCACCACCGCCAACGCCGCCGCCGTCACAGATCCAGTACGTGAGACGGTGAAGACGACTTTTGTTATAATAATATTGTATACGGACGTTTCAACTGACAGCTTTACAATGGCCACCATTGTGTCTGCTATGTCAATTAATCCGTTATATATCATGCTTATAGTAGACATATTGAGGGTGTCGTGTCATTCTTCGGCAACCTCAACCAATCGTTCGGCTACCCCCCTCATCCCGCACGTACCCGTCCAGTGATGCCGCTCCTGAATGATACCTATGTATATTTTATGTACAAACATATATATCATTCGCGTATTATGTTTTCTTGCTTCGCGTGTTTCTAAGTCTCATTCCGAAAATGTTTTCGCCGTCAACAATGCGAACCTCTTTGCCGCCCTCGACAACGGTCGTTACTTGCTTTTAATGTTATTTTTTGTTGTACAGTGAAAATTCTTTGATATCCATCGCTTGCGGGGGTATATAGAATAATCAATCATTTCATTTGAACTCAGAAACAGAACTTACAGTGTTTCATATGAATTAGAAAAAGTTGACAAAGCAGTCAGCAGGAAGCACTTTTCCGTCCCGTTTTTATTTTTTGAAATCCACTGAGGAGAAGGGGTTGAGGTCAGTAACTGACAAGAGATTGATATATAAATATTTACAAAATAATAGTCAAAAAATCCCAATGAAAAAGGCCATTCCATTTAAAGGTTACAAAAAAATTAATCTTTATATTTATTAACAAATTATATTTTATAAAAATTTTCAAAATTTTGTCCCCGGTCCCCTCAGAAAAGAAGTTCATATTTCAAGTCATTCCCACTCATTGTGATGCAATTGTGGAGAAAAATCGATTGCTGGTTGGAATTATGCTACAACTAGTCAACTACTTACTATCTTGCTGAAAAATTTCAAAAATCATTCAATTCTGATGAGAAAAATAAAGGTCTTTAAAAAAGAATACAAAAAAAATTTTGCTCTTAAAATAATTGGGATTCTTTGTTATATCTTTCATGGTTCGGAGAAAATAAAAAAAAAATATATAGAATATCACTTATTTGTTAGAGATACTCTTGTCACTAAAAGAAAATGCTATAGACACAATGAGCCATGAAATTTTAATTTGTTTAACATAAAATGTGGGTTGGAAAAGTTACAACCGATAGGTAAAAAAGTATTTTTAAATTAATATAAGTTTTCAGAAGATCGAGAAGCAGTTAAAATCGAATTAATAAGGAAACACTACCGAGAAAGTATTATGTTATATAGAAGAAGTTTGACTATACATCAACTAAAATCTTCCTTGTTTTTAAACATTGTTTACTCTGATTTTTGTTCAATATTTTTTTCCTTTTAATGTTCTTCCCGTGCCTTTCAATACAATAAATTGTATTACTTCGCAACTTATCAACTTATTGTCATTAGTACAAAAGAAAAGTCCTTCAAATCTCTCTCGTCGCAATAACAAAATGAAATTGAAATATTGCAAGCAACACGGATCGACAAAAACTTCAAAATATAAAGACGCCGGCCGCATCCGTCACTCACTCATTCATGTTATTACCATCAGAGCGAAACACAATCAATCAAATTAAAAGTTTCAACGTATTTTTCAAGCAGCGCTGCTTGTACTATGGAGGGTAAATCAGGAGGACTATCTTGGCCGGAAAACAATAGAAAAATAGTTCAAAAAGTGTCCCGTTTTAAGTACTAAATAACAGTTCAAAAACAGTTAGTGATTTTTTACCCTCCACAGCTTGTACCTAACAATTAATTTTTCAACATGGATGTCATATTTATATTTTAATAGTTTAATAAACACTGACAATGAAACAGAACATAGTTAACAGACCGCAAGCATATTTTCATAATATACAATAGTTTTCAATATGAGGGTTTTTGAGCACAACCAGCAACTTGCAAAATACAATATCCGACACGTTATCTTAATTTTATTTGAAATTAAATAGTTAAAGTTGTTTATTAACTTTTATAATACATATTTAGAGATTAAACAATATCATAATAAACATACTAATAAATTTTAAATGCAAAATATATTCACAGTAGTGTAAGACAAAATTAAAATGGTACGGTAAAGTTGGTCAACTTTACCTATTATTGACAACTTCGCCATACCACACGTTGTATTAAAAAAAAAATGTAATGAATCATAATATCTGTAGCAATTTTTTTAGTGACAGCCCCGATTTCATCAAATCAGTTTCTTTTCTTTTTATTCAAATTTAAATTGAAAATTTAGTTAATGTTGGCAAATTTTACAATACTCAACTTTTAAAAGTTGACTCTCGCTCGAATCTCGATATATAATGTCACGAATTTCAATCTTTAAAATCTTTAAGTTACTTGAAGTTAATAAAAATTAAAGCTTAAATTTTTATACTCACAAGATATGTATGTACATACGTAAAATGTTTCTATTTGAATTCCATTTTCGCGTACTGTATGTATGCTAAGATAAACAAAATGAATCAAATGAGTTATATAATTAATTTAAATAATGTTAAGATATAGAAAACTAGAACCGTAATACAGACAATATCAAGAAAATAAATTCAATTTTCCAACTTTGCTATATTCAAAATTAGAATGTATATAAACTGTATGTATACGTATAAGGCGTATAATGTGCTCCTGTTAATGATATAAATACAAAACTTTTCTAGATTTTGTGATTAAAACTAACCACGACATATAATGCATTTGGTCAAATCTCTCACTCCCCAATCAGTTACGTGTTGGACAGTGGACACATACGAATCTGTAAATGACCAACAGCGTACGTAAAGAAAATGTTATTTATTTACTAACCGTATGCCCGATGGGATTTCCCATCGACAACACCTTTTTATTAGGTACTCACTTTCTGCTCACTTTAAATGTTTTTCAAAAGCCTAAATCAATATCCACGTTTCTAACTTCAAAAATTACGAACTTCCCATATGAACTTTCATTTTTTGTTTTAACCCCTTAGACAATAAATTTCCAAAAACGTTAACACAACTGAATTTTATTTATAAATAGAAGCTTAAACGCCAATTTTCATAATTCCTGTGCTTAATTTCGTCCTTCTAAACCCAACAGTTTAGGTTGTGCGTTGTCTGTCAACCAAAGTTAAATATTTATTAAATAGGTAAAATATTATTTATTTTAATAGCCATAGTAACATTTTTATATACCACTAACTTCAAAAATAACGAATTTACATACAAAATTTAATTCCCTATTAAACCCACTTCGGGGACGAATTTTCAAAAATCCTTTCTTAGTGCTCACCTACATTATATAAGAAACTCCTGTGCAAAATTTTATCCTTCTAAACCCAACGGTTTAGGCTGTGCGTTGTCTGTCAGTCAGTCAGTGTTAGAAATTTATTAAGTAGATTAAATTATTACAGTTTCAAGACGCATTCAAATCTCTCTAAACGTAAGTTCATCCGAAGTATATATGCCAACAACAAAACACGATAGTTAGTAATATTGCCTATACTCAAAGGTTAACCGACACATCTTTTGCTTTAACGTGTTTCGTGCTAATTGTTACATTCGAAGTGAATGTCAATAGGTTTTACTTAAAAAAAAATAAATAAAAATGACTTATCAGAGCCACACTATAAAACATTTTATCCAGACAAGATGTTATTATTATTATAAAGCCGTTATGAACTTTAAAATGAATTTACCACATCAAAAACTATGCGAAGTATTTAAACCAAACATATTATTTTGTTTATAACTCTTACATACACTAGATTTAAATACACAATCTACATATAATGTATAACTTCTATTATCAAAGTGCATTTATTTTAATAATGTATATTTTACTTGAAATGTTATTAACAAACTTAAATGAAATGTTTAATAAGAATACTTATTATTAATTATTTAAATAATTATTATCATAAATCAGTCTGCGATGGATTTACATTAGATTTAATATTCAGACAGAAGTGTTTTCTGATAAAAGCAAATTTAATTCAACAAGCGAGAAGTGAAAATTGTTTTTATTGAACTTAAACTTTTTGTTATTAAGAAACCAATTTCTAGTTAAGTCTCGACAATTACCGAAAATGAGTGAGATAGTTTTGTGGATAACACAAGGAATATTTAAACTTTTCCAAAATTTTGTTAAACAATTAATTAAAAAGAAAAAAAAAACTTAGAACAATAAAAAAACAGGAAAGATTTAAAAATTTCAAATACAACGCCATCATACTTTCTCGCACGAAATCACCACGAAATAGTGCTACTGGTGACATCTAGTCCACCGAGGCAGAACTAAAGAAGTTTCTTCGATGTCAATGTCAATAAAAACAATTAAAGCAACCTGAATTTACCTTTTTAAATAAATTTATTGATGTTTAAGTTCGAAAAAAATTCTGATGATACCACTTATTCATCCTCTTAATTCCTGATAATGTCCAAAATTATCCCCAAACCTTCAAAATGAATATTTTAGGTTATGTATATTACAGTCCAGTTTCTAAAATTCAAATGTGGTAAGAGACAATTGCAACAATGTAGTTTCTAAACAATTTTTTCAATTTTTGCCATTCGAAATTTTCAAACATGTCGACATTGTTTAAAAAAGTTGTAGTGGGAATTTCGGGAGGTGTTGATAGTGCTGTAGCAGCTTTTCTTTTAAAGAAAAAAGGTTATAAATCAATATAAAAGCATTAAGGTTATCTCCAACCAAAATAATTTTCCATTGTTGCACCAGGTTTCGATGTGTTGGCGGTATTTATGAAAAATTGGGACATTCCTGACGAAACTGGTTTTTGTAGCGCCGATAAAGATTTTGAAGACGCTTCAAAAACTTGTTCCAAATTAAATATTCCAATTACTCAAGTTGATTTTATTAAAGAGTATTGGAATTTTGTTTTCCATGACTTAATTTCCGATTATCAATCGGGTTACACGCCTAATCCTGATATATTATGTAATCGTTACATAAAATTTGATCATTTCTTTAAATATGCCACCGAAAAACTTTCGGCTGACGCAATTGCAACGGGACATTACGCACAAACTAGTTTTGGGCCTTTTTTAGAAAATTATAGTAATAAAAGTATGTTTTTGTTGCAAATAAATTAAATTATGGGGTTCTTTTTTGAGTTTTTCTTCCTTTTTTTTGATAGATGTTCAATTATTTCAGTCGAAAGATACTTTTAAGGATCAGACCTTCTTTTTATCCCAGGTGCATCAATATGCATTACGGAAAACCATGTTTCCAGTCGGGAATTACGTAAAAAGTGAGGTCCGAGCAATTGCCAGGGAATTAGACCTAGAAATTGCCGATAAACATGACAGTACAGGAATATGTTTTGTGGGAAAACGTAGTTTTCATAATTTTATTTCAGAAGTCAGTATTAAAGCTTCTTCAAATTATCCTTTTTGTAGAAAATAATCAAAAATTTTTGATTTTTAGTATGTTCCTGATACACCAGGTCCTTTTATCGATATCGATACGGGTAAAGAAGTTGGTAAGCATTTAGGACTACACTATTGGACGTTAGGACAAAACGCGCGATTAGCAGGATATCCAAAACCTTTTTTTATAGCCAAAAAGGATGTTGACACCAACACTATTTATGTGGTAAATCAATTCTGGACAATTTGTCCGAATTTTTAGCTACAAAAACAAACAATTTTTCTAGGTTCAAGGCACCGATCATCCATTTCTCTTCACCCAACTATTTTTCACGACCAAACCTCACTGGATTGATCCGGATCAACCATTTTTCACGACTGGGACCGTTCTAAAATGTAAATTTCGATTCCAGCACACAAAACCATTGATGGAGTGTGAAATATATTTGGGCCAGGATAATTTAATAGTGTATTTAAAGGAGCCACTTCGTGCGATAACACCAGGACAGTATGCCGTGTTTTATTTGGACAGGCAATGTTTAGGAAGTGCCAGGATAACGGAATTGGGGCCAAATATGTATTTATTGAATGGTGATTATTTGAAAGAATTTGATACAAATAAAACGGTAGCTCAAGTTCAAAATTAATTGTAAAATTAACCCTCTGATGACGACTGAGATTGTTATAATTTTTTAGAATAAAATTTATGAAAATTGAATATTTATTTTGGTCACAAATTAATCCTTTTTTTGTAGGATAAAAATAGAAAAATCTGATATATAATTTTTCCAACAGCAGGTGGGGATAATCAAAATTTTTCGAAAGTTTTTGCTTGTCCACTTTCATGGTGGCCACAGATTTTTAAAGATCAAATTTCCTGACTTTTCCAGAAAGTTTAGAATTCCCTGACATTTCCAGGTTTTCCAGTAATGTGGCCACCATGACTTTAATAATTTCAATTTGCTTGAATTTTCGCTCCTGAAGATGATCATTTAAATGATTGAAACATGTAGTCGTAACTTTTTAAATTTATTTCTTCGTTTTGTTTCTTCTACCTATAGTTTTGCAGGTTGTCGGTCCCTCGAAAAATTTTGAAAAAAATCTGAATTTAATTGCTTTTAGAGTACTTAGTATGTTTTTATTTACAAAATTTCAGTACCAATAAAGGTAAAACCACAAAATGAAAATTTTTTTACAGAATTTGATAAATTGCATGTCAAATATTATAAAATACGAATAAGTAAATCTATGAAGTAATTTTTTTTATTCATAGATGTCGGTGCTGTAAAGTATCATCATTTTTAACTAAGGAGATAAATCGATCGAATAATTTACTTCCGTTTCCTTTCGTACAAATTTTTATCAGCATATTCATGCATGCTGTAACACAAATAATAAATTTAAATTTCAATATTCCAATTTTTAACCACAAATTCCAGGATTACCCTAGCGACGATACCCGGAACTAACGTATGACAGACAATTTTCATACAGCTGAGCGTTCTAATAATAATTTTATAAAATTTATACATAACTTGTGCGTATAATTACGTTAAAAAAAAAGTGTTAAAATTTCATTCTTTGGAACCAACACACATCAACATTGTATTTTTGAAAAAAACTGTGTACCCTGGCGAAGAAGTTTTGCAACATTTGCAGTCTCGTAAATGTCCAACAAGAAATCGCTCTAAAGTTGTTTTTTTTTTAAATCACGAAATAACATTAAGCTCGGTACATTTATCACTCAAATTTTAAAAAGTATCTATCATACGTACGCAGCCACCAGGGAAATTTAATCGTTGCCAATTGGCGACACAACGATTACGTAAGTGCCTGTTTTTTTTTTTTGTTTTTTTTTTTTTTTTAAATTAGAAGCTATTTGGATCTGTCGAATGGTGATATGACATCTGGTGTTGAAAAATCAGACTATTCTTAAAATGCATTTGTTGAAATGTCATTTATGAACTGAATTTTGTAGATCTGAAAATACATACAATTGATTTGATTTTTCCATTCATTTACAGTTCTCCAGTTATTTTATGACGTTTGCTATTTAAATTTAACGTTTGTATACTCTAAATTGTAATATTCATTAACTCATTCACCCATTTTGTCATATTTTTACCATTTTTTAACTGTTTTATAGATGTAAAATTTTCTCTCCTTCAATAAAATCTCTGCTTTGGGCTTGTGTCAACCCAAATACAAACAGTTCTAATATTTATCATTTTTTCTTAATATAACTCTGATTATTATATATAAAACTAATGTTAATGCACTTTTTCGTCAACCATTTTTCTTAAGCTCCGCCTATTTGACAAATCCCAATATAAAGTAAAATTTTTTTATATGTACATACGTTTAATTGTCAATAGAAATATGTATTATACAAATTATGTGCGGATTACTAGATTTTTACTTAATACTAGTTCTAATTTTACCACCAGAGGTGTGGGTGAGAATCTTTGCGTCGCCAACAGAGTTTCTTTGGAATAGAAACTAACGTTCGATCAGTAAATTAACTTTTTCGATCGCTTTATAACACCGAATGATTCATTTGACTTCTATAATACTGGGTACAAAGAGTTAAATTTAAATTTTTAACCTTTTAACAAGTAAAGGTTCCTAAATAAACAAATGTTAATACAAAAATTTAACAAAATTTCAGTCTACACCAAATTTTATACGTCGTTATCTTCTATGTCGATCATAGTGTTTTCGATCATCGCGATCCCTATCATCCTCCCGTCTTTTTTGGTCCCTTCGATCCGGATATTTCGAATCATCTTTACCATATCGTCTATTACTATCTCTGTCTTGTTCTCGACGACTCGAATACGAATAATATTTTCCATCCTTGTTTCTATTGTTGTCTTCGTCATACCTTCTACGTTTACTTTCACTTTCCGCCTCCCTGGTATTTTCTTTTGATTGACGTGATTTTTCTGGTTGTTCATATTTTTTGTAGCCGTTGTCTGATTTTTCTTGCTTTATTTCGACGTCATCTTCGTCGTCACTTGAAGAATCGGATTTTTTGTCTCGTTTTCGTTTCTTTTTCTTCGATTTACTGTCACTGTCGGATGCACTACTGGATTCATGATCATCTGAATCATCGGATTCATCGGAACTGGAATCTTTCTTACGTTTTTTATTTTTCTTTTTCTTCTTCTTCGATTTCTTATTTTTCTTCTCTTTCTTTTTCTTGTGTTTATCCTTTTTCTTTTCTCCATCGTTCTCTTTCTTAACGTTCGTGTAGATTGGTAAACGTTCTGGAAGTCGAAGGTCTGCAAATTCTGGATTTTCTTCACTAACGGGAGCCGAATCGGTTTTACGTTGTTCTTGTAACGAAAGTACTTGCGATTGGGGACCGCAACCTTCATCATGCAGTGTTTTGGTCACTTCATCCAATTTCGCCGAATCTTTTGGCACTTTATAGTTTTGGACATGGTCCACACGTATGGTGCGTTTCAGTATTTTGATGCCGTTGAAATTGTCCACAGCTAACACGGTGGAACGTTGATCCTCGTAGCAGAGGAAACAGAAACCTCGCGGTTTTCCGGTATCCTTGTCACGAACCAGATTTATATTAACCACTTCACCATACTGGGAAAATATGCATATTATATCACCTTCGGTCAATTCGTACGGGAGACCACCGATAAAAATCCACGCGGAATCTTTATATTGATCGTGCCAGGATGTTTTGTTACTGGTGCGGAGTTCTTGTTCGCTGAGTTTTTTCACATTTTTCATATTACTGTGAATGAAAATTTCGGAAAATATTAATTTTGCAGTAAAAATTAAAGGATTATACTTAAATAAGTGAATACTCACGTCATAGGATTCATTTTGACAATTTATGTTTCTCAAAAAAGCAAAAATTTAAAATTTTATTTACGTTTTTAAAGGCTAACCTCACTTTTTGAATACGTGAACCACCAAAACTGACATTTGAAAAACAAGGTTGGTAACACTGAAGATAAGCTGTCACTTCTGTACCGTAGGTTCGGATCAATGGGCACGAATTCAATCTTCAGACCGTATTTTTTTGTACACATACTGGGTCTTTCAAGCAACTAAGAACATATAAATTTTAACACAGGGCAAATTTGATATGATCAAGGGGTGCTTTATTTTATTATTATTAAATATTTAGCAAAACTTTAAATAATATCGCGTCAAAATAATGTTTAAAAGTAATTAAAAGACAATAGTAGTAAATTTATTGAGATAACTATAAATAAATCTTAATCTAATGTTGAAATATTTATTAACAAATAATAATGCTTACTAGAAAATTGTACACCTACTGTTTTGTTTTCAAATTTACTTTTTTGCAATTAAAGAAAATTTTAATAACTATGGACACCAATATAAAAATAATACCCATAAGGAAAAAACATACTCTGATCCCAACACTTTTTTCCCATGTTAAATTTTGTATGTTCTTACTTCGCTGAAACAGACTGTATTTTATGAGTATGTAATCTTTAATATATTAAAAATTTACGCGAGGATGGTCACTTTATTACAGTATCAAAAAATTTTTTAAAATATCGGTGGTTTTTGAAAAAATAACAAAAATCATATAATCTCTTCTCTATGATAAACTAGGGTCAAAAGAGAGGAAAAAGGGGTGAATGGGGGCGACCCGTAGGGCCGACCAAAAATCTATAGATCCAAAAAAGAAATATTTCATGATTTTCTGTAGAATTAAACGTGAAATCTAAAGTTAATAAAGTATAGAATGTTATGATACTGAATAACTTGATGAGCTTGAAAGTACTCTGTTCTGTGTTCCAATACATCCTTCATCCGTCCCTAATTACCCCGCATTCGTCCCTTTATACTTTTTATATAACGTCCCTATTAACCTATATACTGTCCCTATTCACACCTTTTCCGTGCCTATTAACCTTCAACTTAGCCCAAATGTCAAGTCCCCATTATTTTCTCTTAAAAAAATAAAAACAACTAAAAGTTTCCAGTCTCCATTTCTCAGATATGTTTCAAAATAACTAAAATTTCGAGTAACAACAATTTATTCATCAGAGCACCAAAATAAATGGTTTTTAGATAAAGTTTTAAGAAACAAAAAATAGCACTATTTAAAAACGTCAATCTAAACTAATTTTTCAATATTTTTTATCCAACTTCAAGCTTAGTCACCATTGTGACCCGAAAGAATAATTATTTTACTATAGTTTAAGGAAAGTATATGTTCGTTCGCATTTACATCTCTAGTGTTTCTAAACTAAGCTCATGAATAACATTTTTTGTTCCGTTCCTATTCACTCGCTTGTCTCGATTGATTCCTATCTACGGTACTAATCGTTATTTACCATTTATTATAGGTTATGTGGAATTAGAAACGTCAGAAACCACAGAAATATTATTAGAATATTTATAATGAGTAAAGACAAGGTAAGAAATTATAAGTATTATTGAAAAAAAATTAATTTTTATACCAAAAAAATTTTATTTTTAGGATAAAAAAGCGGATAACAAAGATCCGTTAAAAAATTGGTCGCCGTACGCGAAAGTTTACGACCCGTTAAAAATCGGCTCAATTGACGGAACCGACACTGAACCTCACGATCGAGCTATCGTGCGAGCAATCAATTCCGAATACTATCCAAATCGGCATGTTAAAGGTCGTCCCGAAAACACTATATTCGTGGCGCGTTTAAGCCCCAAAACCACCAAAGAAACTATCAAAATCCTCTTCTCCGAGTACGGTAAAATTCATCGATTTCGATTAGTTCGCGATATCGTCACGGGCACGCCGAAAGGTTACGCGTTCATCGAATACGAACAAGAGAGTTCCGCTGAAGAAGCGTACAAAAAACTGAATAAATTCCATTTGGATGGCAGCGAAATTTTTGTGGATTTTGAATGTGAACGTTTGTTGAAAGGTTGGAAACCGCGGCGACTTGGCGGTGGTTTTGGCGGACGAAAAGAGTCCGGGCAATTACGTTTCGGCGGACGAGATAGACCGTTTCGGAAGCCGATCATTGTGGACACGATCAAGAAAGATGGACGAAGTAATTCGAAGGATCGACATCGTATCGAAAAATTGAAAAGATAATTTGAAACTTTTTTTCGTGTTGTGATATTATTTTAAGGACATAAACTGTAACTTTTTTATTGTAAAATAAAACTTAACAAAAATACACTGTAAAATACATAGTTCACACTGTAGTATACATAGTTCGTCATTTAATAAGCCAGTAGTCCTCAAACTTTCTGATCTACGACCTCCCTTTGCACTTAGGAGTTTCGAAAAACACCCGAAATATGTAGAAATGGGTATTTGATCTGTAATCAATTATTTCTGCAACCCCCTAAATAGTTTCCCACTTTGAGAATCACAGCTTTCAGCTATTCCAGAAATATATTTTTGAATTTTATAAAATCAAATTGGGAAGTGTTCCCCATCCTAATTATACGCCACTCTAAAGCTCAGTATTTCGCAAACGAGTCTTCGATAGGGTACCTAGATTGATTTTTCAAGTACAGCTGAATCTTTTTTATGTGATAGATAGGGACCGTAAAAAAAAAATTATTCAAAAACTTTATGCGGTAGATCGGGACCGCATAAAAAAAGTTTCATAGAAAATACGTAACTCAAAACCTCACATTTCCTTAGAAATTGCTTTTCTAAATAAAAGATAATGCATTAATTTACACGTGGGAACATTTTATTTCACTTTTACAATATTATAAAAATTGTGAGAAATACTTCTGTAAAAAAAAACATGATGAAATTTTATATTCTTATGTAATGTACGGATTAAATGTTTAAAAATCATCAAAAATTAATTTTATCAAAGTAAATTATTATAATTAATGTTTAAGTTTCTTACTTTCTCTTGCGTTTGATTCACAAAAAGCAATTTTAATGGCCATTTTTTTCAAAAACCGCATAGAAAAAGATTCAGCTGTATTAGGAGAAACAAAATTTTCATTTAGAAACCACTAGTACAGGTGGCTGAATTACGATGACCATTTTCTTTCGATCAAAAGATATCATAATGACATTTTACAAGAATTTAAAAATAACCGTCATAAATGACATCGCGTTTATGCGTAGATGAACGCTCAAAGGATTTTCAATTGCCTATATGAATTAACTGAGGTGTAGTGCTAATGTCGTTCTCGTGTGCAACTGAAGAAAACTCTTATCCGAGTTCATCCGACTGAATCCGAAAAACTACGAGGCGGAACTTCTACAGTATAATTAACTTATTATCTTGCTATAATTATGGTAGCAGAGCGTGGTTCATCGACTTGAATTTTACTTTTCGATGAAATTTTTTATCCAAATTTCGACTGTTCTTGTTTTAAATGGGCGTTATATAATTCGAAAAAAAGAACAATTTACTTTTTATAACAAAAATTTATTGTTTTTAACAATTTTTTTATGAAAAGAAATTATAAAGATACATAGGCGATTAGGATAATAATAGGTACATTCTTTACCACTAGGTGTAATCAATTTAATCTTTGAAAATAATTACAAACGAGAACAATTCACAGATTTTAGCAATTAAAATTTACATCACATGTACTCTAGGGTAAGGGGATAAAATTTGAAACAAAACATTTTACATAAAAGCTAAAAAAAATGGCGTCAAACAGATTCCATTTATCAAATTTAAAAAGACCATAATTACTCTAGAGTACATAATCAATCCACCTATCGACATCTGTGTAAATTAACGTGAAACTAAAAATACTTTTTCTTAATTATTTAAATTGGAAACATCGAATCGTTCAACGACCCAAGCCATTTGAACGATCACAAATCACAAAAAAACATTTTATTCGTAAAATTTATTAAAAATTAAATTTTTAAAACTATAACTACGCCTTTAATGATAAGAAAATTATAAAAATTTTTAAGAAATTAGCAAAAATTTATGTGTTTGTAGTTGACCCACCCATATCGGCATCTTGTACGTTTTGATTTCGGGTCTAGAAATTGAAAAGTTTTTAGTACAGTAACGTTCTAATAATTTATTGATAAAATAAATAGGTTGATGAATACTCGAACATGTTAGACAAAGACACTGAAAGACAGAGACAATCATGTCGTTAAGGTGATTGTGTTTATACCTTTTTGTTTTCTAATTCATTCTTTAATTTAATAGCTTCAAGCTCTAGCTGGTCGTCCATTTGGTCCATTTCAAACTGTCGTGTTCCTAAACAAAACAAAAAATTTAATTTTGAACATAATTTTTTTTTTAAAGTCCAAAATTGTACCTGGTTTTGCGCATACTGCAAATCGTTGCGCTTCCTTCATATGTTTCGTTTTGAGATTGAATTCTTTTACGTAACTATTGTAAACTTCTGTAAAACTATCTTGAGGTGAGAGACCATAAAGTGCCTGAAAAAATTATTAACGTTGAAAATATTTATAGGGGTTTATTTCAAATTTCAAATGTACTCATATTATTATTTATGGTACTTTTGGCCGTGTTAGAAACTTGAAATTTGGTATGAATGTAGATCTTTACCTAAAATATTTTTTGTAAGAACTTTTGAATAAAATATTTTCAAATATTTGTGTTCTTTTTATGCAATTTTCTACAAACAGATATTCCAGTAACATAAATAAAATAAAAAATAAAGAAATCTATGGGCAATATATATTTTGAACAGAGATATGTTTAATTTTTGAAGATAGAGGTAGAAGGTAGAGGGAGATAGGTTTACTCCAAGGTATATATGTTTACGAGGTACACTAAATCCGTATACTACAATGTATTTCTTTCGGAATGCAATCAGCTGTTTTATAGCGTCAACTGATCATCACTTGATCATCAATAATATTTGTATATGAACTGTCATCTTTAAATTTTAAAGTATTATTTCTGAATAATTATTAGTTAATATTCAGTTTAATATAATTATTTTTATCAATTTTTCACATTTTGTTTGTTATTTTGTGCCAAATGTAAGTTATTTAGTTATTTTATCTAATTTCATTAATTGCTGCTTTGAAAATCGTCATTTCAGGGCCGGTATCTAAAATTGTTCTTACGTATTTTTATAGTCATACCTGGTATATGATGTTCTGTGCCAAATTGTTGAAATTCAGACATTAAGACATTAAATAAAGACGTTAGCTATTTTCGATATCCAAAAAAAGGTGTAGAATAATGTTGTTGAATTAAAAACATTGAAAACACCTAAATTAATCCGTAATTAACAAAGTAAGACAGAGTTTTTCATTAATGTTTCATAATTCCCGAATTCTATGACATACAGAGAATGAACACATACATGTGTAACATTATCGAATATATTTGTATCTATTTTTCTGACAAACCGTAATAAATATATTTCAAATACTTATTTTATCTATATTTAATTGAAAAAATTATATTAATTATTTCTTATTCTTTCTTCTGAAAACGACTCGGGTATTTTATATTTTCATTAATTTAAATGTTTTTGTTCACTTCCAACATTACTAAGACATAATAAAAAGAAAAATATTCCGGACCTGGCTAATCTTTTGATCTATACCACGGAAATAACGTGTTTAATGAACGATTACATCATCAATCATTTTAGCGCTACTTTTAAAAATAAAATCAATTTTTTTTAGATGTTAAAGTATAAAAAACTTGCCACGTCTATGTGGTTTTAATAAAATAATAATAAAAAATACGCTGCCAATGGGGTGTGGCACACAGCTTTCTCGTGCTCGTAAAAGACTTTAAAACAGTATTCTACCAAATATATATACCGTGAAATTATATTTTCGCCTTAAAGTTCATAAAAAATTGTTGTAACTCAAAATACTTAAAGGCTAAATTATAAAATAATAGCAAAAATATTTTAGAAACTAATTCCCAAAATACTTTAAAAATTTGAGCGAAGTGAGACTAGCAGTAAATAAGATTTTGTCATTTAATGGGACTTCATGGTAGCAGCGTAGCTACCGTTACTCCGATTTCGATTAAATTCATAAGGGACCATCTAGGAACCAAACAGCATAATTTCTGAAAATTTCATTAAAAATAATCGAATAGTTTAGAAGTTATGCCACTTGGTGCAAACTGACGACACACAGACGGACAGACACCAAACAAACCAAAATTGTTCAGGAAGCTTTAAAACGTAAAATGTGCGTAAAAAATATTTCTAAAAACAACCAAATTCATTCTACCTAGAATTTTGAGTACCTTGTTTTTCCGAACCCCTTGAGACACAAACGAAAATCAAAGAGGTACAAAGGGATCTCTGTCGAAATATCCTGTTTTTAAAATTGAAGTATTTCAAAAAACAATCAAGTTGGTTCTACCTAGAATTTCGGGTACCGTCAATCTTCGAATCTTTTGAGGTACAAACGACAATAATAGAGATACAAACAGGTACAAGCGAATTTCTATCAAAGGATACTAATAAAATTAAAATACTCAAATTTTGGGCGTTCGTCATTTTTAAAAATTTTTCTGTTTAGGTACCCTTCGAGGCACAAACAAAATAATTATTTTTGAATTTGCAATATTTACCGGTTTTCAGTATTTAGGATGAAATTCCACAGACCAAATTTTGCAACAATGAATTATTTTTAAACAAACAATCTATTCGTTACAACATCTTTTTAAACAAACATTGACGTTTTCCCTCTAAATTTATTTTGGAGGGAAAAAATTTTTTATTTTTCAAAAGTGATCACAATGCTACCGCTACTTTAGTAGTCTCGGAAGCAAAATTTGACTTTTTTTTTTGAAAATAGTTACCTTAAATTTTTGATATACTTCATCAGCTTTTTGACGAATTTGTTCAGCGCCCTTCATAAATTCACTATGCTGTTCCGGCGTCAAATTCCAAGCCTTCACATTTCCTATATATCTACGTAGGCGTCTAACCATTTCCACGACGTGGGGATGTTTCGTTAACATTAACTGTTCAATCGGTAACGTGGAAATCTGTTCCAAACAGTGTAACGCTTTGTCCGTGTCCGCCTTTTCTAATCCTAAATAAGTCTTGATCTCTGAATCGTACTCGACTAATTTCGATTCCAGTTGTAGCCAATGTAATCGCTCCTGTTTTCGATCCACCACACACTTTTCGATGGCCAGTATTCGTTCTTCGGTGGTCAGTTGTGGATTTAGTACAACGTTCGGTCGTTTCGGTGAAATACTGCCCTGTTCAATATCCGTTTTGAGTCGAAGTAGGTTACGTACAGTGGCACCGTTCCACTGTATTCGTTCCATTTCGGTGTTGAATTTTTCCGGTCTGTCGTCGGGCACTTTGATTCCGATAAAATCACCTTGTGGCGTCCGGGCGATTAACAGCAGGTTTTTCTGTTTGAATAGGTCGTCATCAGCGGTTGCAGGAGGATCTAGAAATCATAAAAATTTGTTAGGTTGAAAAGATCTAGGTCAGGTCTGTGAAAAATGACAGAATACTTTGCATTTAATATCAAGAGTAACGTAAAAGGCTCTATACCGAAACACTATTTTTAGGTGTATAATTAAACTGGCTTATAAAAATTGACAAATAAATTAAACATCCATGTTTTTTTCTTAATAAGCATGAAAAAAAATTTTTTTTTAATCCAATGAATATGATTTTTAAAAAAATATAACCCAAAAATTTTTATTTATTAATGTTTTTCTTTTACAAACGGTAAGCACACATATCGGAACACAAAAAAATTATTAACACTAGAGGACACGTGTAATGACACATAGAGTGATATCTAGACGTCAAAGTAAGAAACATAGAATGGTTTAAGTATCAAACGTAAATAAAGGATCAAAATACTGTATTTTCTACAAATAAGGTTTCGCCATCTAGTGATCTTGTAAAAAACGACAGTGGAATTTATTTTAGTTCAGTTACTAAAACTAATATGTGAAAATGACCACCATTTATCAATATTTTTTTTATTTATCAATTGATTATACGCTTCGAAATAAAAAGAGTATTAAAAATTTTACGATTTTAAAGCAGTAAGTAAATATTTTAGACCCAAAAAGAAATTAAAAATATTTATAATATAAATATTTTGTTGTTTTACGTACATTACATATGAAGGGTACAGGGGAAAAACGATCAGAGTCACAAAAAGTAAAAAATGCCAAAATCCATGCAGTTATGTTGGCAGTATGCAAAATATTGACCCCGTGCTAACATTACAAGTGAAAATCGAACATAGTCCGTGACATGCAGGGGAAGAACCAAATTTTTTTGCTGAAAAATGCGCATATAATACATAATTCGATGTCAAATTTCGCGAAAACGGCTAGCCGTCTATTTTCTGCTGGCATGGCGTTTTCTAGCTTACTATATTAGCAATAATCACCGAAAGTTTGAACCAGATCCTATGCGTGGTTTTCAGGCAAAAAAATTTTATGTTAAAAAATGCGCCTATAATACATGATTCACACTTTAAAGTTTAAAAACGCTCCCCTGAAAAAAATTACTTTTTGTGACTCTGATCGTTTTTCCCCTGTACCCTTCATATGTTAGAGACATAAGGTTATATTTGTATTGAGTAAGTAATACACCTATGTAAATAATATTTAAACAATATAAAAAGTTGATTTAGCTGTTATAATGTTTTAACTGGACTAATAAAAATTATTTGTATATTTTTATTATGCTAACTTGAAAATTTAACTGGGAAATGTTAAAATTTATAACTCATGTGTTTTTAATGGCACATAGAGTGACATCTACACGTCAAAGTAGGAAACATCGAATGGTTTAAGTATCAAACGTAAATAAAGGATCAAAATACTGTATTCAACAAAAATTGTTTAAAATATATATATGTATTTCTTTAATTGAGTAAGGAAACATTAAATGCGAGGTTAACTTAAATTGGAAATAATCATTCTATTAATAATAATTTTTGTTATCAGAGGTTTCTTTCAGAAATAACTTCATTAATATATAAATGTCAAAAATGTTCGGACATATGATCGCGTTCCGGTATAGGGCTTTTACGTTACTATTAATTTAAATATTTCTGGACAAGTTCTCTATTTTTTTTAACTTTATGAGAACTCTCTTCAATGGTAAATTCTACAATTACCAAAATCGCCCTGAGTAATCAAACTCACAATTCATTTTGCCAACGAAAAAATTACGCAAATGCCTCAAGTTGTGAAATTGGAAGCTTTATCAAGCAGAACATGTATTGGAATGCGTCAAATGGGTGGAACTTAAAAAAATAGCTGACGAAAAATTATGGGTCATACACAATCAATGAAATAAGGAATAAGAAGTATGCCATCTAGTGACGTTGAATGGAACTTTAACGTAACTACCCATAGGTATATGTATTTAGGTATTTTTGTACATCAAAATTCATGAAAAAATAACGTTCGTGATGACTTTTTTTGTCACTAAAGTGAAAAAAATCACGAATTTTGACGTACAAAACTACCTACATATTTATATCTATGAACAGTTACGTTAAAGTTCCACTCAACGTCACTAGATGGCATACTTCTTATTCCTTATTTCATTGATTGTGTAAACACCCTAACACTGAAAAAGTTTTATATACATTTTAATGGGGTATTTGACATTAAAGAAAAGCAATTAAAACAAAGTTAGTGAAAATTGATAATAAAAGGCAGCAATTTATTATGGTAATTCATCTTATTTACCATTATTTAATTTTAAAAAAAAATTAAAAAAGTAATTTTTTAGCTAAAATCCACCTGAAGAGAAACGGGCTGTGACGCTGCATTGTCTTATATTTCAACACTATCGCCACTAGGATCGCTACTTTCAATTTCGGTTAGCAAACATAACTGTGGAAATTAATCTAAATTAAATTAATTTTTTTTAAAAATCAACAATTTCTTTTCCATTAAAAAGAAAAACAATTTTTTTCCTTAGTTACAGAACACCTGTTGCTATATAGAGAATGTGACGTAACTGACAGCTAATGAACGTTTTCGCGCCAATTTTGAAAACAAATATTAAAATAATTTTTTCTAAAGATTTTTGGGCATTATTTTTAAAAATTTAAAATATATACATGCACAATACATAAATAATACAAAATTAGTCAAATATCCCATTGGCGATTCGACTTCACATAAATGTTTGGCCTTACAGTTTCTAATTTTACCAACAGAGGCATGAGTGACAATCTTTTCATCGCCATTTTAAAGATGGCGGTCAAATTTCAAAACATATGTTTTTCGTGCATTTATTAAAATTCTGCTATTAATTTGCAATTTTTTATCAATCTGTACAAACTATATTTTCGTAATTATTAAAAATTTTACACCATCTTCAGAGAAATTAATAAAATCAATAAGTTTTTACAAAATAACCACAAACTTCGCATACTCGAGTCAAATATTAAATTCGCTAAAGATGGAATAAAAACTGAAAAGTATTATAAATACCCTGATTAACTTCATCATCCATAAAAATTTCAAATTTTGGATTCTGATTAGATTTTCTGGTAGCATCTTCCACGTTAAAAATTTCTTGTTCTGTTACAAATTCTCCGGTTTCCATATCACGTTTGACAGCACAGCTTGAAGAAAATCCAATATCATTGCGACCGAATGCACATCGGTAACTTTTCAATTTCGATTTCTTCGGATTTTGACAGTATTCTTGATACGCCATCATCTCCACGTCGCCATTTTGAGTCATCGCCACGGACAATTGCATTCGTGCATCGAGAAATGATTGCTTCTTACAATTCCGCAATGTTTCGGTGATTTTCTCAATGGTTGGATAACCAATAAAGTCTTCCTCGTTTTTCGACAGTTGTGTCAGTTCCAAAGACATCGCCATTATTTTCCGGGTGATTTCGTTATATGAATTTTCGGATTTTGGTGATGGTTTTTCGCGTAACATATTTGTTTCCAGACGTTTCCGTTTGACTTGTTCGTTTAAAGTTTTGATATAATTTTCACAGTCAGATGAATCGGAATCGGTGCCATAGTGGTAATTTTTCTCGCGATAGTTCGCGTACGAAGTTGACGGTTGGTCCAAGTCGTGGGGTAATTCTTGTTTCGGTACTTCCTGTTTAGTAAATTGAATTCTGCGTTTTCTAGAACGCGATTTACGACCATTCGAGTTTTTTGGTTGCTTGTCCGATCCATTTGTGGCGATTTTCGTTTCTGAATTTGGACGCTCATCTTTTGGCGACGTGAATTGTTTCGCACTGCGAGAAATATGGGCATGAAACAGTTGAAATTTGACGTCCATTTTTTCCGGATTAATATTTTCGATTAACCAGTGTAGATCATCGGATTTCCAATTTTGGAGATTCACGTTTGCTATAGCCAATGAATCCACAAGTGAAGTTAATTGAAGTTTTATGTTGCGTTTTTTTTGAGCGTGGCCCGAACACGATTCCGATTCTGATTCCGATTCACGCTTGTGACGTTTCAGTTGATTGCATTGATTGCAGAAAGTTAAGAATGAAACCAGCTCGCTCTCGCGAAGACTCATCAATTTTTCGTAGGGTATCGGATTCGATGGTTTCGTTGGATTGGGTGTCACAATTATGATATCGTCTTCGGAAATTTTCCTTTTACGTAGTTCAGACACACGAATACACCGATTGGAATCTTCGGCAACTTCCGCTTCATGTAAATTTTCGTAGATTTTTACAAGTTCTGTGTAAGAGAAATTATATTCTGATTGTTGAAATGGACTCTCAGCCTGATAGTATTTTATAAACGTAGAGAACTCCATAGTCTTGACGAGTTCTTCGTCGCTATCGTCCGACACACCGTAATCACTGTCGTCTAAAACTTGCGTATCGTCCACCAGGTCGTATTTGGGTCTCTTCGGGCACGGGCACGCGTCGTTAAATTCACATTGGACGGTGTAAACAAGGTAATTGGTCCGTCTGGGACGAAGACTACGATCAGCTTCGGGACTGGTGAGATATTTCATTAACGCCGCAACATCCGAGTTCTGCCGACGTGACATTAGCCGCTGGGAGAAACGGCGTGCACCAGGTGGTCCAGGTGGTGCGCTCTTCGATTTTTTGTTTACCTTCTTTCGTGGGTTAAGTAATTTTAAGTTTTGTTCATTAGTCGCGCATCGGGACAGGGTGGATGGTACGCGGGGATGGGCTGAAGGGTTGATTCGGATGGATTTTGATTTCTTCGGCACCAATGCATATTCAAAATTGTCTTTTGGGAGTGATTGTTTGGATTGAGTACTGTTAGTTTTGATATTTTTATGATCGGGAATTTTTGGGGTCGAATTTTTTTGATTTGTTTGAATGATATTATCGATACCGTAAGTGTGTTTTAAGTCGACACATTTTTTCGAACTGTCACAAGTGAAATTTTGCTTCATTTTGTTCATTTGAGTATCTATGGATACGTAATCTGAATTTTTTATATTTGATGACAGTGCTTGATAATGTAAATCGTTGAAATTTGGATATAAATAAGTATCGTATTGTACCCGAAGTGATGCGTCTGAATTATTCCCTACCATCGATGAGACTTCTTTTATTTCCGGGGATGAATTTCGTGTCCCATTCAAAAATTCAATATCGTTCGGTTTGTAATACTTGTAAGATTTGAAAATAAGTGAACGCCGTGACTTTTCAATTTTTTCCGGTATGATATGTGTTAGCGGAAATTCTAAAATTAAAACAGTGCAGGATCAGCACCATATTTGTAAACTAACTACACGATATTAAACGTTTAATTTAACCCTTTAAATACGGATTTGCTGTTCAGAAAATATTCTCAACAGAAGGCAAGCAATTATTCAATTTTCAAGCAAGCAGGCAAATTTTTGAATAAAATATTGGTAAAAAGAAAAAGGGGTAAATTGTACACTTTTACGGTCACCTGGTTTTTTGGCTATAACACGGGGTCTCCACTAGACATAATTGATGTCAAGACATATGTCTTAGCATAATTTAACATATAATCAATAATGGGAACCTCTTATGTCTTAACATATTTAATTACTAAAAATTGTAAATCGTATTATTATTTGTAAAAAAAGATTTTCAACGCTGTAACATTAATTCTATGTTTACAACGACTAGAAAATTTAGAAAATGAAAGAAAAAAAATTGAAGCAAAAATCTCCCAAATGTTGGGTTAATTCATCGATTCGCCATCTTGAAAATCTCAAACGTCAAATTTATGTCTGAAAATATGTTCGAGCTGATGTTATAACATATGTCAAGACATACTGTGTGAGTTTTTCGAGAATTGCCATTTTTATTACAGCCAAAACGTTGATTTAATCGAAAAATTGTTCAAATAAGAGTTGTAAATATCGACGGGGACAACCGATTGCTATAGTCAGGAACTTTATAGCTCTTGTGATTTTCGAGCTATGATGCAAACTTATAGATTTTTAAATGGGACTATATATTAATTTTTCGATAGAACTGATCTAATGCATTAATTAACAACATAAATGAGCAAAAAAAAATTTTTTTACCCAAGTTTAATTTTTTAATTTATCAGTTAGGCGATAAAAATATGCATATGTACTTGAGGCTACTTCAACCGATAGTGTTTTCTTGGTTACATTTCCATTACATCCAAGAAAAGAACCTTTTTCAGTATCATTTCTATCATAAAAATTTAGTTGTAATAAAAATGGCAACTCTCAAAAAACTCACATGGTATGTGTTATAACATAAAATTTAACATTTAGCGTTTCCACAGAACATTTTTATATCACGACATAAGTTTTAACATAATATATGGTCCGATTTGGATGATTATTTTATTACTGTTTTCAACTCGTCTACTTTTTCAAATGTTTTCCTCGACCGGTCAAAAATTTATTTAAAACTAAGCGTCCACTAAATCATTACCGCGGCTTTCATTGTAATAATTTAAACTATATCGTTTAAATAGTATTATAGGCGATGCGAGCGCCTCTGGTTTTCTAAATTCGAAGCTGTATCAAGTAAAGATTTTTGTGTATGTTTAGCTGTCGATAGAAATACGTATTTTACAAATTATGTGCGCATTACTTGATTTTTGAGCACCAATTAAACGTATACGTAAATTTTTACTTGATACTAGTTTCAATCTTACCGCCAGAGACGCGAGGGAGAATCTTTGCGTCGCCAATACAACTGTTTGTCTTTATCTAGCATGTCATAAATAATTCATTATCTAGCAACGCTATTTAAATTAAAGCAAAAATATTTTTAGTTCCTTGGGGACTAAAACTGACACTTTACTCCCTATTGTAAAGGACTAAGTTCCAGAATTGCAAAAAATATATATTCTAGTACAATTACCGTTAACACTTTACAGTTCGAGCACACTACATACGTATGATATCCGAAGCAACATCACGCATGCGTGTGATGCTAGAGCGGATGGGTATTGCCCGGTAACTTTCTTCGTGTAGTAATGATTTCTGTAAACGTTACCGACGAATAGTAACATAATGCATATACTAGGTGCGATAGCTACAATACTTAATGTATTATAGATCACATCGTACCGCTCCCTTACCTACAGTAACTTGACAGAAAGCAAGTATATTTGTACATCTTATTGGTGTACACTAGGGTGGTCCTTAAAAAAACTAATATTTAAAAATTACTAGGGACACCCGTTCATTTTGTTCCACAATATGAAAAAAGACTTCCATAAAAATTTTAGATTTTTAGAAAATGTTTTAGGTGTCGCTACCAAGTTTTGAATTTTCAAAATAATCGAAGATTTATCAAAATTTCTATAAAATTTTATTAAGTTGGTGGGCACCAAAGTGACATTGATTATGAATTAAATAATAAATTAGGACACGCGTTTTGCAGTGCCATCCAGGCTCTGGGAAAATCTATTTAATAAGCTATGACTGAGTGATATGTAATTAAAAGTTAATGTATTGTCCTAATTTATTACTTAAATCATAATCAATATCACTTTGGTGCTCACGAACTTAATGAAATTTCACAGAAATTTTGAAAAATATTCGATTATTTTGAAAATTCAAAACTTGGTAGTGACCCCTAAAACATTTTTTAAAAATCTAAAATTTTTATGGAAGTCTTTTCATATTGTGGAACAAAATGAACGGGTGCCCCTATTAATTTTTCAATATTCGTTTTTTAAGGACCACCCTAGCGTACACGTTATATGAAATTGTTGACGTGATACAGCGTTCCGTCAACAAATTAAAAATATTCCCGGCTCCTGGGGAAGTTTATATCGTAGATGCGCGGACCGTATAGAGTTAATTTTTGATTGATTTAAATTATAACTTGCCCTAACAAAAGTATATTCATTTTCTAACATTAATTTTATTAATCGTGGACTAGAATAGAAAAAGAAAAAAGATACGGACTCCGAGAGCCATCGAAATTACCCGAACTTGATTTCACTGACCGCTCTACCGACCACTCGGGCTTGCCACATCACTCCAATCTCAAGTCTCGAGAGATCTTCAGAGAGGACTTGAGACCGGAATAATACTGAGCTCCGCTGCCGACTCAGTGGACGCTAGTGATGTCGGATGATTAATCGATTAATCGGTTTAGTCGACTAATTTCGTTTTCATTTAGTCATTTTTTAGTCGACTATTTTATCCTCGACTAAATGACTAAAATGACTAATTCAACATATTTTCTCTATTATTTATTGGACTTAAAAAAATGAAAACTAAAGACTTATCGATTTGTATGATTTTTCACATTTATGTGATTAGCACATTGTGATATCATATCTTTCTTTTTCTTAAAGACGTTCGAGCGCGTCCACAAAACACTATACCTGTATGTTATGCATACAGAGCTTGTACTTGTTCATGTGTCATATCGCGTCGTGTATATGGGTGATTGCTATACGTACCACCTATGTACTGATCTATGACATCAATGCATACACAGTTGTTGATTGAAATTTAGTAGTCTGATTTGACCTTGTATGTATATTATGTACGTTTACACATCAAAATCTACCCGAATATTAATTTCAATAATTAATATTTCATTTTAACGTTCATCAACACGATTTTTTTTTGTGCTATTATATAAATTGCATATTTCAAAGAATATTTTTAAACATTTTTTATTATGGTATCTACTCTTATAATATACTTACAATAATTTTTAAAATGAAAAAATGCTGTTTAGAATATTTTTTCCTAATAGCTCTGTGTTAAAAATTTGATTTTTAATCGTCAATTACTTTAAGAAATGATCTACATATGAAGGCCTTAAAATCTTTGAGGGAAGATAACTATGTAATTGAATTTGTCAATTCTCTAAAATTAAAATTTTTATCTACTATTAGGTTTGACGCACGAACGTCCTTAAAAGAAAAATATTAAAAATCAATAATTAAATTCAAAAGAAAATTAGTTTTTAAAAAAAGTTATGTAGGTTACCCTATTCTTGAATTCGACTAAAAATTTAGTCGATTAGTCGACTATTCTATGCTCGATATTTTCGATTAATGATTAATTTTGTCTAAAAAACAATTTTAGTTGATTAATCGACTAACTGCTCCTCGGCTTGACATCACTAGTGGACGCTCAGCTTAAAACTTACATTTTCATATAATTTTTGATTTTCAAGAGATTTTCGGGGTGTCCCAAGCCGCATTGAAAGGGTTAAATAAACATAAATACAGTGAATTTCGGTTATAACCACAATTTTTGATGGTTATAAATAAAATCCACTATTTAAAAAAAAATAATTAAATACAGAATAACTGTTTAAAAAATAGTAAATTTAAAAAAAAAAAATTTTAAAAATCTTAAAATCATGTTTTTTTCTTATACGGCGAAAACGAATTCACAACTTTTGTGTACCAACTGTAATTTTGAATAATTTTACCCTTACCAGTGACGTCACTATCGCGTTTATCATTGACAATATCCGGTTTGACCCATTCAACCACATCTGAATTTTGTTGCGTGACCAAATCTTGTATATCACACGTTTGATCAGTGGCAACACTTTCAACATCATCCTCCAATTTAATTTTTTTCTTCGCATTTCCCGCCAAACCTGATTTTTTGGATCGTTTCCGTTTTCGCGCTGGACGTGTTGCTTCAACATTTGACCGGTACACACCCTGTCGAGTTCTTCGAACCGGTTCATCGTTAGTATATATCCCGTAATTTTCATTGTCGAGGATTAATTTTTCAACTTCTGAAAGTCGTTTACCCGAGATGCGTGGTTTTTTCGGGGCTTTTTCGATCGCACATGGTTCTGGCGTCTCCATTTTGACTGGCGCTTTTTGTGCAGCTTTAAAAAACGCTTCGATAATTAATTCATCATCGGAATCTGCCACATCGTCCGATTCTTGCGTTTCGACTTTAACATCGTGGCCAGGCGGGGACAGCGGGGACATCGTCATCGCTGTAAAATCCAAGGACTCGTCGTAAATGTCTTCCTGTTTGTACCGTTCGATGGGCGTGGTGCAAGTTGTCGGACTCGTAGTACCGTTTACAATTGGAATATCTTCCTCCAGAGGATCATCGTGCTTCTCGTCGACAAAAATATCACTGACTTTCAATTTTCGATACTTGCTTTCGAATATTTCGATGATTTTGTGCAGGAGCGACAGCAAGAACATATCCGATCGTTTAGTTTTGAGATCATTTAACAAGTTGAGTATGAACGGTTCTTTTAATTGTTCCTCAACAGTGGTTTTCAAAATGTTCATGTAATTGTTGTGCGTTAGTGGACCGTTAGCGGGTAAAATTGTTTGAGGTTTCGGTACCGGTTTACATTTTGGTAGTTCGGTTTTAATCCAATCGTCAACGTGATCTGGTTCAGGTTCTGATATAAGTGAAACAATTTCCATTTCTGGTCCCGTTTCTAAATCGTTTACAATTAATTCTTGTTTGATTTTGATGATTGGTTCAACTTTTGGCGCAATTTTATGCTTTTTGTGAATTTGTTGAGATTTTCGTTGTTTATTTTTCATTAAATAGGCGAGATTGATCATTTTTCCTTGATTTTCCATTTCGTCCCATTTCCAAATATCTTCGATTTTTAACTCATTTACGGGTTGTGGCAATTTGAAATGCGTTTCGGAATTATTCGGCGGATTTCGATCTGTTAAATCGATCACATCGATCACATGAAAATTGTTTATTGGCTGTTTTTCGCGCGATGCGTCATCCATTTTGTTTTCGTTCAAATTCTCAATTTTAATTGTTTCTTTTATATCGACGGCTTTATTGTCGTTTTCACACCTGCAATCAGAAGATGAAACTGTGGTTTCAATGTCGACATAATTAGCTACATCTAATATATGATTATCAATTTTAAATGTGTTTATTGGGTAAGGGCTATCCAAAATTGTTGTAAGACTGGTGGGTTCTAGGATATCGTTTTGGTCGATTGAGTTTCGCTCGTTAATTTCGTCCTTTTTAAAATTTTCTGGAACGGGTTCTAGGATGGTTTCTTCGATTTTTAATGATTCATCACCTTCAAGGGCTTTAATTTCTTCAAGAATAAAGCAATTTTTGAATTTTCGATTCAATTCGGGGTCTGGGTTAACGATTTCGATTTGTACGTCTGTATTCTCTTCGAAAAGTGTTTCGTCGAATATATTTTCATTTTCTAGGTCCAATTGGAATTCGTCAGTGTTACTTGAAGCATCTTCAAGGAGATTATCTTCAACGGTACTAAATATCTGATCCGGTAACTGTTCACTTAGCGGTTCAAGGTCGGCGAACGGGTCAAACCAGAAGGTTTCATCATTATTGGATGTTTGCTGCATATTTTCGACGTCCCGCGTCGAATCGTGGGTGGTATCGAACGTTTCGTAAAATTCTTCGGTCGATTGTCGAATTTTATCGAATGATTGTTTGCGTTTTGAACGTCCCCGTTCTACCACATTTTGCCGTTTGATAATTAACGGAACGTAGGGGGCGTATTTTGGATTATTTCGCATATCATTGAGTTCATCCTCCGTGAATGTTTCATAATCGTCGAAATCTTGATATTCGGAGACCAGAACAATCTTTGAACGTCCTTTTTTGTTCTTGTAAATAATCCAATTTTCGAATAATTTTCGATGGACATCCAAAAAATGTTGGATCTCTTCTTGTGTACCAGGTATTGTGGGTTTTTTACGATTTTTATTTTTAATCACTGACGATTTTTCGTATTTACGTTTCGGGCGTTTCGGATTATTTTTCGAAAATAATTTCTTTAATTTTTTCTTTAATTCGGACGTGTTTAAGTCATCTTTGGGACCTGAATCATTCGATTTGACTTTTTTCGGAACCGATTTGTTGTACTGGGTCGTAAATAGACTTTTATAGAAAGTATCTTGGGCGTGAAATTGATTTGTTTTATGTTTTGCCGAAGAATTCGTTTTGGATGTGGAACAGGATTCAGTTTTAGTGGGATTTGGTTTCGATTTGAGAATATTTATACGCCGCGATTTTGTGGTGTTCGAATCTAAATTGGGAAATTGATCTTTAAAACAAACTTGAGATCCGGATAAATGGGTGGATGATTTTAATGAGAATGATTTTAAATTTTTTTGAGGGTCGGAATTACTTAACGCACCATTATTAAGGTAAACATTGTTGCAATTTTTGAGCGATAGATCCTTTTTTTGAAAATACTGAATTTTTAATACTTTTTAAAAGTTACAAAATACTTTCAAAAATATATTTACCTGATTTACTAGAAAGCTTGTCATAATTTTAAAATCACAAAAAGCACTTTTAATCACTTTTTTTTAAAATTGTTTTTAAACAGAATATTAACACATTAGTCACACCGATACACACTTGTCTGAGTAAATATGATGAATGTTTTGGTTTGACTTTGATTCTCACGAGAAATCACACCAACAATATGAATGAACCAATCAGAAATAAGGCGGGATCGTGGAATGTAACAAAACAAATGAATAACTTCGAATCGTTTCATTTACAACAACGAAATATATTTGTTGGGAATTTAATATAAACATTGTTGAAAATTTATTAATTGTTTTATTATTTTTATTTAAACATCTTTAAAAATAAACAAACAAAAAATAATATTGACCCTACTGACCTCGAAATGTGAAGACGACATAAATTATTTTTTAAGTATCAACCATTTTTTAAAGTGGTATTTACTTAGGGGTTTATAACTAAAATTTTATAAAATTTATAATGTTTGAAAATTTAATTTAAATTTTTATACTGAGTGTGGATAAATTGACCCTTTTTGTAAATTTTATAAATTTTTAATTTTTTTTTTCCAAGAAATCAAAACAATTTTACACTTAAATTCAAATTTCTAACAATCCCTTTTTTCAGTTGAGTAATTTAGTTCTAGGCGTTCTAGGTATGCAACATTGCAACAGATCTTTTCATTTTAAATTTTTTTATACGCATGATCCAAGTAGGGTTTCCGATCTCGATTCGATTTTATCAAAAATCGATTTTTGGAGAGGCGATCTTCGATTTTTCGAATCGATTCTTTGGAAACCAAATCGATACAGAGATCGTGAAAAATTTACGGGATCGGAGATCGATCTTTTCGAATTTAAATTAGAATATTTTTAGTAAACATAATATGATATTTTTTTCAAAATTATTGTAGAATATATTTTTGTAGTCAAATAATTTTACCACTTTTATAATTCATTTATAGAAAATTGAGTAAAATTTTGGATTCATGTGACACTTTTAGCACAAACTGGAAACCGTTTTATTCATATTAAATTCAGCAGTTCATCTTCAAAGGAAACTGAAATTTTTTTTAAACTGATTTGTGATTACCTAATAAGAAACTATTAAAACTTTTATATAGGTATCTTTTATTTCCTGTAAGTACAAAAATTGAATCGATTTTCGTCAGATCGATCTTTTGTAAGCCGATTTTCGTCTGCATCGATTTTTGGTTTGACGGTTCGAATCGATCCACAAGATCGATTTTTTGACCAGAGATCGCAAACCCTAGTTCTAGGCGTTCTAGGTACGAAACAGGTCATATAAAATGAGCACTTAAGAGGGATGGTGAATTTTTGGACGTGCAATACACAAAATGTCCAAATTTTAACTAATTCTAACGTACACTTTGGCACTAGAAGGCAACAATGTTGCCAAACTCAGTTCATACCTAAAAGGATACCGATAAGCATAGGGAAATGGCCCCCATAGCCGATGTCTGTAATAATATATGTAGTCGCATTGGTACCCCAAGTGATTACCAAATATAGGACTATTGACGCTTAACCTTGATTTGTCCTTGAGATATTAACCAATATATGTGTGATTACTGCAATTTTTCAAACTCAATTTTCTCAAAAACTATCACACCTAGGAAAATAAAACCGACGCCAAAATTTAGGTAATACTTGGGACTATATTATATATTTCCTTTTATAATGACCCTATATTTGGTAATCACTTGGGGTACCAATGTTACTACATAGTACATATATTATTACTAGGTACCGGGTTTCTTCGGACAGGTCAGAACCGTACTTATTTCAATAAAATTTTGCAACTAAATTACATTGAATTATGCACATTTGAATGAATATAATTGGTCAAAAATTACATTTTTCACCATTTAGAATACTAACAGCATTTTTTATTTGACGAAAGTAAGAAAATTCAAAAAATCGGAAAAAATTTTTGTAAAATATATTGAAAAGTTGTTGAATATTTAGACGGTCCACTATGATAGCTAAGATGTACGTATTTACTAAGATTTTTTTATTATTGAAAAACAAATTTTTAACAAGCAACTATACTTCTATCTCTCAAAATTGAAAACAATAAAAAAAGATGAATTTATTTAATTTAAATGACATGTCACATAAATCACATGCATAATATAAACAAAAATACTTTTGATAGTCAATTAAAATTACAGTGGCACTTTTCAATTGTGCAGGTAATAAATAAAAGAAAAAAAAGGATGTTTACATAAAATACGTATAAATAATATTTTGATACACATATGTAGGTATGTGTGGGTATGTAACTTGTGTACGTTGTTTTTATGAAAATATTTTGAACTTTTAGTCACATTGAGTGCAATATGTATACCTGCATATGCTAAAGACGAAACTGTCTGATCCGAAAGAAATCTGATACCTGAGTATTACAGACATCGACTATGGGGACCATTTCTCTATGCTTATCTTGCTATACGCTTTACGCAAAGATTTTCACTAGCATTTTTCTAATGGTCAAATTGAAAGCCTCCTTATCCGGTAGAACATGTACATATACGTCAAATAGGTGACAGAAATACCTATTACACAAATTATATGCGCGTTACTATATTTTTATTAACGACAAAAATATTACGTACAAACCTCTGATGGTGAAATTAGGTACTGTATCAATCAGTATATGTACATATACGTCGAATTGGCGATTGAAATATATTGACTGTCGTATTACATACGACATAATTTATATAATACAGATTTCTATTGCCAATCAGATATATACGTATGTATTTCAACTGATACGTCGCCAGTTACCTAGTGCTTGAGAATAAACTTGTGAACCTACTTTAATTCACCTGAATAAACTATCAGTTTTTTCACTTTTACCATGGAAAAAAAGTTAGGACAGATCTTTACAGCGAAAAAAATGGTACAAAACATTTCATTGGTCATTTCATTGTAAGTAAACACGATAAAAATGAAACAAAAATTCGTATTGGTAAATTTAACTGATTTCAGAACCATAGTATTAAATAATAATATGAGTTATGCTAATTTATTTTATTCGTTAAATTGTCTCTTACCGTATTACACTTGAGTTTTATATTTTTTCTGAATAAATTTGTGTTTTCTACAACTCAAATTTTTTGCCTAAAAGCAATTTAACTCGAAGAAGTGTCAACTATCAAAAACGCTTCAGCTTCGCTGTCGCGTTTTTGTTAGTTGACAATTCTTCTCGTCAAATTACTAGGCAACCAATTTTCGTTATATATAAACATAAATTTATTCGAAAAAATACAAATCTCTCGTGTAATAATAAGTGATAAAATTCTCTTAAAACTGGATGAAATTTTTTCGAAAATATTCCAAATATTATAACTTTATAACATTTACATTTGAAAATGCAAAGTATTCTATCATTTGTATTAAATATATTCTTTTAAAAACTTGCTTCAAATATAGAAATTCCGTTTTTTTAACCCTTTGAATGCCACGTTAATTTTACAAGGTTTGCCCATAGCTCTATGTAACATTTCTCTTACCGAAGGTCATCGATGACTAAAAAACGATCATCATAATCGTCATGGCATTCAAAGGGTTAATAAAAAAAAAAAAACTATACCAATAATTTTAAGAAAATAAAATAAATTTAAATGTAAAAAAAAAATTATTACTTACTCCCAGCTGCAGTTGCCGCTTCCATTTGTTCCAAAATCTGGAAAAAAAAAACAATTAAAATAGAAAAATTTTTAACTTTGACTTTTACAACATCTAAAGCTAAACTGTCATATTTTCAAATACTGTCAAACTATTCGGACAGAATTAAGTGGCCCAGAAATAAAAGTTTATTCATTTTTAATTAATTTTTTAGCTTATAAATTTTATAACTTGTGAAGATTGAGGCGTAAGTGAAAAATCCTAATATTAAAAATGCAAAAGTGAATTTATTTATTTATTTGTTTGTCTCGCTTTCACGTCGCAACATTGATTCACGTGAAAAATTCCCCTCAAAAAGAAAATTTAATCGACAACTCTCAATAGTGATATAACCTTGGGTAAGTATAATCTATACGTATTTAACTTAATATATTATTTTTTAAATACGACGCGAGTAAGGCCGCGAGAAAATGCTAGTAATTATATGTAGTTGTAAAAATATTCCCAGACACTTTTGATAGTTTCTTTGTCAACGTATGATTGTCTTTTTCTAATTCCAGTCAAACAGATAAATAGTGCATAGGGTACTAATTGAACATTAGGTTACGAAATAATAATAAATAATAAGTTAATAACACTATTTTATATTTTTATGTAAATTCTGTTTATTCAATAATAATTTGATTACAGAAGAATATTTCTTAAAGAAACCGAAAACAAATGACATTAATGATATATTATAACTTAACTGTAAACATATATATAAAATAACTGAATGACTGGATTCATTGCAAAATATTTAATACTATTAAAAATATAATTTTGAAAAACAAAAATCAGTGGATGTCAATATGTACTGCTTAGAATTTTCAAATCAGTTAAAATCAAACGAAAATAGTTTATTCTAATTGAAAATAACATATTTCACTTTTCTTGACAGTATTGCATCATTTTTTTAACTTTGTGAAGATGAAATATTATTATGTCAGATATTTAAAAAACTAAATAAAGACCACTGATTAAGGACACTGGTGTAGTGTTGAAAAGTGTACGACAAGGACAAAAAAGAAGGAAACCTACAAATGTGTCTGGGAATATTTTTTCAACTATAATTAATTAAATTCCTAAATTAATAGGTGAATCTGAACTAGAAGAGTTTGTACAGTTGTCCGTGACTCTTCGCTAAAAATGAGATTATAGAAAATTACTTACATCTTTCGTTTTTTCATATAATTCGTCGGCAAAGACAATTTCATAATCTCGACCATTTCTGTAAAACAGTAAACATGCCCATTAGCACCCAAAAGGTTAAAAATTTTTAAAGTTAGAATTTCTAAGTTGCATTTTTTTACGATTTCCTTAAAAATTGCAATTCTAGGCAAGATAAAGCATTAATTTACACATAAGAACATTTTTTATTTCATGTTTATAGTATTATAAAAATTGCAATAAATACATATTATGTAAAGAAATTTAATGATACAATAACATATATTCTTATGTAACGTACTGATTAAATGTTTAAAAACACTCAATAAGTAACTTTATCGCAAATTAATTGTCAAATTTCTTATTTCCTCTTACTTTCCAAGACACAAAAAAGACGACACTAAAACAGGTTTTACTGTAGCAGAAACAAATGATTTTTTTTACTAAATCTAAGGTAACTGAAGATAAATAGATAGAAATAGTATATTGTGCAATAAGGGCGGGAAATTGTCGATTGCCCACGAGAGCGAAGTTGAGCGCACTCACTACGATCGTGCGCTCATTTGTTCGAGTGGGCAATCGGCAATCCTGCACGAGTTTTTATTACTTTTTAAAATAATACATTTGAGTGTTTGTTTTTTTTATTACCCATGCGGGAGAAGTACTAATTTGGCGCACACACTTCTGTATGCAAAATAACTGTTTATCCACTGTACTCTTCCCACATACTTTTTTGCGTGCGGAAAGTAACTTTCCACACGCAAATTGACAATAAAACACGCAAAATTTAATCAAAACATGCAAAGCCGCCTCTTGATTTTTCATTTAATAAATATTTCTATAGAAACCACCAACAAAGTAATTTAAACGATATTTAATTCAGACAAAAAAAGACGAACACTTAAAAATATTATTTTAAAAAGTAATAAAAATGTCAAAAATAGTGATAATAATAGAAAAAATTATGTGAAATTCGTAATACAAAATAGTATGTGCAACTCGTGCGGGATTGTCGATTGCCCACTCAAGCGAACTTCGCTTTCGTGGGCAATCGACAATTTCCTGCACTTAATGCACAATATACTATATTTTTCTGAATTACATATTGTTTAAATTACTTTGTTGGTGGTTTCCAGGGTTGGGAAAAATGGGTCGTAAAAACCATTTAAAATAGAAAATGATTTTCAAAAATGCATTTAAAATACAAAATGGAAAATGGTTTTGCTGAACATATTTAAAATTGAAAATGGAAAATAGTTATTTAAAATGGATTATAAAATGCAAAATGCTTTTTTTACTTTAAATTTATTCTATAAATTTTTTATCATTATTTATATTAATTTTAAAAAAAAGTTACGAAAATATCAAACGTACTGAAATTAAATAAAGGCAGTCTTTTGAGAAAATTTTGTAAAGTTTGCATGATATGAAAACGAAACTTAACTCTTCAAATATTGTTACTTAAAAATATTGTAAAATTTAATTCGGCCTTGACATATTCAAACTTTGACTACGCTACAACTGCAATTTCTAAATAAAATTATGAAAATCATCTACTCGAAATACAAAAACATTTCTTATCGACGTGTCTTCAAGATATTAGTACACAACTTGAATCAGAAAAGTTTGACTTAAGAGAACCGCAACTCTAGTAACAAATTTAACTCAAATGACACTGCAACTCGAGACATAAAAAATTTGAGTCAATTAAATCAACTTTTACATTTAACTTACAATTTGTTAGACTTCAAGTCGTTCAATTCAAGTTCTATGATTAATATTGTATACACATAAATTTGATTATACATGCATTTTCATTTTAGATATAAAATGGATTTAAATTTCCATTTTAAATACAAAATGGAAAATGGTTTGACCAAACTTATTTAAAATAGAAAATGGAAAATGCCATTTTGTATTTTAAATACATATTTAAAATGAAATCATTTTAAATAGTTCCCATCCCTGGTGGTTTCTACAGAAATAATTATGAAATATTTATTAAATGAAAAATCAAGTGGCGATTTTGCGTGTTTTATTGTCAATTTGCGTGCGGAAAGTATACAAAAGTATGCGGGAATAGTAGAGTGATCAAACGGCTATTTTGCGTATAAAAATGTGTGCGCCAACTTGGTATTTCTCTCGCTGCAGAGATATGACGTCACACTACAAGACTGTTCCGTAATAAAAATTTAAAAAAAAAAAAATGTCAGAAATAATCGCAGAAGACTTCCAGGCTAAGAGAAGTTCTCTCGGCAATGTCTATTTTAATCTTGGCACTTCAGGCAAAATCGGTCGTTATTAATCCTTTTCAAAACCACCTTACATTTTGTAGTGCCATAAAAACTTCCACCCCCATATCCCCTCTCCCAAATACTTACACTGTACTATTTACTGTGTTCATTTCAGGGGTTGGTGATGCGGCATCCCTCTTCGCGCTATCATCATCATCCCCTTCCAACGGACTCTCGAACGGAAACTGATTGTTATGTTCCGGCGAATCGTACTTATTTCGATCCGATGCATTGCTGGCGATCGACGATTTACGACTAACGGCTGGCCGTTTGGCTTTCGGCAGGTCATCACCCGATTGAGACGAAAGCGAACGTTTATTACGTTTTTGTGTTGTGGCCGATGATGGAATTTCTTCGGCGGCGATGTCTGTGTCGTCATTGTTCTGTTCGGATTCGTCGTCTTGATTCAGTCTTTCGTCCTCCTGTAAAAAAAGAAAATACAGTAGAGTTTCAGTAAAGTTAACATCAGTTTTGTTAAGTGACGTCACTTTTTTCTCACTAAAGTTAAGAGGATTTTATAGCAATAGAAAGAAACTTACTTTTCTCACTTTCGTCACTTTTTTCTCACTAAAGTTAAGAGGATTTTATAGCAATAGAAAGTACTTGTGGGTTGGGCACTATTTGAGATTTACCATACCTTATAGACGCCTTCTCTGATTGTGGTATTATTGCCCGAAAGTTCTTCCTCCAATTCTCGCACCGAATCTAAAAATCCCTTCTTCTTCGAATATTTTACGGTGATTTTATCACGATTTTCTAAATAATCGCACAAATCTTCAATTTTTAATTTTGAACTAAAACAAAATTTCACGCACAAATATATTTTACGGTTCCAAAAATTGCCGAATTTTAAAGATTTACTTACGTTTCTTTTGTGCCGTAGAATGTAACACTGTATTTTTTGCCTTTTATTTCATCAATCTGTAAAAAAAATGTAACTTGTAAACTGATGTTGTTGACATTGGTGTTGAGGTTATGTTTTCACTATAATTTTTTTTGATTCAAATTCACCCGGATTTAAGTACTTACTGTGGCTGGCCACGGTGGATAACCTTTTACTTTAGCGAAAACTTTATCGCCCACATTAAAGTCCTTTTTCGATTTCATTTTGATTTATAAATGATAAATAATTCTGTTCACGGCGAAGAGTTGTCAAAGACACTGTCTGAGCGTCTGAATCAGGTTGTAGTTGTATTTGATGAATAAAATCTTTAACACCACGTCCCTTACTATACCGATTAATCACATGTGGCACCACTTGAACCGTATCACTCGTGAACGTACGTCAATTTTAAATGAAATGTTTATAAAATTTTTATTTAAAAAAAAAATACCCCTGTCGCAGCATCTGCATAACATAGCGAATTTCCAAATTTTGGGGACTGGCGGATCTCATCTAAGAACTGTACCTATTTAAAATAGTTTAGCTTTCTAAGAGTAAAAGATTTTTTAAAATCGGCTGGGTAATTAGTTTTGATATTTTTGGAACCCAAGAACCCGAACGGACTTTGTGCAGCATAGTTGTATCCATCTAAAATAATTTAGTTCTCTAACAGTGAAAAAATTTTCAAAATCGGTCGGTTAGTTTATTTTTTACAATAATGGGAACAGTAAACCCTGGCGGAAATCATACAACATAACCTTTATTCATCTAAAATAATTTTAGTAAAAAGTTTATCCTAACAGTAAAAAACGGGTCCTAGGGATCTCATATAACTTATGGTAGTTCGTAAGGTTCTTGTGGACATCATTTAATTACTTAATGAATTCAAATACTTTAACTTACTAACGGTGAAAAAATTTTCAAAATTTTCGACATTCGCTAAAAAAATCATTGAAAAATATTTGATATGTTTCGATCAATTAATGGTCAACATCAGCAAATAAAAGTTACTAAAATCGAAGAAAAGAATGAGTTATTTGTCCGTAGAAATTAAAATACAAATTCTGAAAACGAGCAAAGAAATATTGAAAAAACTAGATCGGCAAAACATTCTGACAAATAACACTACCCAACTAATACTTGCCAATTTGAATGAAACTTAACATACTTATTAAACAGCGAAAAATATTAAATACGTGTTTTTTTATTTCGGCTAAATACGCTTTTTAGGGGTAGAAAACACCATTCAACCTCTGTAGATGAAAACAGTTATAGCTAAATATTTTTGAAACGGCATATTTTTTGAAAAAAGGGCTGAGTACCAAATTTGTAGAATTTAAAGCGATGCACTTGATAGTGACCCTGAAATCGATTTTCAAGGTCAGTTGAAAATGATTAGCCATTGCCGAACTTTGACCGTATCCTGTACCTATAAGCAGTAATTTCATGTATTGACTCAATCTATCTTCAAAATTGATTTGTTGCGTTATTTTTCTAAAATAAAAAAAATAAAAACCTGACGAAATGAAAAAATAGGCGCAAATTTATAGAAAAAATTAGAAGAAAACATTTTTGTAAGTAATTTTAGAAGTTAAGAAAAGATTTAATATCACTCCAATTGTAAGTTAAACATTAACTTTATGTTATATTAGAAATTTTCAAAATTTTTTAAAATTTTTATTGCTACTCTATAGTTATCATATTAGGAATTAAATTCAACATATGATTAACTATTATTTTTCCGATTGCGATTGAGCAAGTATTTTTCAAAATTACTTCTTGATCACTTATTTTCTATCTTGCATGTGAAATTCGTTCGAATATACTTTGAACCATTTAGGGATGAAAAGTAAACTACTCCTTTTGAAAAATATTAAATGATTTTCAAATGACTTTGGAAATTGACCTCAAGGTCAACTTCAAAGTCAAGTGCATCACGAGAGTCAAGTGCTTCAAGATCATCAAGTGCATCACTTTGAACTCTATAACTTTGGTCCTAAGCACTTTTTTCAGAAAATATATCGTACCATAATCCACTTCTATGTTGATTCCTGGTCTCTTTTCCTGCGTTTCTAATATTTATGTCAATAAAAAATGTGCTACCGTAGACAAGGATGAATAGGTACGCATTCAGACTTCACATCGTATTTTTTTGTATTTATTTTATGAGTACCTAATCTTTAATATATTAAAAATTTACGCGAAGATGGTCACTTTATCAGCAGTATCCAAAAAAATTTAAAAATATCGGTGGTTTTTGAAAAATTAACAAAAATCGTATAATTTCTTCTCTATGAAAAATTGGGGTCAAAAGAGACGAGAAAAGAGTAAATGGGGACAACCCGTAGGGTCGACCAAAATTGAAATTCTAATATAAAATAATTTCGAACTTTTTGTATTTATACATTCAAAAAAGAAATAATAGGTACTTGATGATTTTCTGTAAAAATAAACGTAGAATCTAAAATAAAGTTTATATACTCCTGTCGTTTACCCCTAAGTTTATATTCCTCCTATTCTTATTTTAGTTCAAAAAATAATTTTTCAAAAGACTAAGACATAATAATTAATAACAGTGAGATTCTACGTCCATTTTCAGACTTTTGTTTATTAAATTGCGTAAAAGCTAGTAAATGCAATAACAGATATGATGAATTTATAAGGATTTTCTTGTACTACAAAATCTTAAAAATATGGAAACGCGTACTTTTTTTTCGTTAATTGTGTTTTATTCTTTTGCACAAAATTTTAAAAATACTTTATTTTCTTAAGAAAGGGAGGCAACTTTAGTCACAGATATGCCTATGAACAGTTTTTGGTAATCCGGGAAAAACGAAAACACTTTTTAAAATTTTTTTATTGTTAAAATCGAAATGTTCTTTTAAAGAGGGTTAAAATTACCATATTTTATATTAAAATTTTAACACAATCACTCCCTAATTAACGAGCCTTACTTAATATTAGCAAATTGAGAAAAAACACGTCAATTAGATTTTTTTACACAGATTTTATTTGTTATATAATTCAAAAGGATATTTTAAAAATGTGTATGAATGGCTTTCATTAAATAAATTTCAATATATTTTCCATTTATTTTAACAGTGGAATGTCCTTATTAGTGGCTATACTTTCGGCTTGGAGCGAATTAGACGAAGATTTTCTTCTAAAACCAAATTTAATAATTAATTAAAGAAATAAAAAAAAATTTGTGGATTTCCTACCGTTCAAATATAATCTTTATTGTATGTAAAAATGTTATTACATTTTTTCAAAAAACTGTAAGTAAACTGTAAAATTTTCTTTACAAATATGTTAAAATAGAGAAATGTTTCCTTTTTAATTTATTTTTAACTCTTTTTAAATGATTCACTTTAAAATTTTTTAATATTTCTTAATCGAAATTTCATAAAAGAATGTGTCAAAATTTAAAAAAATTTTTCTTTGTTAAAAAAAAAAATTGAATGTGCAAAATTATTTAATATTAGAATGCTCTGATTATACAATTCTAATCATAACTGTATTGTCAATTGGATAAAAAATTACGTAAAAATATTATTGTTTGAATATGATTTAACGTAATTTTTATACGATTGAAGCAAACTCTTATTAATTTTAGGAAGGTGTAAATATAATCTAAATTCTGATCATATCACATAACAGATATCGTCGGGATTTTTTTTGTAAAAAAAAATGGAACAGAGATACATTATAAAAACATTTAACTGACAGAGAAATAGAATATAGCCGAATCGTTAAATTGGATTAAAAAAATCATGACACGCTACTTATAAAGCGGCTTTTTTCGAATTTAGCTCGCAAAAAATGAGACAGAAAAAAAAAGAATGCGAGTGCGAGTGAAATGGAGAACGACATATTTCCTAGTTTTTCTCGAAAAGTAAGTAATTTAGAGCAACGGTATAAAAACATTTTTTATGCGTTTTACCTTTTACAATGGCTTAGTGTAAAAAAAAATTTGAAAAATTGCTTAATTCTGGCAAAAAACTCATTTTGTTGACAAAAAACGCCCGGAAAACCTACTTCTGGGCATCCGACGTGTCTGGCTAACGAACTCATCCAACGATTTGGAAAATCGAATTCGCACACAAAATTTCATAAGCATTAAACGCTTCGTTCGAGAGTTATCGCGCGGATACATATATATATATATATATATATATATAAATTTTAGTGAATATCATTTTCGTATTCTAGGGACCTCAAAACATATTTCTGATATGGTCTCGGGCTTAGGTCGCACCATGACACCTGGCGTAAAAGCTGAATTTCCAGTTTTGGAAATTCGCTAAAAGTGATTTGCATATGATATTGTTGTACATGTACACTTTTTACGAACTGAAATTGAATTGATTTAAATCTAAAATGGCGCATTTGTAAAATCAACACAAGCGCCAATGGCGGTAAATTTAAATGACTCAATCGATATTTCAGGAAGACATTCTTTGAAAAAAAAATGATGTTTTAATTTCAAGCACGAGATATGTACGTGTTCTGAAATTGTTAAAATTTCTTTAAGAAAAACCGAAAAAAAAATAGATGTTTAATATTATGTAAACGAAACGTAAAAATGAAACTGAGAAGAAAACTTTTATTTTGTTTGAAAATTGTTTCGGTTAATTTGGGCCGATAATTTTACGATATTGGGAACCAAATTATTTTACTACGGAATTCTAGTGTTAACGTAGTTGCTCTGAGCTAGTTAGGTACAAAAGTATATCTCAAAAAATTTTCTTTTATCAAAAATTAAATAATGTATTAATATTCATCAGTGATTATATTTGTATACCACTGGTTTTTTTGAATTTCCGCGCGCTTATGTTGTAGCAATATAAAATCATTGTTGAAAAAGCGTTGCAAATGATGTTTATAAGTTACATTTCAAAAACGGCGGGGTGAATAATTTTTATTTCTTATTAAATATGGTTTGTAACTTTATGTATTTTATAACATATTAAATTTTTATCAAATTCCTTTAACAAATTTTCATTTTATTAAAAAAAAAATAGTTTTCCCATAAAAGCCCGTGTTAAAATTACAAAACTTTAAAATCGTTTTTTTAAAAACTGGCGTGAACAATTTTAGTTTCGGTAAGGGCTCGTATTATTGGTATTGAATTAAATAAATGTCTAAAGAAGTTTCGTTAAAATCCTTTGAAAAAATCGTTTTATCGATCTGACACCTTAACACAATTTTAGCCAGTTTTTGGCTATAAAATTCCAAATATTTGATGCTTATCAAATTTATTAGCTTTCTTATTTCGTGATCTCTAGACTCAAAATTCCACTACCAAATTAATCAAATCGATAAGAAATTATTCGGACATCTACAAAAATAATAGGAATTTAATTCTATGACGTCACTGAATACATTTAATCGGTTTTTAAGTTTGGTGTTTTTTTTTTTAATTTTGATAAAATTAAAGATGTAGGATACTTACTTTTTTACAGACAACATATTTTTTGATAAAAAAAAAATCAATTGGATTCGATGAACACTTTCCTTTGATCAAAAAAATGGTATATGTCACATTGAGATTTTATCATAGATTAAATAAACCATCACAAAGTTTAGAAAACGGGATTAAGGATAGATGGGACAAAACAAAAATTTTTTAATACTATTAAAACCAAAAATTTATTTTTTTCTTCTCAAATATAAATTGTTTTTTTTTTTTGAAATTTTATTGTCTTTTTGACAATTCACATTCATAAAACGAAATCTATTTTCAAATTAATGATTTGTGGTACAAACATTTCAGATACATTTAAATCATTTTTTTCTGATTTGACATTTAAAATCGTCTATTCTAAGTACATTAAAAAATAAATAAACAAAAAATTTGTAAACATAATTGGTCAAATTTGAGCCATTTGTATAAATAATTACGTAAAATATAGGATTAATATTTTTCACAGCCGAGATTTTCATACTATAATATATATTTAATATTAAATATAATTATTTAAACATTTTCAATTAGGAATGCTTATTTGAAATCGATTTGATACAAGTCTAAATTACGGGGTTGGCGGGTACGGGGGAACGGGATTAATCTAGTTTGAAAATCTCAGGTTTGTATACAACACAGAGGTGGACGATTACGAATGATTCACATAATCGATTTGGAAATTATAGTAACTGAATGATTAGTAACATATATTACTAATTACTACTTTACGAATCGAATAATTTCTTGGACTAGTTACTCGAATTTAAGCGAAATTCATTCACAGTCGTTTGGTGTTTACTGATGTAATTAGTGACTAAAATACTGATCATTAGTATCATTCGCAAAAGCCCACCCGTACTCACTTTCCTTTTAAAGTGATCAAATGAATAGCGTATCGAAAAGGAAAGCCGTTTATTTACAATTTATAAAAAAAAAAAATGACTAAACTAATTTTTTTAAAAGTATTTTGCGCATGACAATAAGGAGTAACAACAAAAAATTCAAGATTTTTTCAAAATAAATAAAATCTTAAATCCTTAGGATTTAAAATGTTGCTTAAAACTTTTTACCGTATAAAAATAGGAATGTTGTAATTTAAGATTATTTCCCTAAGCTATATTGCACCTTCCAATATTTTCAAAAAATAAGCCCCTGCGGAATAAATTTGTACTTTACTGTACTTAAGTTACTTATGGTACTAGATAAGTACAAAAAAAGAAAGATATGAGACCACATAGTGAATTTTTTTTCAATTATTCGAGTAAAAATGGTGTTTATAATCCAAGAACCAAGCAAGTTCCTGAACTGTTCGAACTAGAAGTACAAAATTTGAAAGAACTACTAGGCTAATGTAGTAATTATATTTTTACATAATATTTTACATAGCGAACTTTTTTAGTATACTACGTTTTTTTACTTTAGAATACACGTCATCAAATTTTTTGTCTCGTTCAATTAAAATCACTGATATGTTTTCACGGTTTTCGAAAGTTCCCTGAAAACTAGACACCCTGTAAAAGTGTTTACGTTAGACTGAAACAAAAACGTCGATGACGTAGTTCCTAAAATGATTATTTGTACTTTGTTTTGATGGTCCAACTTGATTTCACAAATTTTAATACTGATAACAAATATAAAAAGATTTAAGCAACTACACAAGACACCATCACAGATTTTAATGAAAAGCGTTTAATTAATATCTGTAATGGACTTATTAAATAAATTTTATATAATTAATAAATAAATAATAAATTCTAACTAAGGTACTTGCGGATAATAACGGCCGTTTAATTTTAAATAACGCCCAGGGGACATAAACATTACGCATGCCTAGAATAAATTTAAGTGGGCGTTACCATCCGCAAGTACTTTTTACTGCATGCTTAATTCACATACAATAAATTATTAATTGTTCTAGAAAACAATGACATTTTTTATAAACAAAATTTCTGCGTTTAAATAAACTTCTATCACATAAAGCACATTTAATTGAAATTTCTTAGTCTATTAGAAAAAGTTTTTTTTTTTATGACAAACCAATTCTTTTTTTACTTATGGCTAAAAAAAATTTGTCATTTCTCTTAAATAAATAGATCGTTTATAATTCTAGAGTTTTCTTGGCAGTTTCAGCATTATATAAAACAATACTTCCGACTAACGCTACTAAAGCTCGATCTAACCATGTGACCGGATTCGGATATATTAGACCACCCTCGTAAAACCCTAAGTGACCACCATGCGCTAATTCGAGGTATATTTTAGCTGGACGTTGGCCTAAAATAAAATTGATTAGTAAACAGTCAACATTTTTTAATGTAAATCCCCGCCAGGGATGCCACTTTTTTTAATACTTACATGCATACGATTTTATAGGTTCTAATAGAGGTTCGGGGACAATTGGATCATCCAATGCATTGATAAAGATCATCGGTGTTTCGATATTTTCTATGTAATTGATACTGGAACTCCATCTGTATAAGTCTTCGATACTTTCAAAATTATGAATTTTCCTGTTAGAAAATTATCGATTAGAATGTTAAAGTTTTTAAAAATTTTTGAAAAAATTGGGTCTAAAAGTCTATTTACCTAGTGTAAGCGTCATCTAGTTCCGGTAACGTTGCCGCAGAAACAATTTCCCGTTCCTGTAGTCCAAAGCGGCGTTTCACGTCTTCACTTAGAAGAACGTTTCGATGTTTCAGGATAATATTTTTCATATTTTCTGTCATTACGTATAAATAGAACCTTCGGAAATTTTGCCAGTTTAATAAAAATTTTGTGCCCCTGTAAAAAAAAAAAAAAACATCAAATAATAAGTCTATAGAAAACAGGGACCTTTTTTTAAAAAAAAATCACATACTCAGACGCACAATATCCTTGACAAATCGAAATAGCCCCAATAATATTGCGTGGTCGTTTACGATCAGTCTCACCCAAATACTTTGTAACCAAATTGCCGCCAAGACTGAAACCGATGCAAACAATTTTCGTCACCGGGTGCCGTTCAATCAGATTATTGATCATCTCATTATAATCGCCAGTGTGCCCGTAGCTGAATACTCTTGGCGCGGTAACTGGAACGGATGACAGTGCGCCCACGTGATTGAGGACACACGCCCGATATCCATGCCTTTGTGCCCAGTGGACAAATGTGCGTATGTATACACTCTCGGATGTGTTGCCAATGCCAGGACAAATTGCTACCGTAATATCGTCTGAAAAAGAAAAAAATTTTCTAAATTAATTTTGTATTTTTGGAAGAGAGAGAGAACTTGAGAGATAAAAATGTCATTATGTGTCAAAATTTAGTCAAAAGTACCTGTTAAAGTTTTAAAATATTAAAATCTCTAGAAAAATGCTGAGTCGTTCATAGATAATCACTGTTTTAATACAAATATTTCTTTTAATACTACTGGGAAATTAAATGGGAACGTAGTCCCATCTAGCGGAGAATGGAAAAACTACTACGAGTAATCTAAGTTGACGTTAAAAGTAATTGTAACATTACTAACGTCGTAAAGATTTTCACTCGTACCTCTGGTGATGAAGCTGTAAATTAAGTGACAATTAAACATATACGTAACAGTTTTCCTTGAAACAGTTTTAAATTTTACCACCAGAGGTGCGCGCGTAATCTTGACATCATCAATTAGGTTAGTAAGTATTTTTGTTTATCAAGTTTTGACAATTAAAAAAAAATTTACTATTTTTATTGACACATTTTTTGGAATGTCATTCTTATTTCTTTACCCTAGGGCCACACTAACGGTTAATGCTGTTAATTATCGCGTTAATCGATATTAAATGCAGGTGTGACCAGAACTTAACGCGTTAATTTATTAACGTCATTAATAATGACGTTAGGCATTAGACGATAACTCGGGTAGCGGTCTTTTTGGCACATCAAAGGATTTTAGCGCGTCATTTAGGGCGTTAAAAATGGTGGCTACACATGCTTGGGCATTCTACTACGTCATTCTACGCTGGATGCATACATATGTACGATATGTATCATATGTACATAATATGTCTATTTATGTAATCATCATTTAAATAAAAACATTCCATTGTTTTAAATTTAAAATAAAAATTATTTAAAGTTTTCCCTTTTTAAATTAACAGTATTTAAAATTAAGATTTATATTAATTAAAAATAAAAATAGTATCCATTTTTGTTTTAGCACGATAATTATCGAAATAATACGTTAAATGCTATAGTGTAGCCGCCCAATTTACGCGTAGTTTAAGTCGTTATATTAGCGTCATAATTATTGCGTTTATAGACATTAGACATTACGTTAGACGTTAACATTAGTGTGACCCTAGCATTATAATAATTTATTGTTTCCAAGTAATGTCTTTAGCTGTCAACTTTAGTCTACTCGCAATAGTTTTTCAATTCGCCATCAGATGGGTAAACATTAATCCATACCCTCATTTAATTTCCAAATATTATCTTATCATTTATTTAATGAAAGTTTGAGAAACACTGATCTACTTAATTTATTTGTTTTTATGCTAGTGTCTCTATAACAATAGACTGTCGTGTATATATACTATTTATAACACTTTAAGCTCTACAAAAGGAAACTCTGACAGTTCTAAAGAGCATATTTTATATTTTAACATGGATTACAGTTATTTATTTATATTTTGTACTAGGCATAGATGTTGTTTAAGAATACTGACTGTAACCTAGTTTCTACTATCAATAAATCTGACGGATCAAAATAAGATGATTAATTAAATACTCTTTCACTCATTTCAAGTTTATTTGTTAGCTTTAAAGCTTTTATATAAACAGATGCTACCATCGTACCCGTTCTACCGACTTTTACAATTTTCTATGCTAATCTGTCAGTACTGTTTGGTAATAATGTAGTTAAAATGTATTTTTGTACGAGAAAATAATTTACATCAACATAATAAACTAATGAATATCATGGTGAGTCTTTTTCACCTTGCAGTACCCCTGTAGTTATGCTGAGAAAATTACAAATAAATATAATAATGCCGTTAATTTCTGTGAAAATATACTTTAGTTTGTTAGTTTTTATATCGAAATTAGATTTCGATCAAATATTTTGAATCTTAGAATAAAATCGAGTTTTTTTTTATGCATATATATGTACATACACGTATATACGTTTGCATATGTTTAGGTTACAGCTTTAATTTTGACGTGATTTGACTGTTGGGAGAAAATTACAGTCGGACTCATGTATTTTCAACTCATGTATTTTCAACACCATCTATTTTCAACTGATTTTACTCACGTATTTTCAAGTTTTTGGTCCCCACTTCTCACGCAATACTTTAATACAGAAAAATAACTGTCAGATTAACTGATCGACCACTAATGGTTTTATCCTATAATCCTACAATATATGATTTTATTTCATTTGCAATTCCTAAAAAAATGATTTTACTACAAGTTTATTACACTTTTTTCATGTTTCACTTTTTTGTTTATCATAATATGTTACTTGACATTCTGTCATTTTAAGGTTATTCACTGGGGAAGTACACGTGACTACTGTTATTGTGTAAAGATTTACGCGGGCTTTTTGTGATTGGTTCTATGTCTGTCAAGTGGTTCTATGATTGCCACGGAGTGAGGATGAAGGAGAAGTTGAAAATACATGAGCGGATTAGTCCCGACAGGTTGAAAATACATGAGTTTGACTGTACTATTCTTAAAATTTCAGAAAATTTTACCAAAACTTCAGTTTATATATTTATAAAAATTATGGAGGTCCTTTAAATTTTGAATTTTTGACGGCATTAAAAATAACACCATATTTTTTTATAAGGATGAAGTTGGTAACATTTTATTTGAATTTAAATAACCTTCGAATTATTTTAACTGTTTTAGAATGATATTGAAGTAATAACGGTTTTTTTAATTGAATTATTATTAATTAATTACTTCCAGTAGTATAATTAGAAAATTTATGTTGTTTAAACTCTAAAATAAATTTATGTAATAAAAGAATAAATTAATTGGATTTAAAAAAAAAAAATACATATTAACGAAATTGTTCTTTTATAGTAGTAACAATTAGTTATCGGCCTTTGTTTTATCAATTATGTAATACAAATAATCATCAACAATACTCGTAATATATAATCATTAAAATTCTTTGAATAAATTATGAGATAAAGTTCGTTTTTTTAGACAAATATTTAATTATATTAATTGGATTATTACCTTTAACTATATGAATAATTTTGATAATATTTTAATGATAATAAAATTGGAAAACTTTTTTAACCGGTTTCTAACTAGAAACCGGTTTATGTTTGCACGCAGTTCAAAATTTGAAAATTTATCGCTGTTACGTCATGAAGTATACGTAATTCTTTTTTGGCTACAAAATTTCTAATTTACGTGACAGGGGTTAGGTGTTTGGGTACTAAACGTTCTTTTCATTTTTGATAAAATAAGGCAAATAGGGTTTTTGAATATAAATCACAGTGATTTGTCAATTAATTTTTAATATTGGGTCCAAAAAAAGGAAACGTCTAATGAGAAGTTAGTTGCAACTGAGGAGTTAGTTGCAACTGAGAAGTTAGTTTAGTGTAACGTCTAATGAGAAGTTAGTTTCAACTGAGGTTATTGTGATTCAATTTGAAGTATTTGTTAGGGGGAGGTTTACTTGCGAGTCGTTAAAAAAATCGATTTTTTTTTTTTTGCAGAAATTGGTAGCTAATTATGTGTAGAATATGTTCCCAAAGTGATTTTGCTGAAAGTAATTTAAGGGAAGGTTTACTTGAGATTTGATAAAAAAATCGATTTTTTTTACCGAAATTGATAGCAAATCATGTGTAGAATATGTTCCTAAAGTGATTTTACTGAAAATAATTTAAAAACAAGATTCTTGCACATTAACCGAATCCAGCTTTCTATAAAAAAAATTCAAAAAACGTAGTTCACACAATAATGAGTATTAAATATAAAATTTTGAAAATACGTTTCTTTATATATATTTTATAATATCTCGGAACTACATTTTTGGAACTGGTGGACACGATAACTCAAAAACTATTCGATGGATCCTTTTTTAAAATTTTTTATTTTAAAGATAATTCAATTCTTCGGCACCTCTACCTAAATTCGATACACTTTCAATATTTTTTTTATTTTTAAGTTTACTTTAAAAAGCGAAAAATAAGATAAAAATCGTAATCAAAAGTTCAAACATCCGCCATTTTTTTTTCTTTCAGCAATTTATTGATATTATAGGTAGAGGTACCGGTACTCTTCATATATTTTATAAATCTTTCTTGTTTTTGGATTTCGGTGGTTTATTACCGGCGCTAGGATGTCCGCCAACAAGGCATTGGATTTTCGGATCGTCACACTGCAGTATTTTTTGTATAGTTTAATACTTAACAAATATATGTACAAAATTTGAAATTGATATTTACTTCCGTTCTTGAGAAAAAAATTCTAGAAAAATACATAATTTTTAAGGACTCTCGAGTAAACCTCCCCTTAAACATTAGTTTTAGTTTTTATTTTAGCCAATTTTTACCGATCGTTTATCGTTATGAAAATTTTTAAAACATCCTACTCTTCACAATTTCTATAAAAGATTTTTTTTTTTAACAATATTACTTGCTGCAACATAAATAAAAATTTTCCAAACTGTTTATAAACTTTTTATCAGTTACTTGTCCTACTTTAAACACACTTCTTGTATGTTCTTAAATTTTTTAAAATTGTTGGCAACTTTTCAAACAACGTTTGACGTCCTCGATGCAGTAATAACAGGATAAAGTATATAGGAAATAAGAAATGGTGTCCGCCGGTAATCCTTAAAAGATTTCACACTAAATAAATTATTCAATGTAAGCTATCCTCACGGGTTCTATTATTTATTGAAGTATGTAATGAGAAGTGTCATTAGATAATGCAATGACTAGTTTAAAATAAAAATAGGATAGAGTGAGATAAATTCAAAATTTTTACAATTTCATATAAAACTGACAAGGAAAATTGACTCAAAATTCAATATAAATTAACAGCAATTTCGTATTGACTTACAAACACACTCTCAATGTATTGGTTTTTCTAAAGATTTATAGAAGAACACCATAACACTTAAAAATATAATTTTATATTATCAATCATTCATTGCTTCCGAGACACTAAAGTAACACGTAAGCATAGTGATCATTTTTGAAAAATAAAAATTTTTTCCCCTCCAAAATAAAATTTTTTACGCATATTTTACGTTTAAGAGCTCCTGAACAATTTTGGTTTGGTGTCTGTCCGTCTGTGTGTCGCCAGTTTGCACCAAGTGGCATAACTTCTGAACTATTCAATTGTTTTTAATGAAATTTTCAAAAATTATGCAGTTTGGTTCCTAGATGGTTCCCTATGAATTTAATCGAAATCGGAGTAACGGTAGCGACGCCGCTACCATGTCATTCCATTAATATACTAAATTGCACCAAGTGGCATAACTTGTGAACTATTCAATTTTTTTTATGAAATTGTCAGAAATTATGCGGTCTGGTTCTTAGATGGTCCCCTACAAATTTCACTGTATTCGGAGTAATAGTATCCACGGCGCTACCATGAAATCCCATTAAATGTCAATATCTTCTGCTAGTCCCACTTCGCTCACATTTTTAAAGTATTTTTGGGGTTAGTTTCTAAAATATTTTTGCTATTATTTTATTTTTTGCTATCACGGTATATATATTTGGTAGAATACTGTTTTAGTCTTTTACGAGTACGAGGAAGCTATGTGCCACACCCCATTGGCAGCGTACTTTTTTTGTAATTGTATTGAAATGTGCACATGTAATATTGTACCAAAAGTATTTAATTGTTTGTGTTATTTTTACCTTTTTTAATCGTTATCATAGTGTTTGTCTGTTATTATTTTTATTAAAAATGTGTATATTTACACATCATGTTGAATTATTTCGTGAATTTATTTACATAGTTTTTTTTTTTTTTTAATTCTTTAAAAATATTGCCGGCCTCTGGGGAAGTTTACTGTGAAAGTGTGTTAATAACTGCGCAATGCCATGAATATCGATACTGTTTACAATTTATAACAAAAGGTTAAAATATTTGAGTTTAAAGTTCAACTTCAACAAAAACTACTCTGTAATTTATCGACATTGTAGAATTTTTTGGAAATTAAAAGCAACGTCCTTGCGTCTTACATATGGAGATTCCATGTTTATATTTATTCTAGAATAAAAGTGTTTTAGACTGTGATAAAACTGATAATGATAAAATATTTTTATTATCTTTCATTTGCAAATTTGGATAAATTCAAAACCAATCCAGTATTTTTTTAATATTTGTGCGTATAAATAATACAACTGATAAGACAAGACTTATCTTATCAGTTGTTATTAATATTACTCAGTCGACTCATTGTCATTCTCATTAGTCTATTTAACTGTTCTTGGCACAAAAAGGGTGGACTATAAAAAATATTAAACCGGATTTTGCTCAATTTAAATCGGAGTAGTTCAAGCTTTGTTTTTGAAAGGCCGATATGATATTACGTATTATGAAATAAAAAGTTCAATATACTATGTATGCAGAAAAATAATAAATAAATGAAAACTTAGTACCGATAACTATTATTCAATCTCTGATGCAATATACGTAAGGTCGTAGGTACAGTATCGTATAAAAATATTATGACAGACTAGAAAAAAATCAATTTTCAGAGAAGAATGCCTATTGGAATCTGTCTTCTGATGGGTGGGGCTTAAAAACTAGCTAACGAACAGAGCAAAAAAAAAAATGATAACTAAATTATTTCTGCTTGGGTTGGCAAAATACTGAACAAAGAAATTACATACGTCATGAAATAATAACTTGTTAACAAATAGAAGAACCAAATCAATTACAGATTTATAAAATTCAGCCTATAAATGAGACTAAGAATAGTGTGATTTTTCAACACCAAATGTCCTATCTCCTATCGTTACAAAAAACGGATTTTTTGGGTAACTTCAAAAATGTAAACTTTACCGTATCGATGCAGCATCATGACTTTTCTGACTTTTCTGACTTTTCTGTTTTTGAACGAGATATTGGCATCATTTAGTCTCTGATTTGGCTATAGATAAGACAGATAATGTAGCATGATTTTTTGATATTTGAACAGTAAAATTCGGCGTATAAATTATAAATTAACACTTTCAGTCCCACGGCTTCGGCATCCGAAACCAAACAAAACTTCCCCAGAGGCCGACCGCGATCAATGATTAATATTGATTAGTTGGTTACGCATTATGTGTGCGATGTTTACCATCATTCATCACACGGATGTGTTCCTACTCACACTACTCTTTTGGTTTCTATATATAAAAAATTTTAAAATAAACAAAAAATAGGTACATAAAAAATATTATTTATATTTTTAAATAAAGTTGATTTGAATGTGTGTGCATATGTAGTATGTACGTATGTTTACAGTTTTACACATACATGCTGAACTGTGTTGAATCTATTCAGTGTTTAAATCATTGTATTTTATGTATTTGTTTATATAGTTTTTTATTTTTTTAAATATTGTCGGCTTCCGGGGAAGTTTCCTATAAAAGTGCTCGGGCCTCATAGTGTTAATACATAATTAACGATCACGGATGTGTTTTAAATAGCTTTGTAGTTTAATAATTATTTTAAAATTGGGTAACACTGTATGGCTATCCTGGTTTGATCAAATTGAAAGAAACCACGTACTACAATAAAACATAAAAACATTTGATGGGGTGGGGGGGGGGGTATGTACAAGTTATCTATGTTGGGCTACGTGTAGGGTGAATGGAGTCAGGCAAGATGAGAGTGAATAATTATGAATTATCTATTTACTTATGTCGTATTTATGACATTTTGAAATATCACAGAACTACTTCAAACGAATTATGTTACCATTTGGTCACCACAATTTGCACAATTAAATTTTTACAATAAATTATAAAGAAAACTTTGATTTTTCAACTGAATATCTTCTGGACTTATAATAAGTAAAAATTAGGCTCTGTTGTGGGGGGGGGGGTCAAGGTAAAAGTACCCTGTAAAAAGAGGTCAAAATGGACTATGTACTTTAAGAATGCACTCTAATAGCAGAAATTATATATTTCTTTCACTGTATTTTACAGATTTGTCCACATAAACTCGAACTTTTAAAATTGTTTCTATTAATAGTGTGTGTTGATTTTTATATACGTGACTGTATACACAATGCATGGAAACTTTTTACATTAAGTAACTCAAAATACGTATCCATAAGTAAATGGTAAAAATTTATAAATAGATAACATTTTAAACACACATGTTACAATCGCATAACGAAAATTTCGAATGAATCACTACTTGCTGGTGCGATTCGCCCCGTGTTGGAATTTCACGAGAAATTGAAGTCCACTGGGTGCACAACACAGCTACGAACACGACACACTAATATTATAAAATAAGTGTCAATGAAAATTCGTGAAAATTGAATACATACGATACAAGTACAGGTGACGTTTATTTTCCACGACTTAACGTTCAATGAATCAAAAATATGTTAGAATTCAATTGAGTGCTAAATTTTCATTTAATATCCGCAGCACGGCTCCACCTATTTTTGACTCTAAACGAAAAACTACTGCTCCGATTTTAATGATTTTTTTTTTTTTAAATGTTCGTCTTTACGGCGGATTAGTTTAGAAAAATACTACCAACACGATATCGATGATGGAAAGGCTGAGAAACTGTTTTAAAATTTGAAAAAATTCAATTTTTTCAAATTTTCTTTTGTCATGTTGTGTGTCTGTGTTTGTATGAATTTTTGAGTACATATTTCCATAAAATAGACGAAAATAAACACTTTTTAAAGAATAAAAAAAATCGATATCTCACTTCGTTTTCGACATATCGAACGCGAAAATTCGAAAAATTGGCTTAATGTTGACAACTACGATTATTCCAACGTGGTAATTTGAGTGCATTGTCTGGTAAAATCGACCAAAATAAACACTTTTGTAAGAATAAAAAAAATCGATATCTCATTTCGTTTTCGAGATATTGAGCCCGAAAGTAGTGGAAATTGACTTTAGGTGGTTAACTACGACTCCCTGAGAGCCGTGATTTGAGTGCATATTCTGGTAAAATCGGCCAAAATAAACACTTTTTCAAGAATAAAAAGAATCGACAACATTAAGCCAATTTTTCTAATTTTCTTGTTCGATATCTCGAAAACGAAGTGAGATATCGATTTTTTTTATTCTTTAAAAAGTGTTTATTTTCGTCTACTTTATCGGAATATGCACTCAAAAATTCATACAAACGCAGACACACAAAATGACAAAAGAAAATTTGAAAAAATTGAATTTTTTCGAATTTTAAAACAGTTTCGCAGCCTTTTTATTACTGATATCGAGTCATAGTATTTTTTCAAAATTAATCCGCCGTAAAGACGAACATTTAAAAAAAAATCATTAAAATCGGGCTATCAGTTTTTTTTTTAAAGCCAAAAATAGGTGGAGCCGTGCTTCTGCATAATTACCCTAAAATGTATCGGTTAAATTGTGCGTTCACTGTACTCGCGACTTTTATTATAGAAGTTTATTATTTTGAAAATTTGCCAAATGAACTTTAAACATTTTCACTTGTATATTTTTGAAGTGGTATTCTATTATCATTAAAGAATTTCGATTTATTTTGGCAACCTACACAAATTAAAATGTAGATTCCCATGTAATGTCCTCGGTGAAAGAACCCAACTTACTAAAAATCTCAATTAAATTCAAAATGCAATAATTTATTATTAATTACGTTAAGATTAGTTTCTAAATACTTATGAGATTAAATTTTTCACATGATAAAATTACTATCTGAAAGTTTTAGTTTTTGAGATATCAACTCAAGTTTGCACTCTTGTTGAAGGATTTAAAGAAATGGCGCGGTTTCTGATGTCAGAGGTTTACAAAATACTAGTACAATGGAACCTCTGTTAACCGGATAGCATTTTCATGCGAAAATTACCATTGAAATATGAAAATGGCTAATTTTGAGTCCTTTAACGAATGAATTGGAGCACTATAAATAACTGGCTTTGTGTAGAATTTCGCAGTACAGCCGATCTTCGTTATCAGTGCGCTTACGGGGCTGTAGGAGAATATAATTCTAAGAATTTCTGTATCCCCACTTGTGCTTAACAGTTGACCGCCGTAACTCGCACTTCCCCTACTTTTCAAGCGTGTGAGTGTGTACTTATTTATAATCAAATAACCCGGATAGTATTACCATTCGTTAGAAGCGGCACAAAATCTATCTATTTTTAATAAATACATTTACTAATATTTTCTAAATGCGTTCTATAGTTTGTGTGACAGGAGTTTAAACGATATTGTCAACGCATATTTTCTTTAAAAAAAATTTTTTTAATCTTTTGTAGAAATTGTAAATAATATTGTTAGTCAAACAAAGTTTGTAATATAATCCGCGCGATGAACGAACAAAACTTGTTTTGGTCAACTACACATGTATTATGTAAACACGGACCTATAAAAAAAATTATTTTAGTGAATAAAAAGATTCTGACAGGATGATTTATGAGTTGCACTATTAGACATCAACACCAATGTTCCAGTCTTATAACGAGAGACTGAAATGAATTTTTTTTCGGTCATGGAGAGGGAATGTTTACAGTAGAAATATAAATCGGCGGACTCATAACGGAAGTCGACTGTATTTGATTTAAAAAAAAAACATTTCGCGTAAAATTACTGTCTGGTTAACAGAGGTTCCACTGTAATTTGTATAATACAAAGTATAATATGGTAAAGTTAAAGGTGTTGACGATAACTAATGAAACACTGAGTCAGCTTTAACCTGAATTCTATTTATTTTCAATATTGTTACGGAACCCTTAGCGTAGAAGTACGACTCACACTTCACCGAACTTGTTTAAAATAAAATTTCATAAAACACTTTTCAAAAAATTTTTAACAAAGAATTTATTAAAAATAAAATTTTGACGTAACTATAACGTAAAAGCCCCCATTATGGAACGGTATCTTATACTGCTACAGTTTTGACATTTACATATATTAATGAAGTTATTTCTGAAAGAAACGAGTGATAACAAAAATATTATTAATAGAATGATTGTTTTTCAATTTAAATCCACCTCGCATTTAATGTTTCCTTACTTAATTAAAGAAATAAATATGTAAATGTCAAAACTGTTCCAGTATTAGATACCGTTCCATAATGGGGGCTTTTACGTTGTCTTTAAAAAAAAATCACTCAATTCTTGACAGGTTTTTTAAAAATAACGTTTATGTCGAGTACCTAGTTATTACTTACGTATTTTACATGGATATAAAATTACTAATAAGGTAAAAGACCCGGTAATTGACCCTGGCCCAGTTTCTGAACTTTTCAACTTTGTTATAAATTAATAAAAAAACTATATTTTAAATAAGAAAAAAAATAAATTCTTAATTTAAAGTACCTAATCTATTCTGTGTCTAATGAACAGCAATTTAAAAAGTTTAGAATATATTAACTAAATCAAAAAAAATTTTTAAGTTTAAAATGTGTGTAAAAACTATTTTTTTGGTAGTTTCTTAACAGTTTATGTTACAAAGTACTCATTTTGATTTGTGGAATATTCATCATGTAAGTATGAAAACTTAATTAAAAATATATGAGCAGGTTAATATTTGTTTAAAATTTATTTTAAAATATTTATAAAATACCTTAGAATGATTTTTATTATTGAAATATGAGGGTCAATTACTAGGCTCACTTCTAAAGTGGTATGGCCCAATTAAATTCTAACCAGTTTTTGTTAGTTATTTTGTTATTTATAGTTATCTTCGATTAGTTTTTGTTATTTTTCATAACGTATATAACATTAAACATTCATTTTTATCAATAAAAAATTATTTATAAATTAAATTTTAAAAAACTGTATTTTTAAATTTAAGAATCAGAAACTAGGCCACTGTCAGGGTCAGAAACTGTCACATGAGAAATTTTGAGAGTCAGAAACTGGGTCCTTTTTGCGAATTTTTAAAACATTAATTTAAATTATTAATTCAATTCAAATAATTATTTTACTTGTATGACTTTATTTTGAAAGCCATAAACTAGTTGATAAAATTATTAATTGTCTCTTAAGTTTAAACTTATATTTATTACTGTCGTTTAACCTCAGCCGTCACTCTTAAAAGGTCAGAAACTAGGCCCGTTACCTTATTAGTAAAATTAATTAATTAACACTTATCACTAAAAATTGATTAAATTCGAAAAATTTTACATTAATAAATATTATTTATCTATTTATTAGCAGCCCTGATGATTGACAAGATTAATAGATAGATGGAAATTTTCCGCTTTTATCGATAAATTTTCGAAAATTCTAGAATTTTCTTGATTGAAGTGTTTCAAGTGCTTTTTCTTGGTAAAAAAATTTACATCATAGAAAACTTAAAACGTCAATAAAAGAAAATATGTACATAACTAAATCATAAATTTCATAATAATATTATTTTGATTATTAAACATAATAATGGCTGAGCTGGCTTGTATAATATTCTTTATTCAATATGGGGTTAATCTCCTAACTTTCGTAATATGTAGATGGAATTCGTGTGACGTCCGTTTAGTGATTTACATAAACCTCTTAAAATACCTCTGTATGGGATTTTAAATTATGTCGAATTCAATTAATGTATAAATGAAGCCACAAAATTAACAGGTAGACAAAGTTATTGTTGTCTTTGATGATAGTGACGTCACTTTATTTCGAATGTTGATTAAGGATGCGTATTTCATCCAATTATTAATGTTTTTGTTAACTAATAGTACTCTTTTATGCGATTTTGTTTCTTAAGGGGCGGAGTTCAAATAAAAAAGTAACTTTTTTATTTATGATTATTTTACTTGTTGAAATTTTTTTCAAATTAGGGAGAGTTTCAAATAGAAAATTTTGTTTTTGAAACATTCATTACTCTTCCCTGTGAGGGGAGGGGGCCCTTTTTCACAAGTTTTTAAGCGTTTACAAGGAACGCCATATCTCAAAAAGTAATGAATATTTTTTAAATATTTTTTCATTATTTTATTCCTAAATCACCTGTCCATAAAGCTGAGTATGGGTTTTAGGTAATTTTAAAAATTAACTATAAAATTGTAATCCCAAACTTCTAAAAATTATAAAACCCAATTTTTTATTAAAAAAAAAAAATGTTTAAAAATAGTTACAATTGTTCAAATGGAAAGAGCATACTCCACTTTATGCGCAATATGTTTATGAGCAAAATTAAAAAAAAAATTAAGTCTCTATCTTTTCTAGAACTTGAGATATGATTTTCCTTGTCGGGAAAAACACAAGTTTCGGGAAACGGTAAAAAACAAAAATCATAACAAAAGAAGCGGTTTACTCACTGTTTATTAAAACGTCTACAAAGGCATACAAATAAAAGAATATTATCTCAGTGCATACTATAACTCATGTACACACCAAAACTAAATATTACTGTCTAATAGCAAATTAAAAGACAATAAAATAAGATTATAGTAAGATGAGAGACACTTTAGCATAAGTAGATAAAATACGCACTAATTAATGCTATATTATCAATTAATTACCTACTACTAATTTTTAGAAAATTAAAATAAGTTGAGTAGACTGCATACTATAGTAGTACCAAATATTTTTATTATTATTTATTATTAAAAATGTGCAATTGTTAATTTTACCAATATCTATTATTTCCGGAAGGTGCATATTCCTTCTGTTATTGTTTTAAATATATTTTTAACAGTCATCAAATTTTATTCATTTAAGTGTATCAATATTTTTATTTTGTATTTTTTATAATCTCATCAAAAAATCTAGGCCCCCTCACTAATTATTTTTTATTTAAATATTTAATTAAATAATTTTTTGTCATTGTGTGAAAGTGAAAATAATTTTATTTTATTTTATCAAAAAAGTTTTACAAGAAAAAAAATTTCAACTTTCACTATTGAAAAAAATTACAATATGATTACCTAGAGAAATAATGGAGCTTTTATTGGTTAATTATGTTTGGTTAATTAACTTTGATAGAAATATAATGATAGCATCCGTCCGTCCGTCCGTCGGTAGGGTCGTTAGGACACTATCTATGCATTCAATTGAAAGATACATAATAATGATTAATAGACGTGGATCAATTTATGAATGTAATTTTATTGAAATATGAACATGATTACAAATCGTTATGTTTTAAATTTAGTTATGCATAATATATGTATACCTAGTAGAGAAATTTATTATAGAAAGTACGTAATCAATTTTGTTTTTTTTTTTTGGGTTCCAAAGAAACATTCCGAAACCCTTTTGCATTTGTGTTGAATGTCGTTTCAAACAAATTAGTAAAAGCAACAGGGCTACCCATATTTTACTTTCTATGAGGGTATTTTTTTTATTTAAATTTATTTTTGAGTTCCGAAGAAACATTCCGAAACCCTTATGTGTTTGTGTTGTATGTAGTTTCCAACCAATCAACAAAATCCACAGGGCTACTCGTATTTTACTTTCTATGGGGGTATTTTTTTTGTATTTAATTTTATTTTTGGGTTCCGGCGAAACATTCCGAAACCCTTATGTGTTTGTGTTGTATGTAGTTTCCAACCAATCAACAAAATCTACAGGGCTACCCGTATTTTACTTTCTATGGGGGTATTTCTTTTTTATTTAATTTTATTTTTGGGTTCCGGCGAAACATTCCGAAACCTTTTTGCATTTGTGTTGTATGTCGTTTCCAACCAATTAGTAAAAACCACAGGGCTACCAGTATTGTACTTTCTATGGGGGTATTTCTTTTATTTAATTTTATTTTTGAGTTCCGAAGAAACATTCCGAAACCCTTTTGCATTTGTGTTGTATGCCATTTCCAACCAATTAGTAAAAGCAACAGGGCTACCCATATTTTACTTTCTATGGGGGTATTTTTTTTATTTAATTTTATTTTTGAGTACCGATGAAACATTCCAAAACCCTTATGGCATTTGTGTTGAATGTAGCTAGCTTTCAATCAATTAGTAAAAACCACAGGACTGTCCATATTTTATTTTCTATGGGGGTATCTTTTTTTTTTTTTTTTGTTTAATTTGTTTAGTCGAATTATTACTTACAAGGGGCAGATCATTACAGATTTCATCACAGTCAAAATAAAGACCACAAATTTATTTTTTGAACAATACGTGACTGTCTGTCCGTCTATCGGTGTGCTCGAATATCTCATCAAGTGCCAAAAATTTTGGAACTATTCCATCGTTATTAATGAAATTTTTAGAAATTATGCGGTTTAGTTCCTAGAAAGTCCCCTATACGAATTTAATCACAATCGGAGTAAAGGTAGCCACGGCGCTATCGTGAAACTGTCCATTAATTGTCGATGTCTTTTCACTCAAATTTTTAGAATATTTGAGGTTTAGGCCAACTAAGAGCAGGGCCAGCTTAGCCAATAGGCCACCCTAGGCCATGGCCTAGGGGCGGTAAATTTTTAAAATAGGACGGAAAAATGAGTAATGAACGTTTTTTTTTCTCGTCACTTATTTTTTTTAAGAGAAAGTTTGTAAAAAAGGTAGGAATAGGGGCGGCAAATTTTTAAAACACGGTAGGTAAATTTGTGATTGACGTTTTTTTTTTTCAAGATTTCCTTTTTTCAAACAAAAGATAGGGGCGGCATTTTTCAAGGTGCTTAGGGGCGGACTCAGGGTTAATCCGGCCCTGACTAAGAGTAATGAAAATTATTACGCATGCGCAAACGTAAAATATGTTAACGTTGGGTGTGTAAAATGAACACTCCTATTTCTTGTTACTACGAAAACAAAAAATTTTGACATTTCGAAAACGTTAAGCAATGTCTGTTAGTTTCTTCAATTTTTTCTTTGGAATGATTTGATTTAAAAAAAAAAAAGAATTTTGTACTTGGTCCAAAACATAGAAATAATATACATTGTATTGTCTGAACAAAATCAAATGTTAATTGGACGAACGGTTTAACTGTTTGTTACTGTAGCTCAATATTCATTATCATTACCATCAGTAGGGTACCCTAATAAAAAAAAATGGGGGTACATATATTTAAATTAGAATAATTGAGACAATAATCGAATCCCATTAACAATATACACACGCACACACACATACTGTATGTTTAAATTTAATCGCAACATTCGAATTGAATACGTTAGGCAAAAAAATTCGAAGAACTGGATACAATTTGTCTTTTTTCTTGGCGTAACAATATTTTACTTCGTAAATTCTAAAAATGATTCCGATATCGATACATAAAATTGTTTTAATTTTTCTATCGATTTGTCGAATTTTACTAGTGTGACAAGGATAGAAATTAATTGATAGGTAATAATAATGGAAGTATTGTAAAAAATCAATTTCCATGTTGCAATATATTCCAGACGTAACGTATTAATTAATAAAATATATGCTTTGGACACATGTAAATACATCTGTTTTCAATGTCATTTGAATTTGTGTTTTCAAGCACCACTACCACAATCGCTAAATGGAGCGTTGAATAATTAAATACGAAAAAAAAAGTAACTATGTATTTATATATTCTATTTGGATAACTTTAATTATAAATAAATATGAGAATATTTGTTTCGAATATCTTTTATTCTACGTATTTCGATGAGAGGAAAAATATCTGAATGTCACCAGCTGTTGTTGATATCATTATAAAGTTCTATGTGGATGATTATATTGTCATTATTAAAAGTTGAGAATTTTTTTTTTTATTATTGTGAAAAATATTAGGAATAAATAATTTAGGTCATAATTTTTTTTTCTACAAGATTTTTAATAACATTATTTATTTAACAAGAAGGCAGATGACGTATTTTTTTTTTTGACAACAATTTTGATATTGTTTTCCTAACTTTTAATAAGTTGTCACGAAAGTTAACAACTGAAATATGACATAAGTCTAAGGCGGCCTGTACACGATCAGTAATACTGTCAGTATTTACGGACATAAATAATGAATCATTATTAAAAGCTTTTATTTAAAACTTGCTATGTTAGTATGTTGGTTTAGATCAAATCTTGGAATCAAAATTTAGGCAGGTTCTAATTGAGCGAAAGGTTTCAAATTTTGCATACGTGTCTAACCTTGATAACAATGCAATATTGTATAATTAATTTTGTCCTAAATCGCCTCAAAACCAAAATTGTTGATTGTCCTGTGAAATTTTTTGACATTTCGAATTGTCAAATATTGTCCATTGATTTTACATTGCAATTTTTTGTTTCCATAGTTATGTCTGATTAGGGTAAATTAACCGATTAAAATATAGGTAAAAAAATTACTTCTTTAATTCTTTTCTTAAATTAATTGTGATCAGACTAAAAAGTAGAGCCGTGATTTGAGTAACTGGTAAAATCGGACAAAATAAACACTTTTTCAAGAATAGAAAAAATCGATATCTTACTTTGTTTTCGAGATATTGAGCCCGAAAGTAGTGGAAATTGACTTTAGGTTGGTAACTACGACTCCCTGAGAGCCGTGATTTGAGTGCATATTCTGGTAAAATCGGCTAAAATAAACACTTTTTCAAGAATAAATAAATTAAAGTAAAAAAAATGTTTTTTAAGAAAAAGCTTTTATTTAAAAATGGGCTAAAAAAAATAAAATAACTTTTGAGTGAAGTTTGAAGCAATATACAACATAATTTATAAAAGCTTGAGACGTTTAATTAAGTTTGGTAAGTACTGAAAAGTAAAATAGCTACACTTATATCCAAAACAGAAATAATTAATGATAATGCCTCAAGCTTTTATAAATTATGTTGCATATTGCTTCAAACTTCACTCAAAAGTTATTTTAATTTTTTAGCCCATTTTTAAATAAAAGTTTTTTCTTAAAAAACATTTTTTTTTACTTTATTTTTATAATATACATTCTATATACGAATACTTCAGTATTATCAATACACGATCAGTGATAATGTCAGTATTTCTAAATACTGACAGTATTACTGATTGTGTACAGGCCGCCTAACAATATTCAACTGATTAGTTTTGCTTGTGCTGAGAGAGATTGATTGTTTTCAAAAATTGATGACAAAGGATTAGGATGCTTATTGACCAAAATTTACTCAAAGGAAGTTTAAAACTTGAGAATCACTGATATGTGTAGGTACTGTAATTGGGAATTGTATAAGATTACAAAAATAAGAAAAATAGTTAAAAATTAGAAAAAAAAAATTATGTATGAATCACGTAGATTTGAACCTGAAACCTCTCAGTTGCACCCGTAAGTCAACATACTTAACACACTTGACTATGCAGCGCCGTCCAAACAACAAGTAGGGGCGTGCTGAGAAACAACTTCCCAGTAATTTCCTAGAAAATATAGACTATAGCGAAGCTATAGAGCTTCAAAAAGGGAAAATATACTAATCATATTTGGGACCAATTTGGATATTTGCGGTTTTCATCGGATTTTGACGTTTTAAGGACTAGGAATCCAGAAAATCTAAAAACCTTGGCATCTAAATCAATGAATGTTTCCAGATTCATTAGGGCTAGAATTATAAAATTAAGTTTAAAATAATTCGATATTTGGAACTTTAAAAGGGACAAAATTTGGTGACAGTGTTTCATTCTGGAATTATTTTCATTTTGAAAAAATCGGAAAAGTTTGGTTTTTTCGATTTTCATTGTGTTTATGGAAATTGATAAGACTTGAACGAAGGGTGGTACAAAAGGTCCCCAATAATTTAGGAGTAAATATTTTTCTGGGAAGTTACGTGCGTTACGAGAGCTAAAAAATTTTCTTGTTTTGCTTTTTTATTTTCTTATTAGTAACTATAAAAAAATTTTTTTGAAACTTTCCAGCTAAATAAGACTAATCTCAGCTACCTCAAATCGGAAATAAATTTTTCAAAATGACATCACAGCGGGAAGGGTACCTTCAAATTGATACCCCACCTAACTGGAATCGAAATTTAAATTTACAAAAACTTCGCGTTCGACAATTTCCCTTAAAAATTTTGTTCATCTATCTACAGCTTGTTGGGTGCAAAGTTCTGGCCCAACTTTATTAAAATTTCAATAAATGTTAGAAATAATCGCGGAAGATTTCAAGGCTAACAGAAGTTCTCTCGGCAATGTCTATTTTAATTTTGGCACTCACAAAATCGGTCGTTATTAGTCCATTCAAAAAAACCACCTTACATTTTGTAGTGCCATAAAAATTTCAATTTCTTGAAATTTTACACGCCTAAATCAATTTAAACACCAGACAATGGGCACATCGATCAGTAGTAACAAATCGACCTCTCAACAGACCCCACCAACATCATATATACTTTTGTCACGTGATGTAAGTGTAATAATATACTGTATGCGTTAATTATGTAGTTAAAACACAAGTGATTAACTATAAATAGTATAGCAACACCATAATATATCATATTATTGATTTCACTCGTTGTACGATATCGAATTAATTATCACCTGACCGGAAGACACTATTGGAATCATTTAATGAATTAATGTATTGCTATTGCCGTGTTACAACTGTTTAAAAAAAAATTACATAGTTTTTTTAATGTCTTTTATCGACTGAAGCCCTGGAAGGTTATTCGTAGAGCTTGGATACCGGTATTCCGGTACTACCGAAAAACCGGAATACCGGAAATTTTTAAACGTTTTGTAAGACCGGTATTAAAGTTTCAAATACCGATATTTCGGTTTCAGTATTAACAAAATCAAATACTTTATATATTACATATTTTGAATATTTTTTTTACGTTAGATTTACAACATAAAATTTTATTATAATGTCTTTAGTTTTGCTTAATGTTTTCCATATGTGCAGATGACCAGATATCTTATACTTATTCATATTTTTTCATAATTCTGGAATATTTTTAAGTATTTTTCTATAAGAAAAAATACAAAATTATGTATTTAAATTTTTAAAATCCAAAGTTGATGTAGTTTGTTATTATTACTGTTACTAATTAATTTTATTAAGTGATTTTTAATCTTTTTTTCCTTTTTTCTATACTATCTTCATTCAATAACGAAATACCGGAATTCCGGTATTTCAAATGCTAATACCGAATAAATACCAGTATTATAAAAAGACACCGGTATTCCAAGCCCTAGTTATTCTTGAAATGTGTTATGATATGTCATGATTAGTTTAGAAACAAACAGTGAAAACTATGACAATGTTGCTCTGTCGGCGAAATTCATTACTAATAAATGAATGTTTATCCTTTATGGTACTAACGTTGTGATTTCTGTTTATTTTAAGGGAGACCGCTAGTGTGACATTTTGAAAACATTGGAAATTTTTTTTGCATGTTTCGATAGTCTATACCTTTAAAAATAACATACTAAAATTTCAAGTGCATATCTCAACTAGTTTTTGAGTTACAGCCATCCGAAGAGCGCATTCTGATTTTCATTGTTAACTTTGAGGTATTGAGAAATGTATGAAGGTTGATAGTTCGGGAGTCTTGAACGAAATATCTTAAAAATATCCTGGGGAAATTGTTCGAAAAATTACACTTACCTTCATGCATTCCAATTGGTTGATACAAATCATAGGTTAACGTTGTATTATCGGGCAGGGACAGGAACACTCGTTCCCCAATTGGCCAGGGACACCTTACTCGCCCGATCACACTGTGTATAATTGTTTGAACGTGCCCACTAAAGCCCCATAATCGTGTTGGAACATATCTGAAAAATAATAAGAAAAAGAAAAATTGAAAATTAGAGTGTCTACGATAGTTTAATTAAAATTTTTGCTGAAAATCCTATCACAGCATCCTGCGTAACATAGAGAACTTCCCAGGTTTTACCGGAAAATAATTTACATAGAATAACGGGTCAAAAATCTATCGTTTATGAATTTTCTCGCCCTTTATTTAAAAAGAAAAAAAAAAGAAACTTTTGAAACAAAACAGCCGTTTTTATTTTCCTCGAAAGCTAATTTACTTAGAATAATACTTCAAAAACTCATGTGATTGTAATTTTGGTAAATTTTTTTAACTAAAAAGGGACCCAAAATACCCGGTTTTGGGAATCGGATACGGCTTTCAGACTTCTAACATTTTCACCAAATTTCGTAAAAATAAATTGTTTCATTTGAGAGGTATCGTGCTGATACATTGAATATCATTTTCCCCAGCTCAAGTTTCACCATGACAGTGGCTGTAATAACTAAATTTTCATTCTGAAAATTCGCTAATAAAAAAATACCCCTGTCGCAGCATCCTGCATAACATAGCGAATTTCCGTTTATAAAGATTAGTTTTTCTCGGAAACTTGTTGACATAGAAAAAAAGTTTAAAGACCTTTTTTATGTAATTTTTTCTTCTCTTTTAACTGGTGTAAAAAAATTTCGCAAAAATTTTTGAATAAGTGGAAATTTTGGCAAAAAACTAATTGTTTGCAAGAACAAAAACCATGTTCCTGACATCCGACGTGTCTGGCTGAAGAACTCATCCAAGAGTTTAGGACTTCCAACATTTTCACCAAATTTTGTAATAGTAGGACATTTCGTTCGAGAGTTATCGTGCGTATATATATATATATATATATATATATATATATATATATATATATATATATATATATATATATATATATATATATATATATATATATATATAAATATGAGTGAATATTATTTTCGGTTCCTAGGGACCTCATAACAAATTTCTGCCATGGTCCCGGGTTCAAGTCGCGTCATGACAATGGCTGTAATAGCTGAATTCCATTCTGAAAATTCGCTAAAAGTGAGTAGAAAAGCTAGGTATGAGTACCACCGTCAAGTGTCATTGATATTTAAATAAGCTGATCAGGCAAAAAATATCAGAAAAGAAACGACAGATAGGCCTTTTTTTATTAATATCAATACCAACAAGCGAACGTTACGCCATTGGCTTAATAAAAAATTTATAAAAAACAAAAACTCTTCATAATCAATTTTAAACTTACACAAAGTTAGATATGTAGTAGCATGGAAATATTCCACTTGAAAGTATGTATAAATATTAAAGGTAGAATTAACTTGTTCCTTGTTGTAGAAATCAAAGAAGTGCCTCCAATAAGACTTCAAATTTTTTCAATATGGGTAACGACAGATTTACAATATACAGAGTAAGTCTCAACTACAGAGAAAGCAATTTTTATGCAATTTTTTAAAAAAAATGTCCATCAAAGTGGATAATTTGATTAAAAAATGAACATTAATTTGCGATAATGTTACCTACTGACTGTTTTTAAAACATTTTATCATCATATTACATAATAATGCAAATTATTGCATCATTTAATCTGTTTACGTATGTGTGTATTGCAATTTTTACAATATTATGAAAATTACCCCAAAAAATATCCAAAAAAAAAAAAAATCGGGATTTCGTATAGTCAGCAGGAAGAATTTTTCTCAATTTTCCCGGGATAAAATATTTCTTGTTTTTATTTTATGCTAAAATTAGCTATTAATTTGTTAATAATATAATTATCTGAACTTTTTCTTACTTTTCAGATGAATTTAAAAAAAAAAAATCAATAAAAGTTTTTAATCACAGATGAGACAGATCAAGCCTACATATAAAAAAGTGAAATCTTAAAGTTGCAATAAGTAGCAATTTACATCACTACTACTTTAGTCTGTTACTGACTGTCGTGGTGTTTACGTCAAAATAAAAATCATGTTTTTTTAATCAACTCGTGAAATTTAAACAGAAAAAAATATGAAGTGTGTCGTATTTAAGTGTAAAAATTCTATTGAATAAAAAATTTCTTAAAATAAAGGGAATCTTTCTTAAAATAAATTTATTTTTAATTGTTGATTAGTTGTCAAATAGGTCGGCCATCATAGTATATGTATAGTGTATGTATGCGAACTGCATATATCATCATCAAAATATATTACTAACACGTTGGTATATTCGCGTTCATACATCGTGTGTTTTGATCGTATGTGTGCTGTGTTACGTCACCCATTGATTACAGTGGGCACAGTTTGGTAGACATTCTAGTTTGACCCCTTGTTTTTAATAAAAAAACGACTGTTTATAAAATTGCGTAATATACGGCACTGATTATTTAAAAGTGATCAAGTGCGAGTAGCAGACATGACGAGCTGATAAGGATTTCGTATCTTTATCCAAGGAATAATTCTTTGTCTTGTTTAGGAAAGCAATGTCTAGGGAAATTGTGGGGTTTTGAGTTATGTATTCTCTATGAAACTTTTTTTTACAATCTGTTGCGAATATACTTTTTATATTTATTTATAAATATTTTGAATATCATTATTTTTTTATGCGATTTTTTATGCATGCGGTCCCTACCCACCGCATAAAAATAAGTTTTTTTGTAAATGAAAAAAAAAGAAAACTATTCTTTCTTTCCATAATCTTTTTTCTTGTCTCTTTTTATTAGCCCACATCCGCGGCCATAATGACAATCGATTATGACAACTATAATATACGAAAAGTTTTCGCCTGGCAAATACGAAGATGGTTGCATGTTAAAAATACAGGCAGTTCTCTTATTTACAGTATTTTAAATTCGAGAATTATGTACACGTACCGTAAGCCGAAAACACGTAACCCGCGAATCACTTCTTTTGGCTCTACAAGGGTTCTTAATTTACTTAACACTGAATAAATATGTACTAAATTTGGTTTGAAAAACGTACGTATAGTAATATTAGTTGTGTTCCAGCATCTATTTTTGGACAAGTACAAAACAAGTTACGAACGTGTTTGTGCGTATGCTCGAATATAAACAAGTAACGAACTTGTTTGTAATATACAGTGTGCTGGAACGGTTTAAATTCGTTTCTGACATTTTAGTGACTTTCACTTCAGTGCGTTGGTAATACTAATATATCTATACAATTCAGTTGTGTATACTGCTAAACTACTGATGCTTTTAAATAAATTGTACAACAATCCAACGTCAAATACAGAAATCAGATAATAAAATGGAAGGTAAACATAGTTTTATGAAGGAATACATAATAACGCATAACAACCATAACAACTATAAAAAAGATAGATAGCATAGATAGATAGAGACAGACAGCACGTTGGAGAATTTGTCCAATCAAAAGTCCGCTGACAATTCTGACAGTTAACAACAAGTTGAAAACATGTCAAAAATGATGCTGGAACGGTCTAACTGAGTTACGCATGTGCAAACAGTTTGTGGACTGTCAAACATGCGATGCTGGAACACAACTAATATGTACGTATTTATTAAGTATTTTTCCATTTAATGACAGATTCAATTTATGCGATTTTTATTCGCATAAATTGAATCCACGTGGAACGGATATTCGCGTAAATTGAGGGAACGGTGTACTTCGCAGAATAAAAAATGATTATTTTTATCTAAATATTCCAGCAATTACGACAAATGACGCTTACAACACCCGTTATTTATGATAACTTACTTTTCAGAGATAGGCATTTTTTTAGGATAATTAGTTTTGAGCGGACTTAGGCACTTATCTTTTTACTGGCTAAAAAATTAGGGTAGGACGGGGTAAAAAAAAGACACCCGCGCAGGTGGGGTCAAAAAGAGAAATAAATTTTTATTAACTTCAAGTGTTAAATTTGAAAAATAAAAAGTACCACTGCTGATCCGATTGAGAGAAAGAAAAATGCGTATGTATTGGTCACACGGATATAAAAAAAAAAAACATTAAAAATGTTTTGTGTAAACAAATTATACAGTTCATTCTTTTTTTGTGCGGTGGATAGGGACCGCATAAAAAAAATCGCACAAAAAAAATATATTAAAAAATATCATAAATAGCTATAAAAAGCATAGTTTGATCCAGATTGAACAAAAAAATTTTTTTGTGCGCTTGGTTGGAACCGCATAAAAAACATCTCAAAACGCTTAAAACTTATAGAAATTTCCTTAGAAGTTGCTTCTATAAACAAGATAAAGCATTAATTTACACGTAGAAACATTATTTCAATTTTATAATATTTTCTTACGCAATGTATTGATTAAATGCTTAAAAGCCGTTAAAAAGTATTTTTATCAAAGAGAGTTATTATAGTAAATGCTAAGTTTCTTACTGTCTCTTGATTTTGATTTATATTATACATTTTAATGGCCATTTTTTTAAAAACCGCATAAGAAAGTCGCACAAAAAAGAACCGCATAAAAAAGAGTTCAGCTATATATGTATACAGGGTGGAATTTTAATAACTCTTATACCTTTTGGTGAATTTCGATAAAATTTTACGATGATTTAGAACGGAATTTGTTGGAAACAACATAACTATACGTTTTAACCTATGGAAATAATATCACAGCTGATGACATAACCCGTAACATATGACGTAAAATTACGTCGAAATACTGTCTAAAAAAATGACGCAACTTTTGATGTGTCCGCAACTTTTCTCACGGGAACCGTTCAAAAAAAAAAAAAATGGTCCATACTGTATAAACGAACCAAGTCATACAATAAAAATATATTACCTACATAGGCAGCTGATGGGGTAATCGGCAATATAGGAGACTTCGCGTCGATTGCTACTGTATATATGAAGCAATGAATTAAATACGATTGAGAAAAACTCAAGAGAATATCTAATATTATTCAAATAATATGAAAACTCCGAATGGTCGCGCTTTTATTTTTTCTATATTTGAATATAGTATTACAGCCAGATATATGTACTGTACATAGTATTTGCATGAAATGCAAAAGTATAATATATTAGTACAAAAATTATCACAGGATGTGGTACATAGGAAACTGAAAAACGTTTGATTTTCATTACTAGTAAATCATATTTGTAAGTCAAATTTCCAACTTACCACACTAAAAATAAAAAAAAAAATCGTGAATACTGAGACTCACGTTAAGATATGTAAACTTCTAGGTTAGCTGATGACTGTAATGGGATAATTAAAAATAATATGACCGTGAGGTTTAGATGTCTTTGCCATCATTTTTATTTTTATTTTTATTTTTAATAAAATTGAAGTTGTGAGACTAGTTCAAAATAGAATTTTCACTTTTAATAATGCTTAAGGTAGTTGGTCGATAAAATGATTTTTTCAAAGGATTTTAACGAAACTTCTCTAGATATTTATTTAATTCAATACCAATAATACGAGCCTATTCCGATTAAAATTGACTACCCTAATTTTAAAGAAAACGATTTCAAAATTTTGTAATTTTAACACGATCTCTTATAGGAAAACTCAATTTTTTTTTTTTCAATAAAATTAAAACGTGCCAAAGGAATTTGATAAAAATTTAATGTTATAAAATATAAAGTTACAAACCACATTTAATAAGAAATAAAAATTATTCAGCACGCTGTTTTTGAAATATAATTTAAAAACATCATTTTACAACGCTTTTTCAACAATACTTTTATATTGCTACAACATAAGCGCGCGGAAATTAAAGAAAAAAAAAAACAAGTAGTATACAAATATAATAACTGAAGAATATTAATAAATTATTAATTTAATTTTTGATAAAAGACAATTTTTTCGCTGAGATATATTTTTGTACCTGACTATCTCGAATCAGCTACGTAAATTTCAAAATTATAAAAAATTCATCTCCGTGACGTCATTAAGTATATTCAATTTAAATCATAGAAACATGACTGTTAGTTACGTATGAACTACGACTCTTTTGATAGCAAAAAATGAAATATTCACCTCCAAATTCCGATATTTCTACCAACCACGTCACAAAAAAATTTTCTCTAAATACTTTACAGGCTAGTTACTAATCCACTATAATACGTATATGTACACAATTCAATGATAACCCCAGTATTTAGATGAGACAGAATGATATAGGTACGTGATGCGAGATAAACCTATATACAGAAAAGAATAAAAAATGAATCAATTCAACCGTTCCAATGAGCAATAATCTTAATTTATAACGTGAAAAAATTTAATAAATTTTAAAATAGATATTTTATGTTGGTAGAAAAAAGGTACAGTACCCAATTACATTTTAGTTTGTGACCTTTTGGAAAATGATCTACTTTCATAACACATTTTTACACGTTTTGGACCAATTACGTTGGAAATGATTCTAGCATCTATTTAAGTGTATAGGTATTTTTGTTCTCATTACATAATAATCGAAAATGGATGCGTAAACATAAAATGTCTTGATGTAGGCATTTTTAGACGAAATTACAATACAACAAAATAAGTGGACTAACTTGCTGAATTTTCTTTTTTAGCAAATTTACTGCTAAACCAATTTTTTTTTATTTATAATTTTAATTTGAACTAAACTTGGCCTTTTTTTCCGGTGAGGAATGAGTAATACAAATTTGTGACATTAATACATCGTTATAAATATTTTTGTATGTTTTTAGAAATAAGCATATACAGCTAAACCTTTTTGTATGCGGTTATTAAAAAATTGATCATTAAAATGCATGATAATGTAAATCAAAATCAAGAGAAGAGAAACTTTCTTTGATAAAAATATTTTTGACTGGTATTTAACCGTTTAATCAGTACATTGCATAAGAATATAAGTAAGTAATTTTCAAAATTTTCATAAATGAAATAAAATGTTCCCACGTGTAAATTAATGATTTACCTGGTTTAGAAAAGCAACTTCTAAGGAAATCGTGAGGTTTTGAACATTTTGGGTTATGTATTTTCGATGTAATTTCTTGTATGCGGTCCCGATTCACCACATAAAAAAAGTCTTTTTTACAATCTCGACCGAACTAAACTCCTTATAACTATTTATGATAATTTTAAATATATTTTTTTTTTGCGATTTTTTTTACGCGGTCCCTATCCACCGCATAAAAAAAGGTTCAACTGTACATATAATGCACATATCTACATTAAAATTATGTATTTGACTTACGGTTATGACATGATTAAGTTATAAACATTATTATGTATGAGTAGATATGAAACACCTTGAATGACGTAATTTGTTAAGAACAATGATTTATATACATATCTTTCAAGATTAATATCATTTGTGTAGGCGTTGTAGAACTTTATTGCAAATTTTTGTGGGTAGTAAAAAACGGTAACGTGTGAATTTCAAGGGTTTCCTGTATTCTATACCTGTAAAGTTAAAAATGAATACTCTTAAGGTACCGTCACAGTGTGATCGACCGAAAAATACCTAGCCAATTTTCGAAATTTTTTTTCGGATGGATTAGATAGCCGAATGTGGGGCAATGGGGGAGGAGTCACCTGAAACGAAAAAATAATTATTTATGTACAGTAGTCTCTAGTCTTTAAGGACACCCAATGGGAAAGTTGACAGTGTGGGTAGACCTGTACCCCAAATTTTTAATATTGATATTATGTTCTACTAGCAGACGAAATTTGATTGAAATCGGTGACGACCATACCTGAACCTCTCCTTGTAAGTAATAATAATTTACACACATATGCACACGCTTGCAAACGTCCTACATAACCACAGCCTTACATGAGTCTTCAAAAAATTAAGAACTATCGGCTAGCTTCAAAAATGCATCACTGCTTGCATGAGGCAGGGTCAACAGTTCAAAAACGCATCAGATGCATCACAACGAAAAATCAAAAGTTCATTTTTGCATTTGATGCGTCAAAACAATGCATCAAGAAATTTGGTGATGCGTGTCCAAGATGCATGTCATGTGTATAATGTAGAATTATAACTACTTGCCATATTATGTAGGTATTAACACCAACAATAATAATTCCGAAAAAAAAATTGTTGAGAAAGATGAATGTATTTACCTTTGATTAAAATTGTTTAAACTATTTGAATACATCTTGCACTCAAAATAGGTATGTAATATTTTTTATTCAAATAATTTCAATATTTTCCATTTCAAGTAAGTTCAAGTTAAAATTCAAAGATGATATACCTATACAAGGACTGTATTGCTATATTATCTATAGTCTATCATGCTACATTATCTGTCTTATCTATAGCCAAATCAGAGGCTAAATGATGCCAATATCCCGTTCAAAAACATCTAATGTGCATCAAATTTCAAGAGAGCATCAGCGGCGCATCATGTAGTATTAGACGCATCAGAAAAGTCATGATGCTGCATCAATGCGGTAAAGTTTACATTTTTGAAGTTACCCATCCTTTGTTACTGAACTAGCGATTGCCAAGTTCTTACTAGGGTAGTAAAAGGGAAATTTTAAAAGCGAGGGCGTGCAGGACGCTGTTGTCTTGTCTCAGACACAGAAACTTAATTTCGTAAAAAACAATTTGACCTTTCGTTTTCTCCCACATCTCAACAGTTTATACCAAATTTACTGTTACAATAAGTACTCATATAACTGCAAACGTTAACGAAATAATATTATAGTGAGACTAATCATAACATTATTTTTTTTTTTTTGTTTATTGATCGAATTTAAACACACACGCGTTAAATAAATTCCATACCTTTTTGATAATAATAAATTTTCACCACACGGACAAGGTCATTTTCTTAACATACCTATTTAATTTCATTTTTTTCGTATCGCAATTTTCCACTGGTTTAACAAAATTATACCGTTCCAAATTAACTTTTGTAAATTCGTTCATGGAACAAACTTTACCATACTTACCTTTTTGATCATTTTCAGATTCCGTTTCTCAATTCACTAATTTGTTCACAAATTATCGTCCCTTTGACTAAAGTAGTGGGGGTAATGGTGGGGGAAGAGCGGCGGTTAAGATTGTAATTTATCTGATGTTTATAATTCTATACAAAATTTAATTAACAGTGGATTAAAATGAATGTACAAGTCCAATTAAAACCGTTGGTTTTTTAAAAAGTTTTATTATTTGTTTATACATAGGATTAATAGAGATTATTCTCAACTAAAGAATAGCTCCGAGCAATCAAACTGTATCTGAATTATGGTTATTTTTTAACGATCAAGATAGTGAGTGATTTTGTAAGCAGCTAAACACAGAGCTGTCTAAGCTTTCCAACATACAGGCAGGGCCGTAACTATGCTAGGGCAGCCGAGGCACTGCCCCGAGGCCCCCAAGAGAATACAAGAAATCCCAAATTTCTAATTTTCTTGGCAAATTTTAAGGACGGTACTTATTTCTGTGTAGAAATAGGAAACGAGCAAACGACTGATAAACAAAAAAAAGGTCGCCGCTTCTTTTTTTGCCAGGGGCCGGAAGTTTGTTTTTGCCCGGGGCGGCGTAGGAGCCTCGAATGTACTTTCTGCCCCGGGGCCCCTAAAGACCTAGTTACGGCTCTGCATACAGGGTGGAAACAGATTTATCGAACATAGTAACGCCCGCACTCAATTAATGCGGGTACGAATACGTATATCTGCAACAACCCTAATTTGAATATAAATAAAACTATGACATAAATTACAAAAAAAATTTTAAGCAGAGTGAAAATTTTTATTTTTATTAATACACTTTTGACTCGTTGTAAGCAACTTGAAATAGAATCATATATCTTACTCTTTTTAGATAATAAAATTAGCATATACGTAAAAAGAGTAAGGTATATGATTCTATTTCAATTTTGATATTGCTTACAACGAGTCAAAAGTGTAATTTTGAAAACGAATTGGTACGTAATGTCCAGTTAGTCCTGCTCCATCGAACACAGGCTGGTGACCATTTACTATTTGTTTTTAAATTTACAAAAATTCGCAATCGCTTTCCGTCCGCACTCAAACATTGCAAATACGAATACGCACATATGCAGCAACCCTAATTTGAATATAAATAAAATTAGGATATGACATTGGGGAAAAAATTTAAGAGCAGAGTGCAAATTTTTTCGGTAAAAATAAATACAAAACTGATAATGATAACTGGTAAGTGATAAGAAATATGTATAGTTGCTGTTTCGATAAATATATATATTTTGTTGTCGCGTCTTTCAGTTCCCCCCCCCCCCCCCCGTACTTTTTGATGGAAGAAGCACAAATTTCAATGACATTGGGGTGATACGAGAAGGCCAAGAGGAGGGGACTGATACTGTACTACATACATAATATGTATTACGAATAATGTGTTGAAACAACAAAAGTTGTATGCGGAGAGAAAACTGTCTAGAAAATTAAAATAATCAATAAATATAATACCCAGTGAAATTTGAATATTGTGTTTTTAATGGCAACAAAAACACTATTCAAGTATGAAAGTAAAAGTAAATACGTATGTATTTGAACCTGACTAAAGTTTTGTTGACCTCAGCAGTGTTTAGCAAAATTGGCTTGGAATATCAAGGATCCAGGATAGGATTTCTAATTGAAATGAAGACTGTTCGAAAAGTATCTCTCAGAACCTGTGGATACTTGCAACGAATACTGTGTTTGATAGTTGGTCGAACACCGAATATTTGGCCGGCACCGTGGCCGAATATTCGGCGAATACTGGTCGATATATTCGCTATAATAAGACTTTTCAAACGACACTGCAGAAATTTTAACAGCTGATTGCTGAGGTTCTTTTATGTAAAAAAGATCATATAAACCCAGGTGCGAAAACGCTTAGTTTCCAAGATACAGAGTAGATGGGCTACTAGATAGCCCATATCGGCTTTGTTGTAAGAACAGTAACTGGAAATTATTTTTTATATTGAAAACGGCTACATGAGCGACAAAATACTAAGAGGTCATTTTTGTCAACAATTTATGGTACATTTGAAAAAATATTTTCGAATTAAAAAAAAATCATTGGCGTGCCTTTTTTTTCTTCAAAAATATGTCATCACATAGCCGTACGGACGCCACTGGTTTGAGTGGAAATATCCTGCCTACTTCAGAATATGAGTATTTATCCTGTTATAGCGTGTCCCAAATTTTGTGTCAATATCTCAAAACGTTTTTGAAATATTTAAGGAAATATCTTGGAAACTAAGCGTTTTCGGACCTGGGTTTATATGAACTTTTTTACATAAAAGAACCTCAACAATCACCTGTTAAAATCTTTCGCACTTATTCACTAACACCCTGTATGAAACTAAAAAAAGATTTGGAGTACAGTATAACTTTTTTCATGCAGTTTTTAAAAAAATGCCCATAAAAGTGCATAATGAGAATAAAAAGTATAACAAAGAAAGTAAGAAATTTGAACATTAGTTTGCGACAAAGTTACTTATTGATTGTTTTTAAGCATTTAATCAATTATTATAATATTATAAAAACGAAATAAAATGTTCTCATGTGTAAATTAATGCTTTATCTTGTTTAGAAAAGCAACTTCTAAGGAAATCGTAAGGTTTTGAGCGTTTTGAGTTATGTATTTTCGATGAAATTTTTACTTTTTATCGTTCATGGTGGCCAGAGATTTTTAAAGATCAAATTCCCTGACTTTTCCAAGTTTTCCAGAAATTTTATTAAAAAATCCCCTGACTATTTTGTGAAAAATGCCGCCCCTACTTTATCCCAAAACGCTAAAAAAAAAATTTTTAATAACTTTGAAACACTTAAAAAAAGTAAATGACGAGAGCCAAAAAAAAAATCTGCGCTAATTTTTAAATCTAATCTCAAAACATCCATAAATAAACAAAATTATAGAAATCAATTTTTTTCCAGTCTTTTGGTAAAATTGTCTGACCTTTTCAGAAAGTTTAGAATTCCCTGACATTTCCAGGTTTTCCCGTAATGTGGCCACCATGTCGTTAGATTTTATTCTGCTTTTCCACTATTTGATATTCGGCTGAACATCAAAAAATGCCCGAATATCGAATAAACGCACAGAAAAGAATGATGAAGAAAAACAGTATTTACAAAGCTTTTCAAATAAATAGATTTGAAACTTTTCATCCATTTATTTTAGTGATGAGCAAAATTAGTCTTGGTCTTGCCGTCTTGTCTTGATCTTGCATTTTTTTGCAAGACCAAGACTATGCATACCAAGAGCAAGACTAAGACTGTAAGTATGGCTGCTAAACCAATCTTCCAAGACCCAAGTGTACAAGACCAAGAAAAAAGCAAAACTCTTGCTAAACTATTTAAATAATTTGAAAGTATAATTAATACCGTAAAGAGAGAAAATTCTGATTTTAGAAGGGAAAAATTCACTAATAAAAAAATGCAAGAAAGTGCAGGATTTTTTAGCAAGACCAAAACCAAGACTGCATTTCGCAAGACCAAGACTCAAACTGCTTTAGCAAGACCAAGACCAAGATTCTTAACGCAAGAACAAGACCAAGACCAAGACTGCCAAGTCTTGGTCTTGGTCTTACATTTGCTCATCACTAATTTGTTTAGATTTATAATTTACTCCAAATAAATCAAGCGAAAATTTTCACAATTTTTTTTATTTTTATTACTATCTATTCTTTAAATAAATGAGGAAGTTAAAAGATGGAAAGTTAAAACTTTACAATCAGTCACGCCCTGCTACAAGGTTTTTCTTTCAATATTTGTCGAATGATTTTAAATAATATGGTGATGTGGTCAATGCCCCAGTTTTATGTTAAAAATTACTATTGATTTTATTATTAATTGTGCCCCACCTTTCATTCATTTATTTATTGCTGCGAACTTTGCTTGACGCAAGATAATTTTTTTTATTTATTCATATTTTAATTACAGAAAAAAATTACACGACGAAAATATCATCGAAGTTCATGAACTTTTCAAATTGTATCAGTATCACACATATAAAATAAGTGACCTGGAAATTTGACCTAGGAAATTTTTTGATTACAAATACATATTTAAAAAAAAAAAAAATACTTGTATTGAGAGTAAATATCTGTGTCATAGTATCCTGTACTAACATAGCGAATTTGCCTTTCTATCAATCGAAAATTTTTGAAATACAACTTTATCGATACATAATTACTAGGTATCGAACATTTTTCGGATCAAACTTTGTGCTTTGTATATGCAGACAGATGTACAGATAATATGTGTGAGTTTTATATATGCATATTATGTATGTTTTATCAAAATATCTATTCGTTTTCATTCACATTAATCACATCAAGTGCGATATATCTCCGTACACAAAACACGAATGCTGTTTGATCCGAAAAATTGCCGATACCTAATTACTTATTTTATTGTTAGCCAACATTGTCATCTGTTGGCCCTCTGGATTTCAAGACTAAAATTTCTTACATCCTGTTTCGACAAAATGTTAACAAACTAAAATCAGTTTTTAATTTTTCTCGAAAAACTAGTTTACACAGAATAATGGTTACGATAGTGTAATAAAAATTGCGTAAAACTTTTAACTTTTCAAAATTCCTTTAATTTTTCTCGAAGACCAGTTTACTTAGAACAATACTTCAAAACCTATCTTACGTATTTTGTACCCTGATAGGGTACAAAAAATTAGGGAAATTTTTTAACTGTAGCGAATTTTAGCAAAACACTCATCTTTCTTGACAAAAAATGTCCAAAAAACCATGTTTTGAGTATCGAACGTGTCTGGTTGAAGAACTTATCCGAGAATTTTGAATTTCTAACGTTTTCCCCAAATGTTTCAGGAGAACTAAGTTACTGAACTAGACTAGACGTCGAAATACGCCTATAAACTCAGTGCCAATTCTGGAAATCCTAAGAAAATGATGGATTAATCATTAAATGAATACTTTGGACTATCTGAAATCTAATTTTAGCACGTCCTGTTGGAAAATCAGGGCCGTAACTAGCCTGGGGCAGCCAGGGAATTGCCCCGGGGCCCCAAGCCAAAGGGTGTCCCCAAGAGAATACGAGAAATTCCAAATTTCTAAATTGCTTGGCAAATTTTAAGGGCGGTATTTCTGTACAAAAAAAAGGTCGCCGGTTTTTTTTGCATGGGGGGGCGTAATTTTAAGGGCGGTATTTCTGTAAAATTAGGGTGGCAAACGACTGACGAGCGAAAAAAAGGTCGCCTTTTTTGCTAGGGAGTGGAATTTTTTGTTTTTGTCCGGAGCGGCATAGCGCCCCGGACGTACTTTCTAGTCCGCGGCCCCTGAAAACCTAGTTCGGGCTTGTGGGAAAAATAGTCTCAGTTAAATCTTCTGCATCCTTTTTTTTACACACGACCTTGAAATGACCTTCGATTTATACGAAAATTTAGTTCACTTTCTATTCTATATACAAACCGATTTTGAAAAATATCTGTGCACGCGTTGAGGAGAAACCTGAGAATATTTAAATTTCCCTAGAAGTGGACCTTATCTAAAAATGATTACGTTTAAAGTCCTACTATAGTTACTTAATATTCCATTTAATTCAATTTACCCCTTTTATTCCTAAGAAGTCATTTGTTATATAGTCAAAATAGGCTCTTTTACATACGTTTTTTGAATTTTAAAAAAATTATTTAAACGCCTTCACCAAGAGGGGGACACTGGTTGGGAACCACTGACGTAATTTTATGTAACGTAATATAACATATTGCTGATAATTTATTGAAATATTATTGACAACTTTCTAATTACCTATAATATGTAATTTTTTTTAAACTAGACCTTGACTATGAATATTTAAAACGGAAACAGTGGGAAATTCTTTGTTACAAATTAAACGTTTCCGCACCTGTCACTCATTCAACTCCCATTCTATTGGAAATCATGAAAATCAATAAGGATTTTTCTACGTCGAAAAAATTACTTCAATTTACTTAAATCATTTTAAAATATGTAAAACAAGATACCTTCAATTTGACCTTCAATTTTCATAGAAGCGAACCCGGAATCGGAACAAAATTTTATAACTCATAATTTTTGTAAATAGTACAAAAAATTCGTATAAGAAACTTCGAGAATAAAAATTAGAAAAAATATTTTTCTTCAGGTTATATAAAACAGGAAGTAATATTTCGTTAAAATATTCGAATTTTGATACTTACAACAGACAAAAATACGCTGCCAATAGGGTGGGCACACAGCTTCCTCGTAGTCGTAAAAGGCTTTAAAACAGTATTCTACCAAATATACATATTATATACCGTGAAATTATATTTTCGCCTTGAAGTTTATAAAAAACTGTTGTAACTCAAAAGACTTAAAGGCTAAATTATAAAATAATAGCAAAAATATTTTAGAAACTAACCGCCAATATACCCTAAAAATTTTAGCGAGATAGGACTAGCAGTAAATAAGATACTGACATTTAATGGGACTTCATGGTAGCGGCGTAGCTACCGTTACTCCGATTTCGATTAAATTCATAGGGGACCATATAGGAACCAAACTACATAATTTCTGAAAATTTCATAAAAAAGAATTGAGTAGTTCCGAAGTTATGCCACTTGGTGCAATTTTGGAATGACATGGTAGCGGCGTTGCTACCGTTACTCCGATTTTGATTAAATTCATAGGGGACCATTGCGGAGCCAAACTGCATAATTTCTGAAAATTTTATTAAAAACAATCGAATAGTTCGGAAGTTATGCCACTTGGTGCAAAATTGGAGACACACAGACGGACAGCCCAAACCAAAATTGTTCAGGAAGCTCTAAAACGTAAAATGTGCGTAAAAAATTTGATTTTGGAGAGAAAAAATTTTTTATTTTTCAAAAGTGATCACAATGCTTCCGCTACTTTAGTAGTCTCGGAAGCAAAATATTAAAAGATAATGAACCAAGCTTCTTAAATAACTATACTGTAACTTAAAAGTATAGCTGTTAGCCAACATTTCTCTAAATATATGTATAATTACGTATTAAATATTAGATTGTTGCAAATGAAATATTGGATAATTGTCCAGTATCGACAATGGGGAATTTGACTAATTTTGGAAAACTATTTTAAAATACGCATATTTATGTATTATGCATGTATATAATTTTAATTTTTAAAAATAATGCCGAAAATCGTTGGAAAAAAAACAATTTAATATTTGGTCTAAAAATTTGCACGAAAACGTTCATTAGCTTCAATTACGTCACATTCTCTAGATAGCAACAGGTGTCATATAACTAAGAAAAAAAACTGTTTATTTTTCTTATAACTAGGAAAAAAAATTGTTAACTTTTTAAAAAATTAATTAAATTCAAATTAATTTCCATAGTTATGTTTGCTAATCGGAATTCACGTAGCGACCCTAATGGCGACAGTGTTGAAATGTAAGAGAATGCAACGTCACAGCCCATTTCTGCTGACGTAATTTATAGCTGAAAACTATTAACTCTTTTTTTTTTAATTAAATAATGATAGGATGGATCAACATAATAAATTGCTGTCTTTTATTATCAATTTTTATTAAAATTTATCTTTATTGTTTTACTTCGATACTGTCAAATACCCCATTCATACAAGCCAAATTGGATAGCAAAAATGAAACTGTTCTACAAATCGCCATATAAGTTTCACAACAGAATCGGATACTTTGAAGTCTAAAATCATTTGGTGAAATATTAAAAGGGTATGGTAATGTGACTAAGCTTTGAAGCTGGACAAACATATTACAACAAAATCATTCAAAATTGACGTCGCGGGGAAGCGAAAAATGGGTGAATAGATGCAGAACATGGGTCAATAGGAACACTGTGTTAAGTATAACGGGACGAATCTGGGGTGATTAGGGACGGATGAAGGAAGTATTGGCATACAGAACAGACCACCTTCAAGGTTATCAAGTCATTCAAGATTTTTATAAACACATTCAACATGAAAATGATATACTTTATAAACTTTAGATTTTACATTTATTTCTATACACAAAATCATGAAGTATTTATTCCTTTTCTGGATATATAAATACAAAAAATTCGAAATTATATTTCAATTTTGGTCGGTCCTACCGATCATCCCTTTATAGACTAGAAATTATAAAATTTCAAATTAATAAAAAATACAATGTGAAGTTTGAATTCGTGCCAATTCACTTCGGCATACGGTATATTATTACAGACATCGGCCCTGGGGGCCATTTCGCCATGCTTATCTTGCTATACCCTTTTTACAATATCTTTCATATTTCACTAAAAAAAAAAAAAAAACATGAGTAGGTAAAGTTATGAATTCATTGACATCTTCTTGACCTATTACTGTTTTTGTTTCTTTTTTTTTAACCCCTTATTGCATGAATTACGAAGGAAGTGAAGAAAAAAATTTTTTTTATTGAAAATGTCTTTCAATTCTTTTATTTTAGTAGTCAAATTAAGAAAAAAAAATTAAGTCTTATTGTATAGAAATTACTCGCATACGAAGCCAAATATGGCAACTTCAAAATAAGCCCCAAAAATCGAAGAAAACAAGAAAACACACACGAATCACAACTAAGTATCTCATGTTCTTGAATATATAAAGAACGTGTTTTGAAAATTTTTGATTTTAGTACTTACCGTTTCATTGTTTCTAGTTTTCACAAATAAAATTAGCACCAATTAATTACACTGTAACGGTCGGATACTCTGAACATAACTTCAAATAATTTGACAACCCGTACTTACCAAAGACAACAAAAATTACGTTCCGTTACTCGAAAGAGTATCAAGTTAGGATTTAACATTAGTTTCAAAAAAAAAAAATATTTTAATATCTTGAAAAAAAATAGTAAAACTTAGAATCCATATATGGCTTCGTATGCGATAAGGGGTTAATCTCTGGAAAATTTATTTATGAATCAGATCAGACATTTTTATCAGCTTATTTCATTAAAATACTTAAATATATCTAAATTAATTTGAATGGAAAACTATGATAAAGTGATCTAACGGTATACAAAAATATAAAAATCGAGATAGAACCAGAACTTCATTCGGTATTTTATTTACAACAACCTAATAAATTTTTAAAAGAAAAAAAATACTTTTTTTTTTCAGTGTTTAGGTATAATAATAAAAATTTCTCTTATTTCCTAAATATTGAATGATTTGAAGAAAGTGAAATGACACAGAAAGTAAATTCCGGACTTAATACCACACCGTGAAGCAACTCGTCGATTGTGAATTGATCCGATGGGGGCACTTACTCTAATAACATCCCACGCGTTACTCTGGTATCCACTCTTTCTGTTCTGCCCACGAAAATAAATATATCCGAGGGATTTTCGGATTATTCGAGAAATAATCAAAGATTTAATAAATACAAAATAATTTTTTTTCGAGAAAAGTTTATCCATATTATAATTTTATTTGATTATTATAGCTTTTAGCTTTGACAAATTTTAAATAAGTATGTAATTCTCCCAGACGAATCAGATATTTTCCCGGGATAAAAAGTAGCCTGTGCCCTACGTTACATCGATTGATTACAGAGGCGTAGCGAGCATAACTGGCGCCCGGTGCGTGACACTTTATTTGTGCCCCCCTTAACTACTAAAATTTTTAAAATTTTAGGTAGTGGAACGGCGTATTTAAAATTTCGGAAAAAATTTTCTCTTGTAAATTTGTATTTTAAATTTTTCTCTAAAAGTTGCCTTAACCACCTTGTTTTTTGCTCGACAGTGCTTTTTTTGTGTGTCTATATATTTGGAAGTCATAACTTGGAAGTAATTTTGTAATTTCCCAACCTCTCACGTAACAAAATTCTAATGAGAAGCACAAAAAAATTTAAATTAATAGCGCCCAACCTATTGGCTTTTGTCGCTCCTCTTATTAGCTTTTGGCGCTCCTCTCAAAGTGGCGTCCGGGTCATGATAGTACCCCTTGCACCCCGCTCGCTACGCCACTGATTGGTTACGTGGTTAAAGCTGGAAGGTGCAAGACAAGCAATGATCCCACGGGATACGAGTGTTTTCTAGGGTAAAGGTAGCCTATATACTTCTTCGTTCTCTAAGCTATTTTTATCCATAAATTTAAGTCTATTTTGGTATTTTACTTTTGAGACGTCAGAAAGAGATCGCATTAGGATGACTAATCCACTATTAACGAATTTTCGAATCGAAAAATCAGCTATTACAGCCACTGTCATGGCGCGACCTAAGCCCGGGACTATGGCAGAAATTTGTTTTGAGGTCTCTAGAAACCGAAAATAATATTCACTAAAATTTATATATATATATATATATATATATATATATATATATATGTGTGTGTGTGTGTGTGTGTAGGTGTGGGTGTGTCCGCACGATAACTCTCGAACGAAATGTCCTATTTTTACGAAATTTGGTGAAAATGTTGGAAGTCCCAAACCGTTGGACGAGTTCGTTAATCAGCCATGTCCGATGCCCGAAACATGGTTTTTTGAGCAGTTTTTCGTGAAAAAATTAGTTTTTTGCCAAAACTTTCCCAAGTTCAAAAGTTTTTGCGACATTTTTTCCACCATTAGCAAGAGGAGGAAATATCACATAAAAAAGGTTTTTAAACCATCATCCTATGTAAATTGGTGTCCGAGAAAAACGAATTTTTATAAACGGAAATTCGCTACGCAGGATGCTACGATAGGGGTATTGAATTATACAACAACACAGCTACCAAAATTGGGTATACGTAATAATCCAGTTTAAGAATTACATTTTTACGGACAGTAATCCACTTAACTTTCAATTTTATGGTTTTATTACTTTGCCGCTACATTGCCTCGTATGTTTTGCACAATAAGATCAACCTGAATATGTCTATTTCTGGACCCTAATGAACTTCAAAAAGTTAGGGCGTCTACGATTGACCCCGGCCACAAAGTAGAAACTAATTTAGGAGTTTGGGTCTAACTCTAAATTACTGAAGTTCCAAAATTGTTACTCAAAGCAAACTTATACAGTATATATGTAGATAACTAATCATCAATCATAAAAACTATAGCAAAAATTGATCATTGCCGTCAAAACTCAGAATTACAATTCAATCCAATCGAAATAAATATAAGAAGAAAGTTTAATATTATACACAGCGATAAAATTAGAAATTGGCTCAAGGAACAAATTAAATTAATCTGGCATTTGACGTGTTAACTGATGATTTCATTCAAAAATGTAATTTTACTAATTATAGTAATTTAAATCAAAGAATGTGATTTTAACATTTGACCCTTCTCTCTTTCCATAAGCGCAAGTACAGAGGGGGGGGGGATTCAAATTTTATCACAGCTTATTTAATGATGTCATCAAATTTATAAAATTTTTTTGGAATTTTAAAAACTGTAAATAAAATGAGGGAATAATGAAATAGGAAACGAATTGTAGTCTTCAGTCCAATTTCTCAGCCGAATTTTGACATTTTGACAGCAAAAATGGAAAATTCACATCAAAATTACCCTAGTTCAACGAACTATCATAATTGAAATCATTTCCATAAAGTATAATTTGAAAAAAAAAATTTATGTTTCGTGGTCAAAACAAATCCACCAGGAACCCTATGGTTTCGTCCACAGATGAGACTGATCAAGCCTACCTATAAAAAAGTGAAATCTTAAAGTTGCAATAAGTAGCAATTTACACCACTACTACTTTAGTCTGTTACTGACTGCCGTGGCGTTCACGTCAAAATAAAAAATAAAAATCATGTTTTTTTAATCAACTCGTGAAATTTAAACAGAAAAAAATATGAAGTGTGTCATATTTAAGTGTAAAAATTGTATTGAATAAAAAATTTCTCAAAATAAAGGGATATCTTTCTTAAAATAAATAAATTTATTTTTAATTGTTGATTAGTTGTCAAATATGTCGGCCATCATAGTATATAGTGTATGTATGCGAACTGCATATATCATCATCAAAATATATTACTAACACATTGGTATATTTGTGTCTATACATCGTGTGTTGTGATTGTATGTGTGCTGTGTTACGTCACCCATTGATTACAGTGGGAACAGTTTGGTAGACATTCTAGTTTGACCCCTTGGTTTCGTCACATCTGTCATCGTTTTGCGTGATTTGACACGCACTTAACTGGTTGCTAATAGACAGTGTCGTATCTTATTAAAACAATTTAAAAAATAAGAATTTTTCAAAATTAAATTATAACATTCTCCTTTGAAATGACTACCGAATCCTAAAAATTGTAAATGACAGGACAGCATCCATGAAACAGGAAGCGGAAATTCTTAATACCAAAAAAAAAAAATATTATGAAGATTTAAAAAAAATGTGACCCTCCTGATTTGAGCCCCTGTATCCGCTCCTGTCGTTCCGTCTAACTTTCCAAACAGAAAATGTATGTACATATATAATTTTGTCGATAACTGTAATTAACTCAGTAATTAATAAAGCGAGGAATTATAGTGTAGTAATAAATCATTATGTCAAAAAATTGAATGTTCTCCAGTAGCGTAAAAACAAGTATGAGGAGTTAAAAAATGAAAATAAACTGTAATTTAAAAATCTATAGTCATTTACAAATTTTAATTGTTATTATGTAAATGCAAAGAAAAATGATACTTTCAGTGAAGTGACAAAGAAAGTAAATGCAAAGAAAAATGATACTTTCAGTGAAAAATGATACTTTCACCTTATTAACATTTATTAATTTTCAAAAAAAAAGTAGTCAATACTGGCTAGATGCCTAGATGCTAGTTGTAACTAATAATTAAAAACCAATGACAAAAATACTTTTTTGTAACTAATGACTGAAAAATTCAACTATTAGTATTAACTAATAAGTAATTTAGTTTTTAGTTGTAGTTGTTAGTTACAGCCGTTACAGGGCCGGATTAACCCTAAATGTCGCCCTACGCACCATGAAAAATGCCGCCCCTACATTTTGCTTGAAAAGAAGAAAATCTTAATTTTTCCTACTTTTTCCAACTTTCTCTTAAAATTATCGTAGAAGCAAAAAAGGAAGGAAAATATTATTTTATCTTCTGATTATTTAGGGTAAAAGCCCCGATTGTGGAACACTATTTTTAGGTATTTCATCAAACTTGCTTATAAAAATTAATAAATGAATTAAACACCCATTTTTTTTTCTTAATAAGCATGAAACCAAGTTTTTTTAATCCAATGAATATGTTTTTAAGAAAATATAACCCAAGAATTTTGATTTATTAATGTTTTGTTTTATAATTTGTTGACACGTATAAAAAAACGGGCAGAATATATTAACACCCTTTAAAAAATCAGCATAGGCACCTAAAAAAAAAACACGTATTTAACATACATGGCATACAGTGATCTTTTGACATATACTGATATGACTAGTTGCGACATCTTTTGATGTATTTATGTAAGTATTTATTGATGGTTTTCTAGAAAACTGACATAAGTCAAAAAACGTCATTTTGCAGGAAATCATTTTTAAAATTACTGGAACAGATTATTAAGGTTTTTTCATCATCAAACTTTTATGCAAAATGGCGCCCATGTGTGTCATAACATAAATAGTGTCCAATATAAATTGCTAGGAGTGCCACAAAGCGTTCGGTCTGTGAAGTACGTTTAAAAAATTAATATAGGTTTCATAGTACCTGCAGTATACGATTTTCGCCACCTAGTGTCATCTAGGATGTTTTAAAAAACATCGTGTACTTTCCTAACTTACCCATCTACCATTGTTAATTTTTAATTAGTTATGTTATATGATAGTTATATGTCATTTCAAATCTAATATGTCTGACGTTTTTATTTAATAATAAAAATTTCGAAGTTTTAATTCAATATTAATTATTTTTCAATTGATTTTACGTTCTGAAATAAAGAAAATATTAAAGTGAAATTATAAAAACAGTTAGTTAAGTGTTCTAGGCCCAAAAATAAATTAAAAATGTTTATAAAATAGGTAAGTAATAGGTCATTCTCAAAATGGAATACATACCCTAAAACTTCGAACTCATTTAAAAACACTTCTACAAATAATATTTAACCCGTATAAAAAGATAATTTGGCTATCCTAATCTCTTAAATGGGCTAATAAAAATTATTTGTATACTTTTATTATGCTAATAACTTTAAAAATTCGGTGAAAAATGTTACAATTTATAACTCATATGTTTTGAATAATGATCATCCACTATTATAAAAATTCACGAATTCAACAAAAATTGTTCGATATATATTTGTATTTCTTAAATTAAGTGAGGAAACATATGCGAGGTGAATTTAAATTGAAAAATAATCATTCTATTAATAATAATTTTTGTTATCAGAGGTTTCTTTCAGAAATAACTTCATTAAGATATAAATGTTAAAACTGTTTTTCTATTGGATCGCGTTCCACAAACGGGGCTTTTACCCTATATTTAATTAATTAAATGTTTTTAATTATAAAATTTTATTTTAATAATAAGAAAAAAAATAACTTTATGCTTAAAACGAAAACGAAGTTCAAACTTTTTAAAAAATAAAGAAGATATAATGTTTTTTGTGTCTCCTGAAAAGTAGCATTTTTAAACATAAGTGGTTTTAGAAGTAAGCCGTCGATATGTATGTGTGTGTATGTAACTTGTGTACGTTGTTTTTGTGAAAATATTTTGAACTTTTAGTCACATTGAGTGCAATATGTATACCTGCATATGCTAAAGACGAAACTGTCTGATCCGAAAGAAATCCGATACCTGGTTATCAGAGTCAAATACGTCAAATATGTATAAAGCGAGGAATTATAGTGTAGTAATAAATCATTATGTCAAAAAATTAAATGTTCTCCAGTAGCGTAAAAACAAGTATGAGGGGTTAAAAAATGAAAATAAACTGTAATTTAAAAACTATAGTCATTTACAAATTTTAAATGCAAAGGAAAATGATACTTTCAGTGAAGTGTAGCACACCTTATTAACATTTATTAATTTTCAACAAAACAGTAGTCAATACTGGCTAGATGCCTAGATGTTAGTTGAAACTAATAATTAAAAACCAATGACCAAAATACTTTTTTGCAACTAATGACTGAAAAATTCAACTATTAGTATTAACTAATAAGTAATTTAGTTTTAGTTGTAGTTGTTAGTTACAGGGCCGGATTAACCCTGAATGTAGCCCTAGGAACCATGAAAAATGCCGCCCCCACCTTTTGCTTGAAAAGAAGAAAATCTTAATTTTTCCTACTTTTTCCAACTTTCTCTTAAAATTATCGCAAAAAAGGCAGGAAAATATTATTTGATCCTCTGATTGTTTACTGAACATAAAAACGTAATAAACAAACATGAGTGACAATATAAAAAATCACAACCATAAGTTTAAAAAAATTGAATACTATTTGCAATCTATTTTCGATCGAAAGATTTTGATAACGAAAATTTATAGTAGATATTATATATTTGAAAGAATACTTCCTTTCCTTATATCATCCATTTTGGAAATATCGTTATTTTCGATATCGATAATTTTCGATAACGAAAAGTAGGTTTTAATAGTCGCAATATGTTCGGAATATCCACAACTTGCTTCGCTTAAGCCTTCAAAAATTTCGTTATTTTTGAGCTACGACGCACCGTTTAGGAGATATTTACGATTAAAGTTTTCGATTGCGAAAGTTAACGAAAAGTAGTTTTTTAAAAAATTTTTCTGTTACTGACCAGATCAGTGGGACTAAAAGTGCCTAAATTAACTAGTTATAACCAATTTATGACAAGTTACGCGGTATCGATAATTTTCGATAGCGAAAAGTAGGTTTTGACAGTCGCAATACGTTCGGAATACCCACAACTTGCTTCGCTTAACCCTTCAAAAATTTCGTTATTTTTGAGCTACGACGCACCGTTTAGGAGATATTTACGATTAAAGTTTTCGATAGCGAAAAGTAACGATTTGTCATTTTTTTTTTAAAAATACACTATCGTTGACCAAATCAATGGGACTAATGGAGCCTAAATTCATCAATTATAACCAGTTTATGATAAATAATTCTTTATCTTTGCTAGTTCTCGAACAGAACATTCTAAAACTTTTGTTAAATATCTTTATTTAGCTTCTATTTCAATAATGCTTCTACTAGTGATATTGGTTTTTCGACATCTTTATTAATTTTCGAATAGAAACTTTTGTCAAATGTTTTCACCTGTATTTAACTTGTTTTTCGATGACTAAACAAAAAGTGAAGTAAATTTTTCGATATCTTTGCTGATATCCAGACAGAACATTCTCGAACTTTCGTTAAATTTCGCTACATGGATCCTTTTTAACTAACTAATTTGATGGTGAAATCAAGTTTTGGATATTTTATCTGATTTTCGCATAGAATATTCTAGAGCTTTTACCGAATTTCATTTTTTGGTCACTTTTTTGGTGAACAATCTAATGGTAATGCCAAATTTTCAATAATTGTTCTGATTTCCAAAAAGAATATTCTAGAACTTTTGACGAATTCTGCTATTTGGATACTCTTTTTGATACCCAAACCAATGGCGAAGTCGGTTTTTGGATATATTTTCTATTTTCAGAATAGAATATTCTCGAATTTTTGCCGAATTCCGCTAATTGATCGCTTTTCAGTGAAAATTTGGTGGTGAAATCAGATATTCGATATTTTTTCTAATTTCCAAAAAGAATATTCTGGAACTTTTTCTAAATATCGATACTTGGTTACTTTTTCGTCGGTCAATCCATTGATTAAGGATTGTTTATATCTTTTCTGATTATTGAAAAAATATTCTAGAACTTTTGCCAGATTTCGCTATTCAAACATCTTTTCGATGACCAACCCAATGGTGAAATCGAATTATGTAATAGTTTTATATCTGTATCTTTATACAAGAAATATCTCCTCATAAAAATTTACATGATTACGCTCCTCTCAGATATGTTTTTTCAACAATTCAATTTTTTGACAGGATGATTTATAGTTTCAGTGTATGGAAAAAATTTTTTTCTTCAGACAGATGTTTACATAACTCACATGCAGTTGATCAAATTAAACTGTGTTCGTTCGTCGCGCGAACGATGTTACAAACTTAAATTGAGCGACTATGTTATTTATATGAAATTTAATTGTTTTCAAAACAAAATATATTTGTAGAGTACCTCTTTAGTTCGTGTCACACAAACTATGAAGCGCATTTAGAAAAAAATTATAAATGTACTTATGAAAAATAGATAAATTATGTGCCGCTTCTAACGAATGGTGAAACGTTTTTCCGGCAATTTTTGACAGGATAATTTATGACCTGCACTATGAATCCTCGCATTAGTAATTAATATATTTATAAATGATGAACTAATCAAATCATACAAACAACATACATAATTTCATGAATAAAGACAGATATTTGTTATGTTATCTATCTCACTTACACCAGATGAATCACCGGTATGTACTGGTATGTACTATACAATTGTTGTAATTGAATGATAAGTAATTCACAAAGAAAATTTTACTATGTATGTGTGAATCACGAAGTAGTGTGAATTACTTTTTAAGTAATTAATATACAGCTAAACCTTTTTTAATGCGGTCCTTTTTGTGCGATATTTTTAATGCGGTTTTTAAAAAAAAAAAATGGTCATTAAAATACATAATGTAAATCAAAATCAAGAGAAAGTAAGAAACTTAAACATTAACTACAATAACTTTCTTTGATAAAAATACTTTTTAATGGTTTTTAAGCATTTAATCAGAACATTGCATAAGAATATAAGTTATAGCATCATTTAATTTTTTTACAGATATATTTCTCACAATTTTCATAATGGGTATGTTACAACAAACACTAGAATTTCCAATTCAAGTGAATCCAGTGTTTTAAATTCGATTATGTCATTTGAAGGTTAAATAAAATTCAATTCAAAACTTCAGTTCGGTATTTAATATGTAGGAACGTTTATATTAATTTTTAGGGATTTCAAAAGATGTCTCTACTAAAGACTTGAGTTATGTATTCTGTACCTTCCATACTATGAAGAATATTTACAAATAATTTATATCCACTAAAAAATTATTGTATACTTTAATATACGTTAATTTAATTTTTAAATAAAAAGTACGAACTATTTTTTTTACCTTACTCCATATTTTACTTTATTACTTACTAAAATAATATAAATATTTATAAAATAAACAATTAAAATAGTCACTTGTTTGCTAATTTAAAAAAAAATATACCTATTAACGTAAAAGCCCCCATTATGGAACGGTATCTAATACTGGAACAGTTTTGACATTTACATATTTATTTCTTTAATTAAGTAAGGAAACATTAAATGCGAGGTGAATTTAAATTGAAAAACAATCATTCTATTAATAATAATTTTTGTTATCGGACGTTTCTTTCAGAAATAACTTCATTAATATGTAAATGTCAAAACTGTTCCAGTATTAGATACCGTTCCATAATGGGGGCTTTTACGTTATAGCAATTAAATAAAGTCAAAAATTTGAAATTTGACTTTTGATAGAATAATTCAAACTTAAAATTTGTCTGTTTACTATTTATGTAAATTTTTAAATTATAAGGTTAAAAATTAAATTTTCGTTAATGCGCATGTCTAGGATTTGAAGTACTTACTCTAAAGCAAGAATTTTAAAAATCCAATTCGGGTGAGTTCAGAATTAGATTTAAACACTTGTTGGAACACAGAATTTCAAATTGTGTGTAAACTGGAATTACAATTCTGCCTAGTTGGAACAGTAAAGTCAATTATGCGCATGCGCTCATTAAAACGAGAATTAATTCGAGTGTCTGTTGGGACATACTTATTATAAAAATGAAATAAAATGTTTCCACGTGTAAATTAATGCTTTATCTTGTTTAGAAAAGCAACTTCTAAAGAAATCGTGAGGTTTTGAGCGTTCTGAGTTACGTATTTTCGATGAAACTTTTTTTATACGGTCCCGACCTTTTTTTTTACAACTGAACCAAACTAAACTTTGTATAGCCATTTATGATATTTTTCAATATACATGTTTTTTTGTGTGATTTTTTTTATACGGTCCCTATTCATCGCATAGAAAAAGGTTCAGCTGTACACCCAACTATACTATAAGTATAGTAAATAACTCAGCGTGGTCATCTGATCAATGAAAACCACTAATTATGTCACTCGTAGCAGATTCACATCAAATTGTATTCTGTATAAACATTTTGGAATCTAATCATTTTTGGTAAAAATTAATTGGGTCAAGTATTTATTGTACGGTTCGTATATGAATGGCCTCTGGCAAGGACAACGGCAAAACGTTGCGTGCAAAAAATAAGATTGCGTTTTGTGATTTGATATAATTATTTGCACATAACGGGAAAAGGGGTGGAGGGTAAAAAAAAAGAATAAGCTACCCCTAAATAGCAAAAGTTTATCCCTGAGCTACCCTTTCAGTTTTCTTATAAAAATTCCTATTTTAGCTGAGGTTGAAAGTCCCAGAAAGGTAAAAGAAAAGGCAACTAATAATTCACAACTTTGTATACTTGCATACCCTAACAGAACTATCTTGAAAGGGAAAACGACGTATTTACTGTTCTAATGCTTTACCTGATGTTTCACTCCCCCCCCTCACCCAGCCTTAATGTGTATTTAACTGAAATTGCTGTTACAAATAAAACGAGTTAATTTTAAAACAAAAATTCAGTATTAGATTGCTAAATTAAAAAGAGTACCTCTGTCGCAGCATCCTGCATAACATAGCGAATTTCCGTTTATAAAAGTTAATTTTTCTTGGAAACTAGTTAACAAAGAATAATAGTTTAAAGACCTTTTTTGTGGGATTTTTTCTCCTCACTCCAATGGTATAAAAAAAATTTGACAAAAATTTTTAAATAAAGGGAAATTTTAGCAAAAAACTAATTTTTTTCACGAAAATTGCCAAAAAAGCCATGTTTCGGGCATCGGATATGTCTGGTTAACGAACTCGTTCAACGGTTGGGGACTTCCAATATTTCTACCAAATTTCATAAACGTAAGACGTTTCGTTCGAGAGTTATCGCGTGGACACACACACACACACACACACACACACACACACACATATATATATATATATATATATATATATATATATATATATATATATATATATATATATATATATATATATATATAAATTTTAGTGAATATTATTTTCGGTTTCTAGGGACCTCAAAACAAATTTCTGCTATAGTCCCGGGCTCAAGTCGCGTCATAACGGTGGCTGTAATAGCTAAATTTCATTCTGGAAATTCGCTAAAAAAAAAGAAAACTGAAAAACGTTAATCGGATTACGATTCCTCCTTTCTTCTTCTTGTCTTTCTTGTATATTTACATTTTCAAAAATAAATTTTCTATCGTTATAACATTGTTTTATTTAGTGCCGTTTTGTTTTAGGAACAATCTAGATTGCGTGAACGAACTGACACTATGTTATATACAGTTGCCAAGGTATCCTGGGTATCGTGTCAGAATGAATCATGACTAACAATTTATCCTTTACCCTTCCTTCTATGTGCGTTATTTGATATAGATATATTATGTATATGTATTATGATTACTGTTCAACAAAGACAACCTTTTCAATCGGACCAGATTATTATAAGTAATTTTTGAAAATAATAATCTGAATGAATCATTTCCTTTATTACAAATTATTTTTCGGAAAAGGTTATCGTCAATAGGTGGTTATACATACAGATTTGTCATGATTAAATGAACCCGATAGTTAGCTTGTGTCAATACTTTAATCCATCCTTTTGCTTCCGAGACTACTAAAGTAACGTAAGCATTGTCATCACTTTTAAAAAATAAAAATTTTTTTCCCTCCTAAATAAAATTTTTTACGCACACTTTACGTTTTAGAGCTTTCTGAACAATTTTGGTTTGATGTCTGTCTGACCCTCCGTCCGTCTGTGTGTCGCCAGTTTGCACCAAGTGGCATAACTTCTGAACTATACGATTGTTTTTACCGAAATTTTCAAAAATTATGCAGTTTGGTTCCTAGATGGTCCTCTATGAATTTAATCGAAATCGGAGTAACGGTAGCTACGCCGCTACCATGTCATTCCATTAATATACTAAATTGCACCAAGTGGCATAACTTCTGAACTATTCAATTGTTTTTTATGAAATTGTCAGAAATTATGTGATCTGCTTCCTAGATGGTCCCCTACAAATTTCATTGGATTCGGAGTAATAGTATCCACGGCGCTACCATTAAATCCTATTAAATGTCAGTATCTTATTTACTGCTAGTCCCATTTCGCTCAAATTTTTAAAGTATTTTGGAGGTTAGTTTCTAAAATATTTTTGCTACAATTTTATAATTTAGCCTTTAAGTGTTTTGAGTTAAAATAATTTTTTATGAATTTTACAAGGCGAAAATATAATTTCACGGTATGTATATATATTCGGTAGAATACTGTTTTAAAGTCTTTTACGACTACGAGGAAGCTGTGTGCTACATCCCATTGGCAGCATATTTTTGTTTGACACAGTCGCTGGCTAGTACCTACTAAATTTGGAATCGACCAAAATAAAGCCTTCAATCCATACATTGACTCCGTGTCTTTGTGTTTTCTTCAAAAATTTCCTTTTTTCTCAAAATGACTAATGATTTTATATTGATTTAAAAATAGAGAAAGAAAATTTTACGAAAACAATTTGTCGAAAAAATTTCAATAATTCTGATAATGTTGTGTGCATGTCTGTAACACCTGATGTTCTCGCCTAGGTATGTACTACACCCACGAATACGAATATTTCCATTCAGACCCGACGAGAGGGTGGGGTAGCCGGGGTTCCAGTGCCGGGGCCCGGACTGAAAGAGGAGGGCCGTAGTTGTCGTTAAGGGGCTCAAAAAAAATTAAAAAGAACTTCTTTCTGTTCGTCACATATCCTAGGGGGAATTTTTTTAAAAATGTGATTTATTTCTGGGGTCCGGCATTTCTCTCCACAGCCCTGTTTCCATTTTCAAGTTTATCGAACCGGGCGTATTCACGTCGTATTTTTCGCACATCATAGTCATACACACAATTTCATTCATCGCCCCACCAGTTCAAATAAAGAAAAGCTTTTGTGTGAGAAAATTCAATGGAAAATATTTCCATTTCCATAATATGTATCTTGATATTAAAGTATTTGTATAAAAGATAAGAAATTTCTATTTGATTCTAGAAGTTACTGAATGCTACAATTTAAAACCCCAATCATCTAAATCAGTGGTTCTCAAAATTTTATGTTGACGGACCAAGGTAAAAATTTAAAATAAAGAAGAGCACAAAGGAAAAATGCATTTGTTCCATTTGTTCACTTAAATTCTGTCGTTTTGGTGAAAAAAATTACAAAACAACAGTGGTATTAAACCGGTGGATCGGAATTGACCGGTAAATCGATAGCAGAATGAATTCTAGTTTAAAAATTGAAAACAGGGCCAGAGGTTACACATTCTGAGCGAACTTAGCTATTTTTACCGAAAATTTTGCACTTAAATTACCCAAGCTTCACTGAGGAGACTTAGTTCATCCTTTTGGTAGCCCTTAATTTGAAAAAGAAAAAAATTGAATTTAATGACCACAGCATGTACCTATGTTTCAAAAGTTTCAAAAATCATAATTTTGGTACTAGAAACATGAAATTTGAAGTTACTCAAAAGTTTTCGATATTGCTTATTTACTAAAAATTCTAGAATTTCTCTAAAAATTCAAAAAAAAGGCTCCTATTTTGAATTTTAAGTTTAAAAACTCTCTGTTATCAGCAAAACTGAATTATAGACCGGCTTTTATCAAATTTCAAAAAGGCTTTTTGAATTATCGATTGAATTCTTTGAGTTCTTCCATTTAAGCAATAGTTCTAGAATTTCTCTAAAAATTCAAAAAAAAGTCGCTACTTTGGATATTTAGTTCCGAAACTCTCTGTTATCAGCAAGATTGAACTCAGAGACCGGCTTTTATCAAAATTTCAAAAAAGCTTTTTGAATTGTCGATTGAATTCTTTGAGTTCTTCCATTTAAGCAATAGTTCTAGAATTTCTCTAAAAATTCAAAAAAGGCTCCTATTTTGAATTTTAAGTTCCAAAACTCTCTGTTATCAGCAAAACTGAACTCATAATAGACCGGCTTTTATCAAATTTCAAAAAGGCTTTTTGAATTGTCGATTGAATTCTTTAGAGTTCTTCCATTTAAGCAATAGTTCTAGAATTTCTCTAAAAATTCAAAAAAAAAGCCGCTATTTTGGATATTTAGTTCCGAAACTCTCTGTTATCAGCAAGATTGAACTCAGAGACCGGCTTTTATCAAAATTTCAAAAAGTCTTTTTAGAATTTTCGGTCGAATTCTTTGAGTTCTTCCATTTCGGCAATAGTTCTAGAATTTCTCTAAAAATTCAAAAAAAGCCCCTATTTTGGATTTTAAGTTCCGAAACTCTCTGTTATCAGCAAGATTGAACTCAGAGACCCGCTTTTATCAAAATTTCAAAAAGGCTTTTAGAATTTTCGATCGAAATCTTTGAGTTCTTCCATTTCGGCAATAGTTCTAGGATTTCTCAGTACAATTTGATGATCCAATAAATAAAAATCTGGTGGTTTTTGACTCGAGAAATGTTATTAAATATCACAAAGAAAAATTTAAATTACAAAGAGTTTATTCAATGAATTTTTTACAATACAGAAATAAAAATTTTAAATAATTTCCAAGGTCTTGTAACAAAAAGCAATCATGTTAAAAAAAAAAAATTAAAAAAAAATAGAGATAGGCTGTAAAATGCGGTATATATAACCTACATAACTGGCTTCAAAACTTTCGTGATTAACATAAGAGGTTCTTTTAGAAAATTTATTTTATAGGTGATGGTTAAAGTATGAGAAAAAAACAGTGTTGATAATTTAATAAAATTTAATTAGAAGATAAAAAAATCTCATCAGTCACCTACTTACATCATTAATTTGCATTTTTCTCATCTACAGAATGTAATTAGGAACCGTTAATTAACTAGATGATAGTGGAAGTTAATTAAAAACAAAACTTAAAACACTTCCTAATTTTTTAATTAAAAATAAAAAATAAAAAAGTACTTACGGTTCTTGTACAATTGGTGCTATTCGCATAACCGTATCCAAAAATCTGGAATCATTACACCACACACCCGGACGTTGAGGTTGACTATTGACATTTAAAATTCGAAAAAGTATACATAAAATAACCGCAAATGCGGCCAATAGTGCCGTTGACATGACGGCTAAGCGCCTTTCAATAATTAATTGCCAATCCAACACGATTAATATTTATTAATGTAACCACACCACGACGAAGGCACGCCTTTTAAAGGCTCTCCAAAAAAAAAAACTGATTACAATCGAATCCACTAATTAATGCATTTGATACGTAACTTGTCAAAGTATAGATAACAAAATAAAAAAATAAAAATTAATTCAATTTCTTTCAAAAAAAAAAAATCAATCACATTTGTTCAGGAACTCGATGTGTCATGTATTTGTTACATTCTGAACTGATTTTCAAATATTTTACTGCAAACATGACCAACATGACACTACCGCGACTACTACGGGCACACGCTTGGCCAGATATAGAAACATTTTTCATCTTTTTCGTTGCATTGGCTTGCATTCCATTCGCGCGAGTAGGAGCGATGAACACATGCTATTTCACTCACTGGGACGTACAACCAATCATAGCGATTTAATTTGACAGACGATGAAACATCCAAACACTTCCATAACGTTCCATGAGCCGGAATCAGCCGGATAATTTAAACTCATTATAGGTCAAGATATTACATGTAATAAGGGCGAAAGTAATTTTTATTTTTAAGAATATTTTTAAAACAAAAAGACAATTTTTTACTTTACTAATACCACTTTATTTAGAGTTTTAATTGTCTGTGACATGTTTCGGCCCGGCTGGCCATTGACGAACAGTACGGGCCGAAACATGTCACAGACAATTAAAACTAAAGTGGTATTAGTAAAGTAAAAATTGTCTTTTTATTTATTTTCCTTTATTGAAACAATTTACAAATAATAAAAAATAATATGTATTTGGATATCTTTGTTTGTGCCCTTCTGTTTCTTCCTGTGTAAAAATTACCAATTAAAACGTTTCAGGTTGAATTTTAATAAATATTTAACTCTTTAAATGATTAAGACGAGTTAACTCGTCCTGCCATACGGCGGCTCAAAATGTTGTGATATGTATATATTCACTGGTACAAGTGCCGCCATCTGTAACAGATTTTCCGAAATACGTAATAATTTTAAATAATGTTCAGTTTTATCAACATAGTTTAGTATAATTTATATTTTGTAAATTCATAAATTTCACTTTTTTGATGTTGGGATCTTTGATTTTTTTTTCTTTTTTTATAACCTTATCTATTGTACTTAACACTGGCAGTAAAAAGTCCGGTATATTGAGACAAAAAAAAAATTTTCCATATGGTTTGTTTAAAAGAGTTAAGGATATTTTTCTTTATTGAAACAATTTACAAATAATAAAAGATAACACTGGAATGTGTTTCTTTGTCCCTTTCTCTTTCTCCCTGTATAAAAGTTACCAATTAAAAAGTTTCAGGCTGTATTTTAACGACCGGTACGGGTTACTATAAATTTTTGTACTGATTTTTAAATATAAAAAAAATTTAAAGTGTCCTAAGACCCTAGAAACGATACTAAGATATTCTTTGAACACTTACATGATAACTAAAATGTGACAGTAAAACATTATGCCAAGAATCAAGAGGTATGGCATGTAATGGGTTTACAATATGTTGTATTCTTTTTGAATTAAATCATGTAATTTACCAGGAAAACTGGATTAAATAATTAAAAATTATTCAAATAAATTAATTATGTTTTACTTCCTAATAGCCATAAATTATATTTTATTTGCAAATTTCATTCAATATATTATAGAATTTTCAATTTCTTCGTTTTCCATAATAATAAATTAAAAATACATCTAATTTCAAATTTTTTGAAAATTCTTTTTAATAAATTTTCTATTAAATTAAATCGACTTTGATTAATTAAACAAATATACTTTTGTGTTAATTTTCGGTTTTTCTTATACGTTTTTAACGCATGTACGTAAACAAAAAATTGGCGGTAATTTGATTCTTTTCCTAGATTTAAATTACCATTTGAACAAATTAAATACCCCTGTCGCAGCATCTGCATAACATAGCGAATTTCCAAATCTTGGGCACTGGCGGATCTCATCTAAGACCTGTACCTATTTAAAATAGTTTAGCTTTCTAAGAGTAAAAGAATTTTTAAAATCGGTTGGGTAATTAGTTTTGGTATTTTTGGGGACCCAAGAACCCGAACGAATTTTGTGCAGCATAGTTGTATCCATCTAAAATAATTTAGTTCTCTAGCAGTGAGAAATTTTTTAGCATCTTTTCGATAGCTTATTACTGGCGTTTTCGGATCTGCAAGATCCCGGTGGACCTCATTAAAAAATCAGCTCGACCGTATATTCTAGGCGGACTTTATGTAAAATATATATATATATATATATATATATATATATATATATATATATATATATATATATATATGTATATATATATATATATACACATATATATATATATATATATATATATATATATATATATATATATATATATATATATATATATATATATATATATATATATATATATTCAAAACCCGTTGTGTAGCATTCTACGCCGCATTTGCATCCGCAGGACAGTTGTGGATCTCAGATAACACAACCTGTACCTATCTAAAATAGTTTACCTCCGTAAAAGTAAAAAGGTTTCAAAATCGGTCAGTTATTTTATTTTTGACACTTTTAGGTCCTACTGACACTTCAGACCTTACATAACGTAATCTATATGTATCTAAAATAGCTTAGCTCCCCAACAGTGAAAAAATTTTCAAAATCGGTCGGCTAGTTTATTTTTGACGCTTTTGGATCCGATGGACCCTGGCAGACTTTACATAACGTAATCTATATTTATCTAAAATAGTTTAGCTCTGTAACAGTGAAAAAATTTTCAAAATCGGTCGGTTAGTTTATTTTTACCACTTTTGGGCCCCATGGACCCTGGCGGACCCTAAATAACGTAATGTATGTCTATCTAAAATAGTTAGTTCCCCAACTGTGAAAAAATTTTCAAAATCGGTCGGTTAGTTTATTTTTGACACTTTTGGATCCCATGGACCCTGGCAGACCTTACATAACGTAATCTATATTTATCTAAAATAGTTTAGCTCTGTAACAGTGAAAAAATTTTCAAAATCGGTCAGTTAGTTTATTTTTGACACTTCTGGATCCTATGGACCCTGGCAGACCTTACATAACGTAATCTATACTTATCTAAAATAGTTTAGCTCTGTAACAGTGAAAAAATTTTCAAAATCGGTCAGTTAGTTTATTTTTGACACTTTTGGGTTCTATGGACCTTGGTGGACCTTACATAACGTAATTTATATTTATCTAAAATAGTTTAGCTCTGTAACAGTGAAAAAATTTTCAAAATCGGTCAGTTAGTTTATTTTTGACACTTCTGGATCCTATGGACCCTGGCAGACCTTACATAACGGAATCTATATTTATCTAAAACAGTTTAGCTCTGTAACAGCGAAAAAATTTTCAAAATCGATCAGGCAGTTTATTTTTGACACTTTTTCGGGTCCTATGGACCCAGGCGGACCTTACATAACGTAATCGATATTTATCTAAAATAGTTTAGCTCTGTAACAGTGAAAAAATCGGTCAGTTAGTTTATTTTTGACACTTTTGGGTCCTGTGGACCCTGACGGACCTTACATAATGTATTCTAAATCTATCTAAAATAGTTTAGCTCTGTAACAGCGAAGAAATTTTTAAAATTGGTCGTTTAGTTTATTTTTTACAATTATGGGATCAGTAAATCCTGGCGAAACTCATACAAGTCTAGTACTCTAACAGTAAGAAAAGGGTTCTAAGGATCTCATATAACTTATGGCAGTCCGTAAGCTTCTTGCGGACATCATTTAATTAATTAATTCAAATACTTTAACTTACTAACTGTGAAAAATTTTTTAAAATCGATTGGTTAATTAATTTCTGGCCTTTTTAGGTCCCGAAAATCTTGACCTCACATAAAATACCTTAAATCCATTTGAAATGGTTTAATTTTTTAACATTATTAATTATTAGTGGAAAAATTTTCAAAATCGATTCAAAATATTTTTCCGTACATACATATGTACATTGTACAGATTTTGTTTTGTTTTATATTTAATAATATTTATATCATAACATAATCTTCAATTTCTTGTTTACTTAAAAATTCAATAAAAAAAAAAAAAAATTCTTCATTACATTAGCTTAGAAAATCTGTTTAATTTACATTTTTTAACATGGAATAGAACCATGCTAATTATAATGCAATAAATGAGAAACAAAACTCTATACATGTATGTGTGTTATATCTCATATATGTGAATAGTTTTCACTTGTTCTCACAAAATTTTTTAATAAAAAAGTGAAATATTTTTATACTTATTAAAAACTGAGATATAAATATAAATTACTTATTAGACTAACAAAGAAAGAATAAAAGTGAAAATTTACATTTTCTCGAAAAATACTTAAAATAGAAAGAAAATTATAAGAATATTTTCTTCATAATTTTTTTTTTCCTTTTCAACGATGTAAAAATCGAACTGCCTTATGATAGGATCGAATGATAAAAAATGGCCAGAAAACCTACTTCTGGGCATCCGACGTGTCTGGCTAACGAACTTAGCCAAGCCAATTCAGAATCCAGTCCGCACACAAAATTTCATAAGCGTTAGACGTTTCGTTCGAGAGTTATCGCGCGGATACATATATATATATATATATATATATATATATATAAATTTTAGTGAATATCATTTTCGTATTCTAGGGACCTCAAAACATATTTCTGATATGGTCCCGGGCTTAGGTCGCACCATGACACCTGGCGTAAAAGCTGAATTTCCAGTTTTGGAAATTCGCTAATACGATTATGTAATATTTTAATTAAAATACTTATAAATAAAAAAAAAACTTTTTTGCAATTTTTTCATGCGATTCGGATAAAAATATGACCTTTATAATCGCACATTAAAATTAAAGTAAATAATGCAGTCGACAGAACACTGTAGCCATTTAATAGCCAAAACAATATAAAATAATCATTTCTGAAATTTAAACTGAAAACTATTTTATAATACAATGAATCATCTTTTAAGTAGGGGGGCCTCCCTCAAAGGCACGCTTAAATTATTAAGAAATTCTAGTGATAATTTAATTAAGGTGTTGTAACAATAAAATTCGATACGTTTCTACTGCAGTATTGTTAATAAAACAAATAAATTTTTAATAAAAAAAATCCAGATATCGATTTCCATTCATTCTAGAAAAGCGATAATCTCTTTGAACTTTGGAATGTTTATTTAAAAATATTTATAAAAATGCAAGAGGTGACAAAGTTTGTTGGTAAGAATATATTTTTTAAGCAAAACGCTGTTAATCTTAACAGCGGTCTGCATTTAAAATTTATAAAAATATTGGTACGTAAAAAATAAAATAAATTTTTGAAAATTATAATTTCTGTACTAGGTAACGCTTTTAAACAAATATGGAAAAATTTTTTTGTCTCAAAATGGCGAACTTTTTAATGCTACTGATAAGTGCAACAGATGAGGTTACAAAAAAAGAAAAAGAAAAAAAATTAAAGATTCCAACATCAAAGAACTCTAAGAATTTACAAAATATAAATTATACTAAAACAACGTTGATAAAATTGAAAATTATTTAGAATTATACCGTATTTCGGAAAATCTGTCACAGATGCCGGCACCTGTACCAGTGAATATGTTGTATATGCATGTATATGTATATTTACAGGTAAAGTCTAACATAAGATACGCCTAACATAAAATACACCGCGTTGCGGAAAAGAGATAAAAAAATAGCATTCTTATTCTTTTTATTCGAAAAATTTGACATATTTATTGTACAGAATGATTTTTATTACTAGTAACATAAACATGATATGAGATGTGATTTATTTATTATTTTATTAAACTTGCAATGTTTATTTAATATTAAGAGACAATATGTATGTATCAAGAGTGCGTTTACCGATGATGTAATTTGACATGATGTGTCGAACTGTGAGAACGTAAAATTAAACATAAATGCATAATACATAGTGTGTATGAAAACTGCAGACATAGTACGCAATATATATCGATGCGCAATCATTTTTCAACTTGTTCAACCCCTATTTTGCTTAAAATATTTTTTATATTGCGATTTTATTTGTTTTTTTTGGCAAGTTTTGTATTTAACATGTAGAAATAAATTTATTTCTTAACATAATTTTTGAAAATCTTATGTTATATTCCATTGGTCACACCCTGTATACTAGTGCTTGATATAAAATACACAGAGAGAGAGCCACGTCTGTTGGTGTATCTAATATCAGACCATCTACTGTATATATCACAGCATTTTGAGCCGCCATATTGCAGGACGAGTTTATTTGTCTTAATCATGGAAGAAGGAGAGGTATATAATATTGTAAAGGAAGGAGCATTTCCCAAAATACTGATCAACATAATTGAATATTAAACGTGCGTATTATGAATGACGTCATTTTGTAAATATACAGTAACGGTTTTAATTTAATTAAAACATTGCCATTGCTTTTAAAACAATACATTTAGTATATTTTTCTTATAGTTGTGATTTCTATATAAAAACATAAACAATTAATTAATTATTTTTAATATCTGTTCTATTTAATTCAATAATCAACTCCTTAAGAATGCTGTTCGACTATTTTATCAGTTAATTTTTCGAATTATTAATTGTCTACTAAATTATTGTATTTTTTAACGGTGCTTAAAGAATATTATAAATTACCATAAACTGAAAACAAAAATTGCTCAAATTAATCGATTATTTACAATTTATTACAATTTTTGTAAAAAGATTACGTTTTGGTTTATAATTTTCCATCACTAATAAGACATATCTTTTTGATAAAAGTAGACACAAACATAAATAAAACTATACAGTTATTAAATTATCATTTTATTAATAAATAAATAAATACAAACAAAATACATAATCTTGAAGTTAAATTTTTATATGCTCATTAATTTTACATATAAGACGCTACTGAAATGAAGGGTCAATCTAACCTATATTTTAATTTTTACATAATTTTATTTTTTACAATATTTTTAAAATTTTTGTCGTCATTATCACATATTTTAACTAAAAAACGAATTCCTTATTTACGTAGAATGATTCCTTTTTCGATATTTCCTTTACTTTGTGTAATGTCAAAATTGGTATTTTTCCGCTTATTATAAACCTGTTTTGTTAAATGAAAAATGTAGAAAAATTAACAAATTTTCCCTAGAAATGGTTGCATTTATTGATCAATACAATATTTACTTACCCAAATATTATATTTACGGTGTATTACGTTTACTAATTTTATTTTAAATTTAATTTTTTGTAGGACTGGATGTTTAGTGCTTATTTGCACGTGTTATAGTGTATATTTACTCTTTTGTTTTTTATTTTTTGTGGTTCATTCAAAAGAATCTACGTATTCATTCTAACATATCATATTAAACTATATCTTGTCCCTCTCTTAAGAAATAGTCTCCATCCATATTCTTCTATATCAATGGTCTTAATCATTTAAAGTGTTAAATTAAAAAGATACAATTTATAAACTAATTTTTTTAGAATATTTTGAATTTTCTGGTAGGACTAAACCGTTTAATTATCTTTTTATATTTTTATAATAAACTTGATAGTAATTTTTTATTAAATCAAAAAATTTCTAAAGTAAGAACTAAACGAAAATTTATTAAAAAGATTTTAGATTTAAGTAAAATTATAAATGCGAAAGTGAGTTTGTTTTGAAGCGGTACATAAGCTACTTTTTACCCTAGGAAAACATTTCATCCACGAGGGAATTTGTAATTAAAACGAAAAAAAAAAAGATTAATTTCAAACTTTACATATTGTTAATAGAGTAAGCGAAAAAGGACGTAAGCTACTTTTTTTTTATAAGGAAACCATCTTACTTTTAAGGGAAAATATATTTAAAATTTCAGATATCGCGCGGACAAGACCGCGAGTAAAAGTTAGTAAAGCTATCAATTATTTCACACTTTAACCGAGTTAGCTACCGTCAAATTTGACACTTATGCTTATTGAAGGTAACTTTACACAAATACAAAGATTATACGAGCGCCACTGGCGGTAAAATTAGAAAATGTATCAAGAAAACATATAACTTACCTGCAAACTTACCAAAATATGACAAAATAAGGATAGTTTTAAAAGGTTTAAATAAAATTTTACTCAAATTTATAAAAAAATATATATTTGTTTTTTTTTTCCTTTTTTTAAATTTTATACATATTTTACAAATATAACGGAGATTCCAATAATAATATAATTTACACTAGGTATAAATAATTATAAAATATTTTTTTTAAGAATAAATTAAAAAAATTATGAAAAAAATCTAACTAGAGGTATAAAAGTATTTCTACTAAAAGAAAGAGACCATAACTTGACCATTTTTAAACTACTATTTTATACAAGACAGAACCCAGAAATAAGTAAAAAATCGGTGATATTTATGGACATAAGCTTTTATATATGTGCAATATTATACCTGGGCCGTGTTTGATCCGTGGTAGAAAAAAAAACGCGCATGTGCACTACTAAACCGTGCAGACATACTAGAAAAAATTTAATTATATAACCTCTACAAACTTTCAAAGGTGGTAGTAGATGTCAAATAATTTAAATTTTTCTTAGTATGTGTTTGCACGGTTTAGTAGTGTACATGCGCGATAATTCTCGAAATTCCCCTTAAAAACTTTCTTTTAGTTGAAATACCACGGTAAATATTATTGTGTTTTTTGTGACATGACGAAAAAATCGGAATCTGTTTTTCGTATAATGTTGTAATCATATTTCGATTCAACAAAATTTTGTCCTTTAACGGAAAATTTAGTAAAATTATGATATAGCGATATCCGCAATGCTTCAGGTAAGTGATATTTTGAGAACGTTTTCAAAGATGAAAATACACTTGTGAGATGGTGAAAAACAGGAAAATGGAATTAGAATTCGAAGGTTTCTGGAAATATCTTTTAATTATGAGAGTTGCTTTTTCATAGGTCGAAGACAACTGTATTTAAGTTTGTCATAAATAATATAAATTTAATTAAAGCTAAAATTGATTCGATTTAATATTAATTAAATTTATTAATTATAATTTATGATAAACTCAAATACAATTGTGTTCAAGCTAAGAAATAGCAACTACAATAACTAAAAGAAATTATTGGTTTTTTCCAGCAATCCCCGAATTCCTATAAATCTCATTTTACGGTACTTATGCAGATTACATTTTTGATTTGTCATTCCCGGTCACGTGATACCTCATAATTTCAAATAAAGTTATTTTAGACAGCGAAAGTACTCTACAAAAATATCTGTTTCGAAACTTTGAGGTTTAACCTAGAGTTTTCAAAATATCACTTGTTTGAAACATTGAGACGTTTTTTTGTATACTAAAGGACAAAATTGTGTTAAAATCATGTATTTTATGTTTTGGAAAATTGGTAATTGTTGGTAAACATATCGAGAGACACGTTATAATTTGTTTTTTTGAAACATATTATTATCTTGTGGAAAATGTTCTATTTTAAATTCGCTCTAGCAAAAAGCCAATGGTAACAATATTATTTTTATTTATTTCAAAATTTTGACCTTTAACTCAATTCGAATTTAAATGAGGGCATATCCATTTTCCAAAAGATTTTCATGACCGTTTTTCTAGAAGTGTCCATCGCTGTTAAGTATATATAGTGTATTTTCGATATTCACTTGTTTAGTATGAAATTTTTCAAATTTTAAGAATTAATTGTGTTGTATAATTGATGAAAACTGGCCTCAAAAAGTGTTTTATGACAATATTATAAATTATTTTTCATTTCGCAATGAAAAATTTTACTATTTTCATTTTTCCACAAAATTTTCCTATCATTAAATGGTTGACCAAAAACATTTCTTCGTTTTTATCAATAGATAGCGTTAAAATCTAACGTTAAGATTTTAGTAAAAAACAATATTGTATTAAAACTCGAAAGTTGGTTCTTTATAATTATGTTTTATGGTCAAAAATGAGAATGTAAACGATCTCAGCTCGCCATTAAAACGAAGAAATTTTTTGGGCCACCAAATATCTCAAGTGTAGCCAATTCACATGACTAATTTCTAACGTAGATATAAATTTGTCAACAAATCATCACATTGTTCTGGTATGTTTTGCGCGTTTGCGCAAATTGTGCCTCTCACCATTGCATTAATTTATCAACCAGGATAAAAGAATCAAGATGAGCGATACGAGTACAATTGAACTTACATTCTCCAACAGTATCTTCTTTTGTTGCGCACAAAAAGGAAGAAGACAAAAAATTAAAATGTGGACAACACAGAAAAATTCAAACTTTTATTGGAGGAACTAAAATAAAACCATTGTCATAGATGTGTCTGTAATAAATAAAATAAAAAATTCTAATTTCGAACTGAAATAATTAAAAAATAAAATAAGAAATTAAAAAAATTGTGGTAAAATTTAAAATAAATCGATTTTAAAATCAAACCCAAATATGTACAACTGATCACGATACGGAAATGAAGCTGTGCAGTTAAAAATGAACAAGCAATTTTGTGATTTTCTATCCAAGAAATAAAAAAAATTACAAAAATAAGTGACATCCCAACCAAAATATTTTAAAAATGATTGTATGGATGAAATATGAATGATCAAAATGACAGATTTATTTTTTGAAATCAATATTAATTAAAAAAGCGTGTGAGCATGCGCAAACATAATTCAAATACAATATGATAGTGCACGTGCGCTAGACTTGCGCAGAACGTTGTAAGACGATGTACGGTACCATCAAACGATCCACTACCGTTTTTTGTTTTTTTCGGATGATCGGATGTCAGTTAAAACCCTCAAACAAAAATATTTTGATTGAAGATTTCAAAAAATAAATCACCAAAAATGTAAGATGAATAATAATGAACTGTCGTTTTACGACACCAACATGAAAAAATGTGGTCTACACTAGATAATTTGAAATAAAAAATGGCCGATGCTGTCACTGTGAATTTTCTAATGTAAACCACCCAACCAACGAATACATGAAAAAAAATGGGATCCCCCTAAAACTCATCGATCAAATATAGTAGTATAGCTGAAACAGCGAGAAAAAGAATTAGGTGAGTCATTAGGACTGCATTCAATATTAAAAATGTTAAATAAGCCATCAAATGTCAATTAAAAACTGTCAAAAAAAAAAATTCGGTTACGGTTAATAATATTGAATGTAGCAACAGTTATTTTTTTGTTGTCAGAGAAAAATGAAACTATATTCATAACTGATATTATATTTCTTTGTTTTTATCAATTTAAAGCAATCACAAGACCAACAATTCAGCTTTCAACATTACTCATTATTTATAATTATTAAATTACACAAACTAACTAATTTTAAATTAATTATTTGTTCTTTGTTAATTAACTATAATTAATTAATTTATATATATTTTTGTTTACTGTACACATATCTAAATGCAATGTTCCCAATATAATACATACACTGAAAATATTTTTGACATTTAATTTTTCATATGAAAAGCTATTTTTTTTTAAATATATATGTAATTGTTTAATTATACTTTAAACATCCACAGTCTAATATTTAATAACAAATTAACGATATTGTTTATAATTAAGATAATAGGCCATATTTGAACCAATAATATAAATTATAATACTTATCATAAGTACAAATTGAACCAATCATAATCCTGAACAAACTCAAAATCCAATAACCTAACCTTAAATTAATTATTTTGAAAGCATCAGTCTTGCATAAAAAATTTTAACAATATGTATTCCGCCATTTTGAATTCTACAAACAAAAATGGCCGTTCCACCAGTATAATATATACATTTAAATATATTATTGGAACAAATATTTTTCAAAATTATATGCGTACATAATTTGTGAATATCACAAGAAAAATTTTTCAAAAAAAATTATGTGATGTTAAATTAAATTCATGACAGTTCGGCTGCCATGTTGAAATATCTTTGTATTAAATATTCCAACTAACATGGAACAGGTGAAGGGGTTTTTAACGATGTCTTTTAGTTTTCGATGCGATTCTGGTGAAAACTAGAAGCCATCGCATGAAATCCCACAGAGGCAATTATTCTACAACATATTACTAATTTTTACAACTCCAATTGTATTTTTAAATTTCGAATTTTTAAAATAGTTGAAAAAAATATCACTAGAGGTAGCGATAAAACAAAATCAAAATGGCGTAAGTCAAACGAATAAAATAAGTACCAAAACATATTTAATGCAAAGATATTTTAAAAAGAAAAATTATAATATTTCTAATACTGCTAATCTTTTATCTGAAAATATACATTTTCATTGTTTATTTAATACTAAGCAATATAAGGAAAAATAATTATCAAAAATAAAATTTTCTTAAAAAATTGTTCTAACATGATTCGAATATGAGAATCTAGTTATGTATTATACAAAAATCATTTTTTTTTTAAAACTTCATTTTAAAAATTTACATTTTTTTACATAACTGCTACTCAAATATACAAAAAAATTATAACAGTTCTCAAATAATTTCCTAAACATCAAGTTTAAAAATGTTTTTTTGATAAAAACTCAACTAAAAAATTTAATTTTGTTGATAATATATACAATATAAGTAAAATGTACCGTTTTCTAAAATGTTAAATTTTTATAAAGCTAGTTTAGGAACTAATATGTACTAAAATTACATAAAATACATATATTTTTTGGAAGCACTTGGAATTACTAGACTTCAAAATGTCTACTTCTAGAGTGTATTTAAAATATTAAGGGGGGATGTGTAACGTTTCACTGCGCAATGCCAACAATAATCCACTGCGCATGTCTATAACCTAAAACACCGTGATGAGAAGAACAAAACGTGCTTTATAAAATGATCAACGATTTTAGAAAACAGCACAGAGGCGTAAAAGTAGGTTCTTTCTAATTGTTTTAATTAAATTTGCCGCACGAAAGCAGTACTACTGAACACTGCGGCATTTTGACTACATTTTTTTTTTACATGTACTGAACTGCATATTTAAATCACATATATATATTTATTTGTTATTTTTAATGTTTGATAAAAAATTAGCTAATACTAAATAAAAAAATTATTGCTTAGGAATAAATTGTTACTAAAATAAATTAATATTCGTTTTGCCTGTTTGAGGATATCAGTGGAAGTAGATTGGAGGGAATAGTTTTGGGTTGATGTCCAAATAATGTCTAATCTATTGTGATCTGTTAGTTTCAGAGGTTCCCAATCTTTTGTGTCGGCGGGCCAAATTGTAAATATCAAAATATTTGGCAAGGCAAGAGAAAGTTTTAAAATAAGAAAAGACACTGAGGAAAAATGGGTTAGTTGCGTAAATTTTATACACAAATCACGCAAATTTCATTAACAAATCTAATTCATTTTCATTTTGTAGCTATGACGTCATCACGTATACGAAATTTTTGTAAAAGTCCCAACACGATTCGGTGTTGCGTGCCGTTTATTTGAGGTTTATTTTTGACCTCTAATTAAACTATTAAACCGAGAATTATAATCGAAAGTTTTCATTTGACAGATAAACTGGTACCATCGCTTTTTCTGCCACCAGAGCGGCGCCACTTTTGACTACGGTAACATTTCATGATACGAAACAGTTAATATAGGTTATAATTCTGGAGTTATGCGTGTTGGAAGGTTTCACAGACAGGCAGACAACGCCAAAATTCAGACAGAAACTCTCAAACCTGAATCATGAATTGAAAATTTTGAGTTTAGAAGAAGAAATTGTTGTCTTTTACAGAAGTGACTGCAATGCTTGTTACCTTGGTCGAGTTGGAAGCCAAATACATATATTTTTCTATTTTTACTGCCAACTCAAGATTGACAATAATTACTTTATAATCACTCCGGTAAAAAGCTTTTCCTACCAATTAGCACATTTGACAACCCAAAAAGTCAACATAACCATAAAACGTACAACTACTATTCTGGAAGATAATCAGCTGATCGTAAATCAGCGGCCATCTTGTTTTATAATTTTACACCAAAACCTCAACTAATTTGTATCGGGCGTAATAATTTTAGGAATATTAACGATAATCTTTAACAAGACTATACCTGTGAAAAAAATCGGTATTCTTGCGTAATGGTAGTTCGGAAACATGCAAAACGAATGTATCCACCAAAATAATTTACAAGGAATAATAAATTGTGTTTTTTTAAAAACCTGTTTCAAAAACATACTAAATTTTATACAAAATCCATGTAAAATTTTAAAAATAAATTGAAATTTGCGCATTGCGCAAAAACAATTTTTACATAAAATTTAGCAATACGTTAAACAGGCATATTTACAATTTTTTTTACGATTATTATTTATTTAATTTACCACTACTAAAGCGATTTCTTTGTAATTACTGATACTAATGTATTTATATAGTTATAAACATAAAATACAAATATCAAAATTGTAATTTCGTTTTCAAAAAAGATTTTTTTGAATAAAATTGTAAAACACAAAAAAAACCTTTAATGTACTATTTGTTTTTCAAAATGCACAAATTTAACGGAATGCTGAAAAGAAAAAGAAAACAAAAATAGAAAAAAATAAACAAAAAAAAATAAATAAATTACGGTGTTAACAGATGGCACTGGTGTCTATTGTTCAACAACTATATTATATGGCATTTTAAAACTTCGATTTTTCTACGCTTTATTTTTTACAGCGCCTACAGATTTTGGTCCCTAATTTATAGTATAGGTAAGACGCGAGAGAGGTGTCATGCCATATTTTTTTCGAAAAAATTAAAAACAGAAATGATATTTAACAAATTTATCCTAAAACTGTTAACACAGTAACAATATATAACAAATAAAAAAAATAAATACAATTTTTACACACTCCAGTGTTATTACACTGAACGTAAATATATCATCGACAACTGGCAATAAAAGTAGGTCCGCGATGTTGCCAATTCTTCATCATTCGTAATCAGAATCAACACGATCCTTCAAATGTTGCTGTTGATTTTTTTTTTAGATTTAATTTAGGGTTTTGTCCACCATTTTTTTTTTTAATTGATAAGATCCAATTTTGTAAGCGTGTGATGAAAGAGAAAGACAAATATGAGAAAAATTATTTCTTAAAATTTTTGCAACGTTAAAAATGTGAACGAAAAATAACAATGGTTGCAAAAATTAGAAAAAATAAAAATAATGATGCAATTTAATGGAACACACAAGCTTTTTAACAAAAATTGGCAATAGTTTCAAATGATTTTATGACAATAACAAGTCAGGAAAATCTACTGTGATAACAAAATTTAGTGATGTGAGAATTCAAGATCGGGAGTCTGGTTGGGCGTTAGAAACACGCATCTCATTCCTGCCTCTAGTGGTGAAATTTAGAATTTAAATAGTACCGTGTAGTATAAGGGTATCTATTTATCTTCACTTTTTTCCAAATTTAATAAGGGACATACAGTCCTGTAAAGGGGTAAAATTAAAACAACTTTTTCGAAATATTTTCCAGACGCTTTTGAATAAAATAATCGATGTTTTAGGGGTGCATATTTGATATTAGGATTATTAAATTTATGTTAACCCTTATTCCATCACGATTAAGGGATTATTTTGGGTGGTGCGTGTCAGTTATCACTCTTTCCTTTTTTAATTTGCTATTATTTAAACAAAATTCTTAACAACATGATTCTCCAAACTATTTCTCACAAAAAGGTACACTTGTTATATTTTGATAAATAATACCGTTTTCGAGAAATTTAAAGTCTATCGCAAAATTACCCCTAAAATATAAATCTGTTATTCAAAAGCGAATTCTTTTCCAAAAATGTTTGTTTACAAATTGTGATGTCATTTTGAAGTTTTCAATTATTTGAATCGTTGTTGAAAATTGACGATTTTCAAAATAAAATATTTAAATTTTATTTAAAAAATTAGTAAAAATTTTTGGCCATTAAAATCAAACAAATTTAAGTCCTATTAGACGTATAGGCACATACAGTAGATTTTCCTACTGAAGGTACAAAAATAAAAATAAAAAATTGTTTAATATTGTTAAGCTGTTGAATTTTGAATGTAATAATATTAGAAAAAATTTAAAATGATTCTGGATGATAAAATTGTTAATTTAAATAAAAAAAATATAATAAATCAAACAAATTTATGTACAAAAATCGTATTAAATACATTTTGGAAGACATTGGATATTCTTCATAACTAAATAAAAATAGTTATTTTACAATGAGGTTGGTAACACTAAAAACTATATTAATAATATACATGGGAAAATTCCTGATTAGAGCAAATAATTATTTAAGGTCTTTATGCGTTAAAAAGATTATAAAAACAATTAGAAGGCATGTTAAACAAATGTTTGGTACGTTTGCGCAATACGCAACTGTCAAAAAAGCATATGAGCAATATTTGAGATGCGCATTGGTTTACGAAATTAACATGCCTTGAGCATGATTAAAATACAATTTTTTCACTAAAATGCAGTTGAAAACTGAGTACAGTATTAGTTAAATTAAAATAATTTAAAAAAAAAATGATTCGTTGTGTATGAAGTGAGCAATGAATTAAATATACGTTTAATATTACTAAAAATCAGAAAATGAAAGTAATGTTTTTATTGTAACGTGTGTTCAAGGACTTAGGGTCAGCTTTAAATGACATAGTAACAAACATTTCTCCTTAAGGACCTATAAATTAAAAAAAATTCGTTAAACTGAAGATGATAATGAAAGTAGTCGAAACCGGTCTCGTGAATACTTTATATTTTACTAGCGAGTATCCCGCATGCGTTGCAATACCACTGAAGAAACTATATGAAATGTCAATCGGGTGGGGAAAAATGGATCCCATCGGAACTGGAATCATCTCACTGGCATCGGGATGATTTTTTTAAAACGGGCGGGAGTGGGAGTAGGAGGAAATAAAGAATTTATTACGTGATTAAGGGCAGGCGGGAATGACACTAAGGATAATATAGGGTAACTTCAAAAATGTAAACTTTACCGCATCGATGCAGCATCATGACTTTTCTGATGCGTCTAATACTACATGATGCGCTGTTGATGCTCTCTTGAAATTTGATGCACATTAGATGTTTTTGAACAGGCTATTGGCATCATTTAGCCTCTGATTTGGCTATAGATAAGACAGATAATGTAGCATGATAGACTATAGATAATATAGCAATACAGTCCTTGTATAGGTATATTATCTTTGAAGTTCAACTTGAACTTACTTGAAATTGAAAATATTGAAATTATTTGAATAAAAAATATTACATACCTATTTTGAGTGCAAGATGTATTCAAATAGTTTAAACAATTTTAATCAAAGCTAAATACATTCATCTTTTTCAACAATTTGGTTTTCGGAATTATTCCGGTTGGTGTTAATACCTACATAATATGGGAAGTAGTTATAATTCTACATTATACACATGACATGCATCTTGGACACGCATCACCAAATTTCTTGATGCATTGTTTTGACGCATCAAATGCAAAAATGAACTTTTGATTTTTCGTTGTGATGCGTCTGATGCGTTTTTGAACTTTTGACTCTGCCTCATGCAAGCAGTGATGCATTTTTGAAGTTAGCCATAACTGCGTTTCGGAAGTCGGAGTAAAAACCAAGTCCCGGGAATGGAATTACAACTGATAAATTGGGCAGGATTTGACAATTTTTCTCAGTTTTGGGAGCGAGCGGGCATGGTAAATCAATTTCGGAAGTGGGTGGGAACGAGACAAAAAAATGACTCGCGCACCACCTTATCGTAAAACGATTTTACTAATACAGAAACCTTGACGGGCATGCGCACAACAACTCAGCAAAGTTTCATCGCAATCGGATAAATGGTATAGAAACGCATGCGGGATAAACAAAGAAACATTCTTATTATATTAACTTAGTTTCAAATGACCTTGAACACACGGTATAACATCGAGGCCTCCATTTTATTGTGACAGATGAAATGAATAATGGGAAAACTAATGTAAAAAAAATTAATGCAGAGGAAATGATGAAAACAGCGCAAAAAATTTGAATTATGAGAATATGATGAACCGGTTTGGTGTGTTTTTGATCAGAATCAGAGAAGGATGTTTTTGAAATAACGTTTTTGAAAAAGTATCTTCAACAGCAGTGTAATAACACAGTATAAACACAAGATGCCGTTGTTAATCAAAACCAAAATATTATTATGTTGTTTAAAAATAAACAGTATGTTTCAAAAGTATGCAATTAAAACCAAAGCATGCAAAATTATTCGTATATAAAAATTTGATTAAAAAAATTTGTACGTGCTAACTTCTTTTTTTTAAATATTAATATACATAATTAGTATTTCTGACTGAAATCCGAAAATGAATTTTGGTTATTTGACAGTAGAGTTTTCGGATTTTAGTTTTTCGTTTTTTTTTCTTTTTTGGTAAAATTGAGCAAATTATTTTTTTAAAAATACATTTAAAAATTTGCCAATCAATACTTACATTTAAAAAACTATGGAGCTTTCAAAGGGCTTAAAAGTATACTTTATACCAAAAAAATTAAATATTGACAGGATAAAAATAGGAAATAAACCTTACTTTGAAAGATTTAAACATCCCAGTGGATTCGAGTTTAAAATTTTGAATGCGCATGCAATTGCGTCTGAACAATTTTTTTTTTAAACATTCTAAAAAACCTGATTTTTTGATTTGGTCTCTCGAGTAAGACTAACAGTTCTGATTCATTTTTTCTTGTAATGAATATGACAAAATATGAGATTAATGGGATGTAGTCTAATTGAAATTAAGTCTACAGGTTTATTTCAATATTGTACAAAACTAATGGTGCTACTATAGTACACGATAGTTCTTCTTTTTGTATAAATTATCAATATTTGCTAGCAATTACTTAATAATATACCAAAAAAAATCAAGCAAAAAATTCGTATGCACAACATCTTGGAAAAAAATACATAAAAAAATTCAAAATTTTCACACATGGTAAAATAGCATTTGGAATCATTTGTAGCAGTGGTGTAGTTTTTCGTTTCTTTCTCTTTTTTTCTTTTTTTTGCTCGTCGCCTAATTTTTAAGACAGAAATTTTAAAAAGAAAATTAAAGGGGGCTTCTCAAAAATTATCTTGCCCACTCCCCATTTTCACCTTGCGACGCCACTGATTTGTAGAGCCATATTTGAAGTTGGGCTCCACAATCGGCGTGTTCGTTACTGAGTTTTTCTGCTCAAAATGAGCTGTTAGCGCATGCGCAAGAACTTTTTTTTATGGAATACACAAGTATTTCGTACTTCATAAAAATGTTCTTGCGCATGCGCTAACAGCTCACTTTGAGCAGAAAAACTCAGCAACGAACACGCCGAATGTATTTTCTTTGACGTCTTTGTAGAAAATGTTTCAAAAAACAATTCAAAAATCCATCTGGCCAAAGTAATTCTTCCAATATCTTTTAAATTTCATCGATTTTATTATTTTGGCAGTCTCAGCTGTATATTCAATGTTTTGACTTGCTGTGATCGAGGTTGTTTTGATCGAATCTACAGAGTAGCACGATGAACTGTTCTTAACTTACAAGATACAGTTTTCACTGCTCATTAAAACGATTCTAGTATCTTTCTAGAATATTATTAATTAATTTCTAGCAAATATTTCGAAGTAAATTTGAAATCTGAGTAAAAGAAACAATCGATACTGAAGTAGTAGCATCAAACTAATGAATTTACTATATTAAGTGATCAAAATAATGTTTTAAATATAAATATTGGTGTTGACACTGGCGTGAAATTCAAAATATGTACAAAAACAAATTCCCCAACCAATTACCAACTGATAAATAATTAACCTTAGAATCATACGTACACGTCAAAGCGACGATCGAACTTCTGTACCTGCTCCAATGCTACAACTTGTCGGTACCTGCTTGCTGTGAGATTTTTGTTATCTAATTTATTTGTTGTTATAACACATAAGACGTATTTATTTTGTTTATAGTCATTGTCGTATTGTTTGTATTGAAATAGTGTCCGTCAAAAGGACGTCGATGTATGATTGCGCGATGTTTTTTTTTAAAGATTTTGTACTTCGCATATAAAAGTTTTCCTAATTTTTCTAAAATTTATTAAAGATATACATGTTATAATTAATTTATTCAATGATTATGATAATGTGAAAGATGATTACAGCTGTTTGACTTATAGAGACGACATAATACTGAAGTTTTAATATATTGGATCGAAAACTAAAGAACGCGTTTCAAGTGACTTAATAAAAGATTAACAATTTATTTTGTGCAAAATATTTTAATTTTTATCTTATTCGAAAAATTACTAACAAATTTTAGAAAATTTACAAATGTGCCTAATGGGGAAATAACTACATATCTATAGGAATATTTATGACTGAGAAATTTCACATTCTGTAAAGTCACACATGTCCACTGACTCATAATAGTTCATAAATTAATTAATTGAAACACATGTTTTATGATACAATTGATGTATTTATCTATTTTTTAATTTTTATAATGAAAATATGCTTTGATAAAAAGATCAGAAAAAATTAATAAATATTTACATTAAGAAATTTTTCCAAATCCAATTTTTTTAAATATTTTGTTCGCTTTAGTAGTATTGTTATGTAAAAAAACTGTTTTTTGCAAATAAACTCTAAAACTCTCCGTAAAAAGTCCATCCGTCAAAACGACGTCGATGTATGATTAACGTTTCTCGTAGACCAACGTATGATTCTAGGGTTAAGTACCAACTGTTACAAATACACCAAAATAACAATTAAAATGACAACATTATTTTACGCACAAAATACAGAAAAAAAAAAATACCCAAATTTGACGTGTAAAAAAAATGTTCGATTCACAAATGCAAAAAATGTGTGTGGTTAAGTGTTTTAGCAAATTTAAATTAAAAAAAAATTTGAAAAAAAAATTTATAGCACAGCAGTTGCAGCAGTTGTGGTCGATATACTTGCACTCACCATCTCCATTGCAATATGTTCCACTTCCGCCGTCTGATACGTGGGCGCTGGTGAGCCGTCACGATCCAAAGTACCAGTACTGGCCGCGTTCGATGATGTCACTTGTGTTGTGGCACCAGTCATGGAGCCGGCACGCGACACGTGACCTTGTCGAACTGGAGTGGTTGGACAACCTAAAATAGACATCCCCAAATGAACGATCAAAATAATTACAAAATTGCGTAGTTATTGCATAATTAAAATTTGAAAGATTTACTTTTTTTGAAAATTTATATTACAAAATATGAGAATAATTTTTGTCGTCACTTTTCACTAAAATAATTGTTCGGTTACGAGGTAGCTTTCGAGTAATTAACACATCATCAGGTACAACACAAATAAAGTTTCTTTATGGAATACAATATTTTTTACAATTACTTCTGCTTAAAGTACGTAAAATTTAAAATTGTTGAATGAATTTCGAAAATTTTTCGCGCTAAGTAAATTATGTTTTTTTGCAATAAAATAGCAAAATTTTGTAGAAATAATAATTAGAGAGGAAAAGGCATCCGAAAACTGTTAAAATTATATAATTTTTGATATTGAAAACTTTTGTATTAATCAATAATTCTTTTTTTTGTTGCTTCCGAGATTACTAAAGTAGCGGAAGCATTGTGATCACTTTTGAAAAATAAAAAATTTTTTCCTTCCAAAATAAAATTTTTTACGCACATTTTACGTTTTAGAACTTCCTGAATAATTTTGGTTTGGTGTCTGTCCGTCCGTCTGTGTGTCACCAGTTTGCACCAAGTGGCATAACTTCTGAACTATTCGATTGTTTTTAATGAAATTTTCAGACATTACGCAGCTTGGTTCCTAGATGGTCCCCTATGAATTTAATCGAAATCGGAGTAACGGTAGCTACGCCGCTACCATGTCATTCCATTAATATACTAAATTGCACCAAGTGGCATAACTTCTGAACTATTCTTTTTTTATGAAATTGTCAGAAATTATGCGGTCTGGTTCTTAGATGGTCCCCTACAAATTTCATTGCATTCGGAGTAATAGTATCCACGGCGCTACCATGAAATCCCATTAAATGTCAATATCTTATTTACTGCTGGTCCCACTTCGCTAAAACTTTTATGAATCGCTTTGTTTATTTATTTCTATTAATTTATATACCTATATTAAATTATAAGAAGATATATTGGGCATTAAATTACCAAGGTGCGCTTTTACGAGTACGAGGAAGCTGTGTGCCGCATCCCATTGGCAGCGCATTTTTTTTAAAATTTGAAATTTAGACAGTTTGGTTCAAACATATTTCTGTTTTATAGTACTTGTGTAATTGTAATTACATGAAATTTAAGGACGTTCTTGTGTCAAATCTAATAGTAGATAAAAATTTTAATTTTAGAGAATTGACAAGTTCAATTACATAATTAACTTCTCTCAAAAATTTTAAGCCCTTCATAGATCATTTCTTAAAGTAATTGACGATTAAAAATCAAATTTTTAACACAGAGCCATTGGAAAAAACATTCTAAACAGCATTTTTTCATTTTAAAAATTATAGTAAGTATATTATAAGAGTAGATACCATAATAAAAAAATGTTGAAAAATATTCTTTGAAATGTGCAATTTATATAATTGCACAAAAAAATCGTGTTGACGAACGTTAAAATGAAATATTAATTATTGAAATTAACATTCGGGTAGATTTTGATGTGTACACGACATACAAGGTAGAGAGGTCGATTCTCAAAAAAAAAAAAAAAAAAATCGATTTTTGGATCGATTTAAATCGAATTCAAAAAAATAAAACGGCTAAAAAAAATCGATTCTGTGAGATCGATCTATAAAATCGAAATTTTGAAAAGTTTAATAAAATTAGCTGATAATTTTTGTTTAAGGGACTTACTTGATAGTACATACATAATATCGGTAATATCGTATGAAAACGTCTTACATTATATTTGTAAAGGCGATGAATGAGTTAACTTTTCAATTATAATTATAAAAAATAAGGCAATTGAATATGTATAGGACGAATACCACGAATTAAACCAAGTTTATTCAAAAATTTCAAACAAATTGACAAAAAAATGTTTTCTAAATAAGTCGCTTTTGTGGGAAAGGGATCGTCGTTTGCACAGATAGGTGGTCTCTTCCTTCCCTTTGTATTAATAGTCTGACTTATATAGAGCTATAGGAGGGGTTCGTTGATATAACGAGTAAAAAGTGACAATTAACAATAGAGTTTTTGGTGTTTCATTTTAACACATGTTTCTTTGTAGAATTACTATTAAAATGAAGTTATTTTTGGAAAAAATCGGTTACCGATCTCTTACTTTTAATAATCGATTCAAATGAAAAAAATCGAAAAAAGAATCGATTTTTTAAGCTTCGATTAATCGATTTTCGATTAATCGATTTAAAATCGACATCTCTAATACAAGGTCAAATCAGACTACTAAATTTCAATCAACAACTGTGTATGCATTGATGTAAGAGATCAGTATATAGGTGGTACGTATAGCAATCACCCATATACACGACCAACACGACACGATATGACACATGAACAAGTACAAGCTCTGTATGCATAACATACAGTGTTTTGTGGTAGCTACATAACATTATTCTGTAGTGTTTTGTGGACGCGCTCGAACGTCTTTAAGGTCACATTAAAAATTTTTTCATACCTATATCACCACTACTGCTACTTTCCGTGAACGACGGTGTACCTTCGGTCCAAGTGGGGGTGGATCCTTCAACGGAATGTGGCGGTGTCCACGCTCCACGAGTTCCACCCCGCCCGGAACTTCCCGATTCAACACTCAGTGACGATTTGTTTTCACATCTAGATTCGAGCCGTACGTCCGTGACACTAAAAAAAACAATTCGATCCATAATTGTATCAAATTGCTGTGAAATGTGCAAATGCGAAAATTCTAAACTCTAAATCATCTAAATTATTATGGACATCCGAAAAACAATTTTTCCATCATATTTCGAAACAACTATATTATATCTATGGTCTAACATTTATAGATTGTGTACACCCCATCACTAACTTTATAATAACAAGTGGAAAAAATAACATAAATCCGTTAAGTGTTAACAAAACAGTCTCAATCGATCGTAGTCCTTCAAGTAAACATATTTTAATTTACTGTACTTTCCAGAAAAAGTTATTATTGGGTTCTGTCTAATGAACAGGGCTCTATAACAAAACATGGCTGACACACATATGCGCAATTATATATTGTGCATATGTTGACTTGAAGGACTACGATCCAAAATTAGTAGTTTTATGCTGACAACGAGAGTACACAATTTGGGAATCACACACTTCGTTCGTTTTTAAATATTGTGTAGAATCAGCTGATCTGAATGGAATTTTACATGACGGTTGATGGAAGTTTACATGACGATTGCTTTACAGACAATTTTTTTTTTTTAAAGTAATTATTTGTGTTAATAATTGTGGAGTGACAATTCAAAACGTGTTTTGTCACAGTTACCAAAACGTTGGAAAATCAAAAACTTTTCAACATATTATTTCTAGCGCAGGCAGACAAAAGTAGTTAAGTCCAAAATATCAACTTTACAGTAGAGAGTAAAAACTAAAATGAAATGCAGGCAACATCAGTTTATTTAAATTATCTTCAAGTTTACATGACATTTTGTAAATTTTTTTTAATTAATTACTTTCTTAACATGTAACACAGTAAATCATAAAAAAAAAACTTTAAAGCTTAAACTAAAATTTTTAAGACATTTTTATGGACTTAACATATAAAAAACAACAATAACTTTCATTATTAAAACCATTTATGGACTTAACTTGTTTTAGCGGGTAGTTGTTTCCATAAAAATACATTTCCAATTTAATTAAACTATGTACTTATTTATTATTTTATTAAGAATATTAAGAACTTAACTTCTTTTGTTAATTTCTGAAAAATTTTTTTTATAACAAGTGCATAAAAAATGATGTTAGAGGTGAAATTGACTTTTGCCCTTTTGTAAATATATGAGATAAACTCTCTTGGCTCTTATTATAAAATAAAAAATAGAAAAATAAAAAATGGACTTAACTACTTTTGTCTGCCTGTGCTAGATTTGATAATATAGGATTTGATCACAAATTTTTTATAAGTAACACTAACGGCTATCAATAATACAGTTTAAACTTCGGACTCAATTTTTTGGGAAACTGGCAATCGTCGTGTAAAATCCAGGTAAAAACTTTCTAATGAACACTGGTGCTACAACATATTTAATAAAAAAATGAACGAAATTCGTGATTCTCAAACAGTGTACCCCCTTTGTGAGTCAAAATATTCATTTGAGTAAAAAATTTACATGCATCGACATGAACAAGCATCAAATGCCACCTAAAATGCTCTCGAAAAAATCGTAAAAAATATTTTTAAAAAAAACTGATTATTTAAAATGAAAAAAAAAAATTCCAAGATATACCTGACAGTCTCTTCTCTGTACGTGCTACTTTTAACCATCGTTGAACTCACATGATGCACGGAGCCGACTCTCTGTCGACTACTGCCACCTGAACTACCTGATCGACCTGAACCACTTCCGCTAGATCTGAGACTGCTCGCTACACTGCTATCCTGCGTGCCGGAACTGGTTGTCGCCACCGGACTCGGTGTACAATGAGCACGTGTCTCAACATATAGTATTCTATCGGGTTGACGTAATACATCCTCAAAAGCGGGAGGAGGCGTAGAACAAGATGGCGATGGTGCTAAGCCTGTGTGAGGATTGATTGTTTGTTTAGGTCAATTGGGAACTAGCATAACTACTAAATATATTTTTTCGGGGGGGACGGTAAGGAGTTTAACACCACACACGATTAGCGACCAAATATTTACAAAAGCATGATTTTTGGGTTATTTATTCGATAATGAAGCCCTAACTGTTGCAATGTTATACATTTAAACACACTGTTGGGTTTTTTGAAAATAAAAATAAAATAAGCAAAAAAAAAGGATTCTAAAAAAAAAAATGTAGTAATTTAAATATTAAACGTAATCCTCTACGTCGAATGATGAGGAGCCCTGAAAACTCGAATCAGGTGTAAAATCCGCAAATGCTCTCTCCTTCCAAACTGTCCTTTTACGTTCAATATGAACCTGCGTTTCAACGGGCGGCGCTGGATATATCTGCACGCCGTGGGGCCCAACGTGGGCACTTTTCAAATACGATTCTTCGAATGATTCATTTAGATTTTTCTCTTTATCGAATTTCTTCTTTGATTTTGTGATTTGTCTCTCTATTTTACCGTGTAAGAAACTTGAATTCTTTGTGTACTTAGTTTCAAGCTCATGTGTATTCTTTTGAGTGTTTGTGTGAGCCGAAGATGTTGGTTTTGGTTGAAGTTCGGTTTTCTTGTCAAAAAGTGATTTAAGTCGTTTAACTTTTGGCTCTAATTTGACCGTTTCGTTGAAGTCTTTCTTTGTTGAAACGATTTTAAACTTAATGCCCCTGGGTGGTGGTTTAATTTCGCCAGTATTCGTTTGTTTTTTGATTGATTTCTTTTTAAAACTAATTTTCGATTTTAAGAATTGTTTCGGTTCAGTCTTTTCGGTGATTGTTCCCGTTTTTACGTTATAAACATTCTTTTTCTCCGTGACGTCAACTTTTGCGTTTTTATTGATTTTTAATGATTTTGGAATGATATTTTCTTTTTTGATGTCCTGAATGCGAGTCATTATCGATCGTTCTTTCTTCAGATCGGTTAGACCTGATGATTTTTTTGTGTTATCGTTAATATCGGCGTTAGGTTTAGATCGTTTCGAAAATATGTAATCTTTAGCGTTTTGGAAATTTAATGAATGTGTCAAGTCTGAGAGGCGATCTAAATGTAAGAGTCTGGATGCTTCTTGAGTGAATCTCGTGTAGGGGTTTGTGTCGTTGGGACGTTGAGCGCACTCGGAACTTGAGCGACGCTGTTGCACCTCGGAGACGGGGATGAGATCGATGTTTTTGAACAAGTGTTCCACTTTTTTATTTGTTTTCGCGGGTTTTTTCTGAATGTAATCGTGGGGGAACTTTTTGATGGTGCTCGTCGAGGGTTCAGTGTACGGTTGAGGGCTGACATATTTCGCGGGTGAACTTAAATCGATCACAATCGTTTCATCCTCGTCGATATCCGGCGGTGGGTCACGTGTCCCGTACGCATCGGTGATTTTAATAATTGGAAGAAGTTTAGCATCGTGCGAACGAAAATAAAGTTGTGAACTATTGTCATGCTTAGAATATAAATGAGCATCATGCACAGGGGTGTACTCAGCATCAGAATTACTCTCAAGGTCATCGTCATAATACGCATCATAACGCGTGTGTTTTTGCATGCTTGGTAAATTGGAGCGCATAGTACCTTTCCCAGTGCTTTTCGAACCACTGGCCGAAGTCGATGTGGACGAGGCGGGCGGACCATTCGCTCGTTTCACTTTGGGTGAGCCTCGCGGCGGTACGGGCGGTGGCACGCGGGCCTTTGTCACGCCACTGCCACCACTATCGTGAGGTGGGGACGTTGCACTGGACGGTGGCCGACCCTTCAGTACGACCGGGTAAGTGGGTGTGTGTCCTGTTGGAGGAGACGTTAGTGGAGTTGTTGAAGTGCCAATCGGTTGTGTAATTGAGACAGGGGTAGTGGTTGATACTGGAACCGATGATGGACTTATAACACCTTGAGAGTGATCGGTAGGACTCCCTACTTTTGTTAAAGTAGTTCAAAAAAATTTCAAGGAGATTCATCAATACAGTTTTTTTGTTCCAAAATAAACAATTAATAAACAAAAGCAAATTGAATTTTTGGCATTTTTGAAGCGTTTGTGATTCATTGAAATTGATCAAAAATTTTTTGTTAATTAAATAAAAAAATAAAACATTTGAATTTATTAAGCCCGATCCAAAGCCGTAAGCAGCATGAAAATAGAGAAAGAAGCATATGAGTTAATGTGACTTTAGTTTTAAGTTAGTGAACTACAACTTGGTTAGTTAAAACAATTAGTTCGTTTGATGATATCACAGACAAGAAACACTACCGCTATTTACAATAAAATACATTTAATCTTCATCTTTAATACAATATCATTTTGACGTTAAAAATATAAAAAAAAAAATAATTTGAGGTTATGTTTTCGAAAAGGATGTGTCTTTTGAACAGACAAGCCCAAATATTACGCCATCCGACAATTTCCAAAAGATACAAAAAACTAAAAATATTTCTAATATTCTAGTGCCCAGTATTATAAAAAATGAATAAGTAAATCTACCAAGTAAATTTTATTTAGAGATTAACTTGACAGTTTTATACATACATATATTTGGTTATTTATGTTCGCACATGTGCGGTAATTTTACAAAAACAAATAGCTTGCAAATAGAGTCCTTATAATAAATCATGTCCCTGCCACTTGTTTTCAAGGACGGACCTTTTCATGTAACAGTTTGCTACGTTTGTTACGTGGCGCTAATGGTATAGGGGGTATACTAAATAGAGTTGGGACATGTGAGCATTTTTCATCAAATAGATGTCAAAATTAATTACCATATGATTGAGCACAAAAGCATCGTCACCAAGTTATGTGTTAACGAAGAATTAAAATTTTTTAATTTAATTAATCTTTCTAGGTTGAATTAAAGTATTTTTTTAAATATTTAATTTATTTCCAATTTATTTTAGATGAAAAATAGCTAACTATTAAACCTCATGTCTCGACTCTAATTTTATCCCCTAGTAAATCAACGCCATCTGGTATATTAGTTACAGCGATGTCACAAAACGGTCCATTTTTTTATAATAGACTAAATGGAGAGTGACAGGGACATGTAATAAATAGAGTCGTGACATGTCATCCATTTTCTTTCCAAAACAGAGCGGCAAGTTTCAAAATTAATTATCACATGTTTGAGTAAATATTTTTGAGTACATAATTATTGTTAATAAGTTATGAATTAATGAACAGATAAAAATTCTTATTCTAATTATTCTTTCTAAGTTAAACTAAATGATTTTTGTTAACATTTAATTTATTTCCAATGTATTTTACGAAAACTTTGGATAGAAAATGCCGGAACCAATCAGCGTTCAGCACACATGTCACCACTCACTTGCAAAAGCCTAGCACTGACATCTGTTGGTGGCGTTTCAAAGCAACGTAGGTACTATTATTAAGAACGAGACCACGAAGCCATAAAAGAAGCTTTATGGCATTTGTAATACTCCTTTTTCCTTGGATTTATAAAGTTATTATTTAATAAAGTGTATCATTAATAACGTATTGTTTTGAAATGTCACCGACAGATGTCAGTTATAGGATACTGTCAGAGATTTATTTCCGTGAAATTACTCATTGTAGTATAAATTATGCATTCAAAATTATTATTTATGGTATAAATATGGGGCTATTATGGACGTAAACAAAATTTAAATTTCCTTATTTGTATTTGTAGATCACCAATTCTAGCAGTTCCATCTAGTGTATAATAAACTAACGTACGATCGGTAAATCGATTAAATAAGTTACATTTGAAAAATTTACTTGGTGAAAATCTATTAAACTGTTCGGTTACGACCTAGCTTCGAGTAATTAATCCATCATCAGATATAACATAATTAAAGAGTACTTTTAGGCATCACAAACTTTATAAAACATTAACTGGATAGCCATGTATGCCAAATGGTTTACAAACGCGTAATTACGTCACAATTTGTAAACCATTCTATATAACCCCCACTAATAACCATTTGGCCTACATAATGCTACCCATAAAAGTTGTTATCCGTAAAGGAACTCTTCAATTGTGTTATAGCTAATGATGAGTTAATTACTCAAAAGCTAGCTCGTAACCGAACAGTTTAGTGAAAAGTAACAAAGAAAACTACTCTCACATTTTGGTAAATCGACTAATAACTACTTTTACGATGCCTTTATAATATTAATAAATATTATTTTACTTGGAAAGTTAATTTACAAATCCAATTCTTTAATTTACTTATCCGTTATAATACTGAGCATAACTCTATACCGAATCTATACACCCATTAAACGTACAAAACGTTAACAGTGATATCAAAAAACATTTAAGGCAACGTATCACATCACGACATTGTGTCGCGGGCGATTTTTTATTGCCGGTGTGATAAACGCGCCACGAATACACTGTTAGTGACAACTGTTGGTGCAATGACTCACCCGATTTACTTCCGTTAGCTTGATGTGTGGAGCATGATGCTTGCCCTGCAGCGTGAAACACATTGTATAGTACAAAAGTATACCTTCACCATACTCTCACTAATAAGAGATATGTAATCAAAAAAAAAAAAAAACAACTGAATATTTTCGTAAAAAACAAAATTCAAAATTAACTAAAAGCATGAATAAATGCAAGCAATTAAGCGAAAATTGTTTCATAAATTTTTGTTCGATTGTAGAAAAAAATGCTGTTAGCTTTCGAAAACGCAGTGTAAATAAGTTTTTTTTGGTTTTTGTGGTAACTAGTAAGAAAAGTGTCCCATTCCATTGATTTTAACGAGCTTGAAATAGAGTTTTGAAGTTAAAGGTAAAAAAAATTATTTTATTACGATTATGGGAACCACCGAATTTGGAAGAGGAAGTGATAAAACAGGAAATCATAAGTTTTAGGGCTTTTATTCCTAAATTTAAACCAAAATTACCCTAAGAGAGTAGGGTCCTATCGACTCTACCAGCATAAACAGAAGGTAAAATAGGGTACTTGATTGTGTCCTCACTAAATATGTTTGATGTCTGATAACGGGCTGTATCAACTTCGAATATAACGCAAGTTTCAGGAAATTTTATACGGTACTTGACTAAAATTAGAAAACTGTTATAATTTTTTATAAATTTTGTAAAATCATCCAAAAAAAATTTTCAATTTTAGATGAAAAAAATAGACGAGAAAATAGGCTCATTATAATGACGTCACAATTTCAAAACAAATGTTAATGACCATTTTTGTAACCTGAAAACTGTAATTGTACTTATAACACGTCAAAGTAAAAGCGAGTCGACAGATCAAAGTCGACATCATTATTTACAAATTGTAACGTCATTTTGAAGTAATGGTGCGTTTTCACTTGAATCTTTGTTGAAAATTAACGATTTTAAAAATTTCTTAATAATTACAAAATTACTTTGAATTTTGCTATTAAAATCAAACATATTTAATGATAACTCATTGAATTACTTAATACATAGGAAACTCCCATTGCGCAATCCACTGGGACCAAATTGCTAAATGAGAAAGTCAAAGATAACGGGCGTCAATGTTTCTGATTTATATATTTGTATGATTTACTGTTACAAACTATTACTTAGACACTAACACATTCAAACATATTTGCTTTAAAACACGGAGGGGTGCCATTGGGAGTGTGCGATATGGGAGTTTCCTATGTATTTAACACTTTTAAACACAGTCAAGTACCCTATTCTTCTAAACGATACGAAAGGCTGTAAATTATTTTAATTTGAAATCGTAAAATATTTGAATTTATTGAAAAAGTGTAAAATTTAATATTAAATTGTCAGGAAATTGAGGAAAATTTTGAATTGATATTAGTAATATTATAAAAAAAATTCAATCTGACATTAACACATACTACCAGTTATACAAAACTAACACTAGATGGCAACAATATTACCAAATTCGATCCTTTTATAAAATTCGTACGTTTATGACTTAAAGAATTAGCGGGAGGGAAGCCTTTTATTAATAATTACCATCTTTATTGAACTATTAATTATTTAAAACTCGATGAAATTCAGCGTATTAAAAAAGAAAGCGAATAAAATCAATTTATTGGTGAACCCCCCTAAAATTTGACAAAAAAATTTCAATAACAATACCTATTCATAAACTGTCGATTAAGATATATCTCTATAATTTCGAGTTATTTAGAGCACAGAGGTAGCAATTCCTACAATAAAGGAGCCTTTAAAAGATGTTATGTGAGTTAAAAAATTTATTTTACTATATTCCACCATCAGAGGATACGAAAATTTCTTAATGGAATTTTTGAACTTACCACTGTCAATGTCGTTCTCCTGTCGTAACGGTCGCGAGAGTGATTTGCGCTTCGACGGCGAATGTTTTAACGCTGAAAAAAAGAACACATAAACAAAAATTAATTTTTTGAGAATCCCCCAAAAGCAACAATTTTAATAAAAGCAAAAAAATTGAACACACATATTAGTTAAAAAAACGTAAAAAAATCGAAAACTTTTTTTTTTGGAACTCATTTGCAAAAGAAAATTATCAAAAAAAATCTGTAAGTCCTGTATAAAAAATTTAAAAAATCAGTTTTTGAAGCATTTACAACAAATCTAATTTTGAAAATGTTTACTTTGGTATTTAAAAAGTTTTTTATAATATTCTAGTCGTTCTAAAATTTGAATATGGTGTTTATTTTGAAATTATACTAAATAGAAAGTAGGTGGCAGTAGAAGGAGATACAAGACAACAATTAGAAGGAAAATTCTAGAAGTTCTGTTCTAGATGGAAACATCGAAACACTTAAGCTTTAGAAACGTTTACGATACAGAAAAAAGGTACGTTAAACTATGTTCACCAGTACACGGTTAAAAATCAAAATAACGCGGGAAAATTGAAGTGTAACGGGGAAGATACTGCGCATGATATGTAAATTGCCCGCCAAGTTTAAAATAAAATGATTATACTTTCTCTAAAAGGACACGTTTGACTACTGAATCATTTACATAAAAAAATTAAGGAGTTATATACAGTTGTGATGGTCCGAAAAAATTTATTTTTAATTACATATTCTTTAAGTACATTATCTCAAGAATACTCTCACCAAATTTCGTAACAATCGGAGCATTAGATCCGAAGTGATAGCTTCTTGCCAAGCTGTCGCTCGGTATAATATTATGTAAGCGGTACGTCGTCTTTCGCCGCTCTATTGTATTGTTCGAAATGTATGACCTTGAAACTTTGGAACAGTTGTGTACGAACGTTCAACATCGAATATGAAAGAAACAAACTTATAACTTTACACCTTAAAAATATAATTTTTTTGTTAAAATTGTCACTATTTTTTTGAAAATTTAAATTTTGACAAATCTTTCGCTCAGCGACTAGACCATAAAATACACTAATGAAATGTTTTTGAAATTTTGAATGAATCGTTTTTGGTGGAGTTATCATGTCTATCGCAAGTGATGCCCAAAAAATGGTGCTCCTGGAATACTCCAGCTGTAGTTCCACAATTTTCAAATATTTTTCTATGAAAAAAATTTAACAAATATCTCAAAACATGTACTAATCGATGCTGTTTACAGTTTTTAAATAAATATTTATTTTGCTGTTGAAAAAAATCGAGAAAATGTCGTCATTTCGCCCGTTACAACCGTATATAATCTCTTAAATAACAGTGGGTAAAGTATGCTTCCCTGTGGTACACCTACTTCGATATTTTAATTCCTCGTGCTTTTCGAGTAAAAACTCACGAGTGACTGCGTCAAACGTTGTACTAGTGAACATAGTTTTATTAAATTGAATAAAGTACGCCATTAAACATCTAAATCAATAAAAAAAAGTAAAAAACATAATACAGAGGAGAGGTCGAGAAGTAGAGAGAGAGAGAGAACAAGTGCACAGAAATATACATAATATACAGAACAACACTTATTTTAAGTAAAGTTAGTAGAGTGCGTTTCTTAAGTGTAGATAGATTACCTATGTAGCTGGTAACGAGGGTGCGAAACTTGCGATGATTGCCCTTTACCTCAGGCAGATCCACTACGGGAGGCCAGGCATTGTTAACACACAGATACCCCACATCAGCAAATATCAGAGAATCACGTAATATAATTTGTTAGGGAAAAAAATATACAATCTTATACAATTACACTTACAGCGAAAAAATTCGTGTTCCAAAATACTTCAAATATCATTCATATTGTACATCAAATTCGAATATTTGAAGTACGAACAGGACAAATTAAATTAACGAAATGGATTATTTTGGGCACATTTAAAAAAAAAATACAAAAAATAAATTCAGCCATTTTTTAATTTGAAAATAAAAAAAAAAAACATGGGATGAATTGAAGGATTGAGCAATCATTTGATCAAAAAAACATTCCATTACAACATCGAATAGATTTTTATTGAATTAAATTTCATAGTAGCGCTTTGAGAAATTTCCAAAAATATCCCAATTTATAAATAATACAAGGAACCTAATCTAATTGTGGGAACTATTCTAGTTAAAATGTTAGTAAGCTTATACTATTACCGAAATTACACAACAGATGGAACCCAAATCAATGAAAATAAACAATTACATTGAACAATTGGTACGTATCAAACTGATACGTATTCAATATTTTTTAAATTACACCGTCTGTTGAGTAATTTCCGAAATATACTAAAATCTACTTACTATTTATAAGTATCTACTTAATTTATTTCGCTACTATGAATTTTAATTTTATACGTTTAAACAATAGGATGATTCTGTTGCTCCAAAAAAATACAATGAAGTTAAAAAAAATGAAACGAAAATTATATAATCTACTGAAAGAGGGGGCGACACTGTGTAATTGTATAAATAAAAAATTTTATAATAAAACTAAAATACCAACTAAATATTAAAGGTTAGCGATTAATCAATAAATATAAATCTACTTTAGTGTTTGAGAATATTTTTGAATTTAAGGTTATGTTTAATTTTGAATATATATTTCTTTTTTAAATTTTGACACGGTTATAAATTTTATTTTGGATAATTGAATAATTCAATACATTTAAATTTGGTAAAAAAAAGTCTACAGATGGAATTGTCGAAGGGATTTACGTATGTATCAATCAATACGTATCAACGTGATATGTAACCAATTTTTTTTAAAAATTGTACTGCTACGCAATCGATAAAAAGTGCGGTACAATTGATAAAGTGATTGATACACTCAATTGATCAATTGAGTGTAAAACAGTAAATTCAAATAAATTTTTACATAAATTAAGTGTATTTATGGATTTATGAATAATAATTTAGTGCCAAAAGTGGGATGACATCTTACGGTACGTAACACAGACATTTAGTTTAGAGCTTGGATACCGCCGGTATTCCGGTTCTACCGAAAAACCGGAATACCGGAATTTTTTAAACGTTTTGTAAAACCGGTATTAAAATTTCAAATACCGGTATTTCGGTTTTGGTATTAACAAAATCAAATACTTTATATATTACATATTTTGAATATTTTTTTTTACGTTAGATTTACAACAAATTTTATTACAATATCGTTAGTTTTGCTTAATGTTTTCCATATGTGCAGATGACCAGATATCTTATACTTATTCATATTTTTTCATAATTCTGGAATATTTTTAAGTATTTTTCTATAAGAAAAAATACAAAATTATGTATTTAAATTTTTAAAATCCAAAGATGATGTAGTTTGTTATTATTACTGTTACTAATTAATTTTATTAAATGATTTTTAATGTTTTTTCCTTTTTTCTATACTATCTTCATTCAATACCGAAAAAATACCGAAATACCAGAATTCCGGTATTTTAAATGCTAATACCGAATAAATACCGGTATTATAAAAAGACACCGGTATTCCAAGCCCTAATTTAGTTGAGATTTTGAATAAACGAATTACAGACATCAGAATGAACCTGGAATCTTTACTGGAAACCTTCTCTCTCACTGAGCATACGTATTTATACATAAGTGCGAGAGTGACAGAAACAGTCGAGAACATATTTTTATAAACGCAAGCCTTGAACCATTTTGGCTTATTGAATTAACTACAAATCTAATTGTATTGAATTTTTCAAATTTTTTTTTTGTTATAAGAGCAATTCCATGTATAAACCGATCACCCAAAAATGGCATGTTCTCCAAATTTAATTTCCCTGTGTATATAATAAGTTTAAGTGGTATTGAGCTATGTACTCGAATATTATTGAATTATCTTCTACTTTGTCGGAGTTATAATTATCCAAAGTTGCGTTCAAGGTCACAAAATGGGGATTCCCCAAAATATTTTATTAATTTTTTCAGAGTCTAAGAATATTTAAAAAATGATTACATGTGGTATTGAATGTACTTTACATACACTTTCAATCAGACCGATTTCCATTCCAATACATGCACATATATTGAAGTAATTGCAAGTTTTATTTTTTTCTTTAATCGCTTATACTGAAAATACCTTATCTTCGATTTTTGATTTTCTTTTTTTAAATTAAAGTACTCAGTCCTCTCTATAACGTGGTACTCGATTTTCTTTGTTTTTTTGAGTTTTACGCATTTTACGGGGCTTAGTTTGAAAAATACGTGAATTTTTTAACTAATTATTAAAATAAAGTAATAATTATAATATTACCCCACCTTTAATTTTCGATTTTCTTTCTTCAAGTTAAAGTACTTAGTCCTCTCTTTAACGTGGTATTCGATTTTCTTTGTTTTTTTTGGGTTTTACGGATTTTACGGGGCTCAGTTTTAAAAAAATACGTGAATTTTTTAACTAATTATTAAAATAAAGTAATAATTATAATATTACCCCACCTTTAATTTTCGATTTTCTTTCTTCAAGTTAAAGTACTTAGTCCTCTCTTTAACGTGGTATTCGATTTTCTTTGTTTTTTTGGGTTTTACGGATTTTACGGGGCTCAGTTTTAAAAAAATACGTGAATTTTTTAACTAAATATTAATAAAATAAAGTAATAATTATAATATTACCCCACCTTTGATTTTCGATTTTCTTCTTTCAAATTAAAGTACTCAGTCCTTTCTATAACGTGGTACTCGATTTTCTTTGTTTTTTTGAGTTTTACGGATTTTACGGGGCTTAGTTTGAAAAATACGTGAATTTTTTAACTAACTGATAAAATCAAGTATTAATTGTAACATTACCCCACCTTTGATTTTAGATTTTATTTCTTCAAATTAAAGTACTCAGTCCTTTCTATAACGTGGTACTCGATTTTCTTTGTTTTTTTTAGTTTTACGGATTTTACGGATCTCAGTTTTAAAAAAATACGTGTTTTTTTAACTAATTGTTAAAATAAAGTAATAATTATAACATTACCCCACCTTTGATTTTCGATTTTATTTCTTCAAATTAAAGTACTCAGTCCCCTCTTTAACGTGATACTCGACTTTATTTGTTTTTTGTTTTTTTTTAGTTTTACGGATTCTACGGGGCTCAGTTTTAAAAAAATTTTTAAAATAAAGTATTAATTTTAATATTGTTTTATCTTCGATTAGTTCGATTTTCCTTATTTATCTTTTAAATTGAAGTTTAGAGTCCCCTTTATAACATGTTATTCGATTTTCTAAGTTTTTCTGAGTTTATCAAAGTTAAGGTAATATTGAAATTAATACCTTATTTTATCACTTAGTAAAAAAATGAACGTGTTTCTTTTAAATTTAGTACCGTAAAATTCATAAAACTCAAAAAAAAAACTAAGAAAATTGAATAACAAGTTTTAAAGGGGACTCTAAACTCCAATTTAAAATATAAATAAAGAAAATCAAAGATGAAACAATATTAAAATTAATACTTTATTTTAAAAATTAGTTACAAGATTCACGTATTTTTTTAAACTGAACCCCGTAAAATCCGTAAAACTCAAAAAAACAAAGAAAATCGAGTACCACGTTATAGAAAGGACTGAGTACTTTAATTTGAAAAAAGAAAATCGAAAATCAAAGGTGGGGTAATATTCAAATTAATACTTTATTTTATCAATTAATTAAAAAATTCTGGTATTTTTTAAAACTGAGCCCTGTAAAATCCATAAAACCCAAAAAAACAAAGAAAATCGAATACCACGTTAAAGAGAGGACTGAGTACTTTAATTTGAAGAAAGAAAATCCAAAATCAAAGGTGGGGTAATGTTACAATTAATACTTGATTTTATCAGTTAGTTAAAAAATTCACGTATTTTTCAAACTAAGCCCCGTAAAATCCGTAAAACTCAAAAAAACAAAGAAAATCGAGTACCACGTTATAAAAAGGACTGAGTACTTTAATTTGAAAGAAGAAAATCGAAAATCAAAGGTGGGGTAATATTATAATTATTACTTTATTTTAATATTTAGTTAAAAAATTCACGTATTTTTTTAAAACTGAGCCACGTAAAATCCGTAAAACCCAAAAAAACAAAGAAAATCGAATACCACGTTAAAGAGAGGACTAAGTACTTTAACTTGAAGAAAGAAAATCGAAAATTAAAGGTGGGGTAATATTATAATTATTACTTTATTTTAATAATTAGTTAAAAAATTCACGTATTTTTCAAACTAAGCCCCGTAAAATGCGTAAAACTCAAAAAAACAAAGAAAATCGAGTACCACGTTATAGAGAGGACTGAGTACTTTAATTTAAAAAAAGAAAATCAAAAATCGAAGATAAGGTATTTTCAGTATAAGCGATTAAAGAAAAAAATAAAACTTGCAATTACTTCAATATATGTGCATGTATTGGAATGGAAATCGGTCTGATTGAAAGTGTATGTAAAGTACATTCAATGCCACATGTAATCATTTTTTAAATATTCTTAGACTCTGAAAAAATTAACAAAATATTTTGGGGAATCCCCATTTTGTGACCTTGAACGCAACTTTGGATAATTATAACTCCGACAAAGTAGAAGATAATTCAATAATATTCGAGTACATAGCTCAACACCACTTAAACTTATTATATACACAGGGAAATTAAATTTGGAGAACATGCCATTTTTGGGTGATCGGTTTATACATGGAATTGCTCATAAAGGTTCGTTTACACGTACGTAATTTTTGTGTCAACAATGGAGAAGTAAGTTTACGATTTTTTCTTTATGGGTGAAAATAAAAATTAAAATCAAACAAAAGTGTAAAAGAAAAATTAAGGTATCACAACAATTAACGAAGTTATGGGACTTTAAAGTTGTACAAAAAAGTTTAGTTTCATCTGATACAGATGTGTGACGTCATCTTTGCTACGGCATTGCAAATACAGCGAAGAGTCTTTTTTACTGAACTTTTATAAAGTTGGTAAATACGTTATTACTACGGATACGACAATCTTGAAATTTTTATCCTCTACAAATTCAAGATTTTGACGTTTTAAAATGTCATTTTTTTAACTTTTGAGGATTCATTTTTAAAAAATATTAAATACATGGTAAATTAATATAATTAAATTAAAAAATATTGTATAAAAAACACTCGGTGTCCTATTATGCGGATATTTGACGTCACATGCGTGTTGAAAATCAGCCATTTTGTCTTAAACTTTGATCTTCTATTTCTCTATTATGTATTTGTAAGCGGATTTCAAAAATTTTTTCACCAGTTTATTAGTTTTGGTCTATATTTTAATTAAATGTAACTACATATTACATTATCTACCCTACAAGATTTTTCTCCAATATAAGTAACAAACAGGTACGTGTAAACGGATCTTTATAACTTAATATTAATATCGATCATTTTTGTTTATTTATATCATCAGGGGAAAAAAAATTAAATAAAAATTTAAAAAAAAAAATGATTTCGAAAGAATACGAAAATGAACAAAAACAACAAATACTAATTAGAGTGAAATAAAAAGCGTAAATAATACATATATTTAAATAAAATAAAAAGAGAAAACAAAACATTAAATAAATTACTAACCCCTGACACGTAAAGAGTTAGTCAAACGATGTAACATGTAGACACCTACTAGACACGTATTGGTGGTAGAGATTAAGAAAAAGAATAGACAAGAAATTTTGTGACCCAAAAATCTGCGTGTATATACAAATTATAAAGGCGTGTTTACACCCAACAATTTTTAATTGTGCGATTAAAAATTATTAAGTCTCTATTCATCGCCCTTATCACTATTGAATTGCATTTTTAGGTCACGTTAGACAAAAAAAAAAAAAAAAAAAAATCGAAAACGGATTAGTATTAAACAAACAAAAATGTTGAAAATGTTAAGAAATATTTTATATTCTCTGTAAAAATGATCTAACTAAAAAAAAAGTATCACCTTAGACATCTGTTAAAATATTTTTAGTATTAAAATTTTTTTCATAATTATAATGTCCGGAATAATTATGAAAATATACTCACGGGAAGGTATTTTCTTAAATACGGTTTTTGCCATGAAATCTTGAAACCGTTGCGCATAGAATCCCGGTCTATGTACTGATACGGTATCCTAAAATCAATCAATAAAATTAAATTTTTGGAATTTGTTTAAAAAAGGGATGTCCTTTCTGAGGAGTGAAACTTCTATAACACACGATGTCAACCGGCTATAGTGTAGGACAGTGGGCCATCCTCGAAAGAAATGTCTTTAGATGGGTTCGAGCCTTAGTCGATCCAGTTTGATCATTTTTCGATCACTATCAGAGGCATAACTACAATTTTTGCGCCAAACACAGAAAATATTTTTTAATTCAGAATTAAAAAATATTTTCTGTGTTTGGGTATTTTTTCAATTTCAAATATTATTGAGTGCTTGTGAAACACTACTACGTATGACAGACTTTTGTCTGCATTTAAACACACGTAGTATTCATATGTTCACTTATCGTTCAGTTAAACTGAAACCAAAAACCACATATGTAAATTAAAAATCACCATGTGATTGAAAAAATTATCCGGATCGGTCGGGAATCGAATCCAGGATCTTCTTGAATCACTTTGTGATTTTTAATTTACATATGTGATTTTTGGTCATGTTAACCAAGGAAGTCGAGTGCTTAAAAGTTTCAACATATGAATACTACGTGTGTTTAAATGCAGACAAAAGTTTGTCATACGTAGTAGTGTTTCACAAGCACTCGATAATATTTGAAATTGAAAAAATACCCAAACACAGAAAATATTTTTTAATTCTGAATTCTGACGGTCGCTCGCATGCTATAAGAAGTTTCACTTTTAAAAATAAAATTATGTTTGAACTCACCCCATCGTGAATCATGGATTTCCACGTATGCTCTAATTTCTTTTTAAGTCGATAACTTTGTAATATATCTATAATACCAATAAATAATAACAGTCTTTCACCCTTTGCACTACGTGCTGGAATGCCACCAGGTCTAAAAACCACAAAATTTTTGAAAAAAGAAAATATTATTTTAGGTATTCAAAATACGATCAAATATATAACAACAATGTGTGTTGCTGTTATAATAGTTAAAAATAGAATCAACATTGAACGGAAATTATTACGGTGACAGTGTAATCGAATTAGCTGTGAAGTATAATCCAATTTAACTTACGGCACATCCTCCTCCTCATCAATCGGTTCACTCTCCGCCTGTATACTCTCCATGGCAGTGGAATGTGCGACTAGTCGTTGTCGATTTATCGATCTACTACGATTTAATGCTACGTTAGTGTCTTTATCGCGTGTACCGGACCGCTCTCTATTTAGGACAAAAAAATTAAAATATTGTTAAAGGGCAAATATAATCAGCATATAATGTGTGCTAGGGTTCCACAGTTATTAGGGCACTACATAAATTAGAGTATATGATGATTTTGTACAAAGAAAATACTTCAGCTGGTTTACTGGTTAATAGGGTACCTGACTGAAGTTAAAAAAATATTCCAAAAGCATTATTTTTCCATATCAGTTAAGTGATTTTTTATTTTCGACAGATTCTGTAAAAAATCATCAAAAAAAAAAAAATAATAATAATAACCCTACAATTTTAAATGAAAAAAAGGCGGGAAAAACGCTCCATTATAGTGACGTCACAGTTTGAAGCAACTAAACGTCAATGTCAATATTTATAACCTCAAAACTTTGATTACATTCATAAGCTAACAGAAATATTCAAAGGAAACACAATTTCACCTCATCGATGAAAATTATTAAAATCGACATATTTAGCGACAAAATGTTACGTCATATTCAAGAAATGGTGCGTTTTCACTAATTTGAATATTTGTTGAAAAATGGCGATTTTCAAAATAAAATTTTTAAATAGTTATCAAATTTTTTTAAGCTTCATCATTAAAATTGGACATATGTAATGATAATGCATACAATTATTTAAAATTTGACACAAATTTTAAATACAGTCAAGTCCCGTATTGTGACTATTAAAAGTTGTTAAAAATATATTTAAATTTAAAATTACCACCAAAATTCATTTCAAAATGAATGTGACGTCACTACTCAAGTAAAAATGCAACAAGGACATCTATGCAATTTTATTGGTACTTTTACAGGATTAGTTAAAATTCTCGTTTTAAAGTTAATGTTATTAGAATTGTGTTTTAAAATTACGGTTATGTTTATGTACAATTTGAGTAAGATGACGTCACGTTCTGAGTAGAAAATACTAAGAACAAATAAAAATTTCAAGCATATTTTTGCTTTTATTTGAGTTCACTTGTCTGTTCAACTATTTGGAATGAAATATTGTAACGTGGCGATGACAGCGCCAACTTGTCAAATAATATTTTAGAGTTTTATATAAAATATTAAGGGGACGTTAAATATACAAAAATGAAATAAAATTAGACCATAAAATACCCCTTCGTTTTATACTTGACTCTAAATTTTAGAGTTTTTTTTAATCAATTCTGTAATATCCGTCTGTAGAAACTCTCAACGCGCATAAATATACAAATATTTGACAGATTCCGATGAAATTTTCACAGATTCTTTTCAGAATTTTAATGTAGTCGACGCATGCGCAAACATGAAATCCATTTAGACATTGGTATCTTACTAATCGTACAATTTCGTTCAAATTTGACGAGTAGTTGGGGACTAAAGACTTGTTTATATATTTCACTTATTTGTACAACCAGTGGCAATGTATCAGTTACAATAGTCAAATACCCTATTAATTTTTTTTTACATTTTGTACACAATTACAAGTAGAGAATTCTAGAAAAATCATCAAAAAACAGCAACTTAAGCATTTTTTCATGTATTAGAAAGTCCAAGAGTTAAAAAAAATAAAAAAAGATTTTTAAAATGCTTTTAAGGATGTTAGGATGTAAGGATTAAGCCAATAAAGTTTTTAGTAGTGCGGTCCCTTATTATTCTGCAAGCTTTTGGTTTTGAAAATTTATAATTAGGAGTATTTCTGATGAAATTAAAGTGCTGGCTTCAGTTTTACTATTATTTTATTCTGTTCTTTTTTAATTGGCTATTAAACGTAACATTTAGAAAAGAAGGAAGGTAAGAATGACTTGAAGTCTCTCCTAAAGTAGCTTTAAGACTTTTATACAATGGATGAAATGAAATGTGGCACCCTCTCTTCAGTTAGTAGCAATTTAAGAAGCAGAATAGCATGAAAATTTAGTAATTGGACAAAATACGCACTCTTAAACAGTTAGTTTAGATGGGAACTGAAAATGATATAGGTAGCTTAACTACGGAACCCTACTTTATGTGTGGTCCGATACGAACTTCACCATTTTTTTTTTTTAAATTTTGAAGCACACCGAAAAAGTGAATTTTTGATAGCCATTTTGTATTTAACCCCATTTCCAAGCAAAAATTTTTTAAATAACTATCCCACCCCCCTGACGTTAAAAAATTCTACGACCCTGATGAACTTTGTCCAATCAATACTACTTAAGAAATTTGGCGCCACCATACGATAATTAAATTAATCGTCTTGTAAACAAATTAGGGGGCGACAAATCCAATTGACTGACGTAAGATTTATTTCGCATTACCTGTCTCGCTGATGGAACAATTGAGCCATCGCCTCAATTCGTTCATCTTTCTCACGTTCCCGCACCTTTTCAATTAACGAATTCATCGCCAATCGATCATTTTTCTCTCGCGCCCGTTCCCGATGAATAAATTTCGCCGTGTGAGCGGTCATCGTATCGCCGTCTGGCGGTAATGGTGTTTCCGGTGGAGCATTCGCGGCACCATCACCCGCATTCTCCGATACTTGGGCGCGTTGTTCCTGGCGAAAAAAAAAATTTTAATAAAATCAAAAATTTAAAAGAGCCACGCCCCCTCAACTCTGTAAACGGATAATTTTGCCCGTTTTTTGGTTGAACACTTACCTGTTTCTCTTTCTGCGCCATATCAAGATTGTGAATTCCTACCAGTAAACTGTAATCCATAATTTTAAAGCTCTCTAATACGCGACAGTCTCTTTGTATGGTTTTAATTAATGCGTTATACGTGTCGGCTTCTAAGAGGATGCCCTCCGGGTGTCGTTCCATGAAATCGAGATCTTTGTAGGTGGGTGATGATTTTTGTCGTTCTGATTTACTAGCCTGAAAAAATGGTTGGGGTTACAATACTACTCTAATAAATGGGTCCTACTAAGTGAATATTAATTCATATAGCGGATTAAATGAAACACTAAACAGAGTCGTGATATACAATACACGATTGGACTGGAGGGACTATAAATTTTATTGCTTTGTTGAAAATTTGTACATCTGTTCTGAAATACATATAAAATAATATGTAGATGACAAAGAAATTAAAAAGTTATAACTCCCCAGTTCAAAATATTTTATGTCCCGACTCTGTTAGGGACCAATTGATCCGTTGTACACAATTTGAGAATCACGGATTTTGTTCATATTTAAATATATTGCAGTTTTAACTCTCTTTAGTAATTGATTAACGAAATTTTACGTGACGACTTCTAGGTTCTAAGAAAACCGAGTCTAAAGTGAGTTCAAAATTCAGACTGTACTACTGATAATCGTCAGTCATGGTCGATAAAGCACTGGATTATTATATAGGAGAGCTAGGATCGAATCTCACTCACAGCAACAATTTTTTTTTTCTTTTAAATGAATTGATATTTTTTTTTTTTTTTGAAATAAATAAATTTTGCAGATAAAAAGGATTTTTAATATTTTTTTTTTTTTAAATGTTGTCCTGAATGAGAATCGATCCCCGATTTCCGGCGTAATAGACCAATACTTCCCGAGTAGCATACGGAGTAGCTGAGCGTGTTTAGGCATTGGTACTTGCCCACAGGTAGGTCGAGGGTTCGAATTCCGCGGCCGGCTATGCTCGTAAAAGTTTTCTACAATTTTTATTTATAATTCCAGGTGAAAATCGACATAGTTTCTTTAAAAAAAGTCGATTACAGTCACAAATCTTTCAAATTCTAACACCCCACCGCTTCCCTTATCCTCCACCCACATCATAAACAGTATTTAAGTATAGATTAAGTATAAAAATCATGATGTGGGTGGCGTCTGTTATAGACGGGAATCACATTATTAACTTTGGATTCACTTTGGACCCAATTTTCTCGGAACTGGAAGTCACCGTGTAAAATTTCGAGTTATTTCTACTGTATATTTAAAAAATAAAAAAAATAAACGAAATCCTAATACTTAAGCCTTACCTTTCGTTTATATGTGCTGCCTTTCAAATCATATTTTTCGTGCATTCTTATTGAACTAGGTAATAAATTGTTCATTGCCACAAGTCGAACATTTTTACTATTACACTGATAACAATACAGGCCAAAAAATTTAGGCAATAACGTTCGCGGATTTTGATTTAAATTCATATAATAACTGTAAATAGAAAATGTTTCATTTTTAATTCGGAGCTTGTACGAGTATTGGTAGGAGCTTTGATCGATAGGAATAATTCAACTGAAAGTAATAACTGTATCGGAATTGTCTTTTATACGAAAAAAAAAATCAGTGGCGCGATGGTAGATTTGACATTTATCCTTCCGGCAGACAACCTACGCAAATATTGATTTAACAATGTGAAAACATAACCTTTTGTTCGTTGACTTTATTAACCAGTTTATTTGTTTTGTTTTATTATTCCTATTGATCAGAGTTATTATATTCAAATTTTTAATTAGTAAATACAGTGCAGTGTCGATTGTACGGGTAGTGGCAGTCACTATTACACAGAATAATAGGGTACTTGACTGTATTCAAAATTTGTTTTAAATATTAAAAAATTTTATATATTATTCTTAAATATATTTAATTTTAATAGAGATAAAATATTCTTTAGTTATTTAAAAATTCCATTTTGAAAATTATAAATTTTACAGGGGCGACGAGAGGATGGAGCAGGGAGGGCAATTGCCCGGGAGCCCGGGTTTAAAAAGGGGGCCTGCAGCCTCGATTATGGGCCCGAAAGACGTGAGAAGACGCTTTTTTTGCTCACAAATTGTATTTTTTTGAAGAAAAAATGTTATAGCGGAGAAAAAAAACGTTTTATTGGGCCCGGGGGCCCGTCATTTCTCTCTCTGGTTTTGAAATTTTGTAGCCTTCATTTAAATGAATAAAAATGCGCTATTATTTTAAAATGACGTCATGATTTGCAGCAAATATTATAGACTAGAGCTAGACAATATATAAATAGTTACATCTTATCTATGACAAACTCGTCATCAAATCGTGACGTCATTGTACACGTCACTACGATGAGTGATTCTTCGTGCCATACTAAATTTATTTATATACAAATTAACTTTATATATTTACTTATTTGTCTTTTATAAATTCTTTTGGTTTTTTTGGAAAATTAGAGTGGTAGTAAAACTGATCAATAATCAGATCCCAGAATATATAAATTTTACTTTTAAAGTCAAGTTTTGGTAGTTAAAACAAAAATTTCACCCCCTCGCCCCCCAAAAAATAAAATTCCATCAGAAAATTTCTCAGAGATTAGCTGAATCATTTGAAATTTTGAAAAAATGAAAATTAATTACTGCGACATCTTTTTTCAATCATTTTTAAGCTTGAAAAGAACGTCACAAAAACTTTACAATCGACACAACACTACCCCTTCCCACCCCATAAAAAGATCAAAACCAATAAATTTTTAAAACTTACGTACCCGGGTAATAATTTTTGTAAAAATTCACCCTCCTTATGTTGTACCGTTTTAATAATGAATTCATCATCATCCGTTAAATAAAATATTGAACCGCTAGCACCGGGATTTGATAATTCACGTAATGGTGCCGAGCACATAGACATCTGAAACAAATTTTAATCTTTGTAAAAAAAAATTTTAATCTCTTAAATTTAATTTAAGCTACAACAATTTTATTTAATAAATCTTTTTTTTTTTTAATTAAATTAATAAAATATAACGGTTTATGTATCGTCTTGATTAAGATTTGTGAAGTCAACAGGTGGTTGAAGCGCATTTGTTATGTTTCACATAAAAGAATACCAGAACACCAGGTGTTCTGATTTTACATAAAAAAGAAATATCTGACAGAATAAAAACAAATTAATATTAAATGAGCTTGAATAAATATAAGTTATTAAATGATAAACAAATATTTTTAAAACTGTTTCAATATTTACGTACTCTAATGTAGTGATGTCGAACTGACAACCAATTAGTCAATTAATCGATTAAACTTGTTTTTCAAACAAAAAAATTAGTGATGTCGGGCCGAGAAGCAGTTAATCGATTAATCGACTAAAATTGTTTTTCAGATACAATTAGTCATTAGTCGAAAATATCGAGCACAGAGTAGTCGACTAATCGACTAAATTTTCAGTCGAATTCATAGTAAGGTAACCTATGTAACTCTTTCAAAAACGAGGTTTTCTATAGTGATGTCGGATGATTAATCGATTAATCGGTTTAGTCGACTAATTTTGTTTAAATTTAGTCATTTTTTAGTCGACTATTTTACTCTCGACTAAATGACTAAAATGATTAATATTTTTTTTAATGACTAAAAACGACTAATTTAACAGTTTCTGCATTATTTATTAGTTTCGAAAAAATGAAAACTAAAAATTATATGTTTGTATGATTTTTTACTTTTATGTGAATAATACATTGTAATATGTAATTTTATTTTATTTATTTATTTATTTATTTATTTTTTTTTTTGAAAAAAAAAAAATTAAAAATAAAAGTCAATAATTAAATTCAAAACATTGTTTTGGAAAGAGTTACATAGGTTACCCTATTCATGAATTCGACTAAAAATTTAGTCGATTAATCGACTATTGACTAATTTTGTCGGAAAAACAACTTTAGTCGATTAATCGACTAACTGCATCTCCACTCGACATCACTAGACTTTTCTATTGAATTTAATTATGGACTTTTAATATTTTTCTTGTAAGAAAAAGAAAGATATGAAATATCACAATATTTTAATCACATAAAAGTGAAAAATCATACATAATTTTTTAGTTTGCATTTTTTGAAGTTCAATAAATAATACAGGAAAAATTGTTAAATTAGTCGTTTTTAGTAATTTAAAAAAAATTAATCATTTTAATCATTTAATCGAACGTAAAATAGTCGACTAAAATATGACTAAATGTAAATAAAATTAGTCGACTAAACCGACTAATCGATTAATATTATCCGACATCACTACGAAAATATCGAGTAAACAATAATCGATTAATCGACTAAATTTTTAATCGAATTCATCAATCACATAAAAGTGAAAAATCATCCAGATAAATAATTTTTTGAAGTCCAATAGATAATACAGAAAAATAAATAAATTGTTTTTAGTCATTTAAAAAAAGTTAATCATATTAGTGATTTAGTCGAAGGTAAAATAGTCGACTAAAAAATGACCAAATGTAAATAAAATTAGTCGACTGAACTGATTAATCGATTTATTATTCGACTACTATCACTACTCTAGTGTATTAAAAATAAGCAATATGCGTGTATATTTTAGGGTTCCGAAGAAAAACATATTGCGGGACCTTTATAGCAAGAGTTTACAAACTTTTGAGGCGGTGAGACAACAATAGATAATACAGAAAAATAAATTAATCGTTTTTAGTCATTTAAAAAAAAAAAAAATTAATCATATTAGTCATATTAGTCATTCAGTCGAAGGTAAAATAGTCGACTAAAAAATGACCAAATGTAAACAAAATTAGTCGATTGAACTGATTAATCGATTTATTATCCGACATCACTACTCTAGTGTATTACAAATAAAGAATATGCGTGTATATTTTAGGGTTCCGAAAAAAAAAAAAACATTTCGAAACCTTTATAGCAGGAGTTTACAAAGTTTTGAGTCGGCGGGACAAGAAAAAATTTTCAAATAAGGACGGGCACAAAGGATAAGGGCGTCTCGCGTCGATTCACTCTCAGAGCGAATTTTGGCCGATTTTCTATTCTAACTTATAAGAATAATCACGTTTAGAAAAAAGGGCAAGTAAGATTTTTTGAAAACATGGCTTTTTCTACAGGAAAAATGAAAATTTCTCACGCAAACTTATCCAAATATCACCAACGAACTGAATTCATCTTTATAGCTCTTAATGGAATTTAAAAAAAAAAATTGACCTTGATGACTTCATCACGTACATTAAACTTTTTAAAAGCTTCAAACCCATAATTTCGACGTTAGAAACTTGAAATTTAAAGCTGTTTATAGACTTTCGGTACAGCTTTTTCATATTTCCCGAATATATTTATATATTTTTAAAGTAAATTATAAAAAAATGTAGGTAGTTAAATATCATAATATATTTTAACCCAAAAGCTATAAAAAATTCCACTAGCCACTTGGGAATTCTGATTTAATGCGTGTCAAATACACACTTGGCATTTTTTTTTTGTTTAAAATACTACAAAATAAGTTTTTCCTACCGTACGATGAATAGTATGATATGGAATGATCGGCAAAAATTGGTCAATACAAATAAATGTCAATTTTCGGAAAATGATCTGATTTCATTTTTAATAAATGTCCCAAGGAAACAAAAAAAATTGAAAATTGAATCACAATAACCTCCAAATAACACGTGTATGGTAATGAACAAAGCTTGCATTGTTTACAATACTTTGGTTGCTTCCTTTGTTTCCATGCGCGTTTCCATGTTACATTTTTTTAAACACGCGCTTAAAATTTCTTTTATCAAAAACTGTATTAAAAAATTCAAACTTGAATCACAATAAACTCTAAACAACACGTGTATATGGCAATGAATAAAGCTTGCATGGTTTACATATTTCAGTTGTTTCCTTTGTTTCCATGCGCGTTTCCATGTTACACTTTTTTTTAAACACGCGCTTAAAATTTCATCAAAAACTGTATTATTTGAAATATTTTATTTACAAAAAAAATTGCAAATAAAAATTTTTTTTTATTATCACTAGAGTATAAAAAATAGATTTGAATTACACGCATATTCTCTATTCAAATACAGTAGCGTAAAAAAATATGTGAACGCCAAAAGTATTTATTATCATTTTTTACTTACTAAAAAATCATCTGGTTGAATACCGAACAAATCTCTAAAGTAACGAAACGCAATTGGCGCGTAATTTTTAAATCGAAATTCACTATAATGGTGAGCCGGTGTATGATTTGAACCTTCACTTGGAAAATTCGTCGTTTCCACCGTCATAAAGTCTTGCATGAGTAAATCACGTTCAGGTTTCGATGCCAGACCGCCGACAGCATGTTGGATCCCTATAAAGAATAAACGATCAAAATTAATAAAAATAACATACACAGCATTAATGTTGCACAACACAACACGTGTATACATGTACACGTCATACTCATAGTTACAGATATACAGCTGAAAATTTTCTATTGATGGATTGATGGACCGTATAAAAAATCGCACAGAAAAAATATTCAAAAACTTCATAAATAGCTATAAAAAAGTATAATTAACTCCATATTGTAAAATAGTATATTGTGCAATAAGTACGGGAAATTGTCGATTGCCCACGAAAGCGAAGTTGAGCGCACGAACTTATTCGCTTGAGTGGGGCAATCGACAATCCCGCACGAGTTGCACATACTATTTTTTATTACGAATTTCACATACTTTTTTTTATTATTATCACTATTTTTGACATTTTTATTACTTTTTAAAATAATATTTTTAAGTGTTCGTCTTTTCTTTCTGAATTAATTATCGTTTAAATTACTTTGTTGGTGGCTTCTATAGAAATAATTATGAAATATTTATTAAATGAAAAATTAAGAGGCGGCTTTGCGTGTTTTGATTAAATTTTGCGTGTTTTATTGTCAATTTGCGTGTGGAAAGTTACTTTCCGCACGCAAAAAAGTATGTGGGAAGAGTACAGTGAGCAAACAGCTATTTTGCGTATAGAAATGTGTGCGCCAAGTTAGTACTTCTTCCGCATGAGTAATAAAAAAAAAACTTTCTTTATTGGTCCCAATCCACTGCATAAAAATAGAAAATACATAACTCAAAACGCTCAAAACTTCACGATTTGCTTAGAAGTTGCTTTTCTAAACAAGATAAAGCATTAATTTACACATGAGAACATTCTATTTCAATTTTATAATATTATAAAAATTGTGATAAATACATCTGTAAAATGCAATGGCAATGTACTAATTAAATGTTTAAAAACCATCAATAAGTAATTTTACCGAAGTAACTTAATATAATTAATGTTTAGGTTTCTTTTAGCGATATTTCGAATCGAAAAATCAGCTATTACAGCCACTATCATGACGCGACTTGAGTCCGGGACTATGAGAGAAATTTGTTATATATATATATATATATATATATATATATATATATATATATATATATATATATATATATATATATATATATATATGTGTGTGTATGTGTGTGTGTGTGTGTGTGTCCGCCCGCCCGATAACTCTCGAACGAAGTGTCCTACTTTTGGTGAAAATGTTGGAAGTTCCAAACCGTTGGATAAGTTCGTTAGCCAGACACGTCCGATGTCCGGAACATGGTTTTTGTTCGTGAAAAAATTAGTTTTTTGCCAAATTTCCACTTATGGAAAGAGGAGAAGAAGTCACATAAAAAGATCTTGAAACTATTATTCTATGTCAACTAGTTTCCGAGAAAAACTAATTTTTGTAAACGGAAATTCGCTATGTTATGCAGAATGCTGCGACAAAATGTTTAAAAACCATCAATAAGTAATTTTATCGAAGTAACTTATTATAATTACTGTTTAGGTTTCTTATTTTCTCGTGCTTTTGAATCACAGTAAATACACTTTAATGGCCATTCTTTTAAAAATCGCATAAAAAAGTAACAAAAAAAAAAAACGCATAAAAAAATTTCCCCTTATCAAAAATCGCTCAACACGCCTAAAGAAGCTTTTACTTCAAAGAATATAAATCCGATTATGTACTTTAATAATCTGATCTTTTAGAGTAAATTAGGCCGAATTAATTTTATAAAACAACACTAAATGTTCTCTTAAATACTCTACATAAAAAATTCAATTTAGTAGATTCATTTTTAATGAAATAAAACGAAAGCATTTTTACTTTGTGAATTGTACATATAGCGAAACGAAACCTTTTATACCGAGAAACTAAAACTAACATCGGTACTAGAACACTAAATACATAAATTCTGTCGGTACAACCTTTTAACACTTCACACGTCACGGCTTTTATACAGATTGAAAATGGTTGTCATTATACTCTAGTACATAGCAGGTGGCTTTTTCTATGCCTGTCGTACTAACACGGGCGTAATCGTACCGGGAATACTGGATATATGTGGTATATGCAAAATTAATTAAATATTCGAAAAGCCTTTGTGTTCTTCATTCACGAGAGATGACGTTTATAATTCGTACGTAACGTTATAATATTTCGTTTAATTACGGATTATGTGACTTTACATGCGAGATTTTCGATTTTTTTTGTATTTATTTTTTTTTTACCTGTTTGTGACAAAAAAGCAAAAAAAATTAAATACACCTGTCGCAGCATCTTGCATAACATAGCGAAATTCCGTTTATAAAAATTAGTTTTTCTCGGAAACTATTTGACATAGTACAATAGTTTAAAGACCATTTTTATGTAATTTTTTCTCTTCTTTTAAAAGGTGTAAAAAAATTTCGCAAAAATTTTTTAAGAAATTTTCTTTTTTTTAATAAATTTAAATACTGTTGTTGATAAAAATGTGAAAAAAGCAGAGAAAAATTTTTTTTTCATTTTGTTCAAGATTATGAAAGGTTAAGAGCAAAAAAAATGATCCTTTAATTTTTTCAAACTGTAAAACTAAAAGGCACACTTAACATTAATGGTTTTCTCGAAATTTTTAGTTCAGCGCTTGATTTTCCAAAAAGCCCCCAAAAGCTCTTTTTTCCTTGATTTTTCAAATTCATGTAGAGTATGCAAAAAAATTTTTTACTGAAAAAACAATGGCTAATCCTTGTACAGAATTTATTCGAGTTTTCGAAACACACCTTCAATTGTCTGTGTGATCATTGGTTGCTGAGATATCGATGGTCAAAGACGAAACCATCCTTTTCCATTCAAAGTCCTATATTTCAGCGAGAAATGGTCGTATAAAGGTCTAAAAAAAAGCAAATTAAAGCTGAATGAACAAGTTATCCGGTCCATATGGTGGTTAAGTCGGAAAATTTTTTTCCAAGTCCGTGGACCAAAAAAAGAAACCGAAAAAATTTCGGAAATTTCTTTTCAGTGTACTTATTAGGATTCAGCGATACACGTTGTTTTGAAAATTTTTTATCGCGAGATCTGAAAACTAGAAACTTCCAGCTTTAAATTGCTTTGCTTACGACTCCGATACGACCATTTTTCACGAAGATACAGCCATTCGAAAAATCGCTAAAAATTTGGAATTTTTTTTGATCCTTTAATTTTTCCGCTAGTGTATAAATTTTGGTGAATATTATTTTCGGATTCTAGGGACCTCAAAACAAATTTCTGCCATAGTCCCGATATATATATATATATATATATATATATATATATATATATATATATATATATATATATATATATATATATATATATCCCGGACACATGTCGCGTCATGACAGTGGCCGTAATAGCTGACTTTTCGATTCGAAAATTCGCCAAAACGTTTGGTATTATTTTGTTGACTTTTACAAATTTTTTTGTTGACGATCTTAGAATATTTTTGACGTGGTAGTGTATACGAAAATGAAGATAACAAAAAACCAATTTTTTATTTGTAAAAATCAATTTATTACGCATATATGTACTCTTTGAAATATGTTTCAATCTCAATTATGTAAATATTTTGTTTGCCTATTAAAAAGTTAATAAATGTAAAAAAGAACAAAGAACCTTTCTCCGTATTTTATAAATTTTATAATAATAATCATAATAATTATAGAAGCAATTAAATTTCACATTTTTCGATGGTAAAAATAAACATGAAATGATGAAAATGTTTTTTCTTCTTTCTTTCATTTAAATCATTTTTATTCTCAAATACAATTAAAAAATATTTATTTTCGTGTGTTCAGGGGGTACTACAATAGTATGCGGTCAGTCTGTCGAACGTTTATTTTTAAAACTTAAATTTACATACAAGTATTTTTAAGAGTCATTCTTATATAAAAAAAAAAACTTAGGTAGCATTTGTAAGCTATGCAGTCTGATCGGAAAAGGAGGAAATTATGTAGGAAACTTCTAGAAAGGGCTACAGGAGGCGAGAGGGAGTCAGAGTTTGTATGTCAAAAAAGTAAAGAGAACTATTGTTTATAACTTCTCCCTCTCTTATTATACATAATAAAATGACATAGACAAAGATAGATTCTAACAATGGTGGTGCTACACTGAATCGAATGCCTTGAATTCAATTAAACCAAACATGAATGTGGATATGAAAGGAAGGGTTTCGATAAGGCTCTTTACCAGCCCCCTTGAATGAAATTTTTTGATGTTTATGATCGAGTTCATTTTTATATTTTTTAGCTTTTCGTAGAAAAACAATTGGTTTTGTTTGGTCATACATTTGGTTAAGAGTGGGAGTATTTGTTAATATTCTCGATATTCTGAAACTTCAGTAACATTTCTTTTTTTTATAATGTTCAAGATGTAAAGTTTTTAAAAATATATATATATATTTTTTTTTGTGTTTTTTTATGTCATTTGATTGGACTTTTACGAAAATAATTGCTAAACTTGGCTTATTTTGCAAAAATACGCTATTTTTGTAGTTTTTGTGGTATTTATTTAATTATTTTTTATAGAGCTAATGAAACCGAATAACAAAAAGATTTTCATATACAGTGCACATTCTGAATATTTCCGCTCTCAATAGTTCCGCTTCCCCAGTTTGAGACTCGAGCGTTACTCCCACTTTACCACCTATTATAATATTTATTTCATAAGAGCTAAAAATGTTTTGTTTATATTAAATGAAAGAAAAACTACCTAAATTAAATAAATACGAGTATAGTAAGACAACTTAAGGTATTTCGATACCTCTTATCTTTTCAATAAATCTGTGACGTAAATCTATTGTTTTCATGGAGAGTGACAACTTCTAGGCAATAAATTTTGATCGATATATTTTAAGAAATTCTTTAAATATCAATATTCATGTACATTATAACAGTACGGAAGAGTAAAAGAGATAATTTATAATTTTTTTAATGCTTTTATAACGCATTTATATAAATATATGATACGAATAAATATTGAAGATATATTTGGCAACGCACACTCTTGGAACATTTTAATGTCGTTATGTTGGCACCACTTACGTTAAACCATAATTTCTAATAGTGATGGGAATAATCCAATGATTTCAGTAATCGATTATTCGATTCTTTCGATTCTAAAAAAATTACTTTTTATACGATTTTTTTCATTCGCATATTTCTGTACCTGATTAGTTTTAAATTAATTTGGTCGTTTGTTAGAAAACATTTTTAAGAAATTAACATTTTTAAGAAAACTGTAAAATTTTACAATTACATAGGTACACTTGAAATAAAGTAAAAATTTTATGACATCATCAACAAATGAAGCGAGTTTAGACGTACAACCTTAAGTTACTATAGTTACTCTAATATAAACATAATAAAAGTCAAAAAAGACTTCCAGAAAATTTTTACTGTTATTTTTTATTTTTGTTTTTATAAACTGAAACGTCTGACGAAACTAGAATAATTGTTTAATTATTTACTGAAATATTTCGAGACAGAATAAAATCATTCGAATGATTTTATGATATCACGAGATATAAAATAATTTTAATCAAAATACCCAAATAATGTTATTATACTTCGAAATATTTTGTAAGATCATTAAAATGAAATATAGTTGAGATATTACAATAATCGAATGATCGATTACTTTTTATTCAAATATGCCCATCACTAATATGCAACAATACATACATATTATAATTAGCATGAATAACTGAGGTTATGTATATCTCTAATATATTAATTTGTGATTTAATCATTTTCGTTAAAAATATATTTTCATTATTGTTTTGTCTTCCTAAAAAATGGAAACGAAAATGAATAACGGAAAAATCATATAATTTACACGTAAAAGTGTAAAAAAAAACTATAACAATTTTAAAAATTGTGTTTTGATATCTGTGGTGTTTTGTTTTTCTCAAAATTTTAACAGTGTATTTGAGTGCAAATTGTAATAAATTAATGATTCTAATTTACAGAAATTTAATTTAAAAATTTTGACTGTAAGATTATTATTATAGCCTAAAAAAAATTTACTTTTTGTTTAGCTTTTACACATGTCATTTTAAATGTGCAATGTTGCCACGTTCAATTATGGTTTTTACAATTTTCGAGTCGACATTACATTTTTAATTTTTTTATTGCAATAACTAATAAACAATGTGCAAAACTGATATAAATCTTGTTTTATTCGATTCATAAATGTCTAATGTATCTGTTAAATAAGTTTAGTCGAAAGTTTAACATTTTTTAATATCTTATAGTCGTTTTTGTATTTTAGTCCATTTACGCACATTAAAAAAAGTTAAATTTTGAAAATTAATTTCTTGAATACTAAGAACACAATTGATCTGAAATTTTAAAGGTCAGCGTTTTACATATTTATTGTTTACTGGTTAAAATTTTAGATCGATGGTATCATTTTTTAGAGTCTATCGAAACTCCTTAAGTTTGTAACATCATTATTCGACTAACTGATCAGCATTGTTTACACTGTTCCACTGCTTCACTGATATCATGTATCAATTAGTGTCCTCATTATGTAAACAGATAGACATAAATTATTATGTGACATATATGATATATCTGTGTTATGCATGCAGGTATAAAAATTAAATTATAAAAATACATTTAGAAATGCGAGCGTAGTCTTGCAAAATTTCATGAGGAGATACATATTTGATCAGTAAAAGAAAAATGTTACACTATAGTCAATACTTTTTAATTAATAATTAGATTTTTAAAAATAAATAAAAAAGAAATAAACTTGTTAACTGCGTACATAAATAGATGATTATATTGAAAATGATATACCATTAAGTCCAATACCGTACACAGGTACATTATACTCATATGGTACAATTATGCATATCAGCATATCTATAAATATGTTAAACGTAAACCACTAGAGTTTCGTTACATGGTTATATAAATATTAATTTAAATGTTTAAGTTACATTATAATTTTTAGACCTCCGTACTTGTTTTGACGCTCCTGGAAAAATTTTCAATTTTGACACAATCATAAATTATTGAACTACAATTTCTGAATCTAGACGTAAAGAAATTTATGTACCTTGCTAGCGAGCAATTGGACTTCGGTGGCGGAACAACAATTCCTGGAAAAGCTATTCCCCTCGTTTCATTTTGCGGAACTATTGAGAAGGATCACTGTATTTTATAGTTTATGCACTTGTGCACCATATTTTTGATACTTCCCTAAACTCGTATTAATAGCTTATATTTACAAATTACTGCGTTAACTATAGAAGCACCATCATTTTTTTTTTTAAATTTTTTTCTGAAAAGCAGTTGTAATGGAAAAATAACAGAAGATATTTAAATTATTTTTTGATAATTAATTTTCATCAAAACAATGGAAATCATTTCGCATATTGTAAAGTTGAATTTAAATTGTGATTTTTATAAAATCTTGCCCGCTGGTTTTGGTTGAAAAATTTATTTAAATGATACAAGGCATTTTCGAGACGAGATTAATGAATTTTCATGACCTATCTCTGACAATCTAATTAATTCGAAATAAATTGCTTTCAGAAACTTACCCAATTGAATTGATCCCATAATCTGCGAGGTCTGGATCTTTTTGTACGTAATTTCACCGCCAACGCCCACCCGTCGATGACCGATTTTTCGCTCTTTGTCACCCATTCGGAGGGACGTTTTGGTGGTGGTGCTTGGCTGTTGTCCAGCATTGGACACCTACAAGGACAAAAAAAAGAAAAACGTTACCAAAATTAATTTATCCAAGTCGGCTTCTTGATGTTTTGGTATTCCCCATTAACGGGAAATACGTGTGTTTTGGTGCTTAACGCAAGCGCTTGAACGCACTTTATTATACTAGGTAGTACCTTCATTATTTTCTTTCATTTTTTACCCGACTACGGCGAAATCAAAAGGATTAGGGGGTTGCCAGTTTACAATGAATGACTCAAAGGAATAATTTCTTTCAATAGTCAACAAAATATACTTCTTTACTTCAAATAAAAGTAAAACAATTGTCTTAAATTTTTTTAAAGAAAAGTATATTATCACTAAAGGACTAAAATATAACTTTTGATTCTGAGTGTGTAAAGTTAGGTGCCAGAGGGCTTGAAAAGATCCGAGGGCAACAATTCACACGTGGGATATATACTATTTTTGGCAATTTCAAATAATTTAAATTTGGAATTTAATAAAAATTAAAAAAAAAAGTTATTTCAAATATCATTTAAATTGTGTAAAATAACATGATATCAAGTATACTTGTCTACAAGTTTGAACTTGTTTATTATTTTAAATACATAGTTCATTATCAACCTAACAACGCTATTTCAGTTAAATTTCGCTTGCTGATTGGTGCCATTCAGGATGCAAAAATACATTCCCCCTCCATTACCGAAAAAAATTCATTTCAGTCTCTCGTTATAAGACCGGAACATTGGTGTTGATCTTTAATAGTGCAACCCATAAATCATCCTATCAGAATGTTTTTATTCACTAAAATAATTTTTTTATAGGTCCGTGTTTACATAATACATGTGTAGTTGACCAAAACAAGTTTTGTTCGTTCATCGCGCGGATTATATTACAAACTTTGTTTGACTAACGATATTATTTACAATTTCTACAAAAGATTTTAAAAATTTTTTTAATGAAAATATGTGTTGACAGTATCGTTTAAACTCCTGTCACACAAACTAGAGAACGCATTTAGAAAATATTAGAAATGTATTTATTAAAAATAGGTATATTTTGTACCGCTTCTAACGAATGGCAATACCACACAAAACACTCACACGCATGAAAAGTAGGGGAAGTGCGGAACGGCGGTTGACTACTAAGCCCAAGTGGGGGTACAGGAATTCTTAGAATTATATTCTCCTACAGCTTCGTAAGCGGACTCATAATGAAAATCTACTGTATGTACTTTAGTTGCAGAATTGTAAAAAAATATTTTTTTAACACTATTAAAAGAAATAATTTCTTTAAAACAAAAAAAATTTCTTCTGCACATGTACAATGTATGCAGGGCCGGAGAGAGAAATGACGGGCCCCCGGGTACACCTAAAAATTTTTTCCAAAAAATACAATTGACGAGCAAAAAGAAAAAAAAAACGTCATCTTACTTTTTCCGGGCCCCTTTTTTAGACCCAAGCCCCCGGACAATTGCCCCACATGTCCTACCCTCTCGCTGGCCCTGAATGTATATAAATTTGCATCCTCATAGAATTACTGAATCGATTTTAACAAATAAAGTGTCGTTCAATTCGTCTAAATCTGAAGTGTATTTTAGGCTACATGACGTTACAAAACACCCAATATAAGAGACTCAAATTGGTGTTATTTCCGTAGTCAGGTTTTAAATAAATATCGTTATAATGTATTTTTATTGTAAATTATATTTTAACAACTAATAAGTAGCTAGAAATATTAAAAGTTAGCTACACGTATAAACAATAATATAGTTAAATAGAAAATGAAAACAAACAATAGAACACATTAGAAACATAATATTATGTTATTATTATGAATTATTTATGTCTGTTTATGAAATAATTATAACAATTAACAAAAATGAATTAAGCCTTAAACTCTCAAAACATCCAATTAACAACACGTGTTTATTTATGTATTTATTATATATTAAAATTATAATTTATTATTAATATATGTATTTTATATTGCGAACTTTTTATAAATTGTTAAATGTTTGTAAACAAACTATATTATAAAAGGTTCAATTATAATATACATATAAATTCGTTATTATATTCTAAATCGAATTAAATGGAAGTATATTGTAAAAACTTCCACGCATGGAACAATATTTAAGAGTTCTGAGAAAGTGAAAAAGAGTTTGAAATTGGAATGTGATCGAATCATCAAAAAATGTAGGTTTACTAAAGTTCAATTTTCGCTACTAATTTTAATTTTTTTTTTTAAAGTTTCTAAAAGAAACTTGAAATGTTGTTTATGTTTTGATATATAAGAGGAATAATCTGAAATCCCGTATGAATTTTTGAATAAACAAGGCCAACGAAAAAGAGGGGCGTAAAAATTGAAATATACGAAGGTAGTGAAATTACAGTGATTCTATACCAACATTTATCATCAAGAATCCATTAAAGCATATTTAAATTTGATTTCAATTTAAAGCCGCGTTTATATTCGTCAAAATAATCTTCACCAACACTATGCTAGCTTTGTTGTGCTGTATAAAGTAGTAAAATCACTGTGATTCCGTGTCAATTCAGATAAAAAATACTAGGTGAATATAGTCGTTTGCCTACCGAATGACTTAGCTGCATTATGTAGAAATGGAACAGAATCAGTGGTCACAACTAGTGATGTCGGGCTGAAGAGTAGTTAGTCGACTAATCGACTAAAGTTGTTTTTCAGACAAAATTAGTCATTAGTCGAAAGTATCGAGCATACAATAGTCGATTAATAGACTAAACTTTTAGTCGAATTCATAAATTAATGGGGTAATTTTATCTCAAAAACAATGTTTTCTTTCGAATTTAATTATCGACTTTTAATATATTCTTTAAGAAAAAGAAAGATATGGCATATTACAATCTGTTAATCGCATAAAGATCATACAAATAAATAATTTTTTAGTTTTCATTTTTTGAAGTCCAATAAATAATATAGAAAAATTAATAAATTAGTAGTTTTTAGTCATTTAAAAAAAAAAAATTAATCATTTTAGTCATTTAGTCGAAGGTAAAATAGTCGACTAAAAAATGATTAAATGTAAATAAAATTGGTCGACTAAACCGACTAATCGATTAACCATCCGACATCACTAGTCACAACTAGTGCTGTCGAATAATTAATCGTTTAATCGGTTTAGTCGACTAATTTTGTTTACGTTTGGTCATTTTTTACTCGACTATTTTATTTTCGACTAAAAGACTAATATGATTAACTTTTTTTAATGACTAAAAGCGACTAATTTATTTATTTATTTTTTTTTGTATCATTTATTGGACTTCAAAAAATGAAAACTAAAAAATTAAATTATCTATTTGTATGATTTTTCACTTTTATGTGATTGACACATTGTGGTACGTCATATCGTTTTTGAAAGAGTTACATATAGGTTACTCTATTCTTGAATTTGATTAAAAATTTAGTCGATTAGTCGACTATTGTTCGCTCGATATTTTCGATTAATGATTAATTTTGTCTGAAAAACAACTTTAATCAATTAATCGACTAACTGTTCATCAGCTCGACATCCTTAGTCACAGCAGACTCAAATCAATCGTTTTAGTATTAATTTTTATTTAAAAAATTTAAATTTTCATGTAAAATAAAAGTATATGTGTAATATTCAAATGGAAAAAAGCTATATTTTAAGTCAGTTGTGAAAATAATATTCTTTAATTAGCGATACTTTAATCATTCTTATGGTCGAAAGCATATATGTATATACATTTATATTTTACTACGTAATTCATGCCAGAAATATGGCAAGTCGATTCCGTTCCTGAATTATCCGTCCTCAAAGTATTTTTTTTTTTTTTGGAGGGGGGAGAAATTAAACAATTAAAGAAAAAATATCTATCTAATTAGTTAGTTATAATTTTTATTTTTATTTTCTGGCTTCGAGATATTTTTGGCCATAGCATTCTGAACATTACAACGAAAAAATATTTGAAATTGATGAAAGAATGACAGAGTTCGTTCTAGTTAAATATGTCCAAGATTCTGCTATCGAATTTTAAAACTTTTCAATCTACAGACGTATTTACATTCAAATCTGATAATCGTCCTGAACATCTAATCCACAATGTACGAACGAACCCTACAACGTTAGGCAATAAACATTTTGCGCAACGATAACGTAACGGTGTCGCACGTTTAAAAAACGTACGTGTGCACTTGGCCTTAGATGCATTTTAACGTAAACTATGTAAATACGTGATGTAGATAACAGTCGTCGCTATCATAGCAGCAAATAGTATAATATAGTATTTCAATGACAATATCCCCGCCCCCCCCCCCCTTACACATATACACATACACAGCAAATGCCCTCGCATACAAATGAATTCTATGAATACTGTAACTGACAGCGTTCTTTATTCAGTTTTTAATGATAAATGATTATAGCAAAAAAATTCATAAAAACCATTTTAGCGCTACTTATAAATAGTACGCAGTCTACCGATTATTCCAATCTACATATAAAATTTGATAGACGACCTACTATCGTAGCACCAACTATTTTTTAAACAGTCACAATTCACAGTGTCCTGAATCTGTTTCTATGGTAGCATTAAATGTTAAATATTGAATGAAAATATGTTAATAATTATTATCAACAAGAAAAAAAGTCAATAAAAAGCTTAAAATTATTTTGTTAAAAAATATGAAATTAAACACAAAAAAAAAAAAATTCTAAATATTTTCTAATTTGACCAACCTCAGTTGTATTATTTTGACCCATTGTTTTAGTTTTTTGTTTAAATAATGTAGTAGTTGCAAAATTCATTTTTTAATTGATCTGAAAACACAAAAAATATAATTGAAATTTTTTCTTTAATTACGGCAATTTTATGAAAATGATTCATTTAACCCTTAATTGGTCTACTCACTTTTTGAAACATAAGTAGTCCACTGGGGTACAAAAGTTATTTTCTTAAATTATTGGTTAATCTACTTTGAAAATAGAAAAATATTATTCAAAAAATACTAAAATATTTTCCTGAGATCAGAACATATTTTTTATTTAATCGTTTTCACAAATATTTTTCGTGGAAATATCTAGACATATGAATTGTATTTTTGCATATTTCAGAAAATTAAGTTACCTAGATCTGTTTACACATAAATTAAATTAAATTAATTAATTAATTAACTTTAATTTGGTTAATTATTTTAAATAAGATTATCAGTCTACTGGGGTACAAAAAAACGAAATCGTTAATAACCGAAATTAAAAGTTTATAAAGAGAAGGTAATCACATATCAAATGGTAGTACATAATCTCATTTGGGAATAGATGGTGGTTACAGTTCAGTAATAGCGATTATAAAAAAATTATTTTGAACAAAATAAAATAAAATTGGATTTGTACCCCAGTAGACCAATTAAGGGTTAAAAACTATTGTGTAAAACTGTAAATTTATTAATCTTTTATGATTTTATAAATAAGTTGCGTTTGATAAATTATACCAACATGGTGTATGAATGTACAGTATGATTCCAATTTGATTACTTTTAATTTGATACAATGCGTCATATTTTAACACCTGTCAAGGGAAGATTCGCTAAAGGAAAAAAAATAAATCGATTTTTTTTAATCATAATTATGTACCTTATGGTGTTAAAAATATTCTTTTAAAATTTTATTTAAAAAGTATGTTTTTTGACATGGTTCCTCATGTATCTCAAAAAGTATTTGAGATATCGACATAAATCAAAGCGCATATTATTCCTTGATACCGTCATTTTGGCAGGAACTACGATTTTTTGGTTCTGTAATATATTTTCAAAATGGCAGCTGTTTATAGTCGAGAAAAAGCGGTGATTTTTGAAAATTTATTTTCAAAATGCGTTTTGTCGCTGGTTTTTTTTTATTACTTTTTTCTTAGATTCCAGTTAGTGCCATAACTGTATATGTATATTTTCAGAAAATTATTGATTTTTTTTATTTTGATTCACCGGAAATTTCAGAATGCGAGGAACCAACAAGGTGGAAAAATCTCGCAGTGTGGACTTCAAAGTCATTTATACTTAGCTCACTTTTCAATTAAAAAAAAAAATTTTGTATACATGTAGAAACAATGTTGCATATTTAGTTTTTTAATAAAATATTTATTTGTAACGTAAAAGCCCCCATTATGGAACGGTATCTTATACTGGAACAATTTTGACATTTACATATTTATTTCTTTAATTAAGTAAGAAAACATTAAATGCGAGATGAATTTAAATTGAAAAACAATCATTCTATTAATAATAATTTTTGTTATCAGACGTTTCTTTCAGAAATAACTTCATTAATATGTAAATGTCAAAACTGATCCAGTATTAGATACCGTTCCATAATGGGGGCTTTTACGTTATAAAAAAAAAAAAATTATAAAAAAGGTCGACTTTTGATGTTTTTTAAGCGAATTTCCCCTTAAGAAAAATATTGAGTACTTTTATTCAAATTAAACTGAGAACATTTTTGGCAGTGGACTTCGAATTATGAAGTTGGATGAAAAAAGGATATAAATTCAAAAATACAAATTTTTAAAAGGTTAAAATAGTTCCGGAGAGGCGGGCGCTATTCTTGAAATGTGTCTTAAAAGTATCTGTATTACGTTAGTTCCGTAAACGCCCACCAGGGAAATTTAATCGTTACCAATATTATAGTGTAACGGTTACTATTAATTTGTCCAATAGTGTACCTACTAAATACCACCCAACTATTACAGCGACGTTTAGACTCATTAAAAATTTGTGTAATGAACTAAAAAAAAAAAAACTAATTATATAATTCTATTTTCATCACATATTAATGTTCATTTATTACAGAATAATTATACATATTATACATATGTGTGGTGTAGGTATACAGCTAAACCTCTTTTTATGCGGTCTTTTTTGTGCAATTTTTTTTAATCGTTTTTTTTTTTTTTTAAATGGCCATTAAAATGCATAATATGAATCAAAATCAAGAGACAGTAAGAAACTTAAACATTTACTGTAATAACTTTCCTTGATAATAATACTTTTTAATAATTTTTAAGCAGCATTTAATCAGTAGGTACATTGCATAAGAATATAAGTTATTGCATCATTTAATTTTTTTACAGATGCATTTTTCACAATTTTCATAATATTATAAAAATGAAATAAAATGTTCCCACGTGTAAATTAATGCTTTATCTTATTTAGAAAAGCAACTTCTAAGGAAATCGTGAGATTTTGAGTTGTGTTTTCGATGAAATTTTTCTGGACCAAACCTGGATTTTTCTGAATCTGGACCGAACTAAACGTTTTATAGCTATTTATGCTATTCTTGATAAATATATTTTTTTATGCGATTATTTTATTCAGTCCCTATACACCGCACAAAAAAAGTTCAACTGTATACGAATTCAGAAAATGAAATAGTGAAAAAATAGAAAAATACCTTTAACGAATGACATTCATAAAATTAATTGCTGTTGGAAAAAATGTACACCAAGGATCATATTATATAAGTTTAAAAAAAAATCATTTCAAATTACAAACAAAAAAGTTTGGAAACCTCTGTATTGAATAATTCAAAAATATAAATAGCACGAAATACTTATCTTTTATAATTTTTATTATCTGATATTAATTTTTTTAAATATTTATTTTCATTTTTATTGAAGTTTTGTAGACGATAAAAAATAATCCCCAATAAAAGCTATCTATAACATACTACAAACTAAATACATGTAAGTATAATTTTACTAAGCTTCAACCGACCACTTTAAGCATATTTTTTATCCGATTTGCTATCATGTTAAAATAAAAATAAATAAGTATTATGAGATTTTTTAAAAGTGGTTTTTGTATACATATAATCGAATTGCTCTGTAAAAAAACAATTTAAAAATATGTATATTCGAATTGGGTACTTGACTATGCCTTACAATAATGTACAAACAACGATGTAGTATAGGTAATGCCATCTAGCGACAAGTGGGTGGTGCCATCTGGTGATGTTTGAGTCAACCACCATTCAAACAGTAATGGGTCATACACAATAAATGAAATAAGGAATAAGAAATAAGGAATAAGAAGTATGCCATCTAGTGACGTTGAGTGGAACTTTAACGTAACTGCTCATAGATATAAATATGTCGGTACTTTTGTACGTCAAAATTCGTGATTTTCTTTCACTTTGGTGACAAAAAAAGTCATCACGAACGTTATTCTTTCATGAATTTTGATGTACAAAAATACCTAAATACATATACCTATGGGCAGTTACGTTAAAGTTCCATTCAACATCACTAGATGGCATACTTCTTATTCCTTATTCCTTATTTCGTTGATTGTGTAGACACCCTAAATATATCAGTAGTGCCACCAACAATGGTGAGTGATATTCTTGGCTTTGTCTGACGTCAGGGGACCGCGACATTAGCAACTAGTATTGTCTGAAACGGAGGATGGTATGCGCAAAAGGGATGCGCAGAGGATGATCCAAAGAAATCCAAAGAGAAAAAAGATTACGATTCGGGGTTTGGTGATATGAGTAGGACAAGACGACATTTTCTTGGGAATGAAAATTTTATATTATAAAATTTTACTAAATTATTATCGTCAATGTAAATTATTATATTTCAAATTAAAGTAAAATTAATATTTATATTTGTGTGCCTTAGTGTAAATATAGAACCCACGTAGCTTTGGGACCAATCAATAATTATTTAATAACGAAACAGGGACAAAAAGGAAACGACGTAAATAAACAATAACAACATAAATTAAATTTTATTTCCACCACTAAATTGCATTTCGGCCACAGTTTGAAATTTGTGTTAAACGAACAATTTTATGAATTATCATTAATAAATATGTTTGATTTTAATGGTGAAACGTAAAATTATTTGGTAATTATTTCGAAATTTTATTTTGAAAAATCGTCAATTTTCAACAACGCAACGATTCAAATGACGTCACAATTTGTAAATAAACATATTTAAAATTTCTATTCCAATCCTGACCCGTTTCGTTACAGTAAAAAAAGCTGGTATAATTTACCATCATTACAACATGTTTCATATAATATTAATAATAATAAATAAATATTATTAAATTTGGCACACATCCAATTTATATGTGGCAAAGAGTATATATTTGTATTAGCGAATTTCCAGAATGGAATTCAGCTATTACAGCCACTGTCATGACGCGACTTGAGCTCGGGACTATGGCAGAAATTTGTTTTGAGGTCCCTAGAAACCAAAAATAATATTCACTAAAATTTATATATATACATATATATATATATATGTGTCCGCGCGATAACTCTCGAACGAAATGTCTCACGTTTATGAAATTTGGTGAAAATATTGCAAGTCCCTAACCGTTGGACGAGTTCGTTAACCAGACACGTCTGATGCCCGGGACATGGTTTTTCCGGCAATTTTCGTGAAAAAAAATTAGTATTTTGTCAAAATTTCCCCTTATTCAAGAACTTTTGTGAAATTTTTTTACACCATAGGAAAGAGGAGAAAAAATCACATACAAAATGTCTTTAAACTATTATTCTATGACAACTAGTTTCTAAGAAAAACTAACTTTTATAAACGGAAATTCGCTATGTTATGCAGGATGCTGCGACAGAGGTATTTTTAATTTAATTCATAATATTATGTTTGTATGTAGATGCTTGTTGCTTGCACATTCTCACTTTACTGTGTATGTGTTTAATTAATTAATTATAATTATGGATACTTTTCAAAACAAAATAGAAAAAAAATACTAAATAATTATATAATGTATAATTAATTCAGGGTCATGTCCCCTTTATGGAACAAATGTCGACCGTTAGTCTTGCTATCAGAGATACACACAGAGAGAGTTGTTATATAATCTAATTAGTAAACATGCTACGTAAGTAAAAGTACTCTTTTGTAGTATTATTTCAATAAAATTTGCAATTTTTTTGCAATTATCTATAAAGATTAGTACAGAATTCTGATGACATATTTTCTTGAACACTTGAATAACCGCTCCCACAACATGTGTGTGATGTCCGAACAACTGTAGAAGCCGATCAGACATGTCTGTGAAGCTATTGCGAACGGTGATTGGCCGGTAATACATTCGCATTAGTACAGAAAAAGGTCTTTAAACTTTTTTTCTATGCCAACTAGTTTCCGAGAAAAACTAATTTTTATAAACGGAAATTCGCTATGTTATGTAGGATGCTGCGACAGTGGTATTTGTTATTACAATAACAATATTTATTTTTGTTTTATTTTTCAAAATAAAAATTATCTAACTTTTTAAGAACGTGTCATCACCAATTTTGAAAATTTGTTCACGCCATTAGAGAACTAAACTATTTGGATGGATATCGGTTATGTTATATGAGGTTCGCAAGGGTCCTAGGCTCCCAAAAGTGCCAAAAATAAACTAAACAACGGATTTCGAAAATTTTTTCATTGTTTAAAATTTAAATTATTTTAAATGGATATGTACTATATTATATGAGATCGCCAGGGTTCTATGGATCCAAAAACGCTAAAAATTAACTACTCCGAGACTTAACATCACCGATTTTGAAAATTTTTTCACTGTTAGAGAGCTAAACTATTTCAGATGGATTCGTCAGTGTCCATTTTGGAAATTCACTACGTTATGCAAATACTGCGACACGAATATTTATATTTTTTGTCACTTTTTTCTATATTTTAAGATTATTCTATATCTTCTTAATTTTACAAATTTTGAATAACGTAAAACAAAGCCCCCATTATGAAACGGTATTTAATACTGGAACAGTTTTGACATTTACATATTTGTTTCTTTAATTAAGTACGGTAACATTAAATGCGAGGTGAATTTAAATTGAAAAACAATCATTCTATTAATAATATTTTTTGTTATCAGACGTTTCTTTCAGAAATAACTTCATTAATATGTAAATTATGTCAAAACTGTTCCAGTATTAGATACCGTTCCATAATGGGGGCTTTTACGTTAATCAATATTTAATTTTAATTACAAATATGTACTGCTATATTCAAACGGTTACGTGTTACGTAAAGAAAACCAATTGAGAAAGGGTAAATGAACAAAAATTGATGGAATCAATATATGCAGACAAAATTTTAAATGACGCATGTACTCTTGCATATCATTAACATTATTATCAATCGATGTACGATATGAATAATATAACACCGAGAAAGAACCTCTTATTGTCTATAGAGATAAACAATTTGTCAATTATAGTCAGTATAAGACAGCTAAGACAGTTAAGACAGTGTCATTCAATATTTTAATTGACAAAGGTCAATTTGATCAAATTATCAAGTCTGTTTTGTGTACATAAGAATTAATTAAGTACAATAGAACGTAAATTATATTATCAAACAATCAATTTAAAGTATCAAACGAATGTTCCTTTGGGTCAAATTTTTGAAATCCTTTGGGTCAAATTTTTGAAATACAGCTGAACTCTTTTTATGCGGTCTTTTTTTGTGCGATTTTTTTTATGCGGATTGTAAAAAATGGTCATTAAAATGCATAATGTGAATCAAAATCACGGGACAGTAAGAAACTTAAACAATTACTATAATAACTTTCTTTAATAAAAATAATTTTTAACGACTTTTAAGCATTTAATCAATACATTGCATAAGAACATAATTACGTTATTGCATCATTTAATTTTGTTACAGATATATTTTTCAAAATTTTTATAATATTATAAAAAGGAAATAAAATGTTCCTACGTGTAAATTAAGGCTTAATCTTGTTTATAGAAGCAACTTCTAAGGAAATTTCTAAGTTTTGAACGTTTTGAGTGATGTTTTTTCTACAATCTGGGTCGAACTATACTTTTTATAGCTATTTATGATATTTTTGAATATATTTTTTTATGCGATTTTTTTTATGCGGTCCCCTCCACTGTACAAAAAAAGGATTTCTTACATTGACGTCTAGATGTCGCTCTATGTGTCATATTACTCATATCTGTTTGTATATCGGTTCCCAACTCCCAGTGTCATTAATATTTCTTTGTTTGGATATAGATGTCGACATTAAATAGGGGCTTTTACGTTAAGTCTTTGAATTTTCTTTTTTTCTTTGTATAAAAATTTTTTTATATGTATAAGTATTCATAAAATTAATTGATGGTAAACAAATGAATAGTAAAAACTTTAAGTTTTTTTCATTAATTTCTAAAAACCCGAAATTTTTGCTCTCTAGACTAGAAGACCGCCTTAACGCGTTCATTGCCAAACTAAAAATATAGACTTTGTGAAATGGCCAAATATTTTTATTTCAAATAAGTAAGTTCTCATATATTTGTTACTTGGCGATATCGCGTGATTGGCCATATAGGAAAGTAGCCGTCATATCACGCGATATCGCGTGATACGGCAATGAACGTGTTAAGCAAAACGTTTGGAAATTGTTTTCCTGGACTCATATAGAGTTCTAATACAAGTCTGGCAGGCTACTGGCTACTCATCCAATAAAATATTTCTACTTCCACCTCGAATAAGACTTTCGTTAACTTCTTAGAATTTATTAAATTTAAAATACAAATAGACAACAAATATATCCCTACCAGGGGTACTTACAATTGTCAGAGACGTCCCAGTCTCTCAATAATTTATCCCCCCACCATTTAATAACACTCAAATTGTTTCACAAACATCACACCACTCAATACTGTCTAATTAACTTATCATTTATCAATCATTTTGATAACACTCTTAATTGAATATAATTAAAACGTTGATGATGTCTTGTGAAAAACATTTTCTTTGACAACACAATCATCTACAGATAAGAATCAGAAAAGTCTTTATTTAAATTCAATAATTAATTTTTTTTTTTGTGAATTTTCTCTCACAGTCAAATCACACGCTGATTCGTACGTATATTTATGTGAATTAGACCATCAAAAGATGTATTTAAAAAAAAATCTTTTGACATTAAACAAATTATTTTGTATTTTTTAATAAATTCGTTTTCATATAGAACTTTCTCTTTGTCGACTGTGAATATATCGGCCACGATGAACATATACAAACGACTGCCAAGTGCGTGTCAGACACGCATTCAGTCAGAGCTCCTCAGTGGTTTGAGTTTTTCACAACTTTCGGCATAAAAATATACGGTATTTAAGTAAATTTTTTTTAGTTTATCTAAAAATTGATGAATATTGTACATTGGACAAGAGCCTGAGTTTAATTTGACCATAATTGTTTACAGTAGAAAATATACAAAATTTGAAGTTCAATATTTCGCAAAGGAAGTTCAAAAATGAAAAATAGTAAACGAAACCTCAATTTCATTTTAAAAGATCGGTTAACTTCAAAAATGCACCACTGCTTGCATGAGGCAGAGTCAAAAGTTCAAAAACGCATCAGACGCATCACAACGAAAAATCAAAAGTTCATTTTTGCATTTGATGCGTTAAAATAATGCATCAAGAAATTTGGTGGTGCGTGTCCAAGATGCATGTCATGTGTATGATGTAGAATTATAACTACTTGTCATATTATGTAGGTATTAACACCAACAGGAATAATTCCGAAAAACAAATTGTTGAAAAAGATGAATGTATTTACCTTTGATTAAAATTGTTTAAACTATTTGAATACATCTTGCACTCAAAATAGGTATGTAATATGTTTTATTCAAATAATTTCAATATTTTCTATTTCAAGTAAGTTCAAGTTGAAATTCAAAGATAATATACCTGTACAAGGACTGTATTGCTGTATTATCTATAGTCTATCATGCTACATTATCTGTCTTATCTATAGCCAAATCAGAGGCTAAATGATGCCAATATCCCGTTCAAAAACATCTAATGTGAATCAAATTTCAAGAGAGCATCAGCAGCGCATCATGTAGTATTAGACGCATCAGAAAGTCATGATGCTACATCGATGCGGTAAAGTTAACATTTTTGAAGTTACCCATCTTTTCAACGATATGCCGCATAATAGGGTATGTGGTATCATTTCTGAAAATAGTTACTGAAATAGTCTGAAAAAATTTTGTGCATTTTCCAGCATTTTTCTTAATGATTTTGGACTAAAATTTTTGGTGGATGTTTTCTAACATTGAAATATACTTCGATACAAAATTTCATTTAATGGGGACCATTTTCTCAACTAGGTACAAATTACTTTTCGAAATTTTGAAAATTTGTTTGTAGCTAAAAATGCTAGTACCTATCTGTAATTTTTTCACTATTTTGGATCAACGATTAAAAAATTACGGAGTAGGGAGACAAGTTATTCGCCACTTTGAAGCTCAATATTTCGAATACGGACCTAAAAAATGAAAAATGGTAAAAAGAGCCTCAACTTCATTTTACGGACCCTTTCTAATGATACGCCCTATACGATGTGGTACGTGAAAAAATTTTAGTCCCCACTTTCCAATTATTTCTCTAGAACCCTAAAAAATATGACATCTGCCAATCTGCGTTATTTTAGTACCTATGTATATATACGTTCAAGCTAATATCGATTGATATTCGCAAAACAGATGTATCGCGTCTTGTCTTATAATATTTAGCGAAGGTAAAAGTATTTTGCATTATTCAATTTTTTTTAAAAGACTTCATTTGATTACATAATTTGATTTGATGGATATAATATATGTATGAAGAGTAAGTATATTGGATTTCTTTTATAATGGCCAAGAAGGTCACGCCATCGACAAAAGATCACGTGAATACAAATAGAAATTAATTTAGTTGGATTACGTGTCTTTTAGATAATACTCTGGCAGTACTTTATTATCTTTTAGGGAGTTGTTACGGGGCAAGCTTTAGATTTCAGCCTTGAAATAATGTCAGTCGCGACTGTCTTAATCACAGAACATACAGGAATCAAAATACCGCTGTCGCAGCATCTGCATAACATAGCGAATTTTCAAAGATTGAGCACTGGCGGATCTCATATAACAACCTGTATCGATCTAAAATGTATTTCAGTTATTGTTACAAATATTGTAATATGTTAATATTATGTATTGTGTCTTTGTGTGTGTGTGTGTGTGTGTGTATTGGCAGATCGCGTGGCGATCGAACGATTGATCTATGATGCGTGTATGACTATGTGTGCGATGTGTACGTACGTGGAAGGTAATGCGTGAAATTATAATGTATATAAAAGTATATGATGATGCGTCAATAAGCATAGTACTAAGTAAGACAATGGCGTGCAAACATTATTATTAAAAACGTATCCCGTAACAATAGTTTAGCTCTCCAACGGTGAAAAAATTTTCAAAATCGGTTGAGTAATTAATTTTTGGCGTCTTTAGGACCTCAGAAAAAAATTTTTGAATTCTGACCAATTTTTACTAGAAATCACCAAAAATAGCGAAAAATGGCTAACATTTTGACTTCTAAAAATCGGACTTGTCTAACTAACGAACTCATCCAAACGATTGAGATTTTCAACCTTTTCATAATATTTCGTAAAAATTGGATGCTTCGTTCGAAAATTATCGCACAGATACATATATACATATAAAAATTTTAGTGAAGGTGACTTTCGGTTTCTTAAAACCTCAAAACAAATTTCTATCATAGTCCCGGGCTCAGGACTTACCATGAGAACTGCTGTTATAACTGAATTTCTAGAATGAAAATTCGCTAAAATCTTGTACCCAAAATAAAAAAAGATATTCAATTGAAATAATTTTTCTTAAAACTCACGTAACTTTTATAGTACAAATGCACAATTGAATTCCTCCAACAATGAAGAATACAAAATCAGCATTTCTATTATTTAATTTAATGTGATTTGACTGTCTCTGATTCGCATATTTATTTTCTAACGAATTTTTTTATTTTTTTTATTTACTGAATGACTGCGAGTGTTTCTGTGCGCGGCAGTCGACGGGTCGGGGGGGCAAGAGGCAGCAGGGCGACAACTGAGGACCACGGAGATGACATTGAAAGTAAGTTTTTTGAACTGCTATTGTTCGGGGTCAATAATACAATTTTATATATATAAATAAGTCATATGTCGTAATTTTTAAAGAGAATTTTGTTGCTGATGGATTGGATGAGAATTTTTGATTGAAATTTTGTATGATCAAACGTTTTTTTCCTTAAATTTAATTAGTAATTTACTTGAGTTTGTTTTTTGTGATAAATAAATTACTTTTAAGAAATTTATTTTTATATTTTCAAGGTTTCCACAATTCTCATGCACTGTTTCATATCACTTTTGAATTTTGAATAAATTTTCAATGACAGTAATTGAAGATAAAAGAAAAATTGACGACGATTTACAGTAAAAGTAAAAAATTTGGACTTCTCTGAACTCTATAATTAATTTTGATATTTTTTCGACGATTTTATCATAATTTATTACAATTATTCCCAGCCGTCCCGTCATTTCTGTTTTTTGCTTTGCCTTCTTTTGACGTGTTTATGACATCAAAATTAACAGTATGAAGTTGGTTGCTGAACGATGGCAGTGGAATTTTAACTGTCATTAAATTTTTTTATTTAAAGCTTGTCATCAGTTATTTTTGATATTTCCTTGTAATTTTAGTGTTTTGTGATCTGTAAGATATTTCTGATACGTATTTAATTATTATTGTGGTTTAAAATGTCTGGTGATAACTCCTGTGCTGCTAAATTTTGTTTAAATCATTCAAAACAAAATTTCAATTTATGTTTTTTCTGAGTGCCGTTTGATGCAAATTTGTAAGTATTATTATAATTTGAATGCTTATGTAAAAATACGTTAAATAATAAATAATTATTAATATTTTATAATAATTCAGCTAATATTTTCGATTTCGACAGTGGTTGGTGCTAATAGGTTGTGGCGATCTAAATGAACTGAATGGTTGCTGAACAAAAGATTACCTACGCATTCACGCTATTTTTATTCAGTTGTGTCTAGATACACAACACGTGCTTTATTTTGATACGAATAAAAATTAAGGAGAACATAGGGAAATTGTTGAACGCGATGGACTGATCGATTGCAGAGACTTGAGGTCGATCTATTCTAATTTATAAATTGAAAATGACTCCATTTTATTAAACCCAACTTGTAACCATGGAGACTTGTTTATAAATATTAGATAAACCATTAAATTAATGGTTTGACCGCCATTAAAGTAATCATATCAGTCAATTTTTATGCTTCAATTTCTTAATGTATTCCTTACTACACAGCATTCTCTCTAGTCGATTCTCTCCTCAATGGTAATGAAAATTTTTGCATTCATATTAACCAAACTTCACTAACAGATCTAACTCATATCATTTTTGTAGATATTAATTCAAAAAAGAAAAAAATGAACTTAATGACGTATACAAAATTTTTTTAAAAGCTCCAAAAACCGTAATTTTGATGGTAGGAACATAAAATTTGAAGCTGTTCATGCATTTTCGATACTGACTTTTTCATTTTTGACGAAATCAGAATTATATACGGAAATTAAAACACATTTTCTGAACGAATTTGAATATTTTGACTTAAGAACCGGATTTATGTAAAAATTGGTCGTCAAATAAATTATGATAGAAAAGTAACTCGCACGGGTTAATTCAATTCAAAATATATTCTCTATGAACATTTGACGTCAGTTTCAGTATTCAGGAACCGCACAAAATATCACTCATTGAATGGAATTTGAGGTTATGTAACGTTTCACAATTCGATAGATTAACTGTTAAACTACGTTTGTGAATAAATAATTGAATTAGTATGTACATATATCGGCACCTCGGCAACAACAATGCCACATCTATACATACAATTCCATATAAATGATGTGGCACTGTTGTTGCCGAGGTGCCGATATATATGTACTTTATATAGATTATTCATTTGCATTCGATGAAAACAGTGGAAATTGTACCAATCAATGAGTGAGTGATGTGTGACGTGGATTTTTTAAATAGAACTTTTTTTTCCAGTTTGAATAAATAATATTGTTAGGAAACTGATTTAGATATTCAGTAGTTACGTAGGAAAAATAAACTTTCAATTTAAAAAATAATATGTTGTAAGACTTTAAGGCCACAGTAAATAAAACGCCAAACCTCAAAAAAAATTTTTCTTGTTAAAAAAAATTCCTGAAATTGACTTTTTTTCACTTGTCTAAAGATATTTTGCCTCTTAAGAACTGCCTGGTTGATTTTAAGGTTGTCAAAACCTTTCTCTTTAACCGGTAACTGGTATTACGTCACCCAAATCGCGCAGGTTAACTACAAACTACATCCTTCAAACCCTCTCACGTTCCGTTCCGAAGAAATTATGCATCTAATTTACCGACTACCATGACCTACTAGATCATTCCACCGAAAAGAGGACACCGTTGCAATGTATGACCTCTACGGATCACCAAGTGGCACGTTTATTAAGGCAGTATTCTAGTCTAGTAAATTCGAAAAAATCGATTTTTGATTTTTTCCTTCATATTTTCAATGTTCAGACCTTTAAGAATAAGCCTCTGAAAGGATTTACGGAAATTCGAATTATTTTCCGAGTTATAGTTATTTTTTCCCTGTGTACAGTGTATCTTTTCAGTGTGTTAAATTCAAATTTTTAATATAAATTACTCGAAACTACTTTTTTCGATACGGTTGACATGATATCTCAAGTTCTAATGCACCGATTTACTTGAAATTTGGTACAGACCTTCCTAATACTATCAAAATTGGTTCAACGTAGGCGTTTCTGGAATTGTTTTTTTAATATTTTTAAAAAATTTACAAAGTTGAAAAAAGGTGGCGAAAAAATGATTTTTTTTTTAAAATAGACGCCATTTTGTGAAAAAATTAATTTTTTCAAATCGGCTACGTCCGGCTAATTCTACATCCTTGTTTATTAAAAATTAACTAAAATTTTATGTTTCAAGTCACCAAAAGGGTTGCAATCACGTCAACCAGGAGACACCTTTTTTTTGAGTCCCCACTTTGCCGGCTTGTATCGATTTCAATTTTGAATTTTTTTAAAATTTTTATACATTTTTATACTTTTCAAATATCACAAAAAAATTGGATACTAAAAATGTTTACTGCTTTTTTTTATTACGCCCGTAAAATCATCTCAATATTGAGCCTGTAGATTATATCCCCTAACCCCCTTAATTACATTTTCGCTGTTAATAAAAAATACCCCTGTCGCAGCATCCTGCATAACATAGTGAATTTCCGTTTATAAAAATTAGTTTCTCGCGGAAACTAGTTGACATAGAATAATAGTTTAAAGACCTTTTTAATGTAATTTTTTCTCCCCTTTTAAATAGTGTAAAAAAATTTCGCAAAAATTGTTGATTAAGTGGATATTTTGGCAAAAAAACTAATTTTTTGCAAGAACAAAAAGCATGTTCCTGGCATCCGACGTGTCTGGCTAACGAACTTGTCCAACGGTTTGGCATATCCAACATTTTCACCAAATTTCGTAAACCTAGGACATTTCGTTCGAGAGTTATCGTGCGGACATATATATATATATATATATATATATATATATAATTTTGGTGAATGGTGAATATTATTTTCGGTTTCTAGGGACCTCAAAACAAATTTCTGCCATAGTCCCGGGCTCAAGTCGCGTCATGACAGTGGCTGTAATAGCTGAATTCCATTCTGGAAATTCGCTAAAAAAAATGTTATCGACGCTTGGACTAACAACTTTTTTCCTGGGAACACTATTAGGTACGGGTAGGCCCAGGATCTACAACTGACATGAATCCCTATTCGAAAACGTCACCTTCTCAAAGATTTTCTGTATCCAATTCTTATAATTTATGTCCATTTTTCATTCATCATTAATCAAACTGACTTGAAGAATTTCAACTTGAAATATTTTTTAAATCGCAATAAAATAGAATTTAACCATCAATCCAGGTATTTTACAAGTTTGTAATTTTAATTAATTTATAACAAAAAAAAAAAAAAAAAAAATATGCGGATATATCTTCTCAATAAGTAACAACACAGGTACTAATACTTCTAAAAAAAAAAAAATTCACAAGAGATTTCACATACGTACATACTTTTGTATGAAGTATACTTTATAAAAAATGATTTGGTCGGGAAAAAAAGCAAAGAAAAAATCTTCACGTCAAATAACTCTAATGGATTATAAATTTTTCATAATTTTCTACCGATATTTTTTTTCCATATATAAAAATGATAGATTTATTACATCAGTCGTTTCTCTTCATCTTTTCTAGGGTTCCGTATCCTAAAAGGAAAAACTGAATGTTTGTAAGATCACTCTCGTGTCTGTTACAGTGACTTTTCTCGAAAACTAT